>CM070017.1:21994201-23441701 GCA_036247105.1 Cirrhinus mrigala
GGAAGACTCAGCAGATGGCGCGTCTGTAGCAGGGTGGTGGGTCGGCAGAGAGACATATGGTGTGATGCCACTGATGAAGAGCCTAGAGAAGAGAAGTGTGAAAGCACTGATGCTCTAAGGCCCTTCGAGAGCCAATGCTGCCGATCTCACCACAACTGGACACAACTAATAACAATTAACAATAATTAATCAAAACAAATATCTAACTGTGAATTAATTCAACTCATCAGATGAAATTCCAATAAAAGCATTCATCCACAGTTATGAAGAACATTTTAAAAGCTCATGTCTGCATGCAGTGGTAGAAAATAGGGCATGGGTGCAACAACCTTGAGCCTTCGTTTTTCAAAAACTGTTACCTTGTTAATTATTCCCCACTAAGATCAAAAGCGGTGGTCGTGATTGATAACGGCCTCAATCCAGATGATGTAAAAAGCTGTTAAGAAAATATAATCAGCTGCAAGACTCCCGCTCTCACCTCTGCGAAATGAATAGCTTGACAGTAACTTATGTCACCTTCATCAAATTTTCCTATAAGGCTACGATCAAAACCTTTTCTCAAGTCGAGTCAAATTATATATGTAAAACCACTCTGTATTATGCCATATACTTCCGTCTCTCTTCACAGGGTTGTTGAATGTCAGGGTAATTCAGCATAGCGCTGTAGGTTGACATATGAAAGTGACTGCCTCTCTAATAAGGACACATGAGATTTGACTTCCATGCATAAACCATCGCTGTTTACTTTGAATATTCATACCTCTGCAAAATGTATTAATACATCTCTCTCCTGTTAATTGTCAGTCTAACGCTCTCTGTCATTTAAAACAAGCTCTAATTTCTGCATTAATAAGCGTGAAAAGAAAAGTTACTGCAAGGATTTGGTGAACAAAAGTTCTTGTTGTCTAGACAAAGAAACGGTTCAATATTTCTCCATCTCTGCTTCTGCTAGGGCCTGAATAATGCAGACAGTGAGAAAACCATTCTGGAACATTCTAGCAGACAAATCCATCAACATTTACCCAGCAGATGCATCTGTCAACAGGACCTGCGGCAGAAACAAAACAGGCCAATATGATTCAGCGTTCTCATTGGCTGAGAAATATCTGTTTGCGAGTACCAGGATGGAAAGGCGGCAAAAGTAATGATTAACATTTATTTTCCTTTCATGTCAGAAGACGGCGTTCTGGGAATAGGGGTTATACTGGAACCCGCGTCATTCTGTGCATTTGTTATTTTTTTTTACCTATAAAAAAAGGCCTCTCTCCGAGGTGAATTCACTTTTGATTACAGGTGTTGAAATCCAGGCAAAAACGAGGAACCTCTCCAATTCCCCAACCCTTCAATCTTGAGCAGATCTCTTCCTCTTAAATAGGACAAGAGCACGGTGGAGATAGTCTGAGAGAGTCTTTCTACGGTTGAGCTATGCAACCGTTCTCGCTTTGATTTATTGCGCCGTCTCCGTTCAGTGGCAAAAAGTTCCCACCTTATCGTCCAATCAGAAGTCAGCGGTAGCATATTTTAGCTATGCTGTGTGACCCCGCTCTCTATCTTCCTCTGCTATATCTTTCTCGCCCTCTTTCGCACTCGCTTTATCTTTCGTCTTCTCTCTCATTGTTCCTTTGTGTGTGTGTTAATGTGCACACGTGTGTGTTTTGGCAGCAAGCAGAGCTGCATAATCGAGTGGCGGTTGGTGACTGATGAAGGCAGCATCAGACTTGCCTCTTTGACAGTCAGATTACTTAACGGCGCAGGGGGTTGTTTAAAATGGGCAGCCCCCCTGCCTCTGTGCCAAACACAGGCCCAACTTTAGGGACAGGTGTGGGATCATTAGCGCCATGGCCTGCAGTCACTCAATAAATAAAGCAAGAACATCAACAAAGAAACTCACCACTGCCTTCACAGTCACTTGTCACTTGGATGAAACAGTATTATTCCATCTTTCTTCCCAAGTTGTTAGTATAATGATTTCTTCCTACTCTCTTTAATGGACAGTTCACTTAAAATTTGAAAGTTCAGTTTTTCTTTCCTCACTCCCATGACTTTTGAAACCATATGACTTCCTTATTTCTTGTGGAGCACAAAAGGAGATGTTTAGCAGAGTGTTCAGGCTGCTCTTTTCCATACAATGAAAGTGAATGGTGACTTTAGTGGTTAAGCATATTTCTTAATGAGTAACAACTCAAATTTATTATAATTTATATACAATTTCATGTACCGGCTATATTTCAATGACTAATAATTGAAAATTTTAATAAAAGTATGTAATCTACACTGTAAAAAACAATTTGTTGAGTCAACTTAAAATAATTTGTAACCTGGCTGCCTTAAAATTTTAAGTTCAGTCAACTCAAAAAGAGTTTATTCAAATTGAAATGTTAAATTATACTAAGTGACAACTTAGATATTTGAGTTGAATCAACTTAAAATTTTTAGGCAGCTGGGTTACTTACCCATCTGTTAAGTTTAGCAAACACAAATATCTAAGTTGTTACTTAGTACAACTTAACATTTCACGTTGACTAACCTTTTTTAGTTGACTGAACTTAAAATTTTAAGGCAGCAGGGTAACAAATTATTTTAAGCTGACTCAACAAATTGTGTTTTTTTTATTTTTTACAGTGTAGTGCGTAAATATATAAAGATAGGACTTTGACTCATATAGCATTAGCATATAGCATATGATTTCCATTTTATGAAATATCATGTGGTGCAACTATCAAGAAACTACCATTTTAGGACTTTCATGTTGAAATCCATTCAAAGATAGGACTTTGCCTCATTTAGCAATTTGCAAATGACCCATGGAAGCATCAAGCAGGTTTGTAACTCTCTTCCAAATTTGGAAAAAAAAGAACCTTTTTAACAGCTGGTATGTAGTTATCACATTTGGATATCATGTGATATGACCTCAAAAAACTATGAATATTAAGTTATTTCGACAAGCATTTATTTTTATTATAAATTTCATAGTGACCTTTTCTGGGAAGCTAGCTTGTTATGTTTAGGTGGCCGATTCTATGATTATAAATTTTGACTGAATTTGATGCATCATGTGGTGCGACCACTGCAATGTGTTTTCCATTGTAGATATAAACATTAACATTATTTATAAAAACTCAAAATAAATGCAAATACTTTGCTTCTAAACACTTTAATTACTAAAAACATCTAAAAAAAAAAAAAAAAAAAAAAAATGTTAAGCATGGTCAGTAAATTAATTAATTTTAATATAAATCATGGTCGCGCCACATGACATTTTCAAGGCAATGGCCAATTCAGGGAGATAAACACTAGAATCACTTAATTTTACATTTTATTATGAAATTATGTGTACACAACATTCTTGATGTTTGAACAATTACAACAGATATTATTATTTTTTGTATTTTAAAAAAGGCCTGTCAAAAATCCTTATACATCAATGACCCATATATATGTTAACTTTCTTACCAAACCGCATAAGAAGTCTAAACCAGTAGATTCTTGCCTAAAAAAAAAACTCTTAAAACTACATTCCGTGACACAAAAACATTCAACGATTTGAGGACCAGAAGTGCTGTCTTGGTAACTAACTGCAAACAGTTAAAGTACTAAAATAAAAATACAAAAAGCTAAATTAAAATCTTTAAAAAAAAAAAAAAAAAAAAAAAAAGAGAGAGAGAAAACAAAATTACTAAACCAAACTAAAATAAAAAAAAAAAAAAAAGAAAATATAAAAAGTACGGCTTTTGCCTCAATAAACTCCTAATTTGCTGCTTATTAATAGTTAGTAAGGTAGGTGTTAACCTCAGGTATTGGGTAGGATTAGGGATGTAGAATATGGTGATGCAAAATAGATGGTTTATAACGCAAGTACTAATAAACAGGCAATATGTTAATAATAGGCATGCTAATAAGTATCTAGTTAATAGTGATAATTGTTCCCTATACTAAAGTGTTACCAAATAAATTTCTATAATAGCATATAAATTATACCAAACTAGCACATGTCATAATATATATATTACAATTAATCTTTTCTCAAAATATTGCATTGATACTTATCTGTATATAGATCAAATTAATTTAGTATAATAAAATATTTTAAAATATTATTTAAAACATTTAAATAAAATAAACTCTTAATAAATTCACTAATAAAAAGGCAAATAATAATAACAATAATGATATGCTAAAACAGGAAGTGCAGCTGTATATTTTCAACCCTTTTGCAAGAAACTCCAAAAACAAAAAAACATTACTTTTAAAAGCATTGTTTGCTGTGGTTGAGGAGCACTAAACCGCAGAGCTCGAATTGAGCTGTCAGCTGAATTGCCGCATGGGTAAGTGGGCCCAACTGTGGGGTGGCATCTCTACACAGGGGAGAACAGCTCACTGCACTATCGCAGTCACTGAAATCCTTCACGTCTCGCTTGGTCGCCTATGTACATGTCGCCCGGGCCCGGGCCCTGCCCTATCCCACAGGAACCAGGCTGAAACACTCAATGTCCTGGACTGGGAATGCCATCTCGAAATATGTTCCAAACTGAGTCGGAAAAAAGATGTCATTGTCTCACCCTCAACATCTGACCTGAACCAGCACCTGGACTGCAGATCCAAATTCACATGAACAACAAACCTCATTTAAATAGAAATATTTAGTCACACACAGTATGGGCCTAAGAGCTTGAAACGGAACACTAAAGCCTGTTGTGCACAGTGAGATAAGAAGATTAGAAATAAATAAAAAGGCATGAGAGAAAATAAGAATGAGCATGCATGGATAAAACGGCGAAGGAGCGGCAAACCATGTAAACAGAACAGAAGCAGAAGAAATAAGAGAAGATCTTTAGTCCTGTTGACCCTTGAAGGCATGTCCACCAGAATAAAAGCAAAAACATCAATGCAATTTGCGTTCTTCGTTCTCATTGGCTAATTCTAGCCCTCGTGCCCCAGCTCGCTGCGTGGGAGGCCAGATCTCAGCATACAAGCACCAATCAATTTAACAAATAAACATCACCTCATTAGCATGTTATCAATGAAGTGTTATTCATGTAATCACATTGTTGACTCTGAAAGCTATTAGAGAGACTTAAAAAAAAAAAAAAGAATCACTACGTTTAGACACTTAGTAGCGAGCAGTTTAGATGGAGAAGGACACTTACTGAGTCTCTTGGCAGCCTCAAGGGCTTCAGAGGCAGTGTCAGCCACAAAAAAGCGCTGGACGGTCACACCGCTGTCCTGCATCAGCTTCTTGCTCTGGTACTCTTGCAGGTTCAGCCATCTTCTGGGACTTACCCTCGATAACTAAAAACACAAAGAGAAACAGTATGATTTATAATTAAAGGACACCTATTATACCCCTTTTTTTTTTTTTTTTACAAGATGTAATACAAGTCTCGGTTGTCCCTAGAACGTGTTGGTGAAGTTTCAGCTCAAAATACCCCACAGATAATTTATTATATCATTTTGAAAATGCCTAGTTTGAGTGGAAGGAGAAACACTGTTTTCGAGCATCTCTCATCTCTGACTCATTTGAATCGCACCATACGGACCGTTTATCCGCTCGGACCAAAATGCTGCACTGCGCGAGCTCACTAGAGAAGATGCATTTATTATCTCGATGCGGCATGGACGCACCTGATAAAACCGAGTGCTTAGCAACCGTGTCACCTCCGTTATGAGCGCAGCTGCCGCGTGTCTACATTTGAAATAACGAACTTGAGTACAGTACGCACAGTAAAGCACAGTAAAGTGTAAAAACAATCATACATTAGCTCTATTGTTTATAATACATTATGTATTTTAACAGTTCTCTACTATTTAAAAAAAAAAATTAAAAAAGTAGCTTACTGAACCATACTTTGTAAATGAATAAAAATATTAATATTAATTATATATTGATCATTACAGTTAGTTCATTGTTCATTAATGTCAACAAAGGCAACTATTTTTTTTTTTTTTTAAATATATCAGTAAATGCTGAAATTAACACTCTAACAAGGAACAATACTTCTATTCTACAGCTTTTATCAATCTTAATGTTACAAATGGACTCATATTGTAAAGTGCTACCATTACATCAACAATCAAGCTAAAGATGGCCATCTTTAAATATCTACACAAAGGCCACAGTATTGAAATTGCATACATATGGATATTGTGTACTTTCACAATTTAACTGCTTCCATTCTAGAACATTTGTGGTTATTCAATCAAAATATAAAAATATTTGGTCACACAACGGGCAAAAGTGCAGCGTCGCATCTAGAAGAACTCGCAGCTATCCGGCATCACAAACACTGGACGCGTCGCCTTCAATTCAAGCGGCGGTCTACAAGACTTTATTTGATCACCAAAGGGGCAAAAGTATACTGCTGTCCGTTCTCCACTAATGCAGCATCTAGTCAACAAATTCATCGCTTAGTAATGACATAAAAACATGCACTACAGTATACTGTACACACCGTTTTGTTGTCGATGTTTTAAATCCGCCTTTGAAGTGTCCCGCTCTGGGCAGCGCGCAGTGTCACGTGTCTAAACAAACGGCACGTACTGTCAGTGATTTCCGCCACTAGAGGCCGCTCTCGTGCTTATAACAAAGACTATAGAGACTTTGCTGTATAATGACGACCTTCTTAGCCGCTCCAGCAACGGACCCATCCCCGAAAAAACAATCCGCATGGATTTTTGCCGATAACTGATCGGCCAATCAACTACCGGTGCCGATTAATCAGCAAAACCGATACACCGGTCGACCTCTAATTATAATTATCCGATTACTCGATTAATCGGCAGAATAATCAACAGATTACTTAATTACCAAAATAACACACACAGAAAACGGGTGTCACGCGGCATGTGAGTACTGAACTACTCACTAAATGACAATGCGAAATGACAATGCCAGAGGTGGAAACATGGATTTTTAGGGGTGGTAATATTATAATAAGATCCCCTTTCTACGTCACGATAAATGTACGTTTGGAACAACATAAGGGTGAGTAATTATGACAGAATTTTCATTTTTGGGTCAACCATCCCTTTATCATGGTACATGTCAAAAAATATGCCAGGTCCAAAAGGGAACCTACAATCAAACTGCGCATTATACACGTGACAGATCAGAGACTAGACCACATTTCAGTTGCCACATTGACACATCTCTACTGTCACACGGGATACACCATCGCATTGTTCTGTCCTACCCACCACGAATACACAATGGGTTGGATTCATTTTTTCAGGCAGGTCTTTGAAGTCATTTCACAACACACATCAACTGTAATGAAGCGGTTTCAAGACATTCATGTCTCCCCTCATATTCAGGCTAAGATTTCTAATCGTTGCAGCTCGGCACTAGGTTAATATTCACACACATTCATGATCACGTCCTTTGATGAGCATTGAATGTGATAGTTAACAACCCATAAGACACTCATTAAATAGACAATTTCCCATTATTCACCACTATGGAATGAGAGTAAAACAGGTTATCAGAGCAGCACAGTGCTAAATGCAGTTAAGCACCTTATTAAGTCATGCTTTTGAACAACTCTCTATGGCTTCTGCTAATTGAGCGTCTACGTGTCTCCATGGAGAATAATGAGGGCGGCCACCGAAGTTGGCAGGCTGTGGAAGAGGAAGTGTACACTCAGAAGTGCATACTACCGAATTGCACATTCGATGTGGAACTGAAGTGCCCAATATGGAGACGGACAGACTATGAAAGTACAGAGGGGAATTCACTCAGAATGGCATACTAATGAAACACATCAGAACTGCACTCTATTACTGTAGAAGTGGAATTGAGTACCAAAAAAGTGCACACTGCTGAAGTACTCAGAAGCAAACACAATGAGTACACTTTCAACAAAAGTCTGCTCTCGGAATCGCCTAGCATGGAAAAGTACAGTTGATGTGGACTTGTTTTCTTAAGACCTCTGCTTGCTCAAGTCTGTGAAGTCCACCTGGTGCTTGAGAGCACAATCTTACGTCTAAAATGACAATTTGGACATTGCATTATCTTGTGGATTTCACAAATGTGCCTGAGAAAAGAGCACAAGACCTCAAGTCCACATGAAGTGTGCCATTTGAAACAGAACCAACAAGAGAGCCAGAAATAGATAGAAACAAGAAAAGTTTGTATGTCTCCAATCCACTCGCTAACTTAATCACTTACTTTTTGATAAAAGTGAGATGATGCACTACTCTCATTCGCGGCAGTGTTCTTCTCAACGCCTGCATTTTATCATTTCACTACTATACATCACAGTGTGCTTTGAATGCGCTTGCCTACACCGGATTAAATAAACTATGATTCATCATATCATTGCATTTGGCACTTACAGCACATTTCTCATAAAGGAAAACAAATCAAGAAAGGATTCGGTTGGTAAGTTTAGCCAAAACTTTAATACTGCAATAACAATTTCCTGGCATTGTATGCATTAAACAATAAATGTTCGCTTTCTCACTAAGCACAAAATATGACGCTCGGGTTATCAGGATAATGTGGAACCAATTTCTGACAAATCACTTCTAACCAGTCACTAAAAAAAGTGCCAGGATTGAAAAAAAAAAAAAAAAAAAAAAAAAAAACGATTTTACGATTTAAAGTAACTGTTTTCATTTGAATATATTTTAAAATGGAAATTATTCCTGTGATTTCCAAGCTGAATTTTCAGCATCATTACTGCAGTTTTCAGTGCCACATGATCCTTCAGAAATCATTCTAATATGTGAATATTATTATTAGTAGTAGTATTACTATTATTATTATTATTATATAAATTCTTTTATTTAGCAAGGATGCTTTAAATTGATCAAAGTGATGATAAAGACATTTAGACAGATTAATATTAAAAAAGATTTCTATTTCAGATAAATGCTGTTCTCCTGAACTTTCAAAGAAACCTGAAAAAAATTCTACTCAGCAGTTTTCAACATAGTAATATTTTTATTTACTATTATTACTATTATTATTTTTATTATATATATATTTTTTTTTAGCAGTAAATCAGAATATTAGAGTGATTTCTGAAGGATAATGTGACTGGAGTAATGATGCTAAAAATTCAGCTTTGAAATCACAGGAATAAAATACATTTTAAAATACACTCAAATAGAAAGCAGTTACTTTAAATACCAAAACAAATTTTTAAATGTAACTGTTTTGCTGTACTTTGGATCAAATAAATGCAGGCTGGGTGAGTAGAAGAGACTTTAAAAAACATTAAAAATTCTTACTGTTCAAAAACTTTTCACCGGTAGTGCATATAATTTCTGTACTACATTTTTTTTCCATTCAATATTCTGAGATAGAAAAACCCCTGATATACCTGCATACATACATGCATAATATTTAAATTAGATATAATATATAATAAATAATAATGTATACATATGTTATATGAATATATATTTGACATTATATTTTATTTTTTACTTAATATATTTTACATTTTATATTACTAATAAATAATAAATATTAATAATTTTAAATTAAATATTTAATCACTGATCGATTTTTGATTTTATTTTGTAATTATTTTATTTTTTATAAATAATAAAAAATATAAATATTTAATAAATTAAATATTTAATCACTGATTCATTTTTTATTTTATTTTGTAATTATTTTATTATTTTATTATATAATTATTGTAATCATTCTTGGAAGATCTTGGTTGACATTGTTTTATAAGACATATTACATACAATGCAAATGTGTTAATATTAATAATAAAAAAAACAATTATTGAATTTATTATATAAAACAGTGGTCTAGCGTACTGCTTGTGTATCAACAGAATCTAACAATCACCACAGCATCTAAACATACTGAAGTGCACAATACCATTGTTGGCTATTAAACATGGCTTTTTCCACAGAAAGGTATTATTTTCATGGTTAGCATCTGCTGAGTCCTCCGAGGGTCATTCCTAATGGCTGTGGTGTAGCATTCGATGTATATTTTTACCTCTGTATGGGGGTGGATACCGTCATATTTAAAACTGGGAACAGCTCCCTGTTGTACAAGCGAGCTGTTGTTAACATTTGCTACTTATGAAAGGTTCAATGGAGGGACACTGGCTAATAAAGCTATCTCACACATGAAACTATGCAAAACGTAGTACTTGTCGTATGTCATATTTATGACAAAACACAAAGTTGCCAATAACCTGAAAATTTCCTGATTCTCTATGTAGCATGATAACATGCTGATACATGACACGTGTGCACTGATAGACTCCAGAGCAACATTTACCTTCAGTCAGCCACATAACTGAAGGTTTTTATTTAGATTTCACAGAAGAGGGTTTATTTTCTGACTGTCTAGGGCACAATGGGCTTACGGTTCACTGCTTTTTATTAATTCATATGGGAAATAAGTGCTGTTTTCTCAACAGATTATGCTTCATTGCATCAGCAATAAACATAAAGTGTGCCTTATATGAATAAACTCCCCAAAACAAATATTAATAAAGAGATATGCGAGATGGAGAGAGAGACAATCATAGATGGGTGGATTTGTTCTTTCAGCAGAAAGGGAATACATGTGAGAGGTGAACAAAAGTAGAGCTGAATTAACAATACTACGCGTTTGATTAAAACGTATTTGTTAAGTGATTTCGTAGCATGTAACCTGTTAATAATAGGTCACGCTGTTAATGAATTAACCCACGGCTAACTGAAAACATGAACAAGAAATGTTTAGTTTGACTTATACATGATATATGATGATAAAACGTTGCATTTTTATTTATTTTTTTCCAAATGTTGCACAACATCGCTGTATAACTGTATAAATTCATGAAAAAAATACTAACATATTTCTGTCATAATTTCATCAAGTTAAACCAAACTTTTATTTTGGTCTTTAATTTTTACTTTTAGTTTCAGTGTGTATTTGACATAGTTTTTTCTCAAAGCAAATGGTGTAAAGCTGATGAAGTGACTCTTAGAGCAGCTCTGGAGATTAAGTACATGTGTTCATGCCCACATATCGCATATGTTTGAGTTTGTGTGACAGACGAAACCGTGCCATTCATTTACACAAAGACACAGAACAAGTAGAATTAGCCTATTAGCAATGAGCACTGATTGGCTGGTGATATTTATTTGGACAAATGCGTGAGAGCTGGCAACCCTGAAACTATATCGATAATGTTGCAGCGGAACAATACAATCGCTTTCAGTATGATTTTTCTAGCTGAATAACAAAAACATTTACAGCCAATCAGAATCCACCTGACTTTGAAGAGCTTGAACATTTAAACTGGCAGCAATAGTAAAATCAAATAGAGCAACCATCAAAATCTGTCTCCTAAGCCATCCTCAGATTCACAGACCTTTCATCCAAAGACCAGGAAAGCAAACTATAGCATTAGGTACCAGGTGTCAGGTGTATGAACGTCTAAATCTGGAGTCTAATGAGAGAATTATAAGTTTAAAAATATCAGCATGCATGTCTGGATCTGAGGCAATGATATTCACCTAACAGTTATATTTTTGCGATTCTGTCTTTCACGTGTTATCACCGTTCCCGGTTCCGGCCCTGCTTGACTAAATGGACTGTGGAAGTGCTAAAAGAGCTCCATGGCAACCTTTTTGCAAATGTTAGCTGTAATTGTTTTCTTTTCCCCCTTCTCGCTAAATTTAGCGGGAGACACTTTGTAGCTGTACAGGTTATTAGTTCACTCAAGGGCACAGAGAGGTTGAGGTGTATCCGAACCGGGAGGTGGGCGTCAGGGGCGCTTGCGCGGGAGGAGGCGGTAAGAGGGGGGACGGCAGGTGTCTGATCTCCCCAGAGACTCTGCCTCAACAGTAATTATCTTCATCAGCACTCTGGAGACACCACCAGTTAAATACCAACACACACACACACACACACACACAAAGCACAGCTTTCTACACCCACAAACACACATGCAGTTGATAGCTCAAAAATACAAAAACATACATATACAGTGTTAATTAGAATAGATGCATAGATGTACTCACAAATAAACAAACTTACATGAGCCAGTAAATAATTGTGGATAACTCTAGTGCAGTTATCTTTATGCATCTTTAAGCATATTTGGAATAAATAAATATATATATATTTCTTTTTTTTTTATATATATTTTTAATATGCTTCCATTAACATAACGATAGTTTTAACTACATTAGAGCAAAGCAAAAAAAAAAAAAAAAATTATATTATATATATATATATATATATATATATATATAGAGAGAGAGAGAGAGAGAGAGAGAGAGAGAGAGAGAGAGAGAGAGAGAGAGAGAGAGAGAGAGTTTTTATATCATAAATTCTGACTTTTTAATCTCATGATTGTGATTTTTTTCCAGCTCATTTCATGTCATAATTATGACTTTATGTAAATCAAAGCATGATTTTTTTTTTTGGCTTCTCTAGACTGCTTTAGTATAATTTGAATGACTTATGTGATTTTCAAAATACTGTTGCACTTTAAGCTAAAATGTCACACACTGTTTCAACATGTTAAAGGATTAGTTCACTCCTGTTGATTTGTCACTTTCCTAATAATTAACTCACCCCCATGTCATCCAAGATGTTCATGTCTTTCTTTCTTCAGTCGAAAAGAAATTACGATTTTTGAGGAAAACATACCAGGATTTTACTCCTTATAGTGCATTTCAATGTGGATCAGCGAGTTGAACGTCCAAATTGCAGTTTCAATGCAGCTTCAAAAGACTCTACGTGATCCCAGCCGAGGAATAAGGGTCTTGTCTAGCAAAACAATCAGTACTTTTCTAAAAAAAAAAAAAAAAAAATTAACATTTATATACTTTTTAACCACAAATGCTCATATTGTAACAGTTCTGCATGTCACGTGGGAAAGGTCACACATGGTTAGTTCTTCGTCTGTGTACTTCGGTTCAAAAAGGTAGGGTAGGGTGAAAAACACATCTCATTTTCTCCTCCAACTTCAAAATCATCCAACATTGTTATTTTACCTTTTGTCACATTCGCTTTGTAAACAACAGGTCAGTACCTCTGTTTATGTCATATGTGACCATTCCAGCTTTGATTACGTAATGCCTGAAGTTATGCTAGTGCAAGACAAACATTTGTGGTTAAAAAGTATACAATTTTTCCTTTTTTTTTTTTTTATTTATTTATTTTTTTTTTTTTAAGAAAATGACCGATCAGTTCACTAGACAAGACCCTTATTCCTCAGATGGGATTGTGTAGAGCCCTTTGAAGCTGCAGTGAAACTGCAATTTGGACATTCAGCCTGCTGATCTCCATTGAAGTCCACTATATGGAGAAAAATTCTGAAATCTCTTCCTCAAAAACATTAATTTCTTTTGACTAAAAAAAAAAAAAAAAAAGACAAACGTCTTGGATGACGGGGGGTGAGGAAGTTATCAGGAAATTTTTTCAGGAGTGAACTAATCCTTTATTTGAGAGCAAAATCCTTGAAGTGTTCGTTGGTAATTGTTAAATGTCAGAGAATGGCATAAAAATTAAGTTCTCTATTTCCATTCATTTCCAAGTCATTCTGGATGAAAACTGTTTAACAGTTCAGATAAGTCCTACAATTTTATTATCCTCTCATCATGCATCAACTCATCAGTGTCACTGCAAATACAAGCGTTAATAGATTGAAGAGAATGTTAATTACTTTAATGTCTCAGGTAATTAATTAAACTGTGTTTAAAGATGCTGTGTGAAGTTAAAATTAGTTAAACTTTTAAAGCCACATCTCAGCACACTGCGTCCTGTTTCAGGTCTGTTACACACAATCTGTTTGTGTACACACTGCGACTACCTACGTTGTTGATGTACGTCCTTCTCCCTCTAACCAACCAGGCCACAGGCTAACAGTAACCGGTTCTAAGTTCAGTTAATACGCATTCACACAAGGTTACCAAGTTTTAATTCTAATTACTAAAGTTCTAATGCTTGATTATCATAATATTAGAATGACTGACTGAAGAGTGTACTGTTTATATATATATATATATATATATATATATATATATATATATACACACTACCGTTCAAAAGTTTGGGGTCAGTAAGACTTGTAATAATCTTTAAAGTAGTCTCTTATGCTCACCAAGGCTGCATTTATTTGATTAAAAATATAGAAAAAAACAGTAATATTGCAAAATGTTTTTAAAATATAAAATAATGTTTTTTATTTTAACATACTTTAAAATAGAATTTATTCCTGTGATGAAAAGCTGAATTTTTATCAGCTGTTACTCCAGTCTAAGTGTCACATGATCCTTCAGAAATCATTCTAATATGCGGATTTATTATTAGAATGATCAGTGTTGGATAATATCAACAGTTGTGCTGCCAAATATTTTTTGGAACATGTAATTTTTTTTTTCAGGATTCTTTCATGAATAACAGGTTTAAAAAGTTCAGTGTTTATTCAAAATATAAATTTTTTATAACAATGTAAATTATTTATTATTAGCTTTTAATAAACTTTTAATTATTAACTTAATACATCCTTGGTGAATAAAAGTATTAATTTCTTTAAAAAAAAAAAAAAAAAAAAAAAGAAACAATAAAAATGTACTGACCCCAAACTTTTGAACGGTAGTATATATATATATATATATATATATATATATATATATATATATATATATATATATATATATATATATATATATATATATATATATATATATATATATACACACACACACACACACACACACAGTACCAGTCAAAAGTTTTTGAACAGTAAGATTTTTAATGTTTTTAAAGAAGTTTCTTCTGCTCACCTGGCCTGCATTCATTTGATACTAAGTACAGCAAAAGCAGTAAAGTTGTTTAATATTTTTACTGTTTAAAATAACTGTTTTCTATTTAAATATATATTAAAATGTAATTTATTGCTGTGATTTCGAAAGCATCATTACTCGAGTCACATGATCCTTCAGAAATCAATATAATATTCTGATTTGCTGCTCAAAAAACACTTATTATCATGTTGAAAACAGCTGAATACAATTTTTCAGGTTTCTTTAATTAATAAAGTTCAGAAGAACAGCATTTATCTAAAATAGAAATCTTTTTTAATATTATAAATGTCTTAATCATCACTTTTGATAAATTTAAAGCATTGCTAAAAAAATATTAATTTCTAAAAATTTCTTTCCAAAAAAAAAAATATATATAATGACTCCAAGCTTTTGAATGGTATAGCGTATAAGGTTATAAAAGCTTTTTATTTCAGATAAATGCTGATCTTTGGATCTTTCTATTTATCAAAGAATCATGAAAAAAAATGTACTCAACTGTTTTAAATATTGATAATAATAAAAATAATAAATGTTTTTCGAACAGCAAATCAGCATATTAGAAAGATTTCTGAAGGATCATGTGAAACTAAAGACTGGAGTAATGATGCTGAAAATTTAGCTTTGATCACAGGAATAAATTACGTTTTAAATTATATTCAAATAGAAAACAGTTATTTCAAAGAGTAAAAATATTTCAAAATTTTACTGTTTTTGCTGTACTAAACTAAATGCAGGTTTGGTGAGCAGAAGAGCCTTCTTTAAAAAAAAAAAAAAAAAAAAAAAAAATAAAACTTTTGACTATAAAAAATTTACTAGCCAAAGACGATTCTTGCCAAGGTCTGTGTAGAGGGTTGCCTCTAGGGAAAAAATGAATAGATAAAAATAAAATAAAAATAACCATCATCATCAAAAAGTAATAAAGTACTGTAACAGTAATCTTAAAAATTACTAACACGACCATTAATATAACCATTATATCTCTTCTGGTCTTTTTTTATATACTCTTTAAAAAAAATGGCCTTCTTTTTAGGCTGCTTCCCAAAGCAAAAAAAAAATAAAATGACAGTTTGTACCTGGCACAAGCAGTACTACGACTCTTTCACTGCTACCTGAAGAAAAACAAATCATTTATATATGACGGCCTTAAGAATTGTGCAATTATACAAGGAAGGAGATTTTTCAGGTCAACAACTAGATCAACAAATAAGATAGATTACAGTTTCGTCATAAAAGCTGGAAGCGTGTAAAGAGCCCTAAACCTTGACTGAATAATTCAGAGTCAAGACACTATTAACAATTCATCAGTTTTATCCTACTAAGCAAGTAGTAGGTAGTCAAAGATTTAAGAAACAACCTATGGGAAAGCAGACAGTAAAGCCTTAAAGGAGTTCACTTCCAGAACAAAAATTTACAGATAATTTACTCACCTCAAGGTGTTCATACCTTTCTTTTTTCAGTCATAGAGAAATTTGAGGAAAACATTTCAGGATTCCTCTCCATATAATGGAGTTCTACGGTGCCCCTGAGTTCGAACTTCCGAAATGCAGTTTAAATGCAGCTTCAAAGGGCTCTAAATGATCCCAGCTGAGAAAGAAGGGTCTTATCTAATGAAAAGATCTGTTATTTTTCTAAAAGAAAAAAAAATACAAATTACATACTTTTTTTTTTTTGTTTGTTTGTTTTTTTTTTTTTTTACCTCAAATGCTCATCTTGTCTGCGTGAACTCCCATCTCATTTTCTCCTCCAACTTCAAAAAGGGCGTTAGACCTTCTTTGCATGTTCACTTTGTAAACACTGGGTCGGTACTTCTGCAGCGATGTAGGACGATTTTGAAGTTGAAGGAGAAAATGAGAAGGGAGTTTTTCCGACATACCCTAACTGTATTGAACCGCAAAAGACAGAGTTCACGCAGACAAGAAGAGCATTTGAGGTTAAAAACTATATAAATTGAAATTTTTAAGGACAATAACCAATTGTTTCACTAGATAAGACCCTTCTTCCTCAGCTGGGATCGTTTAGAGCCCTTTGAAGCTGCATTTAAACTGCATTTTGGAAGTTCAAACTCAGGGGCACCATAGAAGTCCATTAAATGGAGAGAAATCCTGAAATGTTTTCCTCAAGAAACAATTTCTTTACGACTGAAAAAAGAAAGACATGTCATCTTGGATGACAGGGGGTTAGTACATTATCTGTACATTTTTGTTCTGAAAGTGAACTACTCCTTTAAAAAGGACAGTTCAAATTTTCAGTTCACCCTCATGTTGTTTCAATCCTGTATGACTTTGTTTCTTATGTGGAACCATAGAAGAAGATATTTCGAAGAATGTCTCAGTGTCTTTTGTGTGTGTCTTTTTGTGTGTTGCCAACTGACTTTCAATGAAAAGACAAACAGTTCTTCAAAATATTTTCTGTGTTCCACAGAAGAATGAAGTTATACAGGTTTGGAATGGCATGAGGGTGAGTAAATAATGAAAGACTTTTCATTTTTGGGTGAACTAACACTCTAAACTTCATCCAGTAGGCCACACCACCCCACTCACTTGGAAAACACCTAAGCCACATAAATGTGGACTAACCCCACAATCCTAAAATGACCTTATTCTCACCTGACCTAAACAGAAATATTTGCTTTTCTTTTAAGCTTGTATCCTTTATTAGCATTGAAAGAAACAGCTTCTCTGGATCCTCTGGGAGGCCAGATGTCTCTTAAGGACATGGTGGCCCACAGCAGATCTTGACTTATTGTTGTCCTCACACAAAGGTGAAAGGACGGAGGAAAGCTGTGGCAGCAGTTGCATCAAACTCCATAAGATAGCAGATGCTCCGTAAGGCCCCCACATCAACTTTAGAAAGTCGGGCACAAAGTTAAGGTCGTAGAGCCTTTTAGTCATTTATTTGATAAAAAAAATTAAATGTATGGTATGCAATCACATATTTGACATCTTACTGTATTTGTTTAATTTACAGCTAAACAAAAGGTTGACGAAATTCCATTTGCGCTTTTGGCACACATTTTCTTGGTGTGTTTTTCTTGTGCATGAGGATTACAGATCTACTTACATTCAGATTTGAGAGCGCAATACTCTATTGGAAAGAATGGGCCACTGCACTGCAGTGATGACGAGGTCTATGCTAATCCAGCTGGATATATGAAGGTAAAACACGCACACTTCAGGCGAAGGGGAAAAAACACTCCAAGGTGCTGGAGAGGGCCTGCTGCTCTTGAATGTAATAGACTGCTGGCTTAGTCATTGCTCTTATAACCCTATTTTGATACCTGCACTGCTTCTCATTAACTGTGACAGATAAGGGAAAAAAAATAGCATTTCAAATTGTGTTTGGGTCGTGTGTGTATAAAATTTGGAGTAGGGAGCAAGTAAACAGTGAGCTTGAAATGCCACCATATGTTAAAGACAACCAACTGCAACCAAATTAACGTCAATAACATTCAGTAACATTTTCAAGTAAAACAGGATGTTTAAATCCTGATTAAGTGAACTTTACAGAAGAAAAAGTAAAAGACCTATACGCATTATACCTTCATCCACGCCACTGGATTCCGTCGTTGGGCCAATGGGTGGACCTTACAAACCAAAAAATTAAAGCATTTTAAAGAAACAGTTCAGCCAAAAAAATGAAAATTTGCTAAACATGTACTGTTTGTTTCTTCATCTGAACAGATGTGGGGAAATTTAGCATTGCATCACTTCACCAATAGATCCTCTGCAGTGAATGGGTGCCGTCAGAAAGAGAGTCCAAACAGCTGATAAAAACATCACAATGCTCCACAATAATCCACTCGACTCCAGTCCATCAAATGAATGTCTTATGAAGCGAAAAGCCATTCGTTTTTAATAAACAAATCATTAGTTAAACCATTTTACAGACACGTAGTTTTACACTTTACAAGATGTTAATGTTGTCAGCTGTTTGGGCTTTCTTTCTGACAGCACTCATTTACTGCAGAGGATCCACTGGTGAGCAAGTAAGTGATGGAATGCTACATTTCCCCAAATCCGATGAAAAAACAAACTCATCTACATCTGGGATGGCCTGAGGGTGAGTCAATTTTCAGGAAATTTTCATTTTCAGGTGAACCATTCCTTTAAGTGAATTGAGGCATCACCTGGATCTGGTGACATCAAAAGTAAAATATTTTCAGCTGTGAAAATGTTTTTTTACGGGTTCAAGCACGTAGCATAATTGCTGAAATGGCCAAGGATCAGCGATCTCCACATAAAACTGATCGGGCAGACCAAACCGTAAGTCGTAGAGACTTGAAACGTGGAAGGATTGATACTACTCACACCGTCTACAATGTCACCAAGGCTTGCCCCAATCGGCCTGACAGGGCCGCTACAGCGATCAAAAGTATGAAAGCGCTCATAACTCCTAAATGGTTCGTCTTATGTAGTTGAAATCCTTGGCTCACGCCGGACAAAACGCATCTGATCTTCTGTCACCCAGCAAAATATTCGGGTATTTTGCATTTTTTGAAAAACCTACTTTTGTGAACTAGTCCTAGGTTTTCTGCCCGATCGTAACCTGACCAATGCAGGAAGATTCTCTGGAGTGTGAATATCAATAATTATCAAAAAAAGTTCCTTCAGCAAAGAACCTTCGGCAAAACGTTCGAAAGGGGCAGGGTTGCTTTTACTATAACAGCTATAACTTTTGAATGGAAAGAGATATCTTCAGCAAACTCACAACATGAGCCCAATCTGATGTCACCTGAAAAGAAGTTGAGGAGCTTGGCCATGGTGGCATTATAAGAGGGAAAAAACATAAAAACGGCCAGAACTACGCACTTGTTTATCCTATCAACATGAAAGTATGCACGGTCTTGGTACAAAAGGGCACAAGTGGCTATGATGACATTTACATATTTTAAAAAAAGAGATATGCCTATTAGATAAGCTTAACGGAGGTTGATTGGAATGAAACTCGATGTGCCTGTTCGACACATGGCCCTAAAGGTCTGTGAAAAAAGTAAAAAAATAAAAAAATAAAAAAAATAGGCCTTGCATTTTTCAAGGCCGTAAACATTTGTCGATAGACCAATGTTGTTTGTAAACATTTGGGATGCGCGCACAGCACGGTTGCAGAAAACCCGGGAGAGATAGCCTTTACGGCTAGAGAATTACACGGATACGGCACAAAATACTTAGATTTAAAAAGAGTATAGATTATATTGATTAGATGTCATTTTCAAAATGTTATTTGCATATCACAAGAGCTTGTCACCCAGCGATAAGCACTGCTATTCAAAGAAATTGGCGTTAGATATTGGGATAGCCTTACAAATCCAAACCCGGGATGACGTTTTTATGGGCGGTTCAAGTGGCAGTCTATGGAGCCATGGAATGAAAGAATAAAAAAGGTAAATTTGATTTTATATTTCAAAATCCTGACTTTATTTTCGCAATTCCAAGATTATATCCAACAAATCTAGAGAAAAAAACAACTCGTCATTCCTCTTTTCCCCTTTATATCCCACACTACTGCTTTTTTCCCCTCAGAATTAACAAACTTTTAACAAATTAACAAATTAGTTTTGTTAAATCGAGTTATAAAGTCCGAATTAGTAGATATAAACTTGCATTTGTGAGGAAAAAAAGTCAGAATTGTGAGATATAAAAAAATTTGTTTTAAAAGTTTGGTAAAATGTTAATAGTAATCGGTGTAAATAATATGTCATGCTGCAACGGTAGGGCTAATACAGTACATCCCCTATGAACAGCATATGTGAATATTATGTAGACCTATTGTTTAAATCAAATTTATGCTTTAGAAGTAGAGCAATCATAGCAGTTTTCATCCATAGTATGTCCGTTTAAACGTCTGCGTTTAGCAAATGGCGTCTTTGACTACAGTATTGTATAAAAATTATTTGCATTCCGTGTTTTGACATTAAAAGGCACAAAAATATTTTTTTCTCTTATTCCACTGAGTTGACCCATTTACCTCCACTTGCTACCAGTGGTCTATAGCACGGTTTTCACACATTCGCACAATATTCATATCATATGATAGACTCCCTCTTTCCAAACAACTTTGCCATTTTTCTAGAACCACTGCTGTTAATCAAACCGTTTGTTAAATGATTGAGAAAATGTTAAAAAACCCTACTTTTGCAAACCAGTCCTAGTCCTTTTTGCTCAATCTGGGAAAAAAAAAAAAAACTGCAGTGCCATTCTGTGTACTCTCTAGGTCAATAATTGTCAAAAAAAAAAAAGTTGAAACTTACCCTTTGGGAAGCTATAACGGGGTCGTTTAGAAAAGGGGCCCCATCCAAAAATCCCCAAAAGCCCATGAAGCCTAAATGAAAATTTAAAACTTGACGAAACCTGCTGAGCACATGCGACAAGTGATTCTAAACAAGTATACAAAGTTTTAGGGAGATCAACCACAGCTGGTGCTATAACAGTCATAAACGTTAAAAAACATCAAACGCCAAAAATGTTTTTTTAATCCTTGATTTAGACTTGCTAAATAATATGTAATGTCTTTTTTCATATGTGCTTAAACGTCTTAAAGCGCTTGAACCCCGGTAATCGCTGCTTGCAGCTATAGTCTTTCTTTTTTTTTCTTTAGAACAGTGCGCACTGATGAATCATACATAATAAGACTAAACGTGGATTATAAAAGTTCATATAATCCATTTTGATTTCATGTCATCTTTCACTAACATTAATAGTTTGCCTGACCATATGCACCATTACCAATGCGCAACAAACTGAGCGCAAGCAGCTGCTTAGACATCCAATCTCATTGCTTCTCGCCAGGCAGACATGAAGCGTTAGAGTAACTCAGGAGGACATGTTTAAGCATCTAGCTGATGGATGAGACACAATCATTATGCAAAAGAAAACAAGAAAGCAATAAATCAACGTTCGTCCTACAAAACCACAAGAGAGGAATCACATGTAATCACTCATCCACTAAACATGAAATCTACTGGGGTTTACACGTATTTCACAAACAGACACAAATATTACAGAATTACTCAATTTGCCAAATACGCAGACAGTGCAGGCAAGTCAATGGAGACTACATTTATTACACTATTAGTCTGCCCTCAACATTAGCATGACTTAGACATTAGGCTGCTCCATCAGCCAGACAGAGAGAATGGAATTCTTAAGTTGATGAAGGATTGATTCCTAAAAGAGTTCTTGCAGGAAGACAAAAAGAAAATAAAATTAAGCAACACAACTGCTGTCCTCACTGGGGGAAGTGGGTTTTACGTTCGCATATTCATGAGGGGATATTTACAAATCTGTATTGACCAATCCGATTCTTCCGAGAGAAGGAAGAGGAGCTTAGGAGCTCAAACGAGGAGATTTTCTGAGGACGGGCTTATGAGAGCTTTTCTTGAGGTCTTTCAGAGGGCAATGCAGTTTCATTGTGCATAATAGAAAACATTAAACCAGAGAGATCATTTCTCATGCACTTCCGCGGCATAAAAAATTAAAAATGCATATATCGTTTGTATAATCACTGCATAATGTAGGTTCCAAACCTATTGTATTCCCATCTTCACCATATATCAAACCCTCTTTTCTCAGAGTAAAAGAAACTATTGCATAGCTATGTAGAGTTTTAAAAGGATAGTTCACCCAAAAATAAAAAATTACTCCATGATTTACTCATTCTCAGGCCATCCTAGGTGTATACGACTTTCTTCTGTCAGATGAATACAATCAGAGATATTTTAAATAATGTCCTGGCTCTTCCAAGCTTTATAATGGCAGTGAATGGCTGTTGAGATTTTGAAGTTGAATAAGGTGCGTCCATCCGTCATAAAAAGTTCTCCACACAGCTCCAGGAGGTTAATAAAGGCTTTCTGGATTGGATCAATGCATTTGTGTAAGAAAAATATTCATATTTAAAACATTATAAACAAGAATCTCTAGCTTCCGCTAACTGTCATAGGTGAGTGGCGTTCCAGCGGATGAAAATATGATGGTCTCACGAAAACTAAGTTTTGTTTAAAGCAAAGGCAAACCAGTCTCCTCTTGGCTTACATCGAAACCCTCCCACATTTTTCCTTACAAATACTTTTTTTGGTACTTCTAATTTGTGAACGAGCTTTGTTTTGTTCTCTTCATGCTGCTTCTGCGTTCACCTACATCCTACATCATCCACTGGAACCCCACTCTCTTGTGAATGCACATACGACAATTAGCGAAAACTACAGATTATTGATTCGCTTCAGAAGGACTGTATTAACCCCCTGGAGCCATGTGGAGTACTTCTGATGATGGATGGATGCACTTTATTGGACTTCAAAATCTCAACAGCCATTCACTTCCATTATAAAGCTTGGAATAGCCAGGACATTTTTTAATACAACTCCGACTGTATTCATCTGAAAGAAGAAAGTCATATACACCTATGGCTTGAGGGTGAGTAAACCATGGGGTAATTTTCATTTTTGGGTGAACTATCCACTAAAAACAAAATAAAAGAAAAATAAACAGTACATGAAAAACAAAGTTTAAAAAAAAAAAAAAAAAAAAAAAAAAAACTTACTTTAAAATAAGTTTTAATGAAATAACAATAAAGTGATTTTAAGAAAATCACTAAATCTAAAACTGAAAAACTAACATATTAAAAAAAAATACTATTTATAAAAGCAAATAAAAAGGTTATTCAAAATATTAATAAACAAAAATACAATAATTAGTATATAAATTATGGTAAAATAACACTAGTAAATAAAAAAAAAAAGATATCAGTTATGGTTCCTTAAAAACTCCAACCAATCCTATTTTGAGATAATTTATAACTCACATGTTTAAATTTTATTAAGCCTTAAAGTTCTGCATAATTTAGGGCGTGGTCACTTGAGTGACATGTGGATTGCCGCTGCTGTCACCACCGTTGCGCTAGGCGGGCGGGGTTCCACCCACGTCCGCCTCTTTGCCCATTTTCGATTATCCGGGAGTGACGTGCAGTGACGCGATTCCAAGATGGCGACGGCCGACTCCCGCCCACTAAGAGCTTCAAAAATGCTTTTCAGAAACCTACGGGTGACGTCACTGACACTACGTCCATATTTTTTACAGTCTATGAGTTAAACAGTTGAGTTTTACCATTTTCAAATCCATTCAGCCGATCTCCAGATCTGGCGGTAGCACTTTTAGCATAGCTTAGCATAGATAATTGAATCCGATCGCATCTCGCTCAAAAATGACCATATATAATGACGTTAATATTCCTATTTAAAACTTGACTCTTTTGTAGTTACATCGTGTACTAAGACTAACAGAAAATGAAAAGTTACGATTTTCTAGGTTGATATGGCTAGGAACTATACTCTCATTCCGGCGTAATAATCAAGGAACTTTGCTGCGGTACCATGGGTGCAGCAGGCGCAATGATATTACGCATGCATGAAAGTGACCGGAACTAAGTTTGTGTAGATGCAGAGTTGCAGCCGGCAGAGTTGACGGCTGCATAATATCATTGCGCCTGCTGCACCCATGGTACGACAGCAAAGTTCCTTGATTATTACGCTGAAATGAGAGTATAGTTCCTAGCCATATCGACCTATAAAATCGCAACTTTTAATTTTTCGTCCACCTTTGTACACAATGTAACTACAGAAGAGTCAAGTGTCAAAATATCAAAACTCTTTGGTCATTTTTGAGCGAGATGCTAACGGTCTAATCGGATTCAATGATCTATGCTAAGCTATGCTAAAAGTGCTACCGCCAGACCCGGAGATCGGCTGAAAGGATTTGAAAACGGTAAAACTCAATTGTTTAACTCTAGGGGGAGTTGGACAATGAGCCTATTTTCAAAAAAAGTGGAGTGTTCCTTTAAGGCTTTTTATTGTATATTTGTACTTTTTTGTACAGATTTTTAATTTGTTATCAGTAATCTTAAAACTTAAAATGCAAAGTTTATTTCTTTTTTACAGTCACTAAATTATCTCAAAATAGGATTGGTTTGAGTTTTTAAGGAAGCATAACTGATATCTTTTGTTGTATTTACTAGTGTTATTTTACCATAATTTATATACTAATTATTGTAACTCTAGGGGAGTTGGAAAATGAGCCTATTTTTTAAAAAAAGTGGAGTGTTCCTTTAAATTACTTCTGCTTAAATCTCTGTCTCTACCTGTTACATATTTGTAGTCGCATAGCACAGCAAATGTTCATTATTTCCTTAATTATCAGCATGTAATACTTCAAATTTTCAAAGTTTTTAAAAACGGAGAAAAAAAAAAGTTTGTATTGCGGGTTTTACGATTTTTCAGAACATGAATGAAAAATATGTACAAATATACAATAAAAGTTTTAAATGTTACACTTCAGTTAAAAAAAGGAAGAAAAACAATACATTTTGCAATTTTTTTTTTTTTTTAGAAATAATACAGTGTAATATATCTATATAAGAAAATTAGGTTTCTACCTGTTACACACATCCACAGAGTAAACCACCCATACCAACTCCGTTATATGTTAATTTTTTCCCTAATTATCAGCATCTGATGCTTTGACAAACAGTGTTTAAGTCGACTGTATCGGATCCTTCATAGCGCAGTCACAGGCCAGCAGTCTCCAGGGGTTAAAATCCTCATTACTAGTCATAGCTCTGCCCTAAACCCTTTGAAATGACTCTTCTTAATTAGCACCTCCAAATGGCCTCACATTTAATTAACTTGTGGAATCCTTGAGGGGCGTTTTGATATATGAAATTAACACATTTTCCCATTCCTGATTGTAACTAATTGGTTTACTTTATTCAGAAATGATAGCTGCCATTTATCATGAATAATACAATACCAATGCTAAAATAGTCCCAATCAGCAAAACAATAGAGCTAATAAAGCGCCGTTGATAAATCTAGGCTCAGAGATACTTTAAAGATTTAACAAGGTGTATTTACATAGTTGTAGCGTTTACACAAGCTAATTAGAAAATGCTGGGCTTACAGGAACAAATGGTGAAACTATTTTAATTTAGAACATCAGTATTCCGTCAATGTCACAATGTTGGATAACGAAGCTATGATTTAATTAGCTTGTGCTGGGGAAAAAGCCAAATAAAGTTCATTTGTGACCTCTGAATGCTCTCAGCTCCTTTTCATAGTCTGATTTTAATGTATGACTTCCGTTCAGCAAGGTCAGGTGGGCACTGGATGAGCAGCAGCCTTTGACAAGTTGACAAGAGAGCTCCGTTAGGCCGTGACGTGTGTGTGTTAGCAGAGCTGAGTTAGGGGGAGTCAGCAGAGCATGCCAAAGGATTTAGATCGCGGAGATTTGCATCATGGGATACGCTTTTGCCTTAATCTCCTAAAGACAGACACGGGCTGAAGGTGAAGGGAACTCTATGCAGATATGAATTTAGCAATTAGCATAGTTAATAAGGAACATCATTCAGAGGAGAGAGGTCTGGAGAAGGGAGGTCAAGTCTGTGGACAACTGGAAGTGGGAGAAGACATTGAATCGTTCATAATATGAGAAATTCATTTCAGTGTTGCTCCAAACCGACTTTTTTTTTTTCTCTGCTGTGGAACATGCTTTTTTTTTTTTTTTTTTTTTTTATTAATTGCAATGAACTTTCAAAGAACTGGAGCCATGAAAGTGGTTAATCAGCGTCACGTGATCCTTCAGAAATCATTCTATTATACTGATTTACACCTAAAGAAACATTTTTATGTGCTGCTTAATATTTTTGTGGAAACCATGATACCACAAACCTTTAAATGGTAATGTGAGACAAAAAAAAAAAAAAAAGCAACTAGGGATGCACCAAAATGAAAATACTGGGCCGAAACTGAAACTTTTTAATAGTTATTTATTATTTTATTAAATAATCAAAAATTTTGTAAGCCTTTTTAATTTAACTCAATTTTAATTATATTGATTTAAAAAAATAAAAATACAAACCAATAAAATAATCACACTTTTATTGAAAGTAAAACAGAAAATATATTAGTAGTATATTTTATTTAATGCCATGTCAGCATCTTAGGCTATTTTCATGGCAAAAACAATTCAAAAATACAAGTATAGTAAACGCAATAAAAACCAGCAAACAAACAAACAAACAAGTTATATTACACAAGATTTTTTACATTAACATATGATAAAAATTCTTTTTCTGCCAAAATTATACTAAATAACTTGAGTTTTCTACATGCATTAAAAGCAGGACTGTCCAATAAAATATGTTTGACAGAAAGGGGAATATTGCAAAACATACATCGAGTAGGGTCTTCACCCTAAAGCAAAAATGCATGAGTCAGTCTTGTATGACCTATGAGACCAGAAACTATATTAATATTAAATATCTGTTATTTTTATTCAGTTCTATGCAACAGAATCAGATTTAACAGATTTTTTTTATTATCCAAATAAAGAAAAACTTTTATTTATCAAGAATGCATTAAATTCACTGCAAAAAAAGGCTTGTCTTACTTAGCATTTTTGTCTTGTTTCTAGTCAAAATATCTAAAAATTCTTAAATTAAGATGCATTTACTAGATAAGCAAAACAACATTTGATATTTAGTCTTGTTTCCAGGGGTAAAAAACTAAATTAAGTTAATTAAAACTCTTGTTTTAAGAATATTTTACTTACCCCACTGGCAGATAATTTTACTTGTTTCTGGGGGAAAACGCTAAATTAAGTTCATTTTGCTTAAAACAAGATTAAACAGCTAATGTTATTTTGTTCTAGTAAATGCATCTTGGTCTAAGAATTTTTAGATATTTTGACTAGAAACAAGACACAAATACTAAGTAAGATAAACCATTTTTTGCAGTGTTGATCAAAAGTGACGTCGAAAATTTTACAAAAGAAGAACCATTATTAATATCCGAGCACCAAATCAGCATCTTAGAATGATTTCTGAAAGATCATGTGCTATTTTGTGTCCGAAAAAGATGAAGTTAAAACTATTTACCAATATATCTTCGAATCTGTTCAAGACCTCAGTATATCCACGGTATAGAAGCAGCACTGAATCAATGCATCTGCTGATTTGGTAAACTAAAACTGGTTTGAATTATTCATGAAACTGAGTAATCTGGTTTGCAAGTTCTCAACGCAATGATCCACTCGCTGTGTTTCCTCGAATAGCAACATAACTTTATGTCTGTTTTTCACACAAAGTATACTTTTATGATACGTGCTATCCTAGTTTGACCTTTTTGAAGCTTGCCATGCATGAAGAATTTCTGTTTTTGTGTTCAGTGGAAGAAGAAAGTGACAAGTTTGTAACAGCATAATATTTAGTGACCTTTAATAAGCTAATGTTCTTAATAAGCCTTTGGACATCCAAGGAAACACTAACCAACCGAATAACCATCAAGCTAGACAGACAGAAGTTTTTCACAACTGTCGTTGGCGCAGCAGTTATTGTATAACAACTTTTAATTCGGTGTAACGCTAAATACCACCTCATCATAATCATCATTAAAGAAGAATTATCCCAAATGGACCGGAATACGAGTCCCACGGGAGCGTTCAAAAGAGGCACCTCTCCTTCAAAAGACTGCCGACAGAACTCTAAATGATTGCTGCCTTCCTAAATTATTGAAAAAGCCTAAACAGCCCTCATGAGCAACAGAAATGGCTATTAACCTTGGCGAAACGATATTCAAATCCGGTTACAGCAAACTTGCTCTACTGTATCCCTGGCGGCCAGGAAATGTAAATGTGTTCTCGCTGTGGACAGATGGGAGAGACGCCTGCTGTTTGAAGTTCTTGCACCAGAGGAGTCGCACCCTCCCACCCCTCGTTTAAAATATTCAGCACGCAGCCTCATCCAGCAGACTCCCCTGGTCCTGTTTCGACACTCCAGTCGAGCTTTTCAAGCTGCTGCGGCGTTGTGAAGCGAATTAGCTTTGACGTCTTCAATCTTTGCGTAAAGATTTTTTCCCGCCCTAAAGAACGAACGCAGCGGCAAATGTTCCTTTAAGTTTGGAGATGCGGCCGTGGCGCGGTGAGGGTTGTGCTGGGGAAAACAGCTCTGGGATTATCTCTAGGTCCAGACAGAAATTTCTGAGGCGGCGTTGGCGTTATCAGCCATCGCCTGTCTTAAATCCATCTCTCGTTTTTTTTGGCATTGTCATTGACAAGCCATCTCTAATTTTCGAGCTGTCATAAAAGATGGGAGTGAATTGCCGTGATACCTACCTGCCAGTCACGGCTCCTGAGCTCCACTACTGTGGACTGGCAGCTGGCTAATCACTGCCTCTTATCTCTGTGCTAAAAGTCCAAAACACAGATTCTGTAAAACCACAGGCACTCTAATAGGGGTGGAGGGGGGGGGATGTTAACTTGAGTGCGCAGTTTTGTGCACTTTGCAATGACTGAGGCAAACTAAGGGCTGGGTCTCGATATACATTTTCCCAATTCAAATGAATTATGATTCACTAGCTCTCAATTCAGTTCCAATTTCATTAAAGGAGAAGTCCACTTCCAAAACAAAGATTCACATATAATGTCATGTCTTTCTTTATTCAGTCGTAAAGAAATTGTTTTCTGAGGAAAACATTTCAGGATTTTTCTCCATATAATGGACTGATATGGTGCCCCGATTTTGATCTTCCAAAATGCAGTTTAAATGCAGCTTCAAACGATCCCAAATGCGGTTGTAAATGATCCCAGCTGAGAAAGAAGGGTCTTATCTAGCGAAACGATTGGTTATTTTCATAAAAAAAATTTCAATTTATATACTTTTTAATGTCAAATGCTCGTCTTGTCTCGTCTCTGCCTGGACTGTTTTTTTTCTGGTTCATGACAGTTAGAAAAACTCCCATCTCATGTTCTCCCTCAACTTCAAAATCATCCTATATTGCTGTTTTACCTTTCTTGTTAAGGGTGTTTGATCTTTGCATGTTCACTTTGTAAAGACTGTGTCGGTACTTCTGCAGCGATGTACACTCTTAAAAATAAAGGTGAAGAACCTTTTTTGTTTAAATGGTTGAGAACATCTGAAGAACCTTTCTGTTTCACAAAAGGTTCTTTGTGGTGAAAGAAGGTTCTTCAGATTATAAAAAGGTAAGAAAAAGATGGTTCTTTAAAGAGCCTTTGACTGAATGGTTCTTTGTGGAACCAAAAATGGTTTCTCTATGGCATCACTTGAAGAACCTTTTAAAGCACCTTTATTTTTGAGAGTGTAGGATGATTTTGAAATGATTTTTGAAGTTGAGGGAGAAAATACGATTGGAGTTTTATGACATACCCTAACTGTCTTGAACCAGAATACACAGTTCAGGCAGAGCAAGACAAGATGAGCGTTTGAGATTTAAAAGTATTTAAACTGCATTTTTTTAATGAAAATAACTGATCGTTTCGATAGATAAGACCCTTCTTCCTCGTCTGGGATCGTATACAACCGCATTTGGGATTGTTTGAAGCTGCATTTAAACTGCATTTTGGAAGTTCAAACTCGGGGCACCATATCAGTCCATTATAAGGAGAAAAATCCTGAAATTTTTTCATCAAAAAATATATCTTCCTAACGACCGAAGAAAGAAAGACATGAACATCTTGGATGACAAGGGGGTGAGTACATTATATCCAAATCTTTGTTTTGGAATTGGACTTCTCCTTTAAATTGTTTCTGACTAATATGGGAATATTTCACTCATAATGTCTATTTTGCTTACCAGTGAGAGAATTTAACAGGACAGTTCACCCAAAAATTAAAAATTCGGTAACACTTTAGCATAGGGTCTAATTCTCACTATTAACTACACTCTTAAAAATAAAGGTGCTTCACGACACCATAGAAGAAACTTTTTTTGTCTAAATGGTTCCATAAGGAACCTTTAACATCTGAAGAACCTTTCTGTTTCACAAAAGGTTATTTGTGGTGAAAGAAGGTTCTTCAGATTATAAAAAGGTAAGAAAGAGATGGTTCTTTAAAGAAGCTTTGACTGAATGGTTCTTTGTGGAACCAAAAATGGTTCTTCTATGGCATCGCTGTGAAGAACCTTTTAAAACATCTTTATTTACCAAAACCTAAACTTAAAGGGATCATCAGTGGTTCAACCTTAATTTTATGAAGCTACAAGAATATGTTTTGTGTACGAAGAAAACAAAATTACTATTATTAGAATCAGAAAGCTCTCGGATTTCATCAAAAATATCTTAATTTGTGTTCCGAAGAAGAACGAAGGTTTTACAGGTTTGGAACGACATGAGGATGAGTAATTTTTTGGGGCGAACTATCCCTTTAATTATATAGGAATTTTAAATAAGGTACATTATGAAAAGTATGAAAACGTAATTGCATTTATTGTGTAAAAGTAGCTTTAAATGTTCATTTTTAATATTTTAATATTATATATATATATATATATATATATATATATATATATATATATATAATATTCTTGAACGATTCATTCATTTTGAACAAATCTTTAATGTGACTCGGGATGAACGAGTCGTGTCGGGCAGTGATTCATTCAGTCGCGCAAGCGCAACATCCTATTAGGTTCTGTACTGGAATTAGTTCACCAGTTTCGAATCTTCGGGTTTTTGGAGTCGTTCGTTCATCTTATGGGGCTGTCACGTGATGAACGAACGACTCAAACCCGAAGACTCGATAGATGAACTAATCAATTCTCTTTCTGGCTCAGTGCCGTCACGTGATGAACGAACGATTCAAACCCGAAGACTTAAAAGATGAACTAATCAATTCTCTTTCTGGCTCAGACTGCATAGGTTAAGCTTACGGGGCCGTCACGTGATGAACGAACGATTCAAACCCGAAGACTTGTGAGATGAACTAATCAATTCTTTTTCCGGCTCAGACTCCATTAGCCTTTTTCACACTTCCATGTTTCTGGCTTCCGTATTGGCGCTTGCAGGGTAAACGTTTTTCCGGTGACAGCAGTGGCCGTACTGAACAAGAGTAAGTTCGGGAATCAAAGTCTATTTTTACAAAATAGATACTATGATACTATGATCTCCGGTGTTTTACTCTTAAAAATAGCAAACATTTATTCAAAAACTTTGTGTCAGCGTCTGGTCATCACAAATACTGTGTTTATTTAATTATGAATGTTAGCACTTATAATACAGAACAGTTTTAAGTTTTGCCGTACTGTCTATTTGGTGCTGGCTGTGCATTATGACTCTTCACATAATTTTTTTTCACGATTAATATTGTTATTATTATTATTATGAAAGTAATATTGTATTTTCTACTTGCTCTCCTTTGCATTATTAACTTTAGGGTGTAAATGTACGTTGCATAATGTGCCCAAGGATATACATAATAAAATAATATAATACTAAATAAGACATGACTCCGATTAATGGCTTTATTCCTTTTGGATCTGGATTACGTTGTTGTATTGAGTTTATGCATCATCCGGACTCAGAACTGTTTCATTTATTCTTGGGGAAATGTGCATTTGGATATAAACGCTATCATAATTTACCATGATTAATTAATCTTTTCTGTTTCTAATAGCATTATAGTTTTGTCTTGTTTGTAGTGTGATCAACGTTTGTGTAAGCAGTAGATGTGTTAGGGAGGTAACACGTAACATTTTAATTATATTTTGCCAAAATGAACGAAATGACTCGAAAAAAGATTCATTCATTTTGCTGAACGAGACTCAAGGGTCCGAGTCGGTAAAATGATCCGAACTTGTTTGTTATTGTGTGACGCTGAAAAGCGCGAACACTGGCACAGAATAAAATACTGATACTGGGATTTCAACAATCGATTACCTGATTGTTAAAGTGAAGATCACGATTAATCAGAAAATTGCCTTTTTTTTTTACCCAGAACTAGTGCAAACGTCAAAGTATGCAGTCACTGATTAATAAAAACAGCTCATTGATCATCGTCAGGAACTGGCCGACAGCCAGACTCCTAAAGAGCTGGTGAAACATGGATTTGATCCAAACATGAGAAGTCCAAACTGAGAGAAAAATGGAAAAAGCTGCTCTAATCTGCATCTCATTAATGTCTGCATCACATCTTGACATTAGTGCTTGCTTTTTTGAATTACTTCTGACCTTCACACACACTCTGGAGGTCCTTATCATCTTTACAAATAGCTGAGATAAACCTATACATTAAAGATCTATTACCATAAAGATGTCACTTCTCCCCGATACCGAACGAGACTTAAATAAGTCATTTCAATAAAAATAATATAACTGCATTTGGCAGTATGTACTTTCTCATTAGAGCAGGCCCTTTCTCAGATGGATGAGGCTTGTGCCCTGTTGCAGCGGGTTGCATCTCATTATACGACTGAAATGAAAATATATGCTAGCTAAGCACTCTGCATGCACTACTAAACCACATCTTATGGCAGCAGAGTGGTCTGCACGAAGTAATGAAGTGATGCCTTATACACTAAATTGGTGTTGATCCAATGTCATTTTCCAGCGCAGAAGCTCTCTATATAACTTTGAAACTCCAGCTCAGGGACAACATTTACAATAATAAGGTCAAAAAAGTTAGAAACCGAGTGTATTTAATGATTTAGTAATTTAATTAAAAATACATTTCAACCGAAAAGCAGACTTTCATGATGACATCAATACTGCATTCTGGGAGCTGAATCAATAGATCGACTGAATCAAGTCGCAAAATCAGGTCAGTCGGTGCTTCAACTAGCTGTGCAGACTAAAGTCACTGGAAAGGTGTTTTTTTAGGTAGAACAACCAGTGTTTAAAGTCCTTGTTCTGTGTACAAACCAGCGTAAAGATTTATGAGACACTGTGCCATTGTGTGAAGTAATTTCAGAATAAAATTGTTTTAAGACAATATTGATGTCTGAAGGAAGCAGACATGACATCTGTGGTGTTCACAGGGGTTTATTGTGAAGCCAATAATGTGTAAACAGAATTTTGCTATTAAATTATGGCTGCTGTTATTATCAGATGCCTGTAGATGGGTGATATTTTAGTATGAATGCATTACTACATACCTGATAATTTATGAAAGTTTGCATAAACTAAACCCTTTCTAGGGCCCAATAAAACAACTCTTCACAGGAAAAATATATTTGTGCATCGTTATTCCACTGATTCATATGAAAGCCTGTTTCTGCCACTGAATACATTAAAAAAATAATAATAATAAAAAAATAAAAATAAAATTCTGAGTCATTTCTGACTTTTTTTCTCAGAACTGTGAGATACAAACTTGCAATTCATAGAAATTAAGTCAGAACTGTGCGATATAAACTAGCTTTTTTTTTTAGAATTGCGTGATATTAAAAAAGTTGTGAAATATAAACTCACAATTTTAAGAAATAAAGTTTTATTTAATATAACTTTATTTCTCAAAATTGTGAGTTATTGCGTGTCTATTCTTTTCAAATTGTGATAAACTCGCAACTTTTTTCTCAGAATTGTGAGTTTATATGTCGCAATTGTGACTTTTTTCCTCACAATTCTGAGAAAAAAGAAAAGTCAAAAATGGCGAGAGATAAACTTGCAATACTGAGAAAAAAATTGCTTGTTTATTTCTTACCATTTCTGACTTTTTTTCTCAGAATTGTGAGATATAAACACACAATTGTGCATTATAAAGTCCACTTCTGAGGGGGAAAAAAGACTCGTATGTTCTCAGAATTGCGAGTTTGTATCTCACAATTCAGACTTAATGACTCATGACACGTGGTATAAAGTTAGAATTGTGAGATATAAACTCACAAATTCTGAGAAACAAAGTCACAATTGCGAGATATAAACTCACAATTCTGTGAAAAAGTCATAACTGCGAGATAAACTTGCAACTCTGAGAAAAAAGTTGAGTTTATATCACAATTTAAAAAAGAACAGAATAGACACGCAACTACAAATAAACAAATAAAACTTTATTTCCCAAAACTGCAAATTTATTTCTCAGAATTGCAAGTTTGTCTCACCATTTCTGACCTTTTTTCTCAGAATTGTGAGATATAAACTCGCAATTGTGCGTTACAAAGTCCACTTTTGAGGGGGAAAAAAAGACTGATATGTTCTCAGAATTGTGAGTTTGTATCTCACAATTCAGACTTAATGACTCACATGTCAGAACTGTGAGATATAAAATCACAATTCTGAGAAACATATCACAACTGTGAGATATAAACTCGCAAATTCTGAGAAAGAAAGTCACAATCGAGATATAAACTCAATTCCAAGAAAAAGTCACAACTGAGATAAACTCGCATGTTCTCATATTTGTGAGTTTGTATCTCTCATAATTCAGACTTAATGACTCACATGTTATAAAGTCAGAATTGTGAGATATAAATTCACAATTCTGAGAAGTCACAATTGCAAGATATAGACTCGCAAATTCTGAGAAACAAAGTCACAATTTGCGAGATATAAACTCACAATTCTGAAAAAAGTCACAATTGTGAGATAAACTCGTAATTCTGAGGAAAAAAGTCACAATTACGAAACATAACCTTGCAATTCTAAGAAAAAAGTTGAGTTTATTTGAACAGAACAGAATAGACACACAATAACTCGCAATTTAGAGAAATAAAGTTTTATTAAATAAACAAATAAAACTTCATTTCGCAAAATGGCAAGTTTATTTCTCAGAATTGCAAGTACAAATAACGCAATTCTGAGAAAAAAAAAAATCTGAATTGTGAGACATAAACATAAACACAACTTTGAGAAATTAACACACAATCTTAAAATTGCACTTTAAAACACACAATTGCAAGTTTATATCTCATAATTCTGAGGGAAAAAGAAAGAGTCAGAAATGGCGATACATAAACTTCCAATTCTGAGAAATAAACTCAAAATTTTGAGAAATAAATTTACAATTCTGAATTTCTCAGATATGAACGTACAATTGTGAGTTTATTTGTTGAAATTCTGACTTTATAACTCACAATTGTGAGTTTATATCACACAATTCTGACTTTATAACTCGTAACTGTGAGTTGATATCTCACAATTCTTAGAAAACAGTCAGAATTGTGAGATAAAAAGTCGCAATAACCTTTTTTTTTATTATATTTCATTCAGTGGCAGAAACAGGCTTCCATAGATTCCAGTGTACTTTTTGGGACAAAACAACCCTCCAACAATTCTTAAAGAAATAGTTCACCCCCCAAAAAAGAAAACTTGCTAAAAATGTATCTTCAGTCCATCCAAGATGTAGGTAAGTTTGTTTCTTTATCAAAGATGTAGAAATTTAGCCTAACATCACTTGCTCACCAATGGATCCTTTGCAGTGAATGGGTGCCATCAGAATGAGAGTCCAAACAGCTATATCCAGATGTTTTCAAATGTCTTTGATAAAGAAACAAACTCAACTACATTTTGAATGGACTGAGGGTTGGTAAGTTTTCAGCAAATTTTACTTTTCGGGTGAGCTGTTCCTTTAAAGAAGGCAAGCCTCTGTCCTCTGACAACCAACACATTTGTTTTATGTGCCAACAGCCCCTGAACTATTTAAGGATATCAGTCAGGATTAAAACAGAATGGAAGCTGCAGCTCGGATCTATTCAATGACCTACTTGAAACTTTTCTTCTGAGCTTTGTTCTATAATGTCAAAATATAGCCTCTGACTTTCCATGACTGAATTTCCAATGAAACCGCACTGTTGATCTACTTTGTCCTGTTGTCCTGGTTTACGGTCTGTTTGTGCACAGGAATCTTTGAGTACACAAGTCAAATGACACCCAAAATAAGGAAACATTAAAAATCACTTAATTTTGCAAGACCAAAAGAGGAACACAAGACAATTGGCCAAAAATACTTATACTGCAGAAAATACAAGAATTATAACAGTAGGGAAATCTGCGTATATCTAAGATAAATATTAAAAATGACCTTTAAACCTTCGCTGTGGACTGACAGCAACTCGCTGTTGGCCAGCTCAGCAGAAAAAAAAAAAAAAGTTTCATCACTAACGGGTCAAAGGCTGATATAGATGGACGTTACTCTGGCCTATTGCTCACTGGCTGAATGAATAGAGGACAAACCTGAAGGTGAAACAATCATTTCTAGCGAAGCCTTATGAAAAAAAAAGAGCGAAAAAGCCTCTAAAACACTCAAACGTTATTAAAAAGTTCACCTTTAGGAATCAGTATTGCAGGAATTATATATAGCAGAATACACAAGCTGACATACAGTATTATTATCTTATGAGACTCGACCTGGTTAGAATCTTTAGAACAAAATCTTCAGATTATTAAATTTAGAACCTTTGATATATAAGAGTAGAATATCTAGAACGGAATTATTAACTTTAGAACAGAAACTTAAAAACAGCAGCATCAGATCAGAATTTTTATAACAGAATATTGATTTAAATTAATTGCAAAACATAAAAATAATCAGACTGCATCGCAGATCATGCACTGCGTTGTATAAACATATTTATATGCTGACGTCAGTTATCAAACACCTTGTTTACGGTTAAAGTTTAGTACAAATTGAACAGTAAGTGAATAATTCTCCAAAACAGCACAGAGCTGGATGATCGTCTGCGTGTCATTCTATTTTGTTCTGTTCGCTAGTTAAATGAACAAGCAATGCCAAGTTAAATGAGTGTTTGTACATATATTCACAGTTATGAGCAGAGTATCATCTTTATCAGACGCTGTAAACAGACAGACAGCAGCTGCGTCACGCAATACTATGTTCTTCTGCAGGTCACATCACGCACTGGAGAATAATAGTACAGATCTGCGATCTGTTACCTGGTTTCGGCTCACAAGCAGTTGTTTAGTGCTTGCTGCTCGGAGTCCTCTCACAGCCGCCTGACATGCCATGGATGCCGCCATGTTGAACCGGAAGTAAGTCCTGTAGCGCTGACACGTGTGTGAAGAGTGATAGTAAGCGTTGGCTGACTTTTGCAATGCTGAATTACAGGTCTTCAGAAAACCAAAGAACACGATTGGACTGTTGTTTACACCACAGCATTATCTCATTTACCTCACTAGGAGGTAGGGCAAAAGTTCATTTGCGCACAAATGTCTGAAATGTACAATATACACTAAATTGAGGTATTCTTACAATATTAATGGGTACATTTTTAAGTGTAGGCAATTACATAAATATGATCATTTATATAAATATTGCTATCGAATATACATTTAAATAGCTGTTGAATAACGGAGTTTAATGTAATGTAATAACGTTTATTATTATAATAATTATAATATTATTATAATAAAATACAATTGTAATTTTTTTCTGTTTATTAATTATTGTCATTTTTCTGTTATTGTTAAACGACTACATAATTTGCAATATTATTGTTATGGATGTTTGAATAGCTGTTGAATAATGGAATTTTATGTAATATAATAAAAAATTATTATATTTTTAATATTATACTATTTTTTATTATATATATTATTTATATAATATTTTTTATGTATATATTTTTAATTGTATTATTATAATAAAATACAGCCGATTAAAATCTGTCAAAAATACTAAAAAGAACAACAATAATAATAATATTTTTTCTGTTGATCTTAGTTTGTCATATTTTTTTATTTATTAATTATTGATAGTTTTTTTCTGTTGTTGTCTAAAGTCAACACAAATTAGATCATTTACAATATTGTTGTTATAGATGAACATTTGAATAGCTGTTGAATAATGGAATTGTATGTAATATAATAAAATGTATTATTATATTAAAAACATCCCTTCATATAAAAATACAGCCTATAAAATCAGTTAATAATACTAAACTAATAATAATAACATTTTTCTGTTTATCATAGTTTTTGTTGTATTTTTGTCTATTTATTAATTATTGTTGAAAAAAACTTATTGTCAAAAGTCTACACAAATTAGATCATTTACAATATTGTTGTTATAGATGAACATTTGAATAGCTGTTGAATAATGGAATTGTATGTAATATAATAAAATGTATTATTATATTAAAAACATCCCTTCATATAAAAATACAGCCTATAAAATCAGTTAATAATACTAAAATAATAATAATAACATTTTTCTGTTTATCATAGTTTTTGTTGTATTTTTTTCTATTTATTAATTATTGATAAAAAAAATCTGTTATTGTCAAAAGTCTACACAAATTAGATCATTTACAATATTATTGTTATAGATGAACATTTGAATAGCTGTTAAATAATGGAATTTTATGTAATATAATAAAGTACATCCCTTCATATAAAAATACAGCCTATAAAATCTGTCATTAATACTAAAATAATAATTTAATAATAATAATTTAATTTAATAATTTTTTTCTGTTTATCATAGTTTTGTTGTATTTTTTCTATTTATGAATTATTGCCAAAATAGATATATTTTTTCTCTTATTGCCAAAAGTTTGTACATATAAGATAATTTAAAATATTATTGTTATGGATGAAAATTTAAATAGTTGTTGAATAACGGAATTTTATGTGATATAATAAAATGTATTATTATTAAAAAAAAAAAAAAAACTTCCCATAAAAGGACAGCATATAAAAATCTATCTATAATACAATAAATAAGTATATATTTTTTTTATTTCATAATTGTTGCTATTTTTTTCTGTTATTGTCAAAAGTCTACACATATTAGATAATTTACATTATTATTGTTATGAATGAAAATTTGAATAATAATATATTTTTTGTCAGTAAAATAAATTATATTAATTAAAAATACTGCTTGTAAAAATCAAACTCAAGAAATTATCAAAAGTATTAGAAAATTATAAAAATCTAAATTAATTATTGCCAAAAGTATGCTCTTTTATGTATTCGGTTTGTCTTTATTAATTTATTATAAACATAAGGATCAAATCTAGACATATTTGCCTATATAGACATGTAGGAAATACATTAGACAGTTTGTGTGTGATTTTGTTTATTTAATCTTGAGTATCTTTGAATACTACTCAGTCATGTGTCTTTAAATCTTGTCTTGTGTGTCTTTAGGTTATTTACATACTGTTTAATGCTGAATGATTTCATCATGTCAGCACTTATCATCTTTCAAACAATACAGGAGATAAAGAAAATCAAGACAAAGGCAAGATTATTTTGAGAATGGATGTTTGACGGGTTGGATCAGTTGCATGTCAAGTCCCCAAACCTGGTGGTGTGTTTCTTTAGCGTTGATCAAATGGAGGAGGTTTGATTCTCTCTCACACATACACACAGTCTATCTATCTTTTCTCACTCTAAAAGCACTCATTACTCTCTGACAATGTGAAAGGGCAGGAAGGGCAAAATGATCATAAAAAGCTGTGATTATGACAGAGAGACATTTGCTTCAAACTGATGTGTGTCAGCAGAAACCCATTCCGAGAGGATGATGAACCACTCCTGGAGAACATGAGAGCGTCTCCTATCTCCTTCTCTCATTTTTATTTTCACACTACGGTCACATAAACAAGCCTCTGCCCCTTCAATGCATTCAAACCAAAACGTCCAGATCAGCACATATTGACATTTTGCAATGGCAGAAGTGCCACTATTGCCTTTTTCCATTCTGATATGAAGTTATTTAAACCAAAAACGCGCTTGCGACGACATTTCTGCAAACAGCTTACGTTGCTTCTTGCATGTTTTGCGACACTTTTAAAATATCCAGTGAATGATGCTAAAAGTGTGTTTTATCTGAAACATTTCAGCAATGTTTTATTACATTGGTTGTTATAAATATCATAGCAGTTTGGAAATTAAATGTCCACTGAGTGGCACAAAAAGGTTAATTCCGTATCGCATTTAAAAATAATGGACCACCTACACTTAACCTTGCCCTAAACCTTACTAAGCTTGCTTGTGTAGGTTTGTGGGCTCTTTTTTTCTGACTTGTACCCAAGCGTTTCACACCGCAAGTATCATGAAGTATCAAGTCTCTTCTGTTCACCAAGCCTGCATTTATTTGATCCAAAGTACAGCAAAAACAATAAAAATAAATTAGATTTTTATTTATTTATATTTATTTTATAAACAAATATTATTATATTTATTATTATTATTATTATTATTATTATTTATATTTATTTTTAATATTTGTACTATTTAAAATAACTGCTTTCTATTTGAATATATTTTACAATGTAATTTATTCCTGTGATTTCAAAGCTGATTTTTTAGCATCATTACTCCAGTCACATGATCCTTCAGAAATTATTCTAATATTCTGATTTGCTGCTCAAAAACTTTTATTATTATTGCAATGTTGAAAACAACTGAGTAGAATTTTTTTTAGGTTACTTTGATAAATAGAAAGTTCAGAAGAACAGCATTTATCTGAAATAGAAATCTTTTGAAGGATAATCCGTTTAAAGGATCCTTGCTAAATAAAAGTACTAATTTCTATAATATAAATATTGATAATAATAATAAATGTTTCTTGAACAACAAATCAGCATATTAGAATGATTTTTAAAGTATCATGTGACACCGAAGACTGGAGTAATGATGCTGAAAATTCAGCTTTAATCACAGGAATAAATTCCTTTTTAAAATATATTCAAATCGAAAGCAGTTATTTTAAATATTAAAAATATTTCACAATATTACTGCTTTTGCTGTATTTTGGATCAAATAAATGCAGGCCTGGTGAGCAGAAGAGACTTCTTTAAACACATTAAAAATCTTACTGTTCAAAAACTTTTGACTGGCAGTGTACCAGGTGGGCTACTGAGCAATTTTACTACATCAGAAAAGCAGTACGTATGCAGCTGGTTATGTAATGAAAACAGTCTAAGCATCCCAACATGGTACTGTGCAAGAACACTATGCAAGAATATGTCTTTATTAATCTATAAATCTGCCCTGTTAGCATAATTTTTGTGAAAAGGTATAAAAGTTATTGCTATTTCAGCTGGAAACTGCAATGAACTGCATGTATAGGTAGGTACGTTTTTGTACAAAAGCTTGGGTCTATTTATTTTACAAATGACCTGGATTTATTTTGTAGATTTTGTGCTAGCCTTTCCTTTTCCAGTTACTTTTTAATGGGAAGAGATCCATATTTTATTGTGTGGCGTATTATTCACCTTTCACCTTTTTTAAATCCAGCCATCGTACACAAACAAAACTTGCACACTGTGCACAAAATTCCCAATCTGTTGACCAAGCTGTCTTTTTGAGGGAGGATGTTTGTTTCATGGTATAAGAGCTCTGTATTATGGTAATGAAGCTGACCTGAACTTAGATGTTTAATAAAGGACGAGGATTCTTCTCAGCCCACCGAACAAAGCTTTTTGCTTCTCACACCGCATTGATATGCAACGCTTATTCAAACATTTATGCTGCGGTCACATTTTCCGCAGAAGCATTTTGTATTTAAATGTGAAAGTGTTTCGACTGCAAACTTTTCCAGTACGGGACCTCATGAATGCCATTTATCGCTTCAGGCTATCGTTCCCGATCCCGTGCCATTGTAAGGCTGCGCTATTGCACCGCAGTTCCTGTTTGAAATATTTCTCCAGTCTTTTTCATGTTTCGAAAGCCGTCCAAGAATCTTCCAGCTACTTTCTTTCTGTGGAGAACGTGTTTCATGCCCAACTTCCCTCGAGATGTGAAAACCCCAGATGTTGCGCTGCAGTGATAACACCTCCTTTGCTTTCAACACTGTGAGCAGGAGCTTGTGAATTCTTTCATAAGTAGTAGCTTCTGCTTTCATTTCTTCTCAGTTCCTTCTCGGCTAGGCATAAGAGCGTCAAATATCCAAAGCCAGTGCCTGCCTGAGGACGGTGGGGCCCGTTCCATCCTTTCTTATACAAGCAGCCCAGTTGGAGCCCGTGAAGCTTTCCTGCACGAGCTTTAGATCTCAAGGCTGCCTCTCTTTATGATCAATGCGTTTAACCCCTGTGCGCAGGTAGCTTTATGGATCCGCACTGCGAAACCGCAAACATTTGGCTCCCTGATTGGACATCAGTGTGACTCGAGGACAGCTAGGAACTATCGGCCTCATTAGATAAAAGAGAAAGAGGGAAAGAGTGAGGGACGCCTAATTTCCCTTCCTTTCACAGTCTGGTTCTCCAAACACCGAAGCCCTGAAGCACGCTAAGCCTCTTACCTCTCTCTGTCTCTCTCTTTTTCCTCCTCAAACCGGTTCTGAAGTCTTTTCTGCTCCCCTTCACCCTAACCCACTTTAAAAGCTATTCTCCTCCAGCTCAATGCAAATAAGGCCATTTCATTTTACTATGCTGGCAGTACGTCTCCCACTAAAAGGAATGGGAAGCGGTGGCACTCTCCATCTGTGCGCGGGATGTGGTACCTTTTAATGCCGTGGCGATTTTTCTTTTAGAGTATTACCACACTGAGCACCGAGGGCTGTGAATATTTCTGAGGTACTGCTAGTATATAAAACGTAGTTATAATCTGCAAATGGCATTGAGTTCACATTCAATTTCATCACCTGTTTGTGGGGCTTTAGACGGCTGTAGACTTGTTTTTTTATCAGTGAAAATAGAGTATGTCGCAAAGAAATGAATGAATGCATGCAACTGCTGAGTCGACAGCTCAGTCGTAGTTGCAGAAAGCGTAAACTGGTCATCTGAGGGAAAAAATCAAACCCTACTATTGCTCATTTTTTACGTTTATCTAGAGGAAGAGATGTATAAACTCGCAACTGGGAGTTATAAAGTCAGAATTTTTTGAGGTATAAATTTGCAAATCTGACTTTTTTCTCAGAATTGCATGATATAACCTCGCAATTGCCAGTTATAAAGTCAAAATTGCGAGATATAAACTCACAAATCTGACTTTTTTCAGAATTGCATGATATAAACACAATTGGGAGTTATAAAGTCAAAATTTCGAGATATAAACTCACAAATCTGACTTTTTTCAGAAATACATGATATAAACTCGCAACTAAAGTCAGAATTTTTTGAGGTATAAATTTGCAAATCTGACTTTTTTCTCAGAATTGCATGATATAACCTCGCAATTGCCAGTTATAAAGTCAAAATTGCGAGATATAAACTCACAAATCTGACTTTTTTCAGAATTACATGATATAAACTCGCAATTGGGAGTTATAAAGTCAGAATTTCGAGACAGACTGTGAAACTCACAAATCTGACTTTTTTCAGAAATACATGATGTAAACTCGCAACTGCGAGTTATAAAGTCAGAATTTTTTGAGGTATAAATTTGCAAATCTGACTTTTGTCTCAGAATTGCATGATATAACCTTGCAATTGCCAGTTATAAAGTCAAAATTGCGAGATATAAACTCGCAAATCTGACTTTTTTCTCAGAATTGCGTGATATAAACTCGCAATGGCAAGTTAAAAAGTCAAAATCTCGAATATAAACTCACAAATCTGACTTTTTTCAGAAATACATGATATGAACTCGCAACTGCGAGTTATAAAGTCAGAATTTTTTGAGGTATAAATTTGCAAATCTGACTTTTTTCTCAGAATTGCATGATATAACCTCGCAATTGCCAGTTATAAAGTCAAAATTGCGAGATATAAACTCGCAAATCTGACTTTTTTCTCAGAATTGCATGATATAAACTCGCAATTGCAAGTTATAAAGTCAAAATTGCGAGATATAAACTCACAAATCTGACTTTTTTTTAGTGAGTGAGTAGTGAGTATTACATTCCATAAATGTGATCCAATCACAGAAACACAGGCTTTTGTCAACAGACATTTTGATCAGTAGGTTCGTTGACACGATCATCACTGATTTGAGATTCAAAGCATGGATAACAGTCCTTTCATACTTCTGTTTCTGAGTGACAGGAGATGTACAAAAGGACAAAAAGAATATGATCCACTGATGTTGAATGCATTGACAATGTCACACGATCATTAATCTCCAGTGCCAGATCTTTTAGAAGTGCATGCTAAATCACTTTTATTGCCACCAGGGCATTGATTTCAAACTCAAGTTCAGCCACTAGATGTGATTTAATATGGCAATGTACACTTATGCAAGAGCAGTGTGCATTTATATTCAACAGCCATGGTCCAACCAGCTGCATAGCTGTATTATAGCCCTGCCAATCCATGTAAACAAATTCAAGCTTTACCATGGCAGAGCTGCTAAACACATATCCACAGGAGAATTCAAAAGGCACAGTGCGCAGAATGGGTATATTGCTTTTTGTTGATGTGACTCAGACGTGCTGTTCAACATCCAATTCCTCGGTATCCATTTAGTCTTGCAAAGCCTTTTGACATGGGAAAAAAAAAGTAAGGGTCAAATACAAAAAAAACAATGTATTATTTTGTGCAGAATGTATTATTATAGTAAAATACAATAATTAAATGCAATTAAATAATTAATTGTTGCCAAAATATATATATATATATATTTTTTTCTGTTATTGTTAAAAGTGTACACATATAAGATAATTTACATGATTCATTTACATTATTGGGTTTCAAGCATCAACACAGTGTATTATTATGTACAAAATGTATTATTGTAATAAAATACAAAAAAAAAAATGTCAGTAATATTAAAAATGAAAAAAAGTTAGATCTTTTTTTCTCTTTATCTCATCTTTATCTTTAATATTTTTTATATTTATCAGTTATTGCCAAAATACTTTTTTTCTGTTATTGTCAAAAGTGTACACATATAAGATAATTTACATTATTATTGTTATGAATGAAAATTTGAATAGCTGTTAAATTATGGATTTTTGGGGGGCAATATATGAATTTAAAAATACTGCCTATACAAATCTAACTAAATTATTTAGAAAAGTATTAAATCTAAATTAATTATTGAAAGTATGGGTCAAATACCAAAAAAAAAAAAAAAAAAAAAAATTATTATGTACAAAATGTATTATTATAATAAAATACAAAATAAAAATGATGTCAATAATATTAAAAATGAACAAAAGTTATATTTCTTGTTTTCTCTCTTTAGCTTATCTTTAATATTTTTTTATATTTATCAATTATTGCCAAAATACTTTTTTTCTGTTATTGTCAAAAGTGTACACATATTAGATCATTTACATTATTATTGTTATGAACTAAAATATGAATAGCTGTTGAATTATGGATTTTTTGGGAGAAATATAATACATTGTATTAATTTAAAAATACTGCCTATACAAATCTAACTAAATTATTGAAAAAAGTAGTAAATCTAAATTAATTATTGACAAAAGTATGGGCCAAATACCAAAAAAAACAAAACAAAAAAAATTAAATGTATTATTATAGTAGAATACAAAATAAAAAATATGTCAATAATATTAAAAATGAACAAAAGTTATATATTTTTTTTCTCTTTTTATCTTATCTTTATCTTTAATATTTTTTATATTTATCAATTATTGCCAAAATACTTTTTTTCTGTTATTGTCAAAAGTGTACATATATTAGATCATTTACATTATTATTGTTATGAACTAAAATTTGGTTAGGTGTTGAATTATGGATTTTTTGGGGGACAATATAATACATTGTATGAATTACCAAAAAAAAAAAGAAAAAAAAGAAAAGGGTTTCAAGCATCAACACAGTGTATTATTATGTACAAAATGTATTATTATAATAAAATACAAAATAAAAAATATGTCAATAATATTAAAAATGAACAAAAGTTATATATATATATATATATTTTTCTCTTTCTATCTTATATTTAATATTTTTTATATTTAACAATTATTGCCAAAATACTTTTTTTCTGTTATTGTCAAAAGTGTACACATATTAGATAATTTACATAATTATTATTATGGGTGAAAATTTGAATAGCTGTTGAATAATTACATTTTTTGTCAATGTAATAAATTGTATTAATCTGCCAGTACAAATCTAACTAAATTATTTTATTAATTAGTTTAATGATGCTTGAAACATTTTTTTTTTTTTTTTTACAAATATTATTAGAATGTGTCCTTTTTTAATATAACTTTTTCAGAGCAAAAAAAAAGACTGTCATACATTTTTAGCAGTGCAGTTTAACAATAAATGTATACAATTATAAAATTATATATATATATATATATATATATATATATATATATATATATATATATATATATATATATATATATGCCATATTTTTAATAATTTTATGTATTTTAGATATGGAAAAAGTGATAATTCTTTGATGAATATAAAGTGAAAGCCATTCATTTGAAATGGAAATCTTTTGTAACATTATACATTTCTTAAGTGGCACTTTTGATACATTTAATGCAACCTTGTTGAATAAAAGCAATAATTTATTTAAAAAAAAAAAGAAAAAAAAATCTCTAAGGGTGAGTGATGTAGTCGTGGTCACACTTTTCAAAACTTAATTGCTTGGTGTTTTGAATCAAATGAATGACATCGACATCTCTGTGGCTCTATATTTTTTCTCTGAATGCCCTCTGAGGTAAACATAATCATTTCATTCATTGAAACAATATTCAAATCATAGACTTCAAAGCTGCTAGCGAGCACATCACCTGCTGGCTTGATACATTCCCCTGCGTTCAAGCACAAAAGAAAGCTTAGAAGTGCATATGAGGGATCCAACAATATGAAACTCAGGCTCAAACCTTGCACACTTACCTGCCTTTATCTTCAAGTGACAGGTCACACTTTAAAATTCAGCTCTTTTCTGCTGTCCTCAACAAAGCATTTCCTTTCTTCATCTTACCATCACCGTTTATCACCGTTTGTGCCGTTTACTAATTTAGTAGTTCACTATCAGCTAAGCAGCAGAACATCAGAATGTGATAGTGAATGAACATCTTTGATTTTATGTAGCTTTGGTATAATCTGAACACTGATCTGGAATCTTAAAGAGGAAGAGGAGTATCTGGGGATGTTGTTTACTCAAGGCCCCTGTGCTGTATACATACATAATAAACATGATGAGGGGCTGAAAACTCCCACTTATGCTTCAGGTTCTTAGCTTGATCATTAGAATAATTACTCTCATCCATGTACTCCTCGGGCAGAGATAAAAAAATACTCAGACCGTAATGTTTGAAGGATTGAGGAAAACCTCAATAAAGATAAATAAAAAAGCAGTAAAAAGTTGTAAGACACAAAGCAATAATATGAAACATCACCACATGCAGGGAGACACAAGGTCATGTGACCTTCACAGATAGTATAGGACTACATGAAGGGATTGTCACCAAAATGACCAGGTATAAGGTTTTATATATAAATATAATCATATAAAAATATATCAAGTTTATATGTAGCTATTATAATTGTATATAATTGTAATGCGTGTGCGTGTGTGAGAGACGTCAAAGCCACTCATTTTAGTGTCTGCATCAAATTTACTAAAGCAATTTTAAAACCTAGAGGTTTAAAGGATAGTGGCAAAGATTTTAAATTACAATTAATTTGTTTTTATTATCTAATAATTCTGGTTATAAATATGCCTGACAAGATATTTTTTAACTGTTATATTAAGTGTTGTTACACTGAATGACAGTTTATGCCTGGTAAAAATGTATAATAGTCATCATTTTTATTTTCAGAAAATTTTTTTTTAATTAAACAGGACACATTCTAATTTTTTTTTTTAAACAATTTTTAAATGTAATTTTTATTTTATTTTATTTTATTTTATTTTATTTTATTATTTTATCTTATTTTATTTTATTTTATTTTTTGTTATTTATTTCATTCTTTTGTTATTTTGATGTTTGAAAACCCCTTTTCGCCTTTGACCCATATATGGAAGCCTGTTTCCACCACTGAATAAAATTTTGTAAAAATAAATAAATAAATAAAAATTCTCTCACAATTCTGAGACAGAAAGACATAAGGTCAGAATTGCCAGTTATAAAGTCAGAATTGTGGGATATAACCTTATCTTGAAATTCTGACTTTTTTCTCACAATTCTGACTTTTTCAGTTGCAGTTCTGACTTTTTTATCAGAATTGTAAGACAAACTCACAATTGTGAGTTAAAATGATAGAATTGCATGATATAAACTAAACTAATAAAGTAATTCCGACTTTTTTCTCAGAATTGTGTGATATAAACTTGCAATTTTGAGATATAAAGTCAGAATTGCGAGATATAAACTCAAAATTCTGCCTTTTTTTCTCAGAATTGTGAGTTTATACCTTGCAGTTGTGACTTTTTTCTCAGAATTGCAAGTTTATTTCATGCAATTCTGACTTTATTGCAAGGAAAAAAGTCAGAATTGTGAAAAAAGTCAGAATTACGAGATATAAACTCACAATTGCGAGAAAAAAGTTAGAATTGTGAGATACAAACTAGCATTTGCAAGAAAAAATATCTTGCAATTCTGACTTTATAACAATCGCAAGTTTATATATCACAATTACAATTAAATAATCTTTTGTTTTCTTTCTCTGGTCTTCCTCTCTGTGTTCTGAGGATGTAATTCACCTTGCTTAAATGAGGAACAGCTGCTTGAGGAACACACTGCACATTGAGGAAGAAAACACTGAGAAAATGATCTGTTTCAAAAACAGATGTGGCTCTCGCTACAGAGCACAGATCCTGCTGCTTTAGTGTTTGAAAACTAAGCAAAAGAGCATGATTATTTACGATTGTACATCTCAGAGTGACTTAATGGCTAGTGCAGCATTGAGAAAAAACCTTGCTTATTTATAATAGCATGGAGTTCCCAGGCTCAGCATGCTGACAAAGTGGGCAGTAGTGCAGGCTGGCATGGATGAAAGATATGAGAGACCCATTAACCTTGTTATGTCGCTATGAGCCGAGGAACCTCTTTCACTATCTTAAGCTCTCATCACTTATGGGCCCTCAGGGGACCTGCAACTAATTAACCTTGTGGAGACAGGCTCTGTTGTAGTGGGCTGAGGAGAGAATATTAAGAAACCTTTCAGAGGGCCATTAGCAATGAGATTAACATATCCAACTTTCAAGTGGATTTTTGACACAAAACCAATATTTGTTCGAACACACACCACAAGCGATCCTCCTTTACTAAATTCAAAGTGACAAGCTGGTTTTTGAGGAAAGAAGCACTCACGAGGCCAGTTGTTTAGAAAGTCTGTATGTTTTTCTTGTAGCATATCTATTATACCTGGAGTTTGGCATTTTAGGGACAATGTTGTCTCCAAGTTGTTAAATGGATTGCACTTGCAGACAGACTTTGAGGCCCTTTATCTTGTTTGCTTAGAATAAGCGCCTCATGTTTATCTGATGCTAATGATATAACTGAAATCAACACTTTCACTTATCAGTCATGATATATATATATATATATATATATATATATATTAGGGCTGTCAAACGATTAATCATGATTAATCGCATACAAAATAAAAGTTTGAGTTTGCCTAATATATGTGTGAGTACTGTGTGTAATTGTTATGTATATGTAAATACAAACACATTCATGTATATATTTAAGAAATATTTACAAGTATATGTATTTATTATAATTTTTGTATAATTTATATTATATATAAATAATTTTTGTTTGTACATAACATATTTCGCTTAAATATATACATTAATTTGTGTGTATTTATATATGCATAATAATAACACACAGTACACACATATTTATTAGGCAAAGTCGAACTTTGATTTTGTATGCGATTAATCGCAATTAATCGTTTGACAGCCCTATATATATATATATATATATATATACATATATATATATATATATTAGGGCTGTCAAATAATCTTGATTAATCGCATACAAAATAAAAGTTTGACTTTGCCTAATATATGTGTGTGTAATATGTGTAATTATTATGCATATATAAATACAAACACATTCATGTATATATTTACAAGTATATATGACCCTGGACCACAAAACCTGTCTTAAGTACCAAGAGTATATATGCAGTATGTAGTAATAGCCAAAAATACACTGTACTGGTCAAAATGATCTATTTTTCTTTTATGCCAAAAATCACTAGGATATTAAATAAAGATCATGTTCCATGAAGATATTTAGTAAATTGCCTACTATAAATATATCAAAACTTAATTTTTGATTAGTAATATGCATTGTTAAGAACTTCATTTGGACAACTTTAAAGGTGATTTTCTCAGTATTTTGATTTTTTTTTGCAGCCTCAGATTCCAGATTTTCAAATAGTTGTATCTCTGCCAAATATGATTTATTCAGATTATGTATCAATTTCAGTTTCCAAAAATGTACCTTATGACTGGTTTTGTGGTCCAGGGTCACATATGTATTAATTATAATTTTTATATAACTTATATTATATATAAATAAAATCAATTTGTACATAAATAACACTTATCTTAAATATATACATTAATTTGCATGTATTTATTTATACATAATAATTACAGTACACACACATATATTAGGCAGACTCAAACTTTTACTTTGTATGCAATTAATCGATTAATCATTTGACAGCCCTAATATATATATATATATATATATATATATATATATATATATATATATATGTGTGTGTGATGTGTGTGTGTGTGTGTGTGTGTGTGTGTGTGTGTGTGAGATTATAATAAAGATCTAAATATTTTAGCCTAGACATGAATGTACGATTATGTCTTCTTTTTAAGTGATACATTTCTGAAGGCAGTGTTAAATATTGGAATATATTAAAAATGTGAGGGCTTGTAAGTTATTGAAAAAAAATTGTGAATCTTGTGATGATTGCTCTCTATAAATCCTGATAACAGACTGAAAGCAGAGGGAATGAAATCTATTTAAGACAAGTAAAACTTGCTGCCTCTAACATTTCTGAGAACTTTAACAAACCAAATACCTTGTTTTTGGACATGGTTTTATGGTAATACTATGTTTATTTTAGTGTACTTGTTATGCTTTATATGTTCTTACTGTAGTAATAACCGTAAAGTATGTATAATTACATGCAACTAACCCTTAGGCCTCATCCACACTAATACGTTTTCATTTGAAAACCCATGTTTTTCTCTCCATTTTGGCCTTCCGTCCACACTGAGACTCCAAATTGGTTAAATTTGAAAACGCTGTTTTCACGTTGTAGTGTTGTCATGAATCTGGTCCGTGGTATTCCGTCCGTTCACCACCAGATGTCGCACTGTCATTATATGGACTCTCACACTATACAAGCTGTTGCATGTCACCGTGGACTACATTTCCCATCATCCATTGCACTGATTACACACACAGCTGTAGCCAATCACACACACTATTTAACACCCACCCAGATCCTTCTCAGATTGCCAAGTATTGTTTGTGTTTAACTCTTGTGTCTAGCGATAGCAACTTTACGGAGCCTCTCCGAGTAGTTTCCTAAGTTTAGTCAAGTCTTGTTCATAGTCTGTTCACCCGTGTCTTTATCCTAGCCTGTGTATCTTGTTTCTGTATGTTCTCTGCCTACCCTGGATTTCACTTGCTCTGGATTACCCTTGTCGTCGCATCCCATTTGGATATTGTATGCTTCCTGCCTGGACTCTATAGCCTGTTTTGGATCACCCCTTTGCTCTGCCTTTTGGATAACATTTGCTGATGTTTTGACCCACGCCTGAGTTAAGAAAACTCTTTTTGTCTCGCCCTGTTCAACCTTGTTTGCAAGTGCTGATCTTCACCTGTTGTGACCACATCTCTGTTTAATAAAAGCTTGCACATGGGTCTGCACGCTTCCTCTGTTCACTCTGTAACAAGTACGTGTGGACTGTGAAAACAGAGGCTTTTCGAAAACAATTTTTATTTATACCAGTATTGTGCCTGTTGTGTGCTATGTGATCAGGTAAAAATCTCTGGGTGATCAGCTCTCGGCAATCTTTATGTGTGAAATACTTAACAATTCATCATAGAGGCTTGCTGACACCTTGCCTACGGCAGACAAATATGTAGCATGCTAAGGCTGGCCGCACACTTGAAGATTTTAAGGCTGATTTTTAAGGCTGATTTGCATCCCTGAGCAATCAGGGGGGTGTGGCCTGATTCAAGGCTTGTCACAAAAGACTTTTTGTCCAAAAAAATCCTCTATTGTGTGGTGTCATTACAATTAGTTAAAGGAGAAGTTCACTTCCGGAGCAAACATTTACAGATAATTTACTCACCCCCTTGTCATCCAAGATGTTCATATCTTTCTTTCATTAGAAATAAAGAAATTATGTTTTTTGAAGAAAACATTTCAGGATTTCTCTCCATTTAGTGGACTTCTGTGGTGCCCCTGAGTTTAAACTTCCAAAATGCAGTTTAAATGCAGCTTCAAAGGGCTCTAAACGATCCCAGCCGAGGAAAAAGGGTCTTATCTAGCGAAACGATTGGTTGTTATCTAAAAAAAAAAATACAATTTTGTACAAAGTTAGGTCGAAAACCTCCCATCTCATTTTCTCTTCCAACATCAAAACATCGCTGTTTTACCTTTTTTTGTAAAAGGCGTTTGATCTTCTTTGCATATTCACTTTTTAAACACTGGGTTGGTACTGGAGAAAATGAGATGGGAGTTTTTCAGCAAATGAAGAAAGAAAGACATGAACATCTTGGATGACAAGGGGGTGAGTAAATTATCTATAAATTTTTGTTCTGGAAGTGGACTTCTCCTTTAACAGGTCCTGATTGAGAAGGAGCTTCCCAAACTCTTGATGGGCCTTTTTCACGGTCCGCTTTCTGAAACCGGAAGCGTCGAGTAGTTGTGTAAAATAACTTCGCAAGTAGCCTGTATGAATGGCAATGCCCATAGCACAGGATGGTTGTGATTTATTAATCATTTATTATTAAATTAACTTCAGAGACAGACTAGATTTTTTATTTTAAAAAAAATGCAAGAATAGCATACAAACAACACATCACATTAAAGAGTAACAAAATCGGACAAGCTTATCTCATAAAAAATCTGTTGGACGTCCATTTTATTGCTCTTTAATGTGATGTTGTTTGTATGCTATTCTTGTTTTTTTTTCTTTTTGTTTTTTTTTGTTTTGTTTTTTTTTTTTAATAAAAAGCTGTCTCTGAAGTATTGTGCATACGCAGCTTGTGTGCTCCCATTTAAATCATGAATGTGGGTCGGAATATCATGACATATACATTTTTCCTCGTTTCTTCATACGCGATTAATGATTGGAAACTGTGTTTAATATGTTTTGATGAAACATCTATGATGCATTGTTCATTAATATATCACAACCATCCCGTGATATGGGCATTGCCATTTATACAGGTTACAGCCGAAGTTATTTTACACAACTACTCAACGCTTCCGGTTTTCAAACGCGCACCGTGAAAAAGGCCTATTGGGCTTCCTCTGACGTGATCCTGCGATAGCCAATGAGAGTAAGCTAGCATCACCTACTTTATTTTGCGTACTTCTGTCCACCTTATTTTTCCCATAAGAGTCGGTGCAGCCATTTGTAAATTTTTTGTGTCTGGCTTCTGGTCTCATCCACTTCCAGCTATTTTTAGCTGCACAAAAAGCTTGTTTTGCTGCTTGATATTGCAAACTGGTGTGTCTTACCATATTATTTGAATGTATTATCTTAATTATGAACACACTGGTTTGTAGTGCAAACTGTTTTACCATTTACTGCACTTCGATATTCTTCTCGTTATTTCCCTATGGCGGATTATGAACCGGACATCTAACACATTACCAGAAAACAGCTTACTTCCGCATTGAAAAATAAGGTGGATAGCTGAAACGTAGCAGCAAAAACATGCCATGAAAGTAGTGACCTGAGAAAGAACATCACCCAATTCTTTTTTTTTCTATTTTCTTTTTCACTGCACAACATAATGCGTGCCAGGAGAGTCAGCTGACAATGTCGATCGTCCTCCATGTGTTCTTCTTCCCTAGTCACGTTTGATCTCGCGAGTCTCTGTGAGATCTAGCGTCACTGTGAATCATCTACCGTGTGCCTTCAGAGCTAAAAATAAGTTAAAAACTGTCTTCATATCTGTGGTTTCCCGTTATTTTTAAAATCGTTTGAGATTTGAAAATCATCTAGTGTGTCCCAGGCCTTCGTTCATCATCTGTGTATTCTGGTTCAAATAAGTAAGGCTGGTTAAAAAATTGCAAATCATCATCTCTGTCGAAATCTTTAGACATGTTTACAAATTTTATGTAGAGCGTGCATCTTCCGCTGCTTGTAAACAAGGCGCAATGCATCCAGGTTCTACATCATGGTTTCAGCTTCAGCAGCACAATACACATGCATCGTGGTACCCTTGTGAACACGTGGCGAAGACTGACACAGAAGAGAAGAAGTTGTTGAATAAAGATGTTGTTTTTTTTTTCTTTGCACACAAAAAGTATTCTTGTAGCTTCAGAACAATACGGTTAAACCACTGATGTCACATTGACTATTTTAACAATGTGCTTACTACCTTTCTGGGATTTTCTGGAAAGTTAAAAATTATTTATGTTCCAAAGATGAACAAAGGTTTTATGGGTTTGGAATGACATGAGGGTTAATGACAGAATTTTCATTTATGGGTGAACTGTTCCTTTAATGTGCTGTTTCTTTATATTACTGATACCATGGTCACGGTAAAGTTAATTATACTCAGCAAATGTCTTTTTTTTCATATACATCATTCAGCACAAAAATGTAATGGAGAGTCTGAGTTAACCCAGTAAATTGCTTCACTCTGATGAGAATGGAAGCAGGTAACAAATCTTTTTTAAGGGACGGCTGTGACATTGTGTGAAGGTTGGGCAGAGGGGTGGCAGGATGGAGCATGTTCACAGACCTTCTGGGGCTCATGCATAATGCTCTTTGTGTTTAAGGCACAGGTTGGCCAGGCGGAGGAGAGCGGCGGAAAGATGGAGGTGATGGCAGGGGCGACTCCTCCAGAATCTCAAGCAGCTTCCTCTCCCCCCTCCCTCTCTTTTTAAAAAGGGCCAAGTTCGTTAATGTACCCTGTTTTCTGTGGCAGCAGAACAGAGGCGAACAAACGTCTCCCCTGGGTGCTATTTTAGCTCATGTTCATTTCGCTGTCTTTTCCCTCCGCACGCTGTTGTCGAGTCTGATGCATTAACTCGCAATCTTGTGAAAGCGCGGCTGAAAAAATGACTGTTTTGACACAATCTTAATAGTCATTTTCACGCAAGATTACATTCTCTGCGTATCGCGAGTCGCTGTGTCAAAAGAGCAGACTATAAAATAGGAAAACTAATAAATCTGGGTACGATTCAGCAAATTCTAATTCACTTGTGCTCATCTAGACCCAAAAACAATTACATTCTAATTACGGTTTTGTAAAGTACATTTTTCGCAATGATTATATAGAACCAGGACAGATGGAAATAAGAGAAATTCATGTGCTGCAATAATTCTGAAATTCATCATCGGTTTCCGGCATGTATAATGGACTATAAAATATTCTTAAAACATAATTATAGTATTTTATTATATAGCGCCACATAGGCCATTAGCCCATGCTCCTACATTTATAACCACATGAATAATTAATTATTAGCCCTTTTATCCCAGCCGAAGTTGTTTTTCCCCCAGCGTGCAAATTACACTGGATTTCAACAAAAGGAGCCAAACAGAAGCCAGGTTGATCTTACATGTCTAGATCTCATGCAAATGGCCTAAACTGACTCTTATGCAGGGGATGCAGTTAACAGACAGGCCTACAGGTGCACCCCGGGCTGAGAGCTCGTATCACGGGCAGGGAGAACGGACATGCCCAGGGCTGTGTTGTGAAGGACTCATCTTTGGAGGTAAGTATCAAGCATTGCAGCCCAGCCGTGACCCATGAATGCATGATGAGCAATCTTCAAGAAGTGGTGGAAGATAAATTAAAGGAACAGGAAACTATGCAGTGCATGATGTAAATCAGGGACCATTAGGAATTCATTAAACACTCTTCAGAATATAGAGCTGAAATATGACTCCATGCATGAGAGGGTACTAAAAGAAAGTTCATGGGCAGTATAAAAGATAGCAGTGGGTAAAAGGTCGAGCTGTTAAACTAAATTAGAAGAATCAGAGGGATGGATGCAAGGGTGAACGGATGGACAGAATAAAGTTGGAAGAGTAAATACTGTCAGTATTCAGTAGATTTAATTTTTATTTTTCCTATTAACAGAAGCAGTATGTGTACACAGCATTTCAGTTACCTCATTTAATCACGTTACATCATTAAGTGATTGAGTTAGTGAATAATTCTTTCAAATGATTTGTTCAAGATAGTTGTTTGTTTAGATGTTATATATATATATATATATATACACACATATATATACATACATATATATATATATATATATATATATATTTTTTTTTTTTTTTTTTTTGAATAAGCAATTAGGGAATTAAAAAAGGTAATTGTGACTTTTTATCTCACAATTCTGACCTTTTTTCTCAGAATTGATGCGTGATACAAACTCGTAATTTCGAGTTAAAAAAGTAAGAATTGCAAGATATAAACTCACAGTTCTGACTTTTTTTTCACAGTTGAGTGTTATAAAGTCAGTATAACGTGATATAAACTCACAATTGTGAGAAATTTTCAGAATTGCAAGATATAAAACTAAAAATTCTGAGAAATAAAGTCACAATTCTGATAAAGTCAGAATTGCAAGATATAAACTCTCACTTTATATCACAATTGTGACTTTTTTTCTCAGAATTGCAAGTTTATATCTTGCAATTCTGACTTTATAACATGCAATTGTGAGAATTGTGAGATATAAACTCGCAATTGTGTGAACATATAAGTATTTTTTCCCCTCAGAATTTGACTTTATTTCTCAGAATTGCAAATTTATAGCTCACAATTCTGACTTAACTCACAATTGCATCTTCTGAAAAATGAAGTCACAGTTCTGATACATAAAGTCAGAATTGCAAGATATAAACTTGTTTATATCTTGCTTTTTATATCTAGTTTATATCTAGTTTATATCGCAAATGTGACTTTTTTCCCAGAATTGCAAGTTTATATCTCACAATTCTGACTTAACTCGCATTTGCATGTTATAAAGTCAGAATTGCATGATATAAACTTGCAATTCTGAGAAAAAAGTCACAATTGCAATCTGTAACGTATGTCTTTATATACTATACTTTATATATAGTATGAATGTTTGTTGTATTAATGTAATCCAGATGTACTATATATGCTATGTTGTCATTGTCATGTGACCTAGAAGCATCAGTTGTGTTGCTTTACTGCCATTTACAACTCCTCTCCAATGGCCTCTTAGGACAGTAAAGTGTACATTGGATGCACACTCCAGAATCTCAACCCTGGAAGTAGGGTACTTTTCAGATGGGTACCCCTTTTTCCCTACATATATAGCTATATATATATAGAAATATGCAGTTTCAAATGCTTCATGACCAAGTCATTGTATTCACTTGCTACAGATGTTTTTCAGCTGCTTTATGAGTGTGTCATTGAATGATTCGCTTAATCATTTCAGTCGAACACACTGATTCATTCAGGATTTGAAAGATGAGAATGTTTGAGTGTGTCACTGAGTCATTTAATTAACTGTTTAATTAAAAAACTGATTCATTCAGTAACAAAACAAGGTTGTTTTGCTCCTTTGATACTTGAAAATAAATAATATAGTACTGCGTAAACAAATGTGACAATATATTTCATTTTCATGGAAATTCAGGTCTTTTTTAAGTTTTGTCCCTTACTGTGTCCTCTGCTCTGCTGTCACTATTTCAGACAAGCTTTCTTCCAGTTGCACCATACAGCACAGTCTGGATTCTGCAAATTGAATTCCAGTGCAGCTCCATTATTTTGAGCTGTTTATTTGTGCATGTCTGTTCGCATGTGAAGCACTGCCTGAGCTGCACTCAGATAGATATCAACCTTGCCATTCAGCTCAATGTGTTTCTGCAAGTGTGACCACACTGTGATTCTCTTTGTTCATTGTGGTCTACATCTTACGATTTTCTCAATGAGGCTTTTGCTAAAATCAAACCAGTAACCAAGACCACTCTAAAAACCTCATCATATTGTAATTCATTTTAAACAATTCCAACTCATAGACTGAATACATGATTCCATATACTGTATGTACAGTGACTGATGTTATTTAATAGGAAATGCGGAGGTCCATCAATAGATAGTATAGATAGATAGATAGATAGACATTGCATATACAATATAACTATTTTTGTTTCATTTTGTCATCTTATTAACAGTTAATTATTTTACCTTGAAATGTAACTTTTTGGGTTTTTTTCAAGAAAATCACTGTAAAATATTTTTGTTCAATTATATTTTTTGATTATTATTTAGAATTTTGAGGGGATTTTATGACAATATGCAATATTTATACAATTTTAATGAGCTATTTTTTCCCATTAGAATTAATATATATTTATTATATAATATTTTTTGCATTATTTTTCAATAAATGCAACATTTCACATTAAAACAGTGAACGCTTTTTAAAATCCTTTTTTTTTTTTTTAAGTGAGAATTGTGCCATTTGGTGTCATTAAAAAATAAAAACTTGTGTAATGTCATGTAAGCTTACATTAAAATACAAGAAAATTGCTCTCCCCTTCTCACATTTTCAAAATGTGCTCTGTTGCAGTCTTGCCAGTTTATTTCTGAGTGTGTGTTTGTGAGAGAGACTCTTTTGTATTTTTCCATTTATTCATTTTATTTCACATATTTTCAAAATTTGCTCTGCTGCATTTTTATCAGTTAATTTTTTATGTGTGTGCACGTGCGTGCGTGTCTGTGTGTGCGTGGGTGTCTATTTTGCACTCTTAATATTTTAGAGCGTCACCCCTTGATTGCTGTGCACTTTTTTTCTGCACAGCAGCTGATTTGTAGTTGGTACCATCAAAAGATTTTCTGAGTTTTCGTATTTTTTTGTATTTCCCATTCATTTCCTATCTCGTTTCCTTTTGTCATTTTTGACCTCGAAGGAGCCAAGTGTGCCTTCTTTTTTGTGAACGTTTAACATATCCAAATCATGTCCGTGATTTTTTTTGTGTGTTCACATAGCTAATGCAACAAAAGTCACGAAGTGTCATCTCATTCTGATGAAGCTAAGATTTTTAAAATTTCAAAATATTCATTTTTGACCAAAAAAAAAATGTTCGAAGAGGCCCAGAGGGTTAAAGCTAAACTTAATTTTAGAAAAATAAATTAATACATAAAAATGCTAAAAATCTCCCTCTTTGCCTTTTATCTTTAGATGCTCATCAGAACCAACGGCTACATTTTACTTACACTGCATTTAATGAGCTCTGGCTTTGGTATTCTGAGCAGTCCCAGAGTGGATGCACTTTTGTGTGTTTTGATGATAAGAAAAGTTCTAGAAATAGCTCCACTATATCAAACGGACGGGAATAAAGCCGCCGCGACGTTCTTTGGCCGAGAGGTCTGCTGCTCTCGGAAGAAAACCGCGGACGTGATCGTGAATGGCCCTATTGTTTTTTGAAATGAAAGCGGACACATCCAAAGCTCCGGTACTCGAGCAAAACAAGCCGGTGTGTGTACACGAGTATTCCTCACCTTCGACTCTCCCCCTCAGATGTGGAGCGGCGTATGTCGCTGGCGCCCTTTCACCTAAGAAAACAGAGAGAGATGTCACAACCTGAAAAGAGCGAGAACAGAAAAGAGAAGGAGAGAGAAAAAGCCTTGATAATTAAGACACCAGCTGTCACGGTTTGTTCTGGAACCCACCAAGGTGGTGTTTAATGTGACAGAGGATTGACGTGCGGCTCCGGTGAGCCCACACTGGCCGCTGAGCGCTGAGTGGTGAGTGGGTGTAGTATGCGCTAAGATCCAGCTGAGTATATGTTCTTGATGCTGTCATTATGTTACCAAAGAACATTCTTGGAGGTGTTGTTGTTATTAAACAAAAAAACAAATGAAAAAAAAAATCTTTTTTTTTTGAACCTTTGAGATAACAAGCACATTAGTAGAGGAGCATCGCACCTCTCAGGCATCCCATATGTATAATTCCTTGAAATATAGCATCTGCATTTCTCCAGAGCAGATTTTCCTCATTGAAATTCTTCATGTGTCACACAGCATTTAATGGGAGTCTTGATGATTACAGATCGGAGGCTGGGAGTTCCCCAGGTGTGTAATTGCACTTCTTCTTTTCTTTGCTCTACTGTGGAGGAGTTTGAATTAAAACAGAATCCATTAAAAAAATAAGGGCGAAAGCCTCTTTGTTTAATCATTTTTATTATTTCCAGCCCGCTCCTATGGAGCCCTCTCTGACCGTGTGCTTTTTCCAAGCCTGACTTTTTTCTTTGTTTATATATTTGTAGATTTAAGGGATTTGGCTGAACTGGTCAGAAGAATATGGTGCTGTTCCCTCCCACGGTTTATGACAGGTATTCCCAGAGGACTGCAACTCATTTTTGGAAGCATGTAGTGTAGAGATGGGGCCATCTCATCTCAGTCTGCAGAAAGTCCTCTGGGGCTAAAGACATTGTCAGGTACCCTCCAGCTGACCTTCCCCTGGTCTCTGTGTACACGGCTCTACTCTCCTCCTTTAGCGTGGCAAGCGTGAACTTCCATCGGGAATCCTAAGTGCGGGCTAGAAAATTCAGTCAGGTTCTGACCTCTGTGCCAAAATAGATGCTGGGCCATAGTTTCTAATACAAATGCTTTATGACAATAAATTATTTTTATATTTTATTATAATTGTTTAATTTTATATACATGTAATCACTATTCTGTTTATTAATGCCAAGTATTAATCTCATCAAGTGGCTTTTACTTGGCATTTTACATAAATTTAAACAATTTTATTTGTGAACGTGTGTTCAGCTATTCTTCGTAATAGCTGACTTTATTTGAATCATCGGTCCTCAGAGCTCATTAAATATTGGTGATGAAGATGGAGATTTACTTTAAATATCATCAAGCTCATTACTCACTAAAAACTTCCCCAGATCATGTTTTCATGCTATTTTAAGTCTTATTTTGACAAAGTGGTTATATCTATGTGTGTGAGTTGTTTACTTTCTTTTTTCAATTAGTCTTCGCATTTATTGTTCACCATTATATTGTTTTACAAACTGCTCCTGAAGGAAAAAACCATGCATTAAGAGCCGGAGGATGAAAACTTTTGAACAGAATGGAGATATGTACATTTTTCTTATTTTGCCTAAATATCATATTTTTTCCATTTAGTACTGCCCTTTAGAGGCTACAGAAGATAGTTACAGGTTTCCCAGAAGACAAAATAAAAAATTTACCCTGCTCAAATTCAAAAAGATTTCACCCCCCGACTCTTAATGCATGGTTTTTACTTCTGGAGCATTAGTTAGTGTTTGAACTTTCTGTAATACTGTAGTTGCATGAGAGTTCCTCAGTTGTCCTCAGTGTGAAAAGACGGATCTCAAAACCATACAGTCATTGTTGGAAAGGGTTCAAATACACAAAAAAGCTGGAAAACCAAAGAATTTGTGGAACCTGAAGGATTTTTTCTGAAGAACAGCGGGCAGTTTAACTGTTCAGGACAAACAAGGGACTCATTAACAACTATCACTAAACAAAAAACAAAACAACAACAACAACAACAATAAAAAAAAAACACAGCTGTAGATTAAGAATCAAGGGGATGTAAACTTTTGAACCGAGTCATTTTTATAATTTCAGCTATTATTTTCTCTTGTGGACTATATGTAAACATCTTTTTTGTGAAATATCTTATTCAGGTTAGTACTAAATAAACAATAACATGCATTTTGTACAATCTTATTTTGGTAAATTAATTAACATTAACATTTTGACCTCAACTGTAACAAATACATTAAACTCCAAACATTCTAGCAGTGGCAAATCTGTATAAGCATTTTTGAAATGTGTAACTAAATTCAGCACGGTCTAACATTTCCACAATAAGGTTTTGAGGTTGGAACTTGTTTCGCTAAAATCGATGCCTTGTTCAGTCTTAACTGACAGGGTCTCTGATTGGGTTCAAAGCTAACGCAACTGTTGAACGAAAAATGCATTCGTTCTCTTTTCAATCAGTGAGTCTGACAACCAAACAAACCTTGCAGCTAAAATCTTTTTGTTGTTTCTTTCAGTGCTTTTTAATTTCAGTGCAACCTTATTTTTTAATTATTATGAAATAAGTACTTTTAAACATAATTATTCTTTCAAATAATCTATTTTTGTATGAAACCTCTGACAGCTTAATTCTACTTTGTGCACATAAAATATGCATATATATATATATATATATATATATATATACACACATATATATCTCATTAGGTCCATTACACACTTAAGAAATCTAAGTGTTTTCTTTTTCTCTTTAGAGTACAGCTGAAGCCAAGAACATCTGTGCCCAGGTGATATCCACCCTGCTGCTTTTCTCACACACTCTTTACCAAAGACGAGGCAAAGGAGTCTCTTATCTGCAGGCCATTTGCAGCGGAGGACTCAGGTGCTCATGAACAGTACACTATAGATTTTCATCATCTCTGTAGGCAGACCTCAGGCCGTGCCCATTTAAAGGGCATTCTGGTGGGCAGACATTCTGGAGGAAACTAGTAACAGCATGTCTCCTCCATATTGTTCTTTGACCATGAAAAGTAAAAGACAGCTTGATCATTTACAGTGTGACAAATGACACAATCACAGGAGGGAATTTCTATTTTGATTTAACTGGAGTGTTAAAATTTAAATAACAAACGCAATATTTTCTTTTATACCTACTCTGGTTCCTACCGTGATCTGTATTTCCTTTCAAAGTGGCCAATAGAAAAGAGCGAATAGAATGACCACTTCAGGATAGACCTCATCTCGTATCTCTGGGATTAGCACAGTAGCAAGCATCAGGAATCTTTTAGTACGTGGATTAGCCTAGTCTTTACTGGCAGACTTTAACTTGGTATCCTGAAGATAACAAAGATTTGTCATTTTGAGTACATGAGGAAATCTATGTGGAAGCATGTGCAGTACTAAGACCTAGGATAAGCTGCTAAGCTAAGTGAGATAAGCAGGCAGTATCTTATTGAAGCTAATTTAATTCCTAGCATATTGTTTGATTCCTTACTTTCTGCCTTTTGTCTTTGATGAAAGTAGCCTATATAGTCATCAAAGAACATCTCTGAATATTAGGCCTTTAGAATATTACAAACAGATTAATGGCCTTCAAATATTCCAAAATTCTTCTGCGCACCAGTAAACATAGACCTGTTTTTTAATAGACTGGTCTCATAGACAGCATGAAAAGTCATTTGCTTAAACTGTATGACTTCTGTGGAACACAAAATGAGTTATTTATAGCAGCCCAAGCTGCTTTTTTGAATACAATGAAAGTGAATGGTGACCATGGCTCAAGCGAGATTTACAGTAGTTAATTAGATTTCAGGCTGATGCTTTTTATGTTCTATTTCCCCTGGCCTTCACTTTCAGTGTATAGAAAAGAACAGTTTGAGCTTGGAAAACAGCTACTGGTATGGAACGACATGAAGGTGATTAGCTGTCTATGAGGGCTGATCTTAGTTGGTCTTCCAGTCTGGTTATACTGGCTGGTTTTCGAACAGGTTTGGGCACTTTTCAGCTGGCTGGGCTAGGAGACCTAAACCTAGAAATCTTAAACCTGGGATTAAGACTAGCAATCCAGTTTAGCCTGGTTTAAGCATTTTTTTCCCAAGATGGGATGAATTTGTAATGTTTAACCTTATTAACTGTGATTGATTTGGTATTTAAACATAGTTGCTGTTTCTTCAGGTCTGCTTTTGTGTACAATAACACAATTAAACTACCTTCATATCTCAGAATGATTACTTCTGCTGGCAGAAAAATGTTGTATAATAAAAAGTCATTCTCCTATAAATGTATTTGTTTTTTCCTACAGAAAGAGAGAGAAAAAGGAGGAAGGAGATAAGAGGGGAAAAAAATCTATTTTGATGTTTTTACATTCGGTTGCAAAAGTATTGCATTTCCTCGAGAAACTATGTGGAAAATGTTTGCAACGGAAATAACAAATAAATCAGAGGTTATTGATTTATGTTTTACAAGAAAAATCTGTTTCAGTTTTTCTACTTCAAAATTTCATGTTTACCTCAGTGTGTTACTTGCTATTTCTTTGCAATTATTTGTGAAAAATGTTTTATCACCATTTCAGTATGCGAGGAAAAACTTTATTTCAGTGCTTTTATGAGCAAATGCAAACTTTCTCAAGGAAAGAAATAGGTTTGTGAGAGAACTTTGCGTTCTGTCACAAAACATTTGCATTCTCTCATAAAACATTTGCGCTGCCCTGAAAAATTTTGCAAAGCATTAGCGTTCTGTTGCAAAAGTATCACATCCCCGAGAAATTGTCTTGTTGCAAAATATTTGTGTTATCTTGCAAAAGAATTGCAATCCCCATGAGAAACTTTACGTTCTCTTGCAAAACATTTTTGTTGCCCGGAGAAACATTTGTTGTCGCAAAAGTATTACGTTCCTGAGAACTAATTACTATTACGTTCCCCGGAGAAACTTTACGTTCAGTCGCAAAACGTTTGCATTCTTTTGCAAATGTATTGCGTTCCTCTAAGGAACTAGAGGATTTTGCAAGAGAACGCAAGTTTCTCTGGCCAACACAAATGTTTTGCGAGAGAATGCAAAGTTTCTCAGGGGACTGCAATGCTTTTGCAAGATAACACAAATGTTTTGCGACAGCGCAAAATTTCTCAGGGACGTAATGCTTTCGCGACAGAATGCAAATGTTTTGCAAGAGAATGCAAATTTCTCAAGCCAGAGAACACAAATGTTTTGTGAGAGCATGCAGAGTTTCTCAGGGGAATGTAATACTTTTGTGACAGAAGACAAATGTTTTGTAAGAAAATGCAAAGTTTCACAGGGGCAGTGCAAATGTTTTGTGAGAGAATGCAAATGTTTTGCATCAGAACGCAAAGTTTTTCAGGGGATTTCAATACTTTTGCAAGATAACACAAATGTTTTGCGACAACGCAAAATTTCTCAGGGATGTAATGCTTTTGCGACAGATTGCAAATATTTTGCAAGAGAATATACAGTTTCTCAGGGACGTGATACTTTTGCAACAGAATGCAAATGTTTTTCAAGAGAACGCAAAATTTCTTAGGGCAATGCAAATATTTTGTGAGAGTTTTCTTAGGGGATTGCAATGATTTTGCAAGAGAACGCAAATGTTTTGCAACAGAATGCAAAGTTTCTCATGGGAACTGTAATACTTTTGCAAGAGAACACAAATATTTTGCAACAGAACGCAAATGTTTTGCAAGAGAACACAAAATTTCTTGGGGCAACGCAAATGTTTTGGAGAAAACGCAAATGTTTTGCAACAGAATGCAAAGTTTCTCAGGGGAACATAGAACTTCTGTGACAGAACACAGATGTTTTGCAAGAAAACGCAAATGTTTTGTAACAGAAGGTTTCTCAGGGGATTGCAATACTTTTGCAGGAGAACGCAAATATTTTGCAACAGAACAAATTTTTTGCAAGAGAACACAACATTTATCGTGTCAACGGAAATGTTTTGTGGGAAAACACAAATGTTTTGCGACAGAATTTAAAGTTTCACAGGGGATTGCAACACTTTTGCAGGAGAACGCAAATATTTTGCAACAGAACAAATTTTTTGCAAGAGAACACAACATTTATCGTGTCAACGGAAATGTTTTGTGGGAAAACACAAATGTTTTGCAACAGAACACAAAGTTTCTCATGGGAATTGTAATACTTTTGCAAGAGAATGCAAATATTTAGCAACAGAATGCATATGTTTTGCGACAGAATGCAAAGTTTCACAGGGGATTGCAACACTTTTGCTGAAGAACGCAAATATTTTGTGACAGAACACAAATTTTTTGCAAGAGAACATAAAATTTCTTGTGTCAATGGAAATGTTTTGTGGGAAAACGCAAATGTTTTGCGACAGAACGCAAAGTTTCTCATGGGAATTGTAATACTTTTGCAAGAGAATGCAAATATTTAGCAACAGAATGCAAATGTTTTGTAACAGAACGCAAATTCTCAGGGGATTGCAATACTTTTGCAGGAGAAAGCAAATGTTTTGCAAGAAAACACAAATGTTTTGTGAGAAAATGCAAATATTTTGTGACAGAACGCAACGGTTTCTCATGGGAACTGCAATACTTTTGCAGGAGAAAGCAAATGTTTTGCACCAGAACGGAAAGTTTCTCATGGGAATCGCAATACTTTTGCAAGAGAATGCAAATATTTAAGAACAGAACGCAAATGTTTTGCAAGAGAACCCAAAATTTCTCGGGTCAACAGAAATGTTTTGTGAGAAAACGCAAATGTTTTGTGACAGAATTTAAAGTTTCACAGGGGATTGCAACACTTTTGCAGGAGAACGCAAATATTTTGCAACAGAACAAATTTTTTGCAAGAGAACATAAAATTTCTTGTGTCAATGGAAATGTTTTGTGGGAAAACGCAAATGTTTTGCGACAGAACACAAAGTTTGTCATGGGAATTGTAATACTTTTGCAGGAGAACGCAAATATTTTGCAACAGAATGCAAATGTTTTGTAACAGAACGCAAAGGTTTCTCAGGGGATTGCAATACTTTTGCAGGAGAAAGCGAATGTTTTGCAAGAAAACGCAAATGTTTTGTGAGAAAATGCAAATATTTTGTGACAGAACGCAACGGTTTCTCATGGGAACTGCAATACTTTTGCAGGAGAAAGCAAATGTTTTGCACCAGAACGGAAAGTTTCTCATGGGAATCGCAATACTTTTGCAACAGAACGCAAATATTTAAGAACAGAACGCAAATGTTTTGCAAGAGAACCCAAAATTTCTCGGGTCAACGGAAATGTTTTGTGAGAAAACGCAAATGTTTTGCGACAGAATTTAAAGTTTCACAGGGGATTGCAACACTTTTGCAGGAGAACGCAAATATTTTGCAACAGAACAAATTTTTTGCAAGAGAACATAAAATTTCTTGTGTCAATGGAAATGTTTTGTGGGAAAACGCAAATGTTTTGCGACAGAACACAAAGTTTGTCATGGGAATTGTAATACTTTTGCAGGAGAACGCAAATATTTTGCAACAGAATGCAAATGTTTTGCGACAGAACGCAAAATTTTACAGGGGATTGCAACACTTTTGCTGAAGAACACAAGTATTTTGCGACAGAACAAAATTTTTTGCAAGAAAACATAAAATTTCTTGTGTTAACGGAAATGTTTTGTAGGAAAACGCAAATGTTTTGCGACAGAACGCAAAGTTTCTCATGGGAATTGCAATACTTTTGCAAGAGAACGCAAATATTTAGCAACAGAATGGAAATGTTTTGTGACAGAATGCAAAGTTTCTCAGGGGATTGCAACACTTTTGCAGGAGAAAGCAAATGTTTTGCAAGAAAACGCAAATGTTTTGTGAGAAAATGCAAATATTTTGTGACAGAACGCAACGGTTTCTCATGGGAACTGCAATACTTTTGCAGGAGAAAGCAAATGTTTTGCACCAGAACGGAAAGTTTCTCATGGGAATCACAATACTTTTGCAAGAGAATGCAAATATTTAAGAACAGAACGCAAATGTTTTGCAAGAGAACCCAAAATTTCTCGGGTCAACGGAAATGTTTTGTGAGAAAACGCAAATGTTTTGCGACAGAATTTAAAGTTTCACAGGGGATTGCAACACTTTTGCAGGAGAACGCAAATATTTTGCAACAGAACAAATTTTTTGCAAGAGAACATAAAATTTCTTGTGTCAATGGAAATGTTTTGTGGGAAAACGCAAATGTTTTGCGACAGAACGCAAAGTTTCTCATGGGAATTGCAATACTTTTGCAAGAGAACGCAAATATTTAGCAACAGAATGGAAATGTTTTGTGACAGAATGCAAAGTTTCTCAGGGGATTGCAACACTTTTGCAGGAGAAAGCAAATGTTTTGCAAGAAAACGCAAATGTTTTGTGAGAAAATGCAAATATTTTGTGACAGAACGCAACGGTTTCTCATGGGAACTGCAATACTTTTGCAGGAGAAAGCAAATGTTTTGCACCAGAACGGAAAGTTTCTCATGGGAATCACAATACTTTTGCAAGAGAATGCAAATATTTAAGAACAGAACGCAAATGTTTTGCAAGAGAACCCAAAATTTCTCGGGTCAACGGAAATGTTTTGTGAGAAAACGCAAATGTTTTGCGACAGAATTTAAAGTTTCACAGGGGATTGCAACACTTTTGCAGGAGAACGCAAATATTTTGCAACAGAACAAATTTTTTGCAAGAGAACATAAAATTTCTTGTGTCAATGGAAATGTTTTGTGGGAAAACGCAAATGTTTTGCGACAGAACACAAAGTTTGTCATGGGAATTGTAATACTTTTGCAGGAGAATGCAAGTATTTTGCAACAGAATGGAAATGTTTTGTGACAGAATGCAAAGTTTCGCAGGGGATTGCAACACTTTTGCAGGAGAACGCAAATATTTTGCAACAGAACAAAAATTTGTTCTGACACAAAGCTGTTCTGATTTTTGCAAGAGAACACAAAATTTCTCATGTCAACGGAAGTGTTTTGTGGGAAAATGCAAATGTTTTGCGACAGAGCGCAAAGTTTCACAGGGGATTGCAACACTTTTGCTGAAGAACGCAAATATTTTGTGACAGAACACACATTTTTTGCAAGAGAACATAAAATTTCTTGTGTCAACGCAAATGTTTTGCGACAGAACGCAAAGTTTCACAGGGGATTGCAACACTTTTGCTGAAGAACGCAAATGTTTTGTGACAGAACGCAAAGTTTCACAGGGGATTGCAATACTTTTGTAAGAGAACCCAAATATTTTGCAAGAGAATGTGATTTTTTAAATGAGAAAACGCAGCTTCTTCGGAGAATGCGAAACTTTTGCAGGAGAACGCATTGCAATAAATTTTTTCCTCCAATACCTAGGGTTTAGGTATTCTCCTGACTTCATTAAACAGCTTTTGATAAAAGCAAAGTCAGATTTGTATACACTTTTGAAACCACATGCTGATTTTAAGGAGTTTTAAGGCGATTTTCAATAAAGTAAGATCCAACAGGCATTGCTCTTTATTTTTGGCCGACTGTAACACATCCAAACACAGTGTTGATGGTCACTGAGGGAAACCGCTAAATGAATCTAGAGTCGATGGCAGATGCTCCATAATGCCGGCCAAATGTGAGTGTGACCGTTGGGAAACTGACCACGCAGACCTGAGCCGCATGTGTAGAAGCTGTTAGCCGTTTACCTTCAGTCTGTTTTTGCCGGAAATGGCACTTCGTCTGACCTGGTCATGGGAAAAAGTATGAGTCAATCTTTGCAATAGCTGTAACGGTGAATAGAGGTGAACCACGTCTCTTTATACGGCTAACCTGATTACACCGTTTCCCCATGCCGACAGACACTCGGCGTAATCTAAAAGCAACACCTGTGCCTTGCTGCAATGCAAATAAATGGAGCACTAAAGAGCTGGAGACAGACCAATAGGATTTGAGGAGGCTACTTGCTCAAAGGTGACCTCTAGGGATTCCAGAACACAGCTCCGCTCGGCCAACAATGGCTTCAAAGGCGGTTTCGTCACCGGATTCTCTCGGAATGTTGACTTTGTCTTAATCTGTGTGCTGTGAAGGTGATGAAGACGAGGATGAATTTTGTAGACATAAAAGCAAGAACAACAAAGCAAAACATCACACGGGCATGATGATCAGTACTCACAGTCTTCCTACGCATCTGAGAATCCCGTTATTGAGCGAGAGGCGCCTGTTGCCTCCAGAGAGACTGTTAGATCAGGTACCAGGGGTCCCAGTCATGGCCATTTGATCCTGTCTAGTCTAGGCTAATTTCTGGCTCTGCATAGCCAACTAACTAGCCCTGGATAGAGAGACAAAGATCTATGGTAGTCACGATGAGTTTAAAGAGCCTTGCCCTACCTGATCACAGTCCTCTGAGCTGTCTGAGCACAAGATTAACACTCTGTCTAGGCTAAGTGCACTTTGTCACAGTGCTAAAAAGAGGAAAAGGAAGGCAGGCAGCAGTACGCCATAAACATGTTTTACTGCATGGCACAGAGGCACATCTACAGACTGCATGGTTTTAATTAATGGCCACTGTGCTTGCATTCATACCGAGTGTTGGAAGTAAGACTGTTGCATTGTAGGCCAGTGTGTTCAGTAGAAATAGATTTTTTTAGTTGCAGTGTTACATTTGAGTTGAGTAACATTGTATTGGTTTGGTTAAAAAAATAAATAAATAAATAAATAATAATAAAAAAAAATATCTGCATTTTTTTTTATTTTATAAAATGAAGTAAAAACAGTACAATTGTGAAATATTATTACAATTTCAAAAACTCTTTTCTATTTTCATATTTTTAAAAATGTAATTTATTCTTGTGATGGCAAAGCTGAATTTTCAGCAGCCATTATTTTAGACTTCTACTGAGCCCTGCACGACATACAGGGGAAAAAAAAAAAGTAAATTATGCACACAATATACTAATTAAATTCCCTCAGTTTACTAAATCATGTGCACAATTTACTAACTTGTCCTCTAATTTTTAAGAAAATATGACAATTTGTTCCTTTAAGTAAATTGTGCACTCAATATAATAATTTGTGCCATCGTTTTGAGTAAATCATGCACACAAAATTATTCGCTGTACTTCCTGTCCACATTATCATAAACCAGTTTCAAATGTTATGGATACATTTGAAAATGCTGCTTTCTATTTTAACGCTCTCTGTCCACACTAACATTTTCCAAAAGTTTCTCATCCACACTAAAACATTGGAAACATTAAATTCCTGAATGAATTAGTAAAATGTACAGTAAATTAATTAATTAATTAATTAATTAAATTGTACACTCGATGGAACAAGGGAAAGAATTGGTAAACTTTGCACACGATTTAGTAAAACTAGGGAACAAATTAGTAAATTGTGTGCACGATTTACTTAAAATGAGGAAATGAATTAGTAAATTGTCTGCACCATTTAGTAAAACGATGGAATGAATTAGTAAATTCTGCACACGTTTTGTAAAAGGAGGGAACAAATTAGTAAGTCGTGCACACAACTTAGTTAAACGAGGGAACAAATTAGTAAATTGTGAGCACAGTTTAGTCAAACAAGGGAATAAATTAGTAAATTGTGCACACGATTTAGTAAAATGCGGGAACGAATTATATTGAGCACACAATTTACTTAAAACAAGGGAACGAATTTGTAAATTATGCACACAAATTTGTAAAAGGAGGAAACAAATTAGTAAATCGTGCATGATTTAGAAACATGAGGGAACGAATTTAGCAAAACAAGAGCACAAATTATTAAATTGTGCACACAATTTAATAAAACGAAGGAACAAATTAGTAAATCATGCGCAGGATTTAGTAAAATGAGGGCACAAATTATTAAATCATGCGCACAATTTAGTAAAACGAGGGGAAAAAAAATGTAATTTGTGTGCATGATTTAGTAAAACTAAGGGACTAATTAGTAAATTGTGCACATGATTTATTAAAATGAGGGCACTAATTAGCAAATCGTGCACACAATTTAGTAAAACAAGGGAACTAATGAGTAAATTGTGTGCATGCTTTATTAAAACGAGGCCACAAATTAGTAAATCGTGTGCACAATTTAGTGAAACGAGGGAACTAATTATAATGAGCGCACACTTTACATAAAACAAGGGAATGAATAACACATTGTGCGGACAATTTATTAAAATGAGGGCACAAATGATTAAATTGTGTGCACTATTTAGTAAAACGAGGCCACAAATTAGTAAATCATGCACACAATTTAGTGAAATGAGGGAACAAATTATACTGAGTGTACAATTTACTTAACGAAGAAACGGATTAGTAAATTGTGCGCACGATTTACTAAAACGAGTCCACAAATTAGTAAATCGTGTGCACGATTTAATAGAACCAGTGAATGAATTAGTAAATTGTGTGCGCGATTTAGTAGAACGAGGCCAAAAATTAGTAAATTGTGCACACAATTTAGTAAAATGAGGGCACAAATTATTAAACTGCGCACTATTTAGTAAAACGAGGCCACGAATTAGTAAAGCGTGTGCGCAATTTAGTAAAAGGAGGGAACAAACTAGTAAATTGTGCACATGATTTAGTGAAATGAGGGAACAAATTATATTGAGTGCACAATTTAATTAACGAGGAAATGAATTAGTAAATTGTGCACACGATTTACTAAAACGAGGGCACAAATTATTAAATTGTGCGCACGATTTAGTAAAACGAAGCCGCAAATTAGTAAATTGTGTGCACAATTTAGTAAAACGAGGGAACAAACTAGTAAATTGTGCACATGATTTAGTAAAATGAGGGAACAAATTATATTGAGTGCACAATTTAATTAACGAGGAAATGAATTAGTAAATTTTGCACACAATTTACTAAAACGAGGGCACAAATTATTAAATCGTGCGCACGATTTAGTAAAACGAGGGCACAAATTATTAAATTGGGGCTCCTTAGACATCATTCTAATACTGTATGCTGATTTGGTACTTGAGAAACATCCCTCATTATGGAAAACAGTTGCTGCTTTAATATTTTTGGGGATTAAACATCTATACATTATCTTATATATAGGTTTTCATACACACTATACATTATATATTGACTGTGACAGAAAAACAGAGCAACGTTTATTTTGTGTGATAAATGGCTGTAGCAGAGGGCAGGAAACGGTGAGATGATCTAATGGAAAAGCATCTGTAAAAGTCAGGGTTTAGGATACAATGAAAAATACATATCAAGTCAGGTAGAGGATACACTTCAAAGTCTCCTCAAAGGCAGGAGGATGGCAGCACATAAAACTTTCATAAGCACTTTAAAACTTAGATTAAAGAAAGGCCAGCAAAACAAAAAAGAAGCTCTTAGATGGATAACTTGTCATATGTAACTTAAACCACATTTTTCCAGCAAATCCCTGAAATATGTATAGTTGGATCAGAGTCCGATGCCACCCCATGTCCATCTCTTTCTGAGGTTGGCACATTTCGATAGCATCTCATGAATTATAAAACAGTGGCACGACGAAATTGAAAGGCAATAGTTTTGCTCTGTGTTTTATTAATTCTCAAATCTCTGACCGTGTTCAATAACCCGGGATCTATTCCGTAGGCGCGACTTTGAGAGAAAAGTGTGGCTAAAAGAAAAAAGGCTCTTGAATCCCGCCTTAGGGATGCAGGAATATGTCAGGGATACTTTTGTGGCTGCGTTCTGTCAAAGCCAATAGATTTGCACCTGTAACTGCTGCTACAAGAGCCTCTGGAACAATTAGAGCACAGCAACATTGATTGGGATTGAGGGAGCCTGGGAGTCTGTTGATCACACCTGTAATTGCTGCAAGGGGGCTTTTATTAAACTGTTCAGACATTTCGGTGCCAAGAGTCAAAACCGTTAGTTTGCAAAGAAACTTACACCCTTCCCCAAAGCCCACCAAGAACCAAAAGCTTCACAGCTGTGTAGCTTGTAGAAGAATGTAAGAATAATAGTTGCATAGGTTTAATAATAATTAATTAAATAATAGATATTAACTTTTAATTATTTTATTTTATAAAATTGTATATTTACTTTAATTATTATTTATATTTTTTATGTTTTTAAACAGATCTTTTCAGCTTAATTTATTGTTAATCTGCATGAAGAAATATTATAAATAAATAAAAAGGTTTTATTGTGCAATGTGCTAATAAATGACAAAAAATACATTTGATTTTAATTCAAATTCATCTCTGGTCTCAAATCTTGTGCATATTTGGACTCTGAATTATGGATGTTTCCAATGCACAATTTATTCAATTGCAAATTGAGCCTCTGATTGAAAAGCTGAAAGTCTGAGCATAATAAATATCCAATTAGAGTGAGTTTGTGTAAAATGTCCAATATCTTATGTATATGCAAATCCTGTCTGTGGAAAGCTTATTTCTGTTGATGACAGCATATTTAAATTTATTTGTGGAAAAAATAAATAACAGAGAGGGTCAGCTTTCTAAAACTCTAAAGCCCATGATCATATCATGCATTTTTAATGGGTTAGTGATACGATTAGAATTTCACAGGGCTGAACATCTCGCACATGTTTTATTTTGATTGACAGCTACAAATGTACCAAACAACTGATTCAGGTAGCGAGGACAACAAACCTGAGATCGCACTCTCTGTTTCTAGTGTAACTGTAGTAGGAGTGTGGCAGAGTAAGTAAATAAATAAATGGCCATATTTACTACCTAGAATTGATTTTCAAGGGCATTTTTATGAATCACAACAACAAAAATTAAAAACTGTAAATTTATATCAAATACTTTGATTATCTGAGCAATTTTGACATAAATTAAAATTGTTGTTGTATGTATAAACATTAGTTTGAATGTCCATTGTGGAAGCAGCCTTTGTCATATTATCCTTTCATCTGATTTCTGATAACAGCGATACTCAGTGTATTTGTTGGCTGCGTCTTACAAGCTGTTGTTCAAAGTAAAAGGAACTTCCTTGTTTACAACCCTGTTTCAGTCTCTTTCAATATAGAAGCTTTTAGACTCACTCATAAAAACAGTCTCTTGTAACAATGTAACTAAATTTACCATCACAAACACACACACCATTTCCCAATACTAAATACTACTGTTATTTCTAGCCTAAAAAAATATTATTTATTGAATAATAATAAAAATATACAACAACAGCCTTCATAAAAGTTGCTAGGCAGTTCAATCAAAAGTACAAAGGCAGCGCTCTGATACACAGCATTGAATTTACATAAAATATAACTTGATGAGATTTTGCCCTCGGTCCAAATTATTTCCTCTGGAACAATAATAGATAAATGGGACCAAAGACTGTCCACTAGATTTACCCAAAACAAATTATATCCAACGTAATCTCATGATAATACGTATGTATTTTACATAAAATGTGGTTCTACAAAACATACATTTACTTACGTTTTTCCAGACACTAAAATGTGCAATACTGACCTATTTACAGCATTTAAACATACAATACTGACGTATTGACGACACCTAAAAACAAATCCTTATAAATGTTAAAATCACTGCATTAATTTCATTATTATTGTAATTTATAGTTGTCACATGAATGGCCTTATTTAAACAATTCAATAATGCAACTGAAAACATCTTTTATTTAATATGAAATAACATTTCGTTCTGTTCTGTGTGATTTCTGCTGACAGCTTGTTTCCAAGAATAGGCCTACATAATGTTAAACAAGACTACACATTTAACCCTTAAAATAAATAACAATTTCTGCAATCATTTGACCATTCATGTAATATTTACTTTGTTTGCCATGGTGGGACACAAAAAGCGTTTTCTCTGACATGCTGTGACTAACTATAGAACCATAAAATACACCGAACACGCATCATAATTACAAAATGAAAATTTTATTTGTGTTGTAATGCAAATCTTCAGAATCCATACAATTGCGAGGAGCAGACCCAGATTCAAGCCTTTATCCGACGATCTTCATCTCCATCCAGAGCAGCAAGTCCAGCGAACGTAAGCAACAGCAATAAACCCGCACTGAAGTGCATTTTCCAAATTCAAATATTGCCGTAATAAGAAACGACAGGTTTTACGGCAGGAAAATCGAACCTGGCTCTCGCGTAAGGTGTGAGGTGTGTGTACTGGTGAGGTGCGCGCGCACGCCTTCCCAGAGTGGATCGGGAAAATAATCTGGATAATATTTTCAAGGATTAACAATTTAAATTCTGCTCTGCACCTCACAACCCTTCCGACTGCGGCTGCAACGCATCGTTATTTGGGCCGGTTTTGGTACTGCTTTTTGCAATAAATAAATGATTGTGATTGCACTTATCTGTCTTTCATGTTTTTCTTTATATTGTACAGAGAGAGTTGTGGTTAGGTTTAGAGGCAGGAGTGGGATTAGCGACTATAAAAATATTTTTATGTTACTAAAATGGTCATTTCCCTGCGTATTTTCATCGGTTACATTTTATATCCTTTTATATTCACTATACAAATTGTTAGGTTTGAGTTTGAGGGTACATTAAGGAGCCTAAAAATCTAAATCGCTTATTGATAAAATGATAAAAAGACATTGATATGAATATATTAATGATAAAAAAAAGATACTGAAATATTTTGCGTTTCTATAGCTAAAAATACATAGCGATTTGTACGTTTTAAACGTTGAAATACATCAAAATTGTACGTTTTAGCGTCAGTAAACTGTTGACATTAACCATCCATGACAATTTCATTCCAAACTCGTAAGACCTGCATTCAAATAGACGTTATCTTCATAAACAAACTGCATATTTAAAGTCTAAATAAGTGCATTCTCACCTAAAGAAAAACTCTTAAAACTACATTTCGTGACACCAAAAAATGTTATTTATATGAGAAACACCACAAGCGGAGTGACATCAAACAGTGAAGTGGTTGGAGTTCCGTACTCCTCTCAGCCAATCAGATTCGAGGACCAGAAAGAACTGTTGTATAAATACACACACACACTTATTTTTTACTGTTACTGGACAGGAAATAACTTAATGAATATACCACAAATCAAAATCACTCTAGTGGAGCACACTGAACTAAGGAACCAATAGCAGGAATACATAAGGGCAAGGGAAGCAAGACGCAAACAGCATTGGAAAAAGAGTTTGAAATCAGCCTGGAGGAGGATAAAAGGGAAAAGCTCTACACAATTAGTTTGCTGTGGTGGCTGCCACTAACTTCACTCCTATCTCACTGTTTTATTGCAGGTTATGCAGAAGAGTGATTTGCCTGCTTTGTTCTTGGATGTCCGCCAGTCTCTTTTTCTTCACAACAATTAAACTTGTCCCCAACTAGATTCTCTATTTAGGAAGAAAAATACTTCTGTTTGTTCTCTCTCATGACCTTTCAAATTGCCTGTTTTTTTCTAGATTTGTACTAGTGTGTCATTCTGGACGCTCCTCTACAGAAATGAAACATTTCATCAGGCCCAGATCCAAGATTCCATGTGAAATGGAAACAAACAGCCTTGCAATTTACAATGCTCCATTTTAAACAGGTCTTCATCAGGCTCTGAACATTTATATTATTAATTCTGATCCTGCACAGACAGCAGCGCAACTACCATGTTTAACCTTCTGGGCCTCTTCGGTCAGTTTTGACCGAAAAAATGTATATTTTAAAATTTTAAAAATCGTAGCTTCGTCGGAATGAGATGAAACTTGGTGACTTTTGTTGCATTAGCTATGTGAACATGCAAAAAAATCATGGACATTATTCGGATAGAATATCAAGAGTGCAAAATAGACGCACGAACACAGAAACACACACAGACACACATAGAAATGAACTGATAAAAATGCAGCAGAGCAAATTTTGAGAAAATGTGAAATGGGGAGAGCAATTTTCTTGTAAAATAATTACAGTTTATATGTAAATAGTTACAATTGTATTTATTTATGGTTATTTAGATTTTTCTTCAATTTATTGTTTGATAATTATTGTTTTGCTTTTATTTTAGCAGATGTTCCTTATATCTGAGTAACAGTAATGCTTCCCATGTGTTCCCTTTTCTGACAAAATTTTAATGTTTGATTGTAATCATAATGCAATCTGATATTTATCTAACCAAAAATATCTAAACCTTGGCAAAAAGTAGTTTTTTAGAATGTCTAAATGCATATAAAAAAAAAAAAAAAAAAACAATGGTAATCCAAAAGCCTCTGTATATATATATAATATGTATATAGGGAGCTATTCTGGAGCTTACACAACATTATGCAAGTTGTTATTTTTTAATGACACCAAATGGCACAATTTTCACTTCAAAAACATGGATTTTAAATGCGTTCACTCTGTTTTATTTGTGAAATGTTACATTTATTGAAAAATGATAAAAAAAAAAAAAAAATTATATAAATAAATATATATTAATTCTAAAGGGAAAAAAAATAGCTCATTAAAATTTTATAAATATTGCATATTGTCATAAAATCCCCTCAAAATTCTAAATAATAATCAAAAAATATTATTGAACAAAAATATTTTACAATAATTTTTCTGAAAAAAAACACAAAGTTACATTTCAAGGCTTCATTCGCTTTTGACCGCGTAGGAGCCAAGTGTGACTCCTAAACGAAGAGGCCCAGAGGGTTAAGTCCCAGAAAGGTAGTAAGGACATTGTTAAAATAGTAAAAACCAACCTTAATGTTATGAAGCTATGAGAATACTATTTGTATGCAAAGTAAACAAAAATAATGACTTTGTTCAACAATGACGCACGTATTACGACGCATGTGGTGCTGCTGATGCAGGAGCCGGTGTTCTGACATAGAACAAGCTAGAGTTTCAACATCGCTACTTCAAATGTGCTTTTTTGGAGCTATTGACCAAAACATGGGGTGTTGTGTTTTGTTTTTTGAAGGGGGTGGATGTGCCGGGGCATGTGCCCCAAATGACCGGTCGGTAACCCTGTCCTGCATTTCCTTGGTTTTAATGATTGCTTCTTGGACAAGAAAACAATGCTTCTCTAAGGGAACGGAGAGGATTGTGAGCGGCCGAGATCAAAGCGCGATGGGCGACGTGTGGTTTGGGTAGCTGTGAGTCATTGATGGAAATGTTGAGTGATGTCCATTTCGATGAGATTTATGTAAAGCAATATGTCTAATATGCTGCTCCACACTCGTCCTCTCTCCGAAACTCGCTTTCATCTTGTTGTATGATTAATCAAATAATGTTTGTATGTGCAGCCTCTCAAATGGAGTGAGGGTCATTGCGTGAGTGTGTGTGTTTGTTTGTGTGTTGTATATTCTCTAAACACATAGATAAAGACAGAGCACACATCTATGTGTGTGTATGTCCATGTGTCTCTCAGTAAGGGGTGACTATAACAAGCATCCAACAGTCTTTCCACTCTTGTGAAGCCAAGATCACAGACGTGTGTGTAGCCACTGGTGGCCCCTTAATCCAGGAGAGTCTCTGCAGATGGGCCTGAAAACACTGTTTACCTGTGTTCTTTGTCTTTTTCTCTCTGTCCCTCAGGTCCGAGATGTATCTCATTGTGTGTATTTATAGATTATGCAAAAAGGATGTATGGAAAACATGATTTGCTTGCTCTTCTCTGGTCCATCCAGAAATTTAAGTCTTTAAGTTAGTACATTTAACTACCACAAAAATGACCTCCAATAAAACAATAGAAATGCTTTGAAGACTGTAAATGAAATATATATATTAAAATAGTTTTTCATTAAATTGCCAGAAAATAGTGATGCATGTGTAAGTGCATTATTTATTTATTTAGTTATTTAGTTAGTTAGTTACTTGACATTTAACTACCACAAAAAAATTACCTCCAATAAATCAATAGAAATGCTTTGAAGACTGTAAATGAAATATAATTTTTTTTCATTAAACTGACATAAAATAGTAATGTATACATTTATCATTAATAAAATCTATGCAAAAATTACACTTTTTAAAAAAAAAAAAAAAAAAATTGTATTTATTAATTTAGTTAGTTGACATTTAGTGTAACTACGACAAAAAAATTACCTCAATAAATCAACAGAAATGCTTTGATGACTGTAAATGAAATGTAAAAACTATATATATATATATATATATATATATATATATATATATATATATATATATATGTATATATATATATATATATATATTGTTAAATTGCCATAAAATAGTAATGTATACATACGTGTATCATTAATAAAAAAAAATCTATGCAAAACTTACACTTAAAAAAAAAAACTATTTATTTAGTTAGTTTACATTTAACTACTACCACAAAATTAGCTCAAATAAATCAATAGAAATGCTTTGAAGACAGCAAATGAAATGTAAAAATTTTATGTTAAAATGACATAAAATAACGACATATGCGTATATCATTAATACAAAAAATTTATTCATTTAGTAAGTTAATTAGTTAGTTGAAATTTAACTACCACAAAAAAATTACCTCAAATAAATCAACAGAATTACTTTGAAGACTGTAATGAAATGTAACTTTTTTCATTAAAATTAACATAAAATATTAATGCATAATGCATACATATATCATTAATAAAAAAAATCTATGCAAAACTTACACTTTCAAAAAAATATCTATTTAGTTATTTAGTTTACATTTAACGACCACAAAATTACTTCAAGTAAATCAACAGAATTGCTTTGAAGACTTTAAATGAAATGTAACTTTTTTCTTTAAAATTTAAATAAAATAGTGATGCATACATATGTCATTAATAAAAAAAAAAATCTATGCAAAAATTACACTTTTCAAAAAAATGTATTTATATATTTAGTTAAGTAGTTGACATTTAACAGCCTCAAATAAATCAATAGAAATGCTTTGAAGACAGTAAATGAAATGTAAAGAATTAAATTTTTAATTAAATATTTTAATTTTAATTTATTCAATTGCCATAAAATAGTGATGCATAGATATTTCAATAATAAAAAAATCTATGCAAAAAAAAAGACACATTTAAAAATATTTCTTTATTTATTCATTTATTTATTTTGTTGGCATTTAGCTGCCACAAAAATGACCTCAATTAAATCAGTAGAATTTTTTTTGTTGTTGTTGTTAAATTGCCATAAAATAATTATAGACATAGCATTAATAATAATAATAATAATAATAATAAAACACCTGTGCCAACAATTACACAACTTTTTTTTATTTACACAATGAAAGATTTATGTAGATTTAATTATTGCTTGCAAAATAATTTGAATAATGTTTAATTGAGAAAGATACTTTACATAAGATGCTTATGCATATAAAAGATGCTTATGTTAGCCAGTCATAAAATAGGATATTTACTTACAGAAGACTTAAAGGTATGGTTCCAAAAACTGCCTATTTGTTTTCTAATGGTCAGGGACTGATCTTCTAAAACTAAAGTACAACAACAAGCCAAATCTAATATTTTAAGTGCTACAAAAGAGGCCTTTTTTACGCTTTCTAACAAAAGCAGATGTTATCATTCATAATCATTCATAGTATGTGAATGGGTCCATTTCTCAAAATGTGTGTGATATTAATCTTGTGCACAAAATCTAATCTGCATATGTCATGGATTAATTATTTTGTAATTAAAAGAAAACCTGTGTTAATCAATACTAGTCATCTTACATCTCTCTCTCAGGACTAATAATTCCCGATTGTCCTCAACACACCTAAACTATAGCTCTGGCAATGAGCTTGTCAGAGACAAAGTCAAGAGGAACAAAGTACACCAGACAAACTCACAATGCTCCAGGCAACAGCTGTGAGCTTAATTGGGTTTAATTTGTCGTTCGCTCAACAGAGAGAAAACAGCGCAAAGCTCCGTTTCGAAAGAACTGAGGAAAGCCAAAACACTGATGCGCTCTTTGACAGGCAGGTTTGCTGGGACTGATCGCACATTCACGATGCCTGCAAAACACATTTACACTTCAAAGAAACACTGAATATTTGTTTAAAATATTTTGCTTTTTCTTCCTCTTTTGTGTGTATTTCTGGAAAGGTGACAAAAAGAAACATCAATTGTTGAAGACTGAGAAAAATTCGTTGAGATGGGTGTAAACAGAAGCAGACAGGAGGAAAAAAAAAAAAAAAAAAGATTCTCCTCTTAGACCGAACCTTTACAAAGCCCTTTGCTTGCATTTTCATGATAACTACACTTAGATTTTCAGGTAAATTGAAGAGGATTGTGGGAAGCCATTTCATTCAACAAAAACACATTTTTCATGTTTCTCTCTGAACATTATAGAGACAATTTTACATTGTACTCTAGAAAAAAAAAAAATCACAAAACTACTTAAAAAACCCCCAAATTATGCCAGTGAAAACTTCTCAAGCTATACCTTTATTTTTCCAAATCCAAACAAACATCTTGTCTCACATGAAAATCCATAAAAGCTTTTCTATCTACTATTCTTCACAGTGCTAGTCAGCAGAAGAGCCAGTGTCATTTCTGACAGTCATCCGTTTGCCGTTTTCACAGCGGCCTCGTAAAGCACTAAGACTGACGTTATACGACATCCCATACGGCGTCTCATAATATCCTGGTCACGCATCGATAGGTTGTGTAAGACGGGGGAAAATCGTTATGATTAACTTCTTATTTCTTCAAGTTATTTATGCATGCCCATTACAGGAAAACACGCCTAGAGAGACACATTGATCCCATCCTTCCGGAGTAAAAATGTCTTTATTGTATTTCAGCTAAGCAGCTCCTTTATCTTGCTTACAGTATCGACATCAAAGCGAGGCTGTTTGCAGGACGAGAGCTGGTCCACATTGATGACTTTGATGGGACATGGAGCTGCGAGGGTTTTCTTGTGATCTGCATGCATGTGCAGGCTCTGCTATTGGACTATCCTTCTTCTTCTTTTTTTAAGATGTGTTCACTGCAGTGATTTAAATAAAAAATAAATAAGTAAATAAATAAAATAAAACCGCATTGAAAAATGAAAATTCTGTTATCATTTACTCACCCTCAGGTTGTTTCAAACCTGTATGAATTATGATTTTTTTTTTTTTTGACACAAAAGAAGATATTTAGACGAGGTGGGGTAACCAAACAGTTGCTGTTCCCATTGACTTCCATAGTATAGAACAAATACTGCCACTGAATAAAAAATATGTTATTGTGACTTTTTCTCTCACAATTCTGACTCCTTTCTCAGAATTGCAGTATACAAACTCGCAATTCTGACTTTTTTCTAAGAGTTTTGAGATATAAACTCGCAATTGCGAGAAATAAACTCTGAATTGCGAGATAAAAATTCCCAATTCTGACTTTTTTCTCACAAATACTAATTTGTATCTTGCAATTCTGACTTTTTTCTCTGAATTGCATGATATAAACTTGCAATTGCATGAATTGCATGAAAAAAGTCAGAATTGTGAGATACAAACTTACAATTGTGAGAAATAAACTCCGAATTGCAAGATAAAAATTCACAATTCCGACTTTTTTCTCTGAATTGCATGACATAAACTTGCAATTGCAAGTTATAAAGTCAGCATTGTGAGATATAACCTTACAGTTCTGCCTTTTTTTCTCAGAATTGCGTTACATAAAGAATTGCATGGAAAAAAGTCAGAATTGTGAGAAACGAACTTACAGTTGTGAAAAATAAACTGACTTTTTTGCTCAGAATTGTAAGATATAAACTCGCAATTGTGAGTCATAACGTCCAGTTTTGAGGTGAAAAAAAGACTGATATTTTCTCAGAATTGCACATTTAAATCTCACAATTCTGAGAGAAAATGCAAGGTTTAAGAAGTGAATTTTAGAACTCGCAATTGTGAGTTTATATCTCACAATTCTGACTTTATAGCTACTAATTCTGAGTTTATATCTTACAATTATGAGAAAAAAAATTGCAATTACCCTTTTTTTATTTTATTTAGTGGCGAAAAAGGGCTTGCATAATAGAGACAATTGTGTTCAGCAAAAGAAAGAAATTCATACAGGTTTGGAACAACCTGAGGGTGACTAAATGAAGACAAAATTGTCATTTTCGGGTGAACTGTCTCTTTAATTCACTAGATATCATTTGAGAAAACCAAGAGTGAGAAATTTGAGATAAACATGAAAAAGGAAGGTTAGTTGTATTTTACTTTAGTGTAACTAAAACTCAGTTTGCATTTACTTTAGACAAGAACGGATATTGTTAATAATATTTAAATTAAAATAACATGAATGTTACGTGTTAGCTGCTATACTGTGTGTGTGTGTGTGTGTGTGTGTGTGTGTGATGAACTGTTTTCAGTTTACTAAGAGTCAGAGCTCTCTACAGCTCAATGGAAATTAAATTGCTGTTTATTGACAAGACCGAGGAGGTCAATAATAAACCTGGAGAACAGTATCTGTTAGCAAAACATGGCAACCCATACGCAAATGTAAAATATGTACATTTATTAAATTTCTATGTATGAAATGTCATATGAAATAAAAACATGTATGAAACATCATAAATTGGAACAATTTTTAGCCCATAAAAATATGTATGATTATGTGTAATACATTTTTATATGTGCATATCCATCCTAAAACCCATCAGTGTTGATATTATCTAAACATAAGTGATAGACATATATTTAAAAATGTATTACAAAAACATTGTTACAAAAAAAATAAAAGATATATATATATATATATATATGTTGTTTTAAAGAAGTTGCATATATAATATTTTAATATAGGGGTTTTATATATGTTATATACAGTACTTATACTTGTGTCTACCCAGAGAATGTACACATGTGAAAATTATATATCAGCTTATGGGTAATATATATGGCGATATAGGCCATATTACATTTCCGTATGGTTGCTTTTTAAGAGATGTCAATGCAGAAAGCTTTTTGGAGGCAGATGGTGTACCAGTAAAGGCTAATGTGACCATGCTAACCAGCTAAAACTAGTGTAAACAGTGGCTATGATGGGAGCAATCTAGATTGTCACTTATATATAGCTAATGTGACCAGTGTTTTTTATGCTCTCTCCACTGCGCTTCCATGTTCGTCATGCTGTCAATGAATCATTTCATTTCAGATGACCTTTATTAACCCCCCGGAGCTGTGTGGAGTACATTTTATGATGGATGGATGCACTTTATAGGACTTCAAAATCTCAACAGCCATTCACTGCCATTATAAAGCTTGAAAGAACCAGAACATTTTTTAAACTAACTCCAATTGTATTCATCTGAAGGAAGAAAGTCATATACACCTAGTTTGCCTTGAGGGTGAGTAAATCATGGGGTAATTTTAAAGCCTAAATTGCAGCCTTTGTGAGCTGAGACCTTACAACTTAATTTTACAGGTGCATCTCAAAAAATGTATGCACTCAATACGTGGTCGGCAGCACATATTACAGCAAATTCCTTGCTCCTAGCACAAATTACAGCATTAGTGAATTGTGGCATGGAAGTGATCAGCCTGTGACACTGCTGAGGCACTATTGACCCTCCAAATCGTCAGTATATTATTGGATCGACTGTTTCTCATCTTTCTCTTGAAAATCCCATAGATTCTCTATGGGGTTCAGGTCAGGCATGTTGGCTGCACAGTAATATCATGGTCAGCAAACCACTTGGAAGTGGTTTTGGCACTGTGGGCAGGTGCTAAAGTCCTGCTGAAAAAGGAAATCAGCATCTCCATAAAGCTTGCCAGCAGATGGAAGCATAAAGTGCTCCAAAATCTCCCGGTAGATGGCTGCATTGACTTTGGACTTGATAAAACACAGCGGACCAACACCAGCAGACGTCACGGCACCCCAAATCATCACTGACTTCACTTCACACTGGACTTCAAGCAACTTGGATTCTGTGCCTCTCCAGTCTTCCTCCAGACTCTGAAGATGCAAAATTTACTTTTATCTGAAAAGAGGACTTTGGACCACTGAGCAACAGTCCAGTTCATTTTCTCCTTAGCCCAGGTAAAATGCTTCTGATGTTTTTTCTGTTTCAGAAGTGGCTTGGTAGCCCTTTTCCTGAAGACGTCTGAGCGTGTTGACTCTTGATGCGCTGACTCGGGCTTCATTCCACTCCTTGTGAAGCTCTCCCAAGTGTTTGAGTCAGCTTTGCTTGGCTTTTCCTACCCAATTTCTTCGTTCCAATCACCTTTGCATTTAATATGCTTTGATACAGCACTCTGTAAACAGCCACCCCTTTCAGTAATGACCTTCTGTGAATTATCCTTATTGTGAAGGGTGTTAATGATTGTCTTCTGGACCATTGCCAAGTCAGCAGTCTTCCACATTATTGTGGTTTCAAAGAACAAGAGACACCCAGAATTTATACTGTAGGGATGGTCATTTAATGAAACTCAAAAGTAAATATTCTAATATTTTGAGATACTGGATTTTTGCCTTTTAATGAGCTGTAAGCTCTAACCATCAAAATTAAAACAAAAAAAACTTTATAAATGTTTTACTTTACATCTAGAATATATGAAAGTTTTAGTTTTTTAAATAAGTCACAAACAAAAAAATTTTCACAATATTCTAATTTTTTGAGATGCACCTGTACTTGCTCACCAAAGATGATTTTATTTGCATTTTTATTTGTGAGTGTTAATTTTGAACTCTGGATGGGACAGAAAGAGGGGGAGTGAATAACCACACTGTGGCTATTCCACTCCCACAAAATCAAATATTACACAGTCTTTGCTTTGCCAAACAAGAGAACCTATTTATGTTAGTGTGGGTTTGTGCCTCCTACTTACAGATGGAATGACCAGAATCTGCATTTCTAAAAAAGCTTTCATCCTGCAATCAACCACCTGACATGCTCCGCCAAACAAAGCCATCAATACACACGTCACACACACATTTTACCTGGTTAGTGCAGAATACTGTGACGCACACTTTATATGAACACCATTTCATCTCTCTGCTCTTTCATGTGAATAGCTTGCCATGTTGCTAAGCAGACTTATTGCTTGACCACTGTCGACTCATAGCGGGAAAAAATAGCTAATAGGATCTCCGGCATGATTTACGGCACATCCGAAATGTTGTGTGATAAAGGAAGTTTAATATCACTGGTCATCCATCTTCAGATTTGTGATGCAGTGCTGCAACATATAAAGGGGGTTCACAACTATAACAGCACATACAGTATCACGACATGATTTCTCTGGAACAGATTAAATCATATCTTACAGTGAGACCTTCTTCTCTCACAAAGCTCAAACCAAATATGATTCACATCAAGCCCCGCGGCTTTATATTTTGCTGACAGATACTGGATAACAGGAATTGCAGGGCTAAAATTAGATAGTTTTGCATCGGCTGACTTCATTCTATTTAAATAGCCTGGATCATTTTAGGTTATCATATCTATTTTCTGTCCATGTTGGCCTAAAATCCTAACTTTTCTGAAAATATCGAGGATCTGGGAGTCGACATCACCTTGGCAGCGATTATTCTAAACTATATTGTCAGTATGACATATTACAACTACCGGCTCTGCTACATAAAGCAGCCGCTAACAGAGATTGACGTAGATGAGACCTCAGAGCTGTTCAGATTCTCCTACTTACATTGAGAGATCAGTATTTGCTGTGAATTTCTTAAAGAACGTTTACTGTTAATGATATTACATCAGTCAAATTAATGCTGTTAAATGTAGCAATATGATATTGTACGGTTATGGATATATGGTCATTGGTGATACTGATATGGCTGATGGCAATATAATGGTTAGCAATAGATAATTAAATGAAATGCATATGTAATTCAGTATGTAATTTTCACTGCTAGAGGGTGCATATTCAATACAAACAAAGAAATAAAGGCATAATTTGATATTAAGAAATGTGCATTGTGCACACATACTCCAAATAAAGTTTTAAAAATAATTTTTATATCAGTAAATCGATATTGTCATTAATCATGTTAATAGATTATAGATTATATAGAATAGAAATAGAATCTATTACTCTTTTACTAGGGAAGGGATAAACCACTAGTTAAATTGGCTTATTTCGCTGGATTTAAACATTCTTGGAAACATTTGGGATAATGTCAGCAAAATTTATAACACTGTTCTTTTGTTTTTTGGACATCTTAATGAAAAAATCTTACATACTGTGCCTTTAAATGCATTTATTACTTTTGATCATTTATAATGTGAATAAAAATATTAATTTCTTACACCCAACTTTTAAACCGTATATACCCATTTGAAATATACACTACCAATCAAAAGTTTTTTAATAAAAGATTTTTAATGTTTTTTTTTTTTTAAAGAAGTCTCTTCTGCTCACCAAGCCTGCATTTATTTAATCATGCAAAGTGCAGCAAAAACAGTAAAATGCTGAAATATTTTTACTATTTAAAATAACAGTTTTCTATTTGAATGTATTTTGACATTTTATTTATTGCTGTGATTTCAAAGCTGAAATTTTAGCATCATTACTCCAGTCACATGATCCTTCAGAAATCATTCTAATATTCTGATTGCTACTCTAAAAACATTTATTGTTATTATTATGTTGAAAACTGCTAAACTGAATTTTTTTCAAGTTTCTTTGATGAATAAAGTTTTTGTTACTGTATTTTAAAATATGTTTTATATTAACATATTTTAATGACTTAACATATTAACATATTTTAAGACTTTGCTAAAGTGATTGTTTTGAACAAGTATTAACTTAACCATTATATGAAAAACATTATTTTAGTTATAGTATTTGTATCAATACTGTGTGCCTTTTACCCCTTGCCACCTCATACATTTATGAGATTTTTTAACAAAATATACAACTTGTATGATTTATTTTTACACAAAATATGTTGCTCCATAAATGTTCAATGCAAACGTATGTATTTTTCTGCAATCATATTCTTCGGACACAGTGAAAAGCACATTTTTTTCTTATTGGGTGCCTTTAACCCCGTTGTACCCTATATACCCATTCACCCATACCCATTTTTTTTTAAGTCTCTTCTGTTCACCAAGCCTGCATTTATTTGATCCAAAGTACAGTAAAAACAGTAAAACTTTGAAATATTTTTACTATTTAAAATAACAGTTTTCTACTTGAATATATTTTGACATTTTATTTATTCCTGTGATTTCAAAGCTGAATTTTTAGCATCATTACTCCAGTCACATGATTCAGAAAGCATTCTAATATTCTGATTTGCTGCTCTAAAAAACATTTATTGTTATTATTATGTTGAAAACTGCTAAGCTGAATTTTTCTCAAGTTTCTTTGATGAATAAAGTTCAGAAGAACAGCATTTATCTGAAATAGAAAGCTTTTGTAACATTATAAATGTCTTCGAAGTGTCCTTATAAAAATGTGTACTCTACTGTTTTAAATATTGATAATCATAATAATAATATAAAAAATGTTTTTGAACAGCAAATCAGCATATTACAATGATGTCTGAAGGATCATGTGACACTGAAGACTGATGTAATGATGCTGAAAATTTAGCTTTGATCACAGGAATAAATTACATTTTACAATATAGTCAAATAGGAAGCAGTTATTTTAAATAGTAAAAACATTTCACAATTTTACTGTTTTTGCTGTACTTTGGATCAAATAAATACAGGCTTGGTGAGCAGAAGAAACTTTAAAAACATTAAAAATCTTACTGTTCAAAACTTTTGACTGCTAGTCTATATACACACACATTCAGAAAAAAAGTGTCTTTACAGACAAATATTGGCTTAGATATGCTGTAATTCTATCACATTTCTCAGTCTGTGAAAAACCTCAAGATCCAGCTGAGATGAGTTTGAATGCATTCTATTGATTCACCACGTCAAAAGGTCAAAACAAGAAGTCCAATGTCTTCTCACATGGAGAGAGAGCTCAGAAACCCCGCTGTGAGATTTGGCTCTGGTGTTTGTGCCATTGTGTACGCAAGACTAAACAAGCCCTTACAAATGTCATCTCTCCTTTATTCCCAATAAAAGACCAAATGCTCACACACAAGAGGGCCACCAGGGAAAGCCACACACACATTTTGTTACCTATAAAGAAGATGAGGACAGATCTTCATCTCTAGAAATTCACACATATTAATTGCGCACCCATGAACCTACAGTACACTCATCTAAGTTTTTCATACATTTTCAGGTGTTGATGTTGTATTACAGTGTTGTCTCTCACATCTAGAACATGCCTCTATAAGTTATTAATCACAGATATTAAAATAATAGTTCATCAAAAAAAATAAAAGAAAATGCCATTTTACCACTTACTAGCATGCATGTCATACAAAATTGATTATGACATTTTGAATGCAAATTTTAATCACTGCTGTTTAATTTTGAGGCATTTTATGGCTGAATACGTTAAAAAAAAGCCTCATCAGTCCTTCAATTAAATCAAATTCATGGTCCTTTAACTGCAAGGCAATGAGTACATTGCACATTTGCATGTTTTTATAACAAAACATACATAGCAAGCAATCATTTACATAAACACAATAGCATATAATGGTACATAATACATTCATCCAGTTGCTGGAGACAAGAGTCAACATCTCTGTTGACTGAGGTATTGTTCTTTTACATTCAAATTGAAATGTTCTAACAGGACAAATGAGAATATGAAGGAAATCAGGCCGAGACAAAATAGAGAGAGAGAAAAAGAGAGGAGGAAAGAGAGGTGCAACTAGCATTTCAATTACATTATGGCAATTGTTTTTTATCTTTGACGCAGGTTAATGAAACTAATTAGTCTTCACTGCGCAGAAGCTTCTGGCGCCTCAGATAATTGCTATTCGCTGAGATAGCAAAAGTCAATTTTACCTCACGCAGCGTCTGGGAAAATAAACATTGAAGCTTATCACTTCTGAAGCAACTACATGAGAGGTTTTACATCAACACGGCACACTCTTTCAGTCTTATTGGTGGCTCCCAAGAAGCCTGTAACCTTAAAGTGTGCACTTGACAGGGATACTTGCAAGTTCACAAACAGCAACCAGAATTGTAGTTTTATTTTTGTTTTTGTTTTTCTGATTAAACACATAACAGAGGCAAAAAACTTACTCTTTCATGTTTTTAACTCAAACAGAAAGGACCGTAGAGATGTGCCCAAATATTCAGAAAGGCATGGAAAACTAATAGCTAACACATTCTACGGAGCCACTAAAAGGACATGGTCAGCTGTTTGCTAGTGATAGCCTGTTACAGTGCATTACAGCACATACAATTTAACTTATAAACAGAGTAAGGAGAGATGACTGATAGGACGATGGCAAATGATTTGCAGATCTTGAGCACCACTGACAAACATCTAATCTTGTAAAATGTGTTGTAAGTTCTGCCGCTCCTTAGTAAACACAGAGTAGCCTATGTGTGATTGCGAATTTTGAAAGTGAAAGTAAAAAGCGAACGCCCGTTTAAAAACGATTTCAGTGCCCCGCATATTAATAGCGGCTCCCTGATGCCCACAATTTATATACCGTGTAATTACCCAATGATATAATTGCGTGAGAAAGCACTGAAATATATTTTTCCTCCCATCTTGTATTTATTCCCGTTTATGTTCTTTAGTACAGGTCATTTCCTTTTCAAACATGGTATTCGGATTCAGGTACATCCCTAAATGTCACTTAAACTATCTTGCAAAAAATTATTTGTAAAACAAACATAAGTTTATTGATTTATTTTATATATTGACAAATGTTCATTATTTATTTCATTTTAATGAACATATCTGTCTTACATAAGATCATATGGCTATTGTTATGGTGATTTTTTTTAAATTATATTCTGATTAATTTTATGTATGACTACAGATTCCCGTTATGTTTTCTATACACTCTAAAAAAAAATGCTGGGTTATTTTTTTAACCCAAATGCTGGGTTCAACCCAGTGGGTCATTTTATTGGGTTATTTTTAATATTTTTTACCCAGGTGCTGGGTAGTTTTTCTGTAACTAAGTTGCTGCGTCATTTTTAACGCTGGGTTATTTTTTTCTACCCAACAGTTTGGTTGAGCCTGTCTCTGTCGGCTTTTTGAGTCCTCAACGGAAGAGACTGGTTCTCAGCGCCACCAATTTGGTGCACTTCTTCAGTGAAATAAAGGTCTGTATACATTTTATTTCATTTATAAAATCTTTACTGTGCTATAAACAGCCCTTGAAAATATACAGCCCTTCACCAGCTCAGATTTTGGCAACACACCGGCACGAGAATTAGCGCTATTTCAGTAAAAAGCGATTACAGGAATGGTTGAATACACTAAAATTAAAATGCTACTTTTGAATGTTACTTTTTTTTATGTCTAAAATGCTTGTTAAATGAGTTTAAATGTATTTAATATTGTAAACTATGCTGTATTCACCCAAATAAATTCAGTTTGTCCTGTATTTTGCCCATGTGTTCTTGCTTAAAAATAAATGTTAATTCTTTTGATTATTGCTGTTGAGTCTAGTAATTCTATGTGTGTTTTTACAAGTTTCAATCCATTTTAAACCAGCAATATAATAATTTTTAAACAATAGTTGACTTAAATAAAAATAATCCAGCATGTTTGGTAAAAACATTTAACCCAACCAGCTGGGTCAAAATAACCCAGCATGTGTTCTGTCCAATATTTACCCAGCGCTGGGTTGCCAAATATCCCAAGTTGGGTTGTTTTTAACCCAGCATTTTTTAAAGTGTATTGTTGTGTCCTATAAATAAAAATAAAATATATCGGACCTAAACACACTTTTGTGTTCAAGCATGTAATGCATTGGCAAAACATTGACAAAACTTTAAAAATCATATGAAAATGTCATATTTTGAATATAATACTGTCCTGACTCCTGACACCTTATTTTAATGTAGTTTTACAAACTCTGGGCCATCTTGGTTGAACTGATTTCAGGTCATAGCACTATGTTTTAACAAAAACATAATTTTAATTAAAAAGAATAAACATGTATATTATCTGCTATGAATTTCTAACAATATAAAATGAAATATTTTTAGGGAATACAATCTGTATAGCAATAATAATAATAAACATAATAAAAAGCTGTTTAACAAACTGACAAATGCCACAAACTAATATTGTCCAATTTCTAACAATAAAAAAATAATTGAAATATTTATGGGGAATACAATCTGCATAATAATAATAATAATAATACTTAATAAAAAGAGTTTAACAAACTGACAAATGAAACAAACTAATATTGCCCAATTTGATATCAACTTTGTGAAAAAGCTTTGGAAATCAGATTTGAAAAGGTCCACAGACTGATGGCTTTAGGAATGAAAAGCTTGTCTCTAAATGGCTGCGGCTGTTCAGGATTTAGATTGTTAACATATTGATCTAAAAGTGCCTCACCTTGCTTTGCCTGTTTTTTAATGGCATCCATCGATAGTGTGACCTTCATGTATACAAATGGCTCAGGTTTGGAGAGGGGAGAGAATGGATTATTTCCACTTATAACTATAAATCCAACCTAACCTCGGCCTTTAGATGTCAATCAGTGCGCCAAAACTCAAGCTAAGACTCTTCGATCCACATCTGAAAAAATAACCAGCCATAGAAAGCGAGTGGGCCAGAGGAACTGAAATGAAATTAGCAGAAGAAGAAAAAAAAAAAAACTACAGAAGATATTTAATCACTTTCATTTGATACAATAGTAGATTTCTGCGTTAGCGTCTATAGAAGTTTCTTACAGTTTGAAAGAGCTGAGAGTTCAATTTTTTATTTGCATTGCAACAATGCAATTGTTTCATAAGCCAGGCCTGATAATAACATAAGGAAGCAGAGTGTTTCAAACAAATGCCTTAACGGCGCACTGTGAAAAATGAGTGCAGGTCGAAAGATGTCAGTAAGATTTAGTGTGTAAAGTTTGGGAGAATGCCGCATCCGGATCAGAACCGGGAAGAGGAACGAGTCAGGAGTTGGTGGTGAGCTGCAAAGCTGCAAGTAGGTCAGGACTATTCCTGGTCTCCCACCATATGTTAAGAGATGTGCAGAGAAATAGGAAGAGAAAGAGAGAGAGACTGATAGACAGACAGAGAAAGGAGAAGAAGAAAGAAAGACTGCAGAAGACAGACAGTAAGAGAGGTACAGAAAGAGAGAGAACTTTGAAGTAAATGATGGCAGGGGATCAACCTGTAAATGCACCAGCTGGCATTGCAAACCAGCCAAACTCCTGCCGCGAAGTTCGACCAGAATGGACCAAAATCTTTGGCCCACCTGCTAAATGCTTTCCACTCAAAAAAGAAAAGAAAAGAAAACAAAAGAAAACAAACAAAAAAAAAAAAACTGTGCTTGCCCAGTTTAAATGAGCTAATGCAACATAACTTTTAAATTCATTTTGTCACATTTTCACAATAATTGTCACAATAATTAAACTTTTAATATTAAGATTAATATTTATAATATTCTATAATTCAATTAATAATAAATTAGTCAAATTGTGTTGGAACTGTAAATGAATCAATGGAATAATAAACCATTAAATCAAACAATTTTGTAATTGCAGTATTCACATAAGTAATAATATAATAATAATATGAGTCTTATTTACAACATTTAACTACTACTAAAATTAATAGTTATAAGATTTATACAAAATGCAGTAATAAGTCAATTTGTGTTAGAACTGAGCATTTTGTTCATAAAACAAATTATTGCTATATTAACATTAAAATAATTATTATAATATATGAATAGTATTTACGTAATTTAATAATATATTTAATATCCATTTGTGTTGGTACTATCCATTTAATTTTGGTAAAATAAAACAAAATTGAATACAATATGAGCATTAATATTACTATAATATAAGAATTTTATTGACAGTTTAACTAAATGTATTTTTAATAAAATAATAATAATAAAAAAACAATAAAGAATGACAAGAAAGTTTTCGTTATTTATTTCATTTTAATTAACTTATCTTACATAAGATCATATGGCTATTTTTATGGTGATTTTTGTACATCATAGTTTGATTATTATTATTTACTTACTTACTTACTTACTTATTTATTTATTTTTTATTTTTATTATTATTTATTTTTTTGTGAATGTATCATCCTGTTATATTTTCTGTATTGTTGTGTCCTATATAAATAAAAATAAAATACATTGGACTTAAACTCACTTTTGTGTTCAAGCATGTAATCAACTGGCCAAAACTTAAACAAAACTTCAGATGAAAATCTCATATTTTATATATATATGTCATATATGTAATATTTATTATTATAAGAATGGTATTTACAGAATTTAAAAATATATTTAATATAATAATAAATTAATCCATTTGTGTCGGAACTATCCATTTAATTTTGTTAAAATAAAACAAAAATGATTACAATATGAACATTAATATTAATTATTATAATATAAGAATATTATTAACAATTTAACTAAATAATTACTTTTCTTATCTACTTTAATTACTTTTCTATCTTACATAGGATGATATGGCTATTTTTATGGTATTTTATTTTTTTTAATCATATTTTGATTTTTTTGTTTGTTTGTTTTCTATATTGTTGTGTCCTATATAAATAAATAAAAAATGAAATATGTTGGACTTAAACCTGCTTTTGTGTTCAATCATGTAATACATTGGTCAAATTATATGAAAAAATAATTTTTTAAATATATGTCATATATATAATATAAATTATTATAAAATAAAATAGTATTTACATAATTTAATAATATATTTAACATCCATTTGTGTTGGAACTATCCATTTTATTATGTTAAAATAAAACAAAAATAACTATTAATTATTATATTATAAAAAATATTATTGACTAAATGTGTTTTTAATATAATAATGAATTAATCTTTTTGGCATGGAACTGTTCATATAATTTAGTAAAATAGAACCAATTATTACAATATTAGCATACATATAAATTATAAATTATAATAGAAAAATATTATTCATATATTATTATAATAAATTGATTCATTAGTGTTGGAACTACATTAATAATGCATAATATCCTCATTTATCTTAATGCTAAGATGCAACAGAAAATATAATTCCATGTATAATATAACTCCAAATATAATAAAATATAACTCCACAGAAATACAATTTAATAAAAAAAAAGTTTTGAGTGTTTTTGGTTAAACCAAAACTTCCCTTTGGATTTCACTTGGGATAGTGCTGAGATCAGGAAGATGGTAGTAGATCAGCTTAAACGTCCCACTAGGATCAAGTATGAGATGAAACCACTAATGTATGAGCCCCTCTGTCTGTAAGCCACCTACTGCTCTGGTCACCTCCAGTAGTAATTGCATGTAGGGGATTTAAAAAATCCAATAAAGAATGACAAGAAACTGTGTGATCGCTTTAGAGGAAAAAGGTGGGACCGATGGGGATACTGAGAATAGGTGTGCATGGGCGGTACACCCACTGTTAATCCACCGCCAGAGATAGAGAGTGATTCAATTAAACAGCACAGTCATAGGCATCTTTGTGTGGAAAACCACTTGAGGGATCCCGCCGAAAACAAATGAAATATCGATGGCTACAATGACTTTGGCGTTATTTGATGGAGTGGAGATGAAATATTGGCTTGATTGGATTTTTTAATCAAATCAGAGTTCAGATTTTGGACTAGCGTGGTGCTCACAAGGGTGAGTCATGTTTGAAAGCGTTTCTGGAGCTAGATAATGTGTCCGCTGGCTCGCAGCATCAGCTGAAATCCGGGGGAACCGGAAATACACTTTTATTATCTTTTAAAGCTACAGTGAGTCATTTTTGGAGTTTTAAAGGGGTCATCGGATGCATTTTCCACAAGTTGATATGATTCTTTAGGGTCTTAATGAAAAGTCTATAATATACTTTGGTTAAAAACTCTCAATGGTTTTGTAAAACAACACCCTTTTTACCTTGCCAAAATCAGCTCTGCAAAAATCAACCCATTCTGATGGATTGTTCCTTTAAATGCAAATGAGCTCTGCTCGCCCCGCCCCTTTCTTCTCTCTGCTGCTCTGAGAGACTGCTTACTTTAGCCACATTTATACTCACTTCTGCTGTAAGTGAAGCTGGATCACGAATGATTTGCGCGAACATAGACGCATTTATGTAGATCGGGAGGCCCATTCTCTTCACAAACAAATGTAATCCACTGCATCTTCAGCGGCTCAGATGTCGGGAGTAAATGACGACCACTATGTTCATTATTACATCCAGCAACACAACACCTCAATCGGAGATATTCTTGTCTAACTTACATCCCTGCTCTGGGTTCAAAACAATGGATCTGAGGTAAGATGCTCATGTCAATCAACTATCGTGACGCCACACCGATAGGCATCTGAGAATGGCTCAATTTGAAAAAGGGGATATTATTTTTACAGAATTAATCAAAAACCACTGCATGGATTTTTATCATTATAGGGTAGATGTGTACATACACTGCCAACACACATTAAGGTTCAAACAACATGTAAAAGTGAAGTTTGTATCCGATGACCCCTTTAAAAGTGTTCCTCTGTGAAGTCAGAAGGCCTCTATCCCGCTATGATCAGCTGATCATGCTGTCAGTGGGATAAAGGCCACCTATGATGTTCGTAATGTATTTAAATTAGCCTAAATACATCAAACTGGTTAAAACGGATGGACTAATTACGAAGTACACAACTCCACAACTCAGCATTCATTCAGTTAACTGGTTGATGTCAAATGATCCAAAAAAAAAACAAAAAAAACAAGGTGACTATCAATGTTCCCTCTAATTACTTTCTTTCTTGCTGAGCAAAACTCTTCTCTTCTCTAATGGGCAAACATTTTAACCACAAACAAAAAAGTGAATCAATTATTTATTAGGTTTATACTAGGGATGTCACCGTTCACGGTTCAATACGCACTTGTGAATTGCAGTTTTTCGGTTTTGCATTTAAATAATTTCCTTGTTTCATTTCTCTCGAAATTTGCTGTGTGTGCCCGTGATTTCACGTGCTGAGATGAGGAAACGCCTCCCCATTCATATCTGAAAAAGCAACACTTGCAGAGCATCTTCCCTTCTAATGAAATGCAATAATAAGCCTTTCTAAACTTGTTGTCCAACAAAAGAGAACATTATAACTTATTTTTACTTCACAACATCAGTCGAGTGTTTGAAACAGCTTCCTTTCGTGATCCGATGTGCCTTCTTATCATCTATACTGTATATCGATTAGCAATGGCTTACAGATATACTTAATCATTATGAAAATACCCGAGATGGCTTGAAGAACACAGATGAACCATATATTATTGCAGACGAGTGTTTATTGTCCTTACATTTCATCATTCAAAACATTTACGTTATATCTTCTGTTTATTCAGTTACAGTAATAGCATGCCTTCATCCATATTAGAGATTTCCTGGCTGCAACGTCATCAATGTTGTCTCTTTGACGCATATGTGGATTTTCTGCACGAGGGCGCCCTCTGGCGTCCAGTATGAATGAAACCCATTCTATTTTGCGTAAAAATCAGAAAAATAATGCCTCTCTCAAAAGAAATATTAAGCAGATAATCCAGGCTTTTTCCAGTGTACAGAGGTTTACGGGAGTATTTTGTTGTTAATTAGATGCAAACAAACAAAATCTCACAATTGACCTTTTTGAATTGCGTGATATAAACTTGAAATTCAGATTTTTTGTTTCAGAATTGTGAGATATAAACTTGCAATTCTGAGAAATAAAGTCAGAATTTGACTTTTTTTCCTCAGAGTTGTGAGTTTATAACACTAATTAAGTCCGAACTGAACCTTTGCAAACAGCTTGATTGACAGGCTATCTGACCAATTAGAATGCTGAATTCACCATTTTGTCTAAAAAAAACAAATCAGAGAGGCGAGTAGATTAACTTCGGTGGAGTTAAACTTGAAAAATTGTGTGTATTGACATCTTTCCACAGTTTATATAAAATACGTTCTAATGTTCATTTATGTCTATTTTGTGCTTTAAGTAAATAAGATTTATTGTTTGAATTTCTAAAAAAAAATGACAACATTTGAAAACAATTGACAACATCTGAGACCTTGTTTCGTACCAGAAGTAAGCTGCTCTGTCTTTTCTGTCGGCGTGTTGCCAGTTTCCTCTTTGCTTCGCAAAGTATTTTTCACTGTGCCAGAACATGATGTGTAGTGTGAGAGCGGCATTGTTTGTCGGACATAGTAACTAAGGAGGGCAGGTTTTTGCGAAGGTTCAGTTGTGAGATATAAACTCCCAATTCTGAGTACATATCAGTCTTTTTTTACTCATAATTATCTCACAAAAAGTCTGGCTTGTGAGGAAAACAAGTCAGAATTCCAAGATACAGTACAAACTTGCATTTGCAATAAAAAAGAAATCAGAATTGCACGTTTTTATCTAGCAATTCTGTTTACGCAAGTTACGCAATTTTGAGAAAAAAGTCATAACTTGAAATTACGTGTTCATATCATGCAATTTTGACTTTATAACTTGCAGTTGCAAGTTTATATCTCACAATTCTGAGGAAAAAAATCAGAAATGCAGTATGTATCACGCAATTCTGAGAAAACAGTCAGAATTGTGAGATAAAAAGTCACAATAACATTTGTTTATTTTTTATTCAGTGGTGGAAATAGTTTTCCAGAAAATTCTACTTTGCCATCACAAGAATAAATCACATTTTAAAATAATAATAGAAAATAGAAAATGTTTGGAATTGTAACAATATTACTATTTTTGATCAAATAAATTGTATTGACCCAAAAGTTTGAACAGTAGTTTACATATAGTAAATAAATAATACAAAAAAACAACATGTATGGTTTACTTTTGGTAGTTTAAGTTAACTGTTTTTTTTTTTGTTTGTTTGTTTTTTGAAAGCTTTACCCAGAAACCACATAAATTTACTGTATACTGAACAACAACGACAACATAATGATCATCATTATCATCATTCCAAAAGGGACAGGAATAGAAGAATGTTTGGAAAACCTGTTTGGATAAACAACAACAACATTATACTTTCACATTTGTGGTTGGTGCAGAAATTCCACACTGTACCTTTAAAATTCAGAAATACTTTGAGCTTTAGGGTTCCTCCTCTATGTTTGTCTTTGTTACAACTATCTACTGTAAAGCTCTGTATTTATGAACTGTTCATTGTACTGTTTTGCATTAACAGCAGGTGAAGCAGGTTTTTTTCCGCAGGATGTTGCTTTCGTTCCTCTCAGCTCGCAGGGAGTAATTAAAGTTCCAGAGACGGGAGGTATATTAGTGTCATGGCATTTTGGCTCAAATGATACAGAAATGATGAGTGACCATATACACAGAATCCATTAGCAACGCAACAGTAGGTCAGAGGAGGTTCTGGGAGCCCAGGGGACCTGGAAAAAGCTCTTTTTTAGACATATTTGGAGTATAGTTGGTGAAATCGTCCCATCGAGTTTGTTGTGGCATGAAGACACCAGCAGCTTTTTCATTTTTTTTTTTACAAGAAAATTAATAGAACTTATGTAACAAATGCATCTTGGCACTTCGAAACCACAGTTGTGCAAAATTAAAGGGAACTTGGGAAGAGTGAAATGTTCACATCAGGGTTGGATCAATATCAAAATTTTGGCTTCGGTCCGATATCAGCCTTTGGTACCTTGGTATCGGTTTCTTTGCCAACAAAAAACAGCCTCAGTAGACTGTTGAAATGAAACTAAAGCTGTAAATAGATTTAATAATTCAATGTCAATGTGTTGGGTTCAACAAAAGTGCATTTTGCGCAGCAGCACCCACAAAAGTTGTATTGTTCTCAAACTGCATTAAAATGTAATAAACTCTGCAATATATATAGACATATAAAATGTGTGATCTATGATCTTTGATCTGTGAAAAGTATTTATAAAGCATACTTAATGAATCACATGCATCAAAACTTTCTGGTTTATTAACTTGATCAAAAAACATTGTTGCTGGGTCATGTGAAAGAAAAAAAATCATCAGTGTTATTGTATTGTGGTAAATTTTTGATGCCAAAGTATATAGCAACCATGTACACAATACACAAGAACTCATTTCCCTGAAGAATGAAGGTAATATGAAGGTAAACAATAAAAAAATGAAGAAAAAAAGAGAGGATAAATTATTCAAGATACTTGGTGGTATTTCATACATTCTTTAAGCACCTAAAAAGTCCAGCAGCTACTGCCTTAGAGAAACTTTGCAGGTATATATCAAAGCATAAGACATTTTCTTTCTTTCTGTGACCTGGTTTGTCAGTAGATGTTAGAAGGTGAAAAAAGACAAAAGAATATGAAAGAAAAATGTTGAAAATCCCTATCCTGAGCCATACAGTATACGTACATTTAATAGCCTGTTATGGAGCCCTACTTGTGAAGGTGTAATCCTTAATTACACCGCTTGACTGCTTCTAGAACAACCACTTCACCCTTCACAGTCCATACGGATGGGTCCATGTGAAACGCGAGTGGTGATTTTAATCTCTACATTTGAAGCAGACTCACAAATGTATTAATATGAAAGAGCACGGATCATAGCTCTTATTAAAAACCAGAGGTGATTTGAGTCTATTGTAGAAAGGAGCATTTAGATGAATATCTTTACATTATCACCTACGGCACTGATTAAATCTAATTCATCTTTCAATTATTTTCATTCAAAGGATATTTGCTCTCTGATAAATTGATGTTGTAGCCTATAATAAAAAGAATAGGGTATCTAAGATAGATAGATAGATAGATAGATAAAATACAAGAGTGATGCTGAAGTCTCACAGTTACAGTATATAGTGGATGGCTGTTCTTTTTGAGAGAATGAATGAGAAAGAGAATAAGAAAGCCTGTGGGAAGAAAGGTATAGAAAGAGAGAGAACAGAAACCAGGCAAGATGTTGTTAGTTATTTTCCCAACAACTACTGCAGAAGATTTCAAAGAAAGTTGCTGAAGTGTACAGGAGTGCCAGGGTTCCCCACACTTTTCACCTAAACTTCTGTTTAGCTATAATTTGCTATAGATTGATAATCTGGCAACAACAATGACGTAATGCAAATGATAGATAGATAGATAGATAGATAGATAGATAGATAGATAGAATACAAAAGGTCCACTTATTTAGTGAGCGTTTTCTGGCTTGCACCAGCTGAACTTCGAAACTAAGAGCAATGCTGAAGTCTCACAGTTATATAGAGGATGGCTGTGGGTATTTTTATTTTTATTTTTTTATTTATTTATTTTTTTTGGAGAGACAGAGAGAGAGAGACAGAATGAGAAAGTGAATAAGAAAGCCTGAGGGAGAGATAGAAAGGTATAGAAAGAGAGAGAGAACAGAAACCATGCAGGATGTTGCTAGTTATTTCCTCAACAACTACTGCAGAAGATTTCAGAGAAAGTTGCTGTCCAGATAGGAGTCCTATGCGTTACCCACACCTTTCCTGAACTTCTGTTTAGCTATATTTTGCCATAGTTTGAGAATCTGGTAGAGATCTTTACAGTATCACCCACGGCACTGGTTAAACCTAATTCATCTTTCTATTATTTTTAGTAAAAGGTTATGTGCTCTCTGATAAATTAATGTTATATAGCTAATAAAAAGAATAGGGTATCTAAGATAGATAGATAGATAGATAGATAGATAGATAGAGAATATCTCACGATTTTGAACTGTAAAACATAAACCGGAATTGTGAAATATAAACTTGCAACTTCAAGAAAAAGTCAGATAAAAAGTCACAATTACGTTATTTTTTTTTTTTGCTCCGAGGCGTAAACGGCAAACTCAGAATTTCGAGAAAAAAAGTCACAATTGCAAGATGTAATTAATTTTCTTTCTTTTTCTTTCTTTCTTTCTTTCTTTGTGGCGGAAATGAGATATACAGTATCATACCATCCTGAGAAACATTTCCCTCACATTTTGTTTCCAGCAATCACGTCGCGTTTCTGTTATTTATTTATTAATTTGTTTATTTCGTTTTATTTTTTATCGGTTGTAAGAAATCAGAACAATAAATCAATCTACTGAGTCATTTATTTTGAGTGAATCGCTTCATTCGATAGTCTGAATCAGTTAGCCTTTCAGTCAGCGAAAGCACAGGATTGTTTGTAGCGGGTTTTCTCTCAGTTGAACCGTGACGCGAAAACATCCTTGAACGACGTGGATATTCATCTACAATCAATGGAAACAGCCGTCCAAATCATCCTGTCGATAAAAATCTTCATTCCTTTGAACACCTGCACTTGGAGCTTGTGAACGACTCTGTGGAAACTCGTCAGGTAGGCCTCAAGATATTAATTCTACTACTAGGGTATCAGTACGCGAAAACAATGCGACAGTGTCTGAATGTGTATTCATTTAAATACAATGAATATGGGAGTCAGTCAACTACATGATATCAATATGTGACTAAACCAGTGTAGGCTACTGTTTTGAAAGGTAATTACCCTTTCAAAACCGCTAACTAGCTAGTTTGTTATGAATGGCATGGCGTTATGCCAATGGTAAATTGATTTGATAAGTCTACAAGGCCAAACAACTCAAGCATATCTTCACATGGGATATATTTACAAATCTGTTCGACTATAGCAAATGATTGATTCATGAATATTAATTAGTTACGCTGTAGGAAAATTGGCTGTGAGCCGTGACCTTCTGTTCCTGTCCAAAATGTTTATTGTAATATCATATTTGTAGCCTATCGTGTGTGTGAATAATACCTAAACACTTACTAGACTCTGACAGTGCCATATTCATGTACAATTCGAAAATATGATTTTTATATTGAATATTTTAGATACAATATTGTATGTCGGAATTAATAACATGAAAAAAGAATAATGTATCAAAGTAGCTTAATGTTTACTATCAACGTCAGCATCATCTCATTTTTTTTGTAGCTCATTCTACTTGAGAATTGTTTTGCTGCTTGTGACTACAGGTAAAGAAAGAAAGAAAGAAAACTGTACATTGGACAACATCATTAAAGCATATGGCAGAGATGATGGTTTGTATTTAAAACATAACCAGAGGCTTGTTTTTATTAATATTATTTGCCAGTGTTTTTCAAATGGAATCAATAATACAAAAGTGAATGCTAAAAATGAACAGAAACTGGAGTAGCACAGATCAGTAGCTCTGTACAGCAGTAATTCAAAAATATTCAGACTGAGCTGCTTATAGAACCGTTCCACTCATTTTTTCATTTTGTGTAATTAATTATGCAGATAAATTGCTGTGCATTGTTTGCCGTATTGTGCAAAATGCCACGGAACATGGGAGCCACATTCCGTTTCTGCGCGTCTTTGGTAATGCGACTAAAATTGGAATACTGCATATCTTAATTTGATTATTCCTATTCTGAATTTGACCTTATTAGGTTGAGGGTAATTAGAAAATGCTGTTTAAATGGAAAATCCTCATTCTTTCTGAGACCAATAGTCACATTATTGCAGCTCATACAAATGTAGTCAGCCGTTTAAAAATGCAGCGTTTAAATGCTCTGTATAACAGAATCCTACAAACAGTTTTCTTAAGCTTTTACAGCACTTGATGAAACTGCAAGTGTAACATATGACTCCACATCTGGTGCTTTAAGAAACACCAATTATATGAAGTTAAGTGCATTTATGTATCAGAAGTGGCCTTCCAGTTTTGAGTTTTGACAACTGAACATCCATTTTAAAATATCCAAAGGGCATATGCATACATTCTGTATTTGAGTCTATATTAAGTTACAGGTCATAAATTCAGACATACTCACTCGCACTTTTACTTTCCAGTGAGCAGTCCAAAGCCATTGAGATCATTCAGCTAAGGATAAGGATTGACTGACAGTGTAGCCATGAAAGTGAGAGCGAGAACACTCTGAATACACTTTTCTTCCAGTCTGCGACATGGACATGATATCGTTTCCCCCATCTTCTGATGAGGGCTGCCATTCCCTCCATTTACTGTGACCTGCCAAGCACATCTGAAAGGCTTTTCACACAATAGAAAGGCTCTTTTCTAAAAGAACAATGTATAACCTATTATTGAAACCCGTGAGAGTGCGGGTCACGCACACACACTGTAGTTTATGATGGTGATAAATGTCAAAAGCATTGTGTGATCACACACGAAACAGAAGTCAGCCGTAATGGAATTGTCTAGACGTTATTTCTCTCTTATACATTTTACTTATACAATATGTAGCTTACTGTCATTACTGTACATGTGTTAGAAATATGAGAAACTGTGCAACCTGTTATGCGTATATGTGGGTGACGCACAAATGTGTCACCCAGAGATAAGTATAGACAATGGCTTGCTTATTTCATAAAGCTAGTTGTTGACTTATTTTGTTTGGTACGATCTAATATGCTGAGGGGAAAAAGATTTTCATTTATTTAAAAATTTAAGCAAAAAACTAAAAGTTTAGGAAATGATTTGCTGCTTACTAAACGTTAATTTCTAGCAGATACAGAAGAGTATTATTATTTTAAAATTTGAAAATAATTGTGCAAATCAACATAGTTATGGATGTTTGAACAGCATGAATTTCCAGGGCCTGTTTTAATTTGCACCTCAGTCAGCAATAAGATTTGCATCAAATTCAGACATTCGCCTTTCATTTCTTATGCTAAATTTACACCAAAATTGACACCTTCATAGAATTCTTTATTAGGAAACACACAAAAGGACCCAGTGCTGTCTTCTGTAAGAATAATTTAATAATTCTTTTTTTTTCCTCCTGTTCCAGTTTTTTGCACAAAAACATAATTTTGTTAAGGCTGTTTTTTTGCCAAATTAAAGTTGTTTGCAATTTTACTCTCTGAAGTGTTCAGCTTCCCAGTAGGGGTGTGTGATAATAACAAAAAATGATATCTCAATATTTTCTGGTATTTTCTCAATAGTGATAATTAGGCTTTTACCTTTTATGGGCTTTTTTTTTTACCTTTATAAGGCAATTTTTTCCCTTGTGGTTTGAATGAACTTGCAGTTGCAGATGCATAAGCAATGTTTTGTTGTTTTAAAAACACAACATTCAACAGTGATATTTATATGATACTGGGAAAAAGGGAAAATAAATTGTAAAATATAAAAATTTGCCAGTAGGTGGTTGCAGATCACTACATGAGTTGTTGTGTCACTCATTGAGTCATTCATTCAGCCGATTCATTTCAGCAGCTGATTGATTCAGTAATGAAACACCATTGTGTGTTGCTTAGAGATGCAAAACAGTTCTGCTGTGGCTTTGTATGAAACTATTTTTTGTTGTCGAAATACAGCAAAAACAAACACTGTCGTGTCTAAATGTAAGTCACCTAATATTAACTACTTGTTTATTGAGCTGTTTAGGGCTGGGCGATAAATTGATAACGATAAATATTGCACAATATGAATTTCCTTGATAAAAGATAACCAGAGTTCGCTAAATGTTCGATATAACAAAAGAGCGCTAGTCAAAAACCGTTTATCCACTTGGATCAGTTCAAACGGCGGCACGGCACGAACTAAAGATGCGTTCATTCGCTCGAGTCTTGGTCTCTAAACAACGCCATTGTGAAGCGCTTGAATTAAGGGAAGAACACAAATGACTCTGTTTAAAACCAGATGAAACAGCGCTGACAAACAGGAGAAACACTGTGCCCAATGAGACAGTCAAAAGGCTTAATCTACAAATTGCCATCATTTACCACAGATTTACTGTAGTAGCACTAACTGCACAGTGGTCAGAAATGTGTGTATATTTGTGTTGAATTTGATTATATTATTAATGTACACATGTATTAAATGTATTGAAGGAGGAGTAATGGAATTTAATTACAGTATGTTTTTTTTGTGATTAAGCTGTAGTGTTTATGCATTTATACTGTGTATTTAAAGTGTATTTAGACTGTTTTTCATACAAATACCTAGGAACCATATTACATTTTTACCATACTATTAAGGTGCTATATTTGTGGTTTTAACTGTTATTATGATCTATGGATAATACTATAGAAAAATGGTTAATAAAAAAAAAAAAACTCAAACCATATAAAAGTGAGGTTGCTACAATTTTTACTGATATTACTGATTTTGATCATGAACATAAATCTACATCTGCATCCGAACTCAAACTACTATCAAATGTGTATTTCTAAGAGACAAAAAATGTTATATTATTATTATTGTTATTGTTATTGTTATTATTATTATTATTACTAATTTTATCAGGTAACAAACCTGTTTCTTGATTTGAAACACTATTACTCATTACAGCATGCAAAACTAAGAAATATATTTTTTATTATTATTATTAAGATATTTATTTTGTTAAGGAAAAATGACTTGGAAAAAGTGTGAAGAATTTAAAAAACATGAAGTGTTTGTCATGTTCTGACCATAAAGAATATTTTAAAGCCACTTTTAACCATCTGGTTTTTACAACTTTCACATTGTAGCAAAAATCAGCCTTTAAACTTGAAAGTAATCAAAATTTGACATTTATTGTGCTAATTAGCGATATCGACTGATATGAAAAAAAATGATTGTGATAATTTTTTGGCCATATCGCCCAGCCCTAGAGCTGTTCATCAAATCAAACATTTGCAATATTGCTGATATTTGGAGAAAAACATCACTCTTTGTGTAAAATTAACTATATCAGATAATACTTGTATAAAATATAAAAGTCATACGGGGTCATATTAGCCTCCTTATCTTAAATTTTGGGGGAATTCTAAATAGATTTTAATAGATTAAATCACAGTAAAAGCGTGAACTATAAATGCGCTTGCGCAGTAGTCTAACCTACGTCATAAAATGTATACCTGCACTCTCTGGATGTGTTTTTGTTCATCTTTTGCGATATACTCGATAATGTCCTGACAATTACGATATTTTCGTAGACAGTATATATCGCACACCCCTGCTTCCTAGTACTATCCACACCAGAGCTGTGTTTGAAATTGCAAACTGTGTGATTACTAGTTGCTACAAATGAAATCTAGATGTTCTACGTAACATTCACAACTTCTCTTCCATCATGGCCTTGTGGGATAGTAAAGTTTCCACTTATGGTATGCGTGGCATGTTGTGACACAAAACACTAGCTTTAATCGTTCAAAGGAATAGGTTACCCAAAAATAAATTCTGTGAGTACTTATTCACTTATGTTTTGGCAAACCAGCAAGTCTTTCTTCTGTTTAACAAAATTTTAATTTTTTCCCATACAATAGAAGCCAGTGGTTGCTAAAATAGGTTGATTACCTAAATTTGAAATATCTTCTTTTGTGTACTACAGAAGAAAGTCATTCATGTTTGGAATGACAAGACTTTAAGATTTGGTTGCTTTAGCACCATCTGTGGACACTGAAACTGCAGCGAATTCATTAGGGAGTTCCTACCGTACCTACTGTACATGTCACATTAGAGACAGGAAGCTTTTGATTTATCTCCAGTCCTTCTCTTGTTGAGTTTAAGACAGCGATGGATGTAAGTTGTTTTGTTCTTGACCTATTTTATGTCTAAGATATTCTACTGTAAGTAATGTTTTCAAGAGTTATATTGACCAAGTTTGTACTGGTGTTTAATGGGGTTAGCGTGGTATGGAAGTTCAGCTTTTTGCACATTTGAAGAACTAATGTGTTCTTTGAAGGATTAGTTCACTTCCAGAATAAACATTTCCTGCCAATTTACTCACCCCCATGTCATTCAAGATGTCTTTCTTTCTTCACTCGAAAAGAAGAGTGACTTAAGATTTTTGAGGAAAACATTACAGGATTTTTCTCCATAGTGGACTTCATTGGGAGCCAACGGGTTGAAGGTCCAAATTGCAGTTTCAGGGCAGCCTCAAAGGGCTCTACGTGATCCCAGCCGAGGAATAAGGGTTTAGCGAAACGATTGATCATTTTCTATGAAAAAAAAAAATAATAATAATACATATATATACATATATATATAGATATATATATGCGCGTTAGACTTTAACATTAATGACAGGGTGGTAAAAATTCCGTTAATTATTATAACACATTTAATTGCTTTTATTATGAACCTACAGGACGATATAGGCTTATGCATTTATTTTGAAGAGAACAGATTAGACTGCGTAGTTTTTCACATTCAACACCACACCTGCAGTGACAGCGATTTTAATATAATCTTATTTTTATGAACCAATATCAGTTTGTAAATTCCAATCGATCTTTTGGTCTATGCTGTTTTCAGTTGATGAATGAACAGTAGTGTGCCTCCCATTCAATAAATCGCAATAGGCTAAGCTTTGTGTTACTTTTGATATGAAACAAAGTCTCAGATTCCAAATTCTGTCCATTTCATTAGGAAATTGAAGCAATAAATACCGTTTTTGGCGCTTTTTAATGTGGCGTGATAGATCGCTGTAGCTAAAATGGGTAGGCTACTCACCTGTACGTAATCAAATGCATAGCAAAACATTCGTTACAGTTTCGTTTTTGTTCTGGATCTCGTGCTCTGCTGCCACACTGGAGCACACTCGCCACCAACTGGACAGGGGTGGGAATTACAGCTAGAAGTTACAAAAGGTCACCTTCAGTGTAATCTGTCAAAATGATTTTTCAGATTTTTCTGTCACTGATGAAAAAATTCCATCAATGACGGACAGTTTTCAGTAACATGACCAAGTTCTTCATCTGTGTACTTCGATTCAAAAAGGTAGAGCAAGGCAAAAAACTCCATCTAATTTTCTCCTCCAACTTCAAAATTGTCTGACATCATTGTTTTACCTTTTTTTGTAAAGGCTGTTTGACTTTCTTTGCACGTTTGCTTTGTAAACACGGGGTCTGTACTTCCATCTACGTCACGCGTGACCTATCCAACGTCACTACATAATGTGTAATGCTATAGTGCAAGACAAAGATTTGTGTTTAAAAAGTATACAAATTTTTATTTTTTTTAGAAAATGACAAATCATTTCGCTAGATAAAGCCTTTATTCCTCGGCTGGGATTGTGTAGAACCCTTCGAAGCTGCGTTGAAACTGCAGTTTGGACCTTCAACCCACTGGCTCCCGTTGAAGTCTACTATATGGAGAAAATGAACATCTTGGATCACATGGATACACAATGTGAAGTCATTGAGCCATCAACAATTTAGTTAAACATTATGATTGAGAAATTTGATTGAGAGATATTTACTTCAGAATTAGTTACTGCATATATTTACAGTAAAAACGTGATGTTTTAACTACAATTTGCAGCATTCGTTAAACAACTGATCTGGAGGAACTTTAAACTTTAAATCTTCGGTGCGATCTGTGGTGGTGGAGGAGCACAGGCCTGAGAGGGCTTGTCAGCATGCATTGGCCGGATTAAGTTGAAAGCAGTGAGCCGTGGAAAGATAGTGGGTTTTGTGGTAGTGGGAATGTAATTAATTAAAATGCTTGTAATGGCTGCACTGCCGATTATAATGGCAACACTGATATTCAGCCAGCAGTAATCTGAAGGGAACATCGTCTGGAGAACCACAGCATGGATTTGTGTGTGTATGACCTACTTGTGCATGCACACCTCTAATTGTGTGTTTCCTGTTCCTTGGATCCAATTAATGGCTGTAAACCATTTAAGATTCACTCTGTTTGAGTCTTGTGTCGATTTAGCAGCTAATGCATTAGTGGATGAGTAAGAGAGAGTGAAGTTTTAGGAACAGATTAAAGAGATTACAGGCTTGTCCTGTCCATTAACATCTCAGACTTTTAATGAAACCAAAACAGCATGCTAACTTTTACTTGAATGAAGATGCTGTAAACACAATTATGGGAAAATCTACTAAAAGGAAAAGGAAAATGAATCAAACAAATGTAAATAGACAGTTTTTGTTTCCCAGAATAGAAATGCTATAATTTTCATTGGATTGGACAAAATTGTCAGTTAAATAATTGATAAATAAATGATTAACATAAAGTATGTATTAGATTTAAAGCAAACAAACAAACAAACAAAAAAAAACTGGACAAAAATGTGTGTAGTGCTGAATGAGTCTTGAGAAAGATAAGTGTTTTTCAGGGGTGATGCCGATACCGATAACCAATATTTTGAACTGATATATCTGCTGTAAAAATGAAAATTAATGGCAAAATTAGGAATAACAATGGTTCTGACAAAAGCTTTCTTTAAATGCTTAAATTATTTTATTGAATGACAATGAAAATAATACGATAGAATGATACAATAAAAAATGCTTAATATTGGCGCCAATAATCGGTCGACCCCTAATGTATATTATGTGTAAGTTTAGCTTAAAGGAGAACTCCACTTGCAGAACAACGATTTACAAGTAATTTACTCACCCCCTTGTCATCCAAGATGTCTTTCTGTCCTCAGTCGTAAAGAAATTATGGTTTTTGAGGAAAGCATTTCAGGATTTTTCTCCATATAATGGACTTCATCCCAGCCGAGGAAGAAGGGTCTTATCTAGCAAAACGATCTGTCATTTTTTTTCTAAAAATAAAAATGTGTATACTTTTTAAGCACAAAAGCTCGTGTAGCACAGGCTCTGGGATGCGTGTCCATGATGCTACGAATTAGTGATGGGTCGTTCTTGAACGATTCATTCATTTTGAATGAATCTTTAATGTGACTTGGGAAAAACAAGTCGTCTCGGGGAGTGATTAGTTCAGTCGCGCATACGCAACATCCTATTAGATTCTATACTGGAATTAGTTCACCTGTTTCGAGTCTTTGGGTCTTTCTAGCCTGAAAACGTGTCAGATAAGAGGTGAGGTGAGCTAATCATAGACTAAAGATAAACTATAAATTAATATTTTCTGTTTCTTATAGCATTATAGTTTTGTGATCAACGTTTGTGTAAGCAGTAGATGTGTTAGGGAAGTAACACATAACATTTTAATTATATTTTGCTAAAATGAATGAAATGAACAAAATGACTCAAAAAGATTCGTTCACTTTGCTGAAAGAGACTCAAAGGTCTGAGTCGGTAAAACGATCCGAACTTCCCATCACTATTATGAATCACGTCTAAGTTCATTGTCTGTGTACTCCGGCTCAAAAAGGTAGAGTGTGGTGAAAAACTCCATCTTATTTTCTCCTACAACTTCAGAATCGTCTGGCATTGTTGTACCTTTTTGTTTGTAAACAGCGTTTGACTAATTTGCACTTTCTTAGTCTTTACGTGTTCGCTTTGTAAACACTGGTTCTGTAGTTCCGCCTACGTTCTTCATGACCTTTCAACGTGTTTCAATAGTATGTAGCATCGTGAACGCGCATCCCAGAGCCTGTGCTACACAAGCTTTTGCGCTTAAAAAGTATACAAATTTTTATTTTTCGAAAAAAATGACAGATCGTTTCGCTAGATAAGACCCTTCTTCCTCGGCTGGGATCGTTTAGAGCCCTTTGAAGCTGCATTTAAACTGCATTTTGGAAGTTCAAAATCGGGTCACCAACGAAGTCCATTATATGGAGAAAAATCCTGAAATTCTTTCTTCAAAAACCATCATTTCTTCACGACTGAAAACAGATAGACATGAACATCTTAAATGACAAGGGGGTGAGTAAATTATTTGTAAATTGTTGTTCTGGAAGTGGAGTTCTCCTTTAACCTAATGCAGTATCTTAATATAATACAATAGTTTTTTTTTAATGTTTTTTTGTTTTTGAAACAAAGTATCTTTTCCTCACCAGTGCTGCAATTATTTGATAGGAAAAATATATGTATATTATTAATATTATTGTTTTTACTATTTAAAATAGCTGTTTCTATTTAAACATATTTTAAAATGCCTGTAAAGGCAAAGCCAAATTTTCAGCATAATTACTCCAGTCTTCAGTGTCACATGATCAATCAGTAATCATTCTAATATGATGATTTGGTGTTCAAAGAAGTACATGATATTATTTTTAAAGCTAAAAACAGTTTAGTTTTTTTTGGAAACTGAAATACATCTTTTCAGGATTTTTGATTAATAGAATGTTGAAAAGAACATCATTTTAAATAGAAATGTATAACATTATAAATGCCTTTACTGTCGCTTTTGATGAATTTAATGTCCTTGTCAGTGTGTTTTTTGGCAGGGTAGCATAATGGTTAAGAAGATGGGCTGCTAACCAAGAAATTGCATGTTCCATCCAGCCTTATCAGCATTTTGACCTTGAAGTGAGCACTAGCTTCAGGGCTACTGTCCCAGCAATTAATGTACTGTAAGTCACTTTGATTAAAAAGCAGCTGCTAAATGGCACGTAACTACAAATGACATTTGAAAAGACTCATAAACTCGCTCTGTCCTTCCACCACAAGCTGTAGACCTTTTTTAAGCCAGACATAAGCAGCAATCACATGACTGCAACAAAGTCAATGAAAACAGTATTTATTTGATGATAACAGGTAAGGTGTCATACCGACCAGTTTTGCCATTTCTTTCAAGGGAGTAAGAAGGTGAGAGTTCTGGCAGAGGACAGCCATCCCAGATTGACAACTTACTTTATCGTGGGCTCCATGTGCGACCGTCTCATCAGTCATCGAGATTTTTGGCTCCTACCTGACAAGGGTCGAGGAGGACTGATGTAGAATTTGTGTCACCTGTGCGTCTGTGTGTGTATGTATGTGACGGCCACAGAGGACACATCTCACAGTCTGTGCATCTGACAGGGTTGTTCAGGTTCACTTGAGTTACACTAGTCCTCCTGATTTTTGATTCATCGGAGAGCGCTCTGAGCATTCCCAGGGACTACTATCCTTAGACACAGAACAAACATGCTTTGCTGGTTGAGAGAAAGTTCATCTCAGGCATTTTTTGAGTACATTTATATGCATGGAAAGGAAAAGTTCATCCAAAAATAGAAATTATTTTCTCATGTTGTTCTAAACCATAAAGTAATCCATACTGTATGACTCATGTAATATATATTTCATGTTTTCTGAAACCAGTTTATGATGAGAAAATGTAAATCATTTAGACAGATTACAGGATTGACTGATTTATTGAACAGATTTGACTGTTTCTCAGATATCTCTGATTTTCTGATGAATTATCATGAATGTGGAAAGGAGAGCTAAGGAGGAACTGTCATGATGTGGACTTGGAAGAAGTGCACGGCAATGTAGAAATCCAAAAAAAAATTATAAATCAAAAGGAACACAGGAGACAACTGAAAACATAACGTTCAACATCAATGCAAGAAAAAGGAACAGAGGAAAACCCAGAGCTTATAAAGATTGAAACGTAATCAGTGGAAACAGAAACGGGGGCAGGGCTAATTAATCAAACTAAAGAGAACAGGAACAGAACCAAATATGGACAAACAGGAACTAAGGCTAGGGGGAAAACATGGAAACAAAAGTCCAAAATCCTGACATTAATCCCCCCTCCCGGAAGGCGCGTCCCACGCCGCACCGTAACATGGGCACCCTGGTGGCCAGTAACTCGGGGAGCCATGGCGGGTCAGGGAGCTCGGGGGGCCATAACGAATCAGGCAGTCTAGGAGGCTATGGCGGAGCCACTACGGCCACGGGCATATGCACCCCCCCCCCCACACAAATTTCTACAGCCTCATAAGAGTTCAGGAGCAGCAGGCTCTGGAGGGCGTTCAGGAGGAGCGGGCTCTGGAGGGCTGGATGGAACCAGCGGAGACGTAGACACTCAGGATGACTGGATGGGACCAGCGGAGACGTAGGAGACTTAAGAGGGCTGGACGGGACCAGTGGAGATGTAGGAGACTCAGGAGGGCTGGACGGGACCAGCAGAGACATAGGAGAGAGGTGGGGGCAGTAAACTCCAGGAGGAGCGCCATGTCCATGATGTTTTCTACCTAGGGCGAGGCGACCATCTTGGCTGGGGCCTTGGGCGAGGCGGCTATCTGTTCTGGGCTGAGGACGAGGGAGGAGCTTTGGAGAACTTGGGGAAGCGCAGGAGGAACAGAGGGAACAGGCTCATTGGAGACACATGGGGAGGGTGCTGGTGAGACGGAGTGACGACATGCTTCCGGATGGGAGGAGGATTAGGATCCTCCACAGCAACAAACAACTCAGAATTACTTAGATCAATGACATAATTAATAAAATCCGCTCAGAAATCCAAAATAAAGCTTTAATTATAAATCAAAAGGAACACAGGAGACAACTGAAAACATGACGTTCAACGTCAACGCAAGACAAAGGAACAGAGGAAAACCCAGAGCTTATAAAGACTGAAACGTAATCAGTGGAAACAGAAACGGGGGCAGGGCTAATTAATCAAACTAAAGAGAACAGGAACAGAACCAAATATGGACAAACAGGAACTAAGGCTAGGGGGAAAACGTGGAAACAAAAGTCCAAAATCCTGACATTACTTCCCCCTCCCGGAAGGCGCGTCCCGCGCCACACCGTAACATGGGCGCCCTGGTGGCCAGTAACACAGGGGAGACATGGAAGGCCTCCAAGGCGGATCAGGCAGTTTGGGGAGCCATGGCGGGTCACGGAGCTCGGGGGGGCATAACGAATCAGGCAGTCCAGGAGGCTATGGCGGAGCCACTATGGCCGCGGGCATATGCACACGTCTTTAGTAACTTTTATTCGTCCACAGGCATCTTCCCATTCTTTTCTCCTCTTCTCATCACTAGGAAAGCAGTGAAAACATACATCGCTTGTTGCTCTGCGATTGAAAATCACAAACAAAAGCCACACAATGTGGCATTGTATCATTATTTTATTTTCCAAGTCAGTTGGAGTTGTGTTGCAGCAAAAATAGCAACAGGTAGTGACAGTAGCTCAACAAGTGCAGCCATTTCACATCATCAAAATAATGGCTCCCCTCATAGTCCAAAATATTTTTCAATTTCTTAAATAACATTAATCTTTCATAGGTTTTCTACTACGTTTTTCCGTAAGAGACAACATTTTGTTATATTAAACCATAGGAGTCTTCATACCGGGGTTTCCTTCAAAGTCAATAATCTAGAACTGAAAATGTTTTGTAATCTAAATTCTAAACAATCATGCAAGGGTTTATAATAAAGATAAAACAAAAACAGCATGAAGCAAAATTTGATGTGTAACATACAAGTGGCATCACTCAGAGTGAGTCTGAATAATCTATTGTTTAATTCCAGCTTTGTGTTATGAAAACATATTCATAGCATGCCACAGAGCCCTGGGCCACAGTTGCAATCCATGCTAGACCCATTAAAGCTGCATTAAAGGAGCAAAATGTATTTTGCCTAATTTCTCATCTTCACTATAATAACCTATATTAAGCTCAAGCTGAGAAGAAAAGAGCAAGAAGAAAAACTGAACCATAAAAAAGGTAAAGACTCTTCCTCTTATATTTCAAGCTGTTTGAACCTGCTTTTAATCAGAACATTGGTGCGTCGATACTTGTGCGCTCAAACACGTCCCTGAAGAGAGCCTATTTTAGGGACTCGGTGAATAGGACATCAGGTCGGAAAGCAACCGGAGGACCTTGGCGAGCTGGCCACATGTTTGCATTCACAACTCGAGGACATCAAGAGACCAGGTTTTCATGCACTTTCCAATCACTCCATTACTTTTGGACATTTACCCACAAGGTTTTGACTGGGTTTCTGAATTTCTGTGATTCGCTGTTGTGTATGTGGCGCCACTGACTTCGAAATCCAGTTTCAAGTCTATTTGGAGTAGTTTATGCTATTTAAATTGAGTTTTCTTTAAGGGCAAATGTAGAAATCACATCAGGCCGGGGCCTTAAAGAATTAAAGTCTCTACTGATTTAGCGGTGTGGTATTTAAAAGGACCTTCATGGTCATTTGATCATGTAGAGAGGATATTGATGTCTTCATCAAGACTTCATTAGATGACATCAGTCAAATGTGTTTTTGTTCTGTTTGATGCTTGAAGAAGTACTGCAGATCATTAAGACCAGCTGTCCGCTGTGCACCGTTCCTAGTCTTCTTTGTAAGTCTGGCCGTAATTGTGGATTTTTGCTTTCACAGTGTTGGGCAACAAGGGTTTGTGGCTGTGGGCATATGCTGCAGTGTCGAGATAAAGAGAGAGAGGAACTTCTTTTTTTTTGTTCGATCGCTATGCCGCATTTAATAGTCGCTCAGCCTCTTGTCCTTGTTCTGCACAGCAAAAGAACGAACACTTCTTACTCTAGAGACGCTCTCCTCTCCTTCACGAGAGATACTGATTCTTCTCATCCTTGAGCAGACTTTTTTTTACTTTTCAGATACCCCAGATGGTCAAGCATTGGGCCTCAGGGACCGGGAAGGCTCACGTGGACACATAGACTCTAATCCACATGTGACCTTTCTCTTTCAGACTTGGAATTTTTACCTTGTGCTAATAAAACAAGCCCATAGACTTCAGCGGAAGCAGGTTCCAGTTCTAGGTACCTGGATGGCATTGAGAGAATTCGACAAGCTCTTGGGCAAGCAGCAAGTTTTCTACGGGAAAGAACTGCTCAGTTTCTTCAGAAAATGTTAAATTCTAACTTTTATATGTGCACTTCTAGTATTTCAGTATTTATGTAGAAGGTCTTTTTTTGGCTACATTCTTAATAAATTCTTAAAAACAAAGAGCAAACTAAATTTGCAATTACACTCAATCCATCATAGGTGTGTACAGTTTTATGCAAAAGTTTGGGAACCCCTTGCAAATGTGAATAATTTTAACAAAATAAAAGAGATCATACAAAATGCATGTTATTTTTTTATTTAATACTGTCCTGAGTAAGATATTTGACATGAAAGATGTTAACATTAAGTCCACAAGACAAATAAATAGTTGAAATTATTAAAATAACCCTCTGCAAAAGTTTGGGAACTTGGTTCTTAATACTATGTGTGGTTACCTGGATGATCTGTTTTTTTTTTTTTGTTTTGTGATGGTTGTTCAGTAGTCTCTTGTTTGTTCTGAACAGGTAAACTGAGCACTGTTCTTCAGAAAAATCCTCCAGGTCCTGCAGATTCTTCAGTTTTCCAGCATCTTTTGCATATTTGAACCCTTTCCAGCAGTGACTGTATGGTTTTGAGATCCATCTTTTCAGACTGAGGACAACTGAGGGACTCAAACACAGCTATTAAAAAAGGTTCAAACATTCGCTGATGATCCAGAAGGAAACACAATGCATTAAGAGCCAGGGGGTGAAAACTTTTGTTCAAATTTTTCTTATTTTGTTGAAATGTCATTTTTTTCCATTTAGTACTGCCCTTTGGTAGCAACAGATGATATTTGCATGTTTCACAGAAGACAAAGTACAATTTACCTTGATCTTCAAATTCAAAAAGTTTCTTAATGCATTGTGTTTACTTTTGGAGCATCAGTGAATGTTTGAACCTTTTTTAATAGTTGTGTTTGAGTCCCTCAATTGTCCTCAGTGTGAGATGGATCTCAAAACCATACAGTCAATGCTGGAAAGGGTTCAAATATGCAAAAGATGCTGGAAAACTGAAGAATGAATTTACAGTAGTTAATAATAATAAAAAAAAAACATGCATTTTGTATTATTTCTCTTATTTTGATACAATTTAATACAATTATTCACATTTTCACAGATTCTGCAAGGGGTTCCCAAACTTTCACATAAAACTGTATATATTTTTATTTCAGACAAATATATTAGAAAGTGTTGAGATTTTGAAGTAAAATAAAGTGCATCCATCCATCATAAAAAGTGCTCCACATGGGGGTTAATAAAGGATTTCTGAAGGGAATCGATTCGTTTTTGTACTTTATAAAGCTACTGTTAACTGTCGTGCGTGCGTACACAAGAAAGAGATGTAGGCAAATGCGATGATGAATGCGGAAGCGTATAGAAGAGAGCAAAACAAAACACCAATCATGAATTCTAAGTACAAAATGAGAATTTGTAAAGAAAAATATAGGAGGATTTTGATGCACGTCCGGAGGAGACTGGTTTTCTTTTGCTATAAACAAAACTTGGTTCTTGCGAAACTAGCATATTCTCACCGGAGCTTACGCTACGCCTGTGTCCTGTGTTATCCACTGAAAGCCACTCTCTCGTGAACAAACGTATGACAGTTAGTGTAAGCTAGAGCTTATGGTTTATAAAGTTGTAAATAGGCATATTTTTCTTACACAAACGCATCTCTTTGCTTTAGAAGGCCTTTATTAACTCCAATTGTCTGAAAGAAGAAAGTCATATGCACCTAGGATGGCTTGAGCGTGAGCAAATCATGGGGTAATCTTCAGCTATCCCTTTAATGTTTCATATATATATATATATATATATATATATATATATATATTATTATTATACTTATATATATATATATATATATATATATATATATATATATATATATATATATATATATATATATATATATATTATTATTTATTTATTTTTTTTTTTTGAGAATGCTTTCTTGCTGTACCAGGGGTTTCGTTCAGATTTTGTTCTTCTTTGTTCTTACTGTTGCTTCGGGGTAATATCACAACTGAGGAGTTAACGTGAAAAGATCCTTGACCTGAGCAAGCAGGAACCCTTCATGTGAAGAGAGGCCAACCTGAAGTAGCTGTTGAAAGTAAGGCCAGTTGTAAACAATGAGAATGGATTACCTGCTTTTTCTCAACTTACTTTCTTAAAGGTCAGTTAAAACAAGGTTCGGAAAGGTTTACAACTCAGACAGAATTCACATCTGCTATAGGCATATTGCATTTTTTATAGGTACTAGCAGTTTTCACTTACAAAAGTCAGTTTCATTTGATATCCTGATATCTGTCAGAAATTGTACTGGATTTAAAACCTATAGGAATTTACTGTACCATGTGCTCTGGTTAGATATGCCAGGATCACTGCAGTGCTCTTGATCTCAGGTTATCTTTGGGTGGACTTGGGTGTCAAATGGAAAGGGCAAAATCACTCCATGAATTGCACCTTAAAGGGGTCATATGGTGTTACTAAAACAAACATTATTTTGTGTATTTGGTGCAATGCAATATGTTTACGTGGTTTGAGGTTTAAAAAACACATTATTTTCCACATACTTTACATTATTGTTGGTCCTCTCTGCCCCGCCTTTCTGAAACGCATCAATTTTTTTTTTTTTTTTACAAAACTAAAACAATAAAACCCATTATAAATTAGGCATTTGTTTCATCCAGTGAGGACATAATTACTGATTATAATGACTCATGCAGTCTTTTTACGCGTTGTGTTGTGTCGCGTCGCACCACGTAAACATAACACGTCTGCATTTGTGATTGTAGAAACAAGCACTACTCTACACTGCTCAAAACTCGCGTTTGAGTAGCCAGTATCAAATTCTTGAAGTATGAAAACGTTAGGGGTGTAAGAAAATATCAATTCACGTGTGTATCGTGATATTTTGTTTGGCGATACTGTATCGAGTCTCAAAAACAAAACAAAAAAAATAAAATAATAATCATACAAGATTCATGACAGTTGCTTAGTTTTGAGCCTATATCCTGACCGCTAGATTGCAGTCGTCTTATCTCTGAACTTAAAACAGTGACAGGCTTGCTGCGTCCCATAAAAGGGCCTTCACGCCGGGTGCAGTGGGGTAGCCGCTTGGCTGCCCGCCGCTTTCTCCTGTGGTGGGGCTGTTTTGTGCAGTTAAGGAGGTGCTTGCATAATTGCACACGGAGCATAATTACAAACTGAAAAACTGCGAAATTCTCAGAACAAAAAGCTTCTCAGAATGTCTAATATCTGTATATTTTATTGTTTTACAATTCTTTTGTTTTCTTTAGGAATCCTGTAAGCACTTTATTTTTTGTTGATATTAGGCAGATGTAATTCTTAAGTTCAGATCAAAATGATCTGACATGGTTACAATTGTAAACTTAAATTGTAAAGCAGGGTCTAAAAATATATATGGTCTGTTTATAAAAGCTTGTATTTTATACATTTAATAACTAAAGAATCTTGCAAGCACTTTATTTTCCCTGTTTACTTGTACTGCACAAAAAGGTATTCAGTGACATTGAATGGTTTGCATATGGTGGTCTGTTCTTAATTACAGCTTTCCTAAACTTATGTCCTATTCATAAAATAAGAAATATCCTAATATATCGCCTTGTTTACAATATCGCAATGTATCTCAACATATCGTATCGCAACCCCTGTATCGTGATATATATTGTATCGCCAGATTCTTGGCAATGCACAGCCCTAGAAAATGTACTTACAGGCTGTGAGTCAGAAGTGCCAGACTGTCCTTGCAAAGTTGGAATTGCCACACTTTATAGTGCTCACAGCACTGTAGCACTGCATTATGCATTGTAAGCTACTCTCCCAGGTTCAGGAAACAGGCCTCCATAAAATGCGCTCACCACGCTCGAATATTTGCGTTGTACTGTTCTGAAACACTGTTGTAAATATAACTTAACCACTGATTTCTAATTGTGTACTCACTTGGAAGGCCAAACAAAGTACTTTTGCTTTCGTAACGAAACACACAGTATCTCCACAACATAGCGGCAGCTGCAACAATACTACAGTGAGAATAAAAGTTACGCCGCCTTTCTTTGTGTATAGATTTGGGCGGTGTTATGTTAATCTTCCCAGACCGTGGCGTAGATGTGGGGGCGTGTTTGAATGAGCCGTTAAAGGAAGGAATAGTAAAGAATAGTATGGATTTGAGACTTTAATCTTTGCAACTTTACAGATCTTATATATGCACAAACAGCTTGTAACACTCCAAAGACAAAGGAAAACATGAAATCGCATCATATGAAAAGGAATATTAAAGGAATAGTTCACCCAAAAATGAAAATTCTGTAATTAATTACTCACCCTTATGTCATTCCAAACTCATAAGACTTTCGTTCATCTTCAGAACACAAATTAAGATTGATGAACTCTGAGAGCTTTCTGACCCTGCATAGAAATGTTTTTTTGTTTTCTTTGCACACAAAGAGTGTTCTTGTAGCTTTATGAAAATTATGGTTAAAGCACTGATGTCACATGGACTATTTTACAATGTCTTTACTACCTTGGATTTCATCAAAAATACCTTAATTTGTGTTCTGAAGATGAACGAAGGTCTTACAAGTTTGGAACAACATGAGGGTGAGTAATTAATGACAGAATTTTCATTTTTGGAAGAACTATCCCTTTAATTCTTCATTTGGATTATTGCAATTATGTGTCTTTGTATGGTATTGCTGTTCTTGTTTTGCCAGACTTAACCTTAATTTGCCAAAATGCAAATCAGGGGAACTGAAATTTAATATATCACCCCCTTCCATTCTTAATAAATTTCAGCGAAAACAGTTGGGAGTCGCCTACTTTCATAATCGAGATGGTAATGAGAATGTTAGCTTAAAGGGATAATTTACCAAAATATGAAAATTATACTGGCCCCCATGTTGTTCCAAAGCTGTTTGAATTTCTTCTTTGGAACATAATAGAAGATATTTTGAAGAAAGTTATATTGGACCGCACTGACTTTTATTGAATGGACGAAAACCTAAGAGCAATCATATACATACAGGTTTAGAACAGCATGGCGATAAGTAAATGATGACAAAAATGTTTTTATTTTTGGGTTTACTAACCCTTTAAGATATTTCTTAAAGTGATAGTTCACCCAAAAATGAAAATTCTGTCATTAATTACTCACCCTCATGTCGTTCCAAACCCGTAAGACCTTCAATCATCCTCAGAACACAAATGAAGAGATTTTTGATGAAATCCAAGCACTACCATGTTCAAAGCTCAGGTCTTACAGGATTGGAATGACATGAAGATGAGTAATTAATGACAGAATTTTCGTTTTTGGGTGAACTATCCCTTTAAGCCGAGTTTACCCATTTTCCTTCAAGTTAGCGACAGAGTCAACTAACTAACACTGGCTTTAGTGAGTCTTAGTCCCAGTGGATTCAACCATGTACAACTTATGCTCTCACAGGAAATGAAGACGCTTCAAGTCATAGACAAAGCGATAGAAACCTTAAATAGAACCAAGGTCTGTGAGTGCCCTCGACCTTTGCTCTCTGTAGCCTTTTTGAAAGCGAATGTCTTTTTTTGAAACACTAGTCTATCAGTGAAAGAAAAAGCCCTTTATGAAAGGTCATGGTGAGGGCGTGTTCAAGATGGATGCAGAATGGTAATCATTTGCATTAGAAATGCGACTTGCACTATATTCTGAAGGCTTTCCGACCTTAATGGCAATATTATTTACCTCAGACTATCCCAGTGTATTTTTTTATTTTTTTTTAAATGCAAATGGACTCCTTGATCAAACAGATTTTCAAGGAAGATGTTTGTTTGGTGCAGTTTATGTTTTTATAAAGGTTAATGTATTTCAGGTGACTTTGGGCTGCTGCAGACACCCATTTCATTCCTTCTGATAGACCTTAGACATTATTCTGATAAACTTTAAACTGTTTTTGATTGCTCTTGTTTTTGCTATAGCTAAAAAAAAATTTTTAAATAACCGGCTAATCTCACATCATTCTTTGTAGACATTCACCGGCTGTTTGCACTATAGAAAACACATCCACAATGTAATTCCCGTTTGCAGTTTTCGACAAATGACCTCCATTTTCTTGTGTTGACTCTGGACCCTTTAGCATTAAAGTAGCTCAGCTGAAAATATGCCTCTATATAAGTTCATCAGAGACCAGTGAGAGGTCACTGATATCTTCTTTTGTTTCTGTACGTGGCCAAAGCTGCAATCAATTGCTGGGATCTTATCACAAACAGCTGAATTAGCAAGACAATGTCTGCTTGTTTAATACACAGGACAGTAAACTCCGATAATCACTTTTCCAATAATTCGTGCATGACTATCGTATTAGCAAAGGTCATATGGTGAACAGCCATGCTTCCTTGCCTTAAGTTATTGGTCAGTTGAAAGACCCAAGCTTGAATTTCCATGTTGCTTCATGCAGGGTTATTGTAGTGTCATTATGCTATTATGCTTTTTCACTCTTTGAATTTTAGTCAATGTGTGGTGTGTATCTTTGGGCATAAAAAAGATCTACAAAGCTACAAATCTCAAAATCCACAATATTTTGTTTTTAAAAAAATCTCTTTTCAAGAACTACAACAAACGGCTCCTTTGGACTACGACGTTTGTTTTCCGTATGCAATGATGTCACAACGTGGTACATTAGAATGTCATTAAATTAAATCCCGCCTACGTAAATTCAAATTGTTGGGGGGTGGGTAGACACGAGGTGGGGGATTAGCCTAACTTTAGCGATGCAGCGTGGAGAACCGCAATTAAACGAAGTATGTAAATAATTAAATAAATTAGCACGATAATATCATGTTTTGCCTAAGTCGCAGGCTGACGATAGGACCCAGCGCTACTGTAGCATATTATTTACTCATCCTCCATTCATCCTAGATGTATATGACTTCCTTCTTTCAGACGAATGCAATTGGACTTATATTAAAATTTATCCTGGCACTCCCAAGCTTTAGAATGGCGTGGACGTGTTTCTTTTCATCAGTCCAAAACAAGTCCAATAATGTGCATCCATCCATAATAAAAAAGTGCCTCACACGGCTCCAGGGGATTAATAAAGGCCTCCTGTAGCGAATCGATGCAATTTTGTAAGAAAAATATCCATATTTAAAATGTATTAATCTAGCTTGCGCTAACAGCTGTGCACAGAACTTCTTTGACAAGGCGAGTGCCAGTACTGAAACACCGTCTAAGCTGTTCGCCAATCGCAACGCAGTGGGACAGCTAACCAATCACAACACATTTAGTTCTTCGGAAGGTGGGCCTTCATTAAACCTGGAACTGAGCGAGAAATTTGTGCCAGGCTGGGAGAAATGTATTGTAATAATGTAAATTATGTTAAAAATAATGCGTTTTTCGAACCACCAAGCATGAAAGCATGTGCTTGTACACCCCCAAAACAAAATCAAGACTTTGTAAAAGAGCATAATAGGACCCCTTTAATTTAGATTTCATTGTCACTGTTTTCCACTTGCTAGTTTTTAGTATGCATTTTTTAGTTTCAGTTTTAGCTTTTTATTAGTGCACTTGTTTTTAAAGGGGACATATCATGAAAATCTGACTTTTTCTGTTTAAGTGCTATAATCCGGTCCCCAGTGCATCTACCAACCCAGAAAATGTGAAAAAGGACAACCCAGTAACTTTGTTTTGGTAAGCCTTTATTCTGCAAGCATGTGAAAAAAAACAAGCCATAGAGACATAGAAAGGGGCTCTTATTATAATATTAGCGCCCCTTAATCTGCACATTTCCACCAACAATGGTGTAACAGTTTTAACGCCATGGCAAAAGTTTGAACAAGGCATGCTAGCTGTTCTGTCGTTGGCTGCACATACGAGCAAAGAACACTATTTAGAGTCCCAGCCTCAGATCCACAGATCTAATTCAAACATGCGATTTCTTTCCCAGCTGTTTACCTTCAGGGACATATCCGACCGTTTTTGTAACTTATGTGTGTTTTTAACATAAACTTGTGTGTATTTGACAGTTTAAGTGCAATAAGACATGAAAGAGAACTTAATTTAGCACTCGCATGCAGTGTGACAGTTGCTTTCTGTGCATGTGCTTTTGTGTGCACTCAGAAAACCATATATTAGAACTCTAAACTAATGTGTCTTTAAAACACATGATTTCAGTGTGATAAACATAATAATTAAAACCAAACAGATATTTTTTGGCAGAGTATCTGAGTTAGGAGCCGTAAAGGCACAGCCCTATTCTGGAAAAGGGGGTGGGGAGCAGCAGCTCATTTGCATTTAAAGATACATGCACGAAAACAGCGCGTTTCTGTTTCCAGTCAAAACAGGCATTTTCAAAATGATATAATAAATTCTCTGTGGGGTATTTTAAGCTGAAATTTCACAGGCACATACTGGGGACACCTGAGACTTTTTACATATTGTAAAAAGGAGCGTAATAGGTCTCCTGTAATATATATTGCTTATTTTGGTGCTGATGTATCTACATAGGTGATAATGTAAAGCCTTTTGCCTAAATGAGGCTTGCTGGTTAAGCTATAAGAGTAATTCACCCCAGACTGAGATTTCTTGCATTAAAAAGCTCAAAAATGACAACAGGCACCATAAATGTGTCAAAAATGTGGTCTATGTGACATGAACTTTATTCTAACTCTTTTGAATCCTTAAGATACAGTAGATTTGTGAGAAGAACAGATTGAAATTACCTGTCATGCGCAGCTCCTGACGATATGTCGATAAACTTTCCTCAAAAGCTGACGTTTATCTTGAGTGAAGCAACAATATGAATAAAAGGGTCACAAGTGAGCTTTTGGAGTAAGTGACAGTTTTTGTATTATTTCATGTCTTTTTTCAATGGCGTTAAATATTGAGGAGGAAGGTGGATGTGCTTTGATCAATGGCGACGTGGTGCTTGGCAATTACGAATGATGAATAGGCGTGCTCTCTGACATGAATTTGAGATCTTGAATAATTGATTTAAGAAAGAAACATCAGATGTAGGAATCCAAAAGTCGGGCCATCAGTGTCAGTGGGTGATGTATGGAGAGCAGACTAAGAGTCCATTTCCCTCAGGTCCTCTGGGAGACTGTGAGATGAACGGCCTGGAGGAAGTAAGCAAAGAGTAGACGATAAAAGGGTAAGAAAGGGGCTGGGACAACTAGATGTCTTTTGCTTTTGTCTCATCTTGCCATGTCCATTATGGATCCAGTTTTATGTTTCTCTTTTGTATTACTTAAAAGAGACTCTTTAAAAATTAATTTTTATTGTGACATTGTATAAAGAGGACAACGGATGCAAAATTCACTTTTACATAGTGTTTGCATACAAATGCAGTGTGTGGACACATCCACCCTACAGTGATGATAAAATAGTTTTTTTTTTTTAAGCCGTTTTGATTTTCTGGGCAGTGTGACATCACACTGCACAGGCCCCGCCCACAACCACTGACGGACTGTCCCGTATTGGCATATTTCTGCCCTCAGCCAGTTGTACACTGTCTGTCATTTTCTCCGTGCTCGAGCTGCTGTAGCGCCAACTATATCTCATAAGCAATGCAGGTGTTTTGTAGTTGGATGTAAAAGTGAACATAAGTTTTAATTTTCTCCTGACATCAGAGCCACTGAGAACACAGTGGATTAGTTTTGTTTTTGATTAGGACTGCACAATAAATCACATGTGATTGTCATGCGCATGTGATTTACTACTGATCACAAAACGGGTTTTACTGATGAGATTTATCATGCAGCCCTATTTTTGATGGTAACATGACACCAAATATACCAAAAATGGAGAGGGGTGGAGTCAGCAGTATAGCTCATTATTATTTAAAGAGACATGCACCAAAATGGGTCGATGTGAACAGAGCTGTTTTTGACAAGGTAAAAAGGGTGTTTTACACAACCATTGACTTTCACCCAAAAATGAAAATTTGCTGAAATAGGATTTACAGTTTCTTTATCAAAACCGATTTGGGGGAAATTTAGCATTACGTCACATGCTCACCAATGCACTGAATGGGTGCCGTCAGAATGAGAGTTCAAACAGCTGATAAAAAATATAATAATTCACAACATGACTTTAGTCCAACAGCTTATGTGGCAAAAATCTGCGTGTTTGTAAGAAAACTCCAAGATTGTTTTAACTTCAAACTGTTGCTTGCAGTCCTCTATCCATAAAATTGCTTTCTCCAGTGAAAAAGTCATCTCATATGAAACGAGAGAGAAATATGCATAGTACAAGCACTGTTTACAAGTCCAGTCCATTACAGTTCCTTAATGATTGATTTGTTTCTTGCAAACACAACTTTTAACTTTTTATTGTTGTGATGTTTTTATTAGCAGTTTGAACTCTCATTCTGACGGCACCCATTCACTGCTGAGGACCCATTGGAGAGCAAGCAATGCTAAACGTTCAGCAAATTTGGGTGAACTGTTGCTTTAAAGAATTAAAAAAAAATCCCACATTGTTGATGTTTATTTTTAACAGGATCCATGTACAGAGTATTCAGCTTATGGGACGGGACTCTATTTACTCGTTCCTAGATGTGTCAGAGTTACACAAACAGTGAACTATTCAAACACAGCAATTTGCAAAAGTTCTAGCATGCTTATTATGGGGAAATACGTCCCATGTGCCTTACTCAAATGTATTCAGTATCAGGCTAATGCAGGAGCATTAGTTACACAATGCTGTTTTCAAAGGACAGTTACAGCACTATTTAAACTGTGTTGTTTTATCACATTGGATTTTTTTAACAAAAGGACCCAACTGCAATTCCCACGTGCCCTTCACTATCTACTTTGATAGACACTTGATGATGGCTGTCACTCAATATTATGGCTAGAAGAAAAGCCAGAGGTCAGATCCCTTAATAATAACTTTATGAAACACTAAAGCAGCTGATGGCCGCAGAAGGTCAGCGCCTGCACGCCATAGTTCGCCGAACAGGCCCCAGATCAGTCGCAATCTGCACTCCATTCAGAAAATTACCTTGAAAACCAAATAGTGTTGCTGTGGAGTTGGTTAGACACAATGGAGGTAATGAAAAGAGTGAATGGGCCTTTGAATCAATGCTTTTTTTCCCCCTTCTCCATTTCTCTACCTTAAACTTCAGCCATCATTTTAAAGGTCTTGGACCTATTTTTTTTTCCCCTTATAATCCCTCAAATATCACTTTTTTACTGATTGAATAATGTTTATAACAGCAGTCATGTCATGTTCATTCTCCAGCACACTGAGCCTTTCCCACGCCTTTTCTTTCTCTCAGTTGTTTTGTAAAAATACTAGTGACTAAATGTTTGAAAAGTGGACAAGTTGCACTGTAACTGCCAGTATATCATTGTACAAGTTTTTGTAACTGCAGGGAAAAGCATGAGAATCATTTTGGTGTTTTGGTTTAAAATCGATTTTGAACTTCCTTGCAAAATGGACTTGCAAATTTCCTCTTATTTCCTCCAATTTCCAACTAAGTTACAACAAAAACATGACACACATGGTGAGGTAAATACATAGATTTTTCAGATTTATCTTTTTTAGTAATTAAAATATTGATGTTTAATATCTGTTTTATTGATTGTGATGCAATAAAAAGACTATGTACTGCAAAACATTTTTCCTATAGACTTGTTTTGACAGACTGTACACAATCAGTGTAGCCTGATTCATGAACTAATTATTTTTAATGAACCAGTTCTTTTAATGAAAAGTTTAAAGAGATGAGTTGCCAAATCAAATAGGGAAATACCCACATGCAATGTATTTATTGAACATAAAGTGTATTGAACATAAATTAGTAGTGCTCAGTGGAAAAATTGTGCTAACTCTAAGTACAGTATATTGAAGCTCAGATACATTTTTATGACCACTGTATTTTAGAAATCCATACTAAATGCTATAGTTCACAACGTTTTACTGCCACTGCAGTTTTTCAGTTTGCCCAGAGCAGGCTAGGTTTTTTTTTTTTTTTTTTTAATTCTCCTTCTCAACACTCAGGGTGCTTTTTTTTTGACAGTGTATCCACTGTGCTTGAATATCAGAAATTGCATTGGTTTTGAAGAAAGTATTGTATAATGCTTTATTATAATTACAAACTGATTAAATATGTCTGTCTTGTAAGGCTGAAAAAAGAGACCTTAATTATTTGCATGAACTGTGTCTCATTCTAGGGCCCTATGATTTCTGCTATATGGAAAATGCAGACTGAATCGCAGAATCCAGTCTTAAAAAAAAAAAAATACCGTATAATGCAGAATGTTGTGGAATTTGACAAATTTTGGATGAATAAATCAAATATAGGTCAGCACACTTGCATCAAAACACGATATAGACTAGTGTCTGTGAATATTAAACTGCAAAAATACTATTTAAGTATGAAACCTGCATATTCTGCATGTTTCTGTGTGAATGCATTTACATCCTTTACTACACACATACTAAAGCGCGTGTGAAAAATGCAATGTTTTCAGCTTCTGCCGCCACAATATACGAGTACATGAACATAATCTCTAAAACTGCCCTAAGAGTCACTTCATGCACATTTTACCATATCTTTTGAGAAAAACTGTCATCATATCAATATACAAACAGAAACTTAAAAGTCTTTACAGCAACCTGTCAAAATAAAAGTTCGGCTTAACTAGAGGAAATTGTGACAAATGTATGATGTATGACTTAATGTAATCGTAGTTCTACTAGTAATAATAATAATATTATTAAAGCATTATTTTTTAATGGCTTGGACACACCAAGCCCACTTCAAAGAACTAGTGGCGACAAAAGTTAATTGTGTTGTTGCCTCGCGTCGGCAGCATCTGGACAAAAAGCTGTGCTTTAACACACAGCACAAACAACAGCCAACTGCAAACTTAACATGTGCATTCTGCGCTGGTATGCGAACATTTACCTGTCTGTATCAGCAGCTTATAATAGTATATATTCGTCATTCAAAAAGAGAAATTGAAACAAAGATATATGAGATAAATGCAGATCTACAAAACGTAAACAAAGCAGCGCTTGCTTACCGTTTTGAATATCAGTTATGTTGATAACTTTATTTTAAGTGGCTCATGTTGTTATGATAATATTCACATATTGGGATGCTTGGGTAAGATCACGTTACATTAGAACAGCCTTCTGTCTGTGCTGCCTTCACTTACTTCACTTATGCGTTAATTCTCCAGCACTCACTCGTTTGCAAAACTAGGTGTTTGGAGTTATTACTTTCCCCGACAGTCCCGATGCCGATTCAACACTGAATTGGGCAAACTCCCACCGGCGTGAGTCTGATGAGAGCCAACGTGTGGAACACACAAACAAACTAGCCCAACAGACGCTGCCCGATAAGAAAAATGTAAATACACAACACTACAAGTATGTCTGAAAAAATAAAATATAATAATAATAATAATAATAATAATAATAATAATTTATTTATAATAAATTATTTTTTAAATAAAATCAGTCAACTAAGGATGCTGATTATTAAATTTAATGAAACCATTTAAATGGAACCCAGAAAATTAATAGAAAACACAGAATTGGGTAAAAAAAAAAAAAAAAAAAAAAGTATTTCATAGGGCTTTAAAAAGTAAGTTTTTGTTAAACTTTTAATAAATTGCTGTTAAATTGTGTGCATTTCATGCTTTCAATTAATTCAACATGCTTTTTGACTAATATTTTTTTTATTTAATCATTAAAACAGAGTCTAAAAAAATTGGGAGGAAAAAAAAACGGAATCCAGAAAAATTTTAAAAGTAAAAAATTTAATAGAAAAAAAAATAAAACAGAATTTGGGAAAAATAAAATGCATTCATAGGGCCCTAGTCTCATTCCTGTCTCTCATGATAGAGTAGATATGCAACTCATTTGCTTGTTTCTTTGAGCTGTAGGTTTTTTTTTTGTTTTTTTTTTTTATTCATGAAAGTCGAAGACGTCTATGCTCAGCCCTTTCTTATTCCAAAAAACACATAATAGTGAACGAGCCATGAAGGTCTGGTCAACCCCAACCCATCTGCTTGTCTGTTCTTATTCAATCAGTGTCTGCTTCTTTCTTGAGGCTGTTGAGTAAGATGTTCTTCCTCAGGATAAAAATGAAATTTTTATTTACTCACCCTCATGTTGTTCCAAATCCTATTTATTCAATATGAAAATATAACAGAAGTATATTTAAATATATGTAATGATGGCTGTTACATATAAATCTTTAAAAAATGCAGCAGTTTCCACAAAAAAATATTAAGCAGCACAACCGTTCTCAACATTGAAAACGAGCAGAGATTCAGCATATTAGATGATTTCTGAAGAAACATGTGACAATGAAGACTGGCTGCTGAAAATTCAGCTTTACCATCACAGGAATTAATTGCATTTGAAAATAGATTAAAACAGAAAGCTTTTTTTTTTTTTTTTTTTTTAGTAATATTTCACACTATTTGTTTACTGTGTTTTAGATCAAAATGCAGCCAAAATGTGAGCATAAGAAACTGTTTCTTTAAACTTATTCCTTTAAGCAGGAATCAGTGCAGGCTTTGATTTGTATCTGGTACAGTGTGTTACCAAGGCAGATATCTTAAAAAGGAAAAAAAAGTATTTCAATATCACTCAATTATTTTGCTCCTTGTGAGAAGGCTGGAAGAAATCTCCTGCTGAGGCCTCGCAGGTCCCCGCACTTTACCGACACAACATCTCTGACCTACTTCAAACATCTTGTGCGAGAGGGAGAAGAGACTACAACGCAAAACAAACACCCAAGCTCATCTCAGTATCTTCTCTAACCGCTAATAGATGGTTTATTCCACGGGGAGCGCGAGAAGCCACCAATCTGCTCTCTTTCTTCCGCACGTAAACACCTCAGAGACAAATATAAAGTCTCAGTCTGTCTTATTCCGCATCTTTCTTCAAACCTGCCTCTTTGAAAAATGCACAAACACCCTGTTTTATACCGCTTTCTGTGCCGTGCACCTGAGGGAGATTTTACACTGTGTCAATTAGAGCGCGTAGGCTTGTGTGTTCCTTCTTCTTTACCATGAGGGAATAATTAAGACAAGCCTTCAATACGCAACGTTCCACATCATTCTCAGTCCTGAAGCTATCATAAATATTGATTTTGAGGAAAACTGCAGAAATCCTGTCTCTCAAAATGCTGGAGGAGAATGAAGCGACAAGCGAATTCGTGTAGTTTCTTTTATTTGTTAACCGCTAATTAAGACCTAATAATTGAACAAATAGAGACATGCTGTGATTTTTAAATACACTTTGGGGCAGATTCGCTAACCAGTTGCACCGTAGTGTATTTTATCACAAAAACATCAACAATGCGGTCCGCCTTTTAAGTTAAGTATTCCTAGGACCCCAAGGGGTAGCCTTTTACAGTGTCTGTTCAAACAAATCCCAAACTTTTTTTGTCAGCCGAACCCCGAACATGAACTACTCCCAGATATTTTAAGTTGATAATGAAATAATTTAACAACAACATCCACGTTTGCTGTTCTGATTTCAGTTTCAGTAAGTGTTTCTGATTTCACTTGTTTTTATGTTAAAATTAATTTATTTTAAATAAGTTATTCAAAATAAAGAAATTCACATTCTGATCTAATTCTAAATTGGTTTTGCTGGTTACCCTTACCAAAAAGTAGTATACTTCAAGTTTATTTTATTAAGTATACTTAAGTAAAGTTCAAGTATATTTTTAGTATGTAGTAAGTATACAAATATCAGTGTACTAGTAAGTATACTTGTAAGTGTAGTATTTCAATACTTCTTGGGACTAAATTGCCCCGCTTTCTAGTATATAAAAGTATACTTTTAAGTATAACAGTAGTAAACTTTGAGTATACAAGTTTACATCAATGCTTTTAGCTTGTACTGCAACTATACTAAAAGTGAACTTATAGGTATACTGATAGTTTACTAATTAAATACACTTTAAAGTATAGTCTCAGTAAACTACTAGTTTAATAGTATTATACTGCAAGTATACTCATAATTTTTCTTTCATTTTCTTGCATTTAGCCGCTAAACTTCCTAACTACCACGTTATAAGCAAAGGCGATCACAAAGATTATTTAAAAAAACGCTTATACACAGATCTGCTGTAAGTGAAGCTGGATCACGAATGATTCGCGCGAACATAGACGGATATATACTACCGTTCAAAAGTTTGGGGTCAGTACATTTTTGTTTCTTTTTTTTTTTTTTTCAAGAAATTAATACTTTTATTCACCAAGGATGTATTAAGTTAATAATTAAAAGTTTATTAAAAGTTAATAATAAATAATTTACATTGTTATAAAATATTTATATTTTGAATAAACACTGTACTTTTTAAACTTGTTATTCATGAAAGAATCCTGAAAAAAAAAATTACAGGTTCCAAAAAATATTTGGCAGCGCAACTGTTGATATTATCCAACACTGATCATTCTAATAATAAATCCGCATATTAGAATGATTTCTGAAGGATCATGTGACACTTAAGACTGGAGTAACAGCTGATAAAAACAGCTTTTCATCACAGGAATAAATTCTATTTTAAAGTATGTTAAAATAAAAAACATTATTTTATATTGTAAAAACATTTTGCAATATTACTGTTTTTTTTCTATATTTTTAATCAAATAAATGCAGCCTTGATGAGCATAAGAGACTACTTTAAAGACTATTACAAGTCTTACTGACCCCAAACTTTTGAACGGTAGTGTATGTAGATCTGGAGGCGCATTCTATTCACAAACAAATGTAATCCACTGCATCTTCAGCGGCTCAGATGTTGGGAGTAAATGACGACCACTATATTCATTATTACATCCAGCAACACAACACCTCAATTGCTCAATTGGAGATATTCTTGTCTAACTTACATCCCTGCATCGTTATCAAAACAAGGAAAGTTACTGGACTGTGACAGCTGGGCTGAGGTAAGACGCTCATGTCAATCAACTATCGTGGGAGCGGCCTCTGTGGGTGTGACGCCACACCAACAGGCATCTGAGAATGGCTCGAATTGAAATTTTATTTTTACAGATTAATTAAAAAGCACTGCATGGATTTTATCATTATAGAGTAGATTTGTACATACACTGCCAACACACATTAATGTTCAAACAACATGAAAAAGTGAAGTTTGCATCCGATGACCCCTTTAAGTGAACTTTACAGTATACCTTAAGTATACTACTATGTCCCTATTTGGGTATTAATTTGTATATATTTAGTTATGAATATCTGAACATACAAAACATTAAAAGAAAGAATAGGATATGTGCTTGTAAGCAAAAACATTTTATTCTAACTTCATTCATTCTTTTTTTTTTTAAACACTTGAATGTGGGTAAGTTTCATAAATAAAAAATAAAGAAATAAACATTTTGAACAAGCAGCTGAAAGAAAGACTATAAATTGGATTCAAAATGATAATCAAAACGTAGATGGAGTTGATCAACACCCCAAAGTTTGACAGTCATTATTACTTCTTCATTAGTCGACATTTTATTCCACAACGTTACACAGTTTTGATGCTGTTTTATGTCTGATGATCCTGTTGGATTACATAGTTTAAAAGAAGTATACTTAGAGCACACTTGAATAAACTTCTTTTTCGTAAAGGTAGAGTACAGATTAAAAGTTCTTTCAGCCATTAAAAATTATTTTGGGGTCCTAGACAGACTAACCAAATTGTTCATGACATTGGCACAAAATGCATTGTACTCGATTTGAAATTAAGTCATTATTATTCATTATCATGAACTAGCCTATTCTAATTACATCTGTGGTTTTACCTGATTTGCACTGTACCTGAAAATTGGGCAGTGAAACAAAGCAGACAACGCATGCAAATACACTGGTATTTGTACCCTGTTTAGGTGAATTTGGTTTAACTCATTGGCCATGTGCAGCACCAGCATTGAAATTCAAATGAGGAGACAGGAACATAATATTTACTGTGGAGTTTTAATCAGGTCAGTACAACAGACAAACAACTTCATAACACTGCAGTCAGGCAAATCAATTTTGCATTTTACCCGAACACTAGCACAAGTTCCCTTGAGGTGACTAATAAAGTTACAAACATAATGTTAGGGTGACATATTGGGTTTTTCAAAAAAGAGGACACCGGCGGGTAGGATGGCATCTTGGGGCTTAATACTTTTTATTTGTAAAAACTAAAACAAAGTAGCTAGCATTATTTAATATAATGCTAATGTGTTATATAATACATTAGGAATATTGTATCTAGGTACACTCTCAGCAAAAAAGATATAAAAGCTGTTTGAAATTGCAATGAACAGTTTACCTTACAAATATGATGAAATAGTGCATGTTGCGTTCCCAGATGAACGTTATAATAAACCAAAGCTCACAACAACATTCAGAGATAGAGTTTGAGACGCTTCACACATGTAAATGATAACAGTCTGTGTAGCAGCATTTACTGTGAATGAAGCCACTCTGAGATGCACGTGCGCATGTAACGTACCTACACGTATGTAAATAAAGCGCATATATTAAACCTGCATTGCAAATATGTGACCCTGGACCACAAAACCAGTCTTACATAGCACGGGTATATTTGTAGCAATAGCCAAAAATACATTGTACACTCTTAAAAATGAAGGTGCTTCACGATGCCATAGAAGAACCTTTCTGTTTCTCAAAAGGTTTTTTTGTGGCAAATAAGGTTCTTCAGATTATAAAAAAGTAAGCAAGAAATGGTTCTTTAAAGAACCTTTGACTGAATGGTTCTTTGTGGAACCAAAAATGGTTCTTCTATGGCATCGCTTGAAGAACCTTTTGAAGCACCTTTATTTTTAAGAGTGTATGGGTCAAAATTATTTTTCTTTTATGCCAAAAATCATAAGGTTAAGTAATGATCATATTCCATGAAGATATTTTGTAAATTTCCTACCATAAATATATCAAAACTTAATGTTTGATTAGTAATATGCATTGCCAAGAACTTCATTTGGACAACTTTAAAGGCGATTTTCTCAATATTTAGATTTTTTTGCACCCTCGGATTCCAGATATTCAAATAGTTAGGACACTTAGGACTGGTTTTGTGGTCCAGGTCACATATTTATTTAATTAAATCGTAGCATTTGTGAATTCTTAATAGCATTATGCTTTATGATGATTTTTAAACAGGTTTAATATGTGGAATGTGTCACGGGCAAAATGCAATCAAAATGATTTTTTTTAAATTGAGTACTTGAATAGAATCGAGGAATCGCTGCAGCCCTAATTCACTGTACAGAAAATACTAATTCTGTGAATAATTGACCGATTTCAGACGCAGCTTCAGCATCTATTTATAGTGTGGGGGGCAGAACACCTTGGATTCTAGAGAGCATTTGATTGGACAGAAAGTTTGATGATATTGCTTATGTGCTTATTCGTGTCCTTTAAGGGTAAATTAAGGTGTATAAAGGTGTGCCTTTTGAAAAGTTACCACCCCAGTGGCTTTTGTACTTTTTAAACGTATTGTTTATGCAACTTGTTAAATGTAAAAACTGTATTGTATACGGTTATATATTATAAATGTATAGAATAAATATTGTTTATGAGCCAATCAGCTAATGACCCTTATTGTGAAGTGTTCGTTTCAGTTAATTTAGCTTACAAACTCATTCCTTTGGCTATTTTTTATTTTTTGTATGTAATATGTATACGAGAATACTTTTTGTGTTCAAAGAAAACAAAAATAACAACTTCATTCAACAATTTATTCTCTTCCGTGTCAGTCTTCAATCCTATTATTCTCATAGCTTCATAAAATTAATGTTGAACCACTGATGTCACTTGGACTCTTTTAGCCATGTCCTCACTACCTTTCTGGGCCTTTAACATATGTTGCGTTGCTCTGTATGCAGGGTCAGAAAGCTATTGGATTTCATCCAAAATATCTTAATTTGTATTCCGAAGAAGTCGTCATATGGCGAGGGTGAGTAATTAATGACTGAATTTAAATTTTTGGATGCACTATCCCTTTAACTTCAATGTAAATTTATGGGGTCTCGCATCTGATTTTGCGTCAGTATCATTTTAACATTTTCAGGGTGGGATCTTCCTCCCCTGTCTGATGTTTCAAGACTCAGAACATTTTTACTTTGATTTCAGCTAAAGGTTGATCAAGGACAAGTCAGCATCTTCTGTTTAAGAACCAGAGAGCTGCATGCGATGAATGCTGTCTTTGTCTGCATCACGCAAAACTTTTTTGCTTTTGTAATTCATTTCCAGGCCCTTTTGGCCTTGAGGCACCTCCGAGCGAAGCAGGATTGTTTCATACGTGCTTCAGACAGTCACCCCACTAAGTTTATGAATCATTGAGTGCACTTCCTCTTTTCACTTTGGAGTGTCTCACTCTGAAGACATCTTGTGTTGTAAAACATGCACTCCGCAAAGTACGCCCCAGTAAGCCTCATAACTATCCAAGTGGGTGTTGGATTCTATATAACCTTGGATACTAACATCAAAAAAACATTTTGTTGTCCCCAATGGACCCCTTTGACCTCCATTGTACAGATTAATAAAAACAAGATGCTTTGGTGTTTCACACAAGGAATAAACTATACTGGTTTGGAATGACATGAGGGTGAGTAAACTGTTTGAACTGTCCCTTTAAGCCATTTTTCAACTAATGTGCGACATGAAGAAATCGTGGGTAGCGGCAGCACCAGACCAGCATTTATCTGTGGTGCTTGGATGCAAACAGCTGGCTCCTGGTGTTTGGACTGGTCCAGCCCAGCTTGGCATGGACAGCGGCGACAGATGCTTGGAAATATTAGGAGCCCAAGAGATGAGAGACTAAAAGAAGGGTAGAGTTTCAAAGCTACAGTAACGCTAAAGCCAGCAGCGTCCCAGAACGCCAGCCTCACGACGTGAAAAAATATAGTCATAAATGAGAAAGCCAAACCCCAGATGACAAAACAATGAGACGCGGAACGGCATCGCTGTCATAAACATACATAATCGCCGTGAGAAACGGCTAATTGGATGATTTTTCTTTTAAGTCGTCCTTGGAGGCATATAAAGATGTTTCGAGAAAGACCGTGTTTCAAGTTTTAGTGGCGCATAACATTGACGGAACACAAATGTGATTTTGAAGCGCCTAAAATAAACACGAGCCGTATTCATGAGCCATACATTTTCATAAAGTCAGCCAGCACAAAAGGAGTTTTAAAAACACAGCTAGTCAAATGCTAATGCATTCATCTAAGCTAATTCAGGTCTTTTTTTTTTTTTTTTTTACCCTGCTGCCTTAATTCCACCTTCTCCCCCTTCATTGTGCTTTTGTGGTAGTGCATTAGTTACAAATTATACTCATTTTGTCACATTCTGTGCTTCACGTCCGTGCCATTAAGTCCTTCATCTTTAGCGGCTGTATTTTGCTGAGTCACAGCCATTACATTATGGCACTAACGCTCTGATGAAAGCACTGGTCAACAGGGCGGCCATAATAAAATTCAAGGTCTGTGTTCAAAGTTCACAGGGACTCGTAAACTTTTTTCCTCATTACTCACGGTTTCCTTTTTCCTCACTCCGTGTCAGCCTCTCAAAACTAGATTGTTCCCATTATAATCAATGGAGCTGTCAAGACTGGAAACCACATGACATAATGTTCCTACCTTTCTGTTCCTGTTTAGCCATGTTATTGATGCTTTTCTCTCTAAAAGGATAGTTCACTTAAAAATTTAAAATTCTGTCATTAATTACTCACCCTAACGTCGTTCCAAAGCCTAAGACCTTTGTTCATCTTCAGAACACAATTTAAGGTATTTCTGATGAAATCCAAGAGCTTTCTGACCCTGCATAGACAGCAACGCAACCACCACGTTCAAGAGCCAGAAAGGTTGTCAGGACATTGTTAAAATAGTCCATGTGACATCTAGTGTTGTCAAAAGACCCGGTACTTCGGTACCAAGTCGGTACTAAAAAAAATTAAATGTCACGGTACCAGGTTTTCTTAAGTACCGGTGGTACCGAGCACCCGGTCAACCCGGTTCTTGCTGCGCTATGCGAGAAGTGCACACTGCGCAGTTGCGTCTTCTTCATAAAAGCGCAGAGACATGGCGACCAGCGGTGCTGCTGATGCGGCTGCTCTGAATCCGCTTGTTGAAAAGAAAGGAGGAAGGAGCCACGTGTGGAAATATTTTGTATTTGCGACTGATGACAAGGGCAACATCATAGATCATCAGAAACCCATTTGCAAACGGCGTCATCGAAGTTCTCTCTCAAAAGGAGGAAATACATCGAACTTAATAAAACACCTCAAAGACCGACACCCAGATTTAATTAAAGTTCAAGCAGGTAAGTTTTAATTTAATTTTATATTTAGAGCTTTTGTTATAAAAATTATACCTTAAATAAACATCGCCATTTGCTTAGTTAATCGTTAGCATAAGCGCGGCTAATGCTAACGCGAGTATTAATATAAACTTCTTTATTAAGTGTTTAATGCTCCTATAGCGTTTATTAAAAAAAAAAAAACAGGACATGATAGTGTACTATTTCTACACACCTGAGGCTTTTAAATGACCCGTGTAGCTAAAAATGTGTGTTAGAGAACAAATGTACAAATGTATGGTTAATGTTTATAGCCTTAAAATCGGTCCATCAGAAAAGCAGTTCTAGGCAATGAAATATAGTTTGCGCAGTTTGATTAAATAAAAGTACAGTCAAATACAGTCCTGTATAGTTTGGTAAAAGATACTATTCATTAACATGACTTAATATATTATCTAACATCAATTTACAGTGAGTGAACATTAATTAATGTGTGTGTGAATGTTTTATACAAGCATTTGATCGTTCATGTTTGTTCATTGTGCGTGAAATAATGTCAACAGATACAACTTTTAATTTAAAATAAATTATTAATACATTTTGAAATTAAGAAGAATAATTGCTATGTAACATTTATTTATTAAGTCATGTTAAATGGAATCTTTTTGTAAAGTGTTTTTAATACTACAGTTTCCGTCTGTGTAACATTGATATCTTACACTCAATATAAGTAATCTTATCTAACTTTAAGTTCTAGTTTAGCTGGTGTCAATCTAATATTGCATTTAGTCAGACTCAGCCCATTGTTTTACTGAAGTATATTATATTTTCCTTTTACAGCTGCAGGCTGAAGAAGACCACGAACCAAACTCCTAAGCAGACAACGGTTCCAGATGCTTTTCAGCAGCAGAAGTACGACAAAAACTCACCTGTGGCAAGAAAACTGAACCGAGCTGTTGCTGAATTCACATGTATGGATCAAGTGCCAGTTTATACAGTGAAAAATGGGGATTCCAGCAAATGCTTCATCATCTCAGCTCAAAATACCAGCTTCCAAGTCAAAACTTTGTTTTATTTTTGTTTGTTATAAATAAAAATAGTGTGTTGTTCAATTCATGTTTTTGTGTTTTGATTTGGTACCGAAATTGGTACCGAGAACCGTGGATTTTCACTGGTATTGGTACCGACTACTGAAATTTTGGTACCGTGACAACACTAGTGACATCAGTGGTTCATCTGTAATTTTATGAAGCCAGGAGAATACTTTGTGTACAAAGAAAACAAAAATAAGTGCTTTATTCTTTATTCTCTGATGCGCGTTCACGAGAGTACACGACACGTGTGTCATTTATTTTTAGTGAAATATCCCTTTAAGATTTTTTTTTTTTTTTTTTTTGTAGACATTCTCAACCCATTGCAATGCGATATGTAAGGAATAATAGATGACGGGCCGTTGAATCCTTAGAAAATAATGCACACCTGAGGTGGTGATGCGGCCACGACGCGTCCTTGGGTGTGCATTATTTTTGAAGAATTTAACGGACCGAAGTCAGTTATTCCGCTTATACTACGGTTCTATGGTTACTACACCTCAAGACATCGATCAGATGATGTATTTCAAGGCATTTGCCCGGTTTTTGTCCTTAAAGCGCTATTGTGAGTAGGATTAATTTTTACGCATCTCATCCAACGCCTCCATTGCGAATTCCAAAACGTCATTTTAGACCTAGTAACGACGCTTGAGTCGTTGATTGCCGACTATTGCAGTTAATAATGAAGTTTAGATAGATAGACAGACGGGAGAGAGCGAGAGTGAGAGAGCGAGAGCTGGTAAATTACCTCTCTGAGTCTGTGCGTGTCTCAAAGGTGATCGGCAGCTGCATCTCTACTAATAGTGAAACTTTAAGTTCATGTTCTTCAGGAACAGCGCCGTTGTTAACTCGCTTGTGAGAGCAGCGCTAACAACATTAGCGCCTATGCTAACGTGTGTGCAAACTGTATATGTGTGCGTCTGTGCGGGAGAGAGAGTGGCCGAAATAGAGTATGTGCTTTCTGTACATTATAAAACGTCATTTTGTGGCAAAACCATTGAAATAATCTGTCGTTTTTATCCTGTTGTTTATTGTATTTATTTATTTGGCCAGTCTTGTTGTGGGTTTTGGTTAATTTGCTGTTTTAAGCTGTATGGACTTTTGAAATAACTGAAATCATGTGGCGAAGTGATATACACAGGTAATGCGGTCAAGAGCTGCCTGGAACTAGTTCGCCATGCGTTTCCCTGAAAATAATGCATACCTTCATAACGTTCGTCAGCCAATCAGATTCAAGCTTTCAACGGCCCGTAGTATCCACCTTATTTTTCAATGCGGAATAAGCTGTTTTCAGGTAATGTGTTAAACGTCCGGTTCATAATCCGCCATAGGGAAATAACGAGAAGAATATCGAAGTGCAGTAAATGGTAAAACAGTTTGCACTACAAACCAGTGTGTTCATAATTAAGATAATACATTCAAATAATATGGTAAGACACACCAGTTTGCAATATCAAGCAGCAAAACAAGCTTTTTGTGCAGCTAAAAATAGCTGGAAGTGGATGAGACCGGAAACCAGACACAAAAAATTTACAAATGGCTGCACCCACTCTTATGGGAAAAATAAGGTGGATAAAGTGTAACGCATCATTAACCACTCGTGTACATGCAGAAAAGCCTTGTTAAAACTTACAAAGACACAGGTGCCAATTACCTCAGCAGGTAGGGCTTCCTACTGAGAGAGTAATAAATATCTACTTTTCGCTGTTTCGTTACACTGTATTTTTTCCCTCCGTACCCTTTAACAACAGTTGCTCTAGTCCAGCCTGTGATTCTAGTCTTGGCAGTCTTGCGCGTGGAGACCATTGAGTGTCTCAGACAACAGCAGGATGAGAAACACCCTTTGGCTAGGCTCACTGTCTGCGCTCAAGTAGAACCATGTTACTACCATCAGAAATGAATCTCCGATTTAAGTATCAGTTGGGGAAGTCAAGTGCTTTATCTGTCCGATCTTGATTCTCCACTCGCACACGCGCCCTCACACACGTTTCTCAGCCTTTAGATATTCATGTGACGACGGCGTGTGCAGGTTCTCCGCTCCAGCTGCTCTATGCAGCATTTGTCAGCTTTACTGTCACTGAAATGTCACAATGTAGTCAGTTGTGTCAAGAAAGAAGGAATAGATCTTGACACGGCTGCCTCAGCATACGCCTGTAAAATTTCAAGAGATTTGGTTTGCCTACATTTCATATCCCAGTTGGCCACCGAGAGGTTTCTGTTGCTAATACAGTATAGATTTGGTTAAAAAAAAAAGTAATATGAAAAGGCATAAATAAATATTTATAAGTGTGTGTGTGTGTGTGTGTGTGAATTTTTTTGCCTTTCTATATTACTTAACAAGCTCTATACACATTATTATTAGTTATATTATACCTTTCTAACCACATTATTCTGTATCAGGGCCATCTGGACTCATTTCTGAGTTTTTTTTTTTCTTTTTTTTTTTTTTAACCCTTATATTTAACAATATTTGTAAATGTACATATTTTTATACAACAGTTCTTTCTGGTCCTCGAATCTGATTGGCTGTTAAGAGTGCGATATTAGACCGATATCAGAACTCCAACAGCCGTTTCACCTTTTTCTAACTGTATCACTCCGCTTGCGACGCTTACAGCGAGTGTCATGGCGGACGCCCAAATCCACTGTAGTTTTATAAATGATACTGTTTTTGTGTCACGGAATGTAGCTTTAAGATGTTTGTAGGCTAGAATGTTCTTGTTTATAGTTCACTTAGGCCGTTTGTTAATGAACATAACGTCTATTTGAAAATTTGTGACGCCGTTTTCGGACATGTAAGTTCCAGGGCGTCAGTGACCGTTCAGCGCTCATGAATCCGCCCGAGAGCAGTCTCTCCTCGGCCAGATCTTCTGGAATTTACCGCTGGCGCTGATGTCTCTGTAGTGGTTAAACCTGAAATGTAATTCGTTTTGTGTAAATCTAATGGGTAGTCTTTGGTCTCATATAACTATTATTTGTTCCAGAGAAGATAGTTTTGGCAAAATCGCGTCATGTTTATGTAAATTTAATGCTGTATGCGAACCTTTGGCTGATTTACCTAGCGACTTTTAGGATGGCTGTTTTTGTTTATTAAACATTATTATTCAATTTATATAAAAAATAGTAGTATTTAATACTGTATTTTATATAAATAATAGTAGTATTTAAGTGTTTAGTACTGAGAAACGGTGTTTGTGTTCGTGATGGTGGTTTTAGTTACATTGTTCTGCCATTAGATGGCGACAAGAGACTGTTTTTAACAGTTAGCAGTAAAGACTTTTATACTTAAAAATAAATGCGGTTTGAAACGGAAGTTATTATTAGTTTCAACAACAGCTGGACACAGATAACAAATCCACTGAGCAGCACTGTCTTCTGAAATCAGCCTTAACAGATGCAGGTAATCACGATCGCTCAGTCCATCTCTGCCTCATAATACTCTACCACACATGATACAGTGAGCTTTTAATGCAGTAACATAAGTTTTCAATGAAGAAACTCAATGTTCCTTCGTTACTAGTTCTAAAGTGATGTTTTGGAATTAGTAACGAAGGCTTGGGCTCAGCTGTTAAAGGGGTCATTGGATGCCCATTTTCCACAAGTTGATATGATTCTTTAGGGTCTTAATGAAAAGTCTCTAATATACTTTGATTAAAAATTCTCAATGGTTTTGTAAAACAACACCCTTTTACCAAAATCAGCTCTGCAAAAATCATCTCATTCTAAGGGGTTGTTCCTTTAAATGCAAATGAGCTCTGCTCGCCCCGCCCCTTTCTTCTCTCTGTGGAATGATGAGCCTCTTTACTTTAGCGGCATTTAGCCACGTTTAGCCCCTAAACTTCTTAACTACCACGTTATAAGGAAAGGCAATCACAAAGATTCATAAAAAACCCTTATACACACTTCTGCTGTAAGTGAAGCTGAATCACGAATGATTCGCGCGAACATAGACGGATATATGTAGATCGGGAGGCGCATTCCCTTCACAAACAAATGTAATCCACTGCATCTTCAGCGGCTCAGATGTCGGGAGTAAATAACGATCACTATGTTCATTATTACATCCAGCAACACAACACCTCAATCGCTCAATGTAACTTACATCCCTGCTTCGGCATCGAAACAAGGACGGTTACTGTGACAGCCGGTCTGAGGTAAGAGCTCATGTCAATCAACTATCGTGGGAGCGGCCTCTGTCGGTGTGACGGCACACCAACAGGCATCTGAGAACGGCTCGATTTGAAAAAGGAAATATTATTACAGATTAATTAAAAACCACTGCATGGATTTTTATCATTATAGGGTAGATTTGTACATACACTGCCAACACACATTAATGCTCAAACAACATGAAAAAGTGAACTTAGCATCCGATGACCCCTTTAAACTGTCAATATTAAATTTGAATTAGTGGCGGAAGGAAGTACTGCAGAAAGGACACTCTGTTGTTGTTTCTTATGTATTTACACACTCGTGCCGTTGAACTGTTGTATGAACGCAATATCACACGAGTAGACGTGAGATATGGCTGAATATCGGCACACTGTCATTACCTATTGCCGAATCACAGCAGTGCTGATATACAGCCATATCTCACGTCTACTGGTGTGATATTGTTTATATATTATATATATATATATATATATATATATATATATATATATATATATATATATATATATATATAATATATGTAGAGTTCAGATGCAAAACCAGCTAAAAGCCATTTCGGTCAAAAATGAGATAATGATCCTGAGTGAATGCTCCTGACACATATTATACGTCCATCAAATACTTTTACTTCAAACTCGTTAAATTCCAGCCTCGGCCCAATCAGAAGTAGCAAAACCTATACAAAGTAGCCAGAAAGAAATGCTCATTTTAAAGAAAAGTGTCAGATGGATTTTTGCATTGGAACTCTTCATATATAAATATATATATATATATATATATATAATATTAGTATATATAAATCTCTCTCTCTCTCTCTCTCTCTATATGTATATATATATATATATATATATATATATATATATATATATATATATATATATATATATATATATATTTATATATATATATTATTTCATTGTTTATTTATAGTCATTATTATCCAAAAATCATCTTGGATCATAAAAGCCACTGAATTCCCACAACAGCGTCAGCACACATAAAGGGCACGACTGTTTCTGTGTGCCAGGCGTGCCAGCTGCAACTTTATTCTGGCAACACTCAACAACCAGCGAGAGCGGCGCGCAACACAAAGAGCCATTTAGATTGTACAAACAGGCAAAGAAACACAGCAGCAATCTCAGGATAATGAGATGATTGCAAACGCAGCTGCGGACACCCTTCTATTAAAAGCGTGTTGCTCTGAGCATATTTCAGTCTCTTTGTTCAAACCCTCCAAAATCTGTAAAATTGAGGAAGCATATTGTGAAATTAAACCATCCTTTCTCTCTTCTTTCCAGGCTGCAGTTGCACAGAGGAAACACATGCGTACAAGGTTACATCAACTGTATAGGTGCTTTTCTATTCGGCTACAGTGGGCAGTCTTGCTTTAAGACGTCTGATGCGTCTCGCTCTCCCACTCGCGAGGCGGTATTGTCATACACACAAGCACGCCTGCACTCACACATGCGTGTGCACACCAATCAGTACACTGGGAAGAGGAGAGACTCGTACTGAGTGGCTTCTCAATGGGAGAGAAGAGCTGAGAGGAGAGAGGGACGGAGAGAGCGAGCGCACGAAAGAGAGAAAGAGAGATAAGTGTCGTCGCATGTGCAGGACCAAAAAGTGAAGAGGCAAATTAGCTTGTTATCCCCCAAAGAAGCTTCACCTTCACAGAGAAGCGTGAGGAGGCTGAGAAACAAGAGGAAGACGTTGCTTCTCTGGTGATTTAAAGGTGACATGACAAGCTTCTCGTCCCTCAAATCCCAGCTAGTTTCTGACAGCGTATCACAGCTGTGACGGGAGTTTCTGCTGTCGGGTGCTTGACTGTGTTCGCTCGTGGATTGCAGCCAGGAGGACTTACAACAGAAGAGGGGATCAAGGGCAGGAGCGGGAACAAAAGTCTCCTCATCCCCCCTCTGACCCGCAGATCCGAACAGGAACTTTTGCTGGGAAGCTCTGAGCATGGATGGATTTATGACTATGTGCTGAGGATATTGGACGAACAATTGACGCCACGTTTCTTGAACGTTCTCCTCACCGTATCTCACAGGTAAGATTAGGTGGGATCGTTCTGGCATGGTCTATAGGAAGTCATTTTCCATAAATGACGAGAAAGTCTCTGGGTGTGTGCATTTTTGGAAACAGAAAACTTGACTAGCCACTTTTAAGCATGCATTCTGAGTCATTGATCATTTCCTACGTGCTTATCAAAGATGCTAAGAGTTGACAGTTTCAGTACGGTGCAGATCAGATGAGCTTGTAGGATTTTTCTGCCAGTCCTCTCTAACGTCAGTGCTGGTGCTGTGACAGAAATGATGGCCAATATTCATTCAAAATTCAATGCTGCATTTTGTAATAACAAATATAGAGTATCTAGATAGTATTTCTTACTTTTTTCTGAGAACAGTGTGTGAAACCACACGGACATTGTATAATAAATAATAATAATAATAATAATTATTATTATACAAATGAAAATAAGTTATTAAAATGTAATTATTTATTTATTATTTATTTCTGCCCCTCAAATGTCTAGGCACATCATCTCAAGTGTGCAGAGTATAGAATATCTTGCAATGATCGTGTGCAGGTGTGTCCGAGGATGAAGATGAGCATGCGGACCATAAAGTAAAACATGTAAAAGCATTCAACCAGATGATTTATCAGATCAATGCATTAATTATACAGTAGCTGCGAGCACCGACTCCCAAAGCTGCCTCACTAACCTTCCTGAATCTCAGACAGCACAGCGTCTCATAGAAAAGTGACTTGTATTACCTGGAAAATGACAGATATGCAACAGAATACCTTGCGTAGGTGTTAAGGTTTAGGCGACCTTCTAAAATCCAAGGTTGGTCATTTTGCTCGAAGATCTATTGCATGTTAAAAGACTTGATTGCATGTGTTAAATCTTCTTTTATAGTGTTGAAGAAGACAAGACAAGTTGAAGTTTTTAAGGCAGTTTGCCAGCCAGGGAGAGAGTAGCGCTCCTTTGGGAACAGTTCACATTTCCACAAAACTGTGGATTAAGGAGGCTTTAGTGGAGCAAAGGGGATTACAATGTGCTGTTAATAATTATATGCTTAATTTTGGGGCTTGATGAATATTCATTGGAAATTTCAATGTCATCTGAGGGTACACTGAGTGATGCTCCTGCCTGTCAGCTTCAAGAGCGCAGGAGAACTGTGCCATGTGCCATCCATTAATTAAACACTGTTTGCCATTTAAAGTGATGGAGATTTTTTTTTTTAAGAAAATGAGCCGAGAAGTAATTTGAAAGTGTTACAGATGTCAGCCTTTGGCTTACAAATTTAAAGTTGGGGAAAACTTGGAGTTGGTGTATTTGAGTATTTAGGCTCATCGCTGCACATTCGCCCGGCACAGTTTTGTTGATATTAGTGGATTATCACATGTTTTGACTTTAAATCACTTTCATTATATAATTAGGGATCTCATTTGGTTTGTGTTCTTGTCCGCAGTGCTCATCAATCCAAGGTTGTGTACTAATTATGAAAGGACTCAAATAAATTTGCAAACAAATAACAAGGTTGTTCCCTTAAGATGTGGTCATAATCTACTCTACCTGTTGATTTAAAACTGCACTGTCATTTTTAAATAATATTGACTTTGAGTTACAATGTGAAATAATGCTTGTTAGCGCCGCGGTATTCAATAATGCTGAGGGCTGAAATAGTACGTGCATGTAGGTGTGTGTCAGACAGAATAAACATTCTGCTTTTATCTTTTGTCTTTGATGTCTTTTCTCTTCAGCCGGTGCTCCTGCCATGTCCTGGCTCCTGTGTCTGTGGATAAGTGTTAGCTGCTTATTGCTGTGCCACGCCACTTTGTACGAGACCATCCAGCAACATCATGTGACCCGGCCGGGCCGCAACGCCATACAGATTCTGGGTCAGTGTCGCGTTTAAACCAAATGTTCCTGAAGTGTTTGACTCTGCTGGTCAAGTCTATGCGTTTGGGAATGCTCATGTTTACTTCAGGCTTGCATAAAAGTGAGCTCAAATTCATAAAAGCTCATTGCAGTGCTTCTGAAACTTTGCGGTAGGTGTGTTATCCCCACCTCAGTCGTGAAATCCAGCTTAAGACGCTTTGTTCTGGCTTTCAGCGAGTGGCTTGTAAGGGGTTTTGCATTGTGAGTTATCCAAACTGCAGCGGTGGAAATCTTCTGTGTGCGTATGTGTGTGCGCGAGACGGGCTTGAGGCTAAACTCTCCTATCAGCATGCTGTGAATACGAGCAGCTTTGATCACAGAGGCTCTGGTGGAAATGACAATTTACGTCTATCGCCCGCTCTATGGAAGTATTTGGCAATTAAGTAGTGTTCTGCTACGAGGGCCGACGGGAAGAGAGACAGCAAGGTGGGTCTCTCTTCAACACTAAGTATGCAAATGGAAGCGATCGTGGCATACTTTCAACGGCTACAAAGAACTCCAAAGCAATTTAACAGCGCGCGAGTTAGATCGCCGCATGCTCATTAAATATTTGCAATGTCTTGTCCATGTAGATTATGTAGTAAATGTGTTCGTTACTTCATTACTATCGATTTGCATCCAAGGTAGAAAAAAGGAGCACACCAGGAGTCCTAGTATAGCGTAGTCTGAGTTATTGCAAACTTTAGTCATTTATTTTTAATGATTACCGTCTTATAAGATGGCGTACATATGTGAGAGAGAAAAGCACTTCAAACTCATTAATCCAATACAAGGAGAGAAAAGCGTGATGGGCGTCAGAAAGACCCGGATGAATTTTTAACACCGTGCTTCCAGGTTTTTATCCGGCCCAGCAGAGCACGGTGCCAGAGATGTACAAAGACGAGCTTGCCCCATAGTAAGTGTTCCCTGAATTATTGAAGGGGTCGGCTGAACAACAAAAAGAAATCATCCCCCACCCCTCACCGCGGTATATGGAAAAGTTAGACAAAAACGAGTGTGAGAAATCACATCTCTAGTGTTGGGAAGGTCAAGAAGGGCTTGGTAATGGAGGGTTGTAGCTTTTAAACGCTCCCACGCTTGCACGCATCCAAGATCTTAAGTGCTCATGGTTTGCCACATGTTTGTTTAGGAGAAACTAAGACGTTCTTTATGGGCTGATGACTTTTGGTTTCTGACCTGATGGAGTAACAGAATCAGTTCTTAGCGAATCGTAATTCAGAGTATGAGATCTTTGTCTGTGGTTCTAATTCTGTGGTGTAATAATGCATCTGTTAGATGAACCAGGCTTAATGGAGTTTTTTTATGTAATTCCTTTATAATGGCAAAGGTGCAAAGACATGAAACGGGCTAATTAGATGTCACCGAGCTTCTCAAGCTTTCCCACGAAGGCTCCGTTTTGTCGGCAACTGAATCAACAAACACCTAAAGCTGGGTGTATCGGCAGTATTGTTAATGAGCTTTCTTGATGTCAGGTCTGCAGACATCATTGGCTGCCCTTCAGTATTAACTGCTGGCTTCTTCCATCTCAGCTGACTTTAAAACTGTATGCTTTGCATATCTTAAAGGGACAGCTCAACCAAAAAATGAAAATTCAGTGTCGTTCCAAAGCCATAAGACCTTCGTTCATCTTCAGAACACAAATAATTTTTGATTAAATCCGAGAGCTTTCTCTGTACTCTTGCGAAAGCGTGTTGACTGATGCAGAAGAGAATAAATTGTCGAATAAAGTTGTTGTTTTTGTTTTCTCGTTGCTTCATGAAATTAAGGTTAAAGGAGAAGTCCACTTCCATAACAAAAATTTACAGATAATGTACTCACCCCCTTGCCATCCAAGATGTTCATGTCTTTCTTCAGTCGTAAAGAAATTATGTTTTTTCAGGAAAACATTTCAGGATTTTTCTCCTTATAATGGACTGATATGGTGCCCCGAGTTTGAGCTTTCAAAATGCAGTTTAAATGTGGCTTCAAACGATCCCAAATGCAGTTGCAAACAAGCTGAGGAAGCGAAACGATCGGTTATTTTCATTAAAAAAAAAAAATACTATTTAAATACTTTTAATCTCAAATGCTTGTCTTGTCTTACTCTGCCTGAACTGTGTATTATGGTTCAAAACAGTTAGGGTATGTCAAAAAACTCCAATCGTATTTTCTCCTTCAACTTCAAAAATCATTTCAAAGTCATCCTACAACCCTTCAGAAGTACCGACCCAGTCTTTGCAAAAGTGAACATGCAAAGAAGATCAAACGCCCTTAACAAAAAAGGTAAAACAGCGATATAGGACTATTTTGAAGTTGAGGGAAAATGTTAGATGAGAGTTTTGGAAGTGTAAGACAAGACGAGCGTTTGACATTAAAAAGTAAATAGATTTTATTATTTTTAAGAAAATAAGCCGATCATTTTGCTAGATAAGACCCTTCTTCCTCAGCTGGGATTTTACAACCGCATTTGGGATTGTTTGAAGCCGCATTTAAACTGCATTTTGGAAGTTCAGACTTGGGGCACCATAGAAGTCCACAATATGGAGAAAAATGCTGAAATGTTTTCCTCAAAAAACATTTGTGTTCCAAAGATGAACAAAGGAGGTTTGGATGGTTGAGGGTGAGTAATTAATGATGGAATTTTCATTATTGGGTGAACCACCAATTTAAATTGCAGTAACTTTTTGTATGGAGAGTTTTGATGGAGATTTATTATTTATTTTTTTTTTTAAGATATCTGCTTGGCTTTACAAATGTGAAGCACAGACATTTGACAGGCAAAATTAATTTGTCTCTTTTTACTTTTTATATGTTTGAAAATTCTTTTATTTCATCATTATTTATTTTCTTATTTTGTTTGTGCAGCTCTTTCTTACAACTTTCAATCTTTGATTGATTGAGGTTCTCCACCCACAACTTCTAACATTTTGGAAAATAAAACAAGTGCTTACACTTAAGATTTTGAGAGTACACCGCATGGCTCCTCATTGAAGAAATCACTTGGACAGCAGCAATTTTCTGTGAATCAAAAAAACTATGATTAATACCTGAATTAAAATTGATTTTGTAATTCTAAAACCATCTCTAGTTTCATTAAGAAGACCTTTTAATATAAATAGATTTCCATTGCCTGGAGAGAGATCTAACATTTTGAAATGTTTTTTTTCCCTTGCCCCTCTTTTTATCCGTGGCACTATTATCCAGCAATCAAAGCCTATTAAAAAAAAAAGTATCCAAGATTAAAAATGAGTCTGAGTAAAGGAAAGCAGCGCATGATTCATTTTGAAAAGCTGTCATCATTTATTTAACTGTGAAACACCCCCACCGATGATATTCGAGGACAAACACTTTATATCAATGCCAAAAATGCTTCAAAATCCAGATAGGAAAGAACAGCACAATTACTCTGTGGGTTAGACAAACGTGTGTCAGTGTAACCAGGAGCAATTGTATTTCCATAATCAAGGTGGAAGTTTAAGTGCCTGAGCCAAAATCTTTCATAAATGATGAAATGCAGGCTGATGTCCTTGATGCTGAAAATATGTTTAAGGATGTTTAAGTTTATCTTGCTGTGTTTGCTGTTAATGACCAGTTATTATTATTATTATAGACAAACGCAAGATTGTAGCTGTTGTGCTGAATAATTAACAGCGTTTTTTATTTTCAGGAAGAATTTAGTTGATGTTCAATTTAGTTTAGTTATATTATAGCAGAACATTGGTTTCTAATTGTTTGTCTTGTGATGCTTAGTTAGGCAATGTGGATTCAAGTCTGGCATGTAACACATCCTGAACACAGTCCAGCTTTTTCACTCATATGGAAAAAGCTTCCAAATAGATAAAAAAACAAAACAAACAAAAAAAACATGGTTCTCATGTGGGCAATGCAGGTTCGAATCCAGCCTCAAACACATACAGATACGTTTTCTCTTTCTAAAAAGCACAATTTTTACCCATGCCTTGAATACAGAACTTGCAAAATTGACCATATTTGCTAAAATGTTGTATTTTTTTGGCAATAAATCTGTCAGTTTGTCTGTGCCATAGCCTTGTGGTTAGTGTGCGACATATACAGCACAGCTATGCTCACGGCGACCCGAGTTTCCTATGCTGATCCTGCTCCCCTCTCTCTACTTAATACTTTCCTGTCATCTCTCCACTGTCCTGTCTGAATAATAAAGTAACAAAAAAGCCCAAATATATATATATATATAAATCAGTGAGTTCAGTTATTGGCTGTTTGTTGTGGAAAAAAAAAAAAAAAAAAAACCTTCCCTTGTACCTCACCCAGTCATCATGTTAAGTAATCAAATGTTGAAAATTCAGCTTTGGTACTTGTGGGTAAGTCCAACCTGCAACGCATCCTGATACCTCTTTTTTATTATTATTTTTTGTTTTTTATTATTATTTATTATTTTTTTATTGAGCATTTGTTGCAAAATACTGCCTCTTTTAGCTCACCCAATGATTAAGTAGACAAGGCTTGATGTAATCAGATTCTGAATGTTCAGTTTTTATGCGTAAGCGGTTAATGCAGCTTTGATTCTGGCCTGCAACACGTCCTGATATCTTTTTTTTTTTTTTTGCTTGTTTGTTTTGGCATTAAATCACTTAGTCTAAGTTACTGAGCATTTGTTGCAAAGTACTGCTCCTTTTAGCTTACCCAATGATCAAGTAGACAAGGCTACAAGTAATCAGATTCTGAAGGTTGAGTTTTGGTACTTAAGTGGGTAATACAAGTTCGGTTCCATCCTGCAACATGTCCTGATATCTCTTTTTGTATTATTTTTGACATTAAATCACTCAGTTTAAGTTACTGACCATTTGTTGCAAAGTACTGTCCCTTTTAGCTCACCCAAAGATCAGTTAGACAAGGCTACAAGTAATCAGATTCTGAATGTTGAGTTTTGGTGCTTAAGCGGGTAATGCAGCTTCGATTCCGGCCTGCAACACATCCTGATATCTTTTTTGTGTGTTATTTTTGGCATTAAATCACACAGTTTAAGTTATTGACCATTTGTTGCAAAGAACTGCTCTTTTTAGCTCACCCAATGATCTAGTAGACAAGGCTACAAGTAATCAGATTCTGAATGTTGAGTTTTGGTGCTTAAGTGGGTAACGTAAGTTCGATTCCAGCCTGCAACGTCTCCTGGTACCATTTCCCTTTACTCTCTTTTTTTAATATAGAGGCAAAAATGTGTTTAAAACAAATGTTCATCCAGAGAATGCAGAACTCATGCAGTCGGGTAGCTTTAGCTGCACAGTTAGCAGAATCATTATTTGTCTGAGAATGATGAATACAGTAGTTGTCAGGTCAGAGGTGTCTCTGTACAAGTGTAATCCTCCATGCAGTTCAGGCATTTCACAATACTGCAGAAATCGGCTTACCTCCTATAACAGGAGCTTGACATGAATACCAAAACGGATTTAGTTGCTTTTGAATTCTCTCTCTGTCCCCCAAAAACCTTTTTTTTTTTTTTTTTTTTTTTTTTTGAGAAACAACCCAAAAAAAAAAACCCCGTCACAGCTGAGGCTTATATTGAGTAACGAGTTGAGTCGCTCCACTGCTCCATCACCTGTTCAGGCACCGGCTCCAAGCTGTCCGCATCCCATGAGCCCATGCAGGACGGGCTCGCGCTCGCGTTCCACTCTCAGCCGAGATTGATGGCGGTCCGATTCCGGGCAGCCAATTCTGGTCTCTCAAGAAATAATCCACTACATTGACAGATGAGCAGAATGTGACATGACACAATCCCAAGCTGCAGTGTTTCTCTTCCTCCTTTCTCCTTACCAAATGAAGGCCCCAGCCACTCTGGTTTTGGCCGGATACACCGACCGCTGCTTAATATTTTCCTGATCAGCTGCTGTTGTAGCCCAGCAACAGAGAAACTAACCCCATCTCTTTTTGCGTTTATTTCCTTGCCTCCAGAACGCTCCTGAGAATGCGAATTACCAATATAGGTGCATGTTGGGTTTAACCTCACAATTGTCTCCTGTTATACAACCAGTGACGACAGCGGGTTATGAATCAGAAATGCTCTTTCTTTCATCAAATTATGTTAACTAGAGTTTCTAATAAAATAAATGTAAAAAAAAAAAAGAAAATCTGATTAAAATCATGCATTTACGTCAATGGTTGGCTGGTGTTTCTCAAGAACTGGGAAGCGCAGATGTTGCAAGTGTCTATTTGGATATAAAAAATGTATATGTATGGACTTGAAATCGCGTTCCCCACGTGAGCACCAAAAATTAAGCATTTGTTAAGGATAGATAGATAGATAGATAGATTAATCGAATGCTGAATGTTGAGTTTTGGTGCTCATGTGGGCAGTGCTGGTTTGAGTCTATACATATACATCTATTTTTTTCAAAGAGCAGTATTGCTGTCCCTTCAAGTCACAATAATAATGTCCAAATGAATGTGAAGAATAATAGTTGTTGAGGACATTTGTGTGGCTGTTTTATTGTGAATTAATCAGATTAATTTCACACCTACTTTTAATTGTGCCAAACTAATTAGAAGGGGGAATTGATGACATAAAACCAAATTCAATTATTTGCAGCTCACTAGAATGGCGTAGTAATCTGATTTCTTAGCAAATTGGATGAAGGAGAGGTTTGATTGGGCTAGCTGGGATGATTCACACTCACATCCTCGAACTACTGTACCACAACAAACCCTATTTCACTTCATCAGGATCTTCATGTGACTTAGTGTAACTAAACTTTCTTAGGTTATACCATAAGCCTCATTGGCTAAACCACATATAATGTTTAAGACCTTTTACTTGTTACTGAAATGATTGTCGTCTGTAGGTTTGGAATGATTTATCTGGGTGGCATTGAAGTTAAACTTACTTTCTTTCTTTCTTTCTTTCTTTCTTTCTTTCTTTCTTTCTTTCTTTTTCGCGCTTTGTTTAATGCTTTCTTGCCATCTTGCTTTGCACTTTCTTTTGCGCTCTCTGTTACACTTTTTTACGCTTAGTTTTGTTAACTTTCTTTTTCTCTTTCTGTTTTCATTGATTCAAACTTTTTGCGTTGTTTCTTTCTGTATATCACACCTTTCTGCCTTCTTGCTTTGTCTTTTGTGCTCTTACACTTTTTTGTTTCCCGCAGTGTTTTGTGCTTTCTTTCATTTTCTTTTGCATTTTTTTGTAATTCTCACTTTTTTGCCTTTTCAAGATTTTTGTATTCTTTTTCGTTCTTTCTTGCTTTCTTTCTTTTTTCTTTGTCTCTTTCTTTCTTTAGTGGAGTCAAGAGTGGTGATTGAATATACTTACTATCAGCATACTAATAATGTACTTTATTTTGAATGGAAATGGGGTGCTGGGGGAGCATTGGTGACTGTGTGTGATTCAGGGAATTTAGTTTTCAATTGATAATGTTTAGGAATCTTATTTCTGGTTAAGATGTGTTTTTAAGTTTTCAATGTTTATTATAATTAAAGTGTTTTGAAAAGTCTTTCTTTATTTCTTTCTTTGTCTCTTTCTTTCTTTCGTACTTTCTTTCGCACTTTCTGTACTTCATGCTTTCTTGCCTTCTTACGATTGTTGTATTTTACACTTTTACTTTTTCTTCCTTTTTCACTCTCTGTATTTCATGCTTTTTTGCTTTGTGCCTTGTTTTTTGTGCTTTCTTTTATGCTTACTCTCACACTTACTTTTGTGCTTTCTTTCTCTTTCAGTTTTTGTATTTCATACTTTTTGCATAGTTTTTTCTGTATTTCACACTTTTTTAATTTTTATACTTTTTTCCTTTATTTTGCACTTTATGTATTTCATGCTTTTTTGCCTTGCTTTGCTTTCTTTTTCACTTTAACTCTTAGCTTTGCTTACTTTCATTCTTTTTTCTCTTTCTTTTTTTCTGCATCTTTTTTTGGCATAGTTTCTTTTTTCATGCTTTCTGTGTTCTGCGCTTTCCTTATTGCTTGCTTGTTTTCTTGCTTTCTGTATTTCACATCTTCTTGCATTGCATTTTGTCTTTTGCACTTTTTTCTTTTTCTTTCTTTCTTTCTTTCTTCCTTTTCTTTTCTTTCTTTCTTTCTTTCTTTCTTTCTTTCTTTCTTTCTTTCACACCTTCTTGTTTCCAACTTTCTCTCTCTCTGTCAGACGTCTCTCTCAAGCTGCTCCTAATGCCCTTCCCCCTTACGTCTTTTTCTCAGCCTCCTTTTTTCTCTCAATTTCCTCATCTCTATCTGGCCTTCAGACGATTTGTCATGGATCAGATGAGACAATTTGTCATGGATTAGTGCTCTTAACTGTGTGTGTGATAGTGAAGGCAGTCACTGGAAAAGCTGAAGAATCCTATTACAGTTCTTTTTATGGTAGTGTGTATGTGTGTGCGTGCACATACGTACACATGTCCGCCCATTGGAGTAGAATTTGGATTGCGCACGAACCTTTTGCAAATCTATCGCATATAATACGAGACAGCCGAATCATGTGCAGCCATACGTGGTGGGATGTTTTATCAGCATATTTGGTGTAAAAGACCATTGTTCTGGTGCCTGGTACAAAATGTGCCGCCGTATCAAGGTTTCTCGGATCTCCTGAGTAGCTTTACCCATGCAAAACATTCCGAAAGTGCACTGAGTGTTTTGTTCGGATTTCTGCTCTTTAATAACGGAAATATTTACTGATATTATAGAGATTGCAGTAAGAGATATTCATAATCTTTTTTTTCCTGGTGAGCACATGCAGCTCAGCAAAAGCGAGATATGGAGATTATTCATATTTACAAAGCAAAACTGTCATTCAGAAGACGGAGCACGTCGTGTGCATTAAAGGATTTTCTTTGCCAAGTGCAATGAGACGGAACAGGATTAGAGACCTGTTCTCTTATCGCAGCCTCCGTCTGAAAATAAGGTGGGCATCAAAGTGCTTTCCATCACCATGGGCTTATTCATTACGACTGTACACATCTCGAGAACATCCATAGCGGAAGAGGGTATTCTAATTCACATCAGAACCTTGATAGCATTTGCATTTGAGAATTTAGATCTAATTACATGCGCTAATTACAGCTGCATCTGACTCACGTCTTTGTTTGTCCCTGCGGTTGAGTTCTTAGAAGCGTCTCTTTCTGTCAGTCAATTTAGGCAGAGGAGTTTCAAGCGAGAAGCGGAGATGTGGAACCGCAGGCCGGCCCGACCAGCGGTCAATGCTTCCGTTAAGTGAAATGATCCCAGACACCGAATTCCCCATCTGGCTGACTGCAATGCAGGCGGAGTACATGAGCCATGTAAAATGAATTCCAGCCCACAAATCATTGCGACTGTTTTGTGCCTCTCATTCAAAGCGCTGTGAATTCTTATTCTGCTATTTGAAATCACAAGCAGGGTATTGATATAAAGCTGTGGTGCTTTTCTTTCTTTTTTTGGCTCTTGCAGGGGATGCTGCCGCTGCAGATGGCTTGGACCGGTTTGCACCTTAATATCTAATTTGTTTAGTGACAGTCAGGATTTATAATCCTTAATGTGCCATTTCCTAGACTGTAAACAATCTGTACTGCTCCAAGTGTCAGGATGATATTTGGGAGTCTCTGGCTGCAGTTATATAATTTTCAAAGACGAGGGCCAAATTTCCGCTATTGATCCCAGTTGATTGAACTTAAGGTTGGAGAGCAATTTTCAATTTTATTCCGCTTGTTGTTCTTTCTTTTCATTTCTTTCTTTCTTTTTTCTTTTCCATAAACCTCACCCTTCAGGGGTGTAAGTTTGACTAGAGATGCAGTTATTGACTGGGTCGTTCAAAGTGTGATTCAGGTGTAGATCAATCGCACCATGTTGCCACAGGTCATGTTTTTCCTCTGGAGCTGTTATTTTTCTTCATTGCAACAACTTTGTTTTCCCTTTTCAAGAAAATCATAAGTCTGTTTGAATCACTGAATCGTTATTTATTTTCACTCTTACCTGTACGTTTATTAACACACTTCTGTTCATTAAATTTTGCCAATATATGCATACAGTAGAAGAACAGAAATAATAAATAATAATATAAAATATTAAATAATTAACAGGAATTACTTAGTTCTGTGTGTGTATATAGAGTTTAGAAATAATTTTATATATATATATATATATATATATATATATATATATATATATATATATATATATATATATATATATATATAAAATATGCTGATAAATTCAAGAAAAGATGAGACGTAAACACACAACAGTATGATTGAAATGTTAAAGTGGTAAAAATAAATAAATGAATAAATAAATGAATAAATAAATAAATAAATAAATAAATAAATAAAGCACATTTATTCTGTGGCACCTAAAACATATTAGCCCCTGGGTTTGTTTCTGATGGGAGCCAATGGCTGGAGCCCTGCCCTTATGCCCTTATACACAAATTAAGATATTTTTGATGAAATCCAAGAGCTTTCTGACTCTGCATAGACAGTAATACAGCTGACAAGTTCAAGGCCCAGAAAGGTAGTAAGGACACTAAAATAAAGACTTCATTTAACAATTTCTTCTCTTCCATGTCAGTCTTCGACATGCGTCGTGGTACTCTTGTAAATGCATGGTGGGGACAGACCTGGAAGAAAAATAATTGTTAAAAGGGTCATCGGATCGGTCATGGATGCCCATTTTCCGCAAGTTGATATGATTCTTTAGGGTCTTAATGAATATACTTTGGTTAAAAATTCTCAGTGGTAGTGTAAAAAAAACACCCTTTTTACCTTGCCAAAATGAGCTCTGCAAAAATCATCTCATTCTGGTGGAGGCTGCTTTAAATGCAAATGAGCTCTGCTCGCCCCGCCCCTCTCTTCTCTCTGTGGTTTGATGAAACTGTTTACTTTAGCTGCATTTAGCCACTAAACTTGCTAACTAGCACATTATTAGGAAAGACGATTGCAAAGATTCATTAAAAAAACCCTTATACTCACTTCTGCTGTAAGTGAAGCTGGATCATGAATGATTAGTGCGAACACAGACGGATATATGTAGATCGGGAGGCGCATTCCCTTCACAAACAGACGTAATCCACTGCATCTTCAGCGGCTCAGATGTCGGGAGTAAATGACGACCACTATGTTACATATTATTACATCCAGCAACACAACACCTCAATCACTCAATCTGAGATATTCTTGTCTAACTTACAGCCCTGCTTCGGCATTGAAACAAAGAGGGCGGACTGTTACAACTGATTTGTGGTAAGAAGCTCATGTCAATCAACTATCGTGGGAGCGGCCTCTGTTGGTGTGACGCCACACCAACAGGCATCTGAGAATGGCTCGATTTGAAAAAGGGAATATTATTTTTACAGATTAATTAAAAACCACTGCATGGATTTTTATCATTATAAAGTAGATGTGTACATACACTGCCAACACACATTAATGTTCAAACAACATTAAAAAAAGTGTACTTAGCATCTGATGACCCCTTTAAATAAAGTTGTTCTTTTTGTTTTCTTTGCACACATAAAGTATTCTTGTAGCATCATAAAATTACAGTTGAACCACTAATGTCACATGGACTATTTTAACGATGTCCTTACTACCTTTCTGAGCCTCGAACGTGGTAGTTATGTTGCTGTATATGCAGGGCCAGAAAGCTCTCGGATTTTATCAGAAATATCTTAATTTGTGTTCTGAAGATGAATGAAGGTCTTACAGGTTTGAAACGACACGAAGGTTTGTATTTATCCCTTTCATTTCCCTGATTTTTTTTCCTGTTTGATTTGGTTTCATTGTGTTGTTGTATGCAGGATAAGAAGAAGCGAGACTTGATTTTCGTCCTTCGCTAAATGACCTAGTCAACAAACACACCCTTCACCTCAGGGCCCCAGTGGTCATTACCTTCCGGAAAGCTTTTCCCCAGCCACTATCCCTATTGTTTTACATCCATGACTTGCATGCATCACTGTCTAGTTTTTTGCTGCCGGATCACAGAAACACAGCTCTGAGATTGCTATGTGCGTTCATGGCCGATTTAGCAAAGCTCACTGCGGGTATTTAGAAGAAGCATTATTTATTAGAGCTGCCTCAGATTGACACTGAGAGGCTTGTGCCGCTCCACTTTACTTTGATCACTTTCTATAGTGACCTCCCCCAAAAGTGTCCGTGACATCCTTCTTTTAAAACACACTGCAAGAATATACAGTTTTACCACACTGACCCTCTTGAACAGCTGAATCTAGCCCAAACTGGTTTGCCAGGGCTTATTTTGGAGATTTTGGGTTCAAACAACTCACTAAACCACTATGGTCAAGTGATTTATCGCCAAGGCCAATACATCAGCCGATATTTGAAATTTTATAACTATTGTACGAATTTATGAATTTGCCACCTCGTAAAGTGGCTGACTAGCTAAAGCAGGCAAATAAACGAAACTATAAGCACAACAAATGAATGAATTGCTCGCAATGTCTTGTTTTAAAAATGTAAAGCATTTTTCCCTCAATCTCTATTTCCTAGAAGTCTGCGTTTATGGCATTACATTATATCAGAGCAGTGGGCGTCACAGTGGAAGGGAGTGTATAATATCTTCCCTGTGGATGGAAAGGGCACAGAGAGCATTGATTACCACACCGGCAGGAAAAAAATATATACAGGCCCTGTACTCTCATAAGCTGAAAACTCTCAAATGCGTATGTGACTCATGGTATATATCTTCCCTTTCAGCGCCTGTCACTTCCGCCGTATTGTTCGTCCGTTCCGCCGAAGCGGGGATGAAGCAATTATAGTTTTTTACTCTTCGCTGGAGAGGGCAAAACAGGATGGCAGTTTGCGATCTCTCTCCAACTTTTCTGGAATACATTTGAATTGTCACGCCGAATCCGAAAGCCACAGAGGCTGGAGAGGGTACCGGGGCCAGACGTGACAGTCGATTGTGATGTGTTTATGTGTGTGTGTGTGTGTGGGTTCAGTACAGATAGTTGTGGAGGAGGCAGGGAGGAGTTCTCATTAAGGTGGTGTGTGTTTGTGTTGCATGACAGGTCCTCGCCTGTGCCTGACACTGTGACACTTTCTGTGACATGGAGGACAGAGAGGAAGGCAAAGAGAGGGAGGGAAAGAGAGAACGAGAGAGAAGGTAGCAGCTGCGGATGTTGGTAATATGCCTTGGAGTGGCGTTCTCAGAATTTTGTTGTCACGCACAAAGGTGCCATTTTGACGTCAAGCATCATGCTTGAAGAATGGCTCTGTGGGGGTCTGCAGCTGGGTCTTAAAGACACAATTTTACATCATATGACATCATTACACCCTTTTTTGTCCAGGTTCTTGATGTGTAAGTCCACATATAATATTATTTGTCCATGTCATGACAGTTCAACACAGTTGAGTTGCCTTACAGTGAGATCCAAAAATCAAGTGAAGGCAGCTGTTGAAAATGCTTCTGTTTTGTATTTTTTCTAATTTAATACAAGCATGATGGTTATTTTGTCTTTTAGATCTATTAAATTATTTGAAAATAAGTTAAAATTGTAATTTATATTTAACAGTCATTGTTGATTTATTAATTCAAGTAACTTTTTTATATTTTTAGACAAGCAGATGTCTTGATGTCACAATCAAAAGAAAGTCTTTACTAGTTTTGTATATTTAATGTTGTTGTTGTTGTTGTTGTTGTTGTTGTTGTTATTAATTAAAAGTGTATTTATTAAATATTTTTAAAAATATATATATTATTTTATTATGTAATAAAGTTGAACAATAGGCCTACTGATTTTCTGGGCATTAGCAAAAATTGTATATATTGTTTTTTTTTTTTACTTTTAGATCTATTAATTAATTTAAAAATGCATAAATTAATATTGCAATTTATACTTAGTAGTCAAGTTTTATTTATTAATTAAGTTAACTTTTTATTTTTAGACAAGCAAATATTCTGATATTGCAATCAAAAGAAAACCTTTATTTTATTATTATTATTATTATTATTATTGCTAATTATTCTTATTATTTTTATTGTTGTTGTTGTTGTTATTGTTATTAATGTAATATATTAAATTTAATGTATTAAATTATTAATTTTACATATTTAAAAAAAAAAAGTATTATTTAAATATATAATACAATTTAACAATAGCCTGCTTTACTGGGCTTTAGCAAAAATATGTAAAAAATAACATCTGTATATAATAATACTAATAATACTAATAATAATAGTAATAATTACTAATAAAAACTTGTGATGCAGTTGAAAAAACATGCAAAAACATAGAATTACTGTTTATTGTTAAGATCTGTAATTTGAATAAAATATTAAATAATTTGACCTGTGTATGCTGTGGATGTTCTAGAATGAATAAATAAGTAAGTGAATAAATAAATAATCCTAATTCTATATAACTAGTTATATGTATTAATTGATAACTGATGGTATCTTTTCAAGTGTATTTTTTGGAATATTTGTTTAAAAGCAATTATGATTTATTTATTTTTTTCCGTGAATGAATGAATAGAAATAAATTTTTTCACATTTTAAAACACATTTTTAGGCTTTTGGATTCCACTGTATATCACTATCAAACTGTTCCAATATTTTTTCTCCATTCTTAACTTCTTTTTTTTTCTTTTAAATTTAACCTGTCCAGCACTCTTAACTCCTTTGAGATGTTCTCCATTACATTAAGAAAATCTCCCTCTTGTCTCGGTGGATTACTGAGACACGTGAACACTGCCAGTTACGGCTCCTTACTCTCGTCCGCGGCTGCCCGAACGCAGGGGTGTGAAGAATTACTGTTCCGCTGGAATTAGCCTGAGCACCACTTCAAGTCCGAATCAATGAACGAGATTTAAATTACACTTAACAGATGAAAGCCCCTTCACCTCTGATAGCGCACTCTACCCAACGACTACGTAATGGGCAAACGCTCTGAGAAGAGGCGCACTAGTCGAGTAAGAGCCCATTCCCTGGTTACTGATCACAGTTTTTTGCTCCTGCATCAAGATCTTCTTTGGTTCTTCCTGTGTGGCTGTGAATGTGTGACATTATCTGTGTCTGTGAGAAAGCACATATAGACTCCTTTTATATGTTATCACCGATGCACTCAGAACAAGAGGGAAATTTTACTAGATTGCTCAGATCTATCTATCTATCATTCGTTTGTTTGTTCAATGACTGTATTTTTTGATTGCTCGGTTGCTTGTTCTGTTGTTTATTATTGTTCTATCTGTCGTTCTGTCTATATTGTTCTATCTATCTATCTATCTATCTATCTATCTATCTATCTATCATCTATCTATCTTTCGTTTGTTCATTGTCTGTATTATTTGTTTGCTCGTCCACTTGTTCTGTTTATTCTGTCGTTCTATCTGGAGTTCTGTCTGTATTGTTCCATCTATCTATCTATCTATCTATCTATCGTTCGTTCGTTTGTTCGTTGATTATCTGTATTGTTTGTTTGCTCGTTTGCTTGTTCTGTTGTTCATTCTGTTGTTCTATCTATCGTTCTGTCTATATTGTTCTGCTGTTCTATCTATCTATCTATCGTTCGTTCGTTCGTTCGCTCTTTCGTCTGTTTGCTCGTTTGCTTGTTCTGTTGTTCATTCTGTTGTTCTATCTATCTGTCTATCTATCTATCTATCTATCTATCTATCTATCTATCCATCTATCTATCATCTACCTATCTTTCTTTTGTTCGTTGTCTGTATTGTTTGTTTGCTCGTCCGCTTGTTCTGTTTCTTCTGTCGTTCTATCTGTAGTCCTGTCTGTATTGTTCCATCCATCTATCTACCTATCTATCTATCCATCTATCTATCTATCGTTCGTTCGTTCATTCGTTCGTTTGTTCGTTGATTGTCTGTATTGTTTGTTTGCTCGTTTGCTTGTTCTGTTGTTCATTCTGTCGTTCTATCGTTCTGTCTATATTGTTCTGTTGTTCTTTCTATCTATCTATCTATCTATCTATCTATCTATCTATCTATCTATCTATCTATCCATCATCTATCTATCTTTCGTTTGGTCATTGTCTGTATTATTTGTTTGCTGGTCCGCTTGTTCTGTTTATTCTGTTGTTCTATCTGTAGTTCTGTCTGTATTGTTCCATCTATCTATCTATCTATCTATCTATCTATCTATCTATCTATCTATCATTCCTTGTGTTGGTCTATCTATTGTTATGTCTGTCTTTGGTTCTGTCAGTTTTATTGTTCTATTGGACATTCTGTCTATCGTTCTGTCATTCTCTCTCTCGTTCTATCTATCTGTTGTTCTATTGTCCAGCTATTCATTCACCAATATTCTAATGGCAATTCTGCAACCCTTCTGCTACACCAATTAAAAATCAGGAAATTAACTGGAATTCAAAATCAGTTCTCAAATCAGTTTTGAATGGCCCATAACCCTGCTTTGGACTTGAAAGGATTTGGTTCTTTAGTCATATGGAGGAAATTCTACATGAATCGGGTCACTGCGAGTAAAACGATACCAAAGAAACCGACCCAAATTAATTGGTTTTAAGGCTGCCCTGACGCTTACATCGTTTAATCCCAAAATGGCCCTCATAAAACGATGCCCTAGTCGGTCTAGAATTACATCTTTCGTTCAGTCTAGTTTTAGAGGAAACATAAGCTCAGATGAGTTGCAGTTTCGGCCTGAAATGCTAGCCGATATTTATTATTCAGGATCGAGCACGATAGCCGCGGGGCCGAAGAAGAGAGCGCTCGGAGGCTGCAGCCGGCACAGGCCCAGAGACGATGCACAGGATCAATCCCTGAAAAATGACCAGCATCTATCATTATTTGCAGATGCGGCTCTTGGGAGACGCAGAGACTCATCATCGAGGGCCGTGCTGTTCGGGCATTTACATCTGTCTGCGTACGTGTGTGTGTGTTTGTGTCGCTATGCAGACAGATGGTCTCCATTTGATCAGGGAGGGGTAGTAATGGCAGAGGAGATGGTCTAAACGAGTACCTGTCACCAGGACTCATGAGCTGGCCATCATCTCAGCTTCCCCCTCCATAAATATGTTAACATTGTTAAATGGGCCACGGTCTGCAGCTGCCCAGCTGAGGGTACCGCTGCCAGGCACATTGGGCGTATTGCCATCGGCACATTTTAGAGTGGGCTCGTGTCAAAATTTAACACCTGAGGGTCTCTTAAAACAATTATATATGTAGATGATGTGTCATAAAGCTTGTTTGTCAAATATACACTCTTTTGGTTCCAAAAGGGATTTTTCACAGTTTCCGAGAACCATTTTCAGTTCGCCAAAGAACCTTTCATTGAACCGTTTTTAAAAAAAAACCAACTACACTCTTAGAAACAAAGATTCCGAAAGTGTGTTTTTGAAGCAGCAATGCCATAGAAGAAGCATTTTTGGATTCCCCAAAGAACCCTTCAGAGATCATACTCTTAAAGGATTAGTTCACTTCCAGAACAAAATTTTCCTGATCATTTTTTAACCCTCAAGTCATCCAAGATGTTCATGTCTTTCTTTCTTCAGTTGAAAGGAAATGAAGGTTTTGAGGAAAACATTCCAGGATTTTTCTTCATGTAGTTGATTTCAACGGTGGCCAATGGGTTGAAGGTCCAAGTTGCTCTACATCAAGGAATCAGGGTCTTACCTAGCGAAACGATTGGTCATTTTCTAAAGAAAATAAAAATGTATATTCTTTTTAACCACAAATGCTCATCTGTGATGCGCGTCTATGACTTCATGCATTACTTAATCACGTTGGAAGGGTCACACGTGGTTAGCTCTTTGTCTGTGAACTTCGGTTCAAAAAGGTAGGGTAGGGTGAAAAACTTCATCTCATTTTCTCCACCAGCTTCAAAATTGTCAGAGGTCATCGTTTTACCCTTTTTTTTTTGTAAAGGGCGTTTGACTGTCTTTACACGTTCAGTTTGTAAACACTGGGTTGTTATACGTGACCTTTCCAACATGACTACATTATGCATGAAGTCAAGCTAGTGCAAAACAACCATTTGTGGTTAAAAAGTATACAAATTTTCAATTTTCAATTTTCAATTTTTTTTTTTAAGAAAATGACTTTCGCTAGATAGGACCCCCTTATTCCTCAGCTGGGATTGTGTAGAGCCCTTTAAAGCTGAATTGAAGCTGTCCTTCAATCCATTGGCTCCCATTGAAGTCCACTATATGGAGAAAAATCATGGAATGTTTTCCTCAAAAACCTTCATTTCTTCTCGACTGTAGAAAGAAAGACATGAACATCTTAGATGACATGGGGGTGAGTAAATTATCAAGAAAATTTTATTCTGGAAGTGAAATAATCCTTTAAAAATAACGGTTCTTTATTGGCACTGATGGTTCCACGAAGAACCTTTGACATCCATACACTCTTAAAAATAAAGTTTCCAAAAGGGCAATTTTGCAGTGATGCCATAGAAGAACAATTTTTGGTTCCCCAAAGAATCTTTCAGTGAACAGTTCTTAAAAGAACCTTTTTTGACTATAAAGAACCTTTTCTGGATTTGAAAGTTTCCATGGATGTTCAAGGTTCTTCATGGAACCATTATTGCCAATAAAGAACCTTTATTTTTAAGAGTGTAGAACCTTTCCATTCCACAAAAGGTTCTTCATGGCAGAGAAAGGTTCTTAAGATTATTCAGGTTGTTCTATGCCATAGCTGCAAAAACACCCTTTTTGGCATTTTTTTTTAACGAGTGCAGTTCTTAGAACCATAATTTTCTTGGTCTGAAGAACATTTTAGTGATCTAAAGAACCTTTTTCCACTATAAAGAACCGTTTGCGTAATGGAAAGTTTCCATGGAATGTTAGGTTCTTTATGAAACCAGAAGTGACAATAAAGGACCTTTATTTTTAAGAGTGTAGAAGGTGAAACCTTTCAGTGTAATAACAACAAATCCAGCCTGTTGCCTGACCCTCCAGATATTCTTCCATTCAGCACGTACCATGGATTATATCACATGCGAGGCAATCATATTCCAATAGCATGTAAACAAACGCCAATGTCACAAATGGCAGTCTTATTAAAACCGTTGTTATTGCACATTTAGCCGTTTAGGCGATGCGGCAGAGTTTATATTCCCGGCTTATCTTGACACACTCGCAAATCCATTTTTGAAGGTTAGATTTTAAAGGCAAGAAAAATTCAGCTCTTATCACCCTTTTTCTTGGTCTTATGAGATGTTAGATTACACGTTTTACCCTGAGCGATAGACAGAAACTAATCTGTGCAGCTTGTAAAAAACGCACTCAGGCCATAAAGGCGACAGCTCCGCGGGCTTAAATCATGATATTAGTTCCTTAATGGCCCGATATAAAGCTGTGTATCGGATAGATGCCGTCCGGCCCCGACGACAACGCTTTGAGATCATTGCGAGAGAGCTCACCCGTGACACATTGAAGGAGACCTGTCAGTTCTGGGATTCTGAAGCATTTTTATCTCAGCAGATGAGTCTCGTGTTTGCCTCGTAACTGAGGCACTTTCAGGTTAACTGGAGGCTTAGTTGCGGAATGCATATTTATCAATATTGCGAAGACAAATAGGTGAGCGGAACTGCTGTCTATGCAGTTATGAAACGCTTCTTCATTAATCTTATGGACTAAGGTTATCTTTTAGCCCCGTGTGTGTGTGTGTGTGTGAGATTTCCGTCTGTGCGGCTCTGCATGGGTGTCACAGGCGGCTTTTGTCTTTCAGCCAGCTTGAAGAGGAGCACTATTATACTCTATAAATAACTGTGCAATTAGCATTTGAATGGTAAAATAATTCATTTTCAATGCTTTCAAATCACACTCTGACAAATTAGCAGTCATTATATGTCACTGAATCCTAATTGACTGAATCCATTGATGAAACCGGCATATTTAAAGGGACAGTTCATCCACAAAATATTTCGGCAGTTAGATGCTGACTTCAAGGTCATGGATGATGTCTTCAGTGCAGTCTGAAGTGAGTGCTATGATCTCAAATTCATTAAATTAGAAGTCTTCAGTCACTGTAAGCCATAGAACTATATTCATAATAATATTCATAGTGCTGATATTAAGAGGTGATGCAGATACAGTCAGTCATTATCACAAAAAACAACAACAAATAAATAAATTAACTAATAATTACCAATAATAATAATAATAATAATAAATAAATAAATGAATATATAATATTAATAATAATAATAATAATAATAATAACAATAATAATAATAACAATAATAATAATTATTATTATTATTATTATTATTATTATATATTAATAATATATAATAATTTCACTCATCCTCAATAAAATAATATGCAATAAATTAATGTTTATAAAATATAGATTTGAGTATAAATTTGCCTACTCGTGCTAAAATGTCTTGGGGCAAAATTTAGCTTCAAATTATTAAAAGTACAGGCTGTGCATGGTTAGCACTGTTATAGCACATAATTAATCAAATATTAAGATCCAACTTATTACAAAAAAATATTTGTAAAGTAATGTAAAGTAATCTGTTGAGATGCTGAGACAAGATTTAGTATCAGTTTTAGATTAAATCACAGTGAAAAGTCTGTTGTCCATTTCACGAAACATTATCATAAAAATACATTTTATTTTGTGGATTGAGGGAAATGGAAAATTATATTCATTTGTCTCTCTCTCCCTCATCTGCTTATAAACTCCTATTGTGTTCTGTTCAATCTGACAGCCACCTCCAACTCGTATTGAGTGCTCATCATCCAAAGCCTCTTTTGATGACAACCACACACAAATGCATCATCCATTACATAAAGAAAAAAGATTGCATGTTTAAAACAATAGCTAGTTGAGACTCATCCCTGTCAGGCAAGTGAAGATAGCTTTTTTACCAAAAAAAAACAAACAAACAAAAAAAAAATACAATGTATATTTTATAGTTTTTTTTTTTTTTTTTCTTTTTCTTCTTTTTTTTTCCTAAACAAAACCTTCCAGATCATTTCAGCTCCTGGCTCAGCTCTGCTAAACAAACTCCAACTGCTGTCCAAACCGAGATGAGGAAAAGCAGAAAAAACCTGCAAAGAGTGTCCTGCATAAACAGTTTCTTTTTCCAAATAGCTGAGACCCAGGCCTGTCTGCCTGCTTCTGTTTTTAGGCCTGATCGAGGACTCTGCCACTCTCCGTATGATAATTGTCTTACTGCTCTAGCCGTTGCAGCCAGCACAAGCATTTCTCAGCCAAGAGAATGTGTCAAGCATTGTATTTAGCCACTCATTCGCACTGCTTCTCTGGTCTAAATCCAATTTATCAGCCGTAATGGACTACAGAAATTGTCTCTTTAAACAGCCGTCTGACAGCCGGTGGCCTAAAGCAGGAATAGTGCCAAATCATATGGTTCTTATAGAAGAGACGAAAGAAGAGAGGATCAGATTTGGGTTTCTAGAGAAAGCATCTAAACTTTCTGAGCCAGAAAGTGGGTCCAAAAGATGACACTCAATGTAATTTCACAAGTGTGTTCCTGGGTGAGCAGCTTTTGCTGTTTCCGGAACAACAGTCCTGTCAACCAGTCAAAGCTCTAACCCTACAGTCAGGTCTTCTGAACTTTTGCGTTGTAATTTAAGAAAGCATTTCTGTAAAAGGGTATATCAGACCATGAAAGAAATAATAGAATGGAATCTTGCAAGATGGAAATGCTAATGCATTCCACTTGTACTCTGAAGTTGAAAACTCTGGGTTTCCAATGGGAACTTCGAGCTGGAATGCCCTCCCAAGTTGGAGTTCCGACTCAGAATCTTGGAGGAATTGCAACAATTCCAACTTCAGAATCCAATATCACATACACTGCATAGTCCTATTTGAAGTTATCCTAACAGTAGAAGGGCAGTTTTTAAGCATATTTCATAAATTATTTGTATTCTGAAGCACAGTATAAAAAAAACTTTGAAAAAGAACTCTGATCAAAATCAGAGAACGCTTACAGATACCACCAAGTTATTGGAGTTAATCTGCCACCTGGTGCTAATTTGACAAACCTAATTTAACTGGTAGCTTTCCTCTAATTTTCACTGAGATTGCAAGATGGTGGGCCGCTCTAAGGTGGCCAAAACCCTGCGACAGGAGGTTGTCCAGATGAAGGCCAAAGGAACGACCCTTTCAGCCACTGCAAGAGAAGCTGGTCATTCCAAATCTTTGATTTCTCAAAATTTGCAGATTCGCAATGACACTAATTCTTTCAAGTCCCCAAAAAAGGCTGATCGTCCATGTAAGACAAATGCACGAGAAGACAGGATAATGCAGAGACTCTCAATGGGGAATCGGTTCAGCACTGCAGCTGGAATTGCTTTTCAGTTCAGGCTGAACATGGTACGGATCTATCTTGGCATGTTTAAGAGAAGCCGCAGGGCTCAACGGTAAGGATTTTTTCTACTGGTTTGAATTTTTTCTACAGTGGTTTGAATTTTTACGTGCCTGTTCAAAATTTTCATTGGCCATGCCACAAAAAAATAAAATAGTGGCTGTTATCGTTGTTTTTGACCCATGTTATATTTTATTTTAATAAATAAGCATCAAAATTTGACATACCAGTTAAATTGTACAATTCTCAGTTCCGATTTCGATATCACAGCAAAACCTACTAGCCTAACAAATATGAAGTTCAAACATTTGTTTGTTCAAAAAATGATTTTATTATTATTACATTATTACAAATGAAATTATGTTTTAGGGAAAAACAGCAGACGGACTGAATGAACGCATATTCAGTCTCTGCCAGCAGGTGGCGCTTATGGAATAGTGATACCGCGTTTCCCTGGTTACCGTTATAAGCAACTTTGAATGCATTATACAAGGGCAAATTTAAAAAAAAACGCCATGTAAACATTTCTTAAAACAGTCGGTTCCCCTCAGAGATACATTCATATAAATCCCGTTTCAGTATTTAGGATGATATTTCCAAAATTTTGCGCATTGTGAACTGTGATCTTGATCTGCTTGCTACAGTATTTTTTCCTCTTTGCGTTCGTGTTCAGTGTCTCTGACCTCTGTTAACAGATGTTTAAAGAGTTCGTAATATTCTGTACTCTTCTGTATAAATTAAATATAGATTAATAATTGTTAAAGCTACAAAGTTACTTGTCAGGGCGAGTATTTTGACATACTTTTGTAGGCTATCTCTCTGTGATAGCTTGAAATTTAAAATGAACAAGGCTTAAAAACACTTGCAAATGATAAACTTTTGTGACGACGCAGCAGTGGCCCGATCGGGACAGTGACAGATTCGTCAACTGTCCCGAGCGTCCTTTACGCTGGCCCCTGGCCATCGGGCACTCCTTATTGTCGAGCCCTGAGCCAGATTGAAAGGGCACTCTGCAGTGAGCAAGAAGAGAGAGGAGAACTGGTCCAAAGTTCACTTTAGTGATGATTTTAATTTATTTGGGTCTGATGGAAACATTTTGTTTGGAGGAAAGACTGAAGCCGAAGTGCATAAATATGTCAGTGAAAGGTAGAGGAGGAAGTGTCGTGGTTTGGGGGATGTTTTCTGCAGCAAGAGTTGGGCTTCCTATACGGCAATGTGAATGAAAATGTTTATCAGAACCTCCTTCAGCAACATGCAGTTCATTCCCTGCAAGCATCTCCTAATCAGGGCTCTACAGTGCGACCATTTCAGTCGCATTTGCAGTGCGAGTGACCCGATCAGCATATTTGTGTTTGTGCTAAGGGGAGCTTCAAAGGTTTCTATGTGTTTTTGCAACGTTGAGTAATGTATCACAGACATATCTCACGAATCCTTTCATAAACAAAGTGTAGGTGTAGCGAGAGTGTAAATAAGAGATTGATTATGCAGCGTAGAGAGCTTCGTTGATTATAATGGAACTTTGTGAGATTGCGATGAAATAACGTGACAGCTTTTAATGATTTTTAAGGGAGTTTATAAATGAGAGACTGATTTAATACAACAGTTAAACAAGAAGTTAATATCAAGTGACTTACATTGTCTGACTAGAACACTATTGCCTGATTTTGCTCTATTTTGCATCTCCATTCAAACACAGCTGTGTTTTATGAATAAATGTGTGTTTTTAAATAAATCTAGTGAGTCAATGATTCAGTTTCCCATTCATAAAGACACTTGCATTATTCCTGAATGAATCAGTCATTCGAATGAATCAAATGAATGAATGATTCAGTAATTAAATTAGTGATTTGCTGCCACCTACTGGCAGATTTAGTTTAATTTTTAAAGTATCTTTTCAGTTATTTAAATCATTTAATATTTCTGTATTCAAAATGTTATATTTAAAATATTAATCTCAACATGAATTTATGAATTTGATTGCACTCATGCCACCTCTGAGCCTCATTAAACATGAAAATAAGCCACTTTTGTGTTCTTCGGTCACCTCTGTACTACAAATTAATTTTTGTTAATACTGATTTCATTTGATCGGTAGCTTATTCTTATTCTGTTTGTTCTTATTCTGTTGTTTTAATTTGAAATTTTAAAAAGCTTTAAAAATATAATTTTAAAAAAATTTGACATAAAAGATGACACACTTTCAATAAAGTTAAAAAAGTGCCATTACAAAGTTAAAAACAAAATTCCCCTGTAAATCACTTTAAGGAGTCAAATATCACCTAGTAATGGGAAGGCTAATTTCTGATCAGATTTTTTGATTATTGATTGGTGCTCCTCAAATTATCACTGTGCTCCTAAATTTTTTAAGCTAGGAGCACTAGTGCTCCTAAAAAGCAACGTAAGTGTAGAGCCCTGCCAATCAACCTGCAATTTTCATGCAAAACAGGTGAAGCAGTTCCTTGAAGCTAAGAACGTTGAAATCAAACCCAGTTGAAAATCCTTGGCGACAAAGTTTTGGCTGAGAAACCCACTACACTTACCAAACTATGGTGGAAGAAGGGTGGACCAAGATTACACCAGCACAGTGTGAGAAACTATCTAGATGTTCTGCGGTCGCAGATGTGCTGAAGTCATTCAAAGCAAGGACCTCTACACTACACTAACATTTTCATCCAATTTTTTGGGGGCATATTGGCACAAGAGCAATATTGCTCAGGAGCAACACACTATTTTGATTCAGGAACATGTCCTACTTGTTTAAATCCAACCTGATCTCATTGCGAAAATGTACCTGTGGCAGGGCTGTACAGTGCAACATCTTTGTTGCATGTGCTATGAAAAATCAGGTCTGTGCGATTAATAAAATTACCACTGTAGCATGCGTGCGATTATAGTTTCGCAAGTTCATAACACAGCCGCTTAGTAGTGTGAAGTGATTTCGTTGTGCTTGTTTGTGTGTGTAATTGTACTTAGTAGTTATGGGTGTGCGATATGATGATTTTTGATTGTGGAAGATTAAAATGTTTCCACAATCTTCTTTTGAAGAAATATCGTAGCGGAAATACACGCAGCAGAGGGCACCACTGGTGCGCAAGCCACGCTCAAATTAGTTTAACTTTTGCCGCTGCGTTCTGAAGGGCTCTGCATTCTGCGTTCGGTGCGAAAGCCGCCAATCTGCGTTGCGCCGCTTCTAGCATAGGCGGAGTTTCACTTTTATGCGTGGGGGACACCCACTGGCAGACGAGCCAGCAGCAGAATTTTTTTATATATATGTTCTGTATTTCATATATTTATGTAACATATTCTACATCAAAATACATTTAGAATTAACAATGACCACTGTACAAAGAGTGTACAAAAAAACAAAACAAAAAAACCTAATGCAGAGAATAGGCTTGCTGCCATAGTCGGTGTTCTGCAACACCGGTTATGTCACTTGCCCACTGTGGCACTGACCACCACCGTCGTTTTGATTTTTTTTCATCCACGTTTCCTACGCCCCATGAGGCCTTGCGTCAAAAGTGGGAGCGTCTTCCGGTTCAAAGTAAACAAGTGGGACGTAACACTCATTCATTCAACACTTGACAGGAGTGACAGGCAAATGAGGCCTCATGAAGCACCGAGACTGTCCTCTGACTGTTTCGGGAACAGATTCAAAGCTTCGAGTGTTGAAAACAGCGTGATCTGGCAGCCAAAAGCCTGTGAAGCTCCGTCGGAAGAAGCATTCACCACAATTTCTATAGATCGATCGATCCATGTTATATGCACAAATAAAAGCCTAACCGTGTGTGTGTGTTTGTTTGTTGAATTTCTGACTCTGATAAATTAACTTACCCACTAAACAGTGCCATTAAATGCCAGTACGACTATAAATATGATGTAATAGAAGAATAATGTACATATATATCAATTGCATATGGCATATATTTGATTTTCCTGAAATAATTTGTATTCTTCATATTACTTGTATGACTGGGTATTTAAAAATGTAAATATTAAATAGGTCTCAATGAAAATGTACTCTAGAAGTAAGATCTGGGTGTCAAACATTAGGACACGCAAAGTGAATCACGCACATGACTGGACAGAAAGTGAGACTTTTAGAAAGGCATTTCTAAGTTAACAAGCCTCGAATCGAGGCTTCATCTGGCATACCCTTTAACACAAGTTCTGATGTCTCGGTTCAAATGTCATTTCACTAGTTGACAGTCATTCAAGATTTAGCGATCCCACATCAAACATGATGTGGGAACACAAATTCGAATAGCATATGTTAAGAATATGTTGTTCATAAGAACGTAATGACATCTCTCATAAAGGTGTGCATCTTTACAAAGTAAACAATGGTCTAAAAAACACTTAGCCTCTTCGCTAATTAGCACACAAAATACCATTGGTATACTACGTCCGCCGCTTCACTGGAAGTTGTACCCACTTTCTTTTTTACAGTAGCGCCCCCCGGAAACTTGTGGATGGTAATAAAAAATTACTTAGTTCAATTGGAGAACAGACACTACAAATAAAACTGAACGCGGCTGCTCAAAGCAGAGTGCCAAACGACAGTCGCATCGCAGATCAGATTTTATTTATCAGCAAGCAGAGTGATGAGTTGACCGACAGGAAGGGTGAGGTCAGGCGAGACAGACAAGACGATGGTGGAAGTTTGGCAATGTTTTTTTATTTTGAAAAGCCTGTTGACTTTTGCTGTTTATCTATGGTGTTTTTTTTTTTTGAACATTCGTTTCTTATTTATTTGGTTGTACAGTGTTTGCTGATTTTTACTTTGTGTAATTTCTTTATTTATTTGTTTTGCTAATAAACGTTCTACGTTTTTTATATTTATTTGGTTTCACAGCGTTTACAGATTTTCAGTTTTGTATACTAGGCTATTTAAAATGTATGTAGGCCTAGTCTAAGTTATTTGTTATTTTATATTAGGCATATAGCATGGTGTAAGCTATTTTTATTCGTTTTGTTAATAAAAGTTCCATGATTCATTTATAGGCTAAGTGAGTTTAACGTTGTATTTTGTTGGTGCTTGAGATTCCAGCAACTGCCGCTGAATTGCCGCTAATTTAAAAGTGAAAGTAAAATGTGCACTGCGCATTTAAAAGCTATTTAAAAGCAAAGGAAAGCAAGTGAAACGAGGGAAATAGAAGATATGTGCCACTGAAGTTCAGAGCCAGTTTTCTACTTTCTTCATAACTGAGAAACTTGTTTCTGATGTAATCAAACAGTTAACTTGCAAAAGCGGGAAAATAACGAAGAGTCCTTTCTGTAAAGACAAGTTGAGAATCACGAGTCGCAACTCGCGAGGATATGGGGCTTAAATTGAAATCAATTTACCCAAAACTTACTTATTATATCCACTAAAATAATAACGACCTCGATACCCAGCCCTACTTGTTCGTCCGGAAAGCGAAACATGGAGCTGTAATCATAACAGTTAACAATTAACAGTCATAACAATCCTAACAAGTGCTTGCTGTTTTACTGCCACTAGCGTTCGTTTCTGTTGGAGATTGAGATACCACAGATGTTTGTACCTATTTTTGAGATTAGATATGTTGTGAAATGGTCTTGCAGAGCTGGTTCACTTTTCTGCTTATTCTAGCCAAGAAACGCCCACTTAAACAGGACGACTCTCTCAGGCCATCATGCAAAGTTTGCCAAATCGAGCATCTCGTTCTGGAAGTGCTTGTTGTAGCAGCCTGGTGTCTTGTAAACATGACTTTATGACTTTCAATTATGGCATGACTCTCTGGACCAATAAAACCAGATTTAGATGTATGATTCGGAACCATTTTCGGAGCGCAGTATACATTCATGGACGTCACGTCACGAGGTGAAGAAACTGGCAGAGTTTGGCTAAGCAGTGAGTGGGGGAACAAGTAGACATTATTCCTTATAGTACAAGATTTTCCTTCTCCTCTGCCAGGGTTGTTCAGCAGCGTGTGTGTGTGTGTGTGTGTTTGTTTGCAGATCTGCATAACAGAGCTGGTTATTGTCACACACTGTGGATACCTGCAGTCTCCGAGGGCAATGCTGTGCCCGTGATGACAGTGTGTGTGTGTTTGTCAGATGGAGGGCTGCAGCTGTCAGTTGTCAGCTTCTGTTGTGATGAAAAGGGATTGAAAGAGCAGCAGTCTCTCTCTCCTCTCTCTATCTGCTCACTGTGTGCAGCTCCAAATGACTTTTTAAGGTTGACTTGCTGGCTCTGAAGACTTTTAATCTTTTCATTGTTGTTGAAAATCTTGAATGGGAAAAGGCGAGACTTTAAAGTTCACAACATTCTGATTAAGGGCTGACGTCGCTCGCCTGATTATGAAAGCATGGTTCGTACAGTACATGCAGCGGTTAGGCTCAGGATGCCCTTTGAATGTCCTTAAGGTGTTACTGTGTGTGGCGAGTATCCGTTGAAAGGAATCTTCTCTGGAATACAGATGGCAGGATGATCCCTGTGAAGTCAATAGATAGATCTGCATGAGAGAGAGGAGGTGACGTGTGACTGTAGTCAATGCTGGAGCGGCGAAACCTCTTTGAACACCTGAGTGGATGTGTGTGAATGTTGTTCGGAGCAATGGGATCAAGTTTTATTTTATTTTATTTTATTTTATTTTATTTCATTTTATCTAATTTTATTTTATTTTATTAAAATTTTATTTTATATATTATTTTAACTACTGAATTATTATATGTATTAAATTATATTAGAATATGATTATAATACGTCTTTATTCAGTTTAGTAAATGATACTGATGATTTTAGCAACTAAATTATTATATATTATATTAGAATGTTGTTATAATGCATGTATTGATTTGTGTAATTAATTAATACATTTAATTAAATGAAATTTATAAAGTATAAATTTATTGCATTTAAAACATTACAACTAATAGAAATGCCCCACAAATCTGGTGAATAATGTTTTAATAATATTTTATTTTATTTTTTATTAAAAAATGTATTAAAATATATTTTATTAAAACTTTATTTTATATAAAATGTTAGCTACTGAATTATTATATGTATTAAATTATATTAGAATATGGTCTTTATTTAGTTTAATAAATGATACATTATATATAAATAATAAACATTTAATACATTTTATAAATGTATAGCATTACACAAATTACAACTAATAAAATTGCCCCAAAAATGTGGTGTGTTTGTAAGTAATATTATTTAGTAAAAATGTATTTTATTTTAGCAACTAAATAAGTTTAATTAAGTGAAATTAATAAGAAATAAGTGAAATAAGTGAAACATTGCAACTAATAGAAATGCCCCAAAAATGTGGTATGTGAGTAATGTTTTAATAAATTTTTTTATTGTTTTATTTTATTTTATTTTTACATATCATTTTATTTTTGCTACTGAATTATTATATTTATCATATTCAAATATTATTTAGAATTTTATTTGTTTTTTTTTGTTTTGTTTTATTTTAGCTACTGAATTATTATATTTGTTATATTATATTAGAATATTATTATAATACATATATTTATTTAGTTTAATAAATGATATATTATATATAAATAATAAACATTTAATATGCTGTATGAGTGTATAGCATTTAAAACACAAATTACAACTAATAAAACTGCCCCCCAAATGTGGTGTTTGTAAGTATATTAAATGTAATTTAAATATAGTATTAAATAGAATTTAAGAATAAAAAAATATTTTATTTTCACAACTAAAATGTTATATTAGAATATATTATAATGCATGTATTGATTTAGTTTAATAAATAAGTGATATATTAATACTGCACATTTAATAAATTTAATTTATAAGCATAAATTTATTGCATTTGAACATTACAATTAAAAAAAATTACCTAAAAATGCAATAATAGTACTACTTATAATAATATTTTTCATTTCATTTCATTTTACCTTATAAAACATTTCAACCAAACGGTGCATGTCACATTGTTCACATTATTAGACATTTTTCCCCAGTTATTATCACTTCTTTTCTTATGAACTGGTAGTATGTGAGTGTTAAGATGTCTTTAATCGCCTCTCCGATTTTAATTTTTACCAGACAAAATGTTATTAGAGCTATATTTGAATCAGTAAGTTCAGTAATATGACTCATTAATTCATGTGTTTTAACTCCAAAATTTTCATGTATTAAATGTAACATCAAATCAAGGTATTCGTTGTTACACTGGCGTAGGTAAATTATCAAATATAATTCATCATATTGTCATTTATTTGAAAACAGTGGAAAAAACTTGATTTTCACTGCATTGTACTACCTCTGGATTTAAACATTTTGAATATAATTGACTTCAGTGGCTGTTTGCATGATATTTGCATATTTCCTATCATTTAAAACATATTTCAGAGCAAATACATAAGCATCAAGATGTAGGCATATATCAAATGTCTTCAGAATGCTGAAAAATATCAAGATGTGATTTTCTTTTTTTTTTTTTTTTTTTTTTTGGCTGGGTTGTTCAGCTGTAGCATGAAGAAGCAGTCATGGATTTCAGAGCTGATGAATGCCGTGTCCTCTCTTGCTTTGTCACATAGAAGACTTTCGTTCTCTCTTTCTCTCCCTTTTTTTTCTCTCTCTCTCTCGCTGTCTTTTGCTCCAGGGAGTAATGTGCCATTATCTTTTAATCAGGTCCCGTGTCTCAGGACTCGGGCTGATATGAAATGCATTTGGTGGATCAATGTTTTCAGACCTCACATCTTGTTTTAATCAGGCCATCATCTCTTCTCACCCTCTCCAGCAGACAGAGCATCTGAGCGTCTGAGTGTTTTTTTTTTTTTTTCTTTCTTTCTCAGGGTTACACACACACACAAGGCAAAACCTGAAGATGGATCCTATTCTCAGCTTGTGACTTGCTCTTTGAGTGGTAAAGGCAATAGATTAATATTTTGAAGTGACACTTGTGGGATTTTGAAGTGCGGTTGAATCAGCTGAGGTTAGATTACTTGTACACGATATGGGGGAGCGTTACTTTTTAAAGTAACGTTACATTATTGCATTACTTGTACTCAAGGGATCACTGATTTCTGGAATGGTAGCAATATGCTCGGCTTACTTTTTTAATTCAGTTGCTGGAATATTTTTGTACCCCTCGACATATTTTCCATGCAACAATTATACCCCTCTATAGATGTTTTGCAGCTTGCAGTCTAGACAGTTTCATTGATTCACTTTTAATAAGAGTTTTGCTATGTCATGTTGCACTGTTCACTTGTGGAGTATATGTGGTATACTTCACAGTGCTTATGCCAGTGTGACTGAAGGCCATATGGGGTAATATCAGTAAATAAATTAAATATTTGCATGTTACTTATTTGATAAAGTTAGTAGATATTCTGGTGTAAATTCCAATTCTAATTTAAATCAATAGTTTACTCCAAAAATAAATCTGATTACGTAATGTGATATCTGTGTAGCATTAACTGTGAACAAACCACATGGAAAAAATGGTGTACAATGGTGTTTCACAATTACAAAAAAAAAAAAAAAAACCCAGCAAGCAACACATTGAATTAAACATGAAATTTTAAAGTAGAAAATCTGAAATAGTATTTTATTGTAAAACATACTCCAATAAGTTTTGTTTCCCTAAATAAATAAATAAATCAGCTGTTTTAGATATTTCCTTGATTTCAAAGTGCAGCATTTATTTATGCATAAAGAAATCTTAAATATAATATAAATATACATGTAAAAAATAACATTTATAAATAGATATAAAACTTGTTGCTCTTACATTAGCACTGTCTGTTCTATTTCTATTCTACTTGTTTTCTTTTTGTTTATTAAAAAAAAAACAAAGAAAAAACTTGACCCTCTAACACTAGCACTCTCTATTCTATTTCTATTCTATCTACTTTTCTTTTTATTTATTAAAAAAACTTGACCTTCTAACAGAAGCACTCTGTATTCAATTTTGACTCTATCTACTTGTTTTCTTTTTATTTTTTGAAAAACAATGAAAAAAACTTGACCATCTAACACTAGCACTCTCTATTCTTTCCATTCTATCTACTTTTGTTTTTATTTTAATTCTAACACTAGCACACTCCATTCTATTTCTATTCTACTTTTCTTTTTATTTCTTAAAAACATGACCCTCTAACACTAGCACACTCCATTCTATTTCAATTCTACTTGTTTTCTTTTTTATTTATTAAAAAAAAAGAAAAAAAAAACTTGACCTTCTAACAGAAGCACTCTGTATTCAATTTTGATTATATCTACTTGTTTTCTTTTTATTTATTAAAAAACAATGAAAAAACTTGACTAACACTAGCACTCTCTATTCAATTTCCATTCTATCTACTTTTGTTTTCATTCTCATCAGAAAATTGACCCTCTAACACTAGCACACTCCATTCTGTTTCTGTTCTACTTGTTTTCATTTTATTTCCTAAAAAATGTGACCCTCTAACACTAGCACTCTATTCTATTTTACTTGTTTTCTTTTTATTTCTTAAAAAACCTGACCCTCTAACACTAGCACTCTTTATTCTATTTCCATTCCATCTACTTGTTTTGTTTTCATTTTAATTCAAAAATTGACCCTCTAACACTAGCACACATTTTATTTCTATTCTACTTGTTTTCTTTTTATTTCATAAAAAAGGTGACCCTCTAACACTAGCACTGTCTATTCTATTTCTATTCTACTTGTTTTCTGTTTATTTCTTAAAAACATGACCCTCTAACACTAGCACACTCCATTCTATTTCTATTCTACTTGTTTTACTTTTTTATTTATTAAAAAAAACAATGAAAAAACTTGACCTTCTAACACTAGCACTCTCTATTCTATTTCCATTCTATCTACTTTTGTTTTCATTTTCATTAAAAAAAAACCCTCTAACACTAGTACACTCCATTCTATTTCTATTCTACTTGTTTTACTTTTTTATTTATTAAAAAAAACAATGAAAAAACTTGACCTTCTAACACTAGCACTCTCTGTTCTATTTCCATTCTATCTACTTTTGTTTTCATTTTCATTAAAAAAAATACCCTCTAACACTAGTACACTCCATTCTATTTCTATTCTACTTGTTTTACTTTTTTATTTATTAAAAAAAACAATGAAAAAACTTGACCTTCTAACACTAGCACTCTGTTCTATTTCCATTCTATCTACTTTTGTTTTCATTTTCATTAAAAAAAATACCCTCTAACACTAGTACACTCCATTCTATTTCTATTCTACTTGTTTTCATTTTATTTCTTAAAAAATGTGACCCTCTAACACTAGCACTCTCTATTCTATTTCTATTCTACTTGTTTTCTTTTTATTTCTTAAGAAAACAAAGGAAAGAAAAAACACACTAGCTCTCTCTATTCTATTTCTATTCTATCTACTTGTTCTCTTTTTACTTTTTAAAGTCTTGACCTTCTAACACTAGCATTCTCTGTTCTATTTCTATTCTATCTACTTGTTTTCTTTTCAATTATTAAAAAAACAAAGAAAAAACTTGACCATCTAACACTAGCACTCTCTATTCTATTTCCATTCTATCGACTTTTTTCTTTTTAATTATTAAAAAACTTGACCCTTTAACATTAGCACACTCTATTCTATTTCTATTCTATTATACTTGTTTTCTTTTTATTTATTAAAAAAATGACCCTCTAAAACTAGCACTCTCTATTCAATTTCTATTCAACTTGTTTTTTTTTTTTTTAAACTTTGACTGTCTAGCACTAGCACTCTCTATTCTATTTCTGTTCTGTCTGCTTGTTTTCTTTTTATTTAGTTAAAAAATGACCCTCTAACACCATCACTGTCTATTCTATTTCTATTAGGTCTAATTGTTTTCTTTTTGTTTATTAAAAAAAACGTAACTCTCTAACACTAGCACGCTATTATTTTTCTATTATATTCACTTGTTTTCTTTTTATTTATTATAAGAAAATAATAACTTGATCCTCTAACAATAGCTCTGTCTGTTTATTTCTATTTTATCTACTTTTTTTTATTTTTTTTTATTATGAAAAAACACTAAATTCCACAAAACTATAAAGCTGAAAATTCAACATTTTCATGATAGAAATAAATTACATTTTAAAATATATTAAAATAGAAAACCTTTACAATATTACACCCTGAGAAAAAAAGGTACAGTTCTGTCACTGGGGTGGTATATGGTACAAAAGTGAAAAGGTACATATATGTACTTTTAAAGTACCAATATGTGCCTTTAAGGTACCAAGATGTACTTTCAAAGTACTAAAATGTACCTTTAAGGTACTATATGTACCGTTTAGAGGTAGGTAAGATACAAGATGTACCTTTTCACTTTTGTACCCAGTGACAGAACTGTACCTTTTTTCTGACAGTGTTTTACTGTTTTAAATAAATCAAGTAATCAAATAAATGCAGCCTTGGTGATCATGAGGGATTTCTTTCAAAAGCAGTAATATCTCACCTTTCTCTAAATTTTTAATTTGTAGTGTACGCTGACATTAAAAATCATATCAGTCTTCTAGAAAACCTGTTTTATGAAATGCAGTAAAAATACTGAGTGCACCTTTAAGTATTAAAAACATGAAATCATTTTGGTTTAATAGCTTTGCAAGTGGCATTGAGTAGTAACAGCACACATTTGTACACATCCACCAAACAATTTTGAGATGAAGGAAAATACAGTGATCCGAAAATGACAGAAGTGCGTATGCTGCAAGAAATGGACAAAAATAATGGGAAAAAAAATACACCTGGCATTTTGCCAGTCTGATAAATAAACAACTTCTCTAACTGCATCTTCCCTCCACTTAGTCAGGAAATGTTTTCTAAACCGCAGCCTGCAGCAATAACAACTCAAACAATATATACAGCATATATAGCAGTTGTCATGTCTTGACAAACATTTGTAAAATCTGCCATGTCAGTGTAAAAATAACACAGGGTGACAGAAATACACTGAGCGTATTATTACAAAGCCATGAGATCCTGGGATGAATCTTCCGTTAGCATTGATCAAACAAGTTCAACTGAGCGCTCTGAGTCCGGTGTATAAGTGAACCCTGGATAGAAAGGTCAGCGCGGCCCTGTGCATTATTCATGACGGAGAGAGGGAGAACATTGAGCAGTGTCTCAAGGGGTCTCACCTCTGTTGCACTTTTGGCCCACCAGCACCCTGCAGTATGTCTTCCTCCGTAAGCCAACCGGATCCAACCACCCTTTTAATAGCAGCAGAATCACTGCGGCTTGCGGGAATGCTGGCAGACCCCACTTTACCTCCTCCGGGGCTTTAACATAACTTTGATCTTCAGTACAATGCCCATGTGAGATTCCCCTCCCTCTTCATGCCTTTGATTTGGTTCCAAGCTTTTAGCAGATGATTAGGAGACAGAAGCTATGGAGGGTTAAAGTAATGGCACAACTGAAAACCTGAGAATGTAGTATTTATTTTTGGGGATTTTTTATGGGAAAAGAGCAAATTAATTATTTAAGTTTTATAGAAGTTTACAATATAATAAAAAAATGTAATAAAGTGGGTCAAATCTAAATATATTATTTAATTTAATTAAATATATACTTCTAAAATGCATGTAGACACACACACACACACACTCACACACAAATATGTAGTTGTTTTTTTTTTTTGTTTTTTTTTTTTGCATTTAAAACAAATGAGTAATAAACTAATAAAAAAGCCTGAAATGGTTTGTTTATAATGTGTTAAAATTGAATAAGTACTGTTCAATTATATATTTATTAGATAATTATGTATTTATACACACAGATAATTATATTACTTACAACTTTCTAAATTTTAAAGTTATTATTACACTAGTTTAATTATTTTATCATGTATTAATTTGTTAATGAAATTTTAAGATGAAATTTAATAAGTAATATAATAAATTACACACACATTTATTATAATCTAATAAATCTTACATCATATCTATTATTCATTTTTAAATGAATGTAATTATTTCATTGATGTTAGTAAATTGCAGAATAAATAAACTACATAATTGAATTGCTATATATATACACACACAATTATACTACTTATGTTTTTGTTTTAAAGTTAATATTACATTAGTGAAATTATTTTATTGATATATTAGTAAATTATTAATTTGTTTTATACAACATTACACACTTATAAATTATATAATCTAAAACAACGTTTTTTTTTTTTTTCATTTTTAAATACTATTATTTCATTGATTATATTATTAAGTGTAGTTGTGAATTAAATATTGTGTAATTTAACTGATATGTGTATGTGTCACACACACAAACAATTATATTATTTCTATATTTATTTAATTTGAAATTTAATACTACATTAGTGTAATAATTGTATTCATTATATTAACTTATTAATTTGTTTAATACAATTGAAAAATAAAATTAATATAATAAATTACATGCATATTATACATTTTAAAGTTGGTTATATTAGTGTAATTATTAATTGTTTTAATGAATGACATTAATAAATATATATTTATTAATATCTATATAGCAAATTATATATATATGTGTATGTGTATATATATATATATATATATATATATATATATATATATATATATAGATATATATATATATCAAATTATTGTAATAATTACTTGTAATATTGTATTCAAGCATACAGAAGAAGAAGCATACAAAATCCACTTGACTCAAAAATCTGTTTAAATAGGCGCTTTGTGTTAATGTGAGTGGGTGTGCAGGTATGCATGTAAATATATTATCATCCTGGGACTTATCCAACAAGGATTGGCACGCACGTCTGTCACCCCACAGACATTAAAAATGCTTCCAGAAGGAATATACATATGTGTGTGTGCACGGTCACATATGCTCCTGTAGCCCTGTGCACGTGTTTATAGAATTCTCCCCAGCAATTGTTGGTGTAATAAGACTGATGAAATATTAATGTGGTCCTCTGGTTTAATGACTCATAAATTGAATTTGGATATTCAGCAGTCTTGCCTTCTCATAACTGGCTCGTGGACTTGTTAAAGGGGAAGAGAGAAAGGGAGACAACAAGATAAAAAACAATATCGTCTAATTTAAAGCTCATAGAGGCAGTGGGAGATTTTGAAGCAGGAAATAATGTGTTTTAGTGAGAGAAAAAAGATTTAATTTGAAAATATTAGAATGCACTTTTAGTGTAAAAAAAAAGCATAAAAAATGACTTTTCAAAGCTGCAGATAAAGATTATTGGGGTACATTTTACATAAATACTATTTCAGTCTTCCTAAAAAATGTACTTTGTAATTATTTCTAAAATTTAGTTGCAATTTCTGAGTGAAAATTGTTTCCACAGCATTTCTGAGTGTTATTCATTCCGATACGACAGCAAATTAGTGAAAAGCTCATCAAATATTTTTAATTTTCACAAGAATTTTTTTTTTTTTTACTGTCTTCATTTGTACCCTCTAAAAAACGAAATCATTATCTAGTCATGTACATAATAAAAATGCAATTTGAGGGTTCGTATTAGCATGTTTAATGCATCTGCAGTACTCACCGGCGACCTGATTCAATGTTACGTTATTTGGATGCACTAACTCTAATGCATTTAATTAGCTGCTGATGTTATGTGGCTGAATAAAGTGTTTGCTGAGTGTGTGCGTGTGTTTACAGAGACCATTGTTTTGTGAGTGATTTGGTTAAGCCAGTGTAATCTCTCATTAGCACTGATGTGTTTGAGCTGTGCGCCGCTGTCTCTGTGAGGGGGATTGAACTCGTGCCGCTGCGAGATGCTATTTTAAACGTGGCGAGTAGGGTTAGGCGCTAACGTGTAGTCGAACACACACACTTAAATGTGCACTTACGGAGACTGAAGTGGTGGTTTGAACCTCAAAATAGGTGTTGGAGTATATGGTTGATGTCACTTATGTCCCGCTGCGCTGACAGACCCCCTTTTAACTCGCAATCTTAAGGTTGAATCCGCCACACTGACATCCGACCTGCACATTTCCTCTTCCTTTCTTGGTCGCTTTGAGTCAGGCGATAAATCATCTTTGGAGAACAATTGGATTAGAAATGTTTTCTACTGTACTTTTCAGAAGGGTCCTGTATTGGCTTTGCTGTGCTTCTGAAAACACATGCAGGAGAAATAGCAGTTTCGTTAGTAGCAGTTGCTCGCTCTCAGTGCTGCTAAGTCTTACTGGCTCAGGGCAGAAATACAATATACCCACTCACACATTAACACACACACACACTCATTGAGACGGACACATGCAGAGATGTCTGAGATTTTGTCAGTGGGCCCAATTCTATTCCCCAACCCTTAAAATAAGCTACTAGCGCTAATGGAGGTGGTTTATTATGAGGATCTGATCTGATAGTGAGGCCCGGTCTTGATGGAAAATGGAAAAGACTGAATGTGAGACATTCACACAATCAATCTGAGTCATATTAAGAAAGTCAATTGAAATTGAAAACTTCTTTTTGTTCAAATTTTTTCCAGCGAATATAATGGCTCATTTGCCTTGCCATCCAGCTGTGTGGGAGTTACTGTACCACATATACTGTATGCATATAAAAATGTATTATTATGAGAGAGATAGATAGCTAGATAGCTAGATAGTAGAGGTGTAATAATGTAATCATATATAATAATTTTGTAAATGTTTATTTATATTTTATATTTATTTTCATGTATTTTATTTTATAATTATAATTAATAGTATTGTGAATATATTACAATAATTAGATTGAAAGTTAGATAGATAATAAAACATAATAAATAATAAAAAATAAAACAAATATCTAAATTATTTATTTATATAATATATTGCTATTATATATTTTATATATTTATATCAATATAAATATAGTTTATGTTTTATAAATAATTGATATAGTTTCATTATAGTTTATATAATAATTATACATACACACACACACACACACACACACACACACACTATAAAAATTTATAATATAAATGTATAATATATTTGTAATATAAAAATGTGATGATTGATGGATGGATGGATAGATAGATAGATAATATATATATTATTATATATTTTATATATTAATATAAATATAATTTATATATTTCATAAATAATTGATACAGTTTTATTAGTGTATATATTGTTATAGTTTATATATTATTATTATTATTATTAATAATAATAATAATAATAATAATAATAATTTTGTTATTTTACTGTATATATGTTATGTTTTACTGTATATAATGTGTGTGTGTGTGTGTGTGTATATATATATATAGTAGTACACACACACTATAAAAATATATTTGTAATATGAAAATTTGATAGATAGATAGATAATAAAACATAATAAATAATAAAAATAAAACAAATATCTAAATTTATATAATGTTACTATATATTTTATATATTTATATTAATATAAATATTTTAATATTTTATAAATGATAGTTTTTAATTTATAATTTAATGTATACATATATACACACACTACAAAAATGTATTTGCAATATAAAAATTAGATAGATAATAAAACAATAATAAAAAATAAAACAAATATCTAAATTATTTATATAATATATTGTTACTATGTATTTTATGTATTTGTATTTGATAAATGATATAGTTTTATTTTAGTTTATATAATAATAATTGAATGTATACATATACACACACTACAAAAATGTATTTCTCTGCTCCTCGTCCTCACTCATATCCATTCTTCAAAAGGAACTTGTGCAGCAAATAGTTGCCTTATTGCCTGATGAAGCACGTCACCCCTCATCTTCAGTCGCATCTACAACTCCTGGCCTTCATTGGAACAAAAAGGTTATTTGCCTGCACACAGTCCTTGCACTTTAATAGACTTACATAAGCATTGTTTCCCTCTGGCAACTTTTTTATTATTATTATTATTTAGATAGATCTTGTATTCGTTCCCTAATGTCACCTCTGTGCACTTATAATCATCCTGCCCACCTCCTGTCCTGTTCTTTCTCTGTCGCACTGGGAATGCTGGCTTATGGGGAGCGACACGTCGCTGGGCCCCTGGGCTCCAGCACATCTGGAGCCTGCCATAAACACTCAACAGCACTTCTCCAGCAAACCCACACATCAACCACCCAAGGCCTTTCTGTTGCTCTCTCTCTTTTTGTCCTGCCTGTGCAGTGTTTCTCTGCATGTTGCTGGCATTTCAATATAATTTCACGAGTTCGCCTGCCCATTCAATCCTGGTTAATTGTAAACGAACTTGGCTTGCTGTCCTCAATGGAGGCTCGAACCCGAGGCTCAGCTTGAGCGCTGAAGTCAACCCCCTATTGCGGTACTACCTAGAGGGAGAATAACAGAAATAGAGGAGGAAATGGGGAGGTGGAGGCATGCCAGAGGAATTGACGCTGGGACGGTGCAAGGAGTGCTTGTAATGATGACGGTGCAATGTAGGCTTGTAATGATGATTTACAGGACTGAATGATTAGGATCCTTCTGAACCTATGTTTGGAACTTCATATCATGGCCATGGAGTTTGAGAACTGAGTCTTCCTAAACTTGACTCATTAGAGTAAAAAGGGTTGTAGGGTTGAATGAAGTGATCATGCCAGGAAAAAATGGACTCTAGAGTCAGAAAAAACCCACAATCAAGAGCATCTTGGGATAAGAGAGGCAACATGGTGAGTCCTGGGTGCTGCTGGCTGATGATCGTTTCAGTTTGTGAAGGGAGGCTGAGAGTGCTAATGGGCCAGAGTGCCCAGTTTGATTGGCGACTCTGAGACACAGTGCTCCATCTCACTTATCCTCCGTTTGCTCAATTTCCTATGTGGAAGGCGGCACACCTGGGGTCCCACTCCAACTCAAGCTCAAACCAATCGCTCTGTCGCACTATCAATCTCTATCTATCTATCTATCTATCTATCTATCTATCTATCTATCTATCTATCTATCTATCAATCTATCTCAGGCCTAAACAGAATTATGTTATAAATCTATTGCTCAAATACTAAAAATTCAATTTGATTGTTGCTTACTTGTGTTTGCATTGTACATGCCCTGCAAATACTAAAAAGCCCTTCATGAAGCAGACAGATTATAAATTCAACCCAGTTTGATTAAGTGGAGGCTTTTTGCTCAGGTCTGCAATGATAAAGAATAAATTCCCAGACCTTTATACTCCAACAGAAATTAGAAGTGTGTACTGGTTTCATAAGTAAACAGTGCTTTCAGTGATAACAACACTGCTTTGCTTTTAGCTTAGCCATTGTCTAAGAAAGCAAAAGAGAGTGAAGCAGACTGTATTGGTTATGCAGAGTACATGTAGGTTAGACTCTACCGCTGAGGACATGAAAAGGATCCGTTTTCATCCATCAGCAATTGCAGTGTTTCGACAACAGAGAGTATCGGCTTAAGCGTTTGTGTCGGCTTATGCACAGTCATCTTTGGCTCATGGCGGTGGGCTGTTTCAGTGTCACGAGTGTGCCGTCATTTTCACGCTCTCAGTCTAAACTGTGTGTGTAAGCGTCCACTCTTGAGTAGCGCTAGACTGTGCATGTCTCAAGAGCTTTAGAGTTTCTGGTCAGGCAGGAAAGGAACCAGGGGAATCATTAGGTAAACCGAACCCTTAAACTTGAGCTGAAATCAATGAACAATGCTGCCTGAGAGGAACAAGATGCATAGACGGCCTCGGGCCGACATGAGACTTCACCATCACGCCACTACTGACACAAAAGCTTATTTCAGGGCCATCAATCTAAAGGAGCATAAACAAACATTGCCTCTAAAGTTAAAGAGATATCTATAAATCTGTTGTCTGTCTGTCCACCTATCCATCTATCCATATGTCTGTCTGTCTGCTTCTGTTCACCTTTCCATCCATCCATTTGTCCATCCGTATGACTGTCCACTCCTCCATCCATCCATCTGTTTGTCTCTGTCCACTTATCCTTCCATCAATCCACCCACCCGTCCATCCGACTGTCCACCTATCCATCTATCCGTCTGTTCATCTGTCCATCTCTTTGACTGTCCACTCCTCCATTTGTCCATCCGTCTGTCTGTCTGTCTGTCTGTCTCTGTCCACCATCCATCCATTTATCTATCTATCCATTCATTTGTCTGTCTGCCTGTCTAACTGTCCACTCCTCTATCCATCTGTCTGCCTCTGTCCACCTATCCATCCATCCACCCATCCATTCGGCTCTCCACCTATCCATCCATCCATCCATCCATTCGTCCATGTGTCTCTCTGACTGTCCACTCCTCCATTTGTCCATCTGTCTATGTCCACCTATCCACCCATCCATCCGTCTGTCTGCCTGTCTGGCTGACTGTCCACTCGTCTATCCGTCTGTCTGTCTGTCTGTTTGTCTGTCTGTCTCTGTTCATCTATCCATCCATCCGTCTGTCCACCTATCCATCCATCCATTCATCCATCCGTCTGTCTAACTGTTCACTCCTACCTGTCCATCTGTCTCTGTCCATTTATCCATCCATCGGTCTGTCTACCTATCCATTCAACCATTTGTCTGACTGTCCACTCCTCTATCTGTCTGTCTGTCTGTCTCTGTCCACTTATCCATCCATCCATCCATCAATCCATCTGTCCACTACTCCATCCATCCATCCGTCTGTCTATTCATCTGTCTCTGTCCATCCATCCATCCGTCTGTCTGTCTGCCTGTCTGCCTGTCTGTCTGACTGTCTATCTATCTATCTATCTTTCTTTCTTTCTTTCTGTCCTTCCATCAATCTATTTGTCCTTCTGTCTGTCTATCGGCCTGTCTGTCCGTTCATCCGTCTGTCCTTCTAAAATTTCTAAATGTACATAAGTTTACAAATCATTATGAATATTAATTGATACTTTAGTATTTATGATCATTAAGATAAAAAATTACCTTAATATACAACAAAAACATAACATGAAATTATCATACAAGTATTCACTTGTATTTGTGTGCTGTTGTTTGAAACTTCACAATCCATATAATTGCTTTTTGTCTTCATATCTTCATATCCATCCTCAAAAGCAACCATAATAGTATAATCCCTCACTCTCTACGAATTTACAGTTTGGTTTGTGATATCAAATGCTTGTTGCCAATTATTAATGTCTGTCTGTCAGTCTCTGTTGTTCTGACTATTTTTGTATCATATCCATCAATCCATCATATTTCTTTCTGATGTCTAGTCTAACCATCGTCATGAACACTTACAAGCTGAAGTAACATAACCTCCTCTCTTCTCCCTCCTCATTTCTCTTCTTCACACCATCTCACTTTCTTTCTTTTACACATGCCCTGCCAAAACAAGCACTAATATATTTTGGGCTAATAGAGCTTTTACATTCTTGAGCATCTCGCCTTTTACTGTAAGTGCTACATCAATGCTAACCATGTTCATCATTCGCAGACGGAGCATATTTCATCCCATTATGACAGACTATTGAAAGCATGCTTGTTAACGCTGCGCAAGATTTCCTCTTGAAAGGTGTCGCAAGGTTTTCAACGGGCTCACCACACTTCCAATGAACACAAATTTGAAACAGGAGAAAGAGCATGTTTAGAAATGTCAGCTACGCCCTGTTCCATTAAAAGAGCTTGCATGCTCTTGTTACCCTTGTTTAAAGGATCTATTTCTACATGATAGAACCTTTAAGATGTTTCAATTTATCGGAATGTGGTCGGATGACATAATTTTTTTTTTTTTTTTTAACTTAACCTAAATTATATATATTACATTTTTTGTTTGCTGACAATTTTACAGTGAGTAGCTTTGTATACTTCAGTTGTTTCTTGGAGGTTTGCAGTCTAATTCTTACAGAGAAGAAGATGCTACACCCTTTTGTAACACCAATGTCTTACACGCATAAATTAAAGTGCACATTTTCCTTAATGTGGCAGAGAATTAGCGCTCAAGTTGAGTTATTGCGTCTCGGCAGTGTTTGTGTAGAGTTATGTTTGTGGATTTGATAGTGGTGTTTGTGTGCGTGTGTGTGTTTGCGATTGGTCCCATGGGAGAGATCATTACCAGTGTGGGGCTGGGTTTTGAGTAGCTCACTGAATCAGACATAAAAATCAACTTCTGGAACAGCTGTGCAGAGCATTGTTTACACAGCCCTCATTGTGGACACATTAATCACAACAGCACATTACCCACAAAACCACCAGCTGTGGTGTGTGTGTGTTTGTCACCCATTTGTGACGAAGGTGCAGGCAGTGTCCGAGGAAAGTCACAGCAATGAGCTCACACTTTATAAATCACTGCTGTCAGTTTGATCCTCATTATCCTCTTTCTTTTCCTCTCTCTCTCTTTTTTCCATTTATCTCAGTTCTTTTTTTTTTTTTCTTTTACAGACAGCGTTTTGCATTTAAAACTTGCTTGACATTGGTGGCACCAGACTTTTAACACTGTAAACAGACATCTGCAATTACACAAAGCCTGCGTCACTACTAGGGACAAATATGTTCAGTATTTTATTTTACTGTCTGTAGATGTGCATGTGTAGTTTTTTTATTTATTTTATTTTTTTTCCCCAGTTGAGGATGTCACTGGATGTCCCTCAATGAAGGTTTTGTGATTTAGCTACCTTTGTGCTAAGAAATTAAATAAAATTTTACAACAATGTCCCCATGGACACCCAGGGATGTCCACAATATACTACTGAAAAGATGGAAAAATGTATCTATCAGCATTTGATATGTTATGACATTCATGACATTCTGTTTTACATTCTTTTGATATTCTTCCATTCTTTTTGGTATTGTCAAAAAGAAGCTCTCGAATTGAGTGCTCATAAATGGAAACATGCAGGCAGTGTAAAAGTTTTTTTAGTTGCAGTTCTGCACATAGATTTTGTTCTTAGAGCTATGGGGTCGAGCATTTCAAACCAACAGAGTATTTAATAAATGATGAGCCTAACTCTGTGGAACAGCAGCATTTGTATTCAACATCCTTATAAGCCACTTAAATTCAATTCAGGGATATCATAAATCTTACCAAATGAGCTTTAATGCATTATGATTGCACAACACCATCATTTGGGCTACAAATTGCATTAGGTCTGCTTACAAACCCTACACATACACAACACTCATCCAACTCTCTGAACCCCCTTGTGTGCAAATTTATTGGCCGTGTTGGGTCTTGATACCCACACAGTCACATCCTCTCTATCTGCACCCCAGCAGAGATTCATTTTCAAAGCTGTGCCGTATAAATCCAACAGTGGTTGGAGGTGGTGATTTTTCTCTCAAGCTGACGTTTTAACAGGAGGGGGAAATGGTGGGAGCTCATTTGATAGCGAGGTGATGATATAGCTGGCAGCCCTCAGTAGAGCTGAATGCTGTAGTTTATAAGCGAAGATGTAGCTGTCGCCGAGACAAGCCACTGCTCATAAACCAACTTTTCCTTGATCAGCCATGGGGGGAAAATACAAGACAAGTTTGAGGAAAACTCAAGAGTAAAACTCGTGAAATGTCTTGTGTATAAGGAACCAAATGGAGAAAAAATGATTTCTATCTGCAGTATCTGTCTATCGTTCTAATATTCTATCCGTCATTCGGCCTATTAGGGGTGTAGTGGTACATGTAATCGTAGGAAGAATTTTCAGACCTTACTAAAAGATATGTTTTGCTAAAATATTTAGCATCAACAAAAAATGGCAGAACTTCACATTTCAGCAAAGTGTAAAGAGTGTGTTGCAGCCGGTTGCAGCAGTACAATGTTTAAAACCATCCTTTTGTCTATCTGTTGGGGGTGTAACGGTATACAGGCGTCACGGTTTGGTCGTTTCAATACGAATTCAGTACAACAGGACAAGTATTTTATCGTTTATTTTGAACAGTCTGTAGTGCTACATGCATGAGCAGTTGTTTATGATTTGATTTAGATTTAAAGCAAAAACAGAATGGTCTGACTGTTGATTTGTGAAATTATGCTACATAAGACGTACAAAAAAAAAAACAGCAGGTGGCGCTTTTGGAACAGCAGCAATATATAGTTTCCTTGGTTACAGCTGTAAACAAAGAAACAAAGCAGCTGCGCTTGTAAACACCACTTTAAAGGAACACTCCACTTTTTTTGAAATAGGCTCATTGTCCAACTCCCCTAGAGTAAAACAGTTAAGTTTTACAGTTTTTTAATCCATTCAGCCAATCTCCGGGTCTGGCGGTAGCACTTTTAGCATAGTTTAGAATCATTGAATCTGATTAGACCGATAGCATCTCGCTCAAAAATGACCATATATAATGACGATATTTTTCCTATTTAAAACTTGACTCTTCTGTAGTTACATCGTGTACTAAGACTGACGGAAAATGAAAAGTTGCAATTTTCTAGGCTGATATGGCTAGGAACCATACTCTCATTCCTATAGCTAGGAACTATACTCTCATTCCATGGTACAGCAGCAAAGTTCCTTGATTATTACGCCGAAATGAGAGTATAGTTCCTAGCCATATCAGCCTAGAAAATCACAACTTTTCATTTTTCGTCCGTCTTTGTACACAATGTAACTACAGAAGAGTCAAGTTTTAAAAAGGAAAAATATCGAAACTCTTTGGTCATTTTTGAGCGAGATGCTAACGGTCTAATCGGATTCAATGATCTATGCTAAGCTATGCTAAAAGTGCTACCGCCAGACCCGGAGATCAGCTGAATGGATTTTGAAAACGGTAAAACTGTTTAACACCAGGGGAGTCAGAAAATGAGCCTATTTTCAAAAAAGTGGAATGTTCCTTTAATATGTATGGAGGTAAGGGGTAAAAATAATGTCATCAAAACAATTCTGAAGATGGTCAGTTCCTCTCAGAGGCAATTTATATAAACTCCCACATTTTTGTCTCCCTGTATATTTCGAGTATCGTGAACCGTGAGCTTGATCTGCCTGGTGCAGTATTTTCTCTTCTTTACAAACTTCATAAAAATTCCACACAAATTACATTTTGGGAAATGATTGCAGTGCAGTTTGTGTGCAATTCTGGAATAGAGATCGGCCAAAATAAAATTAAAAACTGGTTGCAATTTATAGCCGGTGGACCGGTGCATCTCTAAAACTCAAAACTTTTTTTTCCCACACTGCTGATTTAAAACAAGCAGGTGGTTCTTTGAGCTCTTAGGTGCTGTTTTGGTTGGTGCATCGATTAGGGGTCAACCGATTATAGGCCTGGCCGATATTAAAGAAGTTCTCTTCCAGAACAAAAATTTAGAGATTATGCACTCACCCCCTTGTCATCCGAGATGTTCATGTCTTTCTTTCTTTAGTCGTAAAGAAATTATGTTTTTTAAGGAAAACATTTCAGGATTTCTCTCCATATAGTGGACTTCTATGGTGCCTGGGAGTTTGAACTTCCAAAATGCAGTTTAAATGCAGCTTCAAAGGGCTCCAAACGATCCCAGCTGAGGAAGAAGGCTCTGTAATTATAGGTATCGGCCCTGAAAAACACATATCGGTCAACCCCTAGCGTAGATAGTCTCTTCTTCTCTTTCCTGTTGTGACGGTTAGCGTTGCATTACCTTGCATGTCCCCTTCTGCTTGTCTGTCTACCAGCTTTCAGAGCTAAATCAGTATAGACTAGAGTGATATTTGTCTAATAAGTATATCCACTGTAGGAAAATATCACCTTAGTTTATAAGATTATGAAAAGACAATTTGACCCAAGTATTGACTGTGGCGCAAAAACAAGACTTTGAGAAATTGAGAAATTGATCGGATTACATGATTCATCACGCTCATTATGATTCTGTACAGAACATGGATAAGAAATGAATTTGTTGTTGCACTTTTTCTAGCATTTTTCACACTTCTTTAAGTCTCGAATGTAATTAGCCGCATACTTGAATGAATGCTCTGTGATGTTGGCGCTTTCACAGGCCCACGTACTGTAGAGCTGGTTTCAAAGAAAATAAGGCTTTCAGGGTGTTATTTATTTAACTTGTCCATAAAGTTATTCACAGTGAGAACCTTTCTCTCTGCTCTCCCTTAGAGACCCAAAGCCAAAGAAAGCTGGATTTATCCATCCATCAGGTCATATTTCCACACCTAAATTTCTGTTGTTCCATCTTATTCGGTCTTCCTCTTCTCTCAACTTCTAAAACACACTTGAATAGCACAGAGCATTGTCTAGCACTTGCAATTACATCACTTATTTATAACAAAAAGAGTGAGGGAGAGATGTTCCCTAAAGAAAGGAAGATACATGAGGCTTGCGTAAAGACGAAAGGACGACTCCTGGGTACCATGGTAACAAGCAGTCGGTCGTTGCTCACCTTGCTGTTATGCCTGGTCGGGTGACGGTAACTCCATCCGACATGGCAGAGGATATTCATGTTCTGGGGCGAATACAACGAGGCCAGTGAGGACACTGTCAGTCAAACTATAGTAGGGGTTCTCCTGTAGATGTGACGCCATCAACACACAAATATACTCAATGGAATGAATATGTTTTCTTAGTGCAATGCTGGAAAGAATGCATTTACCGTGACCTTTTGAGTCCACCTGCAGCCTCCCAGCGCTCACATAAGCTTTTTACACAGAGCCAACACACAAATACACACACATTCCCACCGGAACTGCCCAGCATGGCCTGTACTGCTCCTAAAAGCTGCTGCTGTACCTGTAAATGTACATTTGGAGTGCATAATAAAATGGAAATGCATCAACTCTATTTGGTCCCACGGAGTGTTTATAAAGAACTCCATTACCTCTCTCTGTCCATGGTAACACTCTGAACTAATAGTTCAATCAAAATGAAAACTATGCCACCTTTTAAAGTCAAGAGTGGGGTATTACTGATGTATTTTAATAAAATATATTAGAATAACATGTGAAAATGTCTTGTTAACCACATACCTTATATCAGGCATTTCAAGGATTACTTCACTCTTGAATTAAAATCTCCTGATAATTTAGTCACCCCCATGTCATCCAAGATGTTCATGTGCTTCTTTTTCAGTTGAAAAGAGGAAAAAGATTCCAGGATTTTTCTCCATATAATTTACTTCAATGGGAGCCAACGGGTCCAAATTGCAGTTTCAATGCAGCTTCAAAGGGCTCTACACAATCCCACCCGGGGAATAAGGGTCTTAAAGGAGAACTCCACTTCCAGAACAAGAATTTACAAATGAGTTACTCACCCCCTTGTCATCCAAGATGTTCATGTCTTTCTTTCTTCAGTCGTAAAGAAATTGTTTTTTGAGGAAAACATGTCAGCATTTTTCTCCATATAATGGACTGATATGGTGCCCCGATTTTGAACTTCCAAAATGCAGTTTAAGTGCAGCTTTAAACGATCCCAAATGCAGTTGTAAAGTAAGTTGTAAAGCGTAACGATCGGTTATTTTAATAAAAATAATACAATTTATGTACTTTTTAATGCCAAACGCTCGTCTTGTCTTACTCTGCCTGGTCTGTTTTTGTTCCCGTTCGTGACAGTTAGGGTATGTCGAAAAACTCCCATCTCATGTTCTCCCTCAACTTCGCAATCGTCCTATATCACTGTTTTACCTTTTTTTGTTAAGGGTGTTTGATCTTCTTTGCATGTTCACTTTGCAAAGACTGGGTCGGTACTTCTGCAGTGATGTAGGATGATATTGAAATCATTTTTGAAGTTGAGGGAGAAAATACGATACAGAGTTTTTCGACATACCCTGTCTTGAGTCAGAATACACAGAGTTCAGGGAGAGAAAGGCAAGACGAGCAGTTGAGATTAAAAAGTATTTAAATTGTATTTTTTTTTTTAATGAAAATAACTGATCGTTTCGCTAGATAAGACCCTTCTTCCTTGGCTGGGATCGTTTACAACCGCATTTGGGATTGTTTGAAGCCGCATTTAAACTGCACTTTGGAAGTTCAAAATTGGGGCACCGTATCAGTCCATTATATGGACAAAAATTCAGAAATGTTTTCCTCAAAAAACATAATTCCTTTACAACTGAAGAAAGACAGACATGAACTTCTTGGATGACAAGGGGGTCAGTACATTATATGTGAATCTTTGCTTTGGAAGTGGACTTCTCCTTTAACTATCAAAGCACCCTGTCGTTTTCTAAAAAAATACAAATTTAGATACTTTATAACCATTTATTTTTTCAGTAATGAGTAATCAAATGAACTAATGTTTCCCCCGTTACAACACCATTACCATTACTAACAATAAAATGTGGCGTTACTATAATTTATTATAATATTATTAGAATTGTATTTTTCAGTTCATCTGAATGGATGTGCAGCATACCTGTTTTTGACTAACCGTAAACTGTGTGAAGGCCCACAACTAGCCGCCGTTTTGTCTCACACACACTCAACATACAGAGGGAGAGAGAGTTGCATACCATGCAGAATTGACGCGCTACATGTAAACAATATTCTTTGCTGTATTTTCCTGGCAAAATAACAGAGCTCCTCTGGTATTCTTGAGCTTTTTAAAAACTGCTGGTTTCTCCGGTAGTAGGCGGAACTAATGCGCAAACAGCAATCTCATTGGCTGGCGCTCACCTATTATCTTCCCCGTTTTGATTTCAGCAAATCCGTTTGAGCGAACACAGACAACATGATTAATATTCATGAACCCAGCAGCTCATTAATCCTAGTAGAATTCATAGTAGTTTTGTTATTTAAATTATCATAATGTCATAATACAGTGCTTGACTGACTGATGTGAAGTCTACTTTCAAATATTTAAAAAACTGCTATTAAGTTTTATACATGTATAGCAGTCAACATTTAAAATGGATCAAAATTGTTTTTAAATTTATTTAAATTTTTTACATTTAAAAATATTTTTTTTCCAAGAAAAGAATGCATTAAGTTGATCAAAGGCAACAGTAATGACATTTAAAATGTTACAAAAGATTTTATTAATCAAAGAATTCCAAAAAAAAAAAAAAAAATTAAGCAGCACAACTGTTTCCAGCATTCATAATAATAAGAATATGATGATAATAAGAATGACAATTCAATTTTGCTACCAAAGAAGTAAATTATATTTTCAAATATATTAAATAGAAAACAGTGAATTAAATTGGTATTGATTTCATAATTTTACTTTACTTTACTCACGCGTGACCTTTCCAATGTGATTACATAAAGCGTGAAGTGCAGCTAGTGCAAGATGAGCATTTGTGGTTAAAAATTGTATACATTTTTATTTATTTATTTATTTTTTTAGAAAAAGACCAATCGTTTCACTCGATAAGACCCTTATGTCTTGGCTGGGGCTGTGTGGAGCCCCTTGAAGCTGCATTGAAACTGCAATTTGGACCTTCAAGCCACTGGCTCCCATTGAAGTCCACAATATGGAGAAAAATCCTGGAATGTTTTCCTCAAAAACCTTAATTTCTTTTCGACTGAAAAAAGAAAGAAAAAAAAAAAAAAGAAAGGGCTGAGTAAATTATTTGATCATTTTATCAGTTAACCACAGTGTTGAAGTTGCAGATGGGACTTATTGATGAGATGTTAAGATGACATTCAGATAACGTTCTAGTGAGCATTTTATTGGATAAAAATGTGCATGTGACCCAGCTTCGAAAGGATGAGTCATCTTTTTAAAAAAAAAAAAAATAATAATAATAATAAAGTTTATATTTTAAACATTTGCTAAAAGTTTTCTTCAAGGCCTCAAGGATAACCAACGTGGTCTAAAAGCTGCAAAACTCCTTGGGAGTTATATAGGGTCTTTACAGCACTGTCAACAGATTACTTTGGGGCGAATGTACTGTATATGGAAGATATGGCTTTGGAGAACAGGACAGAGAAAAGGAGAGAGACGATGTGAGAGAGAGAGAAAATGAGAGATCTTTCGGCTCAATCTGTTCTCCCTGGTGACTGATAGCGGATTCTGTTTGAGCGCCGTGTTGGGGTATTAAGTCATCTGCTCATTCCAAAGATCAGCAATGTCTATGATGAAAGGGCAGATACTTGCCACACACACACACACACACACACACATCCAGCTACCTCTTTGCAGCACACAGCAGAGACCTGCCGACTACGTTTCTTGGAGAAATGTCATCTCTCATTTTAACATGCAAAACTGACTGATCATTTGAACTTCTCTCGCTCTCCCTGACAGCTATTATGCCAATGATTGCTTCCAGAAGATCCCTTTGTGTTTAGACGTGCACACCATGCCTCCTATGATCAGATATTTCATCATTCAAGTGATGTTTTTGGCACTTAAACCCACACTGGAGGAAAAAAAAAAGACTTTTTCTTTCTAATTTCTGTGCCCCTAGGGTCATCTAACAGAAGTGCAAAAATATTGATTGTTTTCAAACCACTTTTTCTCATCCCATCTTCCATTGGGCAATCGCATAGACAGCCCTGCCTCACACTCACACCACTGGTTAAGCCATTGTTGTTATTTAAATAGTGTGACATGCTATGTAGTAGACCTCTTTCCTCTCATAAACTGCAATATAATTTCAACTAAAATTTAAGAATATTTCATATTCAATTATTTTTATTTATTTATTTTTGGGCAGGTTTTAATGGAATGACACCCGTTTTGGTGTAATATTTGTCATTTCCAGCATTAAGACTATTTTATTTTATTTTATTTTATTGTATTTCAAGAAAGGATGCATTGAATTAATCAAAAGTAACAGTAAAAACATTTATAATGTTACAAAAGATATACATATATAAAGAGGGATAAAATAAAATAAAATTTAAGTTTTTTTTTTTTTCAAGAAAGGATGCATTAAAAAGTGACAGTAAAGACATTTATAATGTTACAGAAGATATACATATATAGGGAGAGAGAAAATGTTTATTTTTATTTTATTTTAAGAAATTATTCTTAACATTTATAATTCCAAAAGAGAGATATATTCTTTAGAACTTTTTATTAATCAAAGAAAAAGAAATATTTTATTTTATTTTATTTTAGCATTTTTTCCAAGAAAGGGTGCATTAAATTAATCAAAAGTGACAGTAAAGACATTTATAATGCTACAAAAGATATACAGATAGATAGATATATAGATATAGGGAGAGAGAAAAATGTATTTTATTTAAGAAAAAAAATTCCAAGGAAGGATGCATTAAATAGATCAAAAGTGACATTTATAATGTTACAAAAGATATGGATATAGAGAGACTAATTAAATTATGTAAATTATTTTATTTTATTTTATTTTAAGAAATATTTTTTTCCAAGAAAAGAATGCATTAAATTGATCAAAAGCGACAGTAATGATTTATAATATTTTTTTTTTTCCAAGAAAGGATGTATTAAATTAAGCAGCACAACTGTTTCTAACACTGATAATAATAAGAATGACTGCTTAAAATTCGGTTTTGCTACCAAATAAATAAATTATATTTTCAAATATATTAAATAGAAAACAGTGAATTTAAATTGGTATACATTTCATCATTTTACTTTACCTTTTTTTTTTTCAAATAAATGCAGCATTGGTGAGCATAAGACTTATTTCAAAAACATTCAATAAAAAATCTTACTGACCCCAAACTTTTTAACAGGACTGTATAACAGCTAATATTTTACCAGCAAAAAATGTAACATCACTTTCAAGAACACTTATCTCTGTTTATGAGGTTTATTATTTTGCGTTTTTGTCTGCTTGAGACATAGCAATGTCCTTAATGTCCTCAAAAACATCCAACATCTGTTTTGTTTTTTTTTTCCCTCATGGGACCGCTGAGCTTAGAGTGCCCACATCACTGAAGCATGTTGAGACATGACGCTGTGCTCTATGGGGGAAATATGACCACAGCAGAGAAACACGGGGTTATGGTGCCACGGCTTAGATGAACCGAACTCATCCGAGAGGAGGAGGAAGAAAGGCAGGATGTGGGTCAGGGGCCAAAGAGAGCCAAGGGAATGGGTCAGTGGTTACAGTAAAAGACAATGTTCTTTATCGATCCGAACACACACACACGTTCTCAGTTTCCCACCGTCAACTTCCTCAATCGCTCCCATTTCCTGCGTAATAGATTGTGAGGATGATTAATGAGATATCAGTTGAAATTCCCTGACCAGACAGCACCCGTCTGACTTCAGATGACAACGTCTCATTGTTAATTATTTAAATAGGAATTACAAAGAAGTGGCAGAGACAATCAGTAACACGCATCACCACTGTAATTAAAAACCGTCCTGATGGCGTACGAGGCTAAACTGGCTTGATGCTGATGAGAATAGAGTACATCACGCCGATTTGGTTAAGAAAACTTTAGCAAAACTGATCACACGATCATATGTCAGATTAGGTCAGGTCCTTGCGGTTGCGATGGCTGGAGGTGGAATTTATGTGGTGTGCTCTTTGCAGGGGTTAACATACTTCTCCTGGCAGCTTCTGAGTGGAAGTAGATAACTGTGGGAGCTTTCTGTACATTCCTTATGCTCGTACTCAGCGCTTGCCAAGATTTGCTGTATTTGATATTCCTCAAACATTCTAGTTAAGGTTTGTTCTAAATCCATGAGTATTAAACTTCTAGAATTAAAGGGATAGTTCACATAAAAATGAAGATTCTGTCAGTAATTACTCACCCTCACGTTGTTCCAAACCCGTAAATTACTGTATTTTTGATGAAATCCGACAGCTTTCTGACACATTTAAGGCCCTGAAAGATAGTAAGGACATGGTTAAAATAGTCCATGTGACATCAGTGGTTCAACCTTAATTTTATAAAGCTACAAGAATACTTTTTTAGGGCAGAATTTAGACTGTAAAGGTGATTCTCATGCACAGCTTACTGAAAACAAGACGTGTGTTGCATGGCATGCCTCAAACTAGTGCTATCAATCGATTAAAAAAAAAAAATAATAAAAATAAAAAAAGAACTAATTAATACATTTTTTTCCTAACATTCTAACATTTCTAACATTAAGGTTTTAAAATATACTTTTATATTGGAATAATTTCACATTTAATCTTCAACTTAAAACATAAACATATACATACATAACATAAAACTATTTTTTTTTTAGTATATTTGTTTAATGGCATATTTTTTATGACTGAAGGTGAGTATCACTGATACAATACTACTGATGTTTCTAGAATATTGTTCTTTTTTTTCCTTATGTTTAACCATTGACTAGAGCCATTCAACATTACAGTATAATTGAGAGCTATCAATTTTAACATTTATTAGACTTTAAAAAACAACAACTTCTAATTTATTTGAATTTAAAAAAATCTTCACATAAACCCATTATTTACATGTGCCCTTCAGCAAGTAGGAAATATAAAGAAAGTGAATAAAGTTATCTTCAGACTGATCTAAAGTTAGTTGCCATATCTTTTCTATCTGATCCGACTTACTGTTTTTCTAAAAATGATGATGATTTAAAATTGGGAAAAATCCCATAAACGTTGACAACGTTAATCAAGCTAGCAACACGTTAGTAACATTCTAGCACGATCCTAGTAACTTTCTTATCATTCTAGAAACATGCTAACAACATGCTAATCATGTTAAAACGTTAGCAACATGAGAATCATGCTAAAACATGCTAGCAACATGCTAATCATGCTATCAACATGTTAGTAACATGTTAGTAACATGCTAGTAACTTGCTAATCATTCTAGAAACATGTTAACAACATGCTAATCATGTTAAAACAAGTTGACAACATGCTGCAACTTGCTAACCATGTTAGAAATATGCTAACAACATGCTAATCATGATAAAACATGCTAGTGACATGTTAATCATGCTAACAACATGCTAGCAACATGTTAAAACATGTTAGCAACATGAGAATCATGCTAAAACATGCTAGCAACATACCAATCATGCTAAAACATGATAATCATGCCAGCAACATGCTAGTGGCTTGTCAATCATTCTAGAAACATGCTAACAATATGCTAATCATGCTATCAACATGTTAGTAACATGCTAGTAATATGCTAGTAACTTGCTAATCATTCTAGAAACATGTTAACAACAAGCTAATCATATTAAAACAAGTTGACAAGATGTTGCAACTTGCTAATCATGCTAGAAATATGCTAACAACATGCTAGCAACATGCTAATCATGCTAGCAACACATTAGTAACATGCAAATCAGGTTAGAAACATGTTAACCACATGCTAGTAACTTGCCAATCATTCTAAAAACATGCTAATCATGGTAAAACATGTTGACAACATGCTAGTAACTTGCTAATCATGCTAGAAACATGCTAATCATACTAAAACATGCTAGTGACATGCTAATCATGCTAGTAACATGTTAGAAACATTACAACATGTTAATCATGCTAACAACATGTTAGTAACAAGCAACATGCTAGCAACACATTAGTGACATGCAAATCATGTTAGAAACATGTTAACAACATTGTAGTAACTTGTTAATCATTCTGGAAACATGCAAACAACATGCTAATTATGTTAAAACATGTTGACAACGAGCTAACAACATGCTAGTAACTTACTAATCATGCTAAAAACATGCAATCAACAATAATCCTGTTAAAACATGTTAGCAACATGCTAATCATGTTAAAAACGTGTTAATGATATGTTAATCATGCTAGTAACTTGCTAATGATGCTAGTAACATGTTAGCTAGCTGGCTGCAAAAGTATTTTAAACATCAATCTATCTCAGACAAAAAAATGGAAAACTTTTAAAACTTTTAAAATCTTTTCAAACTTTTTCTAACTTTCTGGTCAGGCTCAAAAGTCTCCCGGTTGATGTGGTCGTAAAGGCGTTCTGCGACTAAATAAACACAATTCTTGTCAAGGAAAAAGAGACAGAAGCAGCAGTTAAGAGTCGGGTGGCCAACCCTAACCCCGCCCCCTGTGTTAATATTTTAACACCGTTAAACTGGAAATATTAATTTTAATTTTACCTTCAGGGAATGCAAATCTAGTTTGAAATCTTGCTCTGTTTCTCCATGGAGTTTTTTATCTGTATTTTTTTCTTGCCCTTTACTACATCTACTCCCTAGACAGTTGAGGAAGAGGAGAAGTGTGCGGATAGTGAGGAAGAATCCTGCATTCTCCGCCTCAGTAGCCGATGTAACCTTGACTTCACGACCTGGGCGTCCACATTGCCATTAGCTATAATCGGTGGATGCCAAAACTCTCACTGCAGTTGCACCAGGAAGTGCAATTCATGCATTACAGTGTTTATCTCGAGTGCAGACCGCAGACAGGTGTGCTCATAGAGGGGTCTGCTGTTATTTCAGCACTAGCTGGAGGTGGGCTAAGTGCAGGCTGGGTGAGCAGTAACCTGCTGATGATGGGGAGATGTAGTAGTCATGCCGCCAACAGAGAAAGCTGGGGTCTCTCAGCACTGAAGCCCTGACAGGGCCAGCGCTTATGTCTTGCTGTGAACAACATGTTGCCAACTGGAAAATATTTACATGTCACTGGAGGATATGGTTGAATGTGTGCCTTTTTTTTTTTTCCTTTTTTTTGAGTTTCAAGTTTCTTTAGTGCTAAACGTTGGTGTGAACAGGATAAATATGACAACAGCATATTAAAAAATATATCAAATGTGTTTTTTCCTGACGTGCAAGCAAGGAGAATGTGTACTTCCCACAAATCTACAAAACAAACTAGGGCCTGAAACTATTAAATGATTTTTATTTTATTTTATTTTATTTTATTTTATTTAAATGGTCAGTTAAAAGAACATAATTGTTGGTCATATAATCTTAAAAAAATATATAATAATAATAATAATAATAATAATAATAATAATAATAATAAAAAATCAAAAAGTGTAATTGTAAAAAAAAATCAAATGACAATATTATAAAATGAATTAATTATTATAAGAATTAATAATTACCTGTTATGGAATATAATAATAATAATAAATTAAAAAGTGAAATTGTGAAAAAATGTATATTACAATATTTAAAAAAATCATTAATAGTAAAAAAAAAAAAAATAAACTTGTAAACTAAGCTGTCACTTGTTATGGAATATAACAACAACAACAACAACAATAATAATAATAATAATAATAATAATAATAATAATAATAATAATAATAATAATAATAATAAATGAAAAAATTAAATTGTGAAAAAATAATGGAATATGGAATATAGCAACAATAATAACAATAACAATAATAGCAATACTACTACTACTACTACTACTACTAATAATAATAAATTAAAAAGTGCAGTTGTGGAAAAAAAAATCAAATGACAGTTATAAAATGTATTCATTAATATAATTATAAAAAATAAACTTTTGTAAGCTAAGCTGTCACTTGTTATTGAATATGTAATAGTAATAATAATAATAATAATAATAATAATAATAATAATAATAATAATAATGGAATTGTGAAAAAATCTAATGTCAAAGTTATAAAATTAATTAATAATTATTATAATAATTAATATAATAATTAATAATTAATTACAAAAAATAATCTCTTGTGTAAACGTATGGAACATAATAATAATAATAATACAAAAATAATAATAATAAATAGTGGAATTGTGAAAAAAATCAAATGAGAAAATAATACAATTAATTGTTAAATATATAATAATGAATAATTAATAATAAATATAAACTTTTGTGTAAACAAAGCTGTCACTCTTACAAAACTAACAAGACACCAAAGTGTACCTTATTTGTAGTCAGTGCCAGCAATCACTTTTTTTTTTTTTTTTTTTAAGAGAGTGTGTGTGTGTGTGTGTGTGTGTGTGTGTGTGTGTGTGTGTGTATGTATGTGTGATTAAGACCGAATGAAAGACAGAGGGAGACTATAAATAGCAGCTGCACACTTCTGAGTTTCTTTTCATCAACACACGGGCACCTGCCCGGAATAACGTCACCCATCATCCCATTTGGCAGGAGGTTTGGACTTCATCATTAGAGTCTTTTTTCTTCCCTGACTGAGAGCTCTGTGCTGAGACGAGGGAAAATAGATAGATGCAGAGAGGGACATAGCGCTACACAGACTGAGAGAAAAAGAGAGATAGATTGAGGTCGGCGGGAGGAACGAACGAGTGGCCGAGTCTTCATTTTAATCTTGTTCTCTCCTACGTAAACCCACTGCAGATATTTGGACCAACTTGCTCCAGTGAATTACCGTTAGTGTGAATGGATGGCATGATTAATATGACCTGACCCTCCGAGCATATTTTAAGACATTTGTACAGTGCTACCAAAAAAAAGGCAAAATATTTTATCATTTGAGTTGATGAAATGCATCATAACTATACGGAACACCAGCATGTAGGACATAATTATACAGAGACTATGATGACACATAATCGGTTGAGTTTGTGATGAAAAGAAACTTCAGACCCTGTTATTTTCTCCTGCCATTCTTACTGTGGTTTATATAATGCTCACCTTTATTTAATGCAAAGTATTTTTTAAAATATTTTATATAAATATATATATATATATATATATATATATATATATATATATATATATATATATATATATATATATATATATATATATATATATAAAATACAGTTAAAAACATCAACATACAAATATAAATAAACATTATTATTATATTATGTTTTATATATTAATTATATAGTAATATATATTCAGTATTCATATTATTGTGTGTGTGTGTGTGTGTGTATTTTAAAGAAATATTATACTGTAAAAGAGCTGTTTTTATTTTTTATGAATGATTTATTTTATATTTTAATTTAAATATCAAAAAGTTAAAAAATAAAGAAATATTATCACTATAATATTACTGTAAATGTTATATTATTATATATTTATTATTATAAATGTATTACAAATATTATAAAGAAATATTATTACACTATAAAAGAGTACTTTATTTATTTTAATGAATTAATAAATAAATTTATTTGTATATTTTTTATATATGAACAATAGAGTAAAAATAAAGAAAAATTATCTCTATAATATTATTGTAAATAAATGTTATATTATTATATATTATTATAAATATAATGCAAACATTATAAAGAAATATTGTTACACTTTAAAAGAACCATTATATATTTATTTATTTGTTGTTTGTTTATTTTATTTGGTTTTATATATTATATAGATCACAAATATTATAACTACAATATTATTGTAAATTAAATATTATATTATTATATATATTATCATAAATATATTACAAATATTATAAAGAATATTATTACACTGTAAAATAACAGTTTTTTATTTATTGAATTAATTAATTTTATATTTTATGATTTATTTTTATTCTTTTTATAAACAGAGCCAAAATGTAAAGAAATATTATTACTATAATATTATTATAAATTATATATATATATATATATATATATATATATATATATATATATATATTACATAACATTATAAAGAAATATTATTACACTGTAAAAGAGCTATTATTTATTTATCAAAAATAAAAATAAGGAAATATGATCACTATAATATTATTGTAAATAAATATTATTATAATATGTATTATTATAAATATATTACAAATTCTATTACAAAATATATAAAGAAATATTATGTTCTAAAAAACACTTTTTTTTCTTATCAGTGATGATTTACTGTCTCTTGGCTGAATAAAATAGGCCTAATTAAGTTTAAAATAGATTGTATAATCTAAAAAAAATTCAAAATTAAAATATATATCTAATAACTAATCCCAAACTTTTGAATGGTAGTCTTATATACGTATATAGCCATTATATAAGTTCAGTTTCAGCACTTAAAAAACAGCTAAAGAGAGAGAGAAAGAGTCATTAGCATTCGACGGTCTAACTGCACCTGTGCTGTCGCTGTCATTTAAGGTAATGAGTCTGCACACTGGCAGTGATTTAAGAACACACTCGCCTCATTCACAGTCAAAACACTTGTCTCAATCGCCTGTCTTCGCTTACACACATGCAGCCTCATTACCCATGTGTCTCCACACCAGTCACTGTGTAGCTCACCACATTTTACAAACCTAAGTAAAACACAATGGCCAAAAGCTGCCTTTCTTGTGCTACAAAGCACAGCAACATAAATGTTTCCGAGTGATTACAGTTATCTCTCTAACTCAATCTAAGTGGTTCAGATACAGGGAGATAGCAGCACTGAACAGAAAATTGAGTTAGAGTGTGCCTGGTCAAAAATCACTTGCTTGAGGTGCAGGAACATGAAACCTGGTACTAATAACTGCTGTAAATCTGTCCTACTGCCCACTGACATTACAGGTATTTTTTTTTTAGATTTCTAGCTAGCCTAACACAAACCATATCTGACTTATTTTCAGCTTGTAGGCTTTTTATTTAGTTCCAGTGGGAGACTTGCAGCTACTGTGACACTGCAAATATCATAAGGTTCATGATTTTTTTTCGTGTTTGCATGGCATTGAATCTATATTGGAATTAAATAGACGAACATTTCCATGAAATCTAATATGAAGCTCTGCTATAGCTGTCCGCTTTCAATTTTTCTGGTCATATGGACTTTACATAAAGGCTTGGTATCTGTATTTCTAAGCTCAGCTGGCAATTTTCTTTTTATCAAAGATTTAATGTGTGGTATTACCTAAGATTATGGGCAAATCTCAATGTCATTTTTAATCAAAAGTGATTGTGGTAAAGGCGATGACCTTCAGTTTGCAGTTCAGTGAGGATTTTTCTCAACAAGCATTTTTAAAGAAACCACAAGGTAAAGTTGCAGCCAGAGATGAAAAATTATGATTATACTGGGACTCGTGCTTATGAAATAGTGTGGCAATATTGACGGCATACCATTCATTTAAAAGATCATGTTTTGCTCTTTCAGTGTAGATTAATTTTTTCAATAAAAAGCATTTCTGTTGACTTAATGCACATGCAAAGGCACATGGCTCATTGCTATATGCAGTGCTATGTTAAAAACATATCTACAGTATGCATGTATTCAATTTCAAGGAAGTGTCTTATAGCTTGAGCATGTACAAAATGACAAAAATTGCAAGGTTAGGGCTCTCACTAACAAATATTTTGGTAGTCGAGTAATCAGTCGATTATTCTGACGGTTAATAGAGTAATTAGATATTTTTAATTAATTTTTTGAGGTAATATAAATAGACCTAAGCTAACAATACCCTTAAAATTACTTAAAGTACATATTTATAATAGCAATGAGGCAATAATGTATTCAAGTACAGTATCAGAAGCAAGTAATCATATGGTTTTTCGAACAAAACTCTGAAAATACGTTATGTATTATAAACAATTAAACTAATATGCATTATGCATTATATCAGGTGCCTGCAGAGGGCGCCAACGGCCTGACGATTGTTTTTACACTTCACTGCACGATCTAATCCTTGTTTATTATTGACCAAACAACATTTAATTCAAATGTCCACTTGATCTTTAATATTTAGATATTTCTTTATCACAAAAATGCTACAGCCACTGTAATTTCTTAAATATGTTGACATCAAAACGTGCAAACTCAGAGTGAGGGGTTTCAGCTTTTATTTTGAAACCGCGCATAGGTTTATAAACTAGCCTTTTTCACAAAAATCGGAAGTGACGTCAGCGCAGGGTAAAGTCAGTTCCGCTACAGGTCTGTGCCTATTATATTAATATGCTCTTGTCTCAAATAATGCCTTTTACCTTTTCTTTTCTTTGTCTGCTTTCCAAGTTGTTATATAATCAACAAAGAAACAACATTTTACTTGTTTGTAATTTATATGGGCACTCAGACCGGTACTCGTCAATATAATATATGCGCAACATAGCGCCAGCTATAGTTTCTGTTCTCCATCTCCGGTATATTTAATCAATTTAATCAATTTACTCAGTCATTTCCCTCGAATCACTACATCATGGTAAATTATAACAGCGTTTATATCCAAATATTTCGAGAGGGTGCTCGCTGCAGAGCCAAATGGGAGGAGCTGGAGCTCTAGCTCCCCCTCGCTGGAGGTAATGGGTGGAGATGGACACCTAACCACACCCTAACCCTACCCCTTACCCTATCCTAAACATAACTCCACCCATTAGTTCACACAGAGGTGGAGCTGGACATCCAGAGAGGGGGAGCTGGAGCTCATTTGGCTCTGCAGTGAGTACTACTTGAATATTTCCCCAAGAATAAATGAAACAATTCTGAGTCCGGATGATGCATAAACTCAATACAACAACGTAATCCAGATCCAAAAGGAATAAAGCCATTAATCGGAGTCATGTCTTATTTAGTATTATATTATTTTATTATGTATATCCCTGGGCACATTATGCAACGTACATTTACACCCTAAAGTTAATAATGCAAAGGAGAGCAAGTAGAAAATACAATATTACTTTCATAATAATAATAATAACAATATTAATCGTGAAAAAAAATTATTTGAAGAGTCATAATGCACAGCCAGCACCAAATAGACAGTACGGCAAAACTTAAAACTGTACTGTATTATAAGTGCTAACATTCATAATTAAATAAACACAGTATTTGTGATGACCAGACGCTGACACAAAGTTTTTGAATAAATGTTTGCTATTTTTAGAGTAAAACACCGGTATATATCATAGTATCATAGTATCTATTTTGTAAAAATAGACTTTGATTCCCGAACTTACTCTTGTTCAGTACGGCCACTGCTGTCACCGGAAAAACGTTTACCCTGCAAGCGCCAGTCCGGAAGCCAGAAACACAGAAGTGTGAAAAAGGCTAACTATTTACCTTACATATCTGATGAAATGACGACCGCTGCGTTCCAAGATGAACCTTATAATATGCAGAGATGGAGTTTGAGAAGCATTTACTGTGAATGGAGCTGCTCTGAGACGCACGTACATGACGTTAACCTACACGCATGTAAATAATTAAACCGCATATATTAAACCTACATCGCATATATTTATTTAATTGAATCGTAGCGTTTGTGAATTCACTATAGCATTACGGTTTATTATAATCTTTAAATTGATTTATTATATCATGCTGCCTTGGAAAACGATCTAATAATGCGTTTCATGGATTCGCGTCTGTGGAATGTACCACTTCCGGTATTTTGTCGGTTACTTGAGACTTTTAAATGGACTACTTGCACTGAGCCTCGTGACGTACTTCCGTTTTTAAATGTTACGGCTCAGTTATTTTACGGTTATGTACATTTTCAATGCGCTGTAATCATCTAGTTGACTTAAACACCTAATAAAATGAGATTTAGCGGGATGATTTATAATTCAAAAATTTTCAGAGACAGGAGAAGACATATTCTGATGATTACTGAATTTTCCAAACTCAACGGAACGTTAAGTTTTAATCTAACAAAAACCGATCTGCGAAAGCAGTGGCTAGTAATCATACGTGATTGTGGCCTAATCGCGACACTGCAGTTTGTGAGATCTGATGAATAAGATCATAATGAACCTTTATTTATCTGTATTAAATATGTTACTCACTATTCTGTGTCATATTCTGTCATCATTTCACTGTATGAAGTCTAATGCCAAAATGAGTATTCAATAATCGCACTGTCAGCGCGTTACTGTTAAAAATTATTTAAATGTTTAACATTGTTAAATAAGGCTGTTACCTCACATTCATTCAGCCATTTTAAACAATGGAAAAAGCAGTATGGACCCTGAATAGGACCACCGTCGCACACAAACAAATTAGCCATGGTTTTACTACAAATAAAACCAGAAATTGCAATTGAAGTTAAACCATATAACCACAAATTAACTCGGGTTTTACTACACTGTCCATAGTTTAACAATGGTAGGCTATTTGTAGTAAAAGTGTTGTTATACAAATCGTAAAAATGGGAAAAACATGGCACTTTTACTATAGTAAAACCATGGTTAATTTTAGTAAGGGTGTTTATCAGTCAAACTCATTTAAAGGAAAAGTCCACTTCCAAAACAACAATTTACAAATAATTTACTCACCCCCTTATCATCCAAGATGTTCATGTCTTTCTGTCTTGAGTCGTAAAGAAATTATGTTTTTTGAGGAAAGCATTTCAGGATTTTTCTTCATTTAATGGACTTCAATTGTTTGAACTTCTGAAATGTAGTTTAAATGCAGCTTCAAAGGGCTCTAAACGATCCCAGCCAAGGAAGAAGGGTCTTACCTAGCGAAATGATCTGTCATTTTTTTTGAAAAATAAAAATTTGTATACTTTTTAAGCACAAAAGCTCACGTAGTACAAGCTCTCGGATGCACGTCCACGGGTCGTTCTTGAACAATTTTTTCATTTTGAACGAATCTTTAATGTGACTCGTGAAGATTGAGTTGTCTCAGGGAGTGATTCGCAACATCCTGTTAGGTTGTTGACGAAATGACTCGAAAAAAGATTTGTTCATTTTGTTGAACGAGACACAAAGGTCAGAGACGGTAAAATGATCCGAACTTTCCATCACTACTACGAATCACTTCTAAGTTCATCATCTGTGTACTCCAGCTCAAAAAGGTAGAGTATGGTGAAAAACTCCATGTTATTTTCTCCTACAACTTAAGAATCATCTGACACGTTGTACCTTTTTGTTTGTAAACAGCGTTTGACTTGCACTTTCTTAGTCTTTGCGTGTTCACTTTGTAAACACTGGGTCTGTAGATCCGCCTAGGTTCGGCATGACCTTTTGACATGATTCAGTAGTATGTCGCGAACGCACATGCCAGAGCTTGTGCTACATGAGCTTTTGTGCTTAAAAAGTATACAAATTTTTATTTTTTGAAAAAAAATGAGAGATAGATAATACCCTTCTTCCTCGGGTGGGATTGTTTAGAGCCCTTTGAAGCTGCACTTAAACTACATTTCGGAAGTTCAAAATCGGGGGCACAATTGAAGTCCATTATATGAAGAAAAATCCTGAAATGTTTTCCTCAAAACCCATAATTTCTTTACAACTGAAGACAGAAAGACATGAATATGTTGGATGAAAAGGGGGTGAGTAAATTATTTGTAAATTGTTGTTTTGGAAGTGGACTTCTCCTTTAAAACTGTACATTCATCAGGTATGAAATATGATCAGTAATAGAAAAATACTGTTCATGAAAATGCGGCAGGTTAGTGGGGAAATATATTTATTTATTTATTATTCAAAATGCACATACCGAAGGGAAATATATTTATAGTAACCATTCAGCAGGTTAAATATGATTTATGTTAACGCAGAGAATATGATTAATTGTTTTTTTAAAGAAATGCCAGCCCTAAAATGTAGTAATGATCTGCGTTCTCATGAGAAACTGTCTGTATGTAGGTGCGCTGAACGCTAACCGGAAACTCCTGAGCCGTAACAAGTAGAACGTGGAAGTAGTTGTGCAAGTAGTCCATTGCAGTTGAGGATTTTTTAAAATCGAGTACTCAAACTGAATCAAGGAATCGTGAGATTCAGATATTTTATGTATATTTTGTTTATGTATTTATTTATTTGCTGTTTAAATTGAATTTTTGACATTACATCAATTTTATCACACATGATGAATTGTTTTGAATTGAGACAAAGTAATGTGACAAAAATGGCAGTGGTATAACCAAAGTATATAAAAAAAATTCCAAAAAACAAAATCTTACTGACCCCAAACTTTTGAATGGTAGTATATATCCAGACAAATATAATGGGGGCTGAAAATACCCCGCATAGCAGAAATGACCCACATAGAATAGTATGTTTACAAGCAGCTTGCTAAAGTATGGCAGCCTGAACAAAGAAGGTCTCCACAGTGCTGTCATCTATATCCCCAGTCTCACTTTTGGCTTTGACAGTGGCTTTTCTAAACACCATCTCAATTTCAGCATCTGTACTGTGGTTATATTTTTAACTCTGACAGGACTGGCTAATCGCGCCTCTGTGCCCTCCAATGTAATTGCATCTGATTGCCCATCACTCCCCTACCTGCTCATCTTTTGAGCACTCAGAGCATGATAGAAACACTAGAGAGCTTTGAGTGTCAATATTTTTGTTGTTCTTTCCCCTTCAGAGGACGAAAAGGGTGTTACGTTAAATCCAGCTACTTTGCATGCTCTCAGTTCTCTTTCTTTTTCATGTTTATCAGTACTTTGTGTTAGCGTGTGTACTTATAAGGATTCACAGCAGATACATTCCTGTAGTGCAGTCTAGAATGCATTTGAGCTTTAAAAAAGGACAGTGAGATCCAGCTAACTACTTTAGCCAACCCAGGCTCATTGGAAAAAAAAAATGCAAACATTTAACGCAATTGTGGGGCAGAATATAAATTAATTAATAGTTGAGGTCAAAAGTTTACACCCCCCCTTTCAGAATCTGCAAAATTTTAATTAATTTACCAAAATAAGAGGGATCATACAAAATGCATGTTATTGTTTATTTAATATTGACCTGAATATGATATTTCACATAAAAGATGTTTACACATAGTCCACAAGAGAAAATAGTAGTTTATTAAAATGACACTGTTCAAAAGTTAACATCCCCTTGATTCTTAATACTGTGTTGTTACCTGAATCAACAGCTGTGTTTTTTTGTTTAGTGATAGTTGTTCATGAGTCCCTTATTTGTCCTGAACAGCTAAACTGCCTGCTGTTCTTCAGAAAAACCCTTCAGGTCCCACAAATTAATTGGTTTTCCAGCATTTTTGTGTATTTGAATCCATCTGTAAACACCAAGGACAGCTGAGGGACTCATATGCAACTATTACAGAAGGTTCAAAGGCTCACTGATGCTCCAGAAGGAAAAACCATGCATTAAGAGCCGGGGGGTGAAAACTTTTTGAATTTGAAGATCAGGGTAAATTTAACTTATTTTGTCTTCTGGGAAACATGTTAGTATCTTCTGTAGCCTATGAAGGGCAGTACTAAATGAAAACAAATATGATATTTAGGCAAAATAAGAAAAATTTACACATCTCCATTCTGTATGAAAGTTTTCACCCCCCCGGCTCTTAATGTGTGGTTTTTCCTTCTGGAGCATCAGTGAGAGTTGAACCTTCTGTAATAGTTGCATATACCTCAGTTGTTCTCATTGTGAAAAGATGGATTTTAAAACTTTTTAACAGAGTCATTTTTATAAATTCGATGATTATTTTTTCTTGTGGACTGTATGTAAACATCTTTTATATGAAATATCTTATTAAGGTCAGTACTAAAGAACAATAACATACATTTTGTATGATTCCTCTTATTTTGGTAAACTAATTAACATTTTGCAGATTCTGAAAAGGGGACGTAAACTTTTGACCTTTTTAAAAAATAAAAAAAACTCGAGTCAACTAAAGTTAAAATTTTTAAGTTCAGTCAACTCAAACAAGTTTAGTTGAAAAACTTGAAACTTGAAACGTTAAGTTGTACTAAGTGACAACTTAGATATTTGAGTTGATTCAACTGCAATTTTAAGGCAGCTGGGTAACAAATTATTTTGTTGACTCAACAAATTGTGTTTTTTGTTTTTGTTTTTTTACAGCGTACAAAGAAGAAGAAATAAAAAAGTAAAATACAAATACAATGGGCCTCATGAAACACAAGGAGAACTAATTTTTGTGTAAATCGGTCATAAAGCCATTCTGACATAAACTTTCAAATTCATGAAAATGTTTATATTTTGAAAGTGTCAGATGGTATGAAATAAATATACACCTGTTATCTAAACAAGTTATCTAAACAAAATAAAATATAAGGAAAAGGAGATATATGGTGATTTGATTTCTGAACTGCCGCGATTCATGTATAAACCAACATAATAAAAGGTTAGCACATTTATCCATTTCTGAGAAAATGAAAATGAAGCTAATTGGTCATTTAACTTTGAAACTGCGTAAAACGTACATAAAGCAACATAATATCACTTTTGGAAATATGTTGCAACATGCTTGTATTTTTCATGAGCCTGAGTTGACTTTAGTCTGCCTTTTTCACAGCAAGGTACATTTTTAGTCATTTGAATACCGTGCATTGCAGCACTATAACCTGCTAACTCCTTTATAGATATGCATATATACCCCACATACTACTTTTTTTTTTTTCCTAGAATAATTTTCTCCCTCATGTCCAGACCCCCAGTCTAGTTAGGTTCGCATTCAGGGGTCTACAAGAGCTCATGCATTTTCAGCACCCGCGCTCTCAAATGGAGAATGATGCTAATTAGGAATGGAACAAAGGAGCTCCCGCTCTGATCTTCCACTGCAGACTGCTGACTGTCAGCCTTTTTTTAATACTATAATTACCTTCGCCAATTACAACCAGAAAAATAACTGATTCAATAATAAATTATTGAACTTTTTCTCGACTTTTTTGCGATGTCAGGTCCATGGAAAATGCAAGTTCATATCGGAGGTGACCGGAGATGTAATGTTTCATTGGTTTTTTTATTTTCTTTCATACAGCAAGTAAAGTTTGAGGTCTTGTGCTATAATTAGTTTATTAAATCTGATAACGTAGAAGTAGTATAAAATATGTCATTGAGGGATTTATGAAGAACATTTTACTGGGGCACAGCTGTGTTTTGCTGGACCTTGTGCTTCTCAGAAAGGGTCCTAAAAAAGGGTCTTTATTTTTTTAATGGATCTTTAAAAGATATAATATTTCATTCATATTGGACAGGGTTTCCATTGCTACATTTGTTTCTGTACACAGCACCAATTTGCTTTGTAATGAACATGAAAAAGACAGCTCTTCAGATCTCAAGAGTGAGTCGAGTCCGTTGTGTCTTTTTATTGCTTCTAAATGGAATTTAAATTGAGTTCCAATAAAGTTTCAGAGAGAAGTATTCCGTTCCATTCTCTATTCATAAAGACCGATGGATGGATGGATGGATTTTTTGATGCCATATCTTATTTGTGTTCTTGTCCCTTCTAAAGTGTTGATTGAAATGCCAGCGTGATTTTGAACGATTCCATTTCAGAAATTGCCTGTAATTTCACCTTCACTGCTCAATTTAACACACTGATCAAACAATTATCCTTTATTAGGCGAAATGTTGCAATTCACTGGATTTATAACTGGTCCATTGCTTTCACGCTGTTTCCAGAACCCTCTATGTTATATGAATTGGACTTTTCTTTCTTCTAATATCAATCAGAGACACTGATTAGAGCAGAAGAAAACAGACAATTACAGTCGTGGCCTTTTTGTGTCAGAGATGACGCGTAGGACAGGGCCTTAGATTGACGCCGGCTGATACTGACTGAATGAATTGGCTTTGAAAGAGCATTGTGTGGAACAGAATGAAAATTAAAGTTCACATCCAATTGAAATTCAGTCCAGCTGAGGCCATTCAGATCTGAGAAATACTTTCAACATTTCTAGTTTTGCATGAATGGCAATGAAGATTAAAAAAGGAAGGCACGTTTGTTCAGAAAGGGCACCGCATGAAGCATTGACACACATGAGTATTTAGGATGTAAGTCTCATGCTTTAGTGCCTAATCTTGAAATCTGTCATTTTCACAAAATCCCACTTCTGAATGGTTCATTCATTTTAATTGTAAAGTGAAGTAGCTCTGCATGTCTTTCTTTGCATTTCTACAGCAGAATAATAAGGTGTTCGCTGTAATGGGGTCAAAGACATATATGAGTGTTCGCAAAAAGAAAAGGAAAAGCAAATAAAGGAAAAACATATATTTAACATATAGTTTAAAATACATACTTCATTTCATATGGTTTTTAAAACATTTTTAGGATTTAAATTAATGAAAAATATATTATTTAACAATCAAGTAGTATATATATATATATGTTTAATTTATTTTGCAAATATCAACATATATTATAAATATCAAAATGTTAAATGCAGAAATATTAATACATTTGGGGTTTAACATGACAACTTATAACCAAAACCAACATGGGTCAATTCTAATAATATAATATAATATAATATGATATAATATTATAATATTTTATGTATTTATTTGTTTGTTTGTCTGTGTGCTTTACAAAACATCATTTATAAATATATAAATATATGATAGATATATTGTAAATATAATATACATATTATAAATATTTATTTATTTATTTAATAAAAAAATTATTGCAGAAATATAATTAAATTTGAGGGGTTTAACATGAGAATTTACAACCAAAACTAACAGGGGTCTATTCTATTCTATTCTATTCTATTCTATTCTATTCTATTCTGTTCTATAGTAGTATATAATGTGATAGTATTCATTTATTTATTTATTTATTTGTTTGTTTTTTGTTTGTTTGTTTAACAGATTTCAACATTTTTTTTTTATAAATTTCAAGAAGTTATTGCAGAAATATCATTAAATTTTAAATTTCATTAAAGTTGTAAATGACAATTAGATATTATATTATATAAGAAGGAGTAATAACAAATTATGCCAAACTGCTTTATACTTAAAAAACATCTATTAATGAGATATAAGGACAGTATAAAAAAAAAAGTAACAATTTTAATGCAAAAATTAAATTGATAGATTTGACTACATTTATTGATATTTTTTTTTTTAGGTTGTCTACATATGCCCTTAGTCTAAGTCTTTAGTTAAAAATAGTCTTCAGTTCATTTGAGAAAAAGAGAAACACAATTCAGTGAGAGTGAGCTTCACAGTTATCCTCCAGCCTCCCAATAAATGGACTTTTATTCAGCGTCAACTAGACAGTTATTGCATCCAAAATAAACCATGTGGGCTTTACATTTATTTGACGCTTGCCGTCAGTGACCCCTGAGGACGTACACAAAAATATGTGTATTATTCTTTCTGATTCCGCAGCAGCAGCATGATTCCATTCAGCACTTTCACACATTGCCGATAGGATGAGAGGAGCCGTTGCTAACACACCATTTCTTAAGCTAATCCAATTTACCATGGACAGACAGAGGCGGAAACTTACCACAACATTATCTATGGGGTCCAGAATTTCCTTCGACTTCAATTATGCTCTCCCAGTCAGGAAATAAGTGAAATTCTTTCATCTTGTCCAGGATTGCTTTACTTTATCGAGGACATGGATTATCCCCTGATATTTTCCAAAGAGTATTATATATCCCAAATGCAACTTAGGTTTAACCGCTAACTTCGAGCTTTTCCAGTGGGAGGTTTTTAATACACTGCAGTCTGGGGTTGCAGAGTTAAAAGCTGCACCTCAGAAGGATTTTCCTCAGATCTGCGTGTGGAACAACATAATACAATAGCTCTCCCAAACTGTACCTTTGCATCTGTTTACCTCTGATCTACGTGCAGTACACCAGCCTACTTCCTCTCTGGTTGATTTCCTGTAAATCTATGCAAAAACTAGGCGAGTTGGTAACTCTACAGAGCCACATCATTTCTCAGGCCACGTGCGGGCTAATACAGAGAGCTCTGGGAGCAGCATTCGCCACAGCCTGCTTTGCATTATAAATACTCACAGCCTAAACACTCAGTGGGCATCTTTTGCAGTGTGCAACGTGACGGATTGCACTTTGATTTTATAAAGCTGGTGATTGTAGGTCTAAGATAGCTGTAGATTAGATCTAAGAGTTGTTCTTTTGTTGCAGGTATGTTATTTGGTGTATTTTCTAGTGTGCTGAGCACATCCCTATGGGACACTGAGGGGCCGCTCTGTTGGTTATTGATATGTGTGCAGCAGACCAAATGCGTGAAGTGCTGATTGACGTGAAGCTGAAGAGTAGAGATCTGTCAGACTGCTTTTTTGTGTGATGTGAAGGAACGTTTCTAGAATCACAGAATCGCTTCCCTCTGATTTATGATGTGGTAAAATATTTGACCAGTTAAAATTCTTCTGAAATGTTACAATTCTGGCTAAATCTCCTGCACTAACCAGATATAAAAATATATTGGCACAGAAAAGGAGATTTACACTGCTTTTCAAAATTTTTAAAGAAGAAATCTTACTTTTAAAGATGGGTTTAAATAAATAAAATAAATACAGTAAAAACTGTTGTGTTTTATTATTTTATTTTATTATTTTTTGCACAAAAAAACAAAAACAAATATGTGGCAAAAATGATCATTTTCAACCCTGACCCTTTTGTCTAAAACGACCTGTTTTAATGGGCGGGTCCTTTAAGGCTTGTCACCAATTGGCCACTGTTATGATTGGCTAACGTTGCATGTTTTTTTATCATGTTTTGACAACTTGATAAAAAAGGTAATTTCCAGACAAAGCATTATGAAATCATTTACTTACAGTTTGTGATGCAGCTGCAGTCAGATGTGGTTCCGCTTCATCTTTCAACAAATGTTTCTTTTACAAAACAAAATACGCCAGTCAATCCTCAAACATGATCTGGGATGCCATTAAATATAAACTATCCACTTGTTCCTTATGCTTGGATCCTTCTGATATCTGTACAAAGACGCGAACGAGATGTTTAAACCAAATGCGTCAAAGCAAACGGTCTTTCACTACATTTTCTGCGTTTGCGACTGAAAACTACTGCGTGCGACTATGAAAAAATATTTAGGAGCACCAGTGCAACTGACCTGATCAGTATATTTGTGTTTGTGCTGAGGGGAGCTTCAAAGGTTTCTATGTGTTTTGACGTTGAGTAATGTATTTAGAGCGTTTAGCTTTGTGAAAGGCAATCACAAAGATTCATAAAAAAAAACCACTTATACTCACTTCTGCCGTAAGCGAAGCTGGATCACGAATGATTTGCGCAAACATAGGATATATGTAGACGCATTCCCTTCACAAACAAACGTAATCCACTGCATCTTCAGCGGCTCAGATGTCGGGAGTAAATGACGACCACTATGTTCATTATTACATCCAGCAACACAACACCTCAATCAATCAATCGGAGATATTCTTGTCTAACTTACATCCCTGCTCCGGCATCGAAACAAAGAGGGCGGACTGTTACAACTGATCTAAGGCAAGACGCTCATGTCAATCAACTATCGTGGGAGCGGCCTCTGTTGGTGTGACGCCACACGACAGGCATCTGAGAATGACTCGATTTGAAAAAGGGGATATTATTTTTACAGATTAATTAAAAACCACTGCATGGATTTTTATCATTATAGGGTAGATGTGTACATACACTGCCAACACACATTAATGTTCAAACAACATGTAAAAGTGACCTTAGCATCCGATGGCCCCTTTAAGCTAAATTACCAATTTAGCAAAGATTTCTACATACCTGTAGGCTCGGTAGTTGTTCACCATAATCCTGTGTAGTGGCACTGGCATGTGATTATTATTATTTTGTTTAAACAATTTTTAAAGGGGGGATAAAATGCTTTGTTTTAATAGATAAAATAACTGTGATCTCCATTTGGATCATCTATTAGTCAATTACTTTTCCTGTTCCATGTTTTTTTTGTAGCATCGGTTCAGTAGTAGTATCGTGATATTTTAGTCAGGTATCATATCGAAGTCAAAATTTTGGTATCGTGGGCCTTGAAGGGTCAGAAAGCTCTCGGATTTCATCAAAAAAAAAAATCTTAATTTGTGTTCTGAAGATGAATGAAGGTCTTACAGGTTTGGAAATAGAAAAGAACTGAAAGTTATGTAACTATTTAAAATTCTATTCTTGATACTAAGCTTATGGAACACATAGACCAGCTTTTATCCTCCAGAGAGACTGATTTGAAGTACAGAGTGTGTGGATGTTGATCCTACTAACCTCAGTGTAAAGAAACTCTCATTTACTCCCACATGCCTTGATCTGTCTAAATTTAAGTTCTGTTTTCAAAAAAAAAAAAAAGATCTTGTTAGCAGCTAAAAAATATTTTATTTTAAGATAAATTGATTCACTGCCAAAGTGTTGGAAGTCTCCAGACACAACACACACACACACACACACACACACACACACACACACACACACGTTGCCCAGTTTCAATGGATGAGCCGAGCAACACAGAGGTTAATGAGTGATAATCGGACTCTATTAATTAGTTCTGGATGATGTCTCCAGCTTTCATAATTGGGTGTAAGTGCGTGTGCGCATATGTGCGTAAAGCCGTTTGCAATGTTGTGGCAAAAGATAATGAAGTTAAAGGTGTATGTTATTGCAGAAGCAGACACATCAGCGCAGCCTGTTATAGCCGCTAATGCCATCCCTGGTGTGTGTCTCAACACTGTGCATATTAATACTCAGCTCCGTCTCCTTCGCTCTCCCTCTCGGTGACTTTTTGTTGTCTCTAAGCCGGCGGTTTGTGGATTTCACCACACACAGCAAGTCTAATAAGCCTCTTACTGTCGGACAAAGTCGGTTGATTAGTAGATGGGTGTTTCGATAAGATCAGACCTCTGTGTGCTCGCAGCATGTGCGGCTTGAAACGAGGAGATGCTCGTCTCGAATAAACTTCCCAAAGACGGGCATGAAAACAAACAAGCGTTGCCTGGGAGATAAAGTTGCGATGGCTGTGCTAATGAAAGTGTTATCTGAGTGACAGCTAGGCGGTGTGTCGCATCTTCACCTTTCGCTTATAAACAGAGCGAGTTGTGATTTATTCCTCTGCAGCGAATGCCGCATTTGCCCTGGGCAGATCCATCAAGCGTAGATGGATAAACAACGTAGATCAAAGGTCAATGAGTGTGCAAAGCGCATCACAGGAAACAATGGCTTCTGAATTATTGAGCGCTTCCTTTTAGAAGAGCCTCATCCCCTGCTCCTAATGGACGCCTCGCTAAAAGGCAGAATGAAAGTGAAAACGTAAATTATTTCTGAGTTAAAGAAGTAAAGAGCCTCCTGTCAACTTTCAAAACAGACTTTAGGAGATGCTGCGCTTGAATTATGTGTGGATGTTTCCTCTCGACTCAGTCCTACCTGATAGACACACACACACACACACACACACACACACACACACACACATATCCGAGGCTTACTGAGGGTTGGTTTTAAAAATCAATTTGTGTACGGACATACACATTAAAGTCTTGACCACAAATTGTTTTTGAATATTTTCACTATTATTTTCCAGGAAAATAAAAATATGTTTTGTCATACTTAATGTGATTAGTTGGAACTGGCCATAAAACAGTATTATGGGTATTTCGGCTAAACATAAACAGAAAAACAATTGTGGAACGATTAATAAAAACAACATCATGAAAACGCAACAAAAAAGAAGCATTTGTTTGTTTATTAATATATTAATGTATTAGAATAAATTAATATAAAATAAACATTTATTTAATTAAATTAATTTTTTTATTTAAATGTGTTGTTATATATTAATAAGTCATTGTGTATTTTAGCATTTAAAATACTACAAATGTTTGTATTTTAGCTAAATCTAATAAGAAAAATGATTTTAAAAATCAAAAATAAGTGTTGAATGTGTTTAAATATATAGTTTTATTTTTGTGTGTATTTTATTTAATTACATTTTATATTTTATATAAAATACAATATAAAATATCAAATAAAGATCATAAAAAATCATAAATGTGTGTATTTTAGCTAAATTTATTTAAATGTGTTTATTAATTAAGTTACATGGTAGTTATAAGTTATGAGGTATTGTGTATTTTAGCATTCAGAACACTACAGATGTTTGTATTTTAGCTAAATCTAAAAAGAAAAATTATTATTTAAATTATTGTGAAGCAATTATTGAAACAGCTTGTTTGTTTGTTTAAATATTTGTAAGTTATATCTGTTTTATTTAATTACATTTTACATTTTGTATAAAATAGAATAAAAATATAAAATATAGTGAACTGTATATATTGTAGCATTAAAAAAAATAAATGTGTGTATTTCAAATGGTAAAGACAACAGAAAACATGCTAAAACTAAATGCATTTGTAAAATAAATAGCTTATATGTATTTATTTAAATAATTTTATTAATTTATTTATTTATTTAAATATGTATTAATTTAATAAGTTACATATTAAGTTATTGTGTATTTTAGCATTCAAAACACTACAAATGTTTGTATTTTAGCTAAATCTAAAAATAATAAGAATATTAACAAAATAAGTATTTATTCATTAATTCATTCATTTATATCTATTTTTATTTCATCGCATTTTATATTTTACATAAAATATTATAATATAAAAATATAATGAATTGTAAACATTGTAGCATTTTAAAAATAACCATAAATGTGTGTATTTCGGCCAAATTTACAAAAAAACAATTGTAAAACAATAAATGAAACAAAAAATGACAAAGAAAACACTAAATGCATTTGGCAAATAAATGGCTTGCATTTACTTATTTAAATTATTATTATTTAAATGTATTCCTTTGAATTTATTTAAGTTATGTGTTAATAAGTTATTGTATCTTTTAGCATTTAAAACACTACACATGTTTGTATTTTAGCTAAATCTGAAAAGAAAACCGGTTGTGAAACAATTATTGAAACAAACAAAAAAAAAAAAAATCAAAAACAACAAAAAATATGCTATTTATTTGTTTATTTATTTATTTACACATAATTGTGTATTTATTTGTTAATTTTTAAATAATAAGGTATGTAATAGATTGCATGCATTTCTGTAATTTACAGCTGAAGTGAACTAATCAAAATGGAACAGACATTTTGGGACAACCACATTTATATAATTACAGTGGGACTTTTAGTAGATGTAAATCGACTTTTTGAGTCAAAACCCTTGTGATAACTAGCCCCGGTCTTTATTGTTTGAATTCAGTCTGATGGCTCCTCCCTCAGCATGTTGTTTCCACAGTGAACAAGGACAGACTCTTCTTCTGTGCCCTTTTACTTTCTTTCTCTTGCTTACATTTTTCTTTCTGAATGTGTTTTCTTTCAGCCATCTGCACTGAGCTGTAAGCTTTTAATAGATATCCCCCATGTTGTCATTTATTAAGAGCATGCGTGTCGTTCCCGCTCTGCCAGGTGGCCGTTAGCAGTCTGTCAGGGGTCCTTTAACTTACAGAGAAGTAAAGGAAGGATAAACAAGATCTCTAGGAGGTAAATCAATACTTGTGTCACGTCACTCTCGAAATGGAGTTGCTTTCACTGGTCTGTCTTTGTAACAATGAAGTAAATAAATTAAAAATAAATGTGGTGGAATGAGTCATGCAATGAGGTGGACGCGCGCTCTAAATAATGCACATTAGCTGTTACTTAAAATGTCACCTTGACATATCTTAAGCAATACAAACTGTTACAGTTGGGGTTTTTCCATTTTGTAGTCCTTTGAAGACTGAAAAAGGTGATTTTCTATGCTCTGCGAAATAATATCTGCTGTCTAAGTATCTGTTTGGGACAAAAAATGTCAAGATGACACCGGGAGCCATAATCCTCTAAGGCAGAATATGCAGCATGGATTACCAAAGATGGAATCGCACCGTGCCTCAGACTTCTCATTACTGTCAGTTTTGGGCCACACAAGAGCACTGAAACCTCTTACCTTGCTCACTGGCCCTGTCCTGTCAGCTTCTTGTCTTTTACCCATAATTCCCTTCGCTTCTGTCTGTGTGGTTAAAGTTGCTGTCCTCTGATGCGTAAAGAGTTGGTGGTTGCGATACGTATGGTTGGTGTTAATATGGATTTACAAAACTAGTCAGCGAGTACATGACTAGTTGATTAATGCATCTTAGGAAGTGTAATATCTAGATGCTGTTCACCTAGATTGTTCACAAATCTGTCTAAATCCGTGTTAGTGAGCGCTTCTCCTTTGCTGAGATAATCCATCCACCTCACAGGTGTGGCATATCACGATGCTGATTAGACAGCATGATTATTGCACAGGTGTGCCTTAGGCTGGCCACAATAAAAGGCCACTCTAAAATGTGCAGTTTTATCACACAGCTCAATGCCACAGATGTTTTGAGGGAGCGTGCAATTGGCATACTGACTGCAGGAATGTCCACCAGAGCTGTTGCCCGTGAATTGAATGTTCATTTCTCTACTATAAGCCGTCTCCAAAGGCGTTTCAGAGAATTTGGCAGTACATTCAACCGGCCTCACAACTGCAGACTACGTGTAACCACACCAGCCCAGGACCTCCACATCCAGCATCTTCACCTCCAAGATCGTCTGAGACCAGCCACCCGGACAGCTGCTGCAACAATGGGTTTGCATAACCAAAGAATTTCTGCACAAACTGTCAGAAACCGTCTCAGGGAAGCTCATCTGCATGCTCGTCGCCCTCATCGGGGTCTCGTCCTGACTGCAGTTCGTCGTCGTAACAGACTGGAGTGGGCAAAAGCTCACATTCAATGACGTCTGGCACTTTGAAGAGGTGTTCTTTTCACGGATAAATCCCGGTTTTCACTGTACAGGGCAGATGGCAGACAGCGTGTATGGTGTTGTGTGGGTGAGCGGTTTGCTGATGTCAGCGTTGTGGATCGAGTTGCCCATGATGGCGGTAGGGCCTACGGTATGGGCAGGCATATGTTATGGACAACAAACACGGGTGCATTTTATTGATGGCACTTTGAAAGATACTGTGACAAGATCTGGAGGCCCATTGTTGTGCCATTCATCCACGACCATCACCTCATGTTGCAGCATGATAATGCACGGCCCCATGTTGCAAGGATCTGTACACAGTTCCTGGAAGCTGAAAACATCCCAGTTCTTGCATGGCCAGCATACTCACCGGACATGCCACCTATTGAGCACGTTTGGAATGCTCTAGATCGGCGTATACGACAGCGTGTTCCAGTTACTGCCAATATCCAGCAGCTTCGCACAGCCATCGAAGAGGAGTGGACCAACATTCCACAGGCCACATTCAACAACCTGATCAACTTTATTTATACCTGATCAACTCCTTTATACGAAGGAGATGTGTTGCACTGCGTGAGGCAAATGGTGGTCACACCAGATACTGACTGGTTTTCAGACCCTGGGTTTAATGAGGGCCTGCCTTCCAAAAAACTAAATGCGTTGTGATTGGTTAGCTGTCCCACTGCGTTGCGATTGGCAAACAGCTTAGACGGTGTTTCAGTACTGCCACGCCCCTTGTCAAATCAGCAAGTTCCTTGTACAAATGTTAGCGCAAGCTAGATTAAAGTGATTCTTATGTTTTAAATATGGAAATTTTTCTTAGAAAAATGCATCGATTCACTGTAGGTTCCTTTGTTGACCTCCTGGAGCTGTGTGAGGCACTTTTGATTATGGATAGATTCACTTTATTGGACTTGTTTCGGACTGATGAAGAGAAACACTCATCTATGCCATTCTAAAGCTTGGGAGTGCCAGGATAATTTTTAATATAACTCCAGTTGCATTCGTCTGAAAGAAGGAAGTCATATACACCTAGGAAACATGGAGGGTGAGTACATAATATGCTATAGTAGCATTGGGTCTTATCGTCAGCCTGCGAGATCGCCGATACATGATATTATTGTGCTAATTTATTTAATTATTTACATACTTAGTTTCATTGCCCAAAACCAGCTCCAGCATAAGGCTAAAAGCAGCCTTATCAAAGAGCCGATGGTCAAAGAACATCATCACTGATTAGCTTAGCCTAGTCTAGCACAAGTTTATGCATTTTAAAAAACGTTATAAGTGAAGCTATCTACACTGTATGTTGAATAAATCTCTTACCTCTTACGGACAGTGCTAACTACGATTTTTGTCATGTAATTTGGAATCAGTAACGGATTACAATTTGTGAGTAATCTACCCAGCTCTGTATATATCACGGTTTCCACAAAAATATTAGCACAACTGTTTTTAGCATTGATAAAAGCAAGAAATGTTTCTTGAGCAGCGAATCAGCATATGATTTCTGAAGGATCGTGTAACACTGAAGACAGATTTCTCTGAGGAATTGGAGGTTATATTTAGGAGTGTTAGTTATAGACAGACGAAATGACGAGAAATCAAAGCTGTTTTGTCCCCGTGCCTCATTAACTCATTAGCAGGAGTTAAAGTGATGATATGAATCCATGATATTGTATCTTGTAGATGTTTTAGAATATAGATTAGCTCTAAAATAGTATGAATTCATGACTATAGCTCACAAATGTGTATACATATCTGTCAGGAAGATATTTGTGAGCACGTCTTGTTTGTGGCTTGACAAGCACAATATCAAAATTATTTATAGAAGTGTCAGAAACACGTCAAAAGTTGCGGCTCTGTCAGTGTGTTAATGTGCTGTCATACTAGGTGGTTCACTCACACAGTGAACATGCTTATGTTGACGTTTGGATACATGGACACTATAAGATACACAGAGAAATTTCAAAAACTTTAGAACACGGTGCAGAAATCGCATTAAGTGACAAGCTGGACACCACAAATAGGGTACTTACTTTAGAAGCGTCTGTTTTTTATTTCTCTGTATGTAGCATTTTATATATTTTATTTGATTTAATGTAATATCGTTAGAAAATGACACACATTAAATTTTGAAATTGCATTTAGACATGTCCCAAAAATGTCAAACCTCATATAAAATGAACTGAATATAAAACAGTACGACCTTGTTATGACCTTACAGAATTACCAATTTACTTCTGAAAGTCAAGCACTTCTTTTCACTGACCATTTGTAGGAAAAAAATGTACTTCAGATCTTGTTTTGTACCTATTCATGAAAAGGGCTGAGTCTGACTGCTGAATGAATGAAATAAATGTAAAGGACAGAAGGTTCATGACACTTGCTGCTAAGAGAAAAACAACTTCTGTGAATACTAGCAACATTAAGCAAATGAGCATCAAATCAAGTGAAAATTTAATATGTACTGTAGCTAGGAAGCTGATTCTATAAATAAGACAGTGGAAAAACAGAAATTATAACTGTAAGCATTACACGCAAGCCTTCATACATGTGTTTTATAATGGTTCATACATAAAGATGTAGGTTTATATACATCAGTTGCATATTCTTTTACTCTCAGACCTTGAAGCCTCCACACAGAGCTTTCCACACTGAAATCTGAACTTGAAAGCATAAAGCCTGAATAACAAATTCAGATGTGCAGACTGTCTACCAAAGTCAGACATATATTTTTGATCTCTCTGTTTCAATCTATTGCCTAAGTACTCTTGAATCAAATAGCATAGAACTACAGTGTGTTTGACTGACAGGTCAGCAGTAATCATTACAGTTTATAAAATGCCCTGTTTAGTTTTGTCTTTTTTGTCTTTTGCTTTGTTTTGTTTTGCTTTGTTTTTTTTTTTTTTTCCATCAATGTTGTGTTTGTGTTCTGATTCCTATTCAACATTTTATTTATTTATTTTTGATGTTGTTGTTTTTGTTGTCAGTTTAAGGTTGGTGTTCCGATTTACAGTATATACAATAAGTCAACAGAAAAGGCGGCAGCATGTAGGTGTTTGCTAGGAAGATTATTTTGTTTTCTACCTATTTCTATTTTTGTTCTTTCATTCTAAATTGTGGTTTTGATTGCAATTATTTGTAATTAAAGAATTAATTAAAAATAAAATAGTCATCGTCCATCTTTTTTTTTTTTTTGTCTTTTACTTTGTTTTTTATCAGTTTGTATTCTTGTTCTGATTTCATATACAGAATTTTGTTTTGTTTTGTTTTGTTTTCTTGTTTTGCTTTGTTTCTTGTTTCTTTTTTAAGTTTGTTTTTTTTAAGTGGTGTTCTAATTCATATGCAGCGTTTTGTTTGTTTTGTTTTATTTGTTTTTGTTTTGTCTTTTGCTTTGTTCTTTGTTTTGTTTTTTTAGTTTAATCAGTTTTATGTTGGTATTCTGATGAACAGTTTGTTTTGTTTTGTTTTTGATTTGCTTGATTTTTTTTTCAGTTTCGTCAGTTTTGTGTTGGTGTTCCGATTCATATACAGCATTGTATTTTGTATTTTATTTTATTTTATTTTATTTATTTATTTATTTTGCTTTTTCTTTTGCTTTGTTTTGCTTTGTTCTTTTTGTTTTTTAGTTTAATCAGTTTTGTGTTGGTATTCTGATTCATATACAACATTGTTTTTTTGTTTGATTTTTGTTTTTGGTTTTTGTTTTGCTTCATTTTTTTAGTTTTGTGTTGGTGTTCTGATTCATATACAGCGTTTTGTTTTGTTATTTAATTTGAATTGTTTTTTTTTGTTTGTTTTTGTTTCATTTATTGGTTTTGTCAGTTTTGTGTTTTTGATTCATTGTGATTTTTTTATTTTTTCAGTAAAAACATTATCTTTGAAACAAGATACCTAATACAGAAGTTTAAATGCACAAGGTAAAATTAAATTCTATTACATTTCGTATTAAATGGGGGGGGGCAAAACAATGTTCTGTGAAAACTATCTATCTGTCTATCTATCTATCTGTCTGTCTGTCTATTGTCCTTTTTTTTTTAGTAAAAATAAGAAACCAACCTTTTGCAATGCAGAGAAGGTTTTACTAGGAGAGGGAAACACGACTCTACAAAGAGCAAAAGACAAACAACAAAACTCTACAGAATCTCTTCGATGCATTATTTACACGTCGCTAAACTGTGAAATTGTATTTCTTTTAAACATATCTCCGTAACATTAGAGAGGAATTACACCGCCTATTGAGTTTGCAAGGCGCCAGTATTTCGGTTTCCATTATCTGGGCTGTGATCCACTGAAGCCCAAATAATTAAGCCACCCATGTGGATAAGCGTCACATTAAATGTTGTGCTGGATGAAGTTACTGGGATTAATGCAAAAGTGCGTCTTTGGCAAACTTCTAACACACATTTTTCCCCCAGTGGAGCAGCTACGACCTGACAAAGTCTAAAATGGCACACGTGTAGAGCCGAGGCCCGAACGCTTAGTTCACACGTGCGCACACTCTAGTCACAACTCCTGTACAGCTTTCCGCACACATGTGGAACCGTCAGTTCATTTAGCACCAACACTTCCTTACACTCTATACTTGGTGACACTGCTTTTCACAGTTACTAAGACAGACCCAGAGAAAAAGATAGAGAGCTTAACCTTAGCTCAAACTGTGATGCATGTCATCATAATGTCTTATCAAGACATGTATCATCCAGATATCAAAATTCAAAATTGAATCCCATATAATGTGGAATATTTTCCAGTGGACTCTTATATACAATTCACAATGGGCTCATAAGCTGTTTTAATGACTTCCTGGCCATCTGTAGAAATGTCATCACGTATGTCCGTTCAAGCTGTTTTAAACTCATAAAAAGTGAACTGCTGTGGATGACAAATAACTTGCGTATCTGCATACTGTTACACTTGTTAGAGTATAGTGCATTTCTCATTTTATTTTATGTTTTCAAGAAAAAAAGGCTGATTAACATTCACTGTAGAAAATTCTTTGCTGCCTTTATAAAACACAATTTCAATCCAAATATAAGTGTGTCAGCAGCTGTCTCTCAAAAATACAACATGAAAATAGACCTGCGGGGGCAGGGGGTGGAATCGAATTCGGGTTCAAACCAAGCAATCGAATGAATGTGAAAGCAGCCCTAAAAAGAGTGTGGGAGGTTCAGCGCAGATTTGTAATCTAATAACGTGACCTTTAAATGAGCAAAATAATTGCAGGCGGTTTGATGGCACTTCATGAATACATTCCCGCTCACCCAGCTGGAAAAACAGATGCTGTGTTAGAGAGAGGGAGAGAGAGTGTATTTCTCTCATTTTCTCTAATCTCATATTTGCATTGGAGGGAGATCGGGGAGATGACACTGTATCAACTTGGCCAGTGCTAATCTTACAGTAATACCACTTGCAAGTGAACCACATTCGGTCAATTTTAATGTCATTAGTTCGAGCTACAGAGGATGAGCTTGTCAACGGGAGAGTAATTGCATCCTTGTGCTTCTACGGTGCCCGTTTCGAAGATGTGATTAGATTCAGGAACAGTATTAAACACGCTTGGCCTCAGGAATACTTTGCATGTTCAGACTAATGAATGCACACATAGTTTCTATATATATATAGAGATACACAAAACGATGTCGCTTGTTCTTTTACCCTCTGATTTCTCGAATAAAATCCTGTATTTTAAAAGCAGAGCTTCTGAATGTCTCCAGTTAGATATTCCTCTCTCCTCTCAACTCTGTTTGTCATGCACAGCGGCATGTGAGAGATACTGATAAGATAGAGCTCTGCAACAATAAAATCACACTGATCTTGGACATGTTGAGCTGTTGAGCTCCAAGAGAAAAGGCATTGATAGATAAGGGATAGCTGAAAAGGGCCTATAAAGTAATAGAACTTCCTCTTGCTGACCAGGCACGTGCAGTCCGGCCTTTCATAAGTCGATTCGTTGCTGCACTGACAGAGATTCTGCCCTCTATCTGAATATTAGAGTAGGTGGGTCAACGACATATAAGAAGGTCCAAGATAAAGAAAAAAATCAAATTAAAAATTTAAAATCAGACAAGTACAATCGGAGTGTTGTTAAAAAATGGCTCTTCCAAGCTTTAGAATGGCAGTAAATGGGGGTCGAGATTGTGAAAATGAAAAGTAAAGTGCATCCATCCAGCATAAAAGTACTCCACACATCTCTGGGAGGTTAATAAAGGCCTTCTGAAGTGATGCGTTTGCAAATGAAAAATGTCCGTATTTAATATCCATATCTTGTGAGAATATGCTAGTCTCGGAAGAATGAAACGTCCTACCTCGTCCGCCTACGTCCTACCTCGTCCGCTGGAACGCCACTCTCTCGTAAACTTGCACACCACAGTTAGCGGAAACTAGAGATTATAGTTTATAAAGTTTTAAATATGGGTTTCTTACACACATGCATTGATTTGGTTTAGAAGGCCTTTTTTAACTTCCTGGAGCTGTGTGGAGCACTTTTGATGATGGATGGATACACTTTATTGGACTTCAAAATCTCAACAGCATTTTTTTTTTTTTTTTACTGTAACTCCAACTGTTTTCGCCTGAATAAAGGAAAGTCATATTCACCTAGGATGGCTTGTGGTGAGTAAATCATGGGGTAATTTTCATTTTTGGTTGAACTATCACTTTAAGACTTACTGACATCAGCAGGGTTTTCTTGGGCTTTTCTGCAGGGTTCGTACAAGGTGCTTAAAGTATTTTAAGTACTTGAATTTGAGTTTTTGAAATGTAAGACCTGGAAAACCCTTGAAAATAGCAGTATTGCTGAACACTGCTTAAATTATTGAAAGAAAATGTATCTATGAAATAAGTGTTTATTTAGATATCTTTAATGTCAACACAATTCAAAAAACAAAATACTTTTTTTTTTTTTTTTCAATTAAAAAAACCCTAATGAAACATAAAACTAGCGAGCTAAGCCAGAAGTAGTACTGACAATGGCTGAAGAACGTGAAAAGAGGAACAGATTAACCGAATCAACTCAGTGAGTCATTTATGCTGGAACCGCTCTGATTGATTCAAACTTGTAACTTCAATCATTTATTTCAAGCGATTCACTAGAGCCAGTCATTTTGAATTTCGACATTGCTTGTAAAGTTTTTAAAAAGCATGTAGCGATGGTTGAATTTTTCGAAACTCCGAATCACTTAAACCATTGTGTCGCAAAGTGATTCACTGTTTCGAAGCGCTCCAATTGGATTGCGTATCGTGACTCATTTAATTTAGATCGGGACTTCGAAGTGCGCATCGCAAATCATTTGCTTTAGATTGGAACTTCGGAGCAGGTTCGTAAATCTTTTGCTTCACATCGAAACTTTGGAGCGTGGATCACGAATCATTTGATTCAGATTAAAACTTCAGTGCAGGTTCGCAAATCATTTGATTCAGTTCTGGACTTCGGAGTGCATGTCGCAAATCATTTGATTTAGATTGGAACTTTGGAGCAGGTTCTTGAATCTTTTGCTTCACATTGGAACTTTGGAGTGTGGAACACGAATCGTTTGATTCAGACTGAAACTTCAGTGCAGGTTCGCGAATTATTTGATTCAGTTCGGGACTTCAGAGCACATATTGCAAATAATTTGATTTAGATTGGAACTTCGGAGCAGGTTCCTGAATCAATTGTTTCAGATAAGGATTTCGGAGTAGTTTCACAAATCTCTTTTTTTTTTTTTTTATTAAACAGTAGAAAACATCAAACCATTAAGGCAGAACAGTTCCAAAAACAAAACGAAGAAAAAAGAAAAAGAAAAAATATGCAAATCCCTTAAGAAAATTAACCGTGGCTTTATTTTGAAAGAGAAGACATTGTTTGATAAGTGAGATCTCTGATTGAAGTCTTTGAAAATCAAAAAAGTAGTGCTTGAAAAGTTCTTGAAAGTCCTTGAATTTAATTTTACAGCATCTGTACAAACCCTGTTTCTGAGATATAATTCCTTCATTTTCTGTTTCCAAACTGCTTATTTTGTTTCCTTTCAAGAATTTAATTCCTTAAAATGAGTCTTTTTGCTTTATCAAAACACTTGTATCACTCTAGCATTTCTGATTTCATATCCTACCCAAAATATCAGTTTGATTCCAAATACAGAATTAATAAATTTGCGCAGAAGGACCAGCAATAACTCTGTGCCGTGTAAATGCATGCTGAAGTGTTCAAAATAGTTCAAATCGCTTAAGAGTTGATAGTCACTAGATTTAGTCAGAGGAGAAAAATATGAGAGGAAAAAATCAACAAACATCCTTCCTTTTCGGTCTGACAAAACATGGTGCTGCAAAGAGAAAAAGGGATAAATAAAGATGTTTACTTGCCAGACAAAAGAGGGCAAGATAAGTTGCCAAGAGAGAAACAAGAGTACCGCCTTCAATGCCAAGTCAAATGCAAAGCTTTTCTCTCTCGCTCTCTCTTTCTCTTTTTGTTGCTCTCTCATGCTGAGTTATTATGTATATGGGTCTTTTATTATTGAACTTTGGATTACTGCCCAGCCAAGGATTTTAGGACATTGCCCACAAAAGTACTCTTAATTCTGATCCCAGACCTGTTCTGTCACTTCCATCATGATGGCTGAGATTAGATTCGGAGTAAAAGGACTAAGTCCCGGATCACGGTCTAGCTGGAAGAGCTAAATGGATAAATAATGAAAGTAAGAATGTGGTTGAAGATTATGCGTGGCAGCCTCAGGCAGGCTGTAGGCCAGTGTCAAACTGTAGTGTGTTGTTCTCCAGGCCTGAACCACATCTAGTTCAGACTGTACACACACCAGAAGTGTCTCATTTATAATGCAGAGATGTTTAACAAGTAATGAGGATTCCAAGGATAGTTTCAGAAGCGCATATTTAGTGGTCTGAGACCAAACGAGTGATAAAATACTCTTTGCATAGCCCACCATGGACGATGGCTAAGATTATGGTCTTGGAAAGCGTGTTTGTCATTGACACGTCTTTGAAAATGCTCGTTTGGGAGTTCTCGCTCCTAGCTTTGATGCTCATTATGAGAGTCGTCCAGACATTATGCTATATATCTGTCTGAATGTCTAATATCTTGCACGCCATATGGCCAAAAGTATGTAGAGACAAGTTTTTTGGCACTTTTGGACACTTACTAAACATTTAACTTAGTCCATTTTAGATTTAAAATAGTTTTGAATAGTTTCAAAACAGTCCTTGTCTCCAACAGCTTGTCCCGTCGCTCTACTGATGGTGAGCGCTTTTTTAGTTCACCGCAGTTGTAGATTTGCTCTTATTCCTGAAGGCTTCACGACATTTCAGAGTCATGTTGACTTTGTCCACGCGTGAGCAGAGGTCACCGAGCGGACTGCGTGTAAACTCAACGGAAGGCGTCTGCTCTAGTTTTTCTTTCCTCTCCTCAGCAAGCCCTCCACTTCTAATCCGTCACTCCTGCTGACCGCACAGAATCTGTTTCTATCTCTCAGCAGAGCCCATGTTCACCATGTCAGTCATAGAGTCGAAAGGAAGAAGCCACCTGCTAGAAGCCACTTGTAGATATAATTAATTTGCTGTAAGTTTTAGTAGACATCCTGTGAGCGACGTGAATTTGGACACACCTGCTCATTCCACACTAGTTGGGGTTGGTAAGATTTTTTTCGAATGTTTTTAAAGGCATAGTTCACCCAAAAATTAAAACTCACCTTTGTGTCATTCCAAACCTGTTAAGACCTTCATCTTCTGAACAGAAATTAAGATATTTTTGATGAAATCCGAGAGCTTTCTGACCCTGCATAGACAGCAACGCAAATGCCGCAGCCCAGAAAGGTAGTAAGGACATCATTAAAATAGTCGATTTGACAATAGTGGTTCAGCCATATGAATTCGAACAAATCAACTGAATGAATGATTCAGTAATTAAATCAATGACTTTCCGCCACCTACTGGCAGATTTAGTTTCATTTTTAAAGTATCTTTTCAGTTATTTAAATCATTTAATATTTCCGTATTCAAAATTGTATATTTAAATCATTAATCTCAACATGAATTTATGACTTGGCACTCATGCCACCTCTGAGCCTCATTAAACATATGAAAATATACCTACAAGCCACTTTTGTGTTCTTCTGTGCCACCTCTGTAGTACAAATTAATTTTATAAACTTGTATGAATTGTAACGCTTATCCTCTTCCGCCAGGAGGTGGCGACAACTGCCAGTTTAAAAAAAAAAAAAAAGTATGTCATTGAATCATTCATTCAGAAGATTTCAGTAGTCAAACAAGTCTCACCCTGCGTCCCAATGTGCATACTATCCACCATATCTGCCCTAAAAAGTATTGAAAATTACTACTATCACATAGAATTTGGGATGGATAGTATGCACATTGGGATGCAGGCTTAATGAAGTGAGACACTGACTTTGTTTTGATTTTGTTTCAATGAATATATGTTTTTAAAAGACTTAAGCAATGAACAGTTTGTCAGAACCACTAGTAAATTATATTATTTTGTTTAGTTTTCTAATCTTTTTTCTCCAGAATCGTGAGAGAATCATGGTCTCCAATTTCTTAAATTAAATTAAATCCAATTTATCCAGAATCATGAAGCTCTTGTTTAAATGTTGTTTTTTTTACTACATATTCATTAAAACTGAAGTTTATTTTCATAAAGTTCAAAATGCATCTACATTTTTTTGCATTTTGTCTTTTTCAGTTGAATAAAATACTATTTTCCCTATATATTTCAACGAGGATTTCTTAAGAAAGTTTAAAAACCCAGTCTTGTGTCTCGTCTCGTCTCGTGGGATAAGTGTCTTGTCACACCCCTAGAATGGCACATAGTGCACAATATAGGGGACAGGAAACAATTCAGACAGTCTAAATATGCTTTCCATTGGGGGGGAAGAAGTCTGGTTTCCCACTGTGTCACAGGAAGTGCCGTAGCGCACACAGTCGGTCCAGAGACGCGATAGCACGGAGTGGATCATATGCGTTAGTCGGTGCAGGCCATAAAATGTATGGGACCTATTTGAATTCTACACAGAATGGTATGTTGTATAGCAGTGGATTATATGTGGCTTTACAGAGCTCAACGCCTGTGGCCCAAGCTGTGATGTAAACAAAACGCAGTTGGCTATTTTAAAAAAAGGGGGCAGGGCTGCTTGATATGTCCCACCCTGCCTTCATGTTTCAGTTGAAATGACATCAACACATAGAATAACATAGGACCCTAATTTTTTTTTTTTTTTTTTTTTTTTTTCAAATTCAGTTTTTTTTTCCAAATTCCTTTTTTCTGTTTTTTTTTTACATTTTTTTTTACTCCTTTTTAATTTTTGAATTACATTTAATTAAAAAGCATGTCTAATTAATTAAAATCACGAAACGTATACAATTTCACATCAATTTATTAAAAGTTTAACCAAAATTACATGTTCAGGGCCCTGTGAAATGTTTTATGTTTTCTCACCACGTTTTATTGTTATCAAATTCTGTGTTTTAGCATGTCTAATTATTTGAATGCATACTTAATTGATTCAAATTTATTCTTAAAATAGCCTTGTGGAAGGTTTTTTTACACTCAGAAATTCTGTGTTGTGTATTTAAAATGTTCTGGTTATCAAATGAAGGCATAAAACATGAATTTCATTTATCTTTTAATTATTGAAAATTAAGTGAACTTTATTTTTTGGCAAACAAAGGGCATTTACTATTAAAATTAAAACATGGATGAAATGTTAAGTGCTAATACCCTAAAAATAATGTTTCATTTTAGTAGGAGTAGTACTGTAGTATTTGTATACTGAGCAATAGTAATATATGTGTTCAAGTTAAACCAGACTTTTATTTTGACGGGTTGCCTTAAATACCTTCACAGATCTGTGTGTATATGATATGAGGCTAGTTTTACTCAAATGAAACTGTGAAATGCTCATAAAGTCACTCCCAGAGCAGTTCCGGAGATGTTGTGCACGCATTTATGTCCGCATTTAGTGAGACGACAGATGCTGAAATCACTGCGAGCGTCACGCACTTTAGTATGTGTGTAGTAAACAAAACCACGCGTCTGCGCCATTCATTAACGCAGAGACACGTGGAATATGCCGGATTCATATTTAAATGGTATTTTTGCGGCTTAATATTTACAGATACTCATCCAGTTTGATTTAAGTGTAATGACCTACTTTTAAATAATTCACCCAAACTTTGACATATTCTGTAACATTTGTGACGTTTTTATTACTGGATTCGGCAATTCAGTCTGTGTTTTCTGCATCACGGAAATCATAGGGCCCTAATAACGCTGCATGTTTCAAAGAACTTCAGTGGAGCTTTAAGCACTTGTTTCACATTTTTTACTGTATTTATTACATTATTGACATTTTTGCTATGCTGTACTCTCAAATGGTACAAAACCTCATGGTGGTGTCATATCCTACCTGATCACACGTTTTAATAACAATATATTACACTTGTATACTTTTAAATATTTAGCTACTATACAACAAATTGTTAGGATTACTTGGAACCCACAGTGGGGTTTGAAACTATCAAAGTATAAAAAAACTGCAATCATAAATGATTGACATTGAATTATTGGATATTGACAGCCTTAGGCTGTTCATCTGTTGCCTAAGGCTGAGATCATACCAAAGTCAAAAATTTAGTATGAGTCCAACCCTATGCTGTACCTTAATGGACATGCCCTTTAAAAGAACACACTTTCAATTGACACAGAAGCCCCGCGCCCTCCATTCCACCAACTCATCTGCATACATTATAGAATTTGAAGAACAGAAATGCCAGTTGTTGATGGGGGATTCTTTTTTACCATGCACGATTACAGCAGTGTTCTTGTTTTGGAGACAACACCCTGCGTGAGACCAAAATCTGGACAAGGCAAGAGGAGATTATGGCGCCAAATCACGTCTCTCACTGCAGACCCCAGCCAGCCTGCTCATTTATAAATGATCTGAAGGGTTTGATTCCGTCATACAAGAACACTCGGGCTGTTGGAATGCATCTCATGCTGCTGTGGCTCATCACGTGGGGAAGTGAACTTCAGATGTGAAGACTGTTATTGCATCATAGAGACCGCTGTGCTGTTGTTGCCCACAACCATCAGTCCAAACCATATGCACTGTCATTTTGCAAGTAATATAATCGGACAGCGTCGTCAACGTCTAGTAAAGCTACATCAGTTGATATAGTAACGGCTTGAGCGTCAACACAGTGTCGAGAGACTGCTGTGAAAAGAGAGAATGAAAAACTGGAGATGTTGCCCAAGATCATGTTCATTCAGCAGTGTGTCAGAGGCATTACCTTATTTAGTATATTCACTGTCTATCCAGTCTCCTGTCATATAATGTCTGAAATCATTCACTCATTCACCATTCACATTGGTGTAGACACTGCCAAACAACAGGAAAAAAACAAAAAACAAAACAGATTTGACCATTAAGATTGAAATGCATTTTAAAAATACTATTTCACAATTTGAAATGCAAAGTCACTTTTATGAGAAATTAAGTTGCAGCTGTAAGATACAAAATTGTAAAATATGAATTATTTATGAGAAAGTCACATCATTGTAAGTTACATTTTTTACGCAGATATGGAAATAAGCCCCCATATTGATTGACTACATATAGTTTCAAGTTTGTTATATATATAATATTTTGGCCTGCGACTTACAGAGGATATGTGGTTTGGATTTTTTGTTTGTTTTGTACTTTGTTTGATTTGGTTATGGTTTGCTTTGCTTAATTCACTCCAAATTGTTTGAAAACAAGCTTTAATAACAAGTTATTTGTTTTGTTTCATCTCATTTAGTGTTTCATATTGGTTAGGTTTTTTATGGTTTTGTTTGTTTTGCTTTATTTTGCTTTGCTTCGCTTTGTTTGCAAAATTCATGTTACATTTTATGAAAACGAGCTTTAATAAAAAGTTATTTGTTTCATTTTATCTCATTTTGTGTTTGGTTTACTTTGCTTTGCTTTGTTTGCAGATTTCCTGAAAACAAGCTTTAATACAAAGTTCTTTGTTTCATTTCATCTAATTTTTTGTTTGGTTTTATTTGTTTTGGTTAGGTTTGCTTTGCTTTGCTTTGTTTGCAAGTTATATTAAAACAATCTTTAATAGAAAGTTCTTTGTTTTGTTCCATCTTGTTTTGTGTTTTGCTTTGTTTGGTTAGGCTTTGTTTGCAGATTTTCTGGAAACAAGCTTTAATAAAGTTCTTTGTTTCATATTATTTTGTGTTTTGTTTGGTGAAAACAAGCTTCACTAGAAAGTTCCTTTTGCTTCATCTCATTTTGTGTTTTTTGTTTTGTTTTGTTTGCTTTGTTTTCAGATGTTCTGTAAACAAACTTTACTAGAACATTCTTTTTGTTTGATCTCATTTTGTTGTTGTTTTGTTTGCATAATTCATGCCAAATTATCTAAAAAAAGTAATTGTTATTTGTTTTGTTTTATCTCTCTCTTTTTTTTTGTTAGGTTTTGTTTGGTTTGCTTTGCTTTTGCAAATTTTCTGAAAACAAGCTTTAATGAAAAGTTCTTTGTTTCATTTTGTCTCATTTTGTATATTTTGTTTTGTTTTGTTTGCATAATTCATGCCAAATTTTCTGAAAACAAGCTTTAATAAAAAGTTCTTTGTTTTGTTTCGTCTTATTTTGTGTTTTGTTTGGTTTGGTTTTATTAGGTTCGGTTTGCTTTGCCTTGTTTGCAGATTTTATTAAAACAAGCTTTAATAGAAAGTTCTTTGTTTCATCTCATCTCATTTTGTGTTTTGTTTGGTAGGCTTTGTTTGGTTTTGTTTGCTTTGCTTTGCTTTGTTTGCAGATTTTCTGAAAACAAGCTTTAGTAAAGTTGTTTGTTTCATTCCATACCATTTTGTGTTTTGCGTTCTGTTTTGTTTGTATAATTCATGCTAAATTTTCTGAAAACAAGCTTTAAATTTTTTTTTTGTTGTTTCATTTCATCTAATTTTTTGTTTGGTTTTAATTGTTTTGGTTTGGTTTGCTTTGCTTTGGTTGCAAGTTTTATGAAAACAAGCTTTAATAGAAAGTTCTTCATTTTGTTCCATCTCATTTTGTTTTTTGTTTTGTTTGGTTTTATTAGGTTTGGTTTGCTTTGTTTGCAAATTTTGTGAAAACAAGCTTTAATAAAGTCCTTTGTTTTGTTTCATATTATTTTGTGTTTTGTTTTGTGTGGTTTTATTGAGTTTGGTTTGCTTTGCCCTGTTTGCAAATTCTCTTAATACAAGCTTTAATAGAAGTTTCATCTCATCTCATTTTGTGTTTTGTTTGGTAGGCTTTGTTTGGTTTTGTTTGCTTTGTTTGGCTTTGGATTGTTTACAGATTTTCTGAATACAAACTTCAATAAAAAGCTATTTGTTTCATTCCATACCATTTTGTGTTTTTTGTTCTGTTTTGTTGGCATAAAATTATGCTATATTTTCTGAAAACAAGCTTTAATATCTTATGGAATTTTGTGTAAAATGTAATGGAAAATGTATCTATATATTTTAGTGGAAAACAAGACGAAGAAAATACTTTAGTTAGTTAGTTTATTTATTTATTTTGTTATTTATTTAGCAGTGTGTGCACAATTAAAATAGCTGAATTGATTCGAATTGAATACACAGATTTCATACCTGTTTATCTTGATTACCTACTCCAAAGGATGTCCTTAAGCACTGTACTGCAGAATATAATACTTAGTCATATATGGTCTGGCTTCATGTAGACACTAAATCAAATTAGCTAATTTCCCACACTTTTCACACCGCAGGTGTCAGTATCATTTTAGAGGTAGCTTAATTGCAAACTACTTCAAAAGGGATGGCTTTCAATGATTCATTGCCGTCCTTAATAAAAGGTTATTGAAATCATTAGAAGAAGCCGAAGGGTCTGTTAGACGCTCTGTGTATGTGCGTCTAAAGATATCCACGCGTACACACAAACACTGCGCTTGTCTGTCATCGCAAGATACAGATGGATGAATATTTCAACAGAGCAGAAAAACGTCCCCTCAAACGGCCATGACCCCACAACAAACATCAGGGCTCACGTATGGCGCGCCCAGGTTTACGGATGGTTTCCTTCCAGGCGTTTAATAGAGCTGCACTTCGTTGTTGATGCAAGCTGAAAAGACACGCAATATGCACCATTAATGGGTTTATTAATAACTGAGATATCGACATTGACTGGATCTCAAGGTGCTGATGGAGAATGGGTACAGTGTGCACTCAGTGCTCCAACTTTGTCTCCCTATAAAGGATGTTCAGCTTTTAACAAGCCACATGGAGTTGGAGCAGCCACTGATTTAATGGAGCCGCTACAGTAACATGCAGCAGATCAGGAAGAGGTCAGTCGCAAACACCCATAGGGAGAGATGGACACGAGGGCAGGCAGGAATTCCCACACACATTCACTTGTACAAGCATTTTTATAGTTCCCACTCCGCAACATACTGAATTCATACATTTATTTACGTTCCTGTTCACTGGTAGCACATGTGCGCAAGGCAGGTTTGATTGACAGGCCAAGGATTTCCTTACCTTTCTTACACCTCCTTACACTTTTGAGATTTCCTTAACCAGACCTAACATGTATTTTTATATTAATGGTCAGAATAGCTCTGCTCATATTTCTGGAACAGTCCAGCTCATACTGTACCACCTTTTTCCACTTCTTCCATTGATTTGGCATACAAATACAGAGGTCAGTGTTCTGACAAAATTAACTTGCATTTTTATTTTGTGTGCAACACCATACTCTCTACGGTTCAGTGAATCATCTTATACATCCAAGATACTTTTCCACTGCACGAAAGGTTATTTACAGGTTATTTTTTAAAATATTCTTCACACCAAGAAAAAAAAAATATTTCTGTTTACTGAGAAGTACTTTGGAGAACCAGAAATGGTTAGTCTATATTATTATTTGTGCAGAAACTCTCCTTTGAAACCTTTATTTTCAGAAATGTAAGCAACAAGCAATTACTGTACAGACTGTTACAGGTTCATCTGAGTTTCCTGCTGCAAGAGATTAATGCATCATTTATATTTATATATATATATATATATATATATATATTGGTAGCTAGGTAGAAATGGAAAAGGATATTATGCCCTATTCTTTGCTTTGCCTATTAGCATTTGACAAAACTCTAATAGCAATTATTCTAGGAAAATTCCCATTAGATATCAGAACAACTGATCTGAACAACCATGGCTTTTGTTCATGAAGTGCTTTTAGAGACAACAGTAACAGAGGCAGTGAAGATAAAATAAAAATTCATGGCAAAGACTTATGTATATACTTAGGCATGGTCAGAAGAATTTTATTTTTAAAATGTTTTTTTTTTTTTTTTTAAAGCTTCACAGCTTACCCAAGTCTGTTTAACATAAAAAATAGCTGACTGTGCAGGATAGATTGGCACTTTGACATTTCCTTTTGGTCTTTTACGCTTTTGCTTAGTCTGATGTTTTGAGCGTTGGGCACATTATCTCGGCTTGCTGGGCTATTATATGGTAATGGCTAATTACTTGTCTGGTGTACTATTAAAATTATAATTACAGTTTTATTATTTAATAATTTACTCAGGAAAAAATGTGTTATTTCAGATTTTCATTAATAATATGCATAATTTACCATTGCGTAGTAGATGTTAATTTAAAAAAAAAAAAAAAGCAGTGGCATTAATGTTTCATAAAAACAATTTTAATAGCCAAGAACATTTTTTTCTTCAAAGAAGGGTTAAGTCTGCAAAATGATACAACCCTTCTGACATTGACATATCCGTGACATATTGTGAGACGCTGCATAATTATTAGAGGTTTGATTAAGGTTAATATCACACTCAATCAGAAGATAATGTTTATAAATGCTCCACTTACTTACTCATTTGTGTAATTCCAGACATAATTATCTTAAAGAGGTCGTATTGTAATTTAGTTGGGGGGTTTTTCCCCCTGAGGTCCACATTTGTGCAAGAAAAAAAAAAAAAAAAAGATCCACATGACCACTTTTGCACCTCTCTGTAACTTGGAATCATATGAGCCTTTTTTGCCATTGTACCTTTAAAGGAACACTACACTTTTTTTGGAAACAGGCTCATTGTCCAACTCCCCTAGAGTTAAACAGTTGAGTTTTACCATTTTCGAATCCATTTAGCCGATCTTCAGGTCTGGCGGTAGCACTTTTAGTGAGCTTAGCATAGATCATTGAATCCGATTAGACCGATAGCATCTCGCTCAAAAATGACCATATATAATGACAATATAATGATATTTTTCCTATTTAAAACTTAACTCTTCTGTAGTTACATCGTAACTCAACGGTAAAACTCAACTGTTTAACTCTAAGGGAGTTGGACAATGAGCCTATTTTCAAAAAAAGTGGAGTGTTCCTTTAAGAATACAATCTAAATTCTATCTTCTTCTGCCAGGAACAGCATATCTTACCCCTTATACCTTATTGTCATTGAAGTACAATAATGAATGTACCATTCAAGACACTTTTTTTTGTCATTTTCGAAAAGAAATGTATAGTTTTGTTTGGTAAGGATGCATTAATTTTTTAGCTCTGAAACCCCTTCTAAACACAGGCCTGCTTCGGGTGTGTACGCGCCAGTAGACTTTGTTGAAATAGGTTGGCATTCCCTCTACCCGTTGTGACAGATCTTTGGCCCGAGCTCAGAGGTGGATTAGTGGTCAACTACCTCTGGCCCAGTAATTCCAACAGTCGTTGTGATTACCCAGTGGTAAACGTGTGCGCGGGACCCCATCTGCGTTCTCTGGGCAACACGAGCCTCATAAGTCACTTTCCATGTAAATTAGACCTGTCAGCTTCCACAGATGAGACAGACAATCATACTGGCCAATCATAAGCCTTGCTGAAGATACATTGAGAAATGGTGAGGTGTTTTTATAATGTCCATTTCATTCAAGGTGACCTGGAGGCGGATTCCTGCTCCCATTTTCCTCGCAAACTGGCTGCGCTTGCTCTCGACAGGCTGCGCCAGAGCAGAGGATGCTGGGTAATGAGACAGCATGATTGATCAGATGTCTGCTCACTGGCCGCCTGCCAGACCTGTGCCGCCCGCTTGTGTAATGTCCAATGACTGGCTTCGGCAAGCTCCAAATGCAAGGAGAGAGAAAAACTCTTGCTGTTACTCACTTCAGACATGACAGGATGATTAACCCTTGAGCAACACTGTGTGTTTCCTTGATGAAACTGAGCGAGAGGTTCGCTCAACATTTATCCAGACACGCTCATACTCATCTAGTTCACAGTACTATCAGACAGCTGGTAGCTGTAGAACATTTCAAACTGTTCTAAGATGATTATTAACTGGTAACTTAATGGCGACTGGTCGAATATGGCCATTAGCTGGTCTGAGATGATGTCTAAAATGGTCTTATATGGTTATGAGCTATAGTCTAGCTGGTTTAAGATGGTTATGAACAGGTTTAAGATGGTCATTAGTCAGTCTAAGATTTCTCAGATGATTATTAACTAGTCTAAGGGAGTTTAAAATGGTCAGTAGATGGTCTTAGATGGGCATTGCCTAGTCTAAGATGGTTATTACCTAGTGTAAGGTAGTCTAAGATGGTCAACAGATGGTTTTAGATGGTTATTAGCTAGTCTAAGATGGTCAGTCTAGGCTGATGACCATCTTAGACCAGCTAATGTTCATTTTTGAACAGTTACCATCCATTTTCTAGCTAATGATCACTTTAGATCAGCTAACGACCATCTTAGACTAGCTAATAACCATCAAAGAACATCTATCGACCATTTTAGACCCCCTTACAATAGTTGACACTAGTTACATAGTATGATTACACAATTAATAACTATCTGAGACCAGCTTAGACTTGCTAATGACCATCTTAGAACAGTTACCATCGAGCTTCTAGCTAATGATCACTTTAGATTATCTAATGACCATCTATTGACCATCTTTGACTACTTTATACTAGGTAATGACCATCTTAGTTAATACCTATCTAAGACCATCTACTGACAGTTTTAGACTACCATCTTAGACCAGTTCATAACCATCTTACACCAGCCAATAGAATCTTGGATCTAGCTACCAGCTAATTTCTCTCTTAGACCCTCTTAGACTAGCTAATAACCATATAAGACCATTTTAGACCACCTTACACAAGATGACACTAGTGGTTACACTAGTGGTTACACTGGCTAATGACCATCTTAGAACAGTTACCATCCAGCTTCTAGCTAATGATCACTTAAGATTATCTAATGACCATTTTAGATTAGCTACACTCTCAAAAATAAAGGTTCTTTATTAGTATCAATGGTTCTATGAAGAACCTTGAACATTAATGGAACCTTTTAAATGCAGAAAAGGTTCTTTATAGTCGAAAAAGGTTCTTTATATTTTTAAAATCTTTAAAATGGTTCTTTTAGGAACTGTTCACTGAAAGGCTCTTTGGGGAACCAAAAATGGTTCTTCTATGGCATCACTGCACTGCTTATTTTAAGAATGTAATAACCATCTAAAACCATCTATTGACCGTCTTTGACTACCTTATATTAGGTAATAACCATCTTAGCCTAGGTAATACCCATCTAAGACCATCTATTGACAATTTTACACTCACTTACACCAGTTAATAACTATCTGAGACCATCTTAGACCAACTAATGACCATCTTAGACCTGTTCATAACCATCTTATACCAGCCTATAGAATCTTGGATCTAGCTACCAGCTAATGTCTATCTTAGACCAACTTAGACTAGCTAATAACCATGTAAGACCATTTTAGACCACCTTACACAAGTTGACGCTAGTGATTACACTAGTAATAACTATCTGAGACCAGCTTAGACTGGCTAATGACCAGCTTAGACCTGTCAGTGACCAGCTTAGACCAGCTAATGTTCATCTTTGAACAGTTACCATCCAGCTTCTAGCTAATGATCACTTTAGATCATCTAATGACCATTTTAGACTAGCTAATAACCATCTAAAACCATCTATTGACCATCTTTGACTACCTTATACTAGGTAATGACCATCTTAGCCTAGGTAATACTCGTCTAAGACCATCTATTGACAATTTTAGACTTTACATTTTACACTTTACAATTTTACACCAATTAATAACTATCTATAGTTATTATAACTAACCAACTAATGTTCATTTTTTAACAGTTACCTTCCGGGATCTAGCTAATGAACTGCCTTTAACTGAAAATTGAGTGTTTACTGTTGTCCTTTTGCATTATTGATGCACTATTTCCTATTTAATACTGTAAAGCTGCTTTGTCACAATCTGTGCTATATAAATAAAGATGACTTGACTTAGTGATCACTTTAAATCAGTTAATGGCCATCTTAGACTAGCTAATAACCATCAAAGACGGTTATTCATAACCATCTTATACCAGCCAATAGAATCTTGGGTCTAGCTACCATCTTAGACCCTCTTAGACTAAATAATAACTATATAAAACCATTTTAGACCACCTTACACAAATTAACACTAGTGGTTACACTAGTAATAACTACCTGAAACCAGCTTAGACTGGCTAATGACCAGCTTAGACCAGCCAATGTCCATCTTAGACCAGTTACCATCCACTTTCTAGCTAATGATCACCTTAGATCAGCTAATGACCATCTTAAACTAGCTCATAAGCATCTAGGACCATCTACTGACCATCTTTGAATAGGTAGTAACCGTCTTAGACTAAGTAATACCCATCTACTGACCAGTCAGGTAGTAATTACTTGTGTAATCATACTATGTAACTATGTCTCAACTAGTGTAAGGGTGTCTAAAATGGTAAGTAGATGGTTTTAGATGGTTATTCGCTAGTCTAAGATGGTCATTAGTTGATTTAAGTTGATCAGTAGCTAGAAACTGAATGGTAACTGCTCTAAGATGAACAAGGTCAAAGATAGACAGACAGACAGACAGCTTTATTGCTAGTGCAGTTATACTATGTAACTAGTGTCAACTAGTGTAAGGGGGTCTAAAATGATCAATAAATGGTCTTAGATGATAATTAACTAGTCTAAGCTAGACATTTACTAGTCTAAGATGGTCTCAAATGGTTATTTACCAGTGAAAGGTGGTTTGAGATTGACAATAGTAATGTTTATTAGATGATCTGAGATAGTCATTAGTTTGTCTACGATTGTCCATGCTGGTCATAAAGTTGTTAAGACTGGGTGGAACTGATTAGTAACCAGCCGAAGGTGGCCTTGCAGCTTGGACTAAACTAGAAACCAGCTACAGTACCATGATCCAAAACACAGCGAGAATCTTAATCTGGATTTTCCAGCAGCTTTCAATTGTCCAAAAGATTTTTTGTGTGACTTGGAGCCTTTCCAGGCCTTTTATCGGCACACTGACACTAAAATGCTTTTCGAGCAGAATCTTTAGGGTGTGGATAAAAGGTAGTCACAGTGGCGTCTTCTCGCTTCAGCCGCTCACTCTCCTGCCAGTTCTTAAGACGAGATGGGCCCCAAGGAAAGCTGTTCGCCAATCAGAAAGGCAGGTGCAGCGGTTACGAGGGTGCTTGCGCATATAAATTCAGACCGTCAAGAGAAGCATGAAGCAAGTGAGCTCGGAAAAAAAGTTCCCAGGATGGACACAGCAGAGCAGAACAGCTGGGCTATCGCTGCACGCACACCTCTCGAGGGCTGATGTTTTATTTATAAACCAAAGCCTGAAGTTTTATCCTAAACCTAAATTCCAGCCCTTGCATGCACCTTGACCTTGAACCCTGAGTGCAAAACATCTGTTTTTGGTGTCCCAAAGCTCACTGAAGCAGAGTTTCTATATAAATAAATAACTATGTAGTATTTATTATTTAAATATTGGTCACAGACACAGAGATTTACTTTAAATTTCACCAAGCTGATTACTCTAAAAAAAATAAAATAAAATAAAAAAACTCCTACATATCATGTTTTCAGGCCATTTTACATCTTATTTTGGCATAAAATGGTTATATCTAAGTATGTGAGTGGTTTACTTTTTAAATTAGTCTTCCAATTAATGCAGTTACATTTTTTCAGACTGATTTGCGAATACGCATAATGCACGAACACAAGGCTGGATTTATCGCATGAACCAATCACAGCCGAACATAACCAGTCATATTCGATCATATCGCGAATTCTCAATTACCCCCCACCAAACTCTTGGCACACTTTGGGGGTCTGTTAAAACTAGGGCTGGCAAACGATTAATCGCGATTAATCGCATACAAAATAAAAGTTTGAGTTTGCCTAATGTATGTGTGTGTACTGTGTGTAATTATTATGTATATATAAATACAAGCACATTCCATATATATATTTAAGAGAAATATGTTATTTATGTACAAAATATTTTTATTTATATATAATATAAATTCTATAAAAATTATAATAAATACATATGCTTGTAAATATTTCTTAAATATAGACATGAATGTGCTTGTATTTGTATACACATAATAATTACACACAGTACACACACATATATTAGGCAAACTTTTATTTTGTATGCGATTAATTGCGATTAATCGTTTGCCAGCCCTAGTTCAAACTCAGTGGGAGGCGACAGAGTCTGGTGTCGCTGTTGTACAGTTTTACTTTAAGAAACAGATGCTTTTTAATGTTATATTTTGTAATACTGGCATTGTTTTATTTTTGTACTACTAATTTTTTCACACCCAATATTTTGAGGAGACTGCCTCCCTTGTCTGCTCGGAGGAAACACCCCTGATGGGTGTTAAGCTCGAAGTATCTGTCACGATATGCTTTGCTGTTAATTATGAAAGTCTATAAGTGGCTGAGAAGGAGAAAAAAAGAGAATGCATTTGTAAAGTGTGAACAGAAGGTGTGTTTGTCCATGTGATAAAGAGCGAATGTGCGGAATAAGTTCTAGTTGCTTACAGTTTTGTCCATGTGATTCTAAAAGGGTCGTCGCCTCACAAAAGCCTCACTGAGCTTTTGAGGATCCTTCATCAAAACCCATCAATTACTCTCTTTCTCCATCTCCTACCCTGAATAGCATCTCTTCAAAATAAGAACATCAACAGAGCTCAATTTTCTGCAGTCATCTTCAGGGTTCATTTTTCCTTTTCTCTGCTCTCACAATACATCTCTGTGCAATTTTTCCCTCTTCTTTGGGGGTTAATTGAGTCTTTTGACCCTATTGTCAACAGAGACTGTTTGTGGTTGGAGGGGAAATGAGTTTGTTTCTCTGGCTAAACACAATAGGAAGAATTGAAGTCAATCGGATATTAGGAAGATGATGTGTCATCCGTTTCAGAGAATGCCCTATCCCCTTGTGTTTTATGAGCATATTGGTATGCCAAACTGGAAAGCTTTAGCTCAAATGTATGCCAAACACACAATAGAAAAAACTTGGACTGAGTCTTTTTTTTGTTGATTTGGCAGATGGACATATTCTGCATCCACTTTCCTACACAATGTACAGAACTGCTAGGTATTTCACCAGTCAGAAAATTGGTGCTGTATATTAGAGTGTGTCAAGCTGATGTTGTATAACATTGTTTTGAGCCTCATGTCAACCTGGACAATGTGATTAGCTGTGTGATGAATTAGCCTGGGTGTTTTGAGGCTAATAACTCGATCACACCATTGACCTAAACAGAGTCTTCTGAGGTGCTACTGATGTAATAATATAATGTTGATGCTATTTAATCTAATTAAATGTGTCTAAGGAGCTGTACATCTGATAGCTAGTACCGAAGAATTGAAATTTTAGCTTTTAAAATGAACGTGAAATCAATACGGATCCTTTTTAATTTCCTGGTCTTATTGTGAACCACTAATTCAAGTGTAATAACTTGCTTCTCCTCCGAAAGGACTTTTCCGCTTAGTCACACATGCTATTAACATTAGCCAAATAGTTTTTTAAACAGTGGTTTAGCAGTTAAAATGGTTCCATTATGTAGCATGGGTTGTAAACATCAATTACTTAGAGAGAGAAAACAAAATGTGTAATCTTCCATCAAAATGAGTTCCCTGGTGGGCTGTTGGACAGTTTTATTGGACAATATATTAGCCAAATACACAGATAAAAAAAAAAAAAAAAAAAAAAAAACTAAAATTAAATAGCACAGCTGTTTTCAACAAGAAAGATTTTCAAGCATCAAATCAGCATATGTGACCCTGGACCACAAAACCAGTCATAAGGGTCAATTTTTCTAAATTGAAGAACAATATTAAAACAATATTTGGCAGAGATACAACTATTTCAATATATGGAATCTGAAGGTGCAAAAAAATCAAAATATTGAGAAAATCACCTTTAAAGTTGTCCAAATGAAGTTCTTAGCAATGCATATTACTAATCAAAAATTATGTTTTGATATATTTACAGTAGGAATTTTACAAAATATCTTAATGGAACATGATCTTTACTTAATTTCTTAATGATTTTTGGCATAAAAGAAAAATCAATAATTGTCACCCATACAGTGTATTTTTGGCTATTGCTACAAAGAAGACTGGTTTTGTGATCCAGGGTCACATATTAGAATGATTTCTCATGAAAAAAAAAAAAAAAAGATATATATATATATATATATATATATATATATATATAATTTTTTTATTATTTTTTTTTTTTTTAATTATTATCATTTTTTATTTTATTTTATTTTTTTTTACTGTATTTTTGTAATCTTGATGAGTGTAATAGCTTTCTTTAAAATCTTTAAACATGAAAAAATCTTACCAACCCCAAACATTTTAATGGTATTTTAGCTATTCAGGAATTTTTTTAGCATTTGATCTGGCTTTTCACTTTTGTGGTCTATTCAGATCTATATTAATAACTGCAAGGCCTGCGCTGCATTTTTCTCCTTGTTTTACTCGCAGATGTGTATGATTACGGATGGTTGTGATTGTCGCTGTTGCATGCGCAGTTCTAGAGAAGGGTTTCCGGGGTTTTGAGATACACACAGGACCAGAGGCCAAACACCTGGGTTAAAATGGGGCCCATGCAATACAGATCACCCCATAGGATGTGGCTGAGCTGTATTACTTTTACAATTTACATGCAGTGTCTTGGGAGTGCATTCACATCTGGGAGGGATGTGAGAGGAAGGAGGTCAAGGCTTCTGGGTTTATCATGCATTTTTAGTTACATTTTCTTACGTGTTATCCATTGCTTTCCACTAGCTGTATTTTAGCAGGCTGCACTCTACCGTGTCAATCAGTCATCTGTGCACTTGTCTAGTCCTACAGCACAGCCTTAACTTTTACCTCTAAATTAACTCCCTGGAGGGGAACTGAAGATACCCCTGGCCTGAGGAGTGCTCAGCTGATGTTTCAGTGTGCTTTTGGCTTCTTCTCTCACAATACCTGTACATAGGACCACTATCACATGTTTTATCAAATTAAAATCTACTTCTTAGTAATTCAGACTTCCGAGAATCAGATAGCAGATAACTATACGTCTATTGTTCCTATTAGTTCCTATTATGTGTCTTCTCATGAATGACAATTATTCATTACCTGGGTCATGACTTTTTTTTTTTTTATGTTTTGTCTATTATTTTATTAAAATATATTTAAAAATGAAATTGAAACATACAGCAGCTTTAATACGCCTTTCTTGTGTTCTTGTGACAAGAATGTTTTCAGTTTGTGTATTAAAAAATTCATTTATCATAAATCATAATCGTTATGTATGTCATATATGTGACCCTGGACCACAAAACCAGTTTTGAGTAGCATGGGTATATTTGTAGCAATAGCCAAAAATACATTGCATGGGTCAAAATTATCAATTTTTATTTTATGCCAAAAATCATTAGGAAGTTAACTAAAGATCATGTTTCATGAAGATATTTTGTAAAATTCCTACTGTAAATATATCACAACTTAATTTTTGATTAGTAATATGCAATAGTAAGAGCTTCATTTGGACTACTTTAATGGTGATTTTCTCAATATTTAGATTTTTTTTTTTTTTGCACCCTCAGATTCCATATATTCAAATAGTCGTGTTGGCAACAGTTGTGCTGCTTAATAAATTTTTTTTGGAACCTGTGATACTTTTTTAACAGGATTCTTTGATAAATAAAAAGTTAAAAAGAACAGCATTTATTCAAAATAGAAATGTTTTCTAAAGATGTAAGTATTTACTGTCGCTTTTTATCAATTTAACACATACTTGCTGAATAAAAGTATTAATTTCTTTCAAACAGAAAGAAAGAAAAAAATTTGCTGACCCCAAACTTTGAATGGTAATGTATATTGTTACAAAATAGTTTTTAATGGAAAGCTGTTTATTTACACGTTTACGGCATCAAAGAATCTTGAAAAAAGTATCATGTTCCAAAAAAATATTAAGCAGCACAACACTGATAATAAATAGATTATTAGATTATTAGATTATAGATTTCTGAAGGATCATGTGACACTGAAGACTGGAGTAATGATGCTGAAAATGCAGATTTGATGACAGGAATAAATTATATTTTAAAGTATTTTAAAAGAGAAAACCACTATGTTAAATTGCAATAATATTTCACAGTATTACATTTTTTTCCTGTATTTTTAATCAAATTAATTCAGCCTTGATGAACAGAAAAGACTTCTTTAAAAAAAACATAAAGAATCTTACTTGAACGGCAGTGTATATGTATAATTAACTGATTCAAATGTGTTAGAGGTGCACGGAAAATGTGAACTTCACTTTAACAACTTGCTATGTGTATTTTTAACTAGACATTTAAAAGATTTTTCTTTTTCTTTCTCATGGACACTTTTATTTGTAATTGACCTGCCTGTATTCCGGTAATTAATGAAAATGGTTTGCAGAGAAGAGAGGAAATTGATTCATTTGTTGTTCTAGAATGACATATTATTTTAACTTGTATTTTTCAAGCATCCTCAGGGTGCATGCAAGACTGTGTTAAAGGCAAAGAACAACAGATACTTTATAATGAAATACAAAATGACTTTGAATATAGCTCTGAGCATTAATTCTTAATGTAGGCCTATGCTGAATATTTTCTGCTGTGAAACCTCAATGGACTCTATGTACACACATAAACACACATATCTTAGCGTGCCCGTCACATTGATAATGCAGGAAGTGAGCGATGTTTATTTTTATAGCACACCAGAAGAAGAAAAGGGTTGAATCTTTGCTCTGTGTATTTGAACAATGAAAAAGACATTAGAGTTGGACACCCCGGGCCCGCCATTTGTTTGTTTCAAGCCAACTGAATGAAAGTCGATTCACAGCGGCCGTTCCGAAGCGCAATGTCCATGCAGCCGTGGTGACCTTTCGAGACCCCGACGGCAGACAGAGAGACTGAGTGCTCAGAACCGCTTGAAATATTGCTTCTCGTCCGCCAGCGAGCGGTGGCTCCATGCCACAACTATCCAGTCGAACTCTCTCTTTTTCAAGAGGGCAGACTGAGAGTCACCAAACCATAATATGACTGAGTTCCCCTGCTGCCCCAGGCCTTGGTGGTCAGCTGATGAGGTCTGTCAAAGACACTGAGGTTTTTAGTTCATGTCACTTCTGTTGACTTTGTCCAAGTCAGTGGTGTTCATCAACTACACCAAAAAAGGTCTGAGAGCTAGAGCTGGAGATCGTTACTTTTAATGTGAATGTGTTACAATATTGTGTTACTACGTTGCTAAGGCTTTAATACTAGAGCTGGGTAAAAATGTTCATTTCTTGATTTTAATCAATTCTTATTTGTGACCTGGACCACAAAGCCTGTCTTAAGTCGCTGGGGTATATTTGTAGCAATAGCCAAAAATACATTGTATGGGTCAAAATTATTGATTTTTCTTTTATGCCAAAAATCATTAGGAAGTAAAGATCATGTTTCATGAAAATATTTTGTAAAATTCTTACTGTAAATATATCAAAACTTAATTTTTGATTAGTAATATGCAATAGTAAGAGCTTCATTTGGACTACTTTAATGGTGATTTTCTCAATATAAATTTTTTTTTTTTTTGCACCCTCAGATTCCGTATATTCAAATAGTCATATCTTGGCCAAATATTGACCTATCCTAACAAACCATACATTAATGCAAAGCTTGTTTATTCAGATGATGTATAAAGCTAAATTTAAAAAAATTGACCCTTATGATTGGTTTTGTGGTCCAGGGTCACATTTTACAAAACAATATTGATTCCCAAATCGATCCCAAAGCATTGATTCCCAAATCCTAAGCATCGATTAAGACTTGTTTTCAGAAACATTTAAGCACACATCCCATCCAGTAAATTGCAATAAGCTTAGTGCTTTGTGCTTTAAATTATATCCATTTTATTCCAGTATTCAAACAATAAATGCCATTTTGGCGCTGTTTAATATGGAGTGACAGATCGCTGTAGCGCCTCAGTTCAAGAGAAGCAGCAGCACAAAACGCACATTAACGGGTCGTCTGCTCCGTCCACTTCCAGAGCAGAAATTTACAGATAATGTACTTATCCCTTGTCATCCAAGATGTTCATGTCTTTTTCTTCAGTCGTAAAGAAATTATGTTTTTTTTGAGGAAAACATTTCAGGATTTTTCTCTATATAATGGACTGATATGGTGCCCCAAGTTTGAACTTCCAAAATGCCGTTTTAATGCGGCTTCAAACGATCCCAAATGCGGTTGTAAACATTCCCTGCTGAGGAAGAAGGGTCTTATCTAGTGAAACGATTGGTTATTTTCATTAAAAAAATACAATTCAACAGGGGTGTGATGAGACACTTATCTGACGAGACGAGACGAGACGAGACACGAGACTGGGTTCACGAGAACGAGACGAGACAAGATTTTTAAACTTTTCTTAAGAAATCCTCAATGATTAAATATATAGGGAAAATAGTCTTTTATTCAACTGAAAAAGACAAAATGCAAAAAAAATGTAGGTGCATTTTGAACTTTATAAAATTAAACTTCCATTTTAATGAATTATATGCAATAATAAACAACATTTAAACAAGAGCTTCATGATTCTGGATAAATTGAGAATCCCAGTTGTTTTTAATAAAGTCAGACGATCAGTTCGTGATTTGATGTTTGCCGCGTCAGAGTCAGAGCGCCTCTTTGATTGACAGTCAATGCGGTGAACATTGCTTTTTGCCGTGAGTTTAGCGCGCGTTTGAGAATGCAACGGCAACCAGTTACGCATTGTCACATTAGCGTAATTTCCAACATTTTAATGGGCAGATGTTTACAATATTTCACTAGATTTGTAATGAGACGCGTTTGTAAACCTGTTTGCACTGAAGCTGGAGTTTTCCGCCAAAATAAAAGCTCTACTGCAGTTTCCGTCAAAATAAAAGCTCATAGGTTTATTTCTTGGAAGCAAGGACTAAAATTAACAGACACGCGCACAGAAAATACTGTACAAGCAGAGCAAGCGCGTTGTTTTGATGGCATTTTCCCCTATATTTCACAAGCGCCACCTGCTGTCAGAGAGTGAAATTCAGTCTGTTGTTTTTGTTTTATGCAGGTTTTAGCATAGTTTCACAAAGCTTTAAAGTCAGACCATTCTGTTTTTGATTCAAATGTTGAAATGATACAGACAAATTTAAACTAAAAAATGCTCATGCTACATGTGTTTCATCTTTGTTTGTATTGTGATTAAAATTCAGTGGTTGGTTCTTTGGTTCATTATTAAATATGTTTAGTTTTTGTAGTAGTACAACTGCAAAAACAGATTAATGGCCAGGAAAAAAAATATTTAGGGCTGATAAATTTTCTCAAATCACCAGCCATTGGCAGATGTGGCAAAACTAGTTTTAGGTCCTGCTTGCAAGTGTAGAAATTAGGACAAAAGTATTGTAATTTTCCTACAGAAGAATAAGGTAAAATAATATACCTGAAAAATACAAATTTTATTTCATTTATTTTACTTACTAATTACTAATAAGTATTTATTTACTAATTTATTTTACAATGCAATTATTTTACAATATATGGCTATTCCTGTCATAGGAATAATAATATAAAATTATTATTATTATAATATTCTAATTTGTTTGGCTTCCAAATTGACCAGTGTGAGTGTACTTTAGACTGAGACACTATATCATAGAGACACTATAACTGACTGAGTTCCCTGTAAACTTTAAGAACAAGTCAATTCACCAGATTTCTTTCTTTGTTTAGTTTGTACACTGACCTGTTTTGGAGCTCTTAATTTTTAACTCTCAGAGTGCACCAGAGAGATGAATTTAACTTTAAAATGTACAAAATTTTCTCCTCACACCCCCCTAGTGGTACCGAGGTCCACCACCACAGTTTCACAAAATTCTGTGGGAAACACTGATTTTTTTTTTTTTTTTTGAAAATAACCGATCGTTTCGCTAGATAAGACCCTTCTTTCTCGGCTGGGATCAGAAAGACATGAACATCTTGGATGACAAGGTGCTGGGTATGTTATCTGTCAATTTTTGTTCTGGAAGTGGACTTCTCCTTTAACACCAGTTTTTTAGCACAAGATAAACATGAATAAACATTCGAAAGAATGTTAAAGGAAAGAGTACAACTTACAGAAATCCACATCTTGTCTCATGTAATCGCTCAATCAGTGTTTAAACTGTGGAAAGACGTCAGTATAACAGCTTGTAAACAATATGTCACGTAACGTTACATTTACCTCAGAACAAAACACATTTGGTGACCATAAACTCATTCGCTGGCTAGAAGTGGATGATTTTGCTAAATATATGCACCATATAACAGAATAATCATAATTTTGAATGTTCTTTAATGTTAATGTTTGAATAAATTTGTCAAGTTGTTATGACAGCTACCATTTAAATGTTTATATTCCAAAAAAAAGTAGAAAATAGAAACATAATTATGTAATTGTAACTTTATTATTGTAAAAACACAATAGTGATTTAAGCTTTTGTATACAAATCAGTTAATTTTAACCTTTAATATTATAGTAATTTAGTACCAGTTGAGAGGTTTTCTTTTCCTTGAGAAAACCTGATATTTGTCCAAAATAATCAATAAACTAATCAAAACAGAAATTAAATCATGCAAACTGTTTTTCTTTTTACTTTTTTACTGCATTTATTGTGTTTGATTTGTGTATTTAAAGAGAATTTAGGCCTAATTTAAAATGGTAAAACTGCATAAAACAAATATGGCAAACAATCTTGTAATAATAATTTTTATATATTTTATATGATAATATAATATGATAATATAAGATATAATATATTAATTATATGCGAATTGTTACAACAAAGTTTATGACTTGTAATCCCACCCAAATTTTGTCTACTACAAATGAGCACAACCTGATTCCACTGAATCATTTTATTTTATTTTATTTTATTTTATTTTATTTATTTATTTATTTATTTATTTTTGTTTGTTTGTTTTGCTTTATTAATTTATTTTGTTAAATGTTCTTATTTATTTTGTTAATTTAGTTTTAGTTTTGTTTTATTTAATTATTTACTTATTTATCCATAGCATTATGAAGATAAAACCCCAAAGGGTAGACTAACAGAAAAATTTGTCATGATCTGCTGTATAATACGCTCTGTTTTATATAGCAATTATGGTGCAGTAACACTTTACTTGGCTTGTCTCAAGGTTACACATATATATGCCATCACCGGGAGAATCAAGCAGATGCCCTCATTTCTGATGAAATATTTGAAGACAGGAAATGGAAGAAGGATGTAGGTTGATGTAACTGCCATGGTTTAACATGCAAGTGTGCTTAATCCATTCTGATAAGTAGAAAAACGTTTGCTTCTGTTCTTGATGCTTAATCTCATCAGTATTTTTTCCACTTCATCAAATAGCGACAAGATATTGGATAGAGATTATTAGGAAGAAAGAAGGGCAATGTTTCTAACGTAAAAAGCAACAACCTTTATTTTGTCAGCCACCAAAACATTTGCTGTCTTTTTTTTTAAATGTGCTTTTTAATGTTTTTTTTCTCTCTTTGTTTGATCAACACACTGTCCTCAGCAAAGCTAAAACTTTTATCTTTATGACAGCTTATTTACATTGTACTTTCTCACATTACTTTTCTTTAACTTGCATTATGACAAGTGTTGTCGGCACCACCGCTCTGATTCCACTTCCTTTTTGCAAATGAAAAAGATGCACTTGTCAAACAAATGGACCCAAAAATGACTAAATATTTCTAAATTTAGTGCCAACTGTTTTTGTTTCTCCCTGATTTTTAAATTAATTAAATCTGTCACTTGTGCACTATTGGAGTACTGTACTGGCTGAGAAAGAGGTGTATTATCCATGAGATCATGCATTATACAGACTGTGGTAATGCACTAAAACAGGCCTGATGCAATCTGCATGAGGTTGTTTGTTTTAATAAGATTTACAAGATCAAGATATATGTCTTTGTGGCCCTAATTTCCGCTTAGCCTGATTGTAGTACGAATCCATTACCGTGTGATCAGACATACACTGTCTCCAGTGTATTTTCACTGGTTCTAAGTGTAAACAAGTGAAAAATTGGCCTATTGTATAACACATTCATATTATCATTTTTCAGACGATCTTAAATTTTAAGCATAATTATAAAATAAATTAAATTAAAGATATAGAAACATGAAGTAGGGATATGTTCAGATGTGTTTTTACTAGGAAAAAAAAGACAAAAATGCTAATTAAGAAAATGCCTTTCACTGAAAAAGTTATTAGTCTACATCTGGAAACTAGTGTCTGTTTATACAGGCCCACTGCTTTAGCACTGTCTCTTCTGAATCAGTCTGAACGAGATGCTTGTGTGTTGATTCCACAGCGAGAATAAATTTCAGTTTTCCACCTACTGTATAGTATGTTACTCAGCTGAGATGCTAAATGACATCCTAAAATGCTCTGTCATGTAATCTTAAATGGGTCATCAAAGCATACTTTGTTCCTCTGGTGTTCATTTATAATGTCAGTAGTGTTTCTCACCGAAAGTAGATTCTCCTTGAACCTTAGAATTGAACAGACTTTATTTTTTGTTTGTTTGTTTGTTTTGTGCTATTGTTCCTTTAAGACTTGCATTATGCTTTGTTTTTCTTTTTTTTTTTTTTTTTCTTTGTGACACACTGCAGTTTTGGTGAAATGTATGGAAGCCAGTTTCCACCACTGAATAAGAAGTCGAAAAAAAGCTAATTGTGACTTTAACTCACAATTCTGACTTTTCTCAGAATTGTAAAATGTAATGGTTTAACATGCAAGTGTGCTTAATCCATTCTGATAAGTAGAAAAACGTTTGACTTTTCTCAGAATTGTAAAATGTAAACTCGCAGTTGCGAGTTATAGTCCTTATTGCATGATGTAAACTCACAATTCTGACTTTTTTCTCAGAATTGTGTTTATATTTTACAAATCTGCCTTTGTAACATGCAATTGCAAGTTATTAAGTCAGAATTGTGAGATATTGACTCGAAATTCTAAGAAAAACGTCAGAATTGCAAGATGTAAACTCTGAATTTCGAGAAAAAAAGTCACAATTGCGAGACACAAACTTGGAATTGCGAGAAAAAAAGTCAGAATTCCCATATACAAACTTGTATTTGAAATGTCAGAATTGCGAGAAAAAAAGTTATAATTCCAAGATGCTCATATTTGTGAGAAAAAAGGTCAGAATTGCGAGATATAAACTCGGAATTGCGATTAAAAAATAAAAGAATTGTGAGATATAAACTCAAAATTGCAATAAAAAAAAAAGAAAAGAATTGCGAGATATAAACTTGGAATTGTAAGAAAAAAGTCACAATTGTGAGACACAAACTTGGAACTGCAAGAAAAAAAGAATTCCAAGAAACACACTCATATTTGTGAGGAATAAGGTCAGAATTGTGAGATATAAACTCGGAATTGCAAGAAAAAAAGTCAGAATTGTGAGATATAAACTCGGAATTGTGAGGAAAAATGTCAGAATTCCAAGACGCAAATTCGGAATTGTAAGAAAAAAGTCAGAATTCCCATATACAAACTTGTATTTGTGAGAAAAATGTCAGAATTTCGAGGAAAAAAGTTATAATTCTGAGATACTCGTATTTGTGAGGAAAAAAAGGTCAGAATTACAAGATATAAACTCGGAATTGCGATAAAAAATAAAAGAATTTTGAGATATAAACTCAAAATTGCAATTAAAAAAATAAAAGAATTGTGAGATATAAATTCAAAATTGCAAGAAAAAAGTCACAATTGTGAGACACAAACTTGGAATTACAGGGAAAAAATTCAGAACTGTGAGATATAAACTCGGAATTGTGAGGAAAAATTTCAGAATTCCGAGACACAAATTCGAAATTGTAAGAAAAAAGTCACAATTGTGAGACACAAACTCGGAATTGCAAAAAAAAAAAAATCTGAATTCCAAGATAGACACTCATATTTGTGAGGAAATAATGTCAGAATTGTGAGGTGTAAACTCGGAATTGTGAGGAAAAATGTCAGAATTCCGAGACACAAATTCGGAATTGCAAGAAAAAAAGTCACAATTGCAAGACACAAACTCGGAATTGCAAGAAAAACAGTCAAAATTCCAGGATGCACACTCATATTTGTCAGGAAAAAAGTCAGAATTGTGAGATATAAACTCGGAATTGCGAGGAAAAAAAGTCAGAATTGTGAGATATAAACTTGGATTTGTGAGAAAAAAAAATCAGAATTGCGCAATTGTGAGTTTTTATCATGCAATTCTGAGGAAAGAAGTGAGAATTCCAAGTTTATATCTCACAATCACAATTCTGACTTTATTTCTTGCAATTGTGAGTTTATATTCCGCCATTCTGACTTTATAACTTGCAATTGCTACTAATTTGTTATTATTATTATGTTATAAAAATACATGTAAATGGACAAGGTTTGACCTATTGTCTCACAATTGCTCTTAAAAATGTTCCTTTATTTCCTTACTATGATATATTGTACAAAACAAGCCATTTTTTAATTGTTTGTTTGTTTGTTTTGTTAAATATAATTAAATCCAAAAGGTTTGACTTACCTTATTCCTTATCACCTGTTTGTTTTTTGTTTTTGTTTTTTTTTTCAGATTTGCTCGGAAGGACATTATTATTATTATTATTATTATTATTATTATTATTATTATTATTTTATTTCTTTTTTTAAGGAAAATATATATTTGATATTATTTATATATTTATATTGCATATTATTTGTGTATTATATAATATGTATAATATGTATATTCATCTATAATTTTAGAAAATAATTTTTGGTGTTCTAGGTGAGAAGAAAGAAAGTGAGAAAGAGAAGCGCAACTTTGATAATGACGTTTTTCTGCCTGTTATTAACACTCTTAAATTCTCTGAATTACATTTAAGTTCCATTCGTAACATTTCCAATCAAAGTTTCTTTCTCCGTACCTCCTTTCTTTCTCTCCTAGTCACAGTTCAGTGAAGGTATGAACACCTCCGAGAGCCTCACATTCTCCCAGAATTCCCTGCTCATCAGGTTCAGGGCTGTGGGAGTTTCACAGCTTGTCAGCTAACAGAACAGCACATGTTATATTGATAAATCTCTCCTCCCCATAAACAGGGGCGAGAGAGACTGTCACAGCAGATATTCCCTGTGTACATGGCATCAATAAGATGGATTTGTTTGGTTTGTCCTTTTAGTTGATGCTTTTCCCAAGGAAATTTTGGGCAAGGATGATTGTGATGTAAGAGGTAAAAAGAAAGAAAAAGTATCACAGATGCACATCTGCTCTTTGAACAAGTCCTTTCGCCAACGTCCGTTCTTCGGCGGACGCTCATCCCTTGGAGTTTCCCTACAAATAGAGGATTAATATTGAATGCACATGTCCAGCCTCTATTCCCACCGCAGGCAAATTCTCTCTCCTTGAATTTCATATTTAGCTTTCACACAACTTATGCAACATTCATTACTCAGGTATGTGGTCTTAAAAACAATGAGGACTTGGCTGGAAGCGTCTTGCATCAATCATGACACAGGAGAAGCCGAGCGTGAGATACCCTTGAAAAAGCGATTTTTGTTGCGTGTCAGGAAGCGCATATGGAGGAATCTGTATGGTGGAGAGGGCAGCACGCGCTTTGCATTCTTAGAGACCACCTCTGTTTTGGGGTACTGTGACTAGACTATATTACTGGGAGTTAATTTGAGATATGGAGGCACTCTCTCTCTCTCCCTCTCTTTCTGTATTTACTGACCTGTAAGCAAAGAGACTTTTTTATTGACTTTCAGTGTAAGTCTGAAAATCCGAAGGGCGCAGGAACTTGAAAGGACAGAGGAGAGTCTATCAACCTGTCCCTGAAAAGAAAGGCTAATTGGTGATTTCTGCAAGACCCCTCAGATATTTACTTTCAATTGAGCTGTTAATTCTGCCATCAGGGTTGGTGATACAAAACAGTCTTTCTATGCTGGGTATATTAGAGTAACGTGAGTACTTAAAGTAATAGTTCACCCAAAAATGAAAATTACCCCATGATTTACTCACCCTCAAGCCATCCAAAGTATATATGACTTTCTTCTTTCACACGGATACAGTTGGAGTTTAATTAAAAAACATCTTGGCTCTTCCAAGTTTTATAATGGCAGTGAATGGGTGTTGAGATTTTGAAGCAAAATAAAGGTCATCAATCCATCATAAAAAGTGCTCCACATGACTCTTGGGAGTTAATAAAGGCCAAGTGAAACGATGCAATTTCAATTTTGGGTGAACTATTCCTTTAACTGTAACTAGGTTGTACATGTACATCTGGTTTGTATGAGTACGGCAGGATATCATAAGTGCTGTCCATCTTCCTGATATAAACGAAGACATTTAGGCTCCCAGTCCTCTGTAAGGAAGGGTAAAACCGCAGCTTATTGGAACAGCTTTTCAGTGTCTGTGCCAACCGGGAGGACTCTGAAATATTTACAGCACCTGCCACATATCTTCTGATGTTTCTCAGCATGGGTGATTTCTTTTCTGTTTTTGTGCAGGGAGGGAGATGGACAAAGAAAGGTTTATTTAAAATATTGACACAATATCTAGGAATGGATTAATATTCTCAGTGCTGCTTGGAAATAATAACTGCAAACGCTTGTTGTTAAGCCCCTTGAAACGGCTCCCAAAACAATGGAGCTTGGAGACAGATGGAAAGAAATGAATAATAATGAAGCAGCGGTCACTTGCCTTAGGGAACAGGTCCAATTTATTTGTATTTATTTATTTATTTTTTTTATATTTACAGCATAAAAGTCTCAATAAAAGACATTTGTAACAGTGTGGTAGATATATTATATAAGTAGCATTTTTATAACATTTTTAGAGATTTAAACACTCATTAGCAACTCATTTTTTTAGAATTCAGATATAAGAGGGATAGTATTAACTGCATTCATGCTCTTTAAAGCATGATGAGTATGTGTTAAAACACTTTCTTTGCTTTGTGGCAGTGCTTTACATTTATTAAGGTACCCAGTAGAGTTTGAATTCATTCATTCCCCCTTTAGGGATAATGAAAATGCGCATATTTCTTGGGTTTATACCACGGTGCGATCGCTCCACTGCCTCCATGACTTTGCGGGTTGTTTGGCTGGATTGGCATGACGAGCAGCGCTGGAGTGAGACACGCTGAAGTGCCATTGTGGGGCTGATCAGTGTCATAACATCCACACCAGTGACAGGCTGAGAAAGAGAGAGAGAGTGATGGATTTAATAGTGCGTTTGCTCTATATTGCACAAATAATTGGAAATTATGGTCTTGACAAGCTAGAATTTGATTGGGCGGCTTAAATAGTTATCTGTGAGCAAATCTGTATATTCTTTTTTTCACAGTTTACAAATTCTTATCACAAAGATTTTTAAAATCATGAATTAAACTACGTTAAATTGGATAATTAAATTATAGTGATAGTTCACCCAAAATGAAAATGTATTTACCCTCAAGTTGTTCCAAACCTGTATGAATTTTCTTCTTTTGCTTTTTCTTCTTTTTTTCTTCATGTTTCCTGATCAACCACTCATAGTAACTAACACTGTATTATTTAGATTCATTATTATTGTTATATAATTCACACTATTATCTATGGAAGCTTGTTTCCACCACAGGGTAAAAATATAAAAAGTTAATTGTGACTTTTTATCACATAATTCTAAAAAAAAAAAAAAAAAAAAAAAAAAAGGCTGAATTAAGAGATATAAGCTCAGAATTGAGAGATTCAGACTTTATTGCAATTCTGATAAGAAAAAAAAATATATAATTTTTAGATATAAACCCAGAGTTGAGAGATTCAGAGTTTATTGCAATTCTGATAAGGAAAAATATATTTTTTAGATATAAACTCAGAATTAAGAGATTCAAAGTTTATTGCAAATCTGCTAAGAAAAAAATGTATATATAATTTTAGATATAAACCCTGCCGAGTTGAGGGATTAGAGTTTATTGTAATTCTGATAAGAACATTTTTTTTTTGATATAAACTTAGAATTGAGAGATTCAGAGTTTATTGCAATTCTGATGAGGAAAAATATAATTTTTAGATATACAGTAGTCAACATTTGAAGTGGATCAAAACCTTTCATCAAATGTGTGCCTAAAACCAAAACAATACCCGTTCTTGTCTTAGGACAACTTTGATGAACTTTTTGATCCACTTCAAATGTTGACTACTGTAAACCATGCAGATCTGAGAAATTTAGAGCTTATTGCAATTCTGATGAGAAAAAAAAAAAAAAAAAAATGAGATATAAACTCAGAATTTAGAGATTTTAGAGTTTTTTGCAATTCTAATAACAAAAAGTAATTTTTAGATATAAACTCAGAATTAAGAGATTTAGAGTTTATTGTAATTCCGATGAGAAAAAAAAATGTACTTTTAGATATAAACCCTGCAGAGTTAAGGGAATAGAGTTTATTACGATTCTGATGAGAAAAAAAATAGTTTTTAGATATAAACTCAGAACAGAGATTTTAGAGTTTATTGCAATTCTAATAAGAAACAGTAATTTTAGACAAACTCAGAATTGAGAGATTCAGAGTTCATTGCGATTCTGATGAGAAAAATTATCAATAAAAAAGTCAAATGTATAAAATGTATACATGTAAAAAAAAAAAAATGTATAAAAAAAAAAGTCAAAATTAAGAGATGTACACTCAGAATTGAGAGTTTCTGAGTTTGAGATTCTCACAATACTAAGAAAAAAAATCAGAATTGTGAGCTAAAATGTCACAATTACCTTTTTTGTACTTCTGTACTTTATACTTTAAAAAGTTTGAATTGTGAGATATCTCTGAATTTGTGAGATAAAAAGTCAGAATTGTGAAAAAAAGCAATTAAGTTTTTAATTTTTTTATTCTGTGGTGGAAACAGGCTTCCATAATCATCAGATAAACCAGCCCTAAACAGCACATAAACACAGAACAAGTTGTGCGTGGTGACATTTACCTGATTTTGTCTCGTCCAGGTAAGCAGTTCTTGGCCAGAGTTAGTTGCAGTGTGGACCGGACTTCATGCCGAAAGCTCTCTATCTCTCATTGTCTTTCTCTCCCCCTCTGGCAGGTGTTTGCGTTGATAAATGAGGCAAGTCGTCTATAAATACAGATTGCAGTGTAAAGAAAATGAGAGTCTGGAGTGCAAAGTAGCATTTCTCTACCTCTGTTCTTTCTTGCACTCTCTTTCTCCCACTTTTTCAATGACACTGTCTCATTTCATGCGTCGATGCTTTCTGAAATGTGTCAGGCCGCAATTCATAACACAACATGAGTAGTCTATAGTAGACATTATGGTAAACTATCTTCTTCAAGGTCAGCTACTAACAGGGAATGACGTTGAACTATCCCTTTAAAAGCAAACATGTGTTCTACGCACAGTTGCATTGGTGAGAATTCACATAAACATTTGCATAAAAGTAATGTCTTTTTGGGTTAACTTTTGACTGAACTAGGCTAAGAGAAAATCACTGTTGTTCAATATACGCTTCTGGCAGGTGTGACAAGGTTTAAATTGAAAAATTGCCAATTTGGATCCACATATCCCATGGAGCGGAGGAAATGTCTGGGGGTACATGTATCTTTCTGTGCTGGCTTCAACTTGGAAGGTTTTAGAGTGTGTGCTAGAGTGAATGAAAGCGAGTAAGATAAATCTAAAGGACAGTGGTCAGCCCATTTCATGCCCCAGAGGGAGCAAAAGACTGTCCTGCTGCTGGGACTCAGCAGCTCCAAACTGTCTGATGGAAAACTGCCCAACAGGCCCTCAGCATCCCACTGTGAAGATTTATGTGGACAAGAATGCACTATTTACATAATTTCTTTACATATGCACAAGGTGAACTCATCACTCGCTGTTTCGATGAAGGTCAGCACTGCTGCTTCCTGGTGTGCTAAGTCTTGATATGATTAGCATGTCACATCCAAGATATTTCTGGCTTGGCGCTAATGGAATGTTCTGAACTTTGTTCTAAAATAGCTTTGATGCACAAATACACCTGTGTTGTATATGTAAATTTAAAAAGTGTGTGTAAAATTTTACATTCTCTACCAGTGCTATTATTAGCAATGCTAATTTTAACAAGGCTTGTTGGATCCAAGCTAATAAGGAACATTCTCACAACTTTCACTAATGTTTTTTAAAAGTTAGCCTACATGTTAAAGGTTAAAGGATTAGTCCACTTCCAGAACAAAAAATTATAGATAATGTACTTGTCATCCAAGATGTTAGTTTCTTTCTTTCTTCAGTCGTAAAGAAATTATGTTTTTTGAGGAAAACATTTCAGGATTTTTCTCCATATAATGGACTGCTATGGCGCCCCCAAGTTTGATTTTCGAAAATGCAGTTTAAATGCGGTTGTAAACTATTTCAGCTGAAGAAGAAGGGTCTTATCTAGCGAAACGATCGGTTATTTCTATAACAATAATGGAATTTATATACTTTTAAATCTCAAACGCTCGTCTTGTCTTGCTCTCCCTGAACTCTGTGTATTCTGGCTCAAGACAGTTAGGGTATGTCGAAAAACTCCAATCGTATTTTCTCCCTCAACTTCAAAAATCATTTCAAAATCATCCTACATCACTGCAGAAGTACCGACCCAGTCTTTGCACAGTGAACATGCAAAGAAGATTAAACACCCTTAACAAAAAAGGTAAAACAGCAATATAGGACGATTCTGAAGTTGAGGGAGAACATGAGATGGGAGTTTTTCAACATACCCTAACTGTCATGAACCGGGAAAAAACAGAGTTTAGGAAGAGTAAGACAAGATGAGCCTTTGAGATTAAAAAGTATATAAATTGTATTATTTTTATGAAAATAACCGACCATTTAGCTAGATAAGACCCTTCTTCCTCAGCTGGGATCGTTTGAAGCTGCATTTAAACTGCAATTTGGAAGTTCAAACTCGGGGCACCATAGAGGTCCACTGCATGGAGAAAAATGCTGAAATGTTTTCCTCAAAAAACATAATTTCTTTATGACTGAAGAAAGACAGACATGAACATCTTGGATGACAAGGGGTGAGTACATGACCTGTAAATCCTTGTTCTGGAAGCGGACTTCTCCTTTAAATGCAGCTTTAATAGTCTCAAAATGATCCCAGCCAAGGAAAAAGGGTCTTATCTAACGAAATGATCAGTCATTTTATTTTTTTTTAATTACAATTTATATGCTCTTTAACGTCAAACGCTTGTCTCATCTAGCTCTTTGTGAACGGTCATAATAGGGTACGTCTAAAAACTCCCATCTCATTTTCTCCTCCAACTTCAAAATCGTCTTACATCGCGGCAGAAGTTCCGACCCAGTGTTTACAAAGTGAACGTGCAAAAGTGGTCAAACGTCCTTTACAAAAAAAGGTAAAGCGGCGACGTAGGACGATTTTGAAGTTGGATAAGAAAATGAGATGGGAGTTTTTCAACATACCCTAACTGTACTGACCCGGATTACACAGAGTACACATGCACATCGCAGAGCTAGACAAGATGAGCGTTTGAGATTAAAAAGTATATAAATTGTAATTTTTTGTAGAAAATAACTGACCATTTTACTAGATAAGACCCTTATTCCTCGGCTGGGATCGTTTAGAGCACTTTGAAGTTGCATTGAAACTGTATTTTGAACTCACAGGGCACCATAAAAGTCCACTATGTGGAGAACATTCCTGAAATGTTTTCCTCAAGAAACATAATTTCTTTACGAATGAAGAAAGAAAGACGTGAACATCTTGGATGACAAGGGGGTGAGTACATTATCTGTAAAGTTTTATTCTGGAAGTGAATGTCTTTATTTTGACACTTTAGAAAGTTTTTGTTTTGATGACAATATCTGGCAACACTGCTTCTGACACTTAAATTGACAATAATCCAAAAAAACGGCCCACGGACAGGTTATTGCTGACAGGATACCACATTTGGCAAGACAACCGAAAAAAACATAATGATATTGTCTGTCAGAAACATTATCAACGCTATTTAAAAAAATTTGCATTAAATATTTAAATTAAATATGCAAAAACTAGTCATGAAGCAGTCTATGCTCTTTCATTCAGAATAGGAGTTAAATTTTTACAAAGTCACGCTAAAAACATACATAAAGCACTAAACAAAGTTATCATCTATATAGCAAAGGTTATTAATGAAAACGATAACAGTAATATGCATTGTTGCATGAATAACAAAGAACTGATTATCTGTGATAAAGTTTAAACAAATTGTAATGCAATAAAAATTGTATCATTTAACTGTGTTTATCCCTCCAAAACAGAGAAACTGTGAAAACAGAAAATATAAAAATAATATCTAATTCAAATTATTAGTGATACTGAAATAACACTGTTTCCATGGAAGAACTAATCTGCTAATAATTTACCATTCTTTGTTTGCGTGGCACCAGCAGGCTGATAATCTGTAGGTGCGAGTTTCCTATCAAGCACTGCAGGTTAATGGTTGTCATTTCACTCTAAGCCCATCATTAACCAGTCAGTCAGTAGTGAACATCAGTGGGTGGCCTTGATGACTATTAGTTTGCTGACCAGCAGCGGACCTTTTTTATGGACCATTATGGGCCCACTCAAAATGATTATATATTTAATTTGTTTTGTCCCATTTATCATGCCTTTTCTTTTTGGATTGTAAACAGGCCGTGACCTTCCCAAGCCGATCGCTCTTACGAAGATGGTGTGTTTAGCACAGCTTTAATTATCACTCTGCCTATGAAGCAGGTGACAATGTGTTTGAAATATGAGAGCGAGGCGGTAGGAGCCGTCCTCCGCGTGTCCTTCCTCGAGATGGGCTCCCCCGCGGCATCATAATTGAAAATTACGAATGTTCGGGGCCGTGATTAATCTGTGACCTTTGACCCCCGCGGAAGCCAAGCCTGCATATCAACTTAGGCTGGGGTCAAGAGATCCATCTGTGGGAAGACACACGCAAACACACACATCCATTCGCGAGCGGACCTGATAATGTAATGCGCCCTGACAGCTTTTTAATTATCACCCTATCCCAGGTCGTTAAAGGATGCCTCCAATATCCTGGTCATGTTTCAGCAGCGGTTAAGTCAAAGGAGTATCTCATTTGTTTTTAATTAATTATCAGATAAAGTCATAAGGAGAGGGTGGCAGGCTCCACCATGACTCGTTTAAACGCTCATTTATGAACTTTGTTCTTCATGCAAAAAAATAATTAAGCGAGTTATTACTGTTGTTTTAATGGGTGTACATGGTAGAAAAAGCGGGGAGGGGAGGGAGAGACAGTTTAACACGCTTGGTGCTAGTTTCTTTAGAGAGGAACTGACATTTATGGAAACAAATCAATAGACTGGTGCACTAAACATCTAAAATGGCTGAGACTGGATTTGATGCAAATGCTGAACAGTTTATGCACGGTGAGTCAAAGTAATTTATTGGAATTCTTCCACAGGAAGCCTCAATAGCTATTCTGTTCAGTAAAACATCATAGGCAAGCTAACTTGCAAACATCTTGCAGGTGGAATTAAATTGTCAATGTGTAATTTGATTTAGTTTTATAACCTTTTAAACTGAATAATCAAGATCTTATAAAGACAAGTACTTTAAAGGAGTGAATTAGAGTGACTTATATTATTGTTTCTCAGCTAAGTGCAAATACTATGCCATGTAAGTGCCAGATAATTTGTAAAATGGAAAATGAGCTTAGTTCAAACATTAAAACAACTGCGTGTTTTAAACTGACTCACTATAATAACAATTAAAGGATAAGTTCACTCCAGAATTTAACATTTCCTGATGTCAACCAAAATGTTCATGTCTTTCTTTCTTCAGCTGAAAAGCAATTGAGGTTTTTGAGGAAAACACTCCAGGATTTTTCTCCATATAGTGGACTTCAATGGGGATCAGCAGGTTAAAGGTCCAAACTGCGGTTTTAATGCAGCGTCAAAGGGCTCCAGCCGAGGAATAAAGGTCTTATCTAGTGAAACTATTGGTCATTTTCTAAAAAAAAAATTCAAAATTATTTATCTGTGCACCACAAATGCTAATCTCGCACTAACTCGACTCCACGCATTACGTAGTCACGTTGGAAAGGTAATGCAACACAGTACCGACACAGTGTTTACAAAGCGAACATGCAAAGAAAGTCAAATGCCCGTTACAAAAAAAAGGATAAAACAATGATTTTAAAGTTTTTTGCCCTACCCTACTTTTGTGAACCGGATCATACGGATGAAAAACTAATTGCATGTGGTGTGCATCACAGAGCTAGTGCAAGACAAGCATTTGTGGTTAAAAAGAGCATTTTTATTAATTTAAAGGAGAAGTCCACTTCCAAAACAAAGATTAACATATAATGTACTCACCCCCTTGTCATCCGAGATGTTCGTGTCTGTCTTTCTTCAGTCATAAAGAAATTATGTATATAATTAAAGTATATAAATTGTATTATTTTCATAAAAATAACCGATCGGTACGCTAGATAAGACCCTTCTTTCTCGGCTGGGATCATTTACAACCGCATTTGGGATCGTTTGAAGCTGCATTTAAACTGCATTTTGGAAGTTCAAAATCGGGGCACCATATCAGTCCATTATATGGAGAAAAATGCTGAACTGTTTTCCTCAAAAAACATAATTTCTTTTGTCTAAAGAAAGAAAAACATGAACATCTTGGATGACAAGGGGGTGAGTACATTATATATGAATCTTTGTTTTGGAAGTGGACTTCTCCTTAAAGAATATGACTGATCGTTTTGCTAGATAAGACCTTTATTCCTCGGCTGGGATCGTGTAGAGTCCTTTGAAACTGCAGTTCGGACCTTCAACCTGCTGATCCCCATTGAAGTCCACTATATGGAGAAAAATCCTGGGATGTTTTCCTGAAAAATTTATAAGAAAGAAATGAACATCTTGGATGACATGGGGCAGAGTAATTATCAGGAAATTTTAATTCTGGAGTGAACTAATCCTTTAAGTGCTACCTTCTTTAATATAGGAGCAATGGCAAACCTTTTGTGCATTTAGTATACTGTATGATATAAGTAGTATTTTCACGTCTGAACAAATTGAAGTTTGGAATATGAGCAAGACAAACCCGCTGCAGATGAGCAGTTGAGCCCCTCATATTATCAATCCCTGCTCTCATGAACTATTTAACTAATTTAGCAAAACATTTTAGATGAATAGCCCTTCAGCAAGGCTAGAACTTGGAATCAGATCACATTCTTACACAGGTTCATGGTGGAAAATGAGAAATGAAAAATTAAGTGAAAATGTACAAATCTTAAAGGTAAAAAATTAAAGGTGTATTTCAAGGTTATCTTAAAGTGCTGGATAAAGTGTTTTAAACTCCAGATTTCACATTATATATTAAGTGGCAACCCAACAGTATGAAATTATTTAATGTACAAAAAAGTAAAAACAAAGCAAAACAAAAAACATGAATTTCATTAGCTCAACAAAATGCAATATTAATGAAATGATAGGCTGAAAAAAAAAATTACTGTAGGATTTTAAAAGTCTTTTGAATTTTGATGGTTTCAAAACTTTACAATATGGTTCAGTTTGTTAACATTAGTTGCAATAACTAGCATGAATAAAAAAAAAATACTTCTGCATTGTTTATTAATCTTGATTCATGTTCATTTCTACATAAACTAATACATTTTAACATTTCAGGTTAGACATTTATATTTACAGTAATATAAAGAAACGCAAATTAACAATGAACTGTTTGTTTATAGATATTACGTTTAATAAAAGCTGTAAAAACTTGTTTATGGTTAGGTTATTAAACCTGATGTATTGACTAATGTTCAAAATTGAACCTTGTTGTGAACCTTGTTGAGTCTTAGCCAATAATTAACTGGACTAATCATATGTATCCTCATTGCAATTAAACACGTATTTAATATTGTCTGTATACAGTATATTCACATTTGTAGTTTTGTTCATGGTTCCAGAGGGTGAGGGCAAATCACACAACCTGTCCATGCTGGCATCTGTTTAATTAACATTAACAACAAAACATATGACAAGTGGTTTTCTCCTGCACGTTTATATTATTTGTATGTTATCTTTTTCCATTCAGCATTGTTTCTTCCTTTTGCTGCAGCCCACCACTATCTTAAAGTATTTTTATAATCTAAATTTTAATCTAGATGAGCCGTTCAAAGTAAAATTAAGCGAGATACAGAATAATCTAGAAGTAATGAAGACTCTTAAAACATCTCGTAGCCTGTCTAATACTCTGCATGGTCTCAGACGAATGTTTCACACAACTTTATCATTGCATTCCAAGCCTCGATATCTTCAAATCCCTCTGAAATGCATTCGTTCTGCCACGCCACAGTAATTTAAAAATGAGTCAGTGGAGCGTGCAGTGTATTACACTTCTGTTCCACCACACCGAATCACATTCTGTCCATGATCATTACTTTTTGCATGTGCAGGAGACAGGCCGCTCTTGGTCTGAGCCTATACCTCCAAATAAAGGGATTCATCATAATGACAGTAAGCCGGAGCGTTATGTTAGTTGTGATTTATCTGCGAGCCATGATTGATTCATTAGCATGGACATTATGCTGCTTTTCTTTAGTCTCAGTAAAGAGCAGAGTGTAAGGGAGAGGCGACGCTTGGCCCGGTCCCTCGTTTCGCTCTAGCCTAAAACTCGTTGCAGCTCATTAGCTGCCAAATGTATTAGCTTGGAGCTAATGCCCTGTGGCTGAGAACACAGAGATCTTAATGAGAACATACATATGCCTGTATCCTGTACAACCCAAATGAATTATGGCAGCGCAAACGGCCCACAGTGTGCCTGAAACCTCCAACTAGATACATACTGTTCTTGCGAGCTCTGATTTATTTCTGTGTCCATCAGTCTTTTAGTACACTTATTGAAAATGCATCACTTCAAAACCATCAGATGGCCTTTCAAGTGTTTTAACCAGTCAATAATCTGATAAAGAGTAGCACTTACTACAAAATCACTGACTGCGGGAATCGCAACCAATAAGTTAAACTAAATTTTGTACGTTTTCTGAAGCTAATACGAATGGTTAGTGTGTGTGCAAAAATTGCCATCATATTGATAAGGAGTTAACTGCATTGTTGCAATCCAGCTGATAAATTGTTCATGTGGTGGTTGCTGTTGCAGTTGCTAGGGTGCTGGCTTGTTGCTAGGTGTTTTGGCTGGTTATTAGCTTATTCTGGGTGGTTGCAAGGAGGTTGTTATAGGGTTTCTTGGGCATTCTGGGTGCTTATTAGGTGGTTTCTAGGCTCTGCAGGGTGGTGAACTTAAATGATATTGTGTATAATGGCTCATACTAAAAATGTACTACAATAAGTGTTTTTTTCTATTAAAATCATGGATAGGTTTAAAGTTGGGTTGTACGATTTCTCATGATTTTGCCATCTAATGTGAATTATTACTCCTTCTATGACTGGTTTGGAACAATAGCAATAGTGTTTGATTGTTTTAACCAATTAATAAAATAAAATTATTTATTACAAACAGGAGTAAAGGAGTCACAACTAGTGTTTGGAAGGTTACTCTGGAAATGTAATTACAGATTACAAGTTACCCTATTCAAAAAGTAGTGTAACTATTTCAGTTACTTTATAACATAGATGCAAACTCATCATGGGTAAAAAAAAAAAAAAAAACAAGTGAGAAAGGCATGCAACCCCCAGTTTTGTAATATCGAAACCAAAGCATGCAAGCGAAAACACACAGGAGTGTTTAAAAGCAGTTAACTACAAGCGGGTACAGAATTGAATTGGTACTAATGGTACTGTAAAAAGACTGCCACTGCCTTCAAAAACACTTTCTCATCGGATCTACACGAATCTTCTAGGTGACCTATTTTGATCTCAAAAAAGTGAGTTCTCACCGAAAGGTGAGGAGTTTGCATCTATTATTAAAGTCCACGTCCAAAACAAAGAATCCCTTATCATCCAAGATGTTCATGTCTTTCTTTCTTCAGTCATAAAGAATTTTTTTTTTTTTTTTGAGGAAAACATTTCAGCATTTTTCTCCATATAATGGACTGCTATGGTGCCCCTGAGTTTGAACTTCCAAAATGCAGTTTAAATGCAGCTTCAAATGATCCCAAATGTGGTTGTAAACGATCCCAGCCAAGAAAGAAGGGTCTTATCTAGTGTAACAATCGGTTATTTTCATAAAAATAATACAATTTATATACTTTTTAATGTCAAATGCCGGTGCATGACAGTTAGGGTATGTCGAAAAACTCCCATCTCATGTTCTCCCTCAACTTCAAAATCGTCCTATATCACTGTTTTACCTTTTTTTGTTAAGGGTGTTTGATCTTCTTTGCATGTTCATTTTGCAAAGACTGGGTCGGTACTTCTGCAGCGATGTATATAGAATTTTTGAAGTTGAGGGAGAAAATACGATTGGAGTTTTTCGACATACCCTAACTGTCTTGACCCAGAACACATTGCATTTGATTACTTTTTGATTACTTTTCTAAATTTACATTTAGTCATTTACCAGATGCTTTTATCCAAAGTGACTTACAAATGACATTAGAAGCAATCAAACCAACTTTCAAAATCCTTTTTACATTTTCAAATACAAATAGGCAGTGTGTACACAAAGCTTGCCCCTACAATGAAATTACAACATCTCAGAAAAATAGTATGACTTGTTTTTCCCTGTTACAATCATGCTTGGGTTTAAAGTTGGGTTGTATGATTTCAGAAGATTTCACCATCTTAATATGAATTATTACTTGCTATGTGACGTGCCTTAATAATCACTACCAATATTGTGCACATGACATCAAAGCAGTACATGTGCAGTAGTTGTATGGATAGTAATAAGAAGAATGATTCTCTTTAATGTAACCTAATTAAGAAAATCCCTAATGGTCTCTTCATGACTTGCTGCTTCAGTTTAATTAAAGTTTTCCAATATCTGCATCCTCTATCTCTCTATCGTTTCAGCCATTATTCTATCAATCTGTTGTCTGTCAGTCTAAATATCTACAAGCTACTGTAGATATTTGTCAGATTTCACTTCTGTTCACATGATTGTGAAAAGATGACGATTTGAGCTGGAGTATTGACCGGGGCTCAAAAACAAGACTCGAAATGAAACGACTCTGTCTTTCTGGATATCTGTCTCTCCATTCTATTCCCATATTCCTCTTAAGACACTGTTTTTCAGTGTAGTATAGTTTCAGGCCCCCTGCGGCATTAGTTGTAGTGTAGTGTCAGATACCCTGCTGATTCACTTTACCTTAGTTTCAGATACCCTGCTGCTTCAGTATAGTATCATTTCAGCTTGAATGTTGCTAAGTTGCTGATGACAGAATCACTGCACTGTCAACCTGTTCAGGGCTCCACCAGATCCCTAATTTTGTTTTTATACTCTCTATGGCATTGTTAATGTGGGAATCATAGTGTTACACATCCGTATGGTAAACAAGAGGCAGATACTTGTGTGTGCGTATGCACTGGAGTGTTTTAGCAACTGTATACTTGCGTAAGTACTGACTAAACCACTGATGGTGGTTTGTGTTGATGGGGTCACTGCAGGGCGATAACCCTACATGCACTCCCCTAAATGTTTTTTTCCCATATGACAGCCTCCCCCAGAGCATCAAGTGCTGTGGAAGGAGAGACACTGAAAAGTGCACAACAAAGAAAGTGAGGGCAAAAAAAGCAAACGCAGGGACACCCAGCGAGAACGTGCTGCGTTTTGAGAGAAAGGACAGGAGGTTGATTAATTAAATTTCTGAAAGGCTCGACATTTGGGCTGAAAAAGACTCAGACGTCTGTTGTCGCACAAGCAAGGACAACAGTGACAATAACAGCAGTCTGAATGTGAGTGATATGAGGTCGTTCGCCGGTTCGATTAGCGACATTTAAAAACTGGAGAAATTGACTTGTCTCTAGACGCATTACTCTTATTTTTTTCTCTACTTCTAATGCTTTCAGCAAATGAAAAACTCTGGTGAAGGCAGACAGGAAAAATGCACGTCGAGTGTCAAGCTTTTAAACTACCCACAATGCCATCTGTCCCAAATCCGCCCGTTTTGAGAGTGCAAGTCTAAATGAAATTACACGTCCCTAGCAGCTGGCAAGTTAATAACGTTATTATATTTCCTGCTAATTAGTTTGTATAGATGTTGACAAATCAATGTAATGATGAAAATATTAATGCCCAAATTACTCCATAATGAGATAAATCGTGTGATTCTGAACATCTCTGATGCTGGAGAAAAGACTTCTGATATGAAGTGAATCATAACCATTGCTTTATTTCCCTTGATTGCTTTTAATGCATTTATGAAGCAGACAAATTCACTAATATTATATAGCCTTGATCAGATGTATTACTTTCTTGCATTGACGTGTTTATAATAAGTGCTTTGAAGATATGATAGAAAGATAGATAGATAGATAGATAGATAGATAGATAGATAGATAGATAGGTAATTTTGTATTTATTTTCTCATTTTTAAAGATATATTGTATACATTTTATATATATATGCTTATATATACATATATATATATCTATATATGTATGTATGTATGTGTATATATATGTATATATATTATATGTGTGTGTGTGTGTGTGTGTGTGTGTGTGTGTGTATATATATATATACAGTATATATATATATATATATATGCTTAAAAATGCTGATTTATAATCATTTTGTCAAAGTAAATTGCATAAATTAACATATTTCATTTCTACACCATTCATCCTTCAACAAACTGAACTGAAAAAATATTCCAAAACATCCTTCATCTGCCATTGGTCAAATAAACTGATGGCCCCGCCCCAAACTCATAATATTGGTTAAGCCACTGTTGCTGTGTCTGTCAGGTCAGGATTCTTAAATAAACAGAGTAATGTTTTGACAGTGTTTACAGAACTTTTAACACACACTACATTTTATTTTATGACATGTTTTTACCCAACATGCCAAGTACTCGTGACCTTAGTTGTATGCCAGTTCAGAGGCATCGTTGTGTAGGCACTTTGCTTCTGTCCTCAGACCAGTGCTAAGGGTTTCTGTGGACCCTGACCTTGAGTAATGAGAGCCCATCTCTAGGATGATCCGGCCCGCTTTGACATGACAGGGTTCAGGCCGGTCACTCTTCCCTTGCCCCGCTCTCTCCGGCTCTGCTCACTCTAATGAGAGAAAGAAGAGAGTCCCACTAACAAGCGACTTCATCAACGTGAGCAATGAGCTGACAGAAAGGATCTCTCTTTTGACCTACCTACAAAAACAGAGAAAAAAGAGAGCGACCAAATAGAGAACAGCCAAATGAGGACCCGCTGAGGAAGAGACCATCCCAAACCTGCCAGAAGCGAGCAGCGCTCTTTGTGCCGACACAAAGTAACAATATGCTTCTGGTCTTTCCAGAATAAAGTCATTATCATTTTACACAGAGGAACCAGACGACAAATATATTTTCTTCTCTGTTGGCTTAGGTGCTGTTATATACTATTAGACACAATACTACAGCTACTAGAGCGTAAACCTTATGTTGCGGATAGAAAAACCTGAGATATTTGACCTTGTGAACATATTTTTTCATGAGGAAATCAGCTTATATTATAGTAATTAACTTTGATTTTGTTGTTGTTCTTTGGAAAATTTGCGAATGCATTTTCTCGTAGGTTAGGTTTATGTTTGTTACAGTTTGTACAGTATAAAACTCTTTATGTCTATTGAAAGTCCTCATAAGAATTTTAAAACATAATGTGTACACTACCAGTCGAAAGTTTTTGAACAGTAAGATTTTTAATAATTTTTTTAAGAAGTCTCTTCTGCTCAGCAAGCCTGCATTTATTTGATCCAAAGTACAGCAAAAACAGTACAATTTTGAAATATTTTCACTATTTAAAATGTTTTCTATTTGAATATATTTTGAAATGTAATTTATTCCTGTGATTTCAAGGCTGAATTTTTAGCATCATCATTCCAGTCACATGATCCTTCAGAAATCATTCTAATATTATGATTTGCTGCTCAAAAAACATTTGTTATTATGTTGAAAACAGCTGAGTAGAATTTTTAAAGGATTCTTTGATGAAAATAGAAAGTTCAAAAGAACAGCATTTATCTGAAATATAAATATTTTTAAACATTAAATGTCTTTATCATCAATTTGAATCAATTTAAAGCATCCTTGCTTAACAAAAGTATTAATTTCTATAATTTCCTTTCAAAAAAAAAAAAAAAAGTTATACTGACTCCAAGCTTTTGAATGGTATAATGTTACAAAAACTTTTTATTTCAGATAAATGATGACCTTTCGATCTTTCTGTTCATTAAAGAATCCTGAAAAAAATGTACTCAACTGTTTTAAATATTGATAATAATAATAAAAATGTTTCTTGAAACGTTTCTGAAGGATCATGTGACGCTGAAGACTGGAGTAATGATGCTGAGCTTGATCACAGGAATAAATTACATTTTAAAATATATTCAAATAGAAAGCAGTCTTCTTAAACAGTAAAAATATTTCTCAGTATTACTGATTTTGTGTATTTTGGATCAAATACCTGTAAATGCAGGCTTGGTGAGCAGATAAGACTTTTTATAAAAAAACATTAAAAATCTTATTAAAAACATTTGACTGGTAGTGTAGTTTTGAGGAATTCATACATTATACAGGCACAAATTACATTTGTGTACATAATTTTCTTTTACACATTAAAGCATAAATTTAATTACATTTTAATATATTTTAAAATATTTTTGTTTATTAGTTACATTGTTACAATGTACAATATATCATATATTTTAGAATTTTTTAAATATATACAAATACACCATTAAGTTGATATTAATTAAGAATATAAATACTGTATACTACTGTTCAAATGTTTGGAATTTCATTTAGCAAAAATGCATAAATCAAGTTTTTCTGTCAGTTAAATGCAGATTTTTTTAACTTTCTCTTAAAAAAAAAATCCTGAAAAATGTATAAAGGTTTCCAGTAGTTCTCCTGAAAATTTAGCTTTGCCATCACACAAACAAATTACATTTGCAATGAGAGATTTTTGTCAAACACATTAAAAAATCATCTTACCCCTTAACTTTTGAACGGTAGAATAATATATATATATCGCAGACGAAATACAATGTAGGTGCAGGTAACATAGTAGTGATGTTGCTCTAATGTGGATTGTGGCTTCTCATTTATATCAATCTCACTGTAACGCAGACAGGCAACTTTATGCAGTCACCTTTCTCAAGACAAAGGACATACACCTGCTTAACATTAACATGCTGGCCAAATCCGGTCACACTTTGATGTGTAGCCGCATGATTTCACAGTCCGCATTGATAGCACAAATCAAATTTAAAGCCGTGTTGCCCAGGCAGATTAGAAAAACAGCGTCCACATTTAATCTCTGCCGAGGCGGCTGTGTTGCCATTAAAATGGCCGAAAATGAAACGCCTCAGGTTGACTGTGGGAATCGGTTATTTGTCAGCACGGTTGTCGGTGGTGAGCAGTAAACAAACTTTCTCTGTCATTTTTTTCACCTCTGTTCTGTCTCACTCTGTAGAGACAACAAATAGACAAATCACGTTACAGAAAAAAAAACCTTTTGCAGATTACATTTAACTTGTCTGAAATTTTTACTTTATACAAACAGTGTTTGATATGTTTTGACATGCAACTGATAATTTTCTTATCATGAGACGTCGTTCCCTTGAGATCGGCTGGTAAAAGTTCATTTTAATGGACAGGTACATGGTTTCAGTCTACTTCATTAATAGTTCTACATTACCTAATTAATTTCCATTCTTCCTGTCTGCATGTTTTTCAAGTCGAAATGACCTCCAAGGTCTTGTACGTGTCTGATTATGTAACAAATAATTGAAAAATGACAATGAATAGCCTATTAAAATAATCTGACCTTCACATCTCTTTGTGAATCTCTAATCGCTTATTATCAGATGATAATGCACTCGATGGAGTTTGATTAATAGTACATAAAACACTTCTTATAGTTTCTTATAGTCGGATTTTTATTCAATTTCATTAGTTTAAGCAGGAACTTCTCAACATTTGTCTGCAGCTGTTACCCACACAAAATCCTCCCATTTCCTTTTAAAGCTCGGCAATTGATTTTTTTTAACAGCAAAGTCAGTGACTGATAAATCATTGTTTACTGAGTCAGGTTTATATAGCGGCGCTATGAGTGAATAGGGATCTTTTTTTGGTTGATGGGGAAGCTCATCTGTGGATAAATCTGTCTTGCTTCACTGTTTCTCTTTCTTTTTTTGGGTCATGACTATTACACTTTCAAAAAATGTAATTTCAGAGCTCACTGACATAGAATAGATTGCTTTCGGCCACTGTGCCGAATTTATTGTACACTGTTTTCTTCCTGCCTGTTTGTTAGATGCCATTTAGTAGCTGTGTTCTAAACGAAATTACAGTCAGAGAGATTCTGTATTTCAGGTTTTTTTCCACCCACATGATCACAAATACAGAGCTCCTGTCTACGCTCTTTTCCCTCTTCAAATTCTCTTAGACGGTGAAAGGATAGCAAAAATGTAAATCTAATACATTGTTCCAAACCTGCATGCAAAAGGAAAAACCCAATCTTTTTTTTTTCTTTTTCATCAAATATATCCTAATTTGTGTTCTGGAGAGGAATAAAGGTCTTACAGGTTTGGAACGACATGAAAGTGAGAAATTAAAAACAACTTTTCCTTTAATTTGGGGATGAACTATCCCTTTTTTGACAAAAAACAAGCTTCAACATGAACAGATATCAGTCAAATTGTGTATTTTCATACTGCAATGGCTGATTGATTCGAAGTGATGGGTACAAGATTTCATGGCAAATAAGGAAAAGCTTAAGAGAGCAATGTGTGGATGGTTTTTGTAATATGATAAACCCATGCTTGGCAATGTCCCCCCACTCCCCCACCATGAAACACAAGTACGAATGTCACAAGCAATTACACACAAAGCATGACAAAAGAGTGCTATCATGCATAGTTGTGTAATGACACTCAGAAGATGACTGGAGAGCCTCAACAACGTCGCCTCTGGAGTGAAGCCAGTCCTGTTAAAAATGCTTCGGAAGGGCTTCAAAAACAAGCAACATGCAAAAACAACTGGCAGCATAAATTGGAGCTTATGGACTGCGCTGGAAAATGGAGGCCTGTTATGCAAACTCATGCATGACCCCAATGTGCCATTGTAATGGAGAAAGGGATTTTTTACACAGCGCTGCGTCTCTCTCTCTTTCTCGCTCTTGGTATCTGTCTATCTGTTTCTCTCTCTAGACACATACAATGATTTTAGCATGCATGCATAATTCGGAGCAGATAAGTGGCAACTGAAGCATTATGCCTATTAATAAATGAACAGTGTGTGAGATGCCAGAAGCTCAGTGACGGGAACACGAACAGCACGAGGCTAAACCAGGAGAAGACCGTGAAAAAACTGCACAGCTGATAGAAACTCCTATTAGAAAGTGTTATAAGCAGAAACACTGTTTCGTACGTCTAGCCCTGATGCTTCACTCTTAAAAATAAAGGAGGGGTTTGCAACAATGCTGTAGAAGAACCTTTTTTTCATTATTTGTGTGAAGAACATTTTGAAAATTTCCACTATAAATCATTTGTGGAATGGAAAGGTTCTATGGATGTCAGAGGTTCTTTATGGAACCATTGATGCCAGTAAAGAACCATGTTCACCCAGCAGCAGAATACGGTTGTCAGTGCTGCATCTGAGAAGTTCACTTCCAGAATGAAAATTTCCTCATAACATACTCACCCCCATGTCATTCAAAATGTTCATGTCTTTCTTTCTTCAGTCGAAAAGAAATTTACGTCTTTGAAGAAAACATTGCAGGATTGTTCTCCATATAGTGGATTTCAATGGAAGTGAAGGTCCAAATTTCAATTTCAATGCAGCTTCAAAGGGCTCTACACGATCCCAGCTGAGGAATAAGGGTCATATCTAGCGAAACGATCAGTCAATTTCTAAGAAAAATACAAATTTTTAACACCAAATGCTTGTCTTGTGCTAGCTTGACCAGAGGCTGCGTTAGACTTTAACATTGTTAATAGACATAATCTATTATTAATCTATTATAATAATACATTTACTTGCTTTTATTTTTGTTAACATTTTCAATTATGAACCTACATGACGATATAGGCTTATGCATTTATTTTGAAGAGAACAAATGAACAGATGAGAGTGCGTAACTTTTCATGTTCAACACCACACCCCGCAGTGACAGCGATTTTAATATATTCTAATTTTTATGAACCAATATCGATTCGTAAATCTCAATCGATTTTTTGGTCTATGCTGTTTTCAGTTGATGAATGAACAGTACATAGTGCGCCTCCCATCCAAATAATAGCAATATGCTAGGCTTTGTGTTACTTTTGATATGAAACAAAGCCTCAGATTTCAAATTCTGTCAATTTCGTTAGGAAATTCAAGCAATAAATACCATTTTGGCACTCTTTAATGTGGCGTGATAGATCGTTGTAGCTACTGGGTACTTGCCTGTGCTTAATCAAAAGCATAGCAAAACATTCGTGACAGTTTCGTTTTTGTTCTGGATCCCGAGCTCTGCTGCCACACTGAAGGGCACTCGCCTCCAACTGGACAGGGGTGGGATCCGCCAAAGTGACGATTTTTCCTTCACTGATTAAAAAATATTCCGTCAGTGACGGACAATTTTCAGTTAATGCGACCTCTGGTACCAACCCAGTGTTTACAAAGCGAATGTGCAAAGAAAGTCCAACCCCCTATACAAAAAAGGTAAAACAGCAATGTTGGACAATTTTGAAGTTGGAGGAGAAAATGAGATGGAATTTTCTAATGTGACCTTTCTAATGTGATTAGGCAATGCGTGAAGACGTGCATATGCAATACAGAGCTAGTGCAAGATGAGCATTTGTGGTTAAACAGTATATAAATTTGTATTTTTTTAAGAAAATGACCAATCTTTCACATTGGCCACCACTGAAGTGCATTATATGGAGAAATTTCCTGAAATGTTTTCCTCAAAAACTTAATTTCTTTGCGACTAAAGATACAAAGACATTAATTTTAAATGACTTAGGGATGAATATCAGGAAATTTTCATTCTGGAACTGAACTTCTCCTTTAATATGGTAATGTTCGCACACAGTGCGTTTATTTACGGGTGACAACCGCATTCTGTAACCGAACTCACACGTAAATTTTCAAGACTCGCAGCTGCATTCTCGGAAAACGCGCTGTATGAATCGAACAGGACTGGACAGTACGAGAGAAAACCGTTCTGCTGTGTCTACAGTGTGTTGCGTGTGGTTATGGTAACTTACGGTGATGGAGAAATGCAGTGTGTCACCTGAAAGTTTTAGATCCAGTCAGTTTTTCTCTACCGGAGCCATTCCTCCCATCAGTTTTGTGTTCTGCACTCGATTCAAATGCTCTGCTCTTCACCCAAATATAAAAGCTGCTGTCAGTTAATAAGGATTCGACGGATGAACTTGTGGCTTGATTGGACTCTTGTCATGTCAGAAAGTGATAATGCTTTCAGTTTTATGGACATTGCCATCTTTGCTACTTTGGTCACTTTCGCTGTGATTACGATAAGCTATACGGGCTTGACTCGCGTTGCACGTTCATACAGACATTATTCAAGAAGCTACTGTAAGTTTCTGTTTGAACAGGACGTAACGGGACGTTTTGAGACTCACACCTGTATGTATAAACGTGGTTGCCAGTCCCAGAAACTGACAGTGTGAATGTAGCCTAAGAGTGTTGTTTGGTTATTTAATGTTTTTTTTGTTTGTTTGTTTGTTTGTTTTTGTGACATTTAATCCTAATATGTACCTATGATTTTGTTCGATATTACATTACTTTCTCATATCCCCACTTAATGTAGAGAGACAACTATGAGCAAACCATAAATTAATCCGGATAATGAGTTTGCAGTGGATGTCAAAACTCAAAGGTCAACAATTTCACACCATGATATGATTCAAAATAATGTGTAAAACGTTAATCAAACAATTAAGATGGTTTATAGTACATTGATTGGCTATTTCTATACAGAAAGTTCAGTCTTTAGTGATTTGCACTCAAGCACAGATGCATGTCTGATATGACTTATTCAATAACTTCATGCTTGTGCGTATTCAAGGTGAGCATAACTGCAGGTTTGCTTTTGAAAGATAAATGCATGGAGATTTCTTCACTTATTTTGCACTGTCAGTGTTCATCTCTTGACAAGCACGTTCTGTCTCTCTCTTAACCACTGACGCTAGTAGAGCCATGAATAGACATTCAGATCAGACATGTACCTTTTGTTTTGTTAATGCAGGGTCAAAAAGGCACCTTTAATGGTTTGAATCACTTTCAAGAGCTGGGAATAAAGAACATTTTAGTTTATATTTGAATTGAGAACAGATCAGAAGACTGCAAATTTTGACATGCAAACTTAAAATTCATTAATCCTGCTTAGTTGCTTTAACAATTACTGATAACATTGTTTATTTGCATGTACTGTCTGCATTGTACTAGCACTTGATTCACTAAAGAAAATATGTAAGATAAGTATTGGCATTATGAACACGCTCTAAGTTTAGTGCTGAACGCCATTGACATAGTGCCATTTCTCATCTTGCTGGGCAGGTTTGAATTCTCAGCAGTTCTTTACAGCAGCGTCCCAGGCCAAATGAATTTTCCCATATGTCTAAAAAACACCTGTGAATGTTGCAGTTCCATTTAAAGTAACAGGCATCCCATGATGCACCGTCAGGTGTTGCCCTCAATGTCACCTCACAACACTTAAATGTAAATATGAGGTTTGGTTCACACCTCTCTCTTTAGATGTGCAAGGCATCCTTTTTTCCTCAGTTTTCTTAATAAGGCCTGTGCAGAAGTCCCAGCAGGCTGTGGTTATTTCATGGTAGTGTTAGTATTGATAGTAACTTTAGGTGCTGGGGCCTCCGTAAGACAGCGTGGGTCATGTACAGCTATTTTGTGACACTCATTAAGGATTGATAGAGGCCATTTATTTTGGTGTAATTACCGGTTCCATTACTTTTTACGACTAGTCTGGATGCAGCAGGGACTGTGTGTGCACAAGACATTTATTGAGCGCTCAGTAAGCTAGTAGAACCAGACTATTGGTGAAACAAAGTATAATTCTCTTTGCATTTATTTAAAATGTATTGCATAATATTAAAGAATTCTATAAATGATTATATTATATTATATTATATTATATTATACTGTGTATTGTTTTTAATTGTAATATTGTCCTGTTTTGTGCAACACCTGCACTTTACATACATTTATAAACTGATTTTGTTATAGTAGATATATATAACCACTGTAACGAAAGTAGTTTTTTAAATAGAAAATATACTTACAATAAAAGTATTATATATAATTTTATAAAATTAATATATATTTAATATATATAAAATATATATTTAATTTTTTTTAAATAATATATAATATATATATATACATAAGAAGTTTCTTATGCTCATCAGGACTGCATTTATTTGATCAAAAATACAGAAAAAAATAATACTGCAAAATGTTATTGCAATATAAAATAATGGGTTTTTTTGTTTGTTTGTTTTGTTTTTTTTAATATACTCTAAAGTATAATTTATTCCTATGATGCGAAGCTGAATTTTCATCAGCTGTTACTCCAGGCTTAAGTGTCACATGATCCTTCAGGAATCATTCTAATATGCTGATTTATTATTACAATTATCAGTGTTGGAAACAGTTGTGCTGCCAAATATTTCTTGGAACCTGTGATTCTTTTTTTCAGAATTTTCTGATGAATAACAAGTTAAAAAGAATTGCATTTATTCAAAATATAAATCTTTTCTAACAATATAAAAAAGTGTATTCTATCACTTTTTTATTAATTTAACACATCCTTGGTGCATAAAAGTATCATCTTTCAAAAAAAAAAAAAAAAAGAAAAAATAAAAATGTTCTGACCCCAAACTTTTAAACAATAGTGTGTATTTTTTAGAAGATTTCTGTTTTAAATAAATGCTGTTCTTTTTAACTTTTTATTCATCAAAGAATCCTGAAAAAAAGTATCACAGGTTCCAAAAAAATACTAAGCAACACAACTGTTTCCAGTACTGATAATAAATCAGTATACGGTATTAGAACGATTTCTGAAGGATCATGTGACACTGAATACTAGAGTAATGATGCTGAAAAATTCAGCTTTGATCACAGGAATAAATTCGATTTTAATGTATATTAAAATAGAAGAATGTTGTTTAACATCGTAATAATATTTCACAATATAACATTTTTTTCTGTATTTTTGATCAAACAAATGCAGCCTTGATGAGCATAAGAGACTTCTTTTTATATATATATACATATATATATATATATATATATATATATATATATATATATATATATATATATATATTTTTATTTTTTTTTTATTTTTTATAATGTTTATTGCATTATATTATTACAATTTTATACTGTTTTTGTGTAAAAACCTGCATGTTGTGTATATACTGCTACTGTAACACAGACAGTTTTTATATATATTTATATATATGTATATAATATATTTACAATATGAATGAACATATTTAAATACAGTTTAAAGCTCCCAGAAATTCTCTCTAAAAGAAATGAAACTGTATTTATATGTGCATAACATTTAAATACATAATCTTATATATTAATTGTAATATCATCCTATTTTGGTTTAACACCTGCTCTTTATATGCATTGCTTTAACAGTTTCCAACAAAAGTAAGCACTTCCTTGACTACTTGATTTCAGTATCTACTCCTGTGGATTCTACACCTGCATTACACTTGTGTTGTTTGTTTTTCATTTGGTACGACGTGTAAAGCTCCCATACATGCTGTCGGCACTACAGTTAGGGGAAACTGAGAGATAAAGTGATGCATGTACACGTAAATAAACAGACCAGACTTGTGTTGCTCAGCTGCGACGAGGTCATTGACTCCATCTGAAATATACCCAGCTTCTCTGCGCTCTCTTATTCTGTTTGCTTCAGGCTATGTTTGAATGTGTGTGCGTGTTTCTCTGATCCGAGCACCCACTGGCGCATGTGTCCACTGGCTGGTGTGTATTTACTTGTATGTGTTTGCTTGTTTCGCCTCTCAGGGGAGGCAGACCTCAGCTGCAGGGGATTCTGGGTATGTATACTAAAAGGAGGTCACAGACATTCATGGGTCTGTGAGTGGGTGTACAGACTAAAAACACACAGATATTCTACAGCTGTTGGAGAATTCAGGGAAACGGCTACATGTCATGTTCGTTTGCATGAATCATTTGTTTCTTCAAGCTATCCTGACAGTGCGGAAACGCTCCGAGACAGGCGATACATTTGCAGCAGGACCATGAACTGTGTTTAGCTTCAAACTGCCTTTTTCTAACACGTTTACCAATGGGTCCTTCGGCTATTCATACATGTTGATGTTGACTCAGAGTCTCCGCTGAGTCACTCTCAGGGCTCTGAGGAGATATTTGAGATGTGCTGGCAAGTGAATGCGGACAGTGCACCACCTTATATCAGGAAGGAAATGTGCATCCTTTTTTGCATGAGCCATTTGTGCAGCTTTGTGCAGACAGGTGTGCTGTCAGACCACTTTGGCCACAGTAATGTTGAGAAAACTTAAAAATTCAACTTTATGCATTTAAATTTTTAGCTTTTCTCAAGTATTGGCTTTAAAAAGTCTTTAGGTAGCACTATTTTGCTCTGTCAACTTGAATTTGCTCATTCGCTAAATGCAAAATACTCATTCAGCCAGTAAATTCATTGAAGAACCACAGATGGGTGTCAAATCAACCATGATGAAAACCAAAATATTAAATGTCATGGCAATTTTCACCTGAAGCTCAGAGCCAAATTACAGGGGGTTAAAAATGACTTAAGAAAGATGGCAGCATCATAATGTTATTTTTTCACAGAGGTTGTTTGGTCTGATAGTAAAATCTGTTAACTTTAGCAATCTTTGTTGCATTATGTGTCAATAGTACCCATTCAAAAATGGGGGAAGAGCACTTTTTAAGTTTTTTCTCCAAAGTTTGCGTGCCTGTAACTTAAGAAGTTAAAGATATCTTAGATGCTGGGTCTTAACAAACTTTCCTTTTGGCATCTTCATTTTTAAGGGCCTGTGTGGCTCGGTTCCAGACATATTAGAATTTCAGTATGGCTCCAGGAGTAAATTGTCAGAATGTACACATTTGCAAAAATATGATGCTTACTTTCTTTTAAAGAGGAATGTTTGTAGAACAAATAAAGAGATGCATCTCATTTTCTTTTGTAAAAACAACTGCATTGAACATACCTGTCTGAGTGCCATAAATATTCTTTTTCCGAACTTTGTATGCCTATAACTGAAGAAGTATTAAAGATATTGCAATATGATTTCAGATTCTAGTTCTTAAAAAAACATTTCTTTCAGGGTCTTCATTTTCAAGGCCCTACATCGTTCATTCCCGTAGATATGGTGATCTCAGTGAGGCTCCATGTCCAGATTGTTAAATATTGCCATTTTCAGTGGCTGTATACAGCCGATACTTATTTTATTTAAAGAACGATGTCTGAAGAATAAATAGTGTTGAAATTAGAAATGTATCTTGTTTCCCTCTATGCATAGAACATACCTGTCTGAGTGCTAAAAATGCACTGAAATGGTCTGTAAATATCCATCCATAATATTTTGGCTTTCATCACTATGCATGTCTAGGTTTCTTCAGGAATACTAGCAAAATCAAAATTTGAGCTGGGGATCTCTGGTTGAGTTGACACAGAATGACCCAGATGTCTTTTTCAGAAAATTTAGTAACAGTAAACTGATTTACAGTTGGTGTAGAAACAACTTTTACTCAGAAATGGTGAATTGCATTTACAAGAATTACATTTTGAAGTTTTGAAGTACCGTAGAAAGTAGTAAGAAAAATAGTACTTTCTTGTGTAACCATACTCCAATAATCTAGGTTTTATTCACAACTTTGAAAAATTATGCATAATTTTGTATCAAAAGTGTTTTGACAAAAATGACAAAAATTGTAGTTAGTAACATAATCCATTACATTACACATTTTAAGTAATATAATCAGACTACTTTTGGATTACTTTTGACCTAACTAGTTTATAACATGAATTTAAATAGAATAATCTTGTACCAAATTGCTACAAAAAATCTAAAGAGAAAGTACACTCAGTTAGTTATTATTAAAACATGAACATTATTAAATTACTTTACGTCAAGGTTTACTAAAGTGGATGGGGTTAATTTAAAGAAAAGCTAATAATGAATTAAATCATGTAATTGTAAATTAAAAAAAAAATAATAATAATTTTAAAATGAAAACCATTAAAAATAAAATACTTACTAAAAAAGCATTTTATTTGTTAACCTGCATGTCATGTGACTATTAACTAATGTCAGAGAATCATGCAAATGTGTTACTTAATTATTAATTTAATACCTTAAAATATGTTCATTTAAATAGAAATTAATGTATTACCAGTAGTTGATGCACTGTTGAAATGTTGAGAAGACACTTCTTAAAACTGAAATGATTTTTGTAAATTCAAAGGAAGACATAAAAGATGAAAAAGAAGAATTAGGGAGACTTAATAAATGATGAATTTATCATGTAATCATGTAATCCATAAAAAAGTAACTGTAGTCAGAATACAAGTATTTTAAATTGTATTCTAATAACAAGTACCTGATTTTTGAATCTGATTACGTGATCTAGATTACATTTAATCTGTTAATCTGTTACTGTTATCTCTGAGTGTATCATAAATCAACATTACAACACAAAAAATAAATTAACAATAAAAAGTACTGACGAAACAACAAAAGTTTAAACAAAATTCAACAGCTAAACACTAATCATGTAACAATATCTGCATAATTTATTCATGCTGGGAACTCAGAAACCCTTAATATTTCAGCAGTTCAGTTTAAAATGATTAATTTAGACAACTGTGTTTGACTAGTTGGTACAACATTTAGGGGAATTCTGATTGTCAGGTTTTTATGTAGTGTCAAGTGATTCATATTTTTTTGTATTTCTGACTCAAAAAGTCCTATAAACTTGCAGTTACGTCTGAATTTGACTACTTGTGACAAGTGTGCATATGTTTGTTCACTATTGTGTGCAGGATGACACAACAACAAGTATTTATCTGCAACATTCAATGACAAATTTGTAACACTTTCATATGCAGTGCAATAATAATATGCAGACGGCTTCTTATTGTTCTGTGCCGTGTTGGAAAAAAAATCCCTCCAAGAGCTCTCAGATTGAATGATTTGTGTTTACAGATAATCTTCCAGGCCAACGTTAGCTATAAGATTGCTCCAGACAACTCTGCATTCAGTCTTTGTACCATTCACGCTTCATTTCCCAACACATTTTTCAGAAATATGTCATGTGAGAAAAATTAATGTCAGCCCAGAGGGAGTAACATGTCGAGAGTTATCTTATGATTCCGCAGAGCTCAAAAAAGGCTTTTGGCTGCGTTTTAAGCTGTGAGAAGTGCGTACGCACTGCTTTTAAATGCGGGGTTGGAATTCAGATTGGTGATTTAAAGATGAGAAGTTAAATATCGACTGCCAGCCCTGAAAGCTGGCGCTATTAAACATAAATGCATGATAACAGCTGGTTCATATTCCCTTTGATGAAGCATGTTGTAGGGAGATGTGTTGCTGATTTTAATTTCTGATGCTAATCAATAAGAGAAGCCTCTGAATACATTATTGAAGCAGACTTGAGTTGGTTTTACTGAAAGGAAAAAAAAGAACATTTCTTGCTGGTTGATATGAAACGGGTACGTCTGACTTAGAACTATATGACCCAAGAACATACAGTTATATTTGCATAACTCCTGCTGTGTAAAACTGGTTATCTTTTCTTTGTATAGTATATTTTATGGATTATGAAAAAAATAAATAAATAAAAAAAACCTATATATTTTTATATATTATCTATATAGTTACATATATATATACATATATGCATATCAACCATATATATAAAATTTGTAAAAAAATAATAATAATAATAATAATAATTAGGTATTCAATATTAGGTATACAATAAATCTAATAAAATATTTAATGTCATTTTATTATATATATATATATATATATATATATAAATTTGTAAAATTATATTATTATATTTGTAAAACATTGTGTGTGTGTGTGTGTGTGTGTGTGTGTGTCCACGGTATTACAATCTAATAGAATGTTTAATGTCATTTATTTTTTTTTAATTTTAATTGTCTTTTTTTGTAAAAAAAAAAATAATAAAATAAATAAAGAGATCAAGTTGATGATACATAAATATTTATGTATTTACGTGTGTGTTTACACAGTATTACAGTGAATCTAATAGAATATTTAATGTAATTTTAATGTTTAAAAAATATATATATTTTTTATGTTAATAATTTAGCATTTATTTACATTAATAATTTACAATAATATAGAGAGCAAGGTGATGCTAAATAAATATTTTATTATGATTATGTACTGCACAGTATTACAATAAATATAATAGAATACATATAATATACATTTAATGTAATGTTAATATTGTATCAAATTTATATAAAAATATAAATAAATATATAATTTTTTATAGACAGATTATAGACTATATAGACAGACAGCACTAAGTTTTATCAACCTCTTTGGAAAAAAAAAAAAAAAAAAAAAGATTCCAATTTTTGATTAGTTAGTAATTTCTTTTCATCCAGTGGATTCAGACTGATATATTTCCATTTGTCTTGTTCTTGTTCATTTGTATGTTTAGCTTGAGCCTGGGTCCCTCAACAATTCTGACTGCCAAGAAAGAAGGACGAAGGAAGAATGAATTTGTTAAAGATTAAATAGTTTGCAAACTTCAGAAAATTTGAGCATTTATAGCATCACTTTCCTCCAGGCTGTGCTGTAATTAAGCCGTGTTTGATGGAAACTCTGAATTAGGCTGCTTATCTGCACTGTTGTGTGTTTTGCCTGTGCAATACATTACAGTTTAATGGGTGCCATTTGAGAATGAGTACCTCTCCACACTAGAGTAATTTCCAATCAGAGCATTTTCTCTCCAGCTCTCTGTCAAACCACTCCTCTGACTATCCCCCTCTCTCTCGCACTCTATACATTACAAGCCCTATCATGACCGGCATTAATCCTGTGATGGATATGAGACTCAGGTAATTGTCCTTGTTAAAAATCACAGATGTGCGTGCATCAGATTGTCAGGTATGACACTCTGTATTCTTCTCACCACAAGGTGAAAACGAGTCAAAAGAACATTCACACGTCTCTTCCTGTTATCCAGCTTGTCATGTATTTCTTGTTATCACTGAACCGCACCAGTTTTACAAATGAGCAAGTGTGAGGATATTATATATTGAAGGAGAATCTCCTACTGAAAACTTGGATTTATAATGTACGTACAGTATTTGTGTAATATGTATATTTTTTTTATTGCATTTATGTATTTATTTATTTTTTGGTATCTGTCTATATAGAAACTGACCTAAAAAAATAAACCGTCTCTGATAAATATTAACTGGGATAAAAAATGACAACTGGCCCAAGTTTTTCTTTTCAGGTTAGCTATTAATAATAATTAATATTTATACTCTGTTTATTTGTTGCTATCTATATCCACATGCAGAAATAAATGGCATGTACGCAGCGAGAGGAACAAAGTTGTTTAGAGTAAAGTGTGTCAGAGCTGTTTTAATTACTCTGAACCCTTCTGCCCTACTGCTCCATTCCACACTCCTTCATTACCGTGCTTTTAATTAGCCTTTGACTCACCAAAAACACTAAAGCATCGATTCTCTTAAAGGTAATCTCTATGTGCGCTACTGTAATGACCTCGGGTCTAGAATGGCCTGATGGGAGACTGACCAGAGTTGCACTGATTGATGTGACCCACCTCCAACATAACCTCAGGGGAGAGAAAAAGAGAGAAAATGTGAAAGAGAAACAAGCAAGTTAAGTTTACTAGTAGTAAGTTTTTTAACTTACTTACCTTAAAGGAATAATTCACCTAAAAGTGAAAATTTGCTGCAAATTGACTAACCTCAGGCCATCCAACATATAGATGAGTTTGTTTGATCATCAGAACAGGTTTGGACAATTTTATCCACCAATTGATCCTATGCAAGTGAATGGGTGCCGTCAGAACGAGAGTACAAACAGCTGATAAAAACACCACAGTAATCCACAATTTATCAGTTAAAGTTTTGTGAACCTAAAAGCTGTGTGTTTGTAATAAGCATATTCACATTTTTAAATAAAAGTAATTTATCCATAATATTGCTTTCCCCAATGGGAAAAAGTTGTTTTGTCTGAATCAGGAAAGAAATATGCATAGATCAAGCACCATTTACAAGTGAAAACAAACAGTTTTAAACAACTATGTTGGTAGGTTTTGTTGTGAGAGGACAACAGGGGATGAACTTTTTCACTGGAGGAAGATATTAATCTGATATTATGGATTATGGATTGGTATTTTGGTCAGAAGTGATGGTTTAAAGTTAAAAACCTTTAAAGATGAATTTGTTTCCTGCAAACATGCAGCTTTTTTTTTTTTACATCACAAGACATTAACTGATGGAGTTGTGTGGATTACTTGTGGATTATTGTAATTTTTTTTTTTTAGCTGTTTGGACTCTCATTCTGACGGCACCCATTCACTCCAGAGAATCCATCAGTGAGCAAGTGATGTAAAACTACTTTTTCCAAATCTGTTCTACATGTTGAATGGCCATCATTCCGTGAAAGCAGTAGTTAAAAAATGAAAATGCTGTCATTATTTACTCACCCTCATTACTCACCACCTGAATGACTTTCATTCTTCTGTGTAACACAAAGAAATTGGATATATATCTCAGTGCTTTTTTTTTTGTTTGTTTTTTTTTTTGTTTTTTTTGTCCATGTAATGAAAGTCCAATGTCTGGACAAAAACAATTCTCTAAAATAGCTTTTTTTTTGGTATGAACTATACCTTTAACTCCCAAAAACTCTGTCACAAAGCAAAAAGATGTACTTCTGCCCGTACCCTCTATCTCACACACACACACACACACACACATCTGCACAAGTGATGGAGTAGTGACTCACCTCAGGCCATCCAACATCTAGATGAGTTTGTTTATTTATCAGAAAAGATTTGGAGAATTTTAGCATTAAATCACTTGGACGCCAATGGGTCCTATGTAAGTGAATGGGTGCCATCAGAATGAGAGTCCAAACAGATGATAAAAACACCACAATAATCCACAATCTATCAATTAAAGTCTTGTGAAGTTAAGGTGTTTTTAACTTCAAAACATAGCTTCCAGCTAAAATAAAAGTCCTTTATCCATAATATTGCTTTCTCCAGTGGAGAAAGTTGTTTTGTCTGAATCAGTAAAGAAATATGCACAGATCAAGCACCATTTACAAGTGAAAACAAACAGTTTTAAACAACTATGTTGGTAGGTTTTGTTGTGAGAGGACAACAGGGGATGAACTTTTTTTTTTACTGGAGGAAATGATAATATGGATTATGAACTGGTATTTTGGCCAGAAGCGATGTTTAAAGTTTAAAATCTTTGAAAATGAATTTGTTTTCTGCAAACATGCAGCTTTTTTACGTAGCAAGACATTAACTGATGGAGTGGAGTGCTGTGGATTACTTGTGGATTATTGTAACGTTTTTATCAGCTGTTTGGACTCTCATTCTGACGGCACCCATTCACTACAGAGGATCCATCAGTGAGAAAGTGATGTAAAACTAAATTTTTCCAAATCTGTTCTACATGTTGAATGGCCATCTTTCTGTGAAAGCAGTAGTTAAAAAATGGAAATGCTGTCATTATTTACTCACCTTCATGTTGTTTCAAACCTGAATGACTTTCATTCTTCTGTGGAACATAAAGAAATTAGAAACATATCTCAGTGTTTTTTATCCTTGTAATGAAAGTCCAGTGTCTGGACAAAAACAATTCTTCAAATTATCTTCTTTTTTGGAGTGAACTATTCTTTTCTTCCAGAAAACTCAGAAAAACAGATGTACTTCTGCCCGTACTCTCTGTCTCTCACACACACACACACACACACACATCCGCACAGGTGATGGAGTAGTGATTACCTGTAGCTAACAGAAACATGGTGTGAATGAGTTTAGCCTCAGCAGCAGGGCTGGAATGGCCATTTGTCCTCTAAGAAATTCAGCATTACGCTAGCTCACAGTCCGGAGGCGTCATTACCCCACACTCATTCTGAGCACAGATGGTGCCAGTGCAGGATGGTTTAATGTCCACCTGTCTGATGGCTGTGCAAAAAGCTGCCTCTCTGGCCTCGCTCTTGATCTCTCACCGTCACACACATACAGATTCGACCAGCAAACACACCCGCGCACGCATTCGCCTGCTGCCACGGGATGTAAAAAGCATTAAATCCCAATGAAAGACTCCTTGCGGTACGTAAACCTATTATTAGCTTCCATTAGACTCACCTCAAGTCATTACAGTCAAACTCAATGAGATGCCGTGCAAGGAAATAGACCGTTCTGTGTCACATCGTTTGTGATTTGAGCCAGTGACGTGCACATAAAACAGATATACTGAACGGCTTGTTATTGTTACCGGATAAATGTGCTCTGCAAATATTCTTTGCAGTCTGATTTATCTCTGAGCAACTGCAAGATTAATAATAGAAGCCGTTTTGGGCAAAGAGAGTTTTGAGGGCCAGTTGCTTAGTATGTGGTAACACATTAAACATACATTAAATGCTGGCACAAATCAATTATACAGTACATTTCATCTAGAGCTAAGTACCAAGAATCATGAATTGGGGCTCCGCCCACAAGCAGTGATGTCATGCGCAAGCAAATTTGCTCAATGACCTCCAATCTTTCACAACTGTAATGTTAAATAAAATGTTGTAACAGTTAAATAATTGTTTCTTTGTTATTTTGTATACTTGTTTTTTATTTTTATATTCGTTCATTTAGAAAGTGTTATTACCCCTGTGAGCTTTGAAGTGTTTAATTTTTATATTTTATTTTTTTCTATATTACTGTGATATTCTTAATACTTTATATACAATTTAATATTGTTGTTTTCCTTTTGAATGTCATTATCCCTTGTCTGTTTTTTGTTAATTTTCCTGTTTATGCTGTACATTTCTGTTATTTATTTAGTGCTGTCAAGCGATTAATTGCATCCAGAAGTTTTTGTCTACATAATATATGTATGTGTGCTGTGTGTATTTAATATAAATACATGCATATGCATGTATATATTTAAAAAAATATATATTTTGATATATTAAAAATATTTGGATATAATGTCAATTATATGAATATAAATATATACTATTTATGGAATCATTTTTGATCTTTTGTTTCTATTCATATTCCTATTTTATGTTGTATATTTTAATTTTTATTTAGATTGTTTTATGTAGAAAGTGACATCATGCCTTTTTTTTAAACCAAAAAAAAATTTTTTTTATTAATTTTGTCTAATTTATGTTTTGTGTTGTAACCTCTATTACATTATGCCTTTTCTCTAAGCCACTAAAATGCATATTATTTGTTATTTTTCTATACTGTATATACATAACAAATATACACGGTACACAGATTTGTTATGTGAACAAAAACTTTTATTTTGGATGCAATTAATTGCAATTAATTGTTTGACAGCACTAATGTTTTTTGTTATGTTAATTTTATTTAGTGTTGTTATGCCTTTCCTGTGAGCCACTGAAATATATTTTGTTAATTATATTACTTTTTTGTTTTATGTATAATTCTTATATTACTTTTTTGTTTTAGTATCATGCCTTGTTTGTAAGCCACCTAAATTTTTTTGTGGATTTTTCTTTTTTATATTTCTATTTTATGTTGTATAGTTTACTTTAATATTCTGCATTTTTTTATATTTCTATTTCATTCTTAATTTTTATTACATTATTAAATTCCTATTATTTAGGCTTTTTTATGCTCATTTTTATGTTACATACTTTTCTTTTGTATTTTACTTTTTTCATTTATTTGTAAAGCATCATGTCTTTTCTGTAATCCACGGAATCATTTTTCATCATTTATTTCTATTTCATATTCCTATTTAATGTTTTTCAGATTTGTATTTTTTCATGTAGAAAGTGACGTTATGGCTTTTTTTTTTAACTACTGAAATATTTTTAATTAATTTAGTCTAACTTATGTTTTGTGTTGTAACCTCTATTACATTATGCCTTTTCTCTAGGCCACTGAATTGCATATTTTTGTTATATTTTTATACTCACATTTTGTGTGTTATATGCCAGTGTCATGGCCTAACTTCAACGGCAGGCTAAAGCAGAGCTTTTTAGGTCAGGTCATGTACAAAAAGGACTTGTTCTGGACTTGGGTTCTGGATGTTCCTTCGCTGTTCTTGCTCAAACTCCATCCCTAAACTTAGAGGACGCTCATAGGATCATGGGAATTTTGATTCAAGAACGCATCCTACTTTAAGCGCTTAGACGGGTGTTCTTTATGCTGATTCTGAGTTGAATTGCAGTTTCAACTAGATTGACAGTTAAAGCAGTTTGCTGTGTTTAAGGCTTGTTATGCTCTTTAAACTGTCTCCCTCTGCTCACAAACGCTCATGGCTGAGAAGAAGCTAAAACATTAAATTACCTCCAGGAGGTGAATGTTTTGTCAGGATATCACTGCACATTTTAATGGCCGCTTGTTTGCGGATGTTGTAGTGGCTCACAATTTTTCATTTTGTGTGTCAGCTCGTTTTCTGAACAGTCAAAAACCTAGATGAAAACATTCATCTAAAGGTCTGCTGGGCCAGTGCTGGATCAATGAACTATAGCATGGATTTTAAAGCTTTCAGTAAAGGACAGAGCCATAAAGAACCTATTCCTTATGACAAGCCATTCCCATCTTCATGGAAATCCACATTCTGCAATAATGACTAGGATCGAATTGCTGCTGTATTAGACATCCACCTCCTAAAAAAACACCATGGGGAGCTATTATTCACTCTGACTGAACGAGTAGGAGAATCGTATCCAGCCGTATAAGAAGGAATTCTGAAATAATAAAATAGTCAATAAGACATTTAAAGCAGTTAACAGAGGTTAAATACAATCCGGAGGGGTTTGCGAAGACGTTTTGTAGTTTCAGGTTGGACGCTGAGATATTATGAAGCTTATGGAGAGCGCGGCGGTAATAGGTCCAGAGTGAGCTGTCAGGAATGGCGGCGAGTGTTTTGAGTGTAATCCTGTCAGCGTGTTGGGGTTGATGTTTTAATGCGAGGTCAAAACTAGACGTACGTGTTTCCAAACACGCTTAGACAAATGGATGCCTCCTGCTCAAACATGAGGACTGATGACAGCCTAGCCAGGGCAATCATGTCCACCGCTGGCCTAGCACTGTTAGCTTTCCATTGCTCACTCAAACCCTGAAGCAGGAACTTAAAAAAAGATTTGAAGTGCACAGAGATCAAACATGAGGACACTGTAATTTCTTCTCTTATGTACACCCTGTACATACTTCATTTTATGGTTGGTAACTGCTAAATGGTTGCTATTAAATTCTGTACTATCTTGTCTAAGTAAACAGAAACAACACACTAAAAATTGATGGTTGTTTTAAATGCAAGAAGTGAATTTAAGCATCATAACAACAATGTACAATATAAAAAACGGATATTACAGTAACTTTTTTCTAAAGTTTAACATTAAGTGAGTATTAGATGGTATCCATTTATCTATCTATCGTTCTGTCTGTCATTCTATCTGTCTGTTGTTCTATCTATTGTTCTATCGTTCTATCATTCTGTTATTCTATTGTTCAGTCATTTTATCTATTTATCTATCTATCTATCTATCTATCTATCTATCTATCTATCTATCGTTCTATATATCATTCTGTCTATCATTCTGTTTATTGGTCTGTCTATCTGTTGTTCTATCTGTATTTCTATCTGTTGTTCTATCATTCTGTTATTCTTTTGTTCAGTCATTTTATCTATCTATCTATTGTTCTAACTGTTGTTCTATCTTTCTATCAGTGTATTATTCTATCGTTCTATCTGTATTTCTATCTGTTGTTCTATCATTCTATTATTCTATTGTTCAGTCATTTTATCTATCTATCTATCTATCTATCGTTCTGTCTATTGTTCTGTCTATCGTTCTATCTATCTATCTGTCTGTCTGTCTATCTATCTATCTATCTATCTATCTATCTGTCTATCGTTCTATCTGTCTATCTATCATTCTATCTATCGTTCTGTCTATCGTTCTATCGTTCTATCATTCCATTGTTCTATCTATCGTTCTGTCATTCTATCTGTTGTTCTATCTATCTATTGTTCTATCGTTCTATCAGTCTATTATTCTATCGTTCTATTTATCGTTCTGTCTATCATTCTATCTGTATTTCTCTGTTGTTCTATCATTCTTTTATTCTATTGTTCAGTCATTTTTTCTATCTATCTATCTATCGTTCTGTTGTTCTATCGTTCTATCAGTGTATTATTCTATCTATCATTCTATCTGTATTTCTATCTGTTGTTCTATCATTCTATTATTCTATTGTTCAGTCATTTTATCTATCTATCTATCTATCGTTCTGTCTATCGTTCTGTCTATCGTTCAATCTATCATTCTATCGTTCTATCTATCTATTGTTCGATCGTTCTATCAGTCTATTATTCTATCGTTCTATCTATCGTTCTGTCTATCATTCCATCTGTATTTCTATATGTTGTTCTATCATTCTATTATTCTATTGTTCAGTCATATTATCTATCTATCTATCGTTCTGTCTATTGTTCTGTCTATCGTTCTATCTATCTGTCTGTCTGTCTATCTATCTATCTATCTATCTATCTGTCTATCGTTCTATCTGTCTATCTATCATTCTATCTATCGTTCTGTCTATCGTTCTATCGTTCTGTCTATCATTCTGTCATTCTATATATCGTTCTATCTATTCAGTATCAACTGTTACTGATATAAAAAATAACATTTTTTACAGAAAAATCTTTAATACATATCTAATTTTTAATACATATCTAATATTTATTGATTTTTAAAAATAATAATAATAATAATATTAGTATTAATATATATATATATATATATGGACTGATATACTGCTAAATGTAAAAAAAAAAAAAATCCCTAATATATTTATATATACAATATTAACTGATTCAGTGATTTAAAGCATGTCTAATATCCAGTATCCTAAAATCGACAAATAAGTTAAAACAAAATCACTAATATTAGATTTAAAATGTATATTTAATATTGACCATATCAATAAATAATAATGGTCAATAAAAAAAAAAAAAAATCTGAAAATTGGTTGGTATGTAACTAATACAGACTGAATGATACATTCAGTTATCTCTAATATCAGCAGTTCTACAGTATATCCACTTTCCACCAATACTGATGAATTCAAAACATTTCCAATATCAACTAAAATATTATCTCAGCCAGTAAAAAATGGGGTATATTCTATGATTCCATGATAAATTGTGCATTCCAATAATTCATGTTAACTCTCAAAATTCTTTCTTCTTCTTCAGATGTTTTTGCTCGAGTTAGAATGGCGCAATTTCTCTGTTATGTCCTCGTGTGAGCTCTGGTGTAATTGAGGGATGTGGGAGCGGACGGGTGGACAGCTGTCAGGGGAAGATAAAGAGGGTTTCCGCGGGTGTTGGGGAAAGGGGAGCGTCTGATGGAGGGCCTTGCTGCAGCAACCCCACTGGCTGAATTACCTGGCCGCTTTATAATTGTGTGAGAGGGGCGCTTCCAACAGCTCTGTCATTACTCAACCGGCCCGGCCCGGCCCAGCGAGGGAGCTGCCTGCCTCCTTTCCTCCCTCTTGCTTTTTTCCCGTCCTGCACTTCTGTCCTCCTCCGTTCCCTTGTTCTTTGCTGTCTTGGGGTTGGTGTGGAGCTGTGAGCCCACTGTTTGAGGGGGAAACCATTACCTCTCATCAATCCCCCAGCTCTCCTCAGGGTGCTCTCTATTGTTATGGTGACCCACTAGTAGCTTTTTGCGCATTCTGATCTTTTCCCTTTTTTTTTTTTCCTCTTTTTGTCACAATGGGGTCCACTTTGCTGCAGTGCAAGTCGTGTAGCTCCAGATATCCTGCAAAGTGTGTGTGTTAAAGGGCAGGGAGCATGATAATGACTGTGAGGACTTCATAATTGCACTGTCTAAAGGCCTTTTATCAAGAATGAGTCTTGCCTGTTTAATCACATCAATGCCATACCGTACTATATGTCTCCACTTTGTCTAAACCACGACAGCACCTTTACCTTTTTTGCGCTCCCCATAAAAGCACTTGCTTACATCACCCCAGGGTAAAAGGCTTGTCATTTAGATAAGATAATCAACATGCTTCAAGGGCAATTTGCAACGCAGAGAAAAGAAAGAATACATGGTAATTACACAGAAAGCCTAGCAGTAAGAGTCTGTAGAAGAGCCTATAATTTTCTCTTTAGAGGCTTTTTACAAGGGCCATTTGCTCTAATGCTTTTTTAACTGATGACTTTGGAAGTTAATCTAATTAAGGAGCTGAGGCTTCAGGTTTTTTTTTTTTTTTTTTAAGTTTTGATTGCCTTTTTACCCTCATGGATTTAAATAAATATGTATAAAACACACACACTTACACACAAACTCCGAAATACCTTTTTTGTGTGCGGAAAATGATGATTTTCCCATATAGTTTTTTAAAAGAAATTAATGTCTGGTTTTTTTTCTTCATTTTTGAACACTGAAAAGAAGCTGAATCTTATTTATAATTAATGACTGATGACTATCAAAGGGTAAAAAGTGGAAAAGCACAAGGTTTCTGAACAGAATATAAATTAAATCAATTGCAAAAAAAAATAATAAATTAAACTATACAAGCATATCATTCTGCTTGTATAGTTTAATTTATTATTTTTTTATGTAACATTTTAATATGACATTGAAACATTTAACTAAACTTAGCTTTTTAACTTTAGCTTTGGTTAAAGTAAATTTAATATTGTATTTGTGTATATCATGGTTAGTGCAAGATCGAATAATAATGAATTGTAAATAAACCCTGCAAATCATAATTAATTCCTGCTGTAAAGCAAGCTGAAACCATGCTTTACTCGTGTATCATCCACATTCAAATATAAACAACTAGGATTTTCTAATGTAAATGAAACTGAAAATATGACTTTCTGCTAGCATTTTGTCAGCAATTTAGTCTTAGTCTTTTAAATCAGTCTTAATCTTAGTCCTGTGTCAAATGTACTTTTTAATTATATTCATATTTAGTCAATCTTGTCCTGTTTTAGTTTTAGTCAATTAAATGTCTGAGAATTTTTAGTCTTGTTTTAGTCAGTGAAATCTTGGACACAATTTTGTCATGCTGTACAATGGTTAAAATGATCAAAATTATTTTTGCTCAAAATTGTAATCGTACTGATTGTTGTCATTTGAGAAATTCATTTTTGCATTTCAATTATTGCACTTTCACCAATAAACACAAATCAATAGAATGTCGACTCATGTACACAGTTCATTTTACCTCATCTGCTGTACTAATTTATTATAGGCTATTTATTATATGAATTAATATCAAAAACTCTCTCTGTGTCTACATTATAAAAACTGGCAAAAAAACAAAAATCTGGTTGCCAGACTGCAAAAATTAAGCCAGGTACAAAATGTATCCTTTTAACAGAGAAGCTCTGATTTGGAGATTTTAAAGCTTGATATCTGGCAACCGCACACAAAGCTCACTTAGGGCTGGGTGATATATATTAAAAAATTTGATATCTCGATATTGTCAAAATTTTTACGATATTCGATATATATATCTTGATATGTTTGCGTTTGCTTTTGAAAATAATAATTAAAAAAAACATGGTTCTCATTCTTTTTCCCCCATTAAAAAAACAACAAAGACAATTTAGATTGTTAAAGTTAGCTATTGCAGGGGTGCCCAACCCTGTTCCTGGAGATCGACTTTCCTGCAGAGTTTAGTTCCAACCCTGATCAAACACACCTGTCTGTAATTATCAAGTTCTCCTTGAGATCCTAATTAGCTGGTTCAGGTGTGTTTGGTCAGGGTTGGAGCTGAACTCTGCAGGAAAGTCGATCTCCAGGACCAGGGTTGAGCACCCCTGAGCTATTGTTACAAAATAAAAAATGTTTAGTGCAAATTTAAGCAGTTAAAAAAAATCTAGTGATCACTTGCTGCTTTTTAGTAAATGAACACATGTGTACGTAACTGAAGTAGTGCAAAACAAGTACAGCATTCTGTCATTTTTGTTTTAGTGCATGCAGTTTACAATTTACACTGTGCAGCTGGGGGAAATAATTAAACTGGAACAAGTATTTTTTACAAGTTTTTAGCTGAGAACACAAGTCTGTCAACTGTCTCTGGTTTAAGAGAAGCTCTGTGGCATGAAACTATGTTCCCCTGGCACTAAAAAAACCCTCTCAAATGGAGAGCTAGTTTCTGGTATTTCTTAGCTAATTTTGCAAATTTGAGGAAATGTGCCTCATGGATGCTCCACCACCATGAGCACAAATCAATAGAATGTGGATTAATACATGGTTTATAGGCTTTCTTTTTATATATTTATCTGCAATGAAGAGCGACCTTGTGCGCATGGTTGCCAGATTGCTTAAAATAAGCAAAACACCAGGCAGAAAATGTATACTTGTAACAGCAAAGCTCTGATTCGGGAATTTGAACAAATAACAAAAAACTCTGGCAACCGCACTCATGAAAGCTCACTTAGTAGACCTACATAGTAGAGGCACTTACAGAAGTCGGCAATAATATTTTGTCTACTTTCTTTGATGAAAATGAAAAGAGGTTTTGTTAAGTTTTTATTTTTAAAATAGATCATAGTCTCATCTTTTATCGTCAACGATATTGCATGTTGATATAGTCAAAGTTATCATTTATTGACCTTATTGTTGTCTTGTCATCGTCTCGTTTTATTCATGGGGAAAAAAGCTTGTCAACGAATATTTTTCATCCTAGTTTTGGTTAACGAAATTAACACTACTTTTTGCTGCTCAGATTTTGTCTTGAGTCAGATTTTGGGTGAGGTTGAAGGTTCAGATCTAACCTTCCTGACTGACCGCATTTATATTTGTCTGTTTTCCACCTGTACAAGCTGTTTCCTCTTTAACAGGCTTCTGCAAATTCATATTCGTCTTCGACTGTTGACCTCATAAATGTGTATTTATCACTGATTTGCTTGTATCTCCAGTGCACGTGCTGCTGAAATGTGTATTTCTGATGCATGTCATTGATATGTATGCTGCCAAACTGAAATATGTGCATTAGGGCTGTCAAAAGATTAATCGCGATTAATCGCATACAAAATAAAAGTTTGAGTTTGAGTAATTATTATGTATATTTAAATACAAACACATTCATGTATATTTTTAAGAAATATTTATGGGTATATGTATTTATTATAATTTTTATACAATTTATAATATATAGAAATACAAATATTTAGTACATAATTAACATATTTCTCTTAAATATATACATTAATTTGTGTGTATTTATATATACATAATAATTACACACCGTACACACATATATATTAGGCAGACTCAAACTTTTATTTTGTATGCGATTAATCACGATTAATTGTTTGACAGCCCTAATGTGCGTCTTTATTTTGTGTCAAAGGTGAAGTATCATATATGCCACTGATGTACGTGTGTGTGTTTCTGCATCTACAGAGGGAGGAACATGTGAGGTCATCGCAGCACACCGATGTTGCAACAAGAACCGCATTGAGGAGCGTTCCCAGACGGTCAAGTGCTCATGTTTACCGGGAAAAGTGGCCGGCACAACACGAAACAAACCCTCCTGTGTAGACGGTACGAATCCAGATCTGAAAATATCGACTTACTTAAAATTTAGCACGGTTTAAATGCAAGATACCTTTATAATCAGATGTAATACATTTTTAGAGAAATGTTCTGAAAAAAAAATAAAAAGCTTTCTAACGTGCATCAAATTACAATTTATTTGACATTTAGGTCTGAGTAAAATGGACTACAGTGAATATGGCATCACAAAACAGACTAAATATAAAGGACGTTGTCATAAAAAGACTGATAAAAAATGAACACTGATGCAAAATGCATAAATCACAACCTTATTGTTGTCCCTTTTTCTTTTTGAAGCTGCAGCAGGTGTAAAGAGTGCTTGGACAATTCCTGTGTGAGCCTTTCGAATATGCAAAAACGAATGCCCATTATAAGTTTAGACAAGCATAATTTGAAATAACAGACTTTCAAAGCTTTCCTCAGATGACATTTCGCTTCAGCTGTCACCTTGACGTGATTTTAGAGGATTTATTCAAATTTGATGCAAATGCCAAGGGGCCCACATGACCTCTCCACTAAATCAAAATAACCCTGTGCTAACACATAAATAAACAAATATTTGGAAGAAATATATGTACATATACTTGTGTATGTGTGTGTGTGTGTGTGTATGTGTCACAATTAGAGCTCAACCTAATCTTTAAGCCTGAGGATCAAATGTCCAGAGCAGATGCAACATTTACAAACATGTATGCACATTTGTATATATCTCACCTGGTATATATATATATAAATATATACAAGTGTGTGTGTGTATGTTTACAATAAGCACACACCTTCAAAAGTGACAGTAAATTAGTATTCCACTTGAGTTCCCTTCCAACAGTAGAATACGAAACTGTTCAACTTTGAAAGGTCACTTTTTTTATGCTACATCACTTTCTCCATTCCTCTGAAGTCTTTTTCAAGCTTGTGATTCCACTCTTTGTCTTTTGAATACTTTCAATACGGTGATTTCACCACCCTGTTCCACAACAGATCGTACTGAATGCCAAACTCTGGGTGGTACGGTGCACTAAAGCTGGAGCCGTGTGTGTCTCTTCGCAGCATACTGATGTGATCTGTGTAACAGCATAAAGAAAGATTCACACTTCATGCCTCTATGCGCGTGTCCTGCAGGGAGGGCCGGGTCCCGCACATCTGCCACTGTATCGATCAAGCCAGGCAGCTTGTTATGTGGGCAGGTGAGATAAAGAACGAAGTTGACAGACCACTGGGCAGTGATGTGTGAGGGGTTGACTGGATGCAGTCACCATCTACATATGGTTGCACATATTAAAAAATACACATCTTTTGTATGTGACAAGAGTAGGATTTGGATTACCACTTGTTAAGGGCAACATTTAGACTCTACTTAAGATGGTATCTTTGGCACAGAATTTGGTGCAGCACAGTACTGGATGCTAATAGGTCAGGTCAGTGCACAAGTCCAGCTTTATATAGCACTTTATACAATACAGATTACAGTGGCAAACAAGAAAATAGTGATTCAGTAATGCAAACAATATTTAATTCTGCTATCAAGCAACTCTAAAAAGACAATAGTAAACAGTCATTATTTCAAAAACCCTAAACAGTCTCAATTCTCAAGCCATTTTGATTACAGACTGTCCCATATTACCCTATTTTCACCCTTGGCCAGTTGACACTGTCCACTATTTTCTCCACGCTCCAGCAGCTGTAGCGGCAACAATGTCTCATAAGCAATGCAGGTGTTTTGTAGTTGGATGAAAAACTCACCCCCTTGTCATCCAAGATGTTCATGTCTTTCTGTCTTCAGTCGTAAAGAAATCCGTAAAGGGTTTTTCTTCATATAATGGACTTCAATTGTGCCCCCGGTTTTGAACTTCCAAAATGTAGTTTAAATGCAGCTTCAAAGGGCTCTAAACGACCCCACCCGAGGAAGAAGGGTCTTATCTAGCGAAATTATTATTATTATTATTTTTTTTTTATTTGTATACTTTTTAAGCACAAAAGCTTGCGTAGCACAGGCTCTTGGATGCACGTCCATGGGTCGTTCTTGAACGATTCATTCATTTTGAATGAATCTTTAATGTGACTTGTGAAGAACGAGTCGTCTCGGGGAGTGATTCGTTCAGTCGCGCATGCGCAACATCCTGTTCTATACTGGAATTATTTCACCTGATTCGAGTCTTCGGGTTTTTCGAGTCGTTCGTTCATCTTATGGGGCTGTCACATGATGCTGATTTTGCTAAAATGAATGAAATGACTCAAAAAAAGATTTGTTAATTTTGCTGAATGAGACTCAAAGGTCCGAACTTCCCATCACTACTATGAATCAAGTCTAAGTTCATTGTCTGTGTACTCCGGCTAAAAAAGGTAAAGTATGGCGAAAAACTCCGTCTTACTTGCTCCTAGAACTTCATCCGACATCGTTGTACCTTTTTGTTTGTAAACAGCGTTTGACTTAATTGCACTTTCTTAGTCTTTGCGCGTTCGCTTTGTAAACACTGGGTCTGTAGTTCCGCCTATATTCGGCGTGACCTTTCAACATGATTCAATAGTACGTAGCATCGTGAACGCGCATCCCAGAGCCTGTGCTACATGAGCTTTTGTGCTTAAAAAGTATACACATTTTTATTTTCCGAAAAAAATGACCGATCATTTCACTAGATAAGACCCTTCTTCCTCAACTGGGATCATTTACAGCTCTTTGAAGCTGCATTTAAACTACATTTTGGAAGTTCACATTTGGGGCACCAATGAAGTCCATTATATGGAGAAAAATCCTGAAATGCTTTCCTCAAAAAACATAATTTCTTCACGACCGAAGACAGAAAGACATGAACATCTTGGATGACAAGGGGGTGAGTAAATTATTTGTGAATTGTTGTTCTGGAAGTGGACTTCTCCTTTAAAGAGACAAGCACTGAAACAGGTCGCTGTGAACAGAGCTGTTTTTGCCAAGGTAAAAAGGGTGTTGTTTTACCACAACCACTGAGGAATTTTAACCAAAGTATGTTACAGACATTACATGAAGACCCTGAAAAATCATACCAACTTGTGGAAAATAGGCATCCGATGTCCCCTTTGAAAATGTGAAATATTTGGATATTAATACTTACAGTACACATACTCTAGGGTCAATGACATGATGCCTAAATTTTCTGTCCGACTGCATTGTTTCAGTGAAAAATTGGTTTAAATGCATAAAAAAAGATGGCATATATATGAAGTACCTCTCCCATGTATTTTTCCCACTTTAATTTTCAAAAAAGATTAGTTATTTGTAGTTTTTCTGTGTCAAAATATCATGTGGTACGACTGTCCGGCCATAACTGTTGTTTTGGAAGAATTAATTCAGATTCATTTTCTGCACTATTCGGCATGATTTCCAAAGTGCTTTGTAATCCTGTATAAAATTGCAAAGCATGTGTTTTTATATGTTCATCATAATGTACAACTTGTCCGATGATTTCCTTTTTATGAAATATCATGTGGTGCGACCATCAAGAAACTACCTTTTGGGACTTTTATGTTGAAATACATTCAAAGAAAGGACGTTGCATCATATAGCAATTTGCCATTTACCCATCGAAGCATCAAGCATGTTTTTAACTCTTTCAATTTTGGAAAAAAAAAAAAAACCTTTTTAACGGCTGGTATGTAGTTACCACATTTGGATATCGTGTGGTATGACCTTTAAAAAAAAACAATGAATATTAAGTTATTTTTACAAGTATTTATTTTTATTATAAATTTTATAGTGTCCTTTTGTAGGTAGAATTCTTGTTTTGTTTAGGTGGCCAATTCTGTGCTTGCTAACTACATTTAAGACGGCAACTCTAAAAACTACAAAAATATGAGATCAGTATTTACAAAAAAGAAATGCAAATACTTTTTCTTTACCACATATCTCTGCCATATGTACATCAAGCTACTACTACATATATTGTAAAAATGTCAATTTGGTGTAAAGTTGCTTTGCAACGATATTTATCATGAAAAGCGCTATACAAATAAATTTGAATTGAATTGAATTGAATACTTTTTCTAAACACTTTAATTACTGAGAACGCCTTAAAATGTTAAGCATGTTAAGGAAATGAATTAATTTTAATATAAATCATGGTCGCACCACATGACATTTTTTAATGTTTGAATAATTACAATAGATATTATTATTTTTTGCATTTCAAAATTGGCCTGTTGAAAATCCTTATACATCAATTAGGCTAATTGGATATCTGTATGCTATGCTAGTATGTATGCTAACTACTTTACATAGTAGTTAGGAGGGGCAGTTGTGGCCTATTGGTTAGAAAGTCGGACTTGTAACCCAAAGGTCGCAGATTTGAGTCTCAGTACATGTCTCGTCACTTTCACTTTCAGAACTAAAACAAACATTAATAATCATTAAAACGTAGCTCAGACAACATATATGATAACACACTAAAATAATTACCTATTAAAAGCCAGTGGAATCCCTTATCAAAAAGAAGTATACTTCAAGTTTATTTTAGTAAGTATACTTAAGAAAAGTTCAAGTATATTTTTAGGCATACTTTATGTAGTAAGTATACAAATATCGGTGTGCTAGTAGTATACTTTTAATACATACTATTTCAATACTCCTTGGGACTAAATTGGCCCACTTTCTAGTATATAAAAGTATACTTTTAAGTATACTTTAAATATAACATTGGTAAACTTTGATTACACAACTAGTTTACATCTATGTTTTAGTTTGTACTGCAGGTATACTAAAAGTGAACTTATAGGTATACTGATAGTTTACTAATTAAATGCTTTTAGTACACTTTGAAGTATAGTCTCAGTAAACTGCTAGTTTAATATTTTTATATTGCAGGTTAGTCGTAAGTTTTCTTTAAGTCAACTTTACGTCATACTTTAAGTATACTACTATGTCCCTATTTAGGTATTAATTTATTGTAGCTTCATGCATTCTTTTTTATAAACACTTGAATGTGGGTAAATTGCATAAACAAAAAAATAAATAAACAAACAACATTTTGAACAAAACGCTAAAAAAGACTATACATGATAATCAAAACGTAGATGGAGTTGATCAACACCCCAAAGCTTGACAGTTATTATTGCCTCTTCATTGGTCAACATTTTAATCCATAACATTACACAGTTTTAAAAATCTATGGTTTTGATGCTGTTTTATGTCTGACGATTGTGTTAGATTACACGTGGAAGTGTAATCTACGTTTAGTTTTTCTTCTTCACTTGTGTTTTGGAAATTCTGTACAGAAGATGTGCAATAGCGCCCCTAGCGTATAACAATGAAAACACGGATTCCCATAGTACAAGTATAGATACAATATACTTAGACTTTTTCTAAGTATAAATCATGTATACTTAAATGTCATTTTAAGTATATTTCTAAGAAGTAAATAAAGCACATTCCTGAAAGTATACTTTCCTAATTTTAAATTTAAAAGTTACTAATAGCACACCTGAATAAGCTTCTTTTTTGTAAGGGATTGCTTGGGATACTAATGGAGATCCGATTTCAAGGTAGGATCTGATTTTTCATAACAGTCACAAAGTTCCTCATCAAATTGAGTAGGATATTTCTAATACAGCATTTTATTCTTATATAGCATATTAATAGATAAGTTAGAGAAGTTAATATTTAGTAGTTGCCAGTTACTTCTGTCTGTTTATGCTTTAATAAAAATACTTCCAAAAGAAGTCAAGCACAACCAACCGTTATGCGTCTCCAAACAACACATGGTGTTTCGTTTCTGAATTAATTTTGAACAATTGTGTTTAGTGAGTAAATGAATTCAGTATTCATGAAGACAGTCCTTGTGTCTGTATATATTAGGCAAAACAGTAAGTGAAAATTTCCGGATGACCCACTACTGTCAGTGAGATTCCGAAATGTACATCTGATAGGCATCTCATGAGGATTTGGGAATAGTAGTGAATCGACACAACTGATGCCATAAGTCACATGACAGTGACAACATGGCGGATGTACTGTAGTATATCCTGACGTCCAAAAAAGTCATTAATAATTGTCTCATTTCAGAAATGTTACTGTTATAAAACTAGTTATTCCTCGTGAGCCAAAAAATTGCTGTAATTTCTACTTTACTTTGGAACATAATGGTTACTTTTCTGAAATGAAGTAGCCTTAATGACATATGCAGCTGAGAAACATGACCTCATATACCAGAGAAAGTAGCACAGTGCCTAGTAGTGTCATAATACTCATGTTGTTTGCATGTGTTGCTTCTTCGCAAAGTCAAGATGTGGTGGGTAGCTCATTCATATTCATCTTTTCTTTTACAGTTTACACAAAGACAATGCAATGCCTTTCTTATTAAGGGAACCTGCATCTCATTATTGTGCGAGGCACATCACCCACAGCTCATTATGTGAATTATATTATGTTAAAAGCTTTCCAGAGATGTTTTTAATTCTAAATCATGTGAAAAACAAATAAAGAATAATTAATTTTTACATATTGGAGGCAGTTTGTGTTATTTCAGAAACATATTTGATTCAAATTATGGTTTCGGCAGAGAAAATATTATTACTTTTTCAATTTATTTTTAGTCTATTAAAAAAACAACAAGAAATGGTGCTCCAGAAATGAGCTGAGTTACATGCAAGACTTGTTTTCCAGTGTTTTTGATACCATATTAATGCTAAAACCATTTGCATTATGTTGTCTGAACACGAAGCTGAGTATCACGTCTGGTCTTTGTGTAAACCAGCACATTATTATGATTCATCAGAGTAATACATGTAAACAGCTGCAGGAGTGTTCGAGTGAACATACATGCTGATTAATGAAGCCTCGTTCTGTTTCTTCTCCATGAAATCGAGACAGTCGAGTAATTATACAGTTGTGGAGGAAGTTCCCGCTTCCCTCATGTGTGCTCTGGCCTGGATGTACACTCATCTTCTGCTTGATAATAATACTGTCTTTATGAGTAACGACTCTGTCGGCTGAGCCTGACGGAGACCTGAGGGAGGACCTGCGGGGACGGACTCAAACACACTGCTGCTGTCACACATGAACGCGCTTATGCACATAGTCACACCCCACACGCACATTTAAAGCACACACACTGTTTGTCACCACCTTTCTCTCTCTATTACACACACACACACTCACACAATTTGTGGCGCCCTACTAAAATCTGTCAGCGAGTGTGCATGGGGTTCACATCCTTCACACGTGCCAAAGAGAGAGTGGCTAAATTTGGAGAGCCGTCGCCCTCCTGTCATCTGACTTTTTAGAAGTCGTTTAGGCAGAGTTATTAATGGAATAACAAAAACATACTTTCTCCTTCTCTCTTCACCTGAAGGGTAAACAAACAAAAAAAATAGAATTTCTTTGTACTGAAAAACATAATATGTTTAATATATGTGATTCAAGCAGACAGGGAAGCCACAAATGAGTTAATACAGATAATGTACTCACACCCTTGTCATCCAAGATGTTCATGTCTTTTTCTTTTGGCAGTCGTAAAGAAATTATGTTTTTGAGTTAAACATTTCAGAATTTTTCTCCATATAATGGACTGATATGGTGCCCCGATTTTGAACTTCCAAAATGCAGTTTAAATGCGGCTTCAAACGACCCCAAATGCGGTTGTAAACGATCCCAGCTGAGGAAGAAGGGCCTTATCTAGCGAAACAATCGGTTATTTTCATTAAAAAATATACAATTTAAATACTTTTTAATCGCAAACGCTTGTCTTGTCTTGCTCTCCCTGGACTCTGTGTATTCAAAAAGTCCAATCGTATTTTCTCTTCAAAAATCATTTCAAAATCATTCTACATCACTGAAGAAATACCGACCCAGTCTTTGCAAAGTAAACATGCAAAGAAGATCAGACACCCTTAACAAAAAAGGGTAAAACAGCGATATGAGACGATTTTGAAGTTGAGGCAGAACATGAGATGGGCGTTTTTCGACATACCCTAACTGTCATGAACCGGAAAAAACAGAGTTCAGGCAGGGTAAGACAAGACAAGCGTTTGACATTAAAAAGTATATACATTGTATTAGTTTTATGAAAATAACCGATCGTTTCCCTAGATAAGACCCTTCTTCCTCGGCTGGGGTCGTTTACAACCACATTTGGGATCGTTTTTAAACTGCATTTAAACTGCATTTTGGAAGTTCAAAATCGAGGCACCATATCAGTCCATTATATGGAGACAAATCCTGAAATGTTTCCCTCAAAAAACATAATTTCCTTATGGCTGAAGAAAGAAAGACATGAACATCTTGGATGACAAGGGGGTGAGTACATTATCTATAAATTTTTGTTCTAGAAGTGAACTTCTCCTTTAACTGCTCAGTTCCCTGGTTTTTGAGGTGAATTTGGGCTTTTTTTCACTAGCTAGCTAAATGCAAGCTTGTCCAAGCTTGGGAGACTGTCTTAAATCATAAAAGCTAATTATGAAAGCTTTTTTGTTTCTTTGATTGGATGTTGGAGTTGTGTGCTGAAAATCTTAATATGTTTGAAATATTTAAATCAAACAGGCAAAGAAACAACAAATTGGCCAATTTTGTTTCATGTGGTAATTTTTGGCTACTTTTATCCTAAATCTCAATAACTTCTTGCCGAAAAAATATCTCAAACCATCCTAATTTGGTTTGCTGTCTTACTGTTTCCTTGTTTTAGAAGTGTTTCTCTTTTTTTTTTTCACCATAGCTAAATAAATGGAAGCTTGTCCAGAATTTAAACCATATCTAATATGTTTAATATAATAACAAAACCTAATTATAAAAGCTTTTTTGTTTGGAGGCTGAAAAACTTTAAAAAGTTTATATCTAATTTAAACAGGCAGGGAAGCCACAAATGATCTAATTTAGTTTCATTTGTTAGTTTTAGCTACATTTACTTTAAATTTCTGTAACTTCTTAAATAAACAATATCAAAACTATTCTTAAATGGTCTGTTGGCTGTTTTTATTGTGTTTTTTGGCACTTTTCTCCAGCTACACACAAGCTTGTCCAAGCTGGGAAACCATTTAAAATCAGCTTAATCCAACAAACCAGTTTAAAATGTATAACGCAATTTCATTAAATAAAAGTGTTCAAACTTTATTTCTTAGAAATGCATTATTTCAAAATTCTCATGGGGAGGTGGCTTCTTTGATTAAAAAAAATTACCTTCTCTCTCCACCTGAAGGGTAAACAACCAAAAAAACATGAAGTTCTGTGTGCTTAAAAAAAAAGTATTGTGTTTAAAATATCTAATTCAAACAGGCAAGGAAACCATAAGTTATCTAATTTAGTTTCATGTGCTGGTTTTAGCTACATTTGAATTCAATTTCTGTAACTTCTTAATGAAAAAAACTTTTCTCCCACTAAACATAAGCTTGTCCAGGCTGGGAAACCATCTTAAATCAGCTAAATCCAGCAAACCAGTTTAACATGGATAAAGCAATTTCATTATTGATGTGTTGAAATTTTATTGTATTAGAAATGCACTGGTTTAAAAACTTAGGTCTCATGGCGATGAAGCTTCTTTCATTAAAAAAATTACTTCCTCTCACCACCTGAAGGGTAAACAAACAAGAAATATGACATTCTGTGTGCCCAAAAAAAAAAAAAAAAAAAAAAAAAAAAGTAAAAGAGTAATGTTTAAAATATCTAATTCAAACAGGCAGGGGAAACAAAGATTAGGTAATTTTGTTTCATGTGCTAGTTTTAGCTACATTTGTGTTAAATTTCTGTAACTTCTTAATGAAAAAATATATTAAACCAACCAAACTGATCTTAAAGGAAAAGTCCACTTCCAGAACAACAATTTACAAATAATTTACTCACCCCCTTGTCATCCACGATGTTAATGTCTTTCTTTCTTCAGTTGTAGAGAAATTATGTTTTTTGAGGAAAACATTTCAGCATTTTTCTCCATATAATGGACTAATATGGTGCCCCAATTTTGAACTTCTAAAATGCAGTTTAAATGCGTTTTCAAACAATCCCAAATGTGGTTGTAAACAATCCCAGCTGAGAAAGAAGGGTCTTATCTCGCGTAACTGTTGGTTATTTTAATAAAAATAATACAATTTCTATACTTTTTAATGCCAAATGCTCATCTTGTCTTACTCTGCCTGGACTGTTTTTGTTCCGGTTCATGACAGTTAGGGTATGTCGAAAAATTCCCATCTCATGTTCTCCCTCAACTTCAAAACTTACTTTGTATACTTTGCAAAAACTAGGTTGGAACTTCTGCAGTGATGTAGGATGATTTTGAAATGATTTTTGAAGTTGAGGGAGAAAATACAGTCTGAGTTTTTCTATATACCCTAACTGTCAAGTCAGAATACACAGAGTTCAGGAAGAGAAAGGCAAGATGAGCGTTTGAGATTAAAAAGTATTTAAATTGTATTTTTTAAATGAAAATAACCGATAATTTCGCTAGATAAGACCCTTCTTCTTCGACTGGGTTCGTTTACAACCGCATTTGGGATTGTTTGAAGCCTCTTTTAAAGTGCCTTTTGGAAGTTCAAAATCGGGGCACGACTGAATCAGAGCTTTACGACTGAAGAAAGAAAGACATGAACATCTTGGATGACAAGGGAGTGAGTACATTATGGCTGCGTCCGAAATTCCAAGGCAGGAAGGCATCAAGGCACGTCCGAATTCTAATTCTGCTTCACTTCCTGTCTCCGGAGGTACCTTCTTCTGATGGAATTTTGAAGGCAGCATAGATGTATCCTTCGCTGGCTTCGATTTCCCACAATCCTGTGCGTGTGCGTCATATAGGCTATATAAATAAAGATATTCAGGTGAAATTAGACTTGTTACTTTATATAATAGATAAGATCTTGACCATGATATACTTTATAAATCGTAATAATGTAAAAAGCATAATAAATAATATTGTTTGTAATAATAGTATTTGATAAATGTTAAAAGGGTTCAAATGAGTAGTGAATAAGAATAATATTTACAATATACTACCACTAATAACGAAACAGCCACTAATAACAATGACCTGCTCTGCAATATTACTTGCATCAGTGCTTTTATTTTTTTTAAGCAAAAAGTAGCTGCCATTCTCAGTCGTCTTCACCGACGCACAGACCTTCGGTGGGTAATGACATTGAGATCTTTATGTATTATTAAAGCATTTATATATAACTGTATAAGATCGTTTTTCTACAAAATCTACAACTTAACCGTTAGGTAACCTAGCAACGGCGTCACATTCCGCTGCCTCTGAAGTCTGTCCGAAACTGTTTCTAGAGTTGTCTTCGCAGCCTTCAAAGTCACTGCCTGATAAGGCAGCGAGGCAGCGAGGCAGCAAGTCAGCTGACTAGGCTTTCGGACGCGCAATATATGTGAATCTTTGTTTTGGATGTGGACTTCTCCTTTAAAGGTCCATTAAAGTGCCTTGAAACATGCAGCGTTATTCTATGTGGTGATGTAATTTCAACTGAAACAGAAAAACAGGGCGGGACATATCGATCAGCCCCGCCCCTTTTTTTAATAGCCAGTAGCGTTTCACTTACATCTGCTTGGGCACTCGGTAAAGCCGCATTTGACAGTTTATGACAGCCACAGTCTAATAGATTACCCTCTAGATTCAATATCAAACTCTTACTAAAACAAAACAGTGATCATAATCATGCTGTGGCTGTGTGGTTTTGAGTGTTTAAAATATGCCGACTCGCGCATATGATCCGCTCCCTGCAATCGCGTCTCTGAACCTGAGCCAAAGTCCGGAGTAGACTGTGCACGCTGCTGCGGTTCGCCTGACACAACGCGAAAAAAGACCTCATTTGTCCCAATCGAAAGCATATTTACACCGTCTGAATCGTTCCCTATCGCCTACATTGAGCACTACATGCCATTCACAGTACAGAAAATACTAACACTATAAACAAGTGACCGATCTCAGCTGCGGCTTCAACGTCTATTTTTAGTTTAGGGGGCGGGACGTTTCAGATTCTAGAGCGCATTCGATTGAACACAAAGTTTGATGAGAAGCTGAAGTGTATGGGATTATTTTTGTGCCAATAAGAATGAACGTAACTTTATAAAACTGAACGTAACTTTCCAAGAAACGATCAAAAATATGCCACTGCAAAAGAAGAAAAACACAATGAAAATGAAAAAATGAACTCAGTCGCACGAATTTAACATGCTCTTCAAATATGCTTTATTCTTTGTTAATGATTTTCAAAGAATCGTTTTCGCGAATCATGGATTCTGAATGCGTTGCCACAGCTTTCGCTTACGCTTCGCAATTTTTCGTTTGCTGTTTTGGCACAAACCTCTAGTGGGGGCGGGCTTAACAGCGATCTACTCTGATTGGCTAATGAGCTTTTGCTGGACAGTTGCTCTCTGACCTGGAAGCACGGACAGTGACGTCAGTGGCGCACATATTGGAAAGTTGTTGCGGTGTGCAATACATCGTGCCTTGTTTATAGAAACTATCAGAACTGTTGCACACTGTACATGAATAAAACTTTTATCGATGTTATTGATTAACGTTACTTTAGCAACACGAACTTACTTCAAGCTGCCCTGAGGGACAAGCTGAGGTGGAAGATGATGCCGCTCCGTGTCTCTCCTGGGAGCTCATCTTTAGAAACTAAGAGACGACGAAATACTAATAACATTAATACCTAATATAAACAAAGCACGACGTATTGCACACCGCAACAACTTTCCAATATGTGCGCCACTGACGTCACCGTCTGTGTTTCCAGGTCAGAGAGCAACTGTCCATCAAAAGCTCATTAGCCAATCAGAGTAGATCGCTGTTAAGCCCGCCCCCACGAGAGGTTTGTGCCAAAACAGCAAACGAAAATTTGCGAAGCGTAAGCGAAAGCTGTGGCAACGCATTCAGAATCCATGATTCACGAAAACGATTCTTTGAAAATCATTAACAAAGAATGAAGCATATTTGAAGAGCATGTTAAATTCATGCAACTGAGTTCATTTTTTCATTTTCATTGTGTTTTTCTTCTTTTGCAGTTGCATATTTTTGATCGTTTCTTGGAAAGTTACGTTCAGTTTTACAAAGTTACGTTCATTCTTATTGGCACAAAAATAATCCCATAGAAGTGCAGCATGATGTCAACAAAAATGGTTGATCCATATTGGCGGAAGTGAGAGACTGTAAGTTTTGAATTCTTATATCTTGTAAACACGAATTTTGTCATTGTTTTGGAGCACCCTACCTTACAGATAACCGTAAGGCTAACATATTTATATTAAAAGCCAAAAAACTTATAATGGCACTTTTCTCCAGCTAAACACAAGCTTGTCTGAGCGGGGAAACCATCTTAAACCAGCTAAATCCAGCAAACCAGTTTAAAACTAATTGCTTGATTTCATTAAATAATTGTTAAAATTTTGTTCATTGAAAATAGTTAAGAAATCTCATGGGGATGAAGCTTCTTTTATAAAAAAAAATAAAATAAAATAATAATAATAATAATAATAATAATAATAATAATAATTACTTCCTCTCTCCACCTGAAGGGTAAACAAACAAACAAACAAAAAATGTTCTGTGTGCGCCAAAAAAGGAATGTTTAAAATATCTAATTCAGACAAACAGCGAACCACAAATTATCTAATTTAGTTTCATGTGCTAATTTTAGCTACTTTTGTGTTAAATTTCTGTAAATAAAACTAACTTAAATCAACCAAAACTGGTCTTAAGTGGTCTGTCAACTTGTTTTATGGGGGTCATTGGCACTTTTCTCCAGCTAAACATAAGCTTGTACGCGCTGGGAAACCATCTTAAACCAGCTAAATCCAGCAAACTAGTTTAAAATGAGTAACACAATTTAATTAAATAAACATGTTCAAATTGTGTTTATTAGAAATGCACTAGTTCAGAAATCTCATGGGGGTGAAGCTTCTTTTATTTAAAAAAAAAAAAAAACTCCTCTCTCCACCTGAAGGGTAAACAAACAAACAAATATGAAGTTCTGTGTGCCAAAAAAGTAATGTGTTTAAAATATTTAATTCAAACAGGCAGGGAAGCCGCAAATTATCTTATTTAGTTTCATGTGCTAGTTTTAGCTACATTTCAGTTCGATTTCTGTAACTTCTTAATGTTCAAGTAAGGGATCCGCACTCGCTTAATCTTCTTAATCACTTTTAATTTATTTTAATTTTGCAACAGAGCAATCAACAATCAGACGTTTCAGCAACAAGCCTTCTTCAGTGAATCATAGTGACGTTCCCCACAAAAGTTTTTAAAAAAGTCCAAATATCACCCAGTAGAAAGCCACATGACAGGTGTTACTAATCACAAACTTAATTGACCAATCAATCAATTCTGTGAGCCCAAAAAAAAGTAATGCGTTTAAAATATCTAAATCAAACAGGCAGGGAGCTGCAAATGATCTAATTTAGTTTCATATGCTAGTGTTATCTATATTTGTGTTAAATTTCTGTAACTTCTTAATGAAAAATATCTTAAATCAACCAAAACTGGTCTTAAGTAGTCTGTTGCCAGGTTTTATGGGGATCTTTGGTACTTTTCTCCAGCTAAACACAAGCTTGTCCAGCTTATCATTGTAAGCAAACTACATCCAGCAAACCAGTTTAAAATGGATGAAGCAATTTCATTAAAATAGATGTGATAAAATTTTATTTTATTAGAAATGCACTAGTTCAAAAACTCATAAAAAATTATCTCCCCTCTCCACCTGAAGGGTAAACAAACAAAAAATAAGTTCTGTGTGCCAAAATAAAAAGGTAATGTGTTAAAAATATCTCATTCGAACAGACAGGGGAGACAAAAATACCTAATTTTGTTGGTGCTTTTGCATTAAATCTCTGTAACTTAAACTTAATCTTAAACCAAACTAAGACGGTTCTTTCCCCAGGCTCAACACAAGCTTGTAGGATGGCAGACCATCTTAATCCAGCAAAGTCCAACGAACCCTTAGAATGTTTAAAAAGTTTTATTTCAACAGGGTTTTTGTTGTTTCCATAACAAATATGTCAAATCAGAAATAAAATCAGACATCAGCTGTCCTACCCTTACCAAAAAGAAGTATACTTCAAGTTTATTTTATTAAGTATACATCAGTAAAGTTCAAGTATATTTTTAAGTATACTTTATGTAGTAAGTATACAAATATCAGTGTACTAGTAGTATACTTTTAAGTGTACTATTTTAATACTCCTTGGGACTAAATTGGCCCACTTTCAAGTATATAAAAGTATACTTTATACTTTAAGTAAAACAGTAGTAAACTAGTAGTAAACAGTAGTTTTCAGTTTGCACTGCAAGTAAACTAAAAGTGAACTTATAGGTATACCGATAGTTTACTAATTAAATACTTTTTTATGCATTTTAGTACACTTTGATGTATAGTCTCAGTAAACTACTAGTTTAGTAGTTTTATACTGCAAGTTTACTCATACTCACTTTTTTGTGAACTTTAAATCATACCTTAAGTATACTACTATGTCCCTATTTAGCTATTAATTTGTATATATTTTGTTATATGAATATCTGAACATACAAGTCATTATAAATAAATTGGTCTAATATATAGACAATGGCATCTTTATTTGTAAAGCATTTTACAAAACTGAAACATCCAGGAAATGGATATAAGAGGTTGAAAAGAATCTAGGCCTCAAAACTAGATACACAACCCTCAAGAACGGTGGCAATCAGCAAATATTAAAAAGATGAGGTCTTTACATCACAGTACAACAAATAACTAACAATAATGACAAAACGACAACAAAAAAGTTTAAATGAAGTCAGCAAACAGCAAAACACTGATCCTATAACAGTAACTGGATAATTTATTTATGCTGCAATGCATGCTGGGAACTTACAAAGCCTTAAAATTTCAACAGACAACTTAAGACAACTTAGAAAATTATTTGTTCAGACAACTGTGTTTGACAAGTTGGGACAGCATTTGGGGTAATTTTGTTGGTCTGACAAGGGTTTTTATATAGTTTCAAGAAAATAGCATTTTTTAGTATTTGAGACTGTTTCGTAAAATATGTATTTGCATTTTATACAGTGTGGAAGCATCTGTTTTGGTTTCTTCTTCACTTGTGTTTTGAAAATTATGTACATAAGATGTGTAATAGCATCTCTTATGTATAAAAATGACAACACGGATTCTTAGAGCACAAGTATAGCCCTGATAGTATATTTGTATAGTATATTTACTATAAGTATAGTATATTTAGATTTTTTCTAAGTATAAGTATACTTAAATGTCATTAAAAGTATATAAAGCACATTTCTGAGAAGTACATAAAAGGTAGACTGAAAGTATACTTTTCTGTTTTTAGTTTAAAAGAAGTACACTAATAGTACACTTAAATTAACTTTTTTTTTGTAAGGGTAATCATGCTAAAAACATGCTAAAACTAAATCGTATATCACTAATACAGTACAGTCATTCAACTTTATCATCAAAGCTCCACTTCTACTTATTATCAAAAATCCACTTAGTTCAAACAGTTCTTAGTTCTCATAGGAATGATATTTTTTTTCATAAACAAACAAAAAAACTACTAACACTTTCCACCTGAAGGGTAAACAAACAAAAAATATTAGGTTCTCAGTGCTGAAAATGTTAATAATATCTCGGCTTAATATATTTAATTTGAACAGGCGGTGAAGACACAGATTAGCTAATTTTGTGTTAGACTGGAAAATGATTGTTTTGGGAGACATGTAGCTGTGTGCATAGAGACAGTGGCACAGTTAGTGGGAGCGTGCTGTCAGATTATCCCAGCATGGGAATTGATTATTAGCTTTGACAAGGAGAACTACGTCCCAGTTATGTCAGGCCCAACAAGACTCTTAGTAAAGAACATCCCTTTTAACATGTCAAATGCGGGTTTATTCACCACATACACACATACGGGCCCGTTCACACACATTGGGATTAAATAACCCAGCTTTAGACTGAATTTTGCTGGGTCATAAGCACAAAAAACACTCAAAAATGTTCCATGTTTCACTAATGCTAATATTGTGTGAAAGTCTACTGCCGTTTCCACTTCCTTACATCCGTTCTGTTTTTTTCAAGCTGTTTTCTGTCCTTTTTTCCTCTTTCCTTGTCTCTCTGTTGCACACACACACACACACACACTTGCTTTCCATAACCATCACTGATGTAGAATGAGCCCTTCTGTTTTGCTAGGGGCCGTTAATGCAGAGCATGACAGGTTGTCATGGTGCATTTGATAGAAGCCCTGAGGAACACACACAAACCAGATACACTTCAAGAGAGCAAAATGACTTCATAAACATAGCTGATCAACACCCACTAAAAAAAAAAAAAAGACAACATATGAGATTATGAATGTATGCTCCTCCAGACATGTGGAATAAGATTGTAGGATTTCATACACGAGCCCAATCAGGAGCAGTGGCGCGCGGCACTATGAAAACCAGCAAGGGCATTGTGGGATGCAAGCTTTTTAATTACCATTATGTGTAACTTCATAATTACAACTACATCGCTCTCATAATGTTTCCACATTTGCATATTCTGTCTGTTTGTTTAGTCGCAATTAAACTTTGCCCCAGTTCTGAAGATTAATTGCATATTTATGGTGTCATTCGCTTCTCACCTTAATAACGATGTTTTAACACAGCGTTTAGTGCTCGTCTGAGGCAGAGGCGGTATTGTGACTGCTAGGCGTCCGATGGAAGTCTGAAATAATGAACATCAGTGGCACCCTGCAAGGACGGAGCTGTCAGAATCCATGAGCGCACAGTTCTCTGAGCACCTGGGCAGAAGAACTCGGAAACAGCTCTACCTGTGAGTCAGGTGCCCGCAGAGAGGACGGGTCAGGATTAGAGCAACTCTGCACCAATAAACACGGCCTTTCATTTTTCCACTTGCTTGCTCTTTCTAGATCTATCTCACTCCCTCTCTGTCTCTAATGGAAACTCTTTTCTGGCTGAGAGTAAAAAAAATTTTGGATGCAACTGTGACTTTTTTCCTCCTAATTATGAACACAAAACACAAATGTGGCATTTTAGTTCACAACTTCTTCACAGTTGCCACTTTCAAATGAATAGGTCTTGAGTAATTGCAATTGCCACTTTATCACAATTGTAACTTTTCTTCAAAATGTTATGTAATTTTATACTTTATATCTCACAAATGTGACTATTACAGTTGGGTCATTCCATGTCAGCTCAACTCAAATTTTTGATTTTGTTAATATTATTTTTTCTGGTGAAAAAAAAAAAAATAGGTAAATGAAGGATTTACTGAGTTATCCACTATTTTGGTTTTTGACCACTGAAAATGGATATATTTAACAATCTAGACATGGAGCTGCATTGAGATCCCCCATATCTCTGAGAATGAAAATGAATATTCCAAAAAAAAAAATTTATGAAGAACCAGTATCTCAAAGGATATTAATATATCTTTAATACCTCTTAAGTTACAAGCACGCAGACTTTGGAAAAAAGTATATACGTGGCACTCGGACAGGCATGTTCTAGGGCTGACAAGTGATTAATCGCGATTAATCAAATACAAAATAAAAGTTTGCCTAATATATGTGTGTGCACTGTGTGTAATTATTATGTATTTATAAATACAAACACATTCATGTATATATTTAGGAAATATTTACAAGTATATATATTTATTATCATTTTTATATAATTTATATTATATATAAATAAAAATATTTTTTACATAACATATTTCTCTTAAATATATACATTAATTTGTGTGTATTTATATATACATAATAATTACGCACATTACACACACATATATTAGGCAAACTCAAACTTTTCTTTTTTATGCGATTAATCGCAAATAATCGCTTGACAGCCCTAAGCAATTGTTCTGAAATGCGATACATTTCTAATTTCAACAGACTTCAGACATTCCTATTTATAAGAAAATGTTCTTGTCTGTATGCAAAGTTGCATTTGGTTTTTGAGCACTAAAAATGTGTACAATTTAACAGTTCACTCCCAGAGCCATATTTAGATTCCATTATCTCTGGAACTGAACCATACAGGGCCTTAAAAGTTAAGATGCCAAAAAGAAAGTTTAGTAAGACGCAGTATAAAAGGGCATTAAGATATCTTTAATACTTCTTGAGTTGCAGGCATGCAACCTTTGGAGAAAAATGGTCACCACTGGCATATAATGAAACAAAGGCTGGTAAAAAGGGAACAGATTTTATTAATAGAACTACTAATCTCTCTGTAAAAATAGTACAATGATCCTGCCAACTTTCTAAAGTCATTTTTACCCCCTTGTAGTTTGGCTCCGAATATAAGGTGAAAATTGTCATTTTGACCCCCCTCTAAAAAACAGTGGATAAAAGTAAATTTTCACACATGACATTTAGTATTGTGCCTTTCATCAATATATATGTTTATGTTTCTTCGTAAAAAATATTGACAAAAAATTGAGCCAGAGAAGTTTCTGAAATTTGGTTGATTTGACACAGAATGACCAATTTGCAACTTTTTATCTCAGTTGTGACTATCACACTTGCAACTTTATATCCCAGTGCTGAATTTATTTCATTGCAACTTTTTACTTTGTAACAGAAACCTTTTTTTTTTTTTTTTTTTTTTTTTTCACATTTGTGACATTACAGTCCACAATTGCAACTTTATATATTACAATTGGGAATTTGTCAAAATTGCAACTATTACAATTGCCACTTTACTTTATATCTCACAATTGCACTTTTCTCAAAATTGAAAGTTTATATTTTACAAATGTGACTTTGCATTGTGGCTTTATATTTCACAGTTGTAACTTTGTAAGCTTCTATTCCACAAATGTGACCTTATATCTCACAAATGCAACCATTTCTCACAGTTTTTGTGACTATCACAGTTGCAACTTTCTATCTCAGTTGTGACTATCACACTTGCAACTTTGTCTCACAGTGGTGACTTTATATTTCATAATTGCAACTTTTTACTTTGTAACTGCAACCTATTTTTAAGCTAATTGTGACATATTTCACAATTGCAACTTTATAACAATTGGGAATTTATGTCAAAATTGCATCTATTACAATCGCAACTTCACCGTATATCTCACAATTGTGACTTTGTATCACATTTGTACATTTTTATCTTAGTTTTGACTTTATAACACTTGTAACTTTGTCTCCCATTGATATTATGTCATAATAGCAGTTCTTTAGTTTGTAATCCCAACCTCATTGATCACAATCACATTATATTTCACAATTGCAGCTTTATATATTACAATTGGGATTTTATACATCGTAATTCCCTTTCAAGGGAACTCGCACTGCGTCCTCTAGCGGTCGCAATGAGGACACAGTGTCTCGTTCCCTCTCGGGGAACCCTGGTTTTATGCATAACCTGAGATGTTCCCTTTCAAGGGATATCGCACGCATCCTCATAGTGACCGCTAGAAGACGCAGTGTCTCGTTCCCTCCAAGGGAACCATGGTTGCATGCGTAACCTGAGACGTTGTGACTTTATATATCACAGTCATGACTGTACTGTAATTCCTAAAGGTGCAAGCTTTCTAAAATTTGAGTGGTTCTCCTAAACACATCTATTTCATATGTGTGACTACTGTTGAAACTTTTCTTATTCTTGCAACTTTATATCTAATGTCTGCAGTTATTTTTAAACTTTTAACAATATATTTCACAATTGTGACTGAACTTCTCAGAATTGCGAATTTATATTTCACAATGTGAATTATGGACCAAACATATTGATGATTCTCCTGCACTACACAGATTTTTGTCCAATCAGATACCCACTGAGAATGTCCCTCACCCAATACCGCTTGTAGCCGACCATCAAGTAACAAATTATGGATGTTACTAAAACATACTGGCTATTAGATGATGACCCCTTTTCAATATGAATATTATCCATCATATTATATATATTATCTATCATATTATACCTGCTACATATGATAAAAGCATGTAAATACAGGAAAGAAAACTGCACTTGACTAACAAATTCACAAGGTTTTAAGGAGTTTACCAGCAAGTATTGAAATATAGTTGATTTTACATAGCCTAATTTATATGTTGAATAATCACACATTGTTTTGTGCATTTATTGAGAGCTGAGGACGTATTGTCAGCATAATTGACCAAACAATGCACTCGTCATAACACCCCGTCTGAGTCAAGTGTTCCATTAAGAAGAACACACACACAGTCAAGCTCACTTCGAAGAAAGGCTGAGGACTCTGAGGTCTATTCATTAAGAGTGGAGAGCTTTGACAGGGTCATGATTGAGAGGCCTTACGCTGCTCTTTGAATGTCTAATCAAGCCACACTTCTTCCTCCGTGTAAAACACTGACTAATGGCAACTAACCGCACTCCATTCCCTTCCGAGGTCTGCCTTCTCTGACCCTCAGACGGAGACCTGGTCTCAGCTCCCCGTTAATTACACCCAAGGTTCATTAGAGCCGCTCGGCTCACCCTCTGACCTTATCCGGCTTTATTGCGACCGTTACCTGTGCCTACTGAAAAAAGAAAACGGCAAAGGCCTTATTTAATCAATCAGGTCATTAACAGACCGTTTCTCTGGGCAGGTAAAGAAAGAGAGAGTGGCTGGAGTGGATTTAAAGAGCGAGTTCATTCTTCACTTTGATGACGTGCGGGACAGCAGGGGGCGGGGCCAGAGGGGGCTGGCCATTATCTGCACTGATGTATCGATCCGGACCCCGGCGCTGTGAATTAACACCTGCAAGAAAAGCATGAGAATTTAAAGTGTAATTGCTTAGCGCTCTTAATCTCCGCTGGAAGTGATCGATTGAGTGACGTTGGGAGAACATGGTGTGCTGCTGAATCCATCCAGGACTCCCTGGTGTTTTCATATTAAATCTACATGAGTGTACCAAGATTGTTTTGAGAAAAATTAGACACTTTTAGTTGCTGTACTTGCTATTATTATTTGGGTGTAATACTTTACTTTCGGGTCTTTTTATTCACACATATTACATTTATAATTAATTGTAATAGCAATTACAGTATGTAAATTCATACAAAACAGTTGCACATTTATTACATATAGTTTCTACACATGATTTGTGTTAATGAGAATGTAAATGAGGGTAAATGTGAATGTGTTGTCTTTAAGCTTTATTAATATTCACAAACTATATTAATTTATTGCATAATTACATAAGTATAATATCTAATATAAAATATTGAGTATAAAAATAAATACTAAATGATTATAATTATTTATTTATTAAAACTTGTTTGTGTGGGAATGAAAAAAAAGTATGAAAAAAACCTTTTTCCATTTTTTTATTTCGCATCTTCAGTGAAAACATACTGTACAACCATGCCATGTATTAAATTTAATACACAAATAGCAACATGAGTTCAAAAAATGAATGTATTGTCTTAGTTTTAAATAAGCTTTATTAATATTCACAAGCATTAATTTAATAGTATACATTTTAATAGATACTGAAAATTATGATGTATTTATTATGTATGAAGTATTTATGTATTGTATTTTATTTTATTTTATTTATTTTGAGGAGGTACCAGGGGCAAGTTAATTTTATAAGGAAGAAAAAACTTTATGCAAAGTTCATTATATAAGAAAAAGAAATTACATATATTTTCTTTCTTTCCCCCCACCTCTTCAGTGAGGCCGTATAACCATGCTATGTGTTGAATCTCTTATTATAGTTCCTCAAGGTGCTTTCTTCCACAGATGATTGACAGATACTTTGTCACTCTCAGTTTTGCTTTTGAATGACCCTGTGTGTGTAAGTGTGTGTGTGTGCGGAAGTGTCACCTCAGCATCAGTGATAGACATCATAGTGTGATGTTAATGACAGGCCCTTTGACAGCTTGATTTATTTAATGCCGGGCGACATGACATTATCTGATACCTGACAGCGCTGCCAACCTGCGTACTGCTCGAGGTCACAGATCTACAAGCACTTCACAAGGTCCACACCTGCTCCTAATCATCCAGCACTTATGGTGATCAAGGACCTTCTCAAAACTCAACCACAAGCCATAACAATACAAAGCAGAAAAACTGATCTCAAATCAGCCTAAAAGAGTCAACCTCTACCTACGGTTCCCGCATGCCAGCGACTCTTAAGAAGACAGATGACCAGGAAAGTGAGACCCAGGCCCCATGGGTCCTGCTCTGCTCCAATAATCCACTTTTTCTTGCCCTCTCCTGGGAAGAAACACCATCCTGCTGAGGCCACGATGGCAAAAAAAGTTGCTGAAGTTGTGACTTTGTGATGGCCGGGAGGGCCCAGAAGAGGGCGAGATGCCGGAGGGGACCATATAAGGATCAAGGCCCGGTGAGAAAGGCCTGTCTTCAGGCTGAGAAGGTCACCTGAATGGGGTCTGGCGTTGATCCAGACAGATAAAAGTCTGAGAGCAAAAGCACTGACCCTGGTGTCCTCTCTCGTGAGCTCTCTTCCACTTGCCAAGTTTGCGATGGAAAGAAAGAGAGCAGGCCATCTGTCAGACAGGTCAAACGCTGGTGCGGCAGACATCAGACCATTTGTCTCACTTTGACTCTGCTGTATCCACACATTTAAGAACTGGCAGTAAGTGCTGAAAGTGTCTTCTGGAGTGTTCCAGAATTTGGAGAAAATCTGTTGTTCTTCTCATGTTTTGTGGGAACTTGCTTTATGTTGATACAACAGTATTTTTTTTTAATGCAGATGATATAAAAATCAGTAACTTAGTGTAAAATAATAGGATAGTACATTATAAACAAGTATAAATAAAATCATTTTGAGTTAATTAAGCCACATAAAATGAGTTGAAGCAAAGCAGAGAGTGTATTGTTTTTATAAAGCACTTCAATAACAACAAATTTTGGCTCTGCCAGCAAAAATAATTATAAACAAAGACAGCAAAATTAATTGTGCGTATCAAAGCAACACTCAGTAGTGGTGTTCCTGGATGAATCTGTGTTTTTGAATGAATCTGTTGAGTGAATGATTCAGTGTTCGCAAAATCATATACACTTGTGGCCTTTGCATGATATTTGGCCCAAGTGCTCAAGTAGGCATGAAAAGTGCAACTGTATCCACATGTTTCCAGGGGGCGCTACTGTAAAAAAGAATGTTGGTAAAAGTTCCGGTGAGGCAGGGAAGGTAGTATACCAATGGCACTTTGTGTGCTAATTAGCGAAGAGGCTAAGTGTTTTTTGGATCATAGTTTACTTTGTAAAGTTGTGAACCTTTGAGAGATGTTGTTACCATGCTCGGGGACAACGTGCTGTTCGAAGCTGTGTTTGCACATCGTTAGCAAGTTGGATCGCTAAATCTTGAATGACTGTCAGCTTGTGATGTGACATTTCAACCAAGGCATCGGAGCTTGTGTTAAGGGGTGTGCCAGATGAAGCTTTGATTCAAGACTTGTGTTTGCTAACAGAAATCATGGAACTGGTGACAAACGCAGCCTCACTTTCTGTCCAGTCCCATGTGCGATTCACTTTGCGTGTCAGAATGTTCAAACTTATTTTTTAAATACCCAGTCATACAAGTAATATGAACAATGCAAATTATTTCAGGAAAATTCAATATTTGCCATATGCAGTTCATATATGTCTACATTATTCTTCTATTACATCATATAGATATTCATACTGGCATGTAATGCCACAGTTTAATGGGTGAATTCGTTTATCAGAGGCAGAAATTAAACAAACAAACACACACACACACACTGTTTTGGCTTTTATTTGTGCAATCGAACTATGGAATGTGTGGTTTATGTTTCTTTGTCTGACAGAGTTTCTTTCACAGGCTTTTGGCTGATTTATTTTTTACTAACCACCAGATAGCGCTGTTTTCAACACTCAAATCTTTGAATCTTTTCCCGAAACAGTCAGAGTCATTTGCTCATCACTACAGTCATCTGTTGAATGAATGAGTGTCACCTTCTGCTTGTTTACTTCGAACCGGAAAACGCTCTTACTTTTAACGCAAGGCCTCATAGGGTGTAGGAAACCTGTGGATAAAAGTAGAACTTTGGATTACCTGAAGGGACAAAATTACCATAGTGCTGTAAAAATGCAAAAGTTTTTACAGAGGTTAATTTACACATTTGGCTATTCAATAATTTGCGTTTAAAAAAAAAATTAGAATGAATCACTGCATGATTAAAAGACACTTACATGCTTCATTCTTGAATAAATGAGTGTCTTTTCTTTGAACCATTTGAATGAATGACTCACTTGTAAAGCTGTTAAACTGTCAAACTGTGATTTGAATCCGTGGCAGAAGGAAGTAGTTTGCACAAAAGAAGGGTTTTAAAGACACTCTGTTGTTGTCTCTTTTTTATTTACACACTTGTGCTGTCAAACTGTTGTATAAACCCAATATCACACTTGTAGCCATGCAATATGGCTGTTTATCAGCATGCTGATGATATATCAGCCATATCACACTGCTACTTGTGTGACATTGCTCATATAAATCATTTGAACTTTGACATGCTACTTAATAAACCCCAAGTAGCCATCTTAAAGTGCATGTGTTGTCCTAAATGTAAATTTAGCTACATTTTGCTCAGACCTGAGTGCCCTGAATACAATGTCATTCACTTGTTGCCCCCTGCTGGCTAATTGATGTAACCTGCAGTGCTATATCTGCACTTTTGGAACATGTTCAGTAGAGTTGGGGCACTCGGACTCGTACTCGGACTCGAGTACAATTTTTAGGCGACTCGGACTTTTACACGGACTTGACTCGGACTCAAGCTTTTCGGACTCGGAAAATATGCCGAGTCCAGAGACAGTTGACGGAAATGTCACTGGCTCGATGCATTATCACGAAAGTGATATTCAGTATTTGCATGTGTTTTTAAGTCTTGTCCAATAGGCTACTTGAAAGCCGACGGTTGATGTGCGCACACACTCAAAAGGCGCTCACAGAACGCGCCTCTCAGTACGCGAATGCCGAGTTCTCTTTCGCTTCTAATAGGGTCTGTATTGCTACACACATGCTCGTCTTAGAGACTACTCATGTAAATGAAGTCGGTTTTGTCTTAAGTAAACCTGAACAGTTGGGAGAAATACTGATGCGTCAAAATATTTGATCTGTGCGTCAGATCTTAAAGCGACAGCAGCGTAAACCTGCAGCCGCCAACAGCGTCATAAATATTAATCAAACAACAAAAGAAAAAGAGAAAATCACTTTTCTGGACTGAATCACTGATTAACTTTAATAAGAATCATATTTCATGTATACTTAAAGAGATATCAGTAGTAGTCTATTTCTGTAATAGCCTTTAGATAGACCTACTTAAAAAATAAATAAATAAATAAAAATTCTATTTTTAAAAAGATTCTCTTTTTTAAAAATATTATTTAATTTGTATTTCTGATTTATATATTTATGTATCCTTTTGTTTGCAAGTATTAGGCCTACTTGGAGTGTTTACTTGCCTTCAGTAGGTTTGAGAATGTTTTACTTAGTTGATTAGTTTTTGCTGTATTAAAATTATTATTATTATTATTATTTAAACATGGTGGCAGTTTCTAGCTTCAAAGAAGAATACTTTTTCTAACATTTTTGCAGCAATAGTTTTAATGGGTTCAAAACCACCTTGGGTGTGCATGATTTGATTTCTAATAATTCGATGGCACATCATCAATTTTTCTTTATATAATGTAATTTATTGTAATTAATGTAATTATAAATGCATTCAAAAATAAAACAGGTGTGAGTTTGCTGTGACTTATGGAAGGTATATGTAGGGCTTTATACACAGTGTGTACAATTGTAAAGACCAGGTTTATCCCTCACAGCCTCATTTCCATCCAAGATAAAAATGTCATATAAAACCCAAAACACACACAGCCACAATCATAAATCAGGTGCATTTTCTGCTGTTAAGGTCCCATTCACCAAGATACCTGCTCCTTTACCCCCACCCTTGAATATATTATATCAATGAATAAAGTCAAGTACCGCCCTATAATTTATCACATTCTAAAATTTGTTTCACTCTGAAATATTTCACAAGACATAAGTCAGCCATAACTTCTGTTACATGACTTTAAGTTTGCTAAGCAGAGCACGGACACTTATGAGATGTTGTGAAATCAAAAATCAAAATGACAAGATCCACTAGAGGTTTGCTTTTCTTACATTTCAATTGACATTGCGTTTTTCTAGTTGTAAAGGTTAAAAACAGGGGTGCCCAAACTCAGTCCTGGTCCTTGGTTTAGCTCCAACTTGCCTCAACACACCTGCCAGGGGGTTTCTAGTATGCCTAGTAAGAGCTTGATTAGCTGGTTCAGGTGTGTCTGATTGGGGCTGGAGCTAAACTCTGTAGGACACCGGCCCTTCAGGACCGAGTTTCAGCACCCCTGGGTTAAAACAATGTTAAGATACTGACAAACAGTAGTGTTTCCTTGGACTCGGACTCGGACTCGACTCGACTTAGGTGGACTCGGACCCAACACTAATGTTCAGCCAAACAAATCGGAGGACTAGAACTTGTATAATCAAATTCACACAACAGTTCATTCTGGTCCTCGAATCTGATTGGCTGAGAGCCTTTTCCAAACGGTGCGATATTCTAGTGATAACAGAACTCCGTTTCACCATTTGTATTGCTCCGCTTGCAGTATTTCTCACAGCGAGTGTCATGGCCAGCACCTAAATCCACTGTCATTTTAGAAATAATACTGTTTTTGTGTCACGGAATGTAGTTTAAAGAGTTTTTAGGTGATAATTTACTCGTTTAGACTGCAAATACATGGTTTGTTAATAAAGATAACGTCTATTTGAAAATTTGCTTTGACGTTTTCAGAGATGTGAGTGTCGCCTCACCTCGGCCAATTCCTCAATGAAGCCATTCCTTTCTTACTAGTCCTAAAGTGACGTTTTCGAATTCGTAACGGAGGCTTGGGCTCAGCTGTTAAACTGTCAAACTGAGATTTGAATCCGCAGCAAGGGTTTTTAAAGTCACTCCGTAGTTTTTTTCTCTTTTCTATTTACACACTTGTGTCATTGTATAAACGCAATATCACGCTGATTGCTATTATACAGCCATATCGCACTGCTACTCATGTGACATTGCCATTCGAACTTTGACACGCTACTTAAATCCTAACTAGCCATTTTACAGTACATGTGTTGTCCTAAATGTAAATTTAGCTACATCCTGCTCAGACAGTACAAGCCTGAGTGCCCTGAATGCAATTCATTTTTGTACAAAAAAGTCTCACATTTCATACTCACTGTTAGGCCACAGTTTTAATCTAGGCTTCAGTGCTTCCATCATTGCTCTTTTCTGTGAAATTGATTTCTTTTTCTCTTTTTGCTTTCTGCCTTTTGCAGGTGTTACTTCACTATTTTTCAAATGGCTTCAACATTTAGAGTGTCTGAATATAAATCCTTCAAAGCCTGGTAATGAAAAAGAGGCTTGTTGGGTCCTCTCGCTCTCTGAGCTCAGGAACATTAAATTTGAGAACAAGCACCCTGTGGCAAAACACCTGTGCAATATCTGCTCTCAATAAGAATGCGACATTTTGTGTAAAGTGTGTCATTCTGTGCTTCTGATCTATTTTTCACAAGTTTGACCACTTGCATTTGCTTTTCCATGAAACATGGCATGTATTTTGAATACAAACTATAATTAAAAAGCTAATATCTCATCCCTTCAGCAGATGACTAACTGTGGGTGTTCATCCAGCGCAAAACAACACAATCGCAATGTAGCTTCAGCCTAGAAAGAATGTGGATACACCCCTGCTGACCGCTAATTGCTTTGTGATTAAGATGGTACACAGTAAAACTGAGCTGTACAGAAAAGTGGCAGGTAAAGGAACAGGAAGAGTCTGTGGTAATCACTCTCCATCCTGTTCAGACCAGAGGGAATTTAGTGTTTAATGAACCTTGGGCGAGTGTTTGCACCGCACATGAGAGTGAGGAATTATGGGACCGATAACGCAGTCAGAGTTGGCTGATATCTACAGTATTAGTCAAATGCTAATCTGTGTGAATGCTTTCTGACCTACATTGGAGCTTCAGTGGGTGTCGACCAACATGAAGAACAAGAAGTATTTGGAATATGTAGTGATGTAATTTGAGAAATAAAATATCTTTAGATCAATAAATAGTTTTGGGGAGCCATGCGGAGTACTTTTTATGACGAAAGAATGCACTTTATTTTGCTTCAAAATCTCAACACCCATTCACTGCCATTATAAAGCTTGGAAGGGCCAGGATATTTTTTAATATAACTTGGATTGTATTCATCTGAAAGAAGAAAGCCATATACACCCGAGGGTGAGTAAATCATTGGGTAGTTTTCATTTTTGGGTGAACTTTTCCTTTAACTCAGGCTTTCTCACTCGCACATCTACAGCAAAAGCGCAAGTCGTGTTTCGGGCTTTCTCAGAGAAGTGAGAAAAGTAGAATGAGGGTTTCACAAAGCCTGAAAATCAGCTGTTAAAATCTGAAGGATGTAAAGCAGTGAGCCAAGAGTGTGTTTGTGAGGAGAAAGGAGTCGGATTTAGCTCGGTAGTGAGGGAGGATTGCGCTAAGACTTTATATTGATTAATTTTTACCTTTTAACCTTGGTGACAGACAGAAAGATAGTGTACAGAATAATGAAATCTAAGTTGGACTTTTAACCTTCAAATCCCAAACAATTTACCTCAGAAAATCCTCTTCACTTCAGCAGGCTTGTTGGTAGACAATCTTAAAGGGATAGTTCACCCAAAAATGATACTTCTGCAATCATTTACTCACCTTCATATTGTTCCAGACTTGTGTGACTTACTTACTTCTATGAAACTAAAAGGAAGACATTTTGAGAAACATGCTAATAAGTAAATGACAACTACCATTTTTCAAAATGTCTTATTTTGTGTTCTTTTTGTGCAGAAGAAAGTGAGTCATACAGGTTTAGAACAGCAAAAGGGTAAATAAGGACACGATTTTCATTTCAAGATGTTTTTTGTAAGAAAAGTAACATTTCAGTTTTTTCGTTTAAGGCTTTACGTTATGAAATAGGTATGAAAATGAAATAGGCAACATGAACATTGTGAGGTGAAATATACACTGATATGGTTTGTCTTAAATATTTCATTTTTCCAAATCAATAGCTAAACGAGTACACTAGCAGCTAGAAGACTGTCGATGTCTGGTGGAATGAAACCTTTAAGCTACATATTTGTATGGCCAGTGCAGCAAAAGTACTGTTTTAAGTAAGTCTTAGATATCTTTATTCTGTGTTTTATTTCAAAAATACGGTCATTGAAATGATTTCCCACTGTGATGTTAGTGTGTTGGTTTAAAATAGAAGCTACACTGAAACTGTGGAAAACATTTCGAGAGCTTGTTTCATCGAGGGAAAACAGTGACTCGAGGCAGCCTCCATTTCTGTCGTCGCCAGTTTTCTTGCTCTCTTCCTCCTCCCTCTGTCGTTTGTAGCAGCGAATGCTCCCTGACACGTACACACATAAATACATACTCAAAACCCATGCTGATTAGACGTGTTTTTTTTTCTTTATGTTTTACTTTAGCCTGAGAGAAACTATTCAGTAAATATTTATGTCAAAATATACATAACGCCTTTTTAAATTCAATGTTATGTCTAAGTAAAATATGAGGGTTAAAACCTGGGTTACCACGTTACCAATTATAAACTAAACAGTGCTTGCCTTATTAAATATTTATGCGCTTTGTTCAGTCACAGAAACTTTCACATGCTTCATCAGGTAATCTAAAACAAGGCAGAGCAGATTTACATGGTGACATTTCCACAGACGGAGAATCACATTAAAACTGTCACATACTTGTTGCAATTTCAGTCAGTGTTGTTGACCTCATAAATATTCAAATAAGAATGGTGACCCAGGGTGTACAAAAGTGTGAAATCTTGAAACCAGAATGTTCAGGATTAATTTCTAACCTATGATACATTATTAACAGTGTGAAACAAGATAACCCATTATTTGAATAATTAGACTAGTGCTGGTAAACTGTTTAAAGTGCGAAAAATCAAGAATTTTCACGTTGCTAAAATAAATTTAATCCAATAAATCGCAATGAGATTTGTGCTTTGTTACTTTTGATATGAAACAAAGTCTCAGATTTCAAATTCTAGCCATTACAATATTCAAACAATAAATACCATTTTGGCTCTGTTTAATGTGGAGAAACAGATCGTTGTAGTGCCTCAGTTCAAGAGAAGCGACAGCGGGAAGCGCACGTGAACTGATCATCTCCTTTGCTTTAATACCAGTTATAGCACAATATAAGCATGAACGTCCAAAAGTATGGCAAAATAAAGAGTACAACTTTTAAAATCTTATCCTGCCTCATGTAATCGCTTAATCAGTGCTTCAACTCCACAAAGATGTCAAAACAATATCACGTAATGTCACATTTACCTCAAATTTACCAAAAATTAACTCTCGAGTGGAGCATTTCATTATTTGTACTGTTCTTCAAAGTTTCATTTATGTTTACATAAATCTGTGGAGTTTTTATGACAGGCAGCATTTAAATGTTTATATTTCAAAAACCTAATTGGAGCAGAAATATAACTATGTAATTGTAGCTTAATTATTATAAAAACTTTGTTGAGTGTCATTTAAACATTTGTATACAAATCAGTTCATTTTTACTTTCAGTATTATAGTAATGTAGTACCAACTAACTCTCAAGTATATTTTACTGCATTAGTTAAGAGTTTTTTTTCCTTGAGAAAATTTGGCATGTGCTGTACCTGATATATATCCAAAATAATCGATATCGAATCAAAGCGTAAAATTTGTGTCAAAACCCAGCCCTATTAGATATTATGCAAAACATTGCTTTAGATAAAGTTTTTGTATAAATACTGGGAGTAAGGTAAAACTGTGTAAATACTATAAATACTGGGTGTTGGGTAAAAAAAAAAAAAAAAAAAAACATTCCTTCTAATACATTTATAAGGTTTTGAAATGAAACAAACCACTTTTATGATCCACAAAAAAGTATGTTGCTCTATCACTATTCTGTAAAAACAGTGTATGATTTCAGAAAAATATATACGTTTGTATTAAACATATATGGAGCAACAAATTTTGTGTAAAAATAAATCATACAATTTGTTTATTTTGTTTAAAAATCTTATAAATGTATGAGGTGGCAAGGGGGGGCTTTTACCCCACACACGGGGTAAAAGGCACACAGTATTGATACAAATTAGCTAAAATAATGTTTTTTTTTTTAATAATGTCTAAGTTGATACTTGTTCCAAACAATCACGTTGACAAAGGTTGTACTATTTTCTGCTTATTTTGATAAATAAAAGAATTATTTTTTTGTTCAATAAATATACTGTCATTAAAATATGTTAAAATATATTGTCATTAAAATATATTAAAACATACATTTTAAAATACAGAAACAAAATCATTTTAAAAAGTACAGATTCTGAAAGCACTGAAGGAGATCCCATAGTAATTTAAAATAGATTTACAGTATTAACAATAAATGATATTTTATTATATGATATGATTAATAGCATGTTTTTAAATATGATGGTTTCATTCTAAACATGGTGATTATCTCTAAGATGGACACCCAACATAATATATGATATTTACCATCTGAATATAACCATGTCATGTCACCCCAATGTTACCCCAAATACCATACTTTTACATATTGTTTCGTTATTTTAAAAAACGGCTGTTTCAGTTATCTTAAACAAAACTGAAAATCATTAAAAAGACCTTTGTCTCAAGATATATTCAAGAATTTTAGCGATTCTCTTTTGCTACTTAAATCTTTTTTTAAAAACATTTTTAAAAACATCAAATATTAGATCAAGTAAGCACAGAATCGCCTTTGAATCAGCCAAATTTGCACGTGTAACTTGAAAACCAGATGTTTTGGAAAGTGCTACGCCACTTTTTTCAGCCATCTAGTGGTTTAGAGGAAAATAATATCAAAGGCGCCTTTTACCCCAAGGCGCCTTTAGCCCCGTTGTACCCTATATTTTTTTCTGCAGTCGTGCAGTAGTGTAAACCCTGTTGTACCATACATTAAATTTGTCCACATGTTTGAAACTCTTTTTCTTGTTTGTGTGTGTGTCTCTGCAGCCTCCATCGTGATTGGGAAGTGGTGGTGTGAGATGGAGCCGTGTCTGGAGGGAGAGGAGTGTAAGACACTACCAGACAACTCTGGCTGGATGTGTTCCTCTGGGAACAAGATCAAGACCACGAGGGTGAGGGTTTGCAGCATGCTGAACATCACTTCACACATATATAAAACACACACATATACCTTTTTTCTAAAAGATTTTAAAAGAAAAGTGAATTGTTAAATCAAATATAAATACATTCTCCTATATGTTCTGAAAACAGAAGCTTTACCGGTTAAGAAAGATTGCTTTATAAGACCAAGGGACACATGTAACTGTGCACCTCACTAACCTGTTTATTCCTCACAATATGATGTGGCAGTATAGCTCGTGTTCAGAGAACACATCTTTTCATTTAGTTCTAATGCAGCGTTATAAATGATGCTGTGCTGAGTTCAACTTCAGAAATAGGAAACTAAATAAGTTCAGGACATCAAGACACAAGTCAGACAAAAATAAACTAAACATCACAACTCCGACAGGAAGTACGCATGACACAGTATTAAAACTTGATGAGCAGATCAGTATTCCCATACGCTGATTCAGTAGAGCGGATCTGTGAGAGTCATGTGACAGTGAACACAAGTAGATAGTGTTACAGGAGGTTTGGTCCCTCCTTGGCATCTGCACGTGTTTAAACTATCCCAAGCCCTGCTTATCCGTTGGTGGCTGGATGATTTTCGAGATTTCCAAGGTAAGACCATGCATACTAACCTAATGAACCAGAGAAAGCTTCTAGCGTAAAAATGTCTTTAAAAAGACTTATAATAATGTGCCCACTTGTGTCAAGCTTAAAAGTTTAAACAAAAATGAAAATTTTGTTGCTATTTACACACACTCATGTCGTTCCAAACCCATATGTTGTGTTTTAAACTCAGCTCTTTCCTTAAAACAATGGCAGGACTAGAAACGTTCAAGTTCCAAAACATCAGAAAAGCACCATAACGTGCTATTATCTGCTAGAGGAACAGGTAATCAGATTGTATTTACTGATTATTCATAATTCAAAACTCAATATTCCCTGATAATCCTGCCCCAAAGCACACGTCTAGCCCAAGTTTGCTTTCATTTGTGTTTAAATTCAAAAATTAAATACCATGTTTGGTTACAACACACACAAGAACCAATGCCGAAGCATCTAATGCACCATTTTGGAATGTGTATGTGGGAAGATGAAAGCTTTGGTAATAATTTCTAAACATTCAGTCTTTACCTCACAAAAGCTACAAATCATATCGTCTACAACCTTTTTGGTTCTAGTGCTTTTGTCATTATTTGGCAGTAGGTGTGTATGGAGTTACTTTTGTGTCTTTTATATTCAATCAAATATACAGTTTGAGAGCAAAACTAATTATATTCATGGCTGTAGCCAGCTATGATGTCACCAAGGTCCGGACCTCTGTAAATTTTTCATGTTCAAAAATTTAATTTATTTTCTGAATGACTAATTTAGTGTTTAAAACTCGTCATATGAGTGTCTGCATGCATAATTCAGTTTAGACAGTTTTGCAAAAATGTCTCAGTGGTATGAAAATCAAGATGCTGGCGAGATGCCGGCGGAGTGAATGAAGCTTGAGAGAGTTGTGAGTGCGGGCGCAGGTGTGGGCGCAGCCTCTGCTGTGTTGCCAGATCAAGCTATTATAAGCATCTTTGGACTTGTCTTTTCCACTTAAAGGGGTCATATGATGTTGCTAAAAAGAACATTATTTTGTGTATTTGGTGAAATGCAGTGTGTTTACGTGGTTTGAGGTATAACACATTATAATAACACATTATTTTCCAAATACTGTAGATTATTGTTGCTCCTCTCTGCCCCACCTTTCTGAAACCCATTTTTACAAAGCTCATCGTTCTGAAAAGAGAGGTGTGCTCTGATTAGCATTGTGATTGGCCGAATACCATGTTGTGATGCCATGTCCTGGCACGACAAGACAAAAACAATAAAATCCATTATAAATGAGGCATTTGTTGCATTAAGTGAGGACATAATTATTGATTATAATAACTCATACTGTCTTTTTACACATTGCGTTGCATTGCAATGCGTCACGCTGCAAAAACATAACACCGTGTCTGCATTTGTGATCATAGAAACGACAAACAAGCACTACTCTACACTGCTCAAAATTTGCTTTTGAATAGCCAGTAGCTTAATAAATTAATAAAATATGAAAATGTACTTCCAGGCTGTGAGTCAGAAGCGCCAGATTGTCCTAGTCCTTGCGTTGTAATTGCCTCACTTTATAGTGTGCATAGCCAGCATTGTAGGCTACTTTCCCAGGTTCAGGAAACAGTCCTCCGTAAAATGCAATGCACACACTCGAATATTTGCATTGTACTTAAAGGAGAAGTCCACTTCCAAAACAAAGATTAATATATAATGTACTCACCCCCTTGTCATCCAAGATGTTCATGTCTTTCTTTCTTCAGTCGTAAAGAAATTATTTTTTTTGAGGAAAACATTTCAGCATTTTTCTCCATATAATTTCCTATGGAGCCCCGATTTTGAACTTTCAAAATGCAGTTTAAATGCGGCTTCAAACGATCCCAAATGCGGTTGTAACCAATCCCAGCCAAGGAAGAAGGATCTTATCTAGCAAAACGGTCGGTTATTTTCATTTAAAAAAAATACAATTGAAATACTTTTTAAACTCAAACGCTCGTCTTGTCTTACTCTCCCTGAACTCTGTGTATTCTGGCTCAAGACAGTTAGGGTATGTCAAAAAACTCCAATCGTATTTTCTCCCTCAACTTCAAAAATCATTTCAAAATCATCCTACATCACTGCAGAAGTACCGACCCAGTCTTTGCAAAGTGAACATGCAAAGAAGATCAAACACCCTTAACAAAAAAGGTAAAACAGCGATATAAGACGATTTTGAAGTTGAAGGAGAACATGAGAGTTTTTCGACATACCCTAACTGTCATGAATCGGAAAAAAAAAGTTGAGACAGAGTAAGACAAGATGAGCATTTGACATTAAAAAAATATAAATTGTATTATTTTTATGAAAATAACTAATCGTTACGCTAGATAAGACCCTTCTATCTCGGCTGGGATCGTTTACAACCGTATTTGGGATCATTTGAAGCTGCATTTAAACTGCATTTTGGAAGTTCAAAATCTGAGCACTATACCAGTCCATTACATGGAGAAAAATGCTAAAATGTTTTCCTCAAAATACATAATTTCTTTATGACTGAAGAAAGAAAGACATGAACATCTTGGATGACAAGGGGGTGAGTACATTATATGTGAATCTTTGTTTTGGAAGTGGACTTCTCCTTTAACCACTGATTAACCACTGATTTCTAGTTGTGTACTCATTTGGAAGGTAGTTTCGCTTTCGCAATGAAACACACAGCATCTCCACGACATGGAGATGCTCCACGGCATGCTCTGTGGCATTTGAAAATGACATACCATCTGCACTACACCTACTGTAAAAAAAAAAAAGAAAAAAAAAAGTTGTTTCAATTTACAATAATTTGTTACTCTGCTGACTTCCTTGGGATTCGTTCCGTGCCAGCTAAGCTACCAGGCAAGTGTGTTATGTCCAGAAAGCGAAACATATGGAGCTGTATCATAACTGTGTACGAAAACGATTACAAGTGCTCACTGTTTTACCACCTCTAGTGTTCATTTCTGTTGGAAACTGCAGCAATATGTACATATTGGTACGTATTTTGCATCTTGCAAAAAGTTTCATGATTATACTAGGGCTGCACTTGACTAAAGATTTTCTAGTCAACTAGTAGTCGTTCATTTTAAGCATTAGTCAACTATTAGTTGCACGTTTATTAATAAACCATATAAATTATAATAATGAGCCTACATAATTGCCTACATAGCCTAATAAGTGCTCAAGTGCTCACATAAAGCTTGCCACAGCGCACCGGCAGAAGTAATGAGCAAGAAGGCTGCATTAAGGTTTTAATAATTTATTGATAAACTAGTGCTTTCTTTGTTTTCGCCTTAAGAGATGGTCAGCGACACTGACTTTTCATATCCGCAGCATTAGATTCATCTGTATGCATATTTCATACGGATTACATAATCTGAGAATATTTGTTTTCTATTTGAATTGGTTCAGTTAAAAGTAGATATTTAACACTCTATAGATATAAATTTTTAATCTCTGTAAGGCAAGTAGCCTGTACAAAGAGTTTCGAAGTTTCGCACAAAGTTCACAGAGACTGAGACAGCAGAAAGCGGATCCTGTTTGCTTTCATTATTTTACAAAAGCGCAGCGTTTCGTTGTTATTTTGAGTACACAAAAATAAAGTCTTTACATATTCAAAAGATATGTTACTCTTGTCTGTATGACGGAGTATTTTAAGAGTAAGTAACTGCACCAGCGCCTCCATCTGTCATGCAGTGAGCGCGCTACTATTCAGCTTCCACACTGCGCACAGACACTTCAATGATGCACATTTTTGTAGGTTAACATTAGATTGAGCTGCCATGTACAGTTGTGACTACATGCACCTTTCAGGTGAAAAGCCGCAGTGATCTGTCAGTCACTGACTGCGTGACTTTGCCACTTCCTGTGGTTTTTTTCCTGCGACTAAGAGACTAATGAAATTTTGGTCAAACAAGCATCTTCTCGTCAACTAATGGTTAGTCGACTATTAGGGGGCAGCTCTAGATTATAATTTAAAAAAATAAAAGAATTCAGTAAAAAATCCTGATAAAGCTTTACTCGCAAGCAAAGATTTTACACCTACAAAAAATGAACAGAGAGCAAAATATATGGGTGTGTAATGAAAAGTGTGCGAACGGCATAGAATATTTATTTGCAATGCGGAGTTTTGTTTTCAGTTACTTTATTTTTGTAATTAAAAATTCTTAGCAAGAACTTTTATTAGCAATCTTTTATTTTTTTGAATAACAATATAATGCGTTTTGCTCTCAAACACAGTATGTTTGATTAAATAAAGACAACAAATATTTCTACATTTGAGTGCTATTTGAAAATTAAAAATTGGTTTGGGGTGACATGAAGGTGAGTACTTAATCGCACAATTGACATTTTAAGGTGAATTATTCCTTTAATTCCTTTAACTGTAAAGATTTATCCATACTGTAGGTATAAATTAGATTCCAGGTAAATAGGAAAAATAAACCTGCTCCTGATGTTAAACTTCCTTTTTTCCCCTCATATCTTCCTTCCCAGAACACCCAGCCATATTCAACTTTTTAGCTCTGAGGGCCACCGAAGCTGGCTCGCCAGAAGCTCAGCGGCGTCCTTCTCCTCATCAAGGTTGGCATTTCCATTTTTTTGAAACATCTTGAGCCATATGATTAGGCTTGCACATTTTAATCACTGCTCATCAACATCATTACAGTCCCAAACATAATTAATGCTGAGTCAGTGTTTGTGTTTGTGAGTGTGTTTATATGCTGCGGATGATTAAAAAGCCACAAATATATTCCTCCTCCAGTGTCTATTCTCCCGTCAGCGTAATTTATAAGAGTGCGCACACACGAGCATAATGAAAAATGTGAACGCGGCAGTCGGCGCGGTAATTACCGAATACAAACCGATGAAGTAACAGATGCACGAGCGAACCGTCTTTGTCGTGTGCAGTCACACACTCCAAAACATACTGTGCCATTGTACTAATGCAGCATAATTGCGTGCATGCAAACACGCAGTCACACACACCCAGGGACAGGCTCAAATTAATGAGCGTGCAAACACACACACGGCGAAAAGGGCTCAAGCGTGACCGTGTAGTCGGTAATAAGTGCATAATGCTGAAATCAGTATTTTGCCTCGTCGCTTGCTTTCATTGTCTCCCGTTTTGTAAGCTCCCAGGCACGGTGAAGATTTGATTACTATGTTTGTTTCTGGGTTCCCCGACATTGTCCCATTTGCTTTGAGGTGTGCAGGATGTATTTGTGCATGTGTGTGTACGTGTGCAGTCCTGTTTGAGTAAGACGTAACCTCCTAGCCCGGAGTGTCTGATCTGCCCCACTGGAGACTTTCTATCTGCTTGCGTCCAGCGCTGGCTTTCTATAAACACCTTTGACCGTCTTGCTGGCTCGGTCACCTTCATCCCACATCCCGACCCAACATTCCCTCCCGGTCCTTTTGAGGCAATCTAGCCACTATGATCAGAGCAAACAAAAAGGAAACCATCACTTGCAGCATTTTTTTTTGCTCTGAAAACTAGGGTTTAAGCACTCATGCTTACACACACACAAGCTTGTCTACTCACGAACGCTGTTATGGCGTCCATTTGCGTTTTTTCAAATTGGCATGTGAGTAAGAAAAAAGCCAAAGCGTGTGCCTGACACCCTTTTTTCTCTTTTTTTCTTTATGTCTTACAGAGAGGGACCCCTCCTTGCCTGTAGCTCCAGACAAGGCAGGCCTCTTTTGAGGAAGGCACACAGTGAGAGAGGCTGAGAGACACCCTCACCCTCACCCTCGCCCTGCATAGACCTACTTTTACCTCTTCCTAATGGCTATATCATTCAGTTCACTAAAATACGACCAAAATCGATGCGTAAATACGAAGACAAGGTTTACATCTTCCCCCAGTTTATGTAACCTCATCTGCCTCGTTTGAGAGGAGAGATGGACTCAACCTGTAGCTATTGTACAGCTGTGAGCCATTTTCTCCAGGCTGGATAAATTACCTCAGGACTGGCCCCTAAATCCAGCTGGTCTCGAACGTCAGAGGCCAGAACAATTTTGGTGGATAAGCATCCAGCTCTTATTAGTATTCATGGGTATCCATACATACATTTGGATAGATGGTGAAGTGTACAATATGGACATTTTGACAGCATCTAAAATATATTTAGTAATATATCATTCCTTTATAGTTACATTTTACAACTATAGACATTTTTGAGCACATAACCCCACAATTAAAGGGATAGTTCATCAAAAATGAAAATTCTGTCATTAATTACTCACCTTCATGTCGTTCCAAAACTGTAAGACTTTCATTCATCTTCGGAACACAAATTAAGATATTTTTGATGAAATCCGAGAGCTTTCTAACCTGCATAGACAGAATCACAACAACCACGTTCACTACCCAGAAAGGTAGTAAGGACATCAATAAAATATTACACGTGACATAATGGTTCAACTGTAATTTTATTAAGCTACTAGAATTCTTTTGTGCACAAAGAAAACAAAAATAACGACTTCATTCAACAATTTCTTTGTGGTACTCTTCTGAACGAGCATTGAAGACTGAGCCAGAAGAGAAGAAATTATTGAACAAAGTCATTATTTTGGTTTTCTTGGTGCACAAAAAGTATCCTGGGAGCTTCATAAAATTAGAGTTGAACCACTGATGTCACATGGACTATTTAATCGAAGTCCTTACTACCTTTCCTATGGTGCATTTTTAAATGAGTTTGAATATGGCAGCAGAAATCACAAAGTAGGTAAATCTCATCAGTTATATGAGAGAAGTCTACTTACAGAACAAAAACTGACATCTTGTCATCCAAGATGTTCATGTCTTTCTTTCTTCAGCTGTAAAGAAATTATAGACTGGTATGGTGCTCCGATTTTGAACTTCCAAATTGCAGTTTAAAATCGGCTTCAAACGATCGCAGCTGAGGAAGAAGGGTCTTATGTAGCCAAACGTTAGGTTATTTTCATTTAAAAAAATACAATTTAAATACTTTTTCAACTCAAACACTCGTCTTGTCTTGCTCTCCCTGAACTCTGTGTATTCTGGTTCAAGACAGTTAGGATATGTCGAAAAACTCCAATCGTATTTTCTCCCTCAACTTCAAAAATCATTTCAAAATCATCCTACATCTTTGCAAAGTGAACATGCAAAGAAGATCAAGCACCCTTAACAAAAAAGGTAAAACAGCGATATAGGGCGATTTTGAAGTTGAGGGAGAACATGAGATGGGAGTTTTTCAACATACCCTAACTGTTATGAACCGTAAAAAAACATTGGTCAGGCAGGGCGAGACAAGATGAGTGTTTGACATTAAAAAATATATAAATTGTATTATTTTTATGAAAATAACCGATCGTTTCGCTAGATAAGACCTTTCTTCCTCGGCAGGGATCGTTTACAACCACATTTGGGATCGTTTGAAGCCGCATTTAAACTACATTTTGGAAGTTCAAACTCGGGGCACCATAGCAGTCCATTATATGAAAAAAAAATCCTGAAATGTTTTCTTCAAAAAACATAATTTCTTTACGACTGAAGAAAGAAAGACATGAACATCTTGGATGACAAGGGGTGAGTACATTATCTGTCAGTTTTTGTTCTGGAAGTGGACTTCTCCTTTATATACAATAAAATCAACCTAATAGTTTCATTAGTTCAATATTACATTAAGCTAAAACAGTTTTGTACATCTCTAAGGTTGTCCATATGTGAAATACATACATTTTCAATGCTGTCAATGTTATTATTGTACATTTCAGTCTTTAAGTACATGTACAATGTTCTTGTACTAGAACTACACTTTAATGAGATGACATTGGGATGAGGAGTGTGAGTACTCAAATCCAACCAATTAGTCTTTTCAGCTGGGTTTATTCTGCATGTTCCACAAATACTTTTACAAGGAAACAGCATGTGTAGTTCTCAGAAAATATAATAATGGCTTGCTGTTTCCTCTCTGTTCATAAGTATGCCTTTGAAACACATGTTCGTAACAGGAGGCTTGTTCCACAAGATACCTGTACTGCTTAAAGAATCCCATCTGTGTGGATTTTCAGAGCGAAAGCAATGTGCCAAGTGATGGTTTAAGATTAAATCACATGATGATTAAGTCAGTGTGTCCCAAGAGTGCTGTTGAACCCACAGCTTTGACTGTATCTGTATCTCTTTCAGCTGTCAATGTCACATTAAATTAATTCTAACACATTCATGCTGTCTGGAGTCTTGCTGTATGCTATCCTCATTTAAAAGTCACATTCAACAGCTGCATAACCTAAACCAGATTACATTTTTAGCACATGGAGCATGCACAACAAGACCGAGATATCATTTGAGAATTAGAATGCAAATGGTGCACAACAAACGTCTTTGGGATGTGCTTTTAACCCTGGATCCAGCCAATCAACGGAAGTGCTAGCAGACAGTAGAGGACACCTGAGCAGAGATGAAGGAAATATGGCAGCATTTGCATAGAGTCTAATATAACAAACCACACTGGGAGAGAGAGAAAGAGCCATACATACTAGCAGACAGCCGAAGACAAATTGCATCAGGGTCACCATACTGCTTCTTGCGTAGTATGTGGGGGTTGGAAGTTGCACAGCATGCAAAAGCTCTTATTTGGAGAAGAAAGACAAGGAACGTTCGGCTTAGGACAAAGAGCTGTCAGCTAACGTTTACGTGTATATAAAATAAGCATTTAAGTCCAGCAAATCGGCTTATTTTACACAGAGATTTTTGCATCCTTTGTCAAAGAAGCAGCTGTTTTGCCTTTGTCTCATGTTAGTATTGGTGCAGTGCCACAGAAGTGCTGGATATAACTGATATTAGCCAGGCTGCCGTGTTAGGTTGTCATTGGCTGGCTAACCTCTTTTGATTGGCATGAACTGGTCCCTTTCCAGAGGGGATCCGTTATGATGGACAGTTCCTCCTCCTCTGCCGTGCCTTGCCCGGGATGATGGGAGCACGTGGAGCGTAACACTGCCGCATGATAGCTGTCTGTCTGTTGGGTTATAGGGGGCCCCAAGGGGTGCTTCCAATTTCTGTCCCCAGTCACTCTCTCTGTCTCTGTCTATGTCTCTCTCTCAATCTGTAGCTCACACCTGGCTGCCTTCCTTCACATCTAGATGGGGAAATGTCAGCATATGCTTTATGCGCTGAGGGCGAAGCCACAGGCTTGAGCATTTAATTAGCTTCATTGCGCTACTGACATCACAACTTCATGATAAAAACGCCACCTAGCTCTGAGTGGGATGGACTGATTGAAGGATTGATGATTGGACGATTGTGGAAATACAGAATGTGTAACAATCATGCCAGTAAAGTACTTCTGTAGACAGAGAGATGAACAGACAGACAGACTGACAGATAGAGAGACAGAGATCTATCTATCTATCTGTCTATCTATCTATCTATCTATCTATCTATCTATCATCTCTGTCTACCGTTCTCTCTCTATTTAACATTTCATCCAGATTGATGGATGGACTGATAGATCTGCCTGTCTTTCTGTCTATCATTCGATAGATAGATAGATAGATAGATCAGAAAGTCATCTCTGTCTATTGTTCTCTCTCTGCCTAACGATTCATCTACCTATCTATCTATCTATCTATCTAGAACGATCTATCTATATATCTGTCTATCTATCTATCTATCTGTCTGTCTGTCTGTCTGTCTGTCTATCTATCTATCTATCTATCTATCTATCTATCTATCTATATATTCTTTCATTCTATCATTTTATCTATCTATCTATCTGTTTATCTGTCTGTCTATATATATATATTCTTTCATTCTATCATTCTATCTATCTATATTTTCTTTCATTCTATCTATCTATCGATCTATCTATATATTCTTTCATTCTCTCTATCTCTCTATCTATCTATCTATCTATATATATATTCTTTCATTCTATCATTTTATCTGTCTATCTATCTGTTTATCTGTCTGTCTATATATATATATTCTTTCATTCTATCATTCTATCTATCTATATTTTCTTTCATTCTATCTATCTATCGATCTATCTATATATTCTTTCATTCTCTCTATCTCTCTATCTATCTATCTATCTATATATATATTCTTTCATTCTATCATTCTGTCTATCTGTCTATCTATCTATCTATCGTTCTATCTATCGTTCTATTGTTCTATCATAGAACGTTGGATCGTTCTAACACTACCTGAAGATTCATCTAGGCAGAAGGATCTATCTATCTATCGTTCTGTCATTCGTTCGTTCGTTTTATCATTCTATCATTCTAACTCTACCTAAAGATTCATCTAGGTAGATGGATCTATCTATCTATCTGTCTATCTGTCTGTCTGTATGTCTGTCTATCTATCTATTCTTTCATTCTATCAATTTGTCTATCTATCTTTCTGTCTATCTGTCATTCTATCATTCTATCGTTCTCTCTTTACCTAAAGATTCATCTAGATAGATGGATCTATCTATCTATCTATCTATCTATTCTTTCATTCTATCTATTCATCTATCTATCTATCTGTCTGTCTATCTATCGTTCGTTCGTTTGTTCATTCGTTCGTTTTATCATTCTATCATTCTATCGTTCTAACTCTGCCTAAAGATAAAGACAGATCTATCTATCTGTCTGTCTGTCTGTCTATCTGTTGTTCTATCGTTCTATCATTCTATCGTTCTCTTTCTACCTAAAGATTCATCTAGATCAGGGGTGCCCAACCCTGTTCCTGGAGATCGACCTTCCTGCAGAGTTTAGTTCCAACCCTGATCAAACATACCTGTATGTAATTATCAAGTGCTCCATCAGATCCTAATTAGTTGGTTCAGGTGTGTTTGATCAGGGTTGGAGCTGAACTCTGCAGGAAGGTTGATCTCCAGGAACAGGGTTGAGCACCCCTGAGATAGATCAGCGTTTCCCAACTCCAGTCCTCGCACCCCCCTCCTATGCATATTTTGCATCTCTCTCTTAGTTAACACACCTGATTCAGATAACCAGCTCGTTAGAAGAGAGCTACGTGCATGAATTGTGTTCCGTTTGATATAATCCGTACACAGTGTTCATTGCTCCCTACTCCCTGAGCAGGGGAAATCCGTTGAAGTTTATTTCACTTTGGAACGGTCCACTTCGAGGACTGCGCGAGAACTGACGTTGGGGAATGCTGATCTAGATAGATGTATCTATCTATCTATCTATCTATCTAGACCAGGGGTATGCAAGTTCAGTCCAAGAGAGCTGCTGTCCTGCATTTTTTAGTTCCAACCCTAATCAAACACACTTGAACAAGCTAATTAAATGATGTCTTCAGAATTACGAAGGCTGTGGGCAGGAGCAGTGAACAGTGGCTCTCTAGGAGTGAGAGATGGACAGAAACACAAACAGTTAGAAGATATATATGGGAATAGTTAGATGCATGACATGATAACTCAGCATTGGTGTCATAATATACGTGGCATATTTGAGATTGATATTAAACATTCATTGTGTGAGGACTGCTACATGTTCGTTCGGCGACAAGCTTTCTGGAAGCACATCAAAAGACGATTTGCGCTGACATAAGATTGGCTAATCGTTACTGACTGTGGCTGTTATCGTGCATTTCCTCCAGTCTGAGGAGGGAGAAGACAGATCGTTAATAACGGTCTGAGTGAAGCACAATGTCGCACTGAGAGCAAGACACACTCACCAGACAGACTAAATAGGGGTCCCAGAAGTCACAACGAGAGAGAAAACGAGGGATAGAGAAACAGAGAGGAAGAAAAGAATCTTATTTCCCTCTTGGCAACGCTACTGAGCTCTTTTCACTGTGCAGTGTAAACAGGGAACATACAGAGATGTGAGATGGCAGATGGGCAACTGAACACATACACATTCACGCACACCGTGCCAATCGGTTCATTACCAGTATCGATGTGTTATAGCAGACAAATTACAATCATCTATACACAAACAATAGCTCCTCGGTTGCTGATTTGAAAATCTCAGATTCGAAGCATTTCACCTTTGTTCTAAGCATACGTGTGTGTTTTCTCTCCCTTTTTGTCTGTTTTTAGATTCATCCCCGGACCTAACAAAGAGCTCTTTCACAGGCAGTGAATGTGGATTCTTTCTGTCAGAATGGACGAAACCATTCATTCAAAAGGGGTGTTTGACTGGATTACCTGTGGCTGAACAATAAAGAAGGACATTCTTGGGGATAAAGGCGAGATTTGCTCATTCGGTGCCAAGGAATATGACAAACAGAAATAAAACAGGCTAATCTGTGTTTTTGATCAATGAGCCCAACGCTGCGGACTCGACCGTGTCCGATTCTCTCGATTTTCTGCGTTTCTCCTGACCACCTTCCTCTGGTTCTAAACTCATACAGCTTAGGGGAGCCGTTTACTGGATTTCAAATTATATTTGAAGACTTTACCTCCCTAGGTAAACTGGACAATCCTGATATAAGCTGTGAATGACTGTATGAAGGATCATGATGGATAAGCACTGGTCTGTGAAAATGAGGTGGAAATCAATAGGAGATTTTTTTCCATCCCTCCATCGTTTTGTCGTTTCGCGTCCACGCTGGCTTTGGTAACAGACTAGGAGCTTGTGAAGCCCTGCTATTTCCCTCCACTTCTGAGTTTACCGCTAGTGTCCACACGCTGTCCGTTTGGGAATTCCCCCAGGTCAAAGGTCACCTCACTGTCTACACGTACTTGGGCCAGATATCTTTTTATTTGTCGGCATGCTCAATGTATTTTGTGGGAGCTTTGTATTGAAGTAACTGTATATATTTCTGTATATATACATATAGATACATATTAAAAGACATCATATGAAGATCTATCATGCCCTAAACCTGTTCAGTGGCTTTGAATTAAGACTGTATTCATGGGTTTTGGCTCCTTGAACAAGAAGTACAATTAATCCCTAATTTAAGGCTGTCTGTGAAAATATATATAAATATATATTCTCTAGATGTAATGGAAATCCGGCATTTTTTGCTTGAATTAGAATTTGTTCCATTGGGTCCATGATGAAAAAACTAAGGAAAATTCACTAAACAGTTGCAACACTCTTGCACTATTTTGCAACGTTTAGCACTAAAATAGCCCTGAGCTATAAGTATCAAAGTCATTCATCTAAGTTTCTTGTAAATTAGGCTTATTATAAATTTCGGCTTATTCACAAACTGCTACTCTAGTGCTACTACCGCTGGCGGAAATCAGATGGTAAATGACTTTATGTACATTTTCTACTGATCATAGCAACAGTAATTCAACACGTAATGAGCAAATAATGGGGAAGAGCAGATGTGCGGAGTAGTTGACCACAATTGGTGCTGTAAGGTCCCATTAAAGCACATCAAATTATAGTAGCGTGTCCACTGTATCCTCTACAACCTACTATAGAGCACAGAAGCAACCAGTGAGTTTGGGAATTGTGCCATGCACAGATTTGTGGTCGCTTTTGTTCTGTTATCTGATTTGCATAATTCTGAATCTGGCACTTAAATACAGCACACAATGTAATTAATTGCCTTTGTCGGCAGGCGCAACTCATTCTTAGTGAATTTCCCAAAGATATCAGTCTATTGGCCACAGTCACCTATTGGAATTCTTACTCCAGTTCAGTCCATGATCCAGTTTGTTCTATGCTGTTCTGAGAATAGATAGGCTTCATTATGCTTGTGTAGGTTTCATAAATACAAGACAATAGAAGATATTCATTTTGTTAAAGGTGATAACCGTGATAACCAAACGCTGGATCTGTGTCACTGGACAGAAACCTGAATCAGTTCAGAAAAATGAAGCCCTAGTTTGGTAGGGTCGGTGTTGTGGGGAAGATGAGATGTCATTTTCAAGAGATATAATGTGTTTATAATGTTTGGCAGCTTAAAGGGATAGTTCATCCAAAAATGAAACTTCTGTCATTGATTACTCAGCCTCATGCCGTTCCAAACCCCTAAGACCTTCGTTTATCTTCGGAAAACACAAATTAAGATATTTTTGATGAAATCCGAGAACTTTCTGTCCCTGCATAGTCCATGTGACATTAGCAGTTCAACCGTAATGTTATGAAGCTACGAGAATACCTTTTGTGTGCAAAGAAACAAAACAAAATTATTCAACAATTTCTTCTTGTCCGTGTCAGTCTTCGACCTTCGGGCCTTGAACGTGGTAGTTGCGTTGCTGTCTATGCAGGGTCAGAAAGCTCTCGGATTTCATCAAAAATATCTTTATTTGTGTTCCGAAGATGAACGAAGGTCTTACGGGTTTGGAACGACATAAGGGTGAGTAATTAATGACAGTATTTTCATTTTTGAATGAATTATCCCTTTAAAATGTACAATTACCATACGTGCACATGAATTATGAGGGAATGACTATTCAGAATGTCACATTAAACATGCTTCATGCTTCAATCTAGTTTCAAGGGGTTGGCGAAAAGGTGGGCTTCATTTCTCTTTACTGGCATCAGTAGACATGCAACTACAGTAGCTTTGGTAGATAAACATGCAGCCTTATCAAAAGCAAATCAATATTAAAATGGTTTTCTATAAACTGTGTCTACCTTTATGTCTCTATCAGTAATGCTGTTCTCTGTTGATTAGTATTTCTTGTTCATTTATCCAATTACGTTGTTGACATTTTTGTCATCTCTGGATATGGGGAACATTGATGTTTTAAATATAGATTTCTAGAAGTCTCAAAATAATTCCTTTTTAGTTTCTCACACTGATCATCTCTTAGTGAAAGAATAGTTGGGAAAAACAGGATATCCTTAGGAGTTCTTAGTTCAGCTACAGTGAGTCACCCTTAGACATAGTAGAGACACAGTATTGCCAATTACTTGCCTATTTTGTCCACCAAAGATAGTTATAGAAAATGGATCCAAAAATAAAGCAATCAAACAGTTGCACGTCTCCAGGAAACACACAGTAGTGTCCTTCCTGAATGAATCAGTGTTTTTGTCACTTGTTCCATTCCTGAAATAATCAGGGTTTTGAACAAATCACTCCAGTAAATTATTAAATGAATCACTCATTAAACAGTTGCTTTTCTGAGTTTTTGAACAGAACTTATAAATACAATGGGCCTCATTCATGAAACTTGCATAAATATAAGAGTAAATTCCGAGTAATTTGCATGTAAAACAGACCTTCCTGTACTTATTATGGCAGTGCATCAAAATTCTGTCATTAATTTGCTAAAAAAAAAATAAAAATAACTAAAACTCGTGCCAACTAACATTTTGAAATATTTTTATGAATTCGAAAGTTTACATCAGAACGGCTTTAAAAAACGATTTACACAAAAATTAATTTTGCTCGTGTTTCATGAATGAGGCCCAATAACTTCACTGTAAAAAAAAAAAAAATCTGTAGAATTTATGGTAAAAAAAAAAACTGCAGCTGTGGTTGCCAGAATTTTACTGTAAAAAATACAGTAGCAACATTTTAAATTGTACGGTTTTAACTGAAATTTATCGTAATTTCATTCATTGATATAATATTAATGTACCAACCTACTGAAGTACTGAAATCTGTTTTGTAATACACTGATAACCACCAGAAGCAAGTGGTGATGCAAAAGTCACATGATGAACCTAAGCACATCACAAGCAGCTTTTAAATATTAACATATATAGAAGGTGCACAGTGTCATTCACACAAACACTAAACACCATCATGGTAACACACAGGAAACTGAAATAATGCAATAAACATGAAATTTAACAACATTAGATGTAACATACAACCCTAATGAACAAAACTGATAAGAAAAAACGAAGAATAAAAAAAAACATCAAATTTAAAAAATGTAACGTAGGGAATTCTGGGAATGTCAATGCAATGTCCAATGCAGTTTTTCACCGTATATAGAAGGTTAACTTACCGTTAACCATTTAACAGGTTTTCACTGTAGTATTTTTTACAGTTTTTTACCGTTAAATTCATGGTCATTTTTACAGTGTTGTTTTGTTCCTGAATGAATCAGTTTTTTTTAACAAATTGGTTGCCGCCACATATACTGAAATAACAAAATAACCTGCAGAAAGAATCACTAATAGTCCTCACTTCTCATGACTGTGAAATCATATTAGACAATCAGAACTAGCTGTTGTATAATCATATCTTACAAAGTTTTCTCAAAGACTTGAATTTCATTGTTGAATCTGTCTTCAACATTGAAACATTACACAGAAATTCTACAGTTTAATTTGTGAATATATACAATAAAAATACAGAAAGAGAAATTTGCAGACAGCATTCAAATGCTTGCTCTTGACAGTTATGTAATCTTGGTAAATAAGAAGCCTTTTAAACAGGAAAACATTTAATGCTACACCAAGATGTGCATTTTGTGCATCTTTGGGCAATATTTGCATTCTGTATAAACAGATATAACTGGATTTTTGGTATATATAATTCCCTATGGCAGACCTCATTTATAAGCATTGCCAATTTTGTTAACTTATTCAATTAGGATACAGATTTTCAGTTCCACACCAAGAATATCCCCATTTGACTCCTATAATAGATCTTCCCTACTGCCATATTTCTTCTGGTTTGCTTCCTCTCCTCAACAAGTACCATATTATTAATCATTTAATACAAAAAAAAAAAAAAATCCTTGCTTTTTTGTTTCAAGTCACTTTTTCTATCAGCAAAGTCACAGAGGGCCAGAGATTGACAGCTACATCGATCTCCCAGCAGTTTTCCCAGAATGCTAAGCAGGGAGTTACAAACAAAAAGCTGTGTTTTCTCTTCTTCAATGAGGCGTTCCCTCATTTTGTTGTTGTTTTTCTATCTAAAAGGATACAGAGCAGCTCAGAGCCTCAGTGTGCGTTTAATGCGTTATAGGAACCAGGGCCCCAGCAGCAGACCTTTCACGAGAAATATGCCACCACTGAGACAGAATGGTGAGATTATGGCAGGGGGAAAAAAAAAGTATGTAATGGGAATCAAGGGATTTTTTCGTTGTGTATTCAGGGTTTTAATGTGGATGGGTCGTAAAAGGTGCTTTGGGATGGATGCTTAAGTAAGAGCTCTCAATTCTCTTTCATGCATCTGCTTTTTCTGGGTAAGAATGCTGGAGTCTTGCTGTGAAGAGAGCCCTGCTTCTTTTTAGAGCGAGAACTGCCTTTGCATAGATAACCGAATGCATTTACCGCCACCCAATTCTTTCTTATTTTGCTGAGGAAACTTCAATCGAGTTCTTAGAAGAGGCTTCTGCTCTTGGGTTACCTCATATTTATTTATAACCACCCATTGTATGACTCTTTGAATGGAAAGGTTATTCTACATCACGACATCACAGAACATGTTTACAATGACTGCCATAATGAATTCTGAAAAGTAAATTGGAGTGTAAACAACATGTTCCAAATATAGTCACGTTTGGAATAAGCGTAATTGAATTGAATAATACACACAAAAATGAAAATTCTATTATCATTTACTCACCCTTGTGACGCTCCAAACCCACACAAAAGATATTTCTGTCAACACAATGAACTTTAGTGGGTTCAAGTGCTGTTTTGGACCCCACTGACTTTCAATGTATGGACAAAAACATCTGAAACATTCTTCACAATACGGGTTTGGAATGACATGAGGGTGAGTAAATGATGACAGAAAAGTTCTTTGCTTCATCTGAAACCCCAAAAGGCATTGTCTTCCTGTTGTGACATCTCAATCAGCCAAAAATGTGGTAAGTCTTCAACATCAAATGATTAACAAGTTCCAGACTGTCAGAGACTATGATCATGGTAATACATTTCCTCTCCGGTTTACTTTCTCCCTTGTGTTCCCTCAAAACAAACTAAAGTCGAAATGCACAAGGCATGAGACAGGCCAAACTGTGAAATCCATCATTTTCTTCTTGAGTGGTTCTGTGTTATACATGACAAGTCCTGTCCCTTGTGGGACACACAGAAAATTGCGGTCGCTGTCTCTCGCAAGATTTCAGCCTTCCACCATCCTATTAAGCTCAGAGTAATATTTCCACAGGTTTCACAGAGGATCAGTGCGATGTCATCTGAGAGAACTTCAATTGTATAGCTTACATCGAAGATGGTTAGACGAACCTCTCTGTCAGCTTGCAGTTAAAGCGTCCGCTAGCTGTCCACTGCCGACAAGTTTATTTCGGACAAGTACTGGTGTCGAATGTTGATTATTTTGAGTTAGAGCAGTGGTTATTAAAAGGCCTTTCATTTTCTGACGCATTTTTCGAAAGTGAAAAAAAAAAGATTATTTACTTACATAGTATTTTTGACACATTTTAATCAAGATACATACGAAAGTAATATAGGATATTAAGCCTTTCTTAAAGGATTAGTTCACTTCCAGAAAAAATGTCCTAATAATTTACATACCCCCACATCATCCAAGATGTTCATGTCTTTCTTTCTTCAGTCGAAAAAAATTAATGAGGGATCAACGAGTTGAAAGGGTCCAAATTGTAGTTTTAATGCAGCTTCAAAGGGCTCTACATGATCCTAGCCATGGAAGGAGGGTATTATCTAGCAAAACAATTGGTCATTTTCTTAAAAAAAAAAATAAATAAATAAATAAATAATAAAATGAGACTGAGTTTTTTTGCCCTACCCTACCTTTTCGAACCAGAGTACACAGATGATGAAATAACCACACATGACCTTTCCAACATGATTACGTAATGCATGAAGTTACAGACACACATCGCAAAGTGCAAAATGAAAATTTGTAGTTAAAAAGTATATATCTTTTTTTTTTTTTTTTTAATGACCGATTGTTTCGATAAGACCATTCCTATTCCATGTAGAGCCCTTTGAAGCTGCACTGGAACTGCAATTTAGAGCTTCAACCCATTAAAGTCCACTATTTGGAGAAAAACCCTGGAAAGTTTTCCTTAAAAACCTCAGTTTCTTTCGACTGAAGAAAGAAAGACATGAACATCTTGGATGGGTGAGTAAATTATCAGGAAATTTTTATTCTGGAAGTGAACTAATCTTTTAAAACAATAAATATTTCTGCCAATAGGGCAAGAAAAATAATCTTGTTTTCTCTTTGAATTAAGTTTATTTTTCTTACACCTTTGGCAGATAATTTTTCTTGTTTTATGCATTTACTTAAACTCACTTAAGTAATTTGCTTCTGAAGTGAATTTATCTTGATTTAAGAATATTTGCTTTGCAAAACAAGAATTTTTCAGAATCACAAATTCCGAGTATGGGACACAATACTTGGCCACACGTCACTTCCCTTTCACTTTTTTTTTTTTTTTTTACTTTTTATATATATATATATATATAGTAAGATATTTACATTTACTATTATTATGACAAAGCTGCTTGTTTTTTGTCACCATTTTAATTGTTATATTGTTTTATTTTATTAATAATATTAATGGAATAATAATAATTTAAAAATAATTTATTTATTTTATTTCATTTCATTTATTTATTTATTTGTCTTCTTTAGCTTTCCCAAGGCTCAAAAAATAAGTCCCTCTCACTATAACCAATGTACTGTACAGTTTCTCACTGAATCACTAAACTGTCATAAATTTATCTTGCTATGAAAAATACTTCATTTTTTAAAATAGGTTGCATATTGTTTTGACAAGTTAAATAGGTTTTTGCAGGCTTTATTGAAGTCTTTTTGATCAAAAAACAAGCCTCACCAGTGGGAGAGAGGATTTCATTACAATACTCTTTTCATGTTACTACTTCATAAAATGTCTTTGTTCATCCAACATTTATTTTCATACTCTCCCGACAATCTTCAGTGGATCTTCTTGATGTTTTTCTTAGAAGAAAAAAAAAGAAAGTTGTTTCTCTGTCACTTGACGGGTTTAATTACACATACAAAAAGTCTTTCTCATTTTTTTCTCTTATTTATTTATTTATTTATTCAAACAGTTGTTTATTTTCCTGAACATTGATTTTTCATTAAGAATTAATACGGAATATTTATTCAACATTAAAATGCTAAATGTTTCGTATGAGAATAGCCTGCAAAAATATATAGTTAAGAAATTTTTACTGTTTAAAAAAAAATCTGAGTGCTATATACAGTAGATATACGTGTATATGCATAAATATAACTGTACTCTTTTCATAAATAGAAATGAAAATGGCTTCTTCCAGGTGGACGGTCTCAGTGGACAATTGTAGCGCTGTGCATGCAAATATCTGTAGCAGGTGCCCAGCAAACAAAGAAGCCAAACCCTTGAAGTGTGTCATTTTTAATACAGACTATATGCTAAATATGAAGCAGCGAATTTCTGTATGTGTAAAGTGATGAACATGTCCAAAACCCTGCTCTACGCCACAATACAATCCCACTTGGCAAAACCAGAAGATCAATAAAATCCAGGTCAACACCGCACTCCTGCTGGTTCATCAGATTCACTCCTGACAGCGGGCCAAAGACTTCACTACCGCAGGTAGAGAAACTCCAGGCTTCAAGCACAACTCTGTTTACTTGCTGATTCTTTTACTGGTCCTTTTTCCTCCTGTTTTGTTCAGCTATTCAATTCAAAGGTAGAAAGTACTCATGCTCTAGGCAAAGGCAATTGATTCCCATTCTGTGAAGAGAAGCTTTTTGTCAAACAGCTCTGACTGACCCGTTCACAGCAAATGTTGTGCTTTCTGTGGTAAGCTGTAAATGTGTTTATTTACGTTTATTTTTATTCTTTTGTAACTGCAAACTATTAGTGTCATTCATAATGTTTAATTAGTGTTTTTGTTGTATTTGTGAGTGTGTGAATCATGCTTGTGTGCCACAAGGAAAGGTTCATTCCTCTGGGGTCATTGCTGGATCAAGGATGTTCCTTTAATCATAACTAAATAGCACAGCATATTTCTAAATTTAGCTTCAGATTCACAATGAACTGGTTTGAAGGACACTCTCAAGCTCTGGAGAAATAAATCAGGGTCAGTGGTTTGTTTTGATAACAGCACTGGGATCTTCACTGTTCGTATCACTCCGCTTGTCGGTGTCTCTGAATAACATTCAGACTGTCAATCTGTGCATTAGTAGTGGGGATTTTTTTAATGACTTTCTGAAGGGTACCTCGATAATCCAGTAGGTGGCGACATGTGACTGTCTCTATGAGTGAATCTTTGGTTCGTTTATTGAAGTGATTCGAAAACGCTGATTTGTTCCAAAACGAAACTCCATCTGCTGTGCCTTTCATCGGGAACAGAAACAGACAACGTAAGTGTATCTAAAATGTAAATTACTCGATATTAACTTCTGGAAATGTTTTAGCCTAAGCAACAGACTGTAGTTAGTCAGGGTAGCGCCATATATATTTTTTTAAATGAATGAAAATGAGACTGTGAGAGATACAACTACAGTGCATTTAGTGAATTGTACTTTTGTTTAACAACATATCGATTTTTTAGCTTACTTTAAGTAGACAAAAACTCCATGAAACAGTTTTAAAAGTTGTGAGTCGTGAAAATGATTCCGTGATTAAGGACCTTTATAGAGTGCGTCCCAAAGCCACTAGAAGGCAAGCTTGCAACCATTACCCGAAAAAGCGTAACGGCTAAAGCTAACGCTTCTGGTCTGTCAGTACCTGTATATGGGAAAGGAGACCAGAGAACTTTTTTCTGAATGGATGTCAATGGAAGAGAGGCTGTACTTCGCTGAACAAGCAGCTTTTTAGAGGAAATAGCTGATCATTTAATGAATCGACAGCCTATCTGCTAATCTCCAACATGTTTTACACTAAACAATACTTTTGGATTGAACTATTTTTAGAGTTTACCACGAAAAAAGGCTGTTTTATAAGAGACGTCACTGACTTTTTGCGACAGGTGGGATTCAGCTTGCGGCACTTCTCATTCATTCCTAGGGTATCCGTAAACGGCGATTGAGTGTCGCACAACTCTAAATGAAATTCATTGACGTCAAGGCTGTAATGTGATTGGCTATTAAGGGACACGTGATCCAAGTTAGTCGTTACGCTTTTTCCAAATGTAGCTCCCATCTCTTTAAATGGGAAAACATAAAATTCTCCAAAACTCTTCACCAAGCTCACGATTAAATTCCACATTTTAAATCACCAACGAAATCTGACAAGAACTGCCTCATAAATATTGTTCCTTATGCTTCAATAGCATTAAAAAATTAAGGCTTATTTTTCAGGCTAGATCAGCCAGTGCGCATGCGCAGTACTAAGTGCATGTCTCAGAATGCTGACTGTTTCTATAGCAACCGGGACTTCTAACGGCAGCTGCAGTGACACGCTGACTTTACTAATCAGCGATTGGCTCTTTCATTAAGAAGGCGGGGCTTCGTGACCATAATGAGCGTTGCATCTTTCCCCATTCAAAACTAGTCACACTAATAGGAGTGACAAGTCTTGGGTATTCTGTAGTCTTTGGTAGTACAGACCCTCTCATCTCCCTATAGTAAGACAATTTAGATAATACATTAAAATAATATGGTAGACACACCAATTTGCAATATTAAGCAGCAATGAGCTGTTTTGTACAGATAAAAAATAGCTGGAAGAGAATGACACTGCAAGCCCATTGAATTTAAACAACCATGCCCATTCTTACAGGAAAAGGGTGGATTGTAAATACGGTAAGTCTGTCACGGTTTCATTCGTGTTAAATTCATTATAGCATTTAACTTGAGTAGGTATACATTCTGTCACACTCGCAATCATGCTGTTGTCTTATTTCTCAAATATCTTGAGCACACTTCATTGTATGACAGAGCTTAAAAACAGTATGTTTATCCACATATCTGTATTTTTTAATATTTGTTCTACACTATGTCCAGCTATTACTAATATCCCAGCTAACACATCGCCTCTCCTCCACCTTGTGCTTTCAAACATTAATCCAATTTATCGCTTCTAATCACCTTACGTTTTTGCCTTTACTTTCTACAAATAGTTTGCATAGCCAACTCGAAAGTGCAAGAGTCAAAGAAAGCTGTAATTAACGTGGACGACTGCGACACCTAATAAGAGATCTAATTAAGAAAATGAATAAGGTGTCAAGGCCCTTTCAGAGTCGGTTCGACAGGAAGATTAATCGCTCGCTGGGCTAATTTGATTTGTGACAACGAACAGGATGACCTGGCGAGTTGTTTTAAAAAGATTCCATACCCAAGAGCATATGACATTAATAAAACATGAATGGTTTGGTCTAGAGGAGGGAAAGACCCCCCTTTTCACTTCAAAAGCTCAATGGATCACCTTTTTTAGCCGTTTAAGAAGGGAACAATTCACTGAACAGCTAAGGGGCGCTGGGAAGTCTGTCTGTGAGGACTCTTATTACAGTATATAGGCTACCTTAAGGAATTACTACTAGTCTAAATCTTGACCTAGCTTTGTTTTGATCCTGTAGTTGGTAGTTTCTTCCACTACAGGCACTTTTTATGTCCCATGGGTTGGTTTTATTAAAACAGATTTAAACTTTTTCTTTTTATCATATGAAGGTCACACTGTTCTTTTTAAATGCATTTTCTATATATGGATTGCATGTTTGCTTTCCATCTAAAAGTATGAAAATCCTACATAAACAAATAATATTACATTTTAAAACTATTAGTTCAATCATCATAAACCATTTCATTGTTTATTGTATGGTTAGTTATTGTCAACTGTGTCAGCGTAGATCACACTTAACATTAAAAAAAAAATGAGATGTGGTGCTTTAATAAAATGAGGGATCAAGGTACTGTAAATATAACTATTTAAAAATATTTTTAAAAATTTTTTTCAATTGTGCATCACTTTCTGTCAATCTATGTGTATGTGAAATAATGCAAAAATTTGAAAATGTTATTTTGTGTATGTAAGATACATAAAATACTAGCGATGAAAAAGGAGCTATGGCCGGAAAAGGGGGTTGGACCTGTATATTTAAAATGTCACTTACACCACAGAATGTTATTAAAGAGCTAATTTAACCAAAAATTAAAACAGTGTCATTATTTATGCACCCTCACGTCGTTCCAAACTTGTCTGACATTTTGAAAGAAGATCTTTTGACTGTTGAATGTAATCAAAACCTGTGGAAGCTTGTTTCCACCACTGAAAAAAAGGAAATACATTTAAAAAAAAAAAAAAAAAAAAGATAATTGCGACTTTTTATCTTACAATTCAGACTTTTTTTTCGCAATTGCAAGTTGACATCTTACAATTCTGCCTTTTTTTTTCAGAATTGTGAGATTTAAACTTGCAATTCTGGAAAAATATCAGTCTTTTTTCCCCTCAGAACTTGACTATAACACAATTGCTAGCTTAAATCTCACAATTCTGAGAAAAATAGTCTGAATTGTGAGATATAAACTCAAAATTGCGAGAAAAATAGAATTGTGAGATAAAAAGCTGAAATTACCTTTTTTATTTGATTTTTCACAGTTCTTTCACTTGCGAGAAATAAAGTCAGAAAAAAAAATAAAGCTAAAAAAAAATTGCAATTCTGAGAAAGAAGTCACAATTCTTTCACTTGCGAGAAATAAAGTCAGAATTGTGAGATATAAAGTTGCAATTCTGAGAAAGAAGTCACAATTCTTTCGCAATTGTGACTTTTTTTCTTAGAATTGCAAGTCTAGCAAGTCTCACAATTCTGGATTTATAACTCGCAATTGTTTATATTCTGCAGTTCTGACTTTATATCTCACAGTTTTGATTTTTTAACTTGCAATTGTGAGTTTGTATTTTGAAATTCTGATAAAAAGTGTCCGAATTCTGAGATAAAAAATGTCACAATTACCTTTTTTAATTTTTATTTAGTGGCAGAAACAGGCTTCTACTTATTTAAGTTAGGGATCCACACCTGCTTAATCACTTTTCATTCATTTTAATTTTGCAACAGAGCAATCAACAATCAGATATTTTGGCAACAAGCCTTCTTCAGTGAATCTTAGTGACGTTTCCCCACAAGAGTTTTTTTTTTTTTTTTTTTAAAGAGAAGTCCAAAGATCACCCGGTATAAAGCCACATCAAAGGTGTTACTAATCACGAACTTAACTGACCAATCAATTAAACAATTTCAGGACAAACAACCAACGATAATTCCAAAACACTCAACACACCGAAATAACACAGCAATTAACACAGGCATGAAAACAGGAAACAGGCTTCTATAAAAACCTATGGCTTTCATTGTATGGACAAAAAACACTGACACGTTTTTCAAAATATAGTCATAGAAGTCATGGAAGTTTGGAACAACTTGATGCTGAGTAAATGATGACACAATCTTTTTGAATAATACATGATATGTGATGTAGTCAAAACATTCATGATGTTGATATAAAATGACAGAGTTCTTCTGTGATGCATACAGTATTCACTGTTAAACATTATTTAGGAGAGTTGATTCTCTAAAGGTCCACATGGTCAGAGAGCCCATAATTAAAGAAACAGACAGTTACCAGCAGACAAAGCTGTTGCCAATGTGCAATCCATTAATGTACTGAAATGCAAGTATAAGAATCTGCAAATGCTCTAGAGAGAAGTCTTAATGCTTTGCATGAAGGTCTGCATAAATGCACAGGAGTCAAACTGATAAAATTATAGCTGACACTAATAACTGTGTGATTAATGTGAGCTACAGAAGAGGAGACATATGTGGGTGGTTTCTTTGCTTATGTGCATATCCTCTGTTCAGCATCAGTGCCTCGTGTGTCCATGGATCAGAGGCTTTGAAAGCAGATCATTGTTGCAGAGACTCATCAATCATGGTGGCTTCTGCCTCTGAATGAGCAACCACCCGAAAGATCACATTCAGAATATTCGTCTGAGTGGCGACAGTAAACATGGCAGATTTCATACACAAGTCAGCTTACTTGAAGGCTCATCTGATTTTAATTTGAATTACACGCTGTAAAGACTGTCAGAAGTACACGACAGGCCGTTTTGATGAATAGGACGTACAGCATCTTCCTGACTCCCATACTTGTCTTTCGGCTTCTCAGGCAAACTTCAATCTAAAAGTAAAATTGATTTTCCATTCCACTCCTTTAACCATGAAAGGCAATCTGTCCTCCACCTGTCAGTCAGAACGTATACGTCAGGACATTTTCTCTGAGCAGTGCCTCCTCAAAAACCTTCAGATCAGAAAATAATTGACAGTACAAAAAAGAAAAACAAATCTTACAAAATATGAAATCAAACAGTGTGTACATCACTCGTTTTTGTATAAAAACAGCAACACCAGCGGATAAAGGTTCAAATGGAGATGTGATGTAAGTCTGATGTACGTGACAAAAAAGAAAAAATAAACAAACTCTGTGACTGGCTGATTACCTAAAAAAATAACTAAATGGATAAAATGAAAAAAGTAAATAGACTTGGAAACCATTTAAACGTAATTAAATTACATTTTAATTAATATCGGACTAAAAACATAATTTGGTAAATATGATATGCTGCTTCATATTGGACTTCCTTTTAGGTTGTGGTTGTTTATCTTTGCTGTCCAGTTATTTATTTATTTATTTTTTCTTTCATTTTATCATCTCTCCAATCTTTTTCTACTTTAATTTATTCACCAGTTGTCAATACATCAATATGCATTTAATGTTCAAGGGTCCCAGGTAATAGTAAAGTAAATTCTTTAAAATAGAAGATAAGGTCAAACTCTGAGGCAGGTTGTTGGGAACAGTTTGAGTAGACAGCGCTGAATGCGCTGATCTGAGTAAATTAATCACAGCTCACTTTACATTTCAATAGGCAAGTTGGCACTCATTTTCCTCATCTTCTGTCCATTGGCAAAAGTGTTTTAGAACGCTATCTGCTTCCTCATGATGAAGTTGAATAAAAGATCATGGAGGAAGGAAGGCCTGTTTTGACAGGGTGAGACATTATTCAGAGCCTTATTTAATATTAGCACCACATTCTGCTCCTGTGAAGTCTAAAGTTCAGCATGTTACATCTCACATGCACTAATACCAACACAAGCATATGTATATTGTTGGCAAACATGCGTGAGAGCTCGGGTAACGTGTGTGGATCAGCCACGTAGCATGTGCATCGGCGTGGGTTTATATGCTGTGTTTGTGTGTGCAAGCAGGAGACTGACATTCTGGCAAACGCAGAGAGAGAACGGTGTGTGACAAGAACTGTGTGAAAAACAGCTGTGAGTGCTGCATCCTTTAGGACTGCCGGTGCTAAAAGGAAGTGCTCTCATAAATATTACACCATATTCCCTTGTATATAGCTTCACTCTTTTTTGAGTGTTTGACTGATTTATTGAGTAAAGGATTTATAGAGTTAATCTGCAAAATCAAACCAAACATTGCTTCAACTAATGGCATAAATTTACTAGTTTACTTCAGGCATGGTTTGGTGCTTAATGTCACAACTCTGAATCAGGTTTTTAAAGGGACACTCCACTTTTTTTGAAAATAGGCTCATTTTCCAACTCCCCTAGAGTTAAACAGTTGAGTTTTTCCGTTTTCAAATCCATTCAGCCGATAGCACTTTTTGCATAGCTTAGCATAAATCATTGAATCAGATTAGACCGTTAGCATCTCGCTCAAAAATGACCAAAAAGTTTCGATATTTTTCCTATTTAAAACTTGACTTTTCTGTAGTTACATCATGTACAAAGACGGACGAAATATGAAAAGTTGCAATTTTATTAGGCGTAATAATCAAGGAACTTTGCTGCCGTACCATGGGTGCAGGAGGCGCAATGATAACTCTGCCAGCTGCAGCTCTGCGTCTACACAAACTTAGTGCCGGTCACTTTCAGGCGCTGCGTATTAGGCCTGCTGCACCCATGATACGGCAGCAAAGTTCCTTGATTATTATGCCGGAATGTCAGTATAGTTCCTAGCCATATCAGCCTAGAAAATCGCAACTTTCCATTTTCCGTCAGTCTTAGTACATGATGTAACTACAGAAGAGTCAAGTTTTAAATAGGAAAAATATTGTCATTATATATAATCATTTTTGAGCGAGATACTATTGATCTAATCTGATTCAATGATCTATGCTAAGCTATGCTAAAAGTGCTACCACCAGACCCGGAGATCGCCTGAATGGATTCGAAAACGGTAACTCGACTGTTTAACTCTGCAGGAGTTGGACAATGAGCCTATTTTCAAAAAAAAAGTGGAGTGTTCCTTTAATGGATTTGAAATGAAAGGGGTCATGAACTGAGAAATTAAAATTCCCTTTTGACATATTAGAGGTCATTGTACTCTAAAGCATCTTCTAAGTTTCAGAATTCAAAACTTACCACTTTATGACTTAATAGTGTGTCTAAACACCACCACTGCTTCTACATCACTGCCTGTTTAGCTTCGCCCACCAGTTCACACATGTAGTGTAAATAACGAGCCATAATAACGATGGCTCCGAAGACAAGAAGACACTGCAGTGCATAAGTTGTGGAAAAACAATCTTTGCATCCCCTCCCTTCTGATCCCAACATTAGGAAAGAGTGGATGCAGTTTATTTTTAATGAAGATCCATGCCACGTTAGGAAGAACTTGGTCCTTTGTTCACTTCATTTTACTGCAGATTTGTTTAAAAACTAAGCACAGTTCGATGGAGGATTTTCAGAAAGATTGAAACTAAACGACGATGCTTTGCCAACTATATTGGATCTGACAGTAACACAGGTGTGAATAAATACAGAGTGCTGGCATGAAACTAGATGGTGCAGTCCAATAGGTCTAACTCAATCTGACATAATGACAACAGGTGATTGGTTCTCTCCTGTATCGGTAGCCAATGAGCTCACTGCTTAAAATTCAAATATTTGACTAGTGCTTGCTGTAGCAGTTTGCAGCTTGCTTCAGAAACCATCCACCTTCCTCGGCTCCACCTATATATATCTGCTAAGGTGATTCATGTGTGCTATATGGTGGTTATTTCATGCAGCAACACATATTTCTTGCATGCTTAAAACAGCATCATGTTGTGGATGTATTGGCAGTACCAAGCCTTGGTACTTGCTCTGACGCAGCAGTAACGTAGCAGATCTAGACCAAATACATTAACATTGTCATGTACTTTACCATGCCAATCCCTCTGAGAGCTGTCATGACAGAACTGTTTCTATTATGTGGTCACTATTGCTTTGTGTGTACTGAGTATTTATGCGTCCATCTAAGAAGGTTGTAGGCTGTTAGCCAACTGTTAGCCAATCATAGCAGTGGGTGTTTACTTCTGAGTCTACAATCCAGCACTCCTATTGAAACAGAGCGTTCTGATGAGGGGGGTCAAAACAGGAAAGAAAATAGTCTATTACTTCTAAATTATGTTTTTTTATGTAACATTATAAGTGGACCTCAGAACAGTTCCAAATAAAAAAAAAGCAGTTCATGATCCCTTTAAATGAAACCTCACTCTATTTTGCAAATGCATGTTATATGTCTTACTCTTAATGGTTAATTTATGGTTTGTTTGTTTGTTTGTTTATCTTTGACTGAGTTTTGACCTTGTAATGTTTAATCAGAATGTCCTTACTCAGTTTTCTGTGGACTTTTCGCTGGTGATGTGTTTAGGACTTCTTATTCATTTAGTCCGCTTAAACCTGCAATGCCCACATCTTAAAATCCCGACAACAAACAATGCATTGAACCAAGCCTCCTTTCTAATTTTTTATTTGAGTAATCCATTATATTTGAATGTACATCACAATACAGAAGAAGAGCTCACTACTTTCATTTCATCAGGACTTATTAGATTTACAGCACATACTGTAAATGTGTTAACCACCCTCAGACCAAATAAAAAAAATGTAATTATTAATAATATTAATGTACTGATCCATACAATCAGTTACAAGTAAATTAAACTACATTTATACTGTATAGATTGTAAAGATGCCCTTTTTAATTAAAAAAGGAGAAAAAGCTAGTCCCCTAAATAGTCCTGCTAAAGATTAAAAATAAATAAACAAATAAAAATTTTAGTTTATCAGATCTGTGACATTTGTGATATGGGTTTTAAATTCTAACTAGTGCAGAATAGGAGATTTTTAAATGTGAGACATGTTAATTAATGCTAGTCCCATTTCTCTTGCTGAACATTGGCTCATCTCTGTTTTCTCGATGTTTAATTGTAGATTTCAGTGTTAACCTCCGTGTTAAAAATTGAAATTCATGCCAACATAATCCCTGGAGGTAGATCATCCCTTTCTACTGCTATATCTGCCGTAACAAGAAGTTAAATGTACTGGCCTCTGGGTAAAAGCCTAACCGTGAACCACTTGGCAAGACTTTTTGAAATTACCATCAACAGTATCAGTTAGAATAGAATAGAATTCACCTCAGCAGCTCTATAGTAGAGACTTAAAGACCAGAATAGAATAGAATAGTTTTGCATTAGATGATGTTAAACATGTTAATTTAGCAACCCAGGCTCATGAAACTACATGCCTCTATATACATTTCTGCAACACCATAATTGCGTATCTTACTGCACATTTTGCAGCACTAAAATTGCAAGTGAAATGTCCAGAGAGTGGTGCTAAAACGCGCATTCAATACGTGACCGTGGCTTGTTTTTATTACGTTGCTACAGGCACGTATTGCTGCGTTTTTATTACACAGCTTGAGGTGCATATTGCAGCTGTTCAGAATTCAAATATCCAGGAAATGTCGCTAATGGTTAATGCTCTATCATGTTGGTAATATCCCCTACACCAAACCCAACCCTAAGCCTACCCGATAGTGTTAACAAATGCAAAAGTGATATAAAAATACATTTGTTGATGCAGCTGTGGTATTTTTACTGTGGATATCAGCTGTTTCATCAACCCTAGTTTTACAGGGTTCATACTGGAGCTCTTCACCTCTCAATAGGGTTGCCAGGTTTTCACAACAAAAACCACCCAATTGCCTAATCGTGTTTCAAGGGGGGTCCACCGGTAAAAACTGCGTTGCAGGGGGTAAAATACGCATTTTCTGATGGGCTTCCCCTGGTAAAATTCATATTTCAGGGGTTAAATATCAAGTTATTGGGGTCGCTTCAACCCGTGGACATGAAAAACAACCTGCGGGAAAACTGCGGACTTGGCAACACTGGCTCTCAAGTGCAACGCTGTATCACGTGAGTTACCAAGCAAACCTACTGAATCAGAAAACTTACGCATATGACGACAACGTTTAAAAGTAGGGGTGTAAAGGTACACAGATGTCATGGTTTGGTACATACCTCGGTTTGAGGGTCGCGGTTCGATACGATTTCAGTTCAACAGAAAAAAAAATAAAAAATCTACTATGCTAGGTTCCTTTTCATTTATTTAAAACAGACAGTTGTACAAATTACGATTTTTTTCCATGTACATGTGAAAATACTAAATATTATATCAAATTAATGTCATATATATAGGCTATAAAATCTGCAGTACATATATACATACAAAGAATAAACACTTGAAATATATTTAATTTAGTTAACTGATAGACAAGAGAAAAAACTGTGCGACGAAATGTAGCCTATATTTGCTGAGTTTCAATTCAGTTTTGTGACAGAAAGGGAACTCAAATGGCAGAAAGCGACATTCTATTTGTTTTTTAAGTTGATTTTGCTGGTATGAGGAAAGTTGAAGTAATCGCACTGGTGCACACAAACACAAAACATATCAGTTCCAGGCTTCTAGCTTTGCTAACTTGACAGCGCAGTTGGTATTTTATCAAAATAAAACACAGTGAACCAAACATGATCGAGCTTTGTTTTAAAGTGCGCAACTCCTGACATTTGCTGTTCTTTTGCCGGCGATTATCAAACAGAGTTGCATTACTGCGGGCGCCCCCTTCTGGATTGAGGGTGAATTGCCTGTATTCGTTGTAAGGCCTCATGCACCGAACCGAGATGCCCGTACCGTGACGGTTCGGTACGAATACATGTATCGTTACACCCCTTTTGAAAAGTATCAGCTTTCAAATCGCGCAGAATGTTAAAATTGTTTTGAGGTCGAAACATAATATTCTGCAAGTAATTGTGTGAAAATTCAGCTTTAATAATCACAACTCTTTACCTGTAAATCATACTTTGTGTGAAAAGGAATAAAAGTTGTTGGAGTTTTATTACCTCTAGTGTTTATTTAAACTGGAAACTGCAGTGATTTGTACATGTAGGTATGATTTTTCAGTTTTGCATGAATGTACACTGCTCAAAAAAATAAAGGGAACGCTTAAACAACACAATGTAACTCCAAGTCAATCACACTTCTGTGAAATTAAACTGCCCACTTAGGAAGCAACACTGATTGACAATCAATTTCACATGCTGTTGTGCAAATGGAATAGACAACAGGTGGAAATTATAGGCAATTAGCAAAACACCCCCAATAAAGGAGTGGTTCTGCAGGTGGTGACCACAGACCACTTCTCAGTTCCTATGCTTTCTGGCTGATGTTTTGGTCACTTTTGAATGCTGGCGGTGCTTTCACTCTAGTGGTAGCATGAGACGGAGTCTACAACCCACACAAGTGGCTCAGGTAGTGCAGCTCATCCAGGATGGCAAATCAGTGCGAGCTGTGGCAAGAAGGTTTGCTGTGTCTGTCAGCGTAGTGTCCAGAGCATGGAGGCGCTACCAGGAGACAGGCCAGTACATCAGGAGATGTGGAGGAGGCCGTAGGAGGGCAACAACCCAGCAGCAGGACCACTACCTCCGCCTTTGTGCAAGGAGGAACAGGAGGAGCACTGCCAGAGCCCTGCAAAATGACCTCCAGCAGGCCACAAATGTGCATGTGTCTGCTCAAACAGTCAGAAACAGACTCCATGAGGGTGGTATGAGGGCCCGACGTCCACAGGTGGGGGTTGTGCTTACAACACCGTGCAGGACGTTTGGCATTTGCCAGAGAACACCAAGATTGGCAAATTCGCCACTGGCGCCCTGTGCTCTTCACAGATGAAAGCAGGTTCACACTGAGCACATGTGACAGACGTGACAGAGTCTGGAGACGCCGTGGAGAACGTTCTGCTGCCTGCAATGTCCTCCAGCATGACCGGTTTGGCAGTGGGTCAGTAATGGTGTGGGGTGGCATTTCTTTGGAGGGTCGCACAGCCCTCCATGTGCTCGCCAGAGGTAGCCTGACTGCCATTAGGTACCGAGATGAGATCCTCAGACCCCTTGTGAGACCATATGCCGGTGCGGTTGGCCCTGGGTTCCTCCTAATGCAGGACAATGCTAGATCTCATGTGGCTGGAGTGTGTCAGCAGTTCCTGCAAGACAAAGGCATTGATGCCATGGACTGGGCCGCCCGTTCCCCAGACCTGAATCCAATTGAGCACATCTGGGACGTCAAGTCTCACTCCATCCACCAACGCCACATTGCACCACAGACTGTCCAGGAGTTGGCGGATGCTTTAGTCCAGGTCTGGGAGGAGATCCCTCAGGAGACCATCCGCCACCTCATCAGGAGCATGCCCAGGCATTGTAGGGAGTGGAGGCCACACACACTACTGAGCCTCATTTTGACTTGTTTTAAGGACATTACATCAAAGTTGGATCAGCCTGTAGTGTGTTTTTCCACTTCAATTTTGAGTGTGACTCCAAATCCAGACCTCCATGGGTTAATAAATTTGATTTTCATTGATAATTTTTGTGTGATTTTGTTGTCAGCACATTCAACTATGTAAAGAACAAAGTATTTAATAAGAATATTTCATTCATTCAGATCTAGGATGTGTTATTTTAGTGTTCCCTTTATTTTTTTGAGCAGTGTATATAGAGGCACATATTTCCAGTCAGCCTAGGTAGCAATTTAGAGTTTTCTGCATGTTCATCTCAGGTTCATCTTTCAGCTTGGTTCAGATGTTTCGTGTATTGCATTTCGTCAACTTGGATTATATGCAGTGAATCTATTTAGTTAGGACTAATTAGCTAATTAACTGATTAATACACAGTGACATGCTGGACTGTCCTGACTCATGATAGTATGCCGCTTGACACCATTACTACTTACAGTTTGTTAGCACAGTCTTACATGATGGAATTGCTGATGATATCAGCTCAGTAATAACCTATTAGCTGATGACTGTGCTCCCAATGCTTTTGTTACATTAAAAGGCTATTAATTATTGACAATGTAATTATCATAGCATTGTTTCTAATGTAATTAAAGTGTCACTAATGGATCTTGGGACCTAAGTGATCCCCGTAACGCTCCATAACCTCTTTATCTGACACTTATTTATTTTAATAGCGGCTCTATTTTTCAAAAACAATGGAATTCATCCCTGTTGGGGTTTCACTCAGAGAGACTTTCTGCAGATTGCTTTCCACTGTGGTCTGATAATCTGCACACACACATACACTTTACAAACTCTGAATGTCGCTGCCACTCTCTGTGAAGGATATAATTTTAGACAACCATCTGTGAATGGTATCCACAAGCCTCCCTAGGTTTCGTTCTCCAAAACTGCGCACAATGGCAAAACCGTAATTTCCAAAATTTCATAATTACCTCTAGCAGTAATTGGCAATCTGCATGACAATTTGTTTTATTGGAAGCGTGTTTGATTTGTTCCTGACTGAAAGGAGGTTATTGTGTGTAGATGTTAAGCACATCATCATGTAGTCATGTTGTGATTGTTTCTAGGCTGCGGAGAGACCGTCGACACAGACATATTGGTGAGACTGGAATACTGCAGCCTGCTGGGTGACGTGTCATTTCCAGCGCAGTGTGAAATCTGGGTGTGATAGGCCAATAGAGCCTGATGAATAAACAAGTTAGGATCTTCCAGCTAAAATGTGTGGCAAACAGTGAGACGAAGGCTAACATCTGCAGACTGAGATGGCATTTAAAATTTGAAATCACCATAAAATGAAAATTGCCCCTATTTGAGTTCTTATTACACATTCTGGTTTTATTGTGAATTATTCCAAACAAAATGTTTTGTCAAAATGTAATAACGTGCACAATCTCTGAAACTTAAATAACTATGACTTTCTCTCTTTTTTAACTCCACCCCTCTGATCACCTGTCAGTATTTCAGTTTTTGTTCATAGTCTTGTACATTTGCACAGACATTGAAACAAGTGCAGTAACCACCAAAGGTGGTTTCCAGCGCAACACTTTGGTTTTAACTATGAAGGAGTGTGAGGTGAGTAAACATTTCATGTTTGACAGTTGTTTTATTATTTTACCAAAAATAATATCCAGTGAAGTAACTATATTTAACTTTTTTGTCAAATTTTAAAATGAAAATTGCCTGTTATTTATGTGATACAGGATATGTAATTTATATAAATATGAGACACACACACACACACACACACACACACACACAGAAAACATTAACAGAGCTGTTTTCAGCATAATAGGCGTAATAGGTATGTTTAACAGGAAATGTTTACTTTTTTTTTTTCATAAAAAATATTTCCAAAAATTTGAAGTGCATAACATTACCATTAATTGTAGCTCTTTTCTTTAACATTTTCATTTATAAAGGCATTGAAAAAACATGTGTTTAAGACATGTTTACAGCTCTGACTGAGATGTACCAACTGATCTTAGGGCAATTTATACTTAATTGACAAGGTGGCAAATCTGTATGAATTCATACGACTTTCACTCATACATTTTGTGAAAAATCGTACGTACTTTGTGAGGTGGCATATTCGTACAAATGACCACAAACTTAACCGTTACAGAAATCTCACAAAAAATTCATACAAATTAGCCACCTTGTAAAATACGTACAAATTGCCTGTGAGATGGCATTGGATGTACAATTAAGGTCAAAAGTTTACATACACTTTGCAGAATCTGCAAAAAATGTTATTTTTCCAAAATAAGAGGGATCCTACAAAATGCATGTTATTTTTTTGTTTAGTACCGACCTGAATAATATATTTCACATAAGACATTTACACATAGTCCACAAGAGAAAATGATGGTTGAATTTATAAAAATGATCCCGTTCAAGAGTATACATACGCTTCTTAATACTGTATTGTTACCTGAATGATCCACAGCTGTATGTTTTGTTTGTTTTTGTTTTTTTTTTCTTCTTCTTCTTTTTTGTTTGTTTAGTGATAGCTGTTCATGAGTCCGGCTGTTCTTCAGACAAATCCTTCAGGTCCCACAAATTCTTTGGTTTTTCAGCAAAAGCTTTTTGAATTCGAAGATCAGGGTAAATTTAATTTATTTTGTCTTCTGGGAAACATGTAAGTATCTTCTGTAGCTTCTGAAGGGCAGTACTAAATGAAAAAAGTATGATATTTCGGCAAAATAAGAAATATCCCCAGCTCTTAATACATTGTTTTTCCTTCTGGAGCATCAGTGAGTGTTTGAACCTTCTGTAATAGTTGCATATGAGTCCCTCAGTTGTCCTCAGTGTGAAATGATGGATCTCAAAATTATAGTCATTGTTGGAAAGGGTTCAAACACACAAAAATGCTGGAAAACCAAAGAATTTGTGGGACCTGAAGGATTTTTTAGAAGAACAGTGGGCAGTTTAACTATTCAGGACAAACAAGGGACTCATGAACAACTATCACTAAACAAAAAAACACACAGCTGTGGATCATTCAGGTAACAACACTGTGTTAAGAATCAAGCGGATGTAAACTTTTGAAGAGGGTCATTTTTTTCATAAATTCTAAACTATTTTCTCTTGCGGACGTATATGTAAATGTCTTTTATGTGAAATATCTTATTCAGATCAGGACTAAACAAGAAATAACAGGCATTTTGTATGATCCCTCTTATTTTGGTAAAATAATTAACATTTTGCAGATTCAGTAATTTTTGCAGTAATTTTTTGACCTCAACTGTACATTATTACCACACTGAAATCATATAAAATATAAGCATTTTGAGAATAACTTGCACACAAATGTTTACCAAGTCATTTTACATTCACATGATATTGAATTAATTATTAATTAATTAATTATAATTGTTCTGTTCAATTTCTTGTTATATTTAGAAATTTTAAATTGAAGGAAAATTCAGTCATCATTTAATTGTATCTTAAACATAAAATTTTTATTTTGTTCTACACAGAACTGTGTGCTTAGAAATATCACAGTACACCGTAGAAAAAAAATTGAGTCAACTTAAAAAAATTTGTTACCTAGCTGCCTTAAAATTTTAGTCAACTTGAAACGTTAAGTAGTGCTAAGTGACAAGGCTTCAAGTCAAGTACATTGTGCGTAATTACAAGCAGCTAACCCTAAACCTAATCTTATAATAAGTACAATAAATACAAGTATCTAAGTAATATTACTCAGTACTTATTTGAGTAATTACATTGTAACATAATTATTGTCTTTGCACATTAATTTGTCTATTATATTTTTATATTGTTGAGTAGTAGTCAGGTTTAGGGTAGAGTTGGGTTTATGGGCTCAAAAGTCTAGATAATAGTAAAGATTAACTATTAGACGTGCTGGTCTTTGGTAATACTTCATATCACGATAATGAACATGCACAATATTGTTATTGTGGGCACTTCAAAATACCATGAATAACTATTTATTACAAATTATTCAGATTTTTTTTTAATGAATTTTATGAATACTTTCCCATTAACTGGTTAAAATGCACAACAATATTTTTGCAACTTATTTCAATATCGTGATAATACCATATACCGTGATAAAAGCTTAAACAATTATCGCAACATAAAAAAAATTTGATACCGACACATGCTTATTAACTATACATATTTATTTCTAATATAAATATGAAGGATTCTTTGAGTGTCAAAAGCTGTGCACATTTAAATAATTTTATGTTTTAGATGCTATCGATACATCCATATTTTCAGCCTACAAATGGGTACTTGTAAACGTTAGATATGAATACTAATAAGATGAATCTGAGCAGACGCTAAAGCCCGTTCGCCACACTGGAAACAGCTACAGAGAGAGAGAAAGAGGTCTGATTAACTGAAACTTTGCACGTTTCTAACAACCCTCCCCTGACCTGAGATATCTCTGTAGGTCAGCACGTCAACATGGTGTCTGTGACCCACCCCTCCTTCTGCTGACACGTTCGCCTTAGCGCTCCGGGCCCCTGACAGAGCAGGGACTGACCCTCGGTTGCTGCCCTTGCCTTATAACTCCTGGAGACAGTCAAAGGTCACGGCGGGGTGGCAGCAGACGGCACTCCACAGATGGAGGACGACTAGAGTTGTGCTCCTGTCACATCAGCATGCGGTGGTCTCCTCCTGAGGGAGTGAGGTAGATAAGATGAGAGGGTGAGCGAGCGGGAAGGAGACGGAGAGAGACCCCTTCCCCGGGCCTTAGTCAGTGGTAATGAAAGGACACAGGGGCAGGATGGGAAACATGTGAATCAGTGGTGTGCCGGCAAATGCCCCGAGGCACCTTGGCATTCACAGGCTGCTAGCAGGTGGCAGAGAGTCAGGCAAAGTCTGTGTGCGACACACACAGACCCGCGCGCTCCATCTATCCCTGTCTGAATGTCACAAGCTGGGAACACAGCCAAGAGAAATCCAGTGTTTTTTGGGATTGGAGCATGAGGGGAAAAGGGAAATAACTTATTACAGCTCAAAAGGAGAAGACTTCAGAAGCCTGCGTTAAAGTCATGTCAAACATTTGCTGATGTTTGTTTGATCAGCATGTTAGCGATGATCTGCATTGTAAAAAAAAATATACAATTGCAAAACACACTGTACATTAATTAATTAATTAATTAATTTACAAACAAGAAAATTTAAATGTAAACCAGTAAATTTGACCAGGCACACTGCTACTGAAATCTGTTTTGTAATAATGCAGGTGGTAAAAGAGAAAACCACATTAAGAATCGGAGTTTCCATAAGCTGAAGCATATAATACATATATACAGGAGGTGCACAGTCATGATTATTAAAATACTTTCAAATGTGGAATGTCACACAGGGAATTCTGGGAATATCAGTTTACAGTTTTTGACTGTAAATTATATGTTGATTTGTTCTGTTTTATGCATATAAAACAGCATTTTGCTGTTAAATTACATGAAATGTCTGGTTAGGTCTTTTAAAGTTTTTCCCTGTATATACAGTAACTGTTACCCTATTAACAGTTTTTCTGTTCTATAGTATTTTTACAATATTTTACAGTTAAAATTACACTAATTTGTACAGTGTATTCACTGTTTTCACATATGTCTGTCTGTCTATTTATGGAGGGTTCTTTAGAAATTAAAAAAAGTCATTATAATAAAATAAATATTAATGTAGTATTACTATTGTTGTTATTAATAATAATTCTTATCTAAATAATAAATTAATATAAAATAATATTAAATTAATATAAAATAATACGAATACTACAATTACTATTATTATTGTACTATGTAACTACATTTATAAATACAAAGTAATAATAATGTAACTATTACTACTATAAACACAGAAGCCTTCGTGAGGCGGTGTCCCTCTATATGTTAAAGGAGACCTATTTTTACAAGATGTAATATAAGTCTCAGGTGTCCCCAGAATCTGTGAAGTTTCAGCGCAAAATACCCCGCAAATCATTTTGAAAATGCTTATTTTGAGTGGAAGCAGAAACAAGCTGTTTTCGTGCATGTCTCTTTAAATGCAAATGAGCTGCTGCTCCCCGCCCCCTTTTCCAGAACTGAGCTGTGCCTTCACAACTCAGATACTCTGCCAAAAAACATCTGTTTAGTTTTGATTATCATGTCTATCATGCTGAAATCATACGTTTTAAAGCCGTATCAGTTTAGACTTCTGATATAGAGTTTTCTGTGCGCACACATCCGAAGCACACGCACAGAAAGTGGCTGTCACACGGCATGTGAGTACTAAACTAAGTCTTCTCTTTCATGTCTTATTGCGCTTAAACTGTCAAATACACACAAGTATATGTTAAAAGCACACAAGAGTTACAAAAACAGTTGGTTATGTCTATGAAGGGAAACAGCTGGGAAAGAAACTGCATGTTTATATTAGATCTGTGTGGCAGCAGCATAATATACAGTAAATAAATCAATAAATCCACTGCTCTCTTGTCTCGTCTGAGGCTGGGACTCTAAATAGTATCCTGTGTTTGTCTGTGCAGCCAACGACAGAACAGTTAGCATGCTTTGCTCGAACTTTTGCCATGCCTTTGGAACTGGTACACAGTTGTCGCTTGCAATGGGTGGACACAATTCCACAATGGGTAGAAACGTGCAGATCAAGGGACGGTAACATGTGATCCTGGACCACAAAACAAGTCTTAAGTCGCTGGGGTATATTTGTAGCAACAGCCAAAAATACATTGTATGGGTCATTAGGAAATTAAGTAAAATCATTAGGAAATAAAGTAAAGATCATGTTCCATGAAGATATTTTGTAAAATTCCTACTGTAAATATATGAAAACTTAACTTTTGATTAGTAATATACATTGTTAAGAACTTCATTTGGACAACTTTAAAGGCGATTTTCTCAATATTTAGATTTTTTTGCACCCTCAGATTCCAGGTTTTCAAATATTGTCCTATCAAACCATACATCAATGGAAAGCTTATTTATTCAGCTTTCAGATGATGTATAAATCTCAATTTTGAAAATTGACCCTTATGACTGGTTTTGTGATCCAGGGTCACATATTATAATAAGATCCCCTTTCTACCTTACCAGGGGAGTGAAATCTTTTCACATGCTTGCAGAAAAAGACTTCATTTTCTGGGTTGGTAGATGCAACGGGGACCTGATTATAGCATTTAAACACATAAAAAATCTGATTTTAATGTCACCTTTAAATAATTCTATACAGGCCCTGATCATTGGAGTCTTTTCTCATGTGTGCATAATTTTTTCAAAGCACTGTTAATCTCTTTAGGAACTTTGAAAACTAATAATTTCTTTGACTTTCAAGAGTTTTAAACTGGTAAACTGAACAGCCAGGAGTCATTACCAGCAGCAATTAGAGTTGAGTCAGTGCTGTGGGTCTCAGTTATGACTAGAGGCTTTTCATAGTCAGAATTCCCTTCAGTCTCTTGGCACTTGGCACAGTTGGGGTTGTGGACTCTTGGGGAATGTTTCTCTTTGAGACCGACTATAAACCAACTACTGAAGAAGAAATGAGGAGTAGATGTTGCATGTGTCAGAAGCAAAAATATGTCAATATTTACACTGATGTTTAGACTGACACGCACAGTGTGCGGCACAGGCCTAATGTATCAAACATCTGTGTGACAGCTCACTGATTTAATGTTTTCACCCTAGATTAACCTGCCAGTTTGCTTTTTGAATATTTTAACAGTCCTTCTCTAATAGCTCATTTAATTTCATCTTTTCAGTATAAGTGAGATCCAACTATATATATATATGTTCAATAAGTATAAATACCGCAATATAAATATCAGTGTGTTTAATTGTATCTCTAATGCCAAAGAAACCTTTTGCAAGCTGAACTGAGAATTGGACATGGTTCACAAATCAAATCAATTCACTGACTCAATGATTTGGTCGCAGTAGTTCTGAACAGCTCACTGGAGGGGAATATTATAAATGAACAATAACTTAAAATCAGTCTAGTTCTCACACAAAGATATTGTATAGGTCTAGAAGATTTAGAAATATAGTGCACAAGTTGGACAGACTACTTTTATAAAGCTTGTTTGGTGTTATTTTTACTATTTTGGAGCTGAAATGCAATGCTCATTATGAACTGTCATTGTGTTGTAACATACATGCATACAAAAAAAGTAAATTCATAAGGATTTTGTAAGATTTACGCAGTTTTACGCAGTGTTTGCATATAAATGTGTCTTAGCAGGATGTGGACACAACCACGGTACAATGACAAAAATCCATTCAATCCTTTTTTTTAATCTCCAAAAAATCTAAATAGTCTCAATTATCAAGCCGTTTGCATTTTCTGAGCTGTATGATGTCATACTGTCCTCCATTGTCTCCGTGCTCGAGCAGCTGTAGCGACAACAGTGTCTAGTTAGCAATGCAGGTGTTTTGTAGTTGGATGTAAAACTGAAGGAAGGAAACATCACTGGTCCACCTCCTCACCCTCACACCACTGACCTCTGAGGAGATTTGAGCGCATGCCATGTTTCATTCAGTTGATCAGCTGTTCAGTTATGTAAGCACACACAGAGTCTAGTCAAAGGTCTCCATCGCTGTGCACTCTGACACCATATCCACTACAGTATCTTTATCTCGATCACACCCTCCGATCTTAAATACACTTCTTGTGCTGGAAGATATTAAACGTGACAAGCCTGCCAACACTTTAAGAGGTGGAGAAAGGGAATGATAAAAACAGAAAGGAGGAGACACAGACACGTATCCCCTCACAAACACAACACATACACACGGCACACAGTCCCTGCAATTACTCTCTAGAGAAATGAGAACTGGGACAGAAAATGTCAGGAACAATTAGTGAGAGACACATTCATGAGATAAACGCAAACATCCATGATAATTAAACATGCAATAATTAATACAGCGCCACAGAAAGGGAGAAGTTAGTCTGTATTTGCATTTAAAACACAGCCAGGCAAATATTGGAAGACATCTGTAATCTGCCTCTCTCTCGCATTTTTCCCTCTCTCTTTTTTAGTATGAACGTTCTTGGATTGAAAAAAAAAAAAGTAGGAAGGAAGGAGAAGGAGAGGAATGAAGGAAGGAATATGAAAGGAATTTAAGGAAGTAAAGAAATGAGGAAAAACTAAAGCTAAGGAAGTAAAAAGGGAAAAGTACAAATGGAGGAACCAACAGCAAAAACAAATAAATAATGCATAGAAAGAAAGCATAGAAGAGAAAAGAATAATGGAAAGGAATAAAGGAAATTTAGAAAAGGAAGGATGGTAAGAAAGGAATAGATTAATGGACATAGGAACTGACGAGTGGAAAGAAGAATGGAAAATGGACATAAAAAGCGAGGGATAGACAGAAGGAAGATATAGTAAAAGTTTAGGAAAAAATAAGTATTTGATGGAAGAAAAGTGGCAGGAAAGTGAAAGAGGGCAAATAAGACAGGAAGTAGCTAAATAAGAAAAAAGGACAGATGTAGGAACTGATGGACAAAAGGAAGAATGGAAAAACAAAAACACAGAAGGAAAGGCTTTAAGAAAAAAAAGGCAGAAAGGTGGGAAAAATTGAAGGAAGAAATTTAAGAAAAAAAAGAAATTATGGAAGGTAAAGAAAAACAAGGAAAAATGAACCTTCTTTAAATTCTTTAGAAAAAAGGAAAGGAAGGAATAGAAACCGAAAGGAAAAAAGAAAATACAATAAGAAAAGGGAAGGAAAAAAGAGGGACAAGGAACTAACAGATGTAAGTAAAGATGGAAAAATGGAAGAACAGAACTAAGAAGAATGGAAGGAAAACTAAAGAATTGAAGGAAAGGTAAGATAAGAGGCAAGAATGGAAGGAAAATAAGAAAGAAAAATCAAAAGGAAATGAAAGGAAGGGAATAGAAGCAAGGTAAGGAATGGAAATGGAAAAAGGTAGAAAAAACAATGGATAGAAGGAAGCATGGAAAAAATGGAAGTAAAGAAAAAGGAAAGGAAGGTAGCAAGGTAAGGAAGGAAAGAAAAAGGGACCAGGAACTGACAGATGGAAGGAAAAAATAGAAGTGAAGAAAGATGGAAGGAAAATTAAAGAATTGAAGGAAAGGTAAGAAAAGAGGAAAGAAAATAAAGAAGAAAGAAAAATGAAAGGAAGGGAATAGAAGCAAGGCAAGGTAAAATGGAAAGAGGTAGAAAAACCGATGGAAGCATAGAAAAAAAATGGAAAAGGAAAGGAAGGTAGCAAGGTAAGGAAGGAAAGAAAAAGGGACCAGGAACTGACAGATGGAAGGAAAGATGGAAAAACTGAAGTAAAGAAGAATGGATGAACAGAAGAAAGGAAACTGGTAGAAAAAAAGTAAAGGAATATAGGAAGGTTAAAGTATTAGTTCACTTCCAGAACAAAAATTTACAGATAGTTTACTCACCCCTTGTCATCCAATATGTTCATGTCTTTCTTTCTTCAGTCGTAAAGAAATTGTTTTTTGAGGAAATCATTTCAGGATTTTTCTCTTTCAAAATGCAGTTTAAATGCAGCTTCAAAGCGCTCTAAATGATCCCAGCTGAGGAATAAGGGTCTTACCTAGCAAAACAATCAGTTATTTTCAAAAAAAACAAAAAAACATTTTATATACTTTTTAGCCTCAAATGCTCATCTTGTCTAGGCCTGCCCGAACTCTGGTTCAGAACTGGTTCAAGACAGTAAGGGTATGTCGAAAAACTCCCATCTCATTTTGTCCCTTTACTTCAAAATCCTCCTACGTTGCTGCAGAAGTACCGACTCAGTGTTTGCAAAGTGAACATGCAAAGAAGATCAAACACTCTTTACTAAAAAAAAGTAAAACAGCGACATAGGACAATTTTGAAGTTGGAGAAAATGAGAGTTCTTTGACATACCCTAACTGTCTTGAACCAGAAAAAAACAGAGTTCAGGCAGACCTAGACAAGATGTAAATTTTTATTTATTTTTTTTTTTTTTTTGGACAATAACTGATCGTTTTACTAGATAAGACCCTTCTTCCTCGGCTGGGATCATTTAGAGCCCTTTGAAGCTGCATTTAAACTGCATTTTGGAAGTTCAAACTCAGGAGCACCATAGAAGTCCACTATATGGAGAAAAATCCTGATATGTTTCCCTCAAGACACATAATTTCTTTACGACTGAAGAAAGAAAGACATGAACATCTTGGATGACAAGGGGGTGAGTACATAATCTGTACATTTTTGCTCTGGAAGTGAACTTCTCCTTTAAGAAATATGTACCAAAGTAAGAATAGTAGTAAAAAGGAAACTAAGGAAAATTGGAGCAAGCAAGGAAGCAAAAAAAAAAAAAAAAAAATGCAGAAAGGAAGTAAAAAAGGAGAGGAAAGCAAGGTTGGAAAAGGGAAATTAAGCAAGCAAAATAAGGAAAGTAAGAAAGCAGTGAAGAAAGAAAGAACACTTTTAGGAAGTACATTAGGAAACACAACTCAGGATACTAAGACAATATTAATTGTTTCACTTTGGACAAAAATATGTTCATTTTATGCTTCAAACTCCATATAATTTCCAAGCTTTTCCCCTCTACCACCCATGAAATCAGACACAATTTGTCAAGTAAACAAGCTATTAATCTTTTAAACGGTTACAAATCCTGTATTCTGGGCATGAATGATGAATTATGTATGATAGATATAAGGAAAAAAAAAACGTCACTAACAACAAACATTTCAGCATTTGTTCTGTGCCAGAGAAAACAACATTTTCCCAGGCAGTTGTTTAGCACTGTACCCAAACGTTGCCGTGGGTCGTTTGCTAAGTGCGGTTTCTAAATCTTATCCTGCACGCTGCCTCCTTGACAGTAATTAAGAACGGCAGTAAATCATATTTCCACATTTTTGAGGGGCAAAGTTCTTTAAATAGCTCTTTAAAAAGACATACTCCCAGGCTGTGTTAGGCAACATGTTTTTCATAACCAATCATATCGTATTACATCATTTTTCAAAGGTTTTGTATGATGCGAGTCTCCGCGCATATCGAGTCTGTTTGTGATTTATGAAGTGTTGTTTGGCAGCCTGTGTTTATGCTCTATGTGACAATGAGAAATCTGTCCATCTTGTCAGGATACCAAAGGAAGGAAGGTAGACTTAAAAAACGCCTTGGTTACAAGCCTCAGAGGTGATATCGCTTACACGCTGGTATGGATGTACGTATACTGAGTTTTATCACTGACAAGCACATTTTGATCCATTTACACACAGTACGTGCGACAATATCCTGTATCCTCATACATATATAGATGACGCTTTAGTAAAACGTCGCGCGCGGCTGGATTTAGCATATAAACACTCACGCCACGTGCCCACTGTTTGTTTCTCTCTCCAGGTTCCTCCATTACCGCGGCTGTTCTTCAAAGCACACAGATGTAACGAATGTCGCAATATCTGCTGCTTCAATCCCATTCGACACACTAGCTGTGCCATGACAATGAGCCTCCAGCACCAAAACCCTGGCCATGAGTTAAAGTGGGTGCCCACAGGCGTCTATGTTATCAGGCTCGGTCACATTGGCACCTCCCTTGGCACATATTAGTGAAAAGCAGGGTGGTTTCTGAGGATAATGAATCAGGGATGTTCCTGAACCCCGTATCCAGAGCAAACGCTGGGGTCAACACAGAATGCTAGTGTGGTTAATTGGTTTGGGGAGATAACAGATTTGGATTATTGTAGCACGAAGAGACAAACAAAGCTAATGGTTTCAGGGTCACAGGCTGTGTCTCACCAACCCTCTGAATGTGCACTTTCTCATGATCTCTTACGAAACACTAGCCATTGGTTCGTTTATGTATTATTTATCATATTGTAAATATTATAACAGCTAAAGGGCACTGTTATCGATGTATGCAACCCCTTCAGCTGTGATTATTATTAAGTTGGCTACTGATCTACTATTTAAGATTATTATTATTCTTCTTCTGAGCCAAATTTCGGTAGCTATCTCCTCCTAGAGCTTTCAAGCTAGAACCACCAAACTCGGCCCAGATCTTCAGACTGGTCTGACTCTGTGTGCTGTATATTTTCAGACTGATCCGGCTTACAGTTTTCCTAAACCAGACTATCAAAACCACCAAAAATGACATCAATTTTTGAGAGTGTTCAAATGAGCCAACACTCTTCAACACTTCCCAGAATCCCTTGAAGCGCAATCAAGCTTCCCTCCCCTGGTGAAAAAAACAGCATATGCTGGTAGGTATGTTTTGATGCTGGAATGCTGGTTAGGTAGGTTTTGATGCTGGTTTAAGCTGGTCCTTTGCTGGTTTATGCTGGTCCTTTGCTGGTTTTTGCTGGTCATGTTGCTGGTCAAGGACCAGCATGAACCAGCAAAGGACCAGCATAAACCACCTAAGGACCAGCTTAAACCAGCATCAAAACATACCTACCAGCATATGCTGGTTTTTTCACCAGGGTTCTTTGTATTATTTCCAATCAATTTAGACCCATTTAAGCTTCCACTCTAATATTTCTAATCTATCTGTCTAAATCATGCTAGCAACATGCTAGTAACATGCTAATCATGTTAACAACATGCTAGTAACATGCTAATCATGCTAACAATATGCTAGTAACTTGCTAATTATGATAGAAACATGCTAGCAACGTGCTAGTAACATGCTAATCATGTTAACATGTTAGTAACATGTTAATCATGTTAGAAGCATGCTAACAACATGCTAATAACTTGTTAATCATGATAGAAACATGCTAACAATATGCTAGTTACATGGTAATCATACTAGAAACACGTTAACATGCTAATAATGCTAACAGCATGCTAACATGTTAATCATGCTAACAGCATGCTAATCATGCTAGAAACATGCTAACAAAATGTTAATCATGCTAGCAACATGCTAGTAACTTGCTAATCATGTTAGCAACATGCTAGTAAGATTCTAATCATGATAGAAAAATGTTAGCAACGTGTTAATAATATGCTAATCATGTTAACTACATGTGAGTAACTTGGTAATCATGCTAGTAACATGCTAGTTACATGCTAATCATACTAGAAACATGCTAACAACATGCTAGTAACATGCAAATCATGCTAACAACATGTTAGTAACTTGCTAATCATGCTAGCAGCATGCCAATCATGTTAGAAACATGCTAATCATGTTAGAAACATGCTAATCATGTTAGAAACATGTTAATCATGCCAGCAACATGATAATCATGCTAGCAACATGTCATGTTAACAACATGCTAGTAATATGCTAATCATGCTAGAAACATGGTAACAACAAGCTACTAACATGTTAGCCATGTTAGAAACATGCTACTCATGCCCAAAACATGTTATCAATATGCTAATTAGGCTAGAAACATGCTAGTAACTTTCTAATAATGGTAACAACATGCGAATCATGCCAACAATATTGTAATCAGCCTATAAAAAACACAAGCAACAAGCTAATCATGCTAAAACATGTTAACAACATGTTAAATCATGTAAGCAATGTGTTACATCATGCAACTCCGATGCTTCAAACTTTCAGGCTAGGCTTTCTCAAGCCAACTTAGTTATATATCTGTGATGTATATATGCACAGTACAGTGTCTTATTGCTTCTAAAACGAATAAAATAAAACAAAAAATGTATGGAACTATTTTTTTAGTGTTATTAAAACTGTTGGGAATTCTTTAAAAAAAATTAAAGATTATTAAAATTTAAAGACAAAGAAAAAGAATTTCTTGCACATTAGTACATAGTTCCTGACATGTAAACTGTGGCAGAATGTTATTTAATTAATGAATGCTGCGCAGTGATATAAACAGTATCTTAGTTAACATGAGATAACAGTTACAGTATGTATTTTTATGTGAGTTATTGTATTGACAGATTTGCATCAAACACTGGAACTATCCGTAAAAATGCACTATAATGGGGTGTTCACACACAACACATTTTTGCTTTCTACTGTGGTGGTCATGTTAACATGGACATGTTTGACTGTTGCATTTGCTTCTTTTGCAGCATCTCTCGCATGACACAGAGTTCAGAGTTAAAAAAAAATGTAACTTTTAAGAAAACACATCTCGAGACACGTCTCATTCCACTTATCGCATTTCATGTTTTTGATACAAAAACATGTTCAGTGTCAACAACCTTGAACACGTTTTTGCACTCCACTGTGCTGTTTTCCATAGTTTTTCTGTGTAAAAATTTGCTAAATGAACGTTTTAACATCTCACTTTTGCCTCACGTCTTCTGCAGCATCTCACATGACATGTCGTTTAAAAAACATGGCACTCAAGTTAAAGAAAGTTAAACGAAAAAAAAAACATCCCTAGACCTTGCATTTTTTTCCCATTCCAGTGCCACGTGCCTTACATTGTTTTAACGGATACAACGTTATGGGTATATTATTCATAACATGACTAATTTCATATTAACACATAAATTTAAAGGGGACATGACACGAGAAATCAAATTTGCCTTGATCTTTTGGCCTATAAGAGGTCTTTGTACCATTAACACATCCTGGAAGTTTCACATATTAAAATGTCCTCCTCATAATAAACAAAGAATTTATTTAAGTAATAAAAATGGCTCATTTGGATCTGAGGTGCAAGGTGGCGTCACCCAGGCACAAACATTTGCATAAACACTGCCTCCAGAGCAAGGCATTGACGAATAGTCATCTTCTCACCTTCTCACCTTCAATGGCTAACACGCTGAATGTGAGCGTTGCGTTGTGCAGTTTGCTTTTCTGTTCATGATTAGGTGTAGTTAACCCAGGATAACTTTTATCTAGAACATCTTTAAATATTCAAAATCTTTATACATGCGTCAAAACCCAATGTCTTCAGACCGAACTGCAATGTCATTTATCTTTGAAAAACCTTTCCCAAGTGTCCTCAAAATCCAAGTTGTACGTCTCCTTGCGAATGCCCGGACCAGCAGTAATACTTTGTAGCTGGTAGTCATATGCAGTAATTAATTTCAGCTGTCAAAGCAAGCAGCACATCACTCTAATTCAAAGACTAGACGAGATGTCATTTGCTTTTCATACTTACTTTTCATTATTTCATAGTCTAGTATCCATAAATTATTCAATCTAAGCATTTTACATCATAGATTATTTATGCTTTGTAGCACTTTGACAAATTGTATTGTGACAGCGGTGCCAATGGAGAATTCTCAAGAACTGGATATGAAGGGAATGTCATTCAAATACGTTCAGAGTTCGGGGACGGTTCAGCATGTGTGCTCAGTTTTGTAATAAACATTCCCCAGTCCCGGTGTTTACAACGGCTCCCTCATAGCACATGATAATCAATTGTTTATATCAAGGTTTCAATTCGCTTTCTACACAAACACAGCCGTAAGAAATTTGCACTCCGAGCGAATATAAATTGAACCCGACAACGGGTGACAGCTCGAGTAGAAATAGCACGGCTTATGTTTATCTTTGCTTTAGGTTTTGTTTCTTTTCATTGCTGAGGAGAACGCTGGGAACGTGCCACCCCATGGAGCGAGCCACTGTTTAAGTGGGCTCCTGGGACGCCGGGAGATTTGAGCACAAACAGTGAACTCTCTTATGAAATCTGCCTGCAATCTTACACTCATCTGCGTTCTCTTTCGCTTTATTTTCACGAGAGGCTCGTCCGGCAGAGCAGAACATCGATCCGCCAATCGAACGTGTGGGTCGGCTCGGCACGGCACGTCTCCTCCCAGGCTGTTTAAAGCACTTAGAGATATAGCAAACAGAGGGTGTATAAATACATTATGTGCGTATTATAGACTCACATGCGCCAATACCACTCGAACACGTCTACAACTACGTCTACTGACCTATTGGCGATTCTCATCTCATTTTTCTTCTCTTTGCGACAGACCGGATCTGCAACAGCAGGCGGCGGCCACTAGGGAGTGATGCAGAAATTGTCTTCAAATATTGATTCTTGAACCAAAAGCAGTGTTGGGTCGGACTACGTATCAGGTTCATCCTCAGAGCACGGCGGCCTCTCGGGTCTTCATTCTGTGTCTGCATCAGGATTTAGCGGCTTTCTGCTTCCGTGGAGAACATCCTGACACAACATATGCAGACAGACACACCTTTGCAGAAAATGTTCAGTCATCATACAGCATGTGCACTTCCAGTCGACCACTTGAAGCGAGAACAGGATGAGCTTTTCCCAATAGCAACAAACCTAAAAATATACCTGGCGCATCCCAAGAGAGGGCTGGCGGTATCCTGGGCTTCAGTAATGAGAATTCGAGATGGCACTCGACCCTGTCTCCCAAGGCTCAACACTGGAATCACAGTGGTTCTGATACATTCATCACAGCTCACAAAGCAGACGGTTGGAGTCTGAGGGGGCTTTGAAGCCTGGAAGACGTCTGGGCAGGCCCAGGGCGAGCCTAGCATACAGGGCTGTCTTGTAGAGAGAAAACTTCATTCAACACTTCACAAGCCACCAGAGGCCTGAGAAAGGCATACAGAGATAAAAACACAATGGACTGCGTCCTTTCAGCACGTTCGATCCAACCCTGGGAAAGGTAATGCTCAGCAAGAGCCAACAAAAAGGGCCGATTAGAGTTCAGAATTCAACTTTAGGTTCGGTTAGAGTCTGTGGAGGAAGTCATTGAGATTAGAAAGCCAATGATGAATGGTGGAGCTGATTCTATTTCAAACTTTATTACGTTGGAGTATTGGGCACGAGTTATGCCTCTTCACATCGGAGCTTATCTTTAAACAAGTTCATTATCTCAGTCAGCACATTGCTAGCCTGTTCAGAACTTTACAGAGTACTTTTGAGAGCTTCACAGTTAAACCAGAAAACAGAAAGTTAAAAACAAGATATTGTATATCCTTGTGTAAAAGTGCACTAAGTAACTTTCTGGTTATGTTTCACTGGTAGGCCGCCTGAACGTTATACTGCCACCTAGTGGCATGGATGTACTGTAAAAAATTTTGTTTCGTTTTTATGCAGATTTGGCAACCCCTTACTCCCCTCTGGGTTGCCAATGAGTTATATTTGGCGAGCATCACGGTCCATTGTGTCATTTGTAGAATAAAACAGCTTGTACTTTTGAAGTAATCAGCATTTAAAACATATTTAGCATTATTATTAATTTATTCAGGTTTTAAATCTAGTAAAAAAATACTTAGTGCACCTTTAAGTGGATCTTTTTACAGAGTAATATAGATGTTTTTGCCAGCTGTCAGTTTTAAAAGTCTTTTGTAGGGGATTGCATCTGTAAAGCTCACATTACATAATATTTTACAGCAAAGAGGAGCTGTATTTTACTGCAGTTTACCATTGTTTTACTGATGACTACATCGCTTGCATTTCTACTTTGCATTTGTGGAAGGAAGCTTAATAAATGTTTCTCTCGTGAATTCCATCTTACACCGATAATAAAAGACTAGAAAACGGAAAACGTCTCCATATGATCTTATCTACTGCAAAAAAATAAATAAATAAAAAAAAATAAAATCGCCCATGAATTTTTTATTTGTTATGATGCTATTCATCAACTCTAATTAGAAGTGCAAAATGACTTAAAGGAAATATTTTCAGGGTAATGACTTGGCCCAGAAGAGCAAATTGATGATAACTTGAGAATCACACATTTAAAGCAATCCCCACCCTACTCATGAATATAAAGTTTGCTGTGTGCTTGGAAGCGGATAAACAGTGTTAAACTACTGTCTCATCATCATCAACCTGACTAACACACATTTACAGACACACAAGCTCCAAGATAGGTCTGAACTGTCCACAGTTTGTCCTACAAGTCCCACGTACTATAATCTGTCTCACACATGCACACGCATACGCACAAGAAAGCCGGTGGAGATCCAAAAAAGTCACTTTCGGCTGACAGATGCAGTCTCTCACATGAGCACCTGTGTGTCCAGCATCTTCAGTTGGGTTTATACAGAGATCCTTGTCCATCCTCATATCTTCTGTCAAAGCAAGGTGGCCACCTGTAGTCTACAATGAGTTTGTCCATCTTTCACATGTACAAAATCCTCTGTAAGGTCAGTGTCTTAAACAAGAGGGTCTCCTTTTCCAGTAGAGGTTGGTAAGGAGTCCTGGGCGTCTTGGTAGGGTAGCCATGTTCTTGCTATCGTGTGACCTAAGGATAAAAAAGAAAAGGTAGATTAAGGATTATATGACACAATGGAAAAATGTCTACTTTGACAACACATTCTCACTCCCAACTCGTCATACATTGACGCTTGGTCAGGACCCTTTTTGATGCTCAAGGTACCCCTTTAGCGTCACTTTTGGACATGCAGGGTCCTACACTGATTTCAGTTGTTTGCCTTAATTTAATAGTTTGCATGCATTTGTGAAAAAATCTAAATAATTTTATATAAATTTATACTTTCATTGGAGCACCTAAACCCACCCTTACCATAAACTTATCCACTTCTGAACAATATAAAACACGTAACAGGCAAATATAAGTACAGTCACAGGTATTTATTGCAGAAACTGACCATAAACAAGCAGTACAAAAGCATTACAAACAAGTCGTGTTGCATTCCGAGTCTTCTGAAGCCATATGACGTCTTTATGCAAAGAAGAGAGTAAAACATAAGGTTTTAATCGCTGAAAATGATCCTGCTCCATTAACACGCTCACATCTCATTCAAAAAGATACTCCCGAACATTAGCATGATGCGAACGGTCAAGAAACACACATGAGCCAATGGCATTTCACAGCCAAGGCTGACGTAACGCTTCTGCTGGCAGGCGTTATTTTTTTTATTTCTTTACGCACAAACAGATTAAGCTTTATGGCAGATGGAGATGGATCTCATCGATTCCTCTCACAAATCGATCGTTTTGCCTCGGAAGACTTTGAATAGTAATACTTTTTTAATAAATTATGATTGTAGCTGTATCTGCCAGTTATATCTTGTGACGAGTTGGGAGTGAGAACGTGTTGACTTTGAGATGTTTGAGATAAAATGACTTTTCGGAAAAAAAAAAAAAAAAAAAAAAAAAAAAAAATATATATATATATATATATATAATATAACTTTCTAAAAATATAACATAATATATATATTTCTAAAAATATAACAAAAATATATTATATATATAATATAATATAACTTTCTAAAAACAAAAAAGATTGAAAAAAGGGTATGGTGAAAAAAATGTATCTTGCTTTAACCATAAATTTCCTGGATTTTGTTAGATTTATGTTTAAGTAAATAAAAAATACATATAAATAAAAATACATATAATATAATGAAATTATTATTTTTTTTAATATTACTATTTTATTTTATCTAAATATTATGTATACTATTTTATATAAATTACATACGAAATAATTATTTTTTATAGTGTGTAACAAAGGTATATTGTTGTAAATAAGTTGATTATATTATATTATATATATATATTTGTGTGTGTGTGTGTAAAAGAAGTCTTTGCTCATGAAGCCTGCGTTTATTACATAAATACATACATATATACATATATTGCCAATAGGCCAAAAAAAAGTTTTAAAAAAATATTATGTATACTATTTTTGATCAATTCTATATATTTGAAGGAAGCAATCTCATATGCTTTAGTGCTGGAAAGGGACATTAAGCTGCACAGCAGCTGTAAGGTGGAAAGCCAGGCAGTGGAGGAGGATAATAAAAACATAAAGAACAGACATTAAGCGGCTGGTACAGGAGGAGAATGTAAAGGTATAAGAAGGCAGATGGAAAGAGACAGAGAGAGAACACAATATGTATCCTGGCTCATCGCCACAATCTCCTGTGACATGTGCGCTGAAGCCTGCTGGTTACTGTTCCATTTCCACTGCTATTAAATAGAGAATTAATGCTCACTGGAGTAAGACACAACCTCCCGCCTCCCATCTGTGACACACTGCAGCCCATTGGCCCCTGTAGTGGCAGAAGGCGGGGCTTAGCCCACTGACAGTCAACTCAGCCAATAATGGACTCAATAAACAGAGTCATTAATTCTGAATGAAAACCCAGAGCCGTCATTCATTTCTCATCTCTCCCTCTTTCCAATTTAATTAGGACTCTTAATTTGAAAGTCTCAGCGGAGCTCATAGCCATAATGCATTTTAATGAACACAACAGATGTTCTGCTGTTACTTTATAACTCAGAGCAATTATTCTTATGGCAGTTGTGTGTTCTCAGACACCGTTATGTTACAAACACTTCACCGGTATGTCACACCTGCACGAAACAGCAGTCGCCCCGACGTTCGCCAAACAAACAGAAGCATATCTCTAGTCTTTTAATTTTATTTTGCTTTATGAGGTATGCATTTTTGATTTTTAATAACTGACTTTCTGTATCAAAACCTGATCAATCAATCTATTTTTAACTTGAATACTGGGTTCAGATATGAAGATGAGCTGGTGCACAAAATGTATGTCTTTAAATGCAAATGAGTCAGTTTTGCAGTTTGCTTTTATGCCTTTTTCAGTTCAAAGCTAGCATGGACCAACAATGTTGTCTTTGCATGTTTGTCTAGGCTTGGCTTTTGAAAATTCTCCTTGGGCCTTTGAAAGTTTTCTCTGTACGACTGAAGTCCTCTGGGATTTTTTTGCTGAGCCACAAACTCTGTGGAGTGACTGAAATTTTATATATCTTCAAGCCTTGCTTATTCTTTAATAAGTCTCTTTTAGAAAGTTTGAGTGATGTGTCTGCCTATAACTTACTGTAGGACCATCTTTTTAAAAAAAAAGTGCTTTTTGAGAAGCCAAACACTGTCTCCCTGCAATAATGTGCTTATAAAACAAGTCAACATTTGAAGAGGTGTGTTTAATTGTTGTACAAAACCCGAAATGTGACAATTTTATCTCAGAACATATCCCTTCTTGTACTCTCAGGAGCTTCAGAGAAGCTTCTTATGAGTAAGGCCTCAACAAAACGTTGCTTTGAAGAATGGTTTGCCTGAGAAAAAGGCATTGGGAGAAGGGGTCCTCAAAGAAACGTCTTCTGAGAATACTCCTAGGGAGTGTTTTGATGGCATATATAGTAACTCTTAGAAAAGTCTGTTTAAAAGGTACTTCTATGGCAACAAAAAGGTTTTCAGATGCCCCTCTTTCCATGAGCAGAAGATACTCTCTGTGCCAACCTGGCTCTCTAGAACTTGAATGTAGCAGGTGGCAGATTGCAACCAGGCTTTAATCAGCGTGGTCCTGATTTCCTTAAAGGGGACATCGGATGCCTATTTTCCACAAGTTGGTATGATTCCTTAGGGTTTTCATGAAATGTCTGCAACATACCTTGGTTAAAATTCATCAATGGTAGTGTAAAACAACACCGTTTTTACCTCGCCAAAAACAGCTCTGTTCACAGCGACTCATTTCGGTGTATGTCTCTTTAAATGATAATGAGCTGCTGCTCACCCCGCCCCTCTCTTACGTTTTTTTGCAGCTCAAGCGCAGAGAAAATGGTGGACCGCGTACAACTGGCTGAGGGCAAAATATGCAAATGCAGAACCGTCCGTGAGCAGTCGTGGGCGGAGCCTGTGCGGTATGACATCATACTTCTCAAAAAATCAAAACGGCTTGATAATGGGCCTTTTTCACAGTCTGCGTTCGAAATCCGGAAACGGCGAGTAGTTGTGTAAAATAACTTCCGCTGTAGCCTGTATGAATGGTAATGCCTATAGCACGGGATCGTTGTGATTTATTAATGAACAATTCTTCATAGATGTTTCATCAAATCACATTAAACACAGTTTCCAATCTTTAATCAGGTATTACGAAACGAGGAAAAATGTTGTCATGATATTCCGACGCACATTTCCTGATTTAAATACGAGCGCACAAGCTGCGTATGCACAATACTTCAGAGACAGACCAGCTTTTTATTTAAAAAATGCAAGAAAAGCATACAAACACATCACATTAAAGAGCAAAAAAGACGTTCAACAGGTGTTTATTATGATAACAATATTGCATTGCGCAATAATAAAAACAGTAACATTAAAAATAAAATGAAAACAGTGTATATTCCGAGTATTTCTCCAGCAGTAACGTGCAGCCGAGTGCAGATTATCAGTTAAAAGAATCTATTTAACCTTACCATATATGTAATCTTCCAATTTAACGTAAAACATGTAAGCGAGCCGTTTGTGTTGTCGGTGTTGTGACAGTCATGAGAATCTGAGAAATCATATTCTGAGAAATTCTCAGAATATGAATATATATATATATATATATATATATATATATATATATATATATATATATATATATATATACGGTTTTAATTTTATTTTAACGTTATTGTTTTTATTATTGCACAGTGATTACTACTACTATGTCACGTTTAAGATGATAACCAGTTATCTTAAAATAACTCTGGAATGAATAATGAAAAATAGAAATTTATTTGAACAACCCTAATTTGATCTAATACGTGAGGACTGTATCGAAAGCAATCCTAACATTGTTTTATGAGATAAGCTTGTCTGATTTTGTTACTCTTTAATGTGATGTTGTTTGTATGCTATTCTTGCATTTTTTTAAAATAATAAGCTGGTCTGTCTCTGAAGAATTGTGCATACGCAGCTTGTGCGCTCCCATTTAAATCATGAACAACATTTTTCCTTGTTTCTTCATACCCGATTAATGATCGGAAACTGTGTTTAATATGTTTTGATGAAACATCTATGATGAACTGTTCATTAATAAATCACAACCATCCCATGCTATGGGCATTGCCATACATACATGCTACAGCTGAAGTTATTTTACACAACTATTCGATGCAGACCGTGAAAAAGGCCAATTGAGACTGTTTCGTTTTTTGAGAAAAAAGAGTGAATGTATTTGTATCATTGTAGGGAGGTTATGTCCACTCACTTCTAAGACGCATTTATATATGAACACCATGTAAAAGTGAATTTTGCAATAAACCACAAAAATGCGACTCGCATTCACTTGGTCCACTCACCTTGGTGGTTTTGACTTTGTTACCGGTGCTGCAGGACCAACCAGTCAGGTCTGGAAGAACTTTACACTCTTCGCCATCCAAACATGGGTGCATTTGGCACCACCACTTCTGCAACACGATGGAAGCTGAAAAAGAGATGGGGAAAATTAAATATTGAGCTATTCTCAACATTGTTATCTTCAGAGTGTCACTTACTATATACATAACTGAACATTGCTTGAATTTTCATCTCAAGTGACAAATTTAAATGGAGTCAGTGCACTAAATGAGCAAAGAATATTCTGTGTTGTAAAAATTTCAAAATGATTAAATTAATCAAAATTATTTTATAATTACATCAAATAAAGGCCTATTCACACAGTTGTCATCTGCCACTTTAAATGCTCGAGTTCATTGTTCATCAGCTGGAAAAAAAATATTCTGGAAGTTGTTATTGTTACAACTGTGGCTTTTGACTGTGCTTTCTCATAGTTTTAAAACCTTCTAGCCATAGTTATTGTCCTTGGCTTGAACAACCTGTAATAATGGAAAATTTCAGGTGTAGGTTTGACTTGCAATGGCATGTAAAACAACCAAGATGACTAATACAGATCTCATTACTTCCCAACTGTGAAACATACATGAAAGATCAAGAAATGGCAAGAATTTTCTCACTAACAAACACCTGCTGAAGCACAGGTTGAATAACTTGTTGTTGACACCATACAAAAAGATAATAGTGTGAAAAAAACTTCCTTTTGCTACCACCTTGATGTGTTATAGCACAGGAAGTCATGCTCCATCATTCACTCTGAATAGCGGTACATCGAAAACAGCTTCTCCAACATAGCTACAAGATATCTTATTAGATACAGAATCACTTCTGCTATCAAATGTTAATTAAGAGGTCTATAACTGCTGAACCACAAGTGGCACCACATGAAATTAAGTTTCAACTTTAAATGAACACCACTGGTTGAGCCAAAGTTACCAGATTAAATGTTTTTAAAGCAACACTAACAGTGTTCACAAATTAATTGACAAATAACTTATGACTATAGTGTACACAGGCTTTCCAAAAATGGACTAAAAAAGATTCGAGAATAAAAACTAAATATTTTATTTATCTGCACGTCATGTGATCATTAACCAACATCAGAGAATCATGAATATCCAAATGTGTTTTTAAATTATTAAAATATTAACCTAAAGGGAAAGTTCACCCAAAAATGAAAATTACCCCATGATTTACTCACCCTCAAGCCATTCTAAGTGTATATGACTTTCTTTTTTCAAACGAATGCAATCAGAGTTGTGTTAAAAAATGTCCTGGCTCTTCCAAGCTTTATAATGCCAGTGAACGGGTGTTGAGATTTTGAAGCCCAAAAAAGTGCATCCATCCATCATAAAAAGTACTCCACACGGCTCTAAGGGGTTAATAAAGGCCTTCTAAAGCGAATCGATGCATTTGTGTGTGAAAAATATTCATATTTTAACTTTATAAATGGTAATCTCTAGCCACAAAGAAACATGGGTCATGAATTAGAAGTACAAGAAGATTTGTAAAGAAAAATCATGGAGGATTTCGTTATAAGCCACCGGAGCTTACGCTATACTTTTTTTTCTTATACAAATACATTGGTTCGCTTCAGCAGGCCTTTATTAACCCCCTGGAGCCATGTGAAGTACTTTTTATGATGGATGGATGCACTTTTTGAGCTTCAAAATCTCAACACCCATTCACCGCCATTATGAGGCTTGGAAGAACCAGGACATTTTTTAATATAACTCCGATTGTATTCGTCTGAAAGACGGGGTGAACCATGCCTTTAAATACAAAATAGAAATATCATCGGCTGACAAAAAAGTACCTGTCTTTACATAGTGAGCTTTACACCTTAAGCATTAATATCTTTATCAAACCCAAATAAAAGATTTTACCAAGACAATACATCTGAAAACAGCCTTTCTACTCTGCTCTAAGTCCTCTTAGCAGTCCAAGCTCTCTCATGTCACTTCCAAGCAAGCCCGGTTCACTCCAAATCCAGTTCTGAGAAGCCAATCAATAGTCTGTTCAAATGAGGCTCATTGAGATGAGTGTGTCCATGAAAGAGCTGCTCACAAGCCCATTGTCGCCAATAATAGGAAGAGAGAGGATATACACAGCGAAAATGAGCTTTACATGGAATTATGCAAAGGAACACACGCAAATCCTCTCAAGCATCGTGAGTGAACGCCTTACACCAAGCCGGGACATGAAAGCAGGGGTTCATACAGTGTGTGTGTTTGTTGATTTGGAGAGCAGGACGGCTACAGTATAGCAAAAGGATGCTGTTGTAAATCAACAAAATTGGCAGTTGGAAAGGCACTGACATATAGTAACTACTGTGTGTCTTTCTGTCTGTGTGAAGCCCACAGTTTTAATGTCTGATTGCAGTGGTTCAGAAAATCAGTGGGTGCATAATTAGCATTAATGTGGGCATTATTAGGTATAATGGCAACTTTACGACACTATGTTTTCATTACCGACAAGAGCTCTCCATAATTTGTCAGCGTGAGTGTGTTGTGAGACTAAACAAACAATATGAGTGTATTCTTTGACTTAGCACCCAAAAACAACTGCTGTGAAAATACATATTGGTCATGGGCGTCCGCTTGCTATGGAGAGCTCAGTCATGATTTAAATTCACATTAAACAAACCTTTTCTTCAACCCTATTATCCAAGTTATTATCAAACAAAATGTGTCTCCATTTTCCATTTGTGATCCGATCAACCAAAACGCCCAGGTATCTTAATACCAAGTGTAAACAGAAGTTAAAGGGGCCACCGGATGCAAAATTCACTTCTACATGTTGTTTGAACATAAATGTGTCTTGGAAGTGTGTGTACACAACCACCCTATAATGATAAAAATCCACCCAATGTGATGTCACACAGACCAAGGCCCCTCCCACGATTGTTGATTGACAAGGCCGTTTTAGCATTGACCCGAGCTGAGTGAGCTGTGAACAGTCCGCCATTGTTTCGCCTCTAAGCGATTGAGGTGTTTTGTTGTTGGATGTAATAATGAACATAGCAGTCGCCATTTACTCCCGACATCTAAGCTGCTATAGACGCAGAGGATTACTTTTGTTTTTGAAGGGAATGCACCCCGTGATCTACCTAAATGCGTCTATGTTAGCGCAAATCTTTCGTGATCCAGCTTCACCTATAAAAGAAGTGAGTATAAGGTTTTTATGCAGTGTTTCCCCTACCATTATATTATGGGGGCGTCCCGCCCCCCTTGAAGGTCAAGTTAATTTTATTTTCAACATAGCGCAGATTACAACAGAAGTCATTTAAGGTTACCTTTCCTATAGAACCTGTATATACAGATCTATAATATTTTATTAAACTTTTTTTTTTTTTAATTACACGACGGCATGTCATTTCTGTCTCTACATGGACGCGCGTCTATAATTTCTCCTCCGCAAAAACACAGACAGGATCGCGAGTCCATTCATAAAAATGGAATTTACTCTCTAGCGCGGAATGCCAAGGAATTTGTTGATTTTTGGATAAATAAATCAAGAGTGAGTCTGTCACTTAATTCGGATTGCGATATGTACTAGTGTCTGTGAATACTGAAACGCAAAAAGACAGTTTAAATATGAATCCTGCATGTTCCGTTTGCCTCTGTATGTATGAATGGCAGAGACGCGGTTTTGTTTACTACATAAATACTGAAGCACCCGTGACGCTCGCAGTGATTTTCGGCCTCTGCATCTCACTATATGACTACATAAACGCATAAACTTAAACTGAATTTTACCGTTTCATTTGAGAAAACTAGCATCATATCATACTGTATACGAACTAAACGGCAACCCATCAAAATAAAAGTACAGTTTAAAATGTAACAGAAATATATAAGTCTTGTATTACTTTTGTACAGTAAAATGTAGGTCTTTATATATTCCTATTTCTGCCAAATTTAAATAAAACAATTAAATGATAAAAATAAATATTACTACAAACCATTTAATTGTAGAAAAAATACTACAATTATTATTTAAACTTTTTAAACTGAATATTCACACAATTTTTCTTCCATGTATTAATTTTAACAGTAAACCTCTCTTTGTTTGGCCAAAAAATAAAAGGGTTTAATTTTCATTTGATTAAAAAAAAATGTTTAATGCCTTCATTTGATTATCAGAAAAATTAAAACAATAATTTATGGGGAAAAATGAAAAGACTGTAGGGCCCTATTGTTTAAAATGTTGAAATTGAACATTTTGGGACTTCTTTTTTCACTGAAATAAATGTTTTCGTTATTACTCAGAGAATATAAAAAGTACTGTTGGGTACCGGGACCAACCCCCCTTTTTCAAATCAGACCATTTTCAGCTTCTTGGCTGTGTGACATCACACAGACCAAGGCCCCGCCCACGATTGTTGATTGGCACGGCCGTTTTAGCACTGACCTGCCCCGAGTGAGCTGTGAACTGTCCACCATTGTTTCAATGCCAGAGCAGGAAAAGACAAGAATGTGAGAAGAAGTGAGTATAAGGTTTTTTACAAATCTTTGCAAATCGCCTTTACTAAAAATGTGCTAGTTAGCAAGTTCCACGGCTAAATGCGGCTAAAGTTTACAGTCTCTCAGAGAACTGCTCGTCACCCCACAGAAGAGAGGGGCGGGGTGAGCAGAGCTCATTAGTATTTAAAGGGACATGCACCAAAACAGCTCGCTTGGAACAGAGCTGTTTTTGACAAGGTAAAAAGGGTTAACCAAAGTATGTTATAGACTTTTCATTAAGACCCTAAAGAATCATATCAACTTGTGGGAAATGGGCATCCGATGACCCCTTTAAAGGAAATTATTACTTTTATTCAGCAAGTATCCATTAAATTAATCAAAGGTGACAGAAAAAAAAAAAAAAAACATTTATAATGTTACAAAAGATTTCTATTTTAAACTTTCTATTCTATTTTGAACTTTCTATTCATCATAGAATAAGAAAGCATTATGGTTTTCACCAAAACATTATGCAGCACAACAGTTTTCAACACTGATAATATTAAATGCTTCTTGAGCAGCAAACCAGCATATTAGAATAATTTCTGAAATGGCTGCTGAAAATTCAGATTTGCCATCACAGGAATAAATTATAATTTAGAATATCAAAGTTGACAATTAAGGTTAAGAACCTGAAATGGAGCATTGGTTAAAAAAGAACAGTTTTTCTGATTTTATAGCACATGACAAAGCAGGTGTTTTAGACTGAGGATTTGAAACTTCCCCGAAGAAAAAGGCCAGCTGAGCTGCTAAAGCTTTTCAGGAGTTAAATGGCTTTAGGTTTCCAGTTGTGGACACCTTTGTCTGAACCTCTTTTCAGCTTTTCCTCACCAAATCTCTCGCTCCACCGTTTAGGCATTTAACTGGATAGAGTTTGGCCAAAGCCCACATACTTGGAAGGATTTTTCTCACTTTTAGTGCTGAAGTGGCAGGGACAACTGCAAGACGCTGATGGTCCTTCTATTTCCAGTCTATCTGAGGATATGAAGGCACTAATTTAAGCTTTGATTTCCTGTATAGCGCCGTGTTGGATTTAGACAGATGTGAGAGACTATCCAGGATACAGAAATATATTTGCTACCTCCATTACGGAGGCATGAATGGACTGTGTTTGAAATGTGTCTGACATCATGTGGCGGCTGAGGAAACTGCAAGAGAAGACGCCGGCGAGGAACGTAAGGAAAAAAATGAGAGAAAGGGGGACAGATTGGAAAAAACTGGCGAGAGGGAAAAGCAGAGAGCAAGATGGGATGGGAACAGCATGTCAGACATCTTGAGAAAGTGTCTCACTGTCTGTCTCTTCTTGTTTGTGTTTGTAATTGTTGGCACTGGGGTTTGTGGCATGTTGTAGTAGGCCTGGTGGGGGAACCCAGCATGTGGTAATCATAAGTATTCTAAATCATGCAGACTTTCTCTCACAAACACACAAACATTTCCACTATTGTCAATATGACAATATGTCACAATGAGAGACAACAGGAACAACAATCAGCATTTCAACGTGTGTGCTTGCAAACTTAACATTTGCAAATATAAGGAGTTTTATGTTTATGTTAGTCAACAAGCCATAATTTGTACATAAATTCGAACATCAGATATTGGTCTGTTTATTTCAGCATCCCGACACAGCAACACTGTCTCAACCAATGATGTGCATTTGGGGCGGGGCTATTTGTTTGTCCAACCAATGACAGAAGGGAGCGTGTTTGAGAAACCTGTTTGATAACCATCATCACAGAGCATATTTTTGCATATCACCCTGGTTCCCTTGACAAAAGGGAATGGCTTTTAGTAGAGATGCACTGATTGCAATTTTCTTGGCTGATTCTGATTTCAGATTTTTTGTAAGTGTGACCAGCCAATATCAACTTTCTTTTCTTTCTAAAAACTACAATCCAATCCAATGCAAAAAAAAAAAAATATTTACATAATAAAAATGTATTAAATATCACCATTCCCCCAATCTGGACTAAGCTCCAGATAATCTCTATAAATGCATTTACACTGCAAAATGTAAAAATTGGAAATAATTTTATAATATTCAAGTTTAAATATTTTTTAAACATACAAATAAGAAATGTTGCGAAAAATACAATGATACTTTTAAATATGAAACCAAACCACCATGTGGCAGAAAATGACTGTGAGTCATTTAGTCATTCATTCAACCAATTCTTTCAAATGGCAGATTCATTCAGAATTTTTTTTTCTTTTTTAGATGCACTATGCATCTATAACTTTCTATAACTTTTCTTAGTTTTGATTTCTGCACGAGTCTCTCTCACATACTCACTCAGGCTGCGCAAGCCTCATCTGGCAATACAAAAATACATTATCATTTGCCGTAAGTGTGACGTCAAAACGGATCAGATCAGAATTGGCAGACTGACCAGCCGCTCACCTGTCTGGGTCGATCATGCGGAAAAATGGCTAATTCCGGTCCCTGGCCGGTCGATCGGTGCATCTCTAGATTTTAGATTATAGTCAAAAATACAGCTCTGTGACAAATAAGAGTTTAAGATTCTTAAGACACATTTTGTTCACCATGATAATCCTCCGTATGAATTTTGAAGCCTAAATACAGTCGTCAGAAGCTAAACGTAGGCTATAAACATACTACACCGCAGTCACATGACTTTAGTGCCACCATCGTTAAGTTCCCAACATGATTTTCAGTCTTTAAAAACATTTTCCCTAAAATTTTAGTTTGAATGGTTCAAAAAATAACACAGCAAGGCTGAAAAAGGTGACTAGTGAGTAGATGAGTCAATCTAGATGACATTTTGTCTCTGACACCTCTGCAGTCCCATTTAGCCACTTATTAGCAACACCATTTTTCAATGAAATCCGAGAGCTTTCTGATCCTGCATAGACAGCAACACAACTGACACATTCAAGGCCCAGTAAGGTAGTAACGACATTGTTAAAATAGTCCATGTGACATCAATGGTTCAACCTTAATTTTATGAAGCTACAAGAATTCTTTTTGTGTGCAAAGAAACCTAAAATAACTTTATTCAACTATTTCCTCTCTTTGGTGTCAGTGTTCACATTCAAGAGAGTACATTTCGTCTCTTAACGAAAGCGTTTCTCAACTAACACACCTCACATTGTGGTTTATACGCCAGAGACTCCAAACTCCCTAGTATCAATCCAAATCCATTTATACCCGTCTATTAGATTACCCAGCACTCCGTCTTAGCAGCACAAAGCTTGAAATGACCTAATTTACAACACTATCAGCTTAGCTACAGATTCTGCCTTTGACACACATTAATGCAGTGTATTAATTCAGTATCACTCTCCGCAGGCTAACAGCACATTTGTCTCCTTAAGGATATGCCCGAAGAGCAGCGCAGGAAACACACCTAACCCCAACGACCTATTTATTAAACAGCAGGCATTCCGGCTCACGAATCCGACACACGACTCGCAGTGCATCAGGAAAGTCACCGTGGGTTTTCTCCACATATGCCAGTGCATAAATGCAACTTCAGCCGTACATTGGCACGAGATAAGGAGTAAGATACAGGCTGGATGTAAATGACACTCTTTTGTAATCTGATTCACTGCTGGTGAGACTAATCACTGTTTAAATAAGGGTTTATACAAGGGCCCAGCAACAACAGATGGAATCAATACAGAAAATTAAACCAGAGTACCAAAAAACTGAAAGTAATTATGTTAGAGCAGATTTTAATGGCTGAAGTCATAAAAAGCTACAAACCCAAATTAAATTTGCTGACCAAACTGGTAGCACACCAATCAGTGTGCTAAGCCTATTTGTCACATTTCACAGGTGATCTAGGGACTGGTCATTTGCCTGCCTGAAACCTAATGCATAAAAATGAGTGTTTATTATAAACATTTAGATTGTAAGGTGATTTCAACAGATTTTAAGCGTAATAATGGGAAATGAGAAGAAGATAAGATTTCTAACCCTAAAACTACTTTTTTGTGGTATTTTATATATATATATATATATATATATATATATATATATATATATATATATATAAAAAATATCTTTTTTTAATTACACAACACCTGATTCTGATTGGTTAATTGCCTGCTTGATACCTAATGCTCAATGAGTGTTTATTATAAAAGAAAAGATTTCTAAAGATTAATCTGAATGCAAATTTATCCAAATACCTGCAATCTAAAACATTTATTTATTTATTCATTCATTTATTCAATCACTTACTTAGGCAACATAAAAAAATCAAATAAAATAAAAAATAAACCAATTACAGAGTACATTACAATATTTAATTTTGATTATTTAGTTATTTTCCTGCCTTATTCCTAATGCACACAAAAATATAATCATATATAAATATTATCGTTTGGACTGTGTGTTACACTGATAAAAAAGTATAATACACTGATAAAAAAAATCTAACCAATCTGAATAAAAATATTGTCCTAGTACCTGCAAGCAAATATTTAAATATTTATTTTCATTCATTTAATCATTTCTTTAATCTTTCTTTCTTTATTTACTTACTAATAAAAAGGCAACATCGATTAAAAAAGCAATTAAAGAGTACATTACAGCATTTGATTTTGATTAGTCATTTGGCTGCCTTATATGTGACGCACACAAAAATATAATCATATATAATAAATATCATTGTTTGGACTGTTGAACTTCAACAAGTGTAACAGTGGAAAAATATAAAATATAAAAAAATATATCCTAGAATATGCAAGAATATTTTATAAAATATTCATTCATTCTTTTATTAATTTTAAACTTTTTCAAACAAACCTTTATAACCAGTCGACTTTCATAGTTGTGGTACTCTTATGTCGCTCATATCACTTTATTAATTTGAAAAGTAATGTCATTTATTTATTTATTTTCTGTAAAATGGAATACTGTACAGCAAGTCTGGCATGACCGCAAAATAAACCCAGGCTTATGTTTGAATCATGGCTCTTCCTGTGGACAAATGTCTAGATGAACTAGGTGCTGGACTTATTAGACAAGGCCTTGATGTTCCCGCATGTGTAGCTGAGCACTGATACCCAAATCACAGATGGCAGAGGCTCAGAGGGGGCTCGCCTCAAGCCCCAAAGCAGAGCAGAAATCCCGGGCACATGGGGCAGAAAGAGAGGCCCTCATGCAGCGTAAAGCAGATCTCCCCACAGAGCGCCAAAGGGAATCTCTCTCCACCTTCCCTTCGCTCCTTCTAATGAGATTTTAATGGGCAGGTCGGCAGAGGCCTGCAGAGACTCGAGAGCTCACAGAGGAGTGACTAGAGATACGGTCCCAGCCAGAACAGAGCACCAACGGACCTCTACATCAGACGGCAGAGGTATTTAATCCCTTATTTATTACGTTCTTATTGAATGAGATTTAAAGTCCAAGTTCTCAGTGCATCATTGATCGAATTCTGATCCTAGTTGATTTGCCATAAGAAGGTATATCTCAAGTCTCATCCTCTGAAGGTTTCAATGAAGTTTCTTTCAGCTCTTTCTAAGACTCCTCTGCGGCTCTCACTGATGTTTTAACGATATGTGAATGGGTAAAGTGCCCTCTAATGGCCAAACTGAGGAACTACATAATACAAATATAAGCAATCAGATCTTTAAGTTACTTTATAATATACCACAGGAAAAGTCACAATTGCATTTTTTTCTTAACACTCTATTTTAACTCTGCATTTAAATGTAATATTAAATACATTTTCAGTATCTGCTGTTTAAAGGTGAACTGTATGGAGTACAAAATCACATTTTCAGGACCAAAATCCCTGAGAGTTGGCATGAGCATATTTCAAAAATGCTTCTTGCTAAGCTAGATGCTGGTTTGCAGCCAAACCATGAGTTACAAGTATAGTAAACCTTTAGTAAGACAGCAAGATACAAACTGCTTGCAATACACTACTGTTATAATACTGTTACAATAATGTTTGGGGTCTGTGTTAACTTTGTCAGCCATTTTTTAATTCTTGGTCTTTTAAATTAGTCTTATTCTTAGTCCTGTATCAAATGTAGTTTTTAGTTTAAACCTTGTCCTGTTTTTGTTTAGTCAAGTTTTAGTCAAATAAATGTCTGAGCATTTTAATCTAGTTTTAGTCAGTTAAATCTTAGACACATTTTTGTCATGCTGTATAATGTTTAAACATATTTTTTTTTTCCTCAAAATTATAATCATAAAGAATGTTGTCATTTGATAAATGTATTTTTGCACTTCAGGTTGCACTTTAACCAATCTGTCAGCTCACAAACATAGTTTATTTGACCTCATGTATTGCATTAATCTTATTATAGGCTCAGAGGTGGACAGTAGTGAAGTATTTTTAATCTGCTGTAAAAGTATTTTTCAAGTGGCTGTACTTTATCAGAGTGTTTTTCTTTAGAAAACTTAACTTGACAACATTCCAAAGCACAATACTGTACTTTTTACAGCACTACGTTTCATATTAAATATCATTTAATACTTAATTACATTAGCAATATATTACTTTCTTACTTTTACTCAAGTAAAATTAATTGAGTACAAGAAAATACTTCTTTGTTTAATTCCCTTAAGTGAAACAAACAACTACTTTTATTTATGAAATTTAGTGCAGTAAATAGTATGACATTATGCTTTGGAATGTCGCAAAGTAAAGCTTGATAAACTACAGATACTTTTTAAATTTACTTGAGTAAAGTAAAAATACTTCACTACTGTCCACCTCGTATAGGCTATATATTACAGACTATAAATTAATATCAAAGACTTCTGCACTCTCTCTGTCTACATTATATAAAATGGCAAAACAAATAAAAAATATTATAACAGATACTTCCAAATTTCAATGATGTTTCTCTGTTAAAACAATAGCGGTTGAGTAAGTGCATTTATTCAGCAACCACAATCGCAAATATAGTCGAGATCGCATGACAGAACACAGATTGACTGAATGACACTTTCATTTAACTTAAACATCTTTTATGGAAAACGCTAAACTTTAGCTTACTTGTTTGTCGGTGTTTTCAGGTTTTCAGATCATCGTCGGTGCTTCCGCAATGAAAAGCGGGGTTGCCAGATTGCAAAAATCTATCAAACGACTGAGCAGAAAATGTATCTTTTTTTTTTAGAGACAAGCTCTGATTTGAGGATTTGAACTGCTGGTATCTGGCAACCACAAACATGAACGGGTGTACCAACAGTCCGCAATTAATATTTTGTCTCCTTTTTCGTGACGAAAATAAAAAGAGGTTTTAATAAAGTTTTTTAAAAAATACATTTTAGTCTCGTCTTTTGTCGTCAACGATATTGCATGTTGGTATAGTCGCAACTATCGTTTATTGTCTCATCATCGTCTCCTTTCAGTCACTGGAAAAAAGCTCCTCAACGAACATTTTTCGTCATAGATTTCGTTAACGAAACATTTTTTTTTTTTTTTTAGTCTCCATTGTTCACCAACATTTATTTAGAACAATTAATAACCTGAATTTAATATATTTAAAATATAATATGCTCCTGTGACAGAAATCTGAATCTTCAGTGTCACATGATCCTTCAGAAATCATTCAGAAATCATACGCTGATTTGCTGCTCTTGAAACCTTTATAGATTTATTCATTTGTGCTTTACCCGCATTGGAATTTCATCACAGAACTGATGCCATATAATGTGACTTTTGTGAAGTAAAGCTTTTTCTCATGCTACATCAAACCAGTTTCTTTCTGGAAAAGCTACACAATTTCTAAGCTACTGAAAAATGTAGTTAGTTGTGTCACTACTTCTAGTTAGCTACTCTCCAACTCTGCTCTGAGTATTAGATATTTATGAAGCTTCTGAAGTGGAGAATATGTTCGTATGTGACCTCCCTCCGGAGGGCTATGTGGTCCTGAGGGAGAAAGTGAGACTGATGGCCTGAGGGATCTAGAGATCCAGCAATGTTGATAGAGGAAAATGACCCTCACCACTCTCTCCTTCACTGCACAAAAACACAGGTCAATCATACTGACTCTCTCTTACATCAGCACAAAGCCGACCCGACCTCTGATGTGAGTCCATAAACAGCCTTTCCAACTCTATTTCTGCTGTTCTTTGTATTGCAATAGTTTTAAAAGACAAAGCAAAATAAACTGCGTTTTGTTGCACCCACGCACATACGTGCATATAATCACAATATTCTATATAATAATAGTCAAATTAGTATATGCACACTACCGTTCAATTGTTTTTGCATTACATTTTTTAAAAATAAATGCTATTTATTGGACTTTTAATTAAATTTAAACTATTTTATTATTTAATTTATTACTATTTTATATAATTTTAATAAAAAATATTACACAACTGTTTTCAATGTTGATAATAAGAAATTAGCAGCAAATCAGCACATTTGAACGATTTCTGAAGGATCATGTGGAACTGAAAACTGGAGTAATGATGAAATTCAGCTCGTCCATCAAGAATAAATTACATGTTAAAATATAATTAAAAAAATATATATATTTCAAAAATGTACCATATATTATTTTATATAAAACAAATTAATTATTTGTATATAATATATAATATTATTAGTATATTTGAATTTATTACTATTCTTCTGTTTTTTATCCTTTTTATACTTTTTGGATGGCTTTCCCTCGGTTACATCAGATTCCTTGTGCCTCCGTAATACAGTCCTGTAGCCTCACATCTGTGGAAAATACAAAATGTGCATAGGACCCATTTTTGTCATTACATGAACTATAGTCAAAGAGAGCCATGAAAGTCATAACACAGAATACCTCCCCTGGTGCAGCCCTCCCTACTTTCTATTGGGGTCTTTTGTCTCGGATGTCAAAGAAGACAAAGAAGAAAAATGGCTGCCAGCATTCGCCCTCTTGCCTTCATAACTAAAGAGCGTACAGTATGACCGAAGGGACACATTTAAACCTCCTTCATCACCCAAACTACACTCTCTTGTCCTAAACCTTTAGGTAACAGAGAAGAGAAGGAGCGGAGGACAGTATAGTCACATTTGTCACACAGATAACAGCTCTGATATCAAAATTCACCTAATATTTTGCAAAAATCAGAGAGCTTTCCCAATGGAACCCATTTACAATTGGCCACAAGAGACGTGTTAACATATAAACGGTAATGTGTCTGTGCTGATCATGTGTGAATGGATCACCCTGAAAGATGGATGCTAAAACCAGGGTAAATTGGGCCATTTATTGTCCGTGTACATACTGTACTACAGTACTGTTGATGTGCTTATTATTTTACACACCCTCCGAGTATTTCTAACCCAGGCTCATTAGAAATATATGACTCTGCCTACATTTCTGCAAGACCTGAAATGTGTTGCGCCGGCTACATTTCACTGTACTTTTCAGAAGACATGTCCACAAAAGGTGCTATAAGCTACAGTGTTTTCTCCTTTGCAGAGGCGGGTTTATTAAACAATACAGTGTCATGAAAAAAACAAGCCTGTGATCAAAAAAGGTTGCAAAATGATACCAAAATGGTTGCAAAATGATATGTGGTACTAAATAGAGTATTTAATTTAATTTTCTTAGAAAATGTGTCATTAATTACTCACCCTCATGTCGTTCCAAACCAGTAAGACCTTTGTTCATCTTCAGAACACAAATTAAGATATTTTTGATGAAATCCGAGAGCTTTCTGACCAGTCATAGATGCTTCACATCGCCACCATACCGGGTGAGCTACCGAGCAACTTTACTATGTTAAAAAAAACCATATATCTTTACTTTTATTTTACAAAAAAAAAATAAAAAAAACTTTTTGACCATAAAGCGTAAACATTAACAAATGCGAAGCACTTACCCTCCACACAAGAAGGCTGTGCACGTGTCGTACCGGCCACCTGACCAGGGAAACAGGAGCACTTTACGGTCTGTGAACGTTCCTCTATCTTGTTCTTATTGCAGCACCGGTGGATTGCCACCACCTCGCAGGTTCCTTGTTTCACCTGGTACGAAGCTGAGGAAAAGGGACAGAAAAATCGAAAAATAAAGATACTTTCTCTGTTTTTTCCTAGTAAAGCTTGTCATAAAAATATGCACAAAAGCAAATGTTTTGCTCAGAGCAAATACAGATACATGCTGCTCTTCTGTTTCCCAGCTAGAGAAATTGCAACATTATGTAAAGTCTGATCTTTCAGTTAGCAGAGCAAGACAGCAAGCGATCAAAAGAGGAAATGCCAACTTAATTTGTGTATAGATGTAAATAAACATTATTTAAAGGTTTGCTTATGGATTTAACCCTAACATTTAATAATAATAACCCACCCAATATAAGAAACAGCATCTATATTTAATGAGAGTGGCAGTGTCTAACAAGCAGCTTAAGGGCTGCCAGGTCCAAGTCTTCGCTCTGTTTCTTTCCCACTTCCCCTAGCAGTACATACATAATGAACACTGAGCTCTATTCTTCTGTTCGGAGTGTAAATAAATCACTTGAGCATTGGATTTTTATTTATTTATTTATTTATTTATTTAACATGAGTGTTCAATTATAGCCAAATATTTCTCTCCAAGAAACTCAGGCTCCTCTATGCAGTGAGTTGTGTGAGTATCGGCTAATGGCTCATTGCAGATGCAGTGTGGTAATACGAATTGCCAAAATGCATTATGACATATTTAGAGCCGTTATAACAGGTGGCTGTGGAAAATAACATATCCAAATGATTTAAATCACAGTGTGGATAAAGTTATCAAATACCATTAGCATTGCTTAACTACAAAAGTAACTAGTCAGTCTGTGTTTACTGATAAATTTATATGAGGCATAACCATCTGCCCTGCTGTCATGAGAGAGAGCAAGCAGGCGACATGGATTTGAGGTGAACATTTATGAGTCACTTTCTTCTCTTGGGACATTGCTAGCCAACATTCATTATAGGATGGAATAAAGAGCCATTCACACAGTGCAGTGGATCTTTTTTTAAAAGTGAGACTTTATAACTTGAGTTTTTATAATGCTAAACTAGTGCATATTTACATTGAAAAGCAACACAGTGGAAAACAAAAAAAAATGCATTCCGTGTGAATGACCCCTAAGGTCAGTCTGAAATGTGTCTGATATTTAAGAAAGAAATGGAATGACCAGCAATGTCTAATAATGCATTAAAAAACATATTCCAGTCACACATACCATATCTTCAATACACAATAGTAAGAAATGCAAAAGGTCACACTGTGTATTGCCTCCTACAAAGTTCCCACTTACCAGTTCGGAATTGCTTTTCTGCAATGTGATATGCAAGTAATTTAGGCTAGAAAAATATGGATGCTTGGGTAATATCACATTTCTTCACCTTCTTTTTAGTGCTAATGCAAAACTAAGAATGTGAAAGAATTTTTGGAATGAGATGCACACATTTGAATTTTTATCTGAAAAAGTGTCTGTGATGTGATTTTGTATATGAAGCATTACGATACAATAAAAAAAAATATAAGTATCAAATGAAAAACGTAAACATAAACATAAAGAAAATCATAAATGATGCCTTGGAAGCTTACTGAAATAAGGTTAAATGAAGTATGAAGAATGTGACCATTTAACGTATTGTATAACTCTTATGTTGCAACAGAGAATTATCAGAAGTGTAGTTATGAGAAGTAGTCAAAAGAAGGCTTAAATGAGTAGTATTTTACACATTTGATTTCCATACTCGATTAAACTTCTTAGCAATCAATAAATCAGATCATCATAAATCATAAAATGCATAAACATTTGCTAACACTTTATTTTGATAGTCCACTTTAGACATTCTACTAACAGTAAGTAACTTTGCATCTGCATGTCAACTAGCCATTAGAGTATTAGTAGACTATCTGCTTAATATCTTCTAACAGTTTTTTAAACTTTGCAAGTATATGTCAACTTATTCTAAACCCTAAACCTAACCTAAGTCTGCTCTGAGAATTAGTTGACATGTAGTCGCAAAGTTACTTATAGTAGAATGTCTAAAGTGGACTATCAAAATAACGTGTAATCAGAATGCAAATTACAAATTATTATCAGCAACAGTTAGCTGAATAATCCTGCCATGATTCTATAATTGATTTGTAAATATGAAATCTTTTCATTGTAGTTCTTGTATTAAATCAGGCATTAATTAATTAACTCCTTCAGACCCTGTGCTCACTGAAATGGACATCACATGCTTTTTTGTTTAAACCAATAAAATGTTATGTTTTTAAAATATGAGCAATGCCTGGTCACTGATTGATCCCTGATCAACCAATCACAGTGAAGATCTGACTCCTAACTTAATCTGATTGAGCTACAGACATCACAAAAGAGAGACATGATAACCAACTAGACAGGAAGGCACGTCCTGATTTTTCTGAGTTAGATGTGTTCCTGAGTCAACATATTTTGTTGACCCTGGAACAACATTTTAATACAAAAATGTAATCTTGACCACATCCCTACACCTAAACCTAACCTTACCTATGAGTAATCCCTAAAATCAGAGGAAATGATAGATAAATGACACTGGTATACAAGCACCAAACACTGATTGTAAGCCTATACTTCACAAAAACTATAAACAGTTTTTTCAAATCTGATTGGTTAATCACAATGTTGTTCCAGGGTCAACAAAGATGTTGATGCAGGAACATGTTGTACTTGGTAAAATCAGGTTCTGCAGACAGGGAAGAGGAGGGACCCCACATTTTACCTTTTATATGCAAACAATCCCACCTAACACTGCTTGTTACTAACAATACTTGTTTAATGGCAATCTTTTTTATGACTCAAGGCAAGTATCACTGATACCAATGATTCCAGAAAATTGTTCTTTCTTCCTAAAATTTAACAACTGACTATAGACATTCACCATTACAGTATAATTAGCTTTCAGTTTTAACATTTAAATTTTAAAACTTTTTTAAAAACTTTAAAAAATAACAACTTCTAATTTAAGTGAACTTAAAAGAATCTTCACATAAACCCATTATTTAGCTGTGTAGAAAATATACAGAAATTGAATAAAGTTATCAAACACTAAATTCTAAATTAAATCTAGATGAATCCTTAAAGCAACAGTTATTGATTTCCTCTTTTTTCCTTTGATTAACAGACATCACAGCAGCTGGATTATTAGGTTATTTGGATGCTATTACTTTAAGAGCTGCTGCTGCTAAACGTGATGCAGATCTGACTAGAAAAACGCAGTTAAACTAGAAAAAACTTTATTTTTGACAGCACTAATCTTAACTAATATAAACTTCTCTTATTCTTTTAAATACACTCTTATTTTCTCGACATAAGCCGGACATGGTGTGTGTGCACACATACAAACAGAGCAACATGGTGGTTTCCATTTCATCAGGCCATGAACTCGCTCTCCCGCTATGATGTGAAGTTTGTTTGACAGCTTCCTCCTGGGAAAGGTGATTCTCCTCAGCTTAGAGAGGTCTCATTCCTTCTACTCTTCCTTCTCTTTTCATTTCCTCCTGTACTCACCCCTCTCCCTTCTTCCCCTGAGGCTCCATGTGTAGCCACATTACCCCATCACCCTGTCCTCTCTGCCCAACACGGACCCCGCCGACTGGGCTTTAATTAGAGGAAGCATGTGGAGTCCAGGGGGCGAACGCTTACAGGCTGGATGGCCGTGTGCTTGCCGCTCAAGAGCTCGACGCGCTCCGTCTCTGTCAGCGCCGACATCGCAGGATAAACAACAGATAAGGGCAGATCTCTAACTGTGACTATGACTGACACCACAGGGCTTCACGTAGTATGCTGCACGGGCATCGGAGAGATAATGAATGATGGATGGTGTGCTTCTGTATTCTGGAGATGAGGGGGCGGGGGATCTTTTTGGAACGAGAGGCACATGTGTGAACTTTATCTGAAAAAGTGTCTGTGATGTGTGATTTTGTATCTGGAGCATTACAGTGTTGTTATCATTAACTAGAACTCAACCAAGACTCATGAAAATATGTGCCTCTATATGCATTCCTGCAAAACTGAAATTACGTAACTTACTGCATGTTTTGCAGCAGGTTCAAAGTGAAATGTCAAGAAAGTGGCGCTAAAACACACGCTCAAAACCGTGACCGTGGCATGTTTTATTACGTTGGTACAAGCACGTATTGCTGCATTTTTATTAGGCTGCTTGAGGTACGTATTGCGGCTGTTCAAAACATAAAATATCCAGGTAGTGTCGCTAAAGGTTAATGCTCTTATGTTGGAAATATCCCCTAAACCAAACCCAACCTTAAACCTAACCGATAGTGTTAACAAATGCAAAAGTTCGTTTCAGAGTTTCACTGTCTCTAGTGTTCATTTCAACTGGAAACTGCAGCTATTCGTACATATAGGTACGTTTTGTTTGTTTTTTTCAGTTTTGCAGAATTGTACATAGAGGCATGTATTTCCAATGAGCCTATGCTGCATTTTCGGTAATTGAAAAAAGGTGAAATAAAATATAAGGGTCATTGACAGATTGGTATTTTCGACAGGCCAATTTTAAAATACATGAAATAGTAATATCTGTAGTAACTGTAGTAAATTCATATTAAAATTTACAATTACGTGATTTTAGTGTTTTTTCATCTTGATGAATTGGCCATAGCTTTAGAAAATGTCATGTGGTGCGACCATGATTTATAATATAAGTTCAGTATTACTGAAATTAATTCATTTCCATAACATGCTTAACATTTTTGTAGATGTTCTCAGTATTTAAAGTGTTTAGAAGCAAAGTATTTGCATTTATTTTGAGGTTTTTTTTTTTTTTAAATATCTCATATATCTCATATATATCATTTATAAATAATCTCATATTTTTGTTTTAGAATTTCAAAGTTGCCTTCTTAAATGCATTTAGCAGACTTATTTTTCCTGTAAATTGCATAAAACTGCTAAACATGTTTTTAAAATACAATTCACTTAAGCATGCTGTAGCAGTGATTTATATTTCAACCACAAAAATTAGATAATTTATTTTTATTTTAATACAGTTATTCCTATTATAGGTCACACCACATGATGAGTGGACGTTCCAAATGACCCAAAGGCCTTATATCATTAAAAATCTATTTAAAGAGACATGTGAAAAGTGCAGCACATGGCATTAATTGCAGGCACTTCTTTAGCCCCAGATATTTCTGAACTTTGCCCAATCTTGGCTAGTCAACTGACCCTTCGCCGGGAGAATGATTAACAGGCAATCTGGCCAATCATAACGCCAAATACACCGTTTTGTCCGACAAACAAACCAGACAGGAGAGTAGATTAAAGTCAGTGGACTTGAACTTGAAAAATGGTGTGTACTGACATCTTTTCACAGGTGAAACAAGATACCTTCTGATGTTCATTCATGTTTATTTGGTGCTATAATTAGTAAAGATGAAGAGATGATCGGTTCATGTGCCACTTCAACTGAGGCGCTACAGAGATCTGTCAGGACACATGAAAGAGCCACAAAATTGAACTGAATTTCTTTGTCGGACGTAGCAACAGTAACTAAGGGGGGCAGGTCTTTGTGAAGGGTCACTTTAGAGTAGCAGGAGGTTTCTGGCTCAGGTTCTGAGAAGACAGCATGGACATCTTTCTTACAGTAGAAAATGAAATCTGGAGTTTGTGCTTGACTGCAGGATCAGAATTAATTTTTTTGCATTTTTTCTTATATTGTACAAAGATTAAACATAAACCATTTTTCAAATTCAGTCAAAATTTACAAGCACAGAATTTGCCACCAAAACAAAACAAACTTCTCACAAAAGGTCACTATGAAATGTATAATAAACATAAATACTAGAAATATCTTCATTTTTTTTTGTTTGTTTGTTTTTTTTTTTTGTTTGTTTTTTTTGTGGTCAAACCACATGATATCCAAGTGTGGTAAACTACATACCAGCCATTAAAAAGGTTATTTTTTCCAAATTTGAAAAAATTAGTCTTTAACCTCAGAACCATCTCAAAGTAAAAAGTCTGCTAAAATCTGATTCTGTGGTGGCTGTGCTTTTGAAATCTTAATTCAAGAGATGAAGGATTTTGAAAGTTGGTTTGGTTAAAAGCATCTCCTAAATGTAATTGTAAATTTAGAAAAGTACTCAAAAAGTAATCAGTTATATTAAAGTAAATGAAATAGTTACACTACTTACTATATTTTAAATAGGGTAACTTGTAGTCTGTAACCTTTTACATTTCCAAAGTAACCTTCCCAACACTGATCGTATAACACTGAAGAATTTAAGTACTGTAGAAATGTGTCTTTTTTTGTGTTAAACTCTTAAAAATGAAGATTCTTCAGTGGTTCTTTGCAGCATTTTTTCACTAAAGATTTTTTGAATTACATGTTTTTAATTTTTTTTTACAAGTTTTTCAAATAAGTTATTCAGGTCAGAGGTTTTTAAAGGTTATTTAAAGCTGTCATTCTCTAATGGATTGGGTTCAGGCCCCAGATTTTACATTGGACATTAAATGGTGACCCACACAAAATGCACTGTGACCAATGTGAACATTTGCTTTTACTTTGCACAACTTTGTTCTTGGTTTTCAAGCATGAGGGCACGCCATACAACCAGTCCACTTCCATTAAATAATTCTGCACCAGAGTCTGACTGGATGCAACATTTCATGCCAAAAGATATGTGAAGTTTGTAACTTTTCAAAGTCGATTTATCAGCGTTCTTGTATCTCAAACTGTAGCGTATGGAGTGATGGCAAAGTCATGAGTTTAGTTCCCAGGGACTGCGTGAACTGATAAAATGTATGACTTGAATGAAATGTAAGGTGCTTTGAATAAAAGCATCTGCAAAACAAACTGTCTAAAAGTTTGGATTTTTTAAAGAAATACTTTTATTGAGCAAGGATGCATTAAACTGATCAAAAGTGACAGTAAAGACGTGTGTAATGTTATATAGAATACATTTCAAATAAATGTCGTTTTGTGTGTGTGTGTGTGTGTGTGTGTACTATCTATACATCAAATAATCCTGAAAAAGTACCACAGTTTCCTCAAAAATGTTGAGCAGCATAACTGTTTTCAACAATGATATTAAGAAATGCTCCTTAAGCATCAAATCAGCATATCAGAATGATTTCCGAAGGATCGTGTGAATTTTAATGCTGATTTAATGGCAACAGTTACTGCAAACTGTAATAATATTTCACAATAAATGCAGCCTTGGTGAGCATAAGAGACTTTTTTGACACCAAACTTTTCAACGGTAGAGTACATATAAATATATTATGCTTTTAAATTTTTCATGAGCATTTTCACAATCCACCTTTCTACTGCTTTAAAGCACCTGCTTATGAAATCACTAAAACTTTTTGATTCTAATTGGATCTTGATATTAACAGTGTAACTTCCCTGGAAGTGCAGCATGTGTTCCAGTTTGCACATGTGCTTGTGTGGGGGTTTTGTGCGCCTTGTTAGTGTGCAAAGAAGCAAGAGGTTGCAAGCTCAGGGGAAGACATCCTATCACCACCAAACCCCAAGAACAAAGGCCATACTGCCTCCTGCTGGCATAATGGGGTCACAGGAAAGACATAAGCACCAAGCGTACACATCCCACGTCCTACCCAAGTAGCACTTAAGCACATAATAACCCTTATATACCATTAACAGTCATTTACACTTAAATTGATGAGCAGTTCCCTACTGTGCAGAGAAATCACAACCATAGCCAACCAGAGGATGAAGGTCTCACACTTCACACTATCACTCATGTCTTACACCTTCCTCACACACAGGCAGGCGTCACATCTTGGACACTCCATCTGACACATCTCCTGCTGCCCCCGAGGACTACAGCAACCGACAAACCACAAAACCGAGCTCTGCGAGCATAAAAAAGGTTTAGATTGCTTGTAGATGTGGCATTACACTAATAATGACTGAACAGGCATGGAAAATTTGTGGTGTATGAAGAGCTTAAATGCATCTGAATAAGCTTTTCTCTGTATCTGCCTCTTCTTACACTCTTGGCAGCAGAAGTCATTTGTAAAATTCTCCGCCGCACCATTAAGCACAGTGAGCAGACTCCGGGGATAATCGTGCGTTTTTTGCGCGGCTTCTCCTCCAGGACCGCGACGCTGGAATTAACTGCTCGGCGTTCCACCATAGCCATCTTGTTCTGGATTTTAAAGCGCTGTTATGATGGTCTCAGAGTAATAAATCTCAGATCAGCCTGAAATCAAATAAGATTTCAAGCATGGCTAACTGTCTCTATCCCTGTGGCGGACGCATCTGGGTGTCGAGCTAAACGCCATTACCTTGAGCTGATGGGGCAGCCAGGCGATTGATATATTCTGACAGCGCGAGGCGGGTGAGCCTTTGTGCGATTTATCAAGAAGCATGTCTTTCTGCTGTCAATAGCCGACTACCGTGTCAGCGCCGAAAGGGCAGACATTTTGTGACTCAGTTTGAGGGAACTCGGTTGATTGCAATGACAATGAGTGCAAAAATGATGAAGGGCAGAACTGTCAATGTAACATGTTAATTAATTAAGTGAAATTAGATTTTTTAAAAATGTGCTAAAGATAACAATCCTGCCCTCTGATGCAAAAGACATTACATTGCTTCTAATTAATTCAATGAAACATTTTAATCAATTGACAGCTCTAATTAAAGTGACATAAACTGAAACTGTGATAATTAACAGTCTCCAGTCCAAACACATGAGAAGTTTTTTTGGTTTGTGTGGTTAGGTGTTCCATCTAGGCCTCTCATTTGATTAGTGACAAGGAAATTTGACCAAAATTATTGATTTTACATAATGTTTCTTTAATTTAACATTCCGTTTATCTCCTGATTCAAATTACTGTAGTTTTTTTAGAATCCCAGCTGATTTTGTTAACTCGATGTTTGTAACTCAATACATCTCCATGTCTCTGAAGCTCTGATGACTCATAATCATAAAATAAGTTGATTAGGAAAAAGAACAGCTCAGTTCATACACTCTTAAAACTAAAGGTGCTTCACAATGTCATAGAAGAACCTTTTTGTCTAAATGGTTCCATAAAGAACCTTTAACATCTGAAGAACCTTTCAGTTTTACAAAAGGTTCTTTGTGGTCAAAGAAGGTTCTTCAGATTACAAAAAGGTAAGAAAAAGATGGTTCTTTAAAGAACCTTTGACTGAATGGTTCTTTGTGGAACCAAAAATGGTTCTTCTATTGCATCGTTTGAAGAACCTTTTGAAGCACCTTTATTTTTAAGAGTGTACATTTATTTATGAACATCAGTTCATAAATAAAATAGACAATTGTTTTAAAAAACATATTGTTTAAACTGGTACTGCCTTGAGTTATTATTTTGGAATAAATGTAAAATGCTTAAAAACACTAAACTGATGAGGTTTATAATGATTTTAACAAATAGAATAGCATATTAATTACACTGTCAATGTAAAAATACAGTATAGATTTTTTTATTCTGGTAGTGTAAGTCATGTTTATTTAACGAAATGTGACTGGGACATAAATTTACTTTTAATTTAAAAAAAAAAAATGTAACTAATGTACATACAGTTGAGGTCAAAAGTTTACATACACCTTGCAAAATCTGCAAAATGTTAATTATTTGACCAAACTAAGAGGGATTGTACAAAATGCATGTTATTTTTTAGTGAGTACTGACCTGAATAAGATATTTCACATAAAAGATGTATAGTCATATAGTCCACAAGAGAAAATAATAGTTGAATTTATAAAAATGACCCCGTTCAAAAGTGTTGTTACCTGAATGATCCACAGCTGTGTTTTTTTGTTTAATGATAGTTGTTTATGAGTCCCTTGTTTGTCCTAAACAGTTAAACTGCCTGCTGTTCTTCAGAAAAATCTACAAAGGTCCTACAAATTCTTTGGTTTTTCAGCATTTTGTGTATTTGAACCCTTTCCAACAATGACTGTATGATTTTGAGATCCATCTTTCCACACTGAGGACAACTGAGGGACTCATATGCAACTATTACAGAAGGTTCGAACACTCACTGATGCTCCAGAATGAAAAACGATGCATTAAGAGACAGGGGGTGTAAACTTTTGAACAGAATGATGATGTGTACATTTTACTTATTTTGCCTAAATATCATATTTTTGCATTTAGTACTCCCATTCAGAAGCTACAGAAGATACACGTTTTCACAGAAGACAAAAGTTAAATTTACGCTGATCTTCAAATTCTCTTAATGCATTGTGTTTCCTTCTGGAGCATCAGTGAGTGTTTGAACCTTCTGTAATAGTTGCAAATGAGTTCCTCAGTTGTCCTCAGTGTGAAAAGATGGATCTAAAAATCATACACTCATTGTTGGAAAGGGTTCAAATACACAAAAATGCTGAAAAACCAAAGAATTTGTGGGACTGTAGGATTTTTCTGAAGAACAGCAGGCAGTTTAACCGTTCAGGACAAACTAGGGACTCATGAACAACTATCACAAACGAAAAAACACAGCTGTGGATCATTCAGGTAACAACACAGTATAAATAATCAAGTGTACATAAACTTTTGAACAGGGTCATTTTTATAAATTCAGCTATTTTTATCATTATTTTGCTTAAATAATTAACATTTTGCAGATTCTGCAAGGTGTATGTAAACTTTTGACCTCAACTGTATTGTTTCTAGATCATAACTGCATTCCTTTTTGAGAAAGCATAAGTGTTTTCTTCCTAGTAGCTGTTTTCTGTCTTAGTTTTTTTCTAATTTAAAAGATATTTGGTTATGAATTTCGTAAAATAACACCTCACGTGATGATTGGTTCAGCTTTCAAGAAAGAACATACAGTTACAGACGAATGTCTACGTCCATGACAGGAGAAAATGTGCAACGTGACACAAAATGAAACTAACAAGCTTTCTAACAAGAACACCCGTAACGTACTACCTGAGCCCGGCTGACATGTTCCACACACCTCCATTACTCAGACCAGGTAATAGCTCCAGGTTAGCCGTTGTTTTTAATTGGATGTGTCAAATGTCATCATAGGCTTGAACAATGTTGCAGAGACGATTGAACTTGTGTGTTTAATCTTTATGTCATGAGTGTAAGAATGGCCCAGACTGACAGAGACCAAAGCACAGCTCACAAAACACAAATGAGGTCTCAGAGTGGGTGGCCTTTGGCTCCAGGCAACTCACTTTGACACACTATATGTAGTATATGGAGGCTGAAGCAATGGCCACAAATGGTTCGTGTGGGCATGTTGGTGATTGTGCGTATACTCATTAAATGCAATGCGCATTGGGACTTTTCTGGTCTTCGGTGTTGGCTATATAAGGGCCTATTACAGGAGACAGGAACAAAGGCAGCCGCTCGAACGCTATTGTCTCTATTTACCTGCAAGCATGGACACGCATGACAGGACACGCAAGACAAGAAAAAGTGGTTGTTAGTTATAGTGTCTGGTTTCAGTGTCAACCATCAGTCAATGGCCCCTGCCTCGTTTGGGTGAGATTCAGACCATCCATTCCCATTAGTGTCCATGTTTCCGCAGGAGAACTTTACAAATGACCCATTACTGCTTCTCATTCAGACGCATGAGGGGTTAGTCCTGTACAGGCATTTATAGAGCTTCAGAGCCACCATGTGGCCACAAGTGACACTGCAATGAAGAACTTGCTTGTCAAGGTACAGTCAAGATATGACAGAGCCTATTTGGAAATTGGAAAATGGTATTAATTATTATACTTATGATATTTTGTGTAGCAATTGTGTATAATATGATGGTATAATTGCATCATTAAGACATTCACTTAAATGTAAATAATCAAATATATGAAAAATTATATAGAATATTATAAAATATATTTTATATAGATAGATAGATATAGATATAGATATAGACATTTCATCAGCCATCATTACTCCTGTATTCAGTGTCAGAAACATTTCTTATTTATAATGATGATGATGATGATGATGATGATAATAATAATAATAATAATAATAGGGCTGTCAAACGATTAATCACTATTAATCGTATCCTAAATAAAAGTTTGAGTTTGCCTAATAAATGTGTGTGTACCATGTGTAATTATTATGTTATAATATTATTATTATTAATTAATGTTACTATATATAAATACACACAAATTAATGTATATATTTAAGAGAAATGTTATGTATGTACCTTTTTTATTTACATTTAATATAAATTATGTAAAAATTATAATAAATACATCTACTTGTAAATATGTCTTAAATATATACATGAATGTGTTTGTATTTATATACACATAATAATTACACACAGTACACACACATACATTAGACAAAGTCAAACTTTTATTTTGAATGCGATTAATCATGATTAATCATTTGACAGCCCTAAATAATAATAATATTTTTTCATCAGCTATTATTACTCCGGAAACATTCCGTATTTCTTCTTCTTCTTCTTTTTCTTTTTCTTCTTCTTCTTCTTATTATTATTATTACTATTAATACATTATATTTTTTCATCACATGTCAGAAACACTTATCATTATTATTATTATTATTATTATGCATTTTTTTATATATATATCTTATATATATATCTTCTTCTATATATATATATATATTACTATTTTGTTTCTTGTTTTTTTCATCACCTATCATTACTCGTGTTCAGTGTCAGAAACACATCATATTTATTACTATTATTATTATTATTAAACTAATTTTTTCCATCAGCTATCATTACTCCTGTCTTCAGTATCAGAAACATTTCTTATTTCTATTTCTTATATATATATATATATATATATAGTATCATTTTTTTCATCACCTATCATTACTCGTGTTCAGTGTCAGAAACACATCATATTTATTATTATTACTATTATTATTATTCAAATATTTTTTATCAGCTGTCATTACTTTATAAACATTTATTCATTATTATTATTATTATTATTTTTATCATTAACAAGTGCTTAAAATATTGCATATTTTTATAAAGTTAAAAATGTAATTTATGATCAGTTTTATGGGTTGCACTTTATTTTACTTTTTTTTTTTACTTTATTTTATTTTACCTAAAAAGTACTGAAAATATAAGGCAATTACATGGGTTACACTTAGGTTCAGGTTGTGTAGTTATTACCCACTTATTGTAATTACTATAAGAAGTACATAACGTACATGTGAAACAGGACTGTGAAATCAAGTGTTACCATTTCATCCATATTCACTGAATAAAAGCATCAAATTCTTTAAAAATCATACTGACCCCAAACTTTTGAATAGAAGTGTATGCAATATAAAAATATGAAGAATTATACTTTAAATAGAGTACTTTAAATAGCACAATATACTATTTTACCAATTTTTTCAGCTATTTTACTTTTTCATTAAGTCTGGTCACCTGTGCAAAAAAAACAAAACATAATTTATTCTCCAGGACACTTTCTTCAACATCTAAATTGTAATTTTTTGTAGTCAAGTCAAGTTCCAGACTATTGGGGTGCAAATAGCTGCTTTGTGTAGCCAGTCGATGCAAAGTCACTCTGAAACTCTCCCCAACACAGACACTGTACGGCAAATAAAAGAGCAACGAATCAATGAAAAGCGTTGGCAGTGCAATTTTCTGTTTTTGCCAACAGTTCACCGTTTAATTTGGTTCTCCTGTGCAGTTTCACAACAAACTGTTTTTAACCAATTAGCAAGAATCTCCTTTGAAATTAAGGATAAGGCCGAAACTTGCGATGCCGTCCACTTTGGTGGTATATGAAATGTGAAAACTATGGTGACCTTCACAACGCACTGCTGCTGTAATTAGCATCGAGCTGATTAAAAACACCTCGGTTAGAAAAGTAACCTCTTCTCCCCGTCAAAATGAAAAGTAACATCATCAGTCAGACCGACTCGAGATGCTGGTGGCATTTCTGTGCCAGCAAAAAGGTCACCTTGAATTAGCAACAACTAAACAAAGAGAAGTCGTAATTAAAGAAAGTGTGATAATTAGCTGGAGCAACACTGACATTGGGGAAGGACTTTGCATAATATGAATGATTCAGCGAAAGAGCCGGAGTCTGACCTTTTGGCATGCTAAAATATTTATGTACTGCTGGTCACTTCGTCGCCATGAGGGAAGCTTTCATGAATTATGCAAATCAGAATTAGTTAGCTCGTGGGTGTCAATTAGCGTGGGGAAGTGGACATTATTTTAGTTACCCTCCCTCTTTTTTACATAGACGAGTAGGTCTGTATCCGTGCGTGTGTGTGTGTGTACAGAGGCACGCAGAAGTGTGACGATTTTCTTACCTGACCATTTAAGATCATACATATTAATACAGTCATTACTGAATTGTCCCTTCGCTTAAAACTCCTTACTGCAGAGGCATGAACTCTAATGAAAGGAGTGACTTTGCTGCTGTCCATTTTAATATTACTGCAGGGCAGGAGCACTATCATATAAATATGATACGGATGCAAACGACCTGCATTTAATCTCCCGAACAGGACGGCGCCGGCAATAACGGTAATTGTGTGTTTATATTAGAGTTCAGGCCATGTTAAATGTCCTTTATGGGTTGAAAAAATAAACTGATGTTGAAAGGTTTACCAACATGCTCTGTGATTTACACTCACTGGGTGGAATCTGATGATTTCTTTTATTTCCTACATTAATTTTGCATAGAAATCTGTGGAAATGGTGAAATGTGTTAAAAAGAGCTGAGAGTGTACAACACTCTTATTGGTAGCTGAAAGCGATATTGAATTAGCCAAAATATTTCAATGAATATTCCAGGTCCAGTAAAGGTTCAGCTTCATCAACAACATTAGTAGCATAATTTACCACAAAAAAATAAATTTTAAAAACAACAACAAAATCGAGATTGCGGTGAAGCACTTACAGTGAAAGTCCAGAAATGTGAAGGTTATAATTTTATGTCAAAACGTAGTTATTATGCAGGGTGTAAATTAGTTCTTTGTCATTTTTATGTCTATTTTAGGGTGTGATTTCACACTTTATTTATTATAAACAAAAATGTGCCTTTAGTCTCCCACAGGTGGTACAACATTTGCATACAGCTTATTCACAACACAGAAACAAAATACATCCATGACAGAGAATGGGAAAATAACACTAATGTCAACAATTATTCAATAAACCCTTTGACAATAGTACAAAAGAAAAGATCTCTTTTCCAAATTTTGGTTTAAAGCTTAAAGGTTTGTTGATTTTCTTGTGGCATTTGGTCATGGCAACAAAGCTAAATGTTTTTTTTAAGTGATTTTTTTTACACCAAAATAGTGTTAACATGCATACTGATTACATATTGTGACAATACTATTTTAATATTTACAGATTCCCCCAGTCCACTTTCATTGTAAGTGCATCACTGTAATCCAGATTTTTGAAACACAGAAACTCAATACATCCATAACAGAGAAAACAAAATGGGAATATAACACTAATGTCAACTATTATTCAATAAAGTGATTGACAATAGTACAAAAGAGCTCTTAAAAATATTTCCATTGCTCTGTAGTGCCTTTCTGAAAGCAAGTTTCAAATTCATTAAAACAGACAATGTGAAGAATCCTTTTTTGCTTTGTTTATGGCATTCTGTCATGGTAACAAAATTGAAAAATTGCACATAACATTATATAGATATTGATTTTTTTTTTTTTTTTCAGACTAAAATCGTGTTAATGTGTGACTATACTAGTTTAATTTTTACAGATTGGCCCTATTCGCTTCTATTTTAAGAGCCCAGTGTAACTCAGATGTATAAATGGTTAGTTCGCTTCCAGAATAAAAAGTTCCTTATAATTTACTCACCTCCATGTCATCCAAGATGTTCACGTCTTTCTTCAGTCGAAAAGAAATTAAGGTTTTTGAGGAAATCATTCCAAGATTTTTCTTCATATAGTGGATTTCAATGGGAGGCAATGGGTTGAAGGTCCAAATTGCAGTTTCAATGCTGCTTCAAAGGGTTCTACATGATTCCAGCCGAGGAATAAGAGTCTTATCTAGCGAAACTTCTGGTCGTTTTCTTATGAAAAAATAAAAATGTATATATTTTTTAACCACAGATGTTCATTACATAATCACATTGGAAAGGTCACACGTGACGTAGGCAGAAGTACAGACCCAAGGTTTACAATGCGAACGTGCAGTAAAAAAGTCAAACACCCTTTACAAAAAAAAGCTAAAACAACAATGTCAGACAATTTTGAAATTGGAGGAGAAAATGAGATAGAGTTTTTGAAGATGAAGACCTAACCACACGTGACCTTTCTAAATGATTACGTAATGCATGCTAGCGCAAGATGAGCATTTGTGGTTAAAAAGTCTATACATTTTATATTTTTTTTGCTAGATAAGACCCTTATTCCTCGGCTGGGATCATGTAGAGCTCTTTAAAGCTGCATTGAAACTGCAATTTCGATCTTCAACCCGTTGATCCCCATTGAAGTCCACTATATGGAGAAAAATCCTGGAATGTCTTCCTCAAAAACCTTCACTTCTTTTCAACTGAAAGTGAAAGACATGAACATTCTGGATGACATGGGGGTGAGTAATTTATCCAGCAAGAGATGAACTTACGAAGGACAGTCTTCTGAGCATCAGTGATCTGCTTTGAACTTGCAGTGTGAGAGTAAACCAGACAATCTGCTTTGTGATTATAAATACATACTCTCCTGTAATTAAGCCAACAGGGCTTTGACATACCTGTGTGTCCCCGCAGACTCCGTGTACCCGCAGAAACCGTCTGGCACGAGCGCATTACCAAGGTGACCAAGAGTACAACCTGCAACGGCCACACTGACCGCCCCCACAGCTTCATCTAGAGAAAGACCAGGACAAAGAGAGAGAAAGAAGGCGAGGGAAAAGTGTAAACATAAGTCACGGTCGGCCTCAAGGTTGTGAGGAGATGTCAACTGTTACCTTTCTGTCCTGTGTTCTCTGTTCACTCTCTTCCCTGTGAGCTGGCCATGTCTCCTCCTTTGTCCTCCACTGTCTTCACTCGCTTCCTCAATCACTGTTCGGGTCTTGAGAAGACAGGAAGAAATGCGGTAAAAAGCAGTACGTGTCTCTCTTCAACTATAGGTACTTTTACTTTTACTCATAGTTTATTTACTTTGTCTAGTGGATGTCATTTTGAGGGTTTTTCCCCTTTAATGAACAAATGTCATCACCTCCACATCTAAAATCAACATTCATTTTGAGATTTGTTTGACATTTGTTTAATATCATACTTCTCACCTACTGTTGCCTTAAGTGGTGGGCGATTTAGACATGATTATCCTATAGAAATTTGTCAACCGGTAAAGATTTTGGACTATCGTCTCTATCGCAGTTACACACTCACGTGACGTTGCTGTTTCTATGTGGTCATGAAAACATATCGTTTGCATGCATTTTTAAGCATTGCAATTTAAAAACAAATGATTTTAAGCCATCGAAATGATATATATATATAATATATAATTTATGCAGTGAAGAATATGCAGTGTTTTTGTCACTTTATTCTATTACTTTATACAGTGTTTGTAGCATTACTTATTTCTCTTTCTAGTTTTTTTTGTCCTGTTGCTTGTAATTAGTTTCTTATTCTTTTTTTAATTACCGACGGTTTACTTGTCTGCAGTGAGCTTAAGGTTTTTTTGTTTTTTTTTAGGCTAGTATTATGTTTGTGATACTGACACTGGTAACAAGAATTCTGAAATTTCTATGGTATCGATATCATAAAGACCTTAAACAAAGCAAAAATATATTGTGATATATATGTGTTTCATTAGTGGCAAGATTAAAATTAATAAGAAATATTTTAATTGAGGGGCAGTTATAATTTTGGTAAAAAGTGAAAAAGTGATATGTTGATTTAATCATAAAATCAAAACCAAAATGAAACTAAGGAACAGTCATAATTTGGGAAAAACTGATACGTTTAAAAAAATAAAAAAAAAGGCAGTGGCTATTTGCACTAAGAGCAAATAGCAATTGAATGCTATTTACACTAAGTGAAATTAGCATATTTTCTTAGCGAGAGATGGTATTTACTATTTGCTATTTACACTAATTGCAAATAGCTATAGATTCTACTTATAAGCCCTCCCTACACCTACCCTAACCAATACTTTAATTTCAACTTTTCAGTTATTCCCTTCATTTTTATTGAAATGCCTTTCCGATTTGAACCCAGGTCGATCACGTTAAAAAGAGCAGAATGCGCTTTATCTTCTGCACCACTGTAGCTTATGAGCAATAGTCGTCTTTTGTAGTGTTGATTAGCTCAATCACACATTGGTGGGAGGACTTAGTGTAAATAGACACTCTGTGTAAAAAAAAAAAAAAAAATAATTTAATTAAATTAAAATTAAAAAATAGTTGTAATTGGTGTAGTTTGTTTGTAAAATGTAATAATTAATATTTTTATAATGCATTTTAATGTTTAAAGACTGAAAACCAGAGTCTAGGACAATATTAAACAATAAAATCTGCACTTGAATGTATCAAAAAAAAAAAAAAAAAAAAAATCAAAGCAACTGTTATGTGACCTTCATATGACAAAAGGAAAAAAAAAAACATATTTGCTGGTTTCAATTAAAAGTAACCCCTAACACCCTTTGTTCAAGAAACACCTACATACAGGCGAGAAAATAAAAACAAGAATATGATAATAGAACCGCACCGATGAAACATGAGATTGGAAGGAAAGAAATAAAAAGGCCTGAGATGAGATGGAAGGTCTGAGGACAGAGAGAGAGAGAGGAATGAAAGTCCTGATCTAGCGGGGCATGAGAGAAACAGAGATGGGGTGAGCAAAAGAAGGGCAGCTTCAGAGAGGGATATCCACCCTCAGGGCCCGATGCAACCCCTGTTCTTCAAAGGCAACCCCGAATACGCACACAGGCAGTGGGGCCACAGAGATGGGACTGATATATTGTTTACTGTAGTTCACCTACCCCCGAGCTCGAAGTGATCTCACAACCACATCACACACTCCCAGAGACCACCGATCTTGCAAGTTCAATCACATACACACACATTCATACTCTCTTTTTCTCTGCTTCTTTCATATGTATAGCCACAGTCGCACATGCGCACAGTGAACCTGCCCATAAATACTACAAGTTGCCATGGGCGAAAAAAGACTTGGGTAAAAACACGAAACGACCAGGTCAAAATCCTGCTTGACTCTTTTACCTCGACAGTAAAATAAATACAGAGTAGGCCCACACCACACAGGTGACAACATGAAAAATGTACCATCAACATCTATACTGTCTGCAACCATTAATGCCAAATATACGCACTTGAATTACTGTGTTCAGGTGAATTATTATGTGAGGTATATTTACATTTAAAATTATAATAATTAGGCACACCTCCCATACTGTAATATGAATCAGGCTCAATGGTAAAACACCCAGATGTATTACAATAACAAAAAAATGAACATAAATATGCTTAACTGTCATTAAAAATAAACCTGCAAAAATCTCAAATGGTTTCTATATGTAAAATGTTTTTATTATCATCATTACTTCTGAAGTGACATCACTCAGACGTGTTTTCTAGAGATTTCCCCACAGATCTGAATGAGTGATTGTGTACATTGAAGTGTCACTCTGTCCCCTTGTGGATACACTGAGAATTGCTTCGAGAAAAAAAAAAAAACAGATCTTTTAAAATACACATTTAATTGTGTGTGTATATATATATATATATATATATATATATATATATATATATATATATATATATAATTTTTAGGGATTTATTCACTCACGCTGGTATTTTGATTATAGGAGTGCATGAGGAGTGTGCGTTTGCCTTGCGCTTTTATAAAACACTCCTTATCCAATGTGTGTGTGTGTGTGTGTGTGTGTGTGTGTGTGTGTGTGTGTGTGTGTGTGTGTGTGTGTGTGATGATTAGATATGCTGAGCCACCGAAAGCAGCACAGTGTCCGTTCTCTTTACACAGACAGCATTACCAACAGCTTTGTATTCTGACACATTCATTAGAGAAAGCCATACTGGAGTGAAACGGATACACACAAAAGCTGACTACGCACCTTAACACCCGCTGTCAACAGTCGTGACATATTAAATCATCCTGTTATTGTCACTGCACAACACCTCTAATTGCCCTAAACTCTCGCAAATGCACCTATGTTTGCTCACAGGTGAATGTGTGTGTGTTTGTGTGTGTGTGTGTGTGTGTGTGTGTGTCTGTGTGTATGTGTGGTATTTATCAGTGTATTAACTGAAGGACTCTTCAGCAGAACAGACCGAGTTGATCATTACGTGGAGTGGGACGGTCTGCGAAGGAAGGTCTGTCTGGAGATTGCTTTGATTTGCATTTGGCTTAACCTTAATCACAAACACAAAGCCACGCGCACACGCAGACGCGCACATGCGAGCTTCATTGACATGCACCGGCTCAAAGCCACCTCTGACTAAGATAAAGAACTGTGCCCTGCATTTAATGCCGTCATCTCCTGCCCGAATCTCACGACGGAAGCATTAAATATAAACACGCATGCAGGTGAGGCGACACGCCGCGGCACACATCCCGAGGTGGAATACTTGGCCCATTTTCCTGTCGAAAATAAAGCACAGCCCTGACTGTACATTACCTGCTAGACGGAGTCATTTAAATTGACCACTGAATTGTGAATTGAATTTCCAAGTCTTTCAAAAATAGGGTGCACCAAAATGAAATGGATTCCAATATTACATGCCTGGCTAGCCGATGATAATAAACCCCTTTTGACGCATCGGTCTTGCAATAACATGAAAAACTAATTGCGGAAAGAACTATCAGTTTGTTGATAACTGCTTGTTTACCTATTACTAATGTGACAACCAAACTGAAAGGGAAAAGTTGATATTAAGGTGAAATTAGATTTAAATAACGTTATTTGGAACCGTTTAGACAGTTTTCTACAGAATTTTAATTTTCACTGGTAAGTGTTTAGTTATTTAATTTTATAAGTCTTTCAAAATAAGTCTTTTTCACATATGCTCTAAAAAATGCTTGGTGAAATATTGACATACCCAGCGATTGGGTTGTTTTGACCCAGCAGGTGGGTTAAATGTTTAACGCTTCTGGGTAGTTTTATTTATTTTAACTATTGCTTAAAAAAAAACGATATTTCTTGCTTAAAATTAACTCTAAGTAGGTTGGAAATTAACATTTATTAATTTGTACACTCTAAAAAATGCTGGGTTAAAAACCAACCCAACTTGGGTTATTTGGCAAACTGGCACTGAGTAAATACTTGGACAGAACACATGCTGGGTTATTTTGACCCAGCTGTTTGGGTTAAATGTATTTACCGAACATGCTGGGTTATTTTATTTAAGTCAACTATTGTTTAAAAATGATTATATTGCTGGCTTAAAATGGACTGGAACTTATAAAAACCACACACAGGATTACTAGAGGCAACAGCAATAATCAAAAAAGGAACATGTATTTTTAAGCAAGAACACTTGGACAAGAAACAAGACAAATTGAATTTATTTGGGTGAATACAGCATAGTTTACAATATTACATACATTTTAACTCGTTTAACAAGCATTTTAGACATAAAAATGTAACATTTAAAATTATTTTAATTTTTACTGAAACAGCGCTAATTCTCATGCCGGTGTGTCGCCGAAATCTGAGCCGGTGAAAGGCTGCTGGGGTAACTGCGAACTTCAGACCGCTGCCTCGTGTTTCACTTATAGCTGAAAGATGCCGTGACTCCAAAATCTGCCCATAAACAAACAGTACTGACATTAGAAAACATATTTTAACATCAAATTAAATTAAACTCAGTGCTATAGCAAATAAAATGCATTTATTTTATGCAAGGCAAAAGGCGTTTCCATCATGCGAAGTGACCGCTGCTGACACAGCTGACTGACATCTCGTCCTTATGTTGCATTGCGTTAAATAAAAAATTTAAAAATGAAATAAAATGTATACAAACCTTTATTTCCCTGAAGAAGTGCATCAAATCAGCAGCGTCAAGAACCATTCTCTCCTGTAAAGGACTCAAAAAGCCTGCGCTCCAACTGTAACTCAGCAGCTGGGTTGTTTTGTCAGAGACAGGCTTAACCTAGCTGTTGGGTAATAAATAACCCAGCGTTACAAATGACCCAGCAACTTAGTTACAGAAAACCTACCCAGCACCTGGGTAAAATATATATATATATATATATATATATATATATATATATATATATATAATATATATATATATATACATATATATATACATATTAAAAATAACCCAATAAAATGACCCAACAAGTTGAACCCAGCATTTGGGTAAAAAAAAAATAACCCAGCCCCTGGGTAAAAAATATTAAAATCAACCCAATAAAATAACTCAAGGAGCTGAACCCACCATTTGAGTTAAAAAATAAATAAATAAATAATAACCCAGCATTTTTTGGAGTGTAATAAATAGTAATTGATTATTGACTTTTTGATTATTGCTGATGTCTCCAGAAATTATGTGTCTGATTTTTAATTTACAACCTATTTTGGGTTCATTTTATACCAGCCATATAGTCATTTGTAAACATTAGTTGAGTTAAATAAAACTACCCCGAAGGTTGGGTGAAACATTTAACCCAACCGCTGAGTCTGTCCTTATTTCCCCCACGCCAAGTTTTCTTACACTCTAACAGTGCTGGGTTAAAAACCAGCATTTTTTAGAGCGTATGAAAACTAGGCTGTAAAAACAGCCCATTTTAATGAGTTGCCTTTCAAGGTGAAATAAAATTTTTTATCATAATTGCCTAACTCTCATGTCATTCCAAATCTGTATAACATTATTTTATCTAACATTTTCAAGAATGTTGGTAACTAGTTTTGCTGACCACTGACTTCCATTGTATAGACAAAAAAGTCTGTTTGGTTTGTAATGACACAGGATTTCCATTTTTGGGTGAACTATCTTTCAAGGTCTTATGTCACATGTCTAATTTTCTCAACATTCAACACATTTTCAGAAAACACTGAAAAACAGTATTTTTTTAAAGTTGTGTCAGCTGTTCGATTGATAGACCTGAGGAAACAAGGTTGTGAGGGATAGACTACAGTCTTAGATGTACACTGGCACGCATGCACAAGTTTTTTGGAGTTTTTTTCAACTTACAGAATTTTTGGAAAGATGTTGCATGCGTTGAACAATTGACATGTTATTAAACAACAGTAGAGTCCATTGAACACACTGTACTTCCATCCCTTACAGTCTTGTTTTCATTCCATGCAAAAATAAAATTTGACACTACCCTGACTAAAAGTGCAGTCACATTAGCAACATTTCAAAAAGAGGGTGAGTAATTAATTACAGAATTTTCATTTCTGGTTGAACCACCCCAAAATACGTACCATAGAGCAGCAGTGTTTCATTTTTGGAGGTAAAAACCAACCTATCGATTGCTTATAATACTGTCGTCATGTACTCACCCTCATGTCGTTCAAAAACTTTCTTTCTGCTTTGCAAACTCAATGTAGTGGCAGTGCATTGTAACTGAAGAGAGTCAGCAAAAAAGTGCTTGTGGCTGACTGATCATTTTCAAACCGCTCCAATGCCTTTTAGTGAAAAACTGTGTTTTTTAGGCAATTGTTCAGTGAAATCTTGGCAGACGCCATTGCTCTCCTGTGAGCCATCCAAGTGCTTCACACTCCAGTGTACCAGGTGGAAAAATGCACTTTTCACATTAGTTTGTCAACTGCAACTGAAACACTAAAAGAATTAAACATTCTGCCATTTCTTCTATTTCTGCGACCTACTGGACAAGAGTATGAAGTGCACATTGTTTTTTAAGGAAATATTTAATAAATACCTCCTTTTGAAAAGAAGAAATAGTGTCATACAGCTACAAAAAGCCTAAGCTTCTATTTATTACAGAATGTTCAGAGAAAATTCAAAACTAACCTTCCAGTACTGTTTGAAATTATAAAATGGAATGATCTCTTAACTAAAAAAAATATTCTTAAAAACTGGAAGTTTTAAATGTTTAACGAACATTCCGAAATAACGATTTCATAACTTAAATGGAATGTTATAGAAAACATATTTTTGTCAGCTAGGTAGCTACCTGTGTTTAAAAAAGTCAACTTTCTTCCATTCTGTCAACTTTCCTGTGCCCTGTCACTGTCTCCCTCAAACACACACACACATAGAAGCCATTTGCAACAACAGACTCGATCCTAAATACACCATTTCATGCTCTGGGGCTCAAACAGAGCAGAAAAATGAATCCCTGCAAAACAACTCTATCTCTCCGACGAGTGGCCCCGCCGAAAATGAGCCCAAACGGCGTGAGGGCCAACAGAAGTTCTTAAAAGCATCTCGGATGTCTGGAAAAATGCACAATATTGAAATGCGGTGGGAGGCCGAGGCCTCCGGTGCATTTATCTGGCTTTTCATTGAAACATTTCCAGCCTGCTGCATTCCCACGTCTCCAGGCAATATCGGTGCGTGCGTTTATGTGCACAAGCATCTGCGGGGAGGCTCGCAGTAAAGCTCCGACAGCCAATCCGAATGGACACGGGGCGTTTCTGCACCGCTGGCCCTGCCGTATCAGTGTGTTTGCAGATGAGTACATCAGCTCTTGCTCAGCCGATATTACTGGAGATAAGCAGGCAATTTCACCACCCTGCAATATACAGCATCTCATTTCAATATGTATTTACGAGCTTGTGTGTGTGCGCGCGTGTGATTATTTTAGAGACTATTGGAGCAGTGAGAGATATTCTCACTAAGTTTAATCTACAAGACGACATGAGGCTATATAAACACATTTACCTTTTCGCACACAAAAGCACACTTGACGCAGAAACATCATGCCCATGCATACTGCCCATTAAGATTTTGAATGCAGTTTTTAAAAATGAATGTGTCTTTGATAATTAAGTTGCATAATAACCGTAGGTTAATAAATATGTTTTAAATATGTGTCTAAAATTACATCCCTCTCACATCTTAATTTCAGTAACTGAACTGCACCTTATGCAAATCATTTGTTTTAAATTGTAGTTTCTGACAAGCCACCCTTATGTTGCAATTAGATTCTGATTCACAAGCTTGTGATTCGATACAATTTCCAATTCAATGCGATATTGATTATTTTATTTTTGAGGTACAGTACATGCCAAATTTTCTCAAGAAAAAAAATCTCTCAAGCAATGCTGTAAAATATGTTTGAGAGTCAGGTGATACTGTGACTTGGTATGACTTGTGAACTGGTGAACTGACTTGTATACAAATGCTTAAATTACACTTAAGTTTTTATACTAATAAAAATACAAATATGTAATTTTATTCCTACTCCAAATATTTAAAAAAAAATATATAAACATTTAAATGGTGACTGTCATAAAAACTTGACAGATTTATGTAAACATAGGTTAAACACCGAAGAACAGTAAAAAATATAATGAATGTTATATGGTGCATATATTTAGCAAAATGCTCCTCTCAGGAGATCATTTTTTTAGCTGACTAACGAGTTTATGGTCACCGAATATGTTTTTTTCTGAGGTAAATGTGATGTTATGTAACTGTTATATTGGCTTCTTTGCACAGTTGAAACACTGACTGAGCGATTACCTGAGGGAGGACATGGTTTTCGGTAAGTTGTACTCTTTCTTTTAACATACCTTTGGATGTTCATTCATGTTTATTTTGTGCTAAAACTGATATTAAAGCAGAAGAAATGATCAGCTCATTTGCCAGCATTTATTGTTTGAATATTGTAATAAAATGAACAGAATTTGAAATCTGAGACTTTGTTTCATATCTAAAGCAACAAAGCACAAACCTTATTGCGATTTATTGGATGGGAAGTGCACTACAAAGTTTTGTTCCTTAACTGAAAACAGGCTAGACAAATTGATTCTTGGGATTTAAGAATCAGCATTTTTTCGTAAAATGACAATCGATTAAAATCGAGAAATCAATATTTTTACCTAGCCCTATGTTGCATTAATAATAATAAAAAAAAAAAAGAATCGAAGCTGCTCTATTTTATATGCTCTACTCTCAGAGTAGTACTCTGTAATCAGTAGCATCTATTCAGTGTTGCCAACCAATTTTCAGGGAAAGTTGCTAAAGGCAGGACAATTTGTTGCAAAAAAAGTTGCTAAATGACTTTGTGATGTCACTATGCGATGACATCATGTCATCACAATGCAACACTGTGTAAAATAGAGCACAGAATTACATTTTATGTATTTTCTTAATAACTACACATTCTGAACAATTATATTTTTAAGCGGTGTATTAATAGTTAGTATGCTACATTTTAAGAAAAGTCTGTAAAATAGGGAACAATGTACTGTTAATTTGAAGGAATTTTCAGTATTGATTTTTCATTTTTTTTTTTTTTTTAACCTGAATTTAAAATTACACATTGTATTTTGTGTTCTCAGGTTACAACCTACAAAATTACCAGTACCTTTTCTATTTTCTCCATATTTTTTAACTGATCGACAAGTGCAGGTACAAACTAATAACAAGGTGTTATCATAAATAAACAATTATTATAGAACAATTGCATCTAGCAACTTAATTTATGTGATATAAGTACTGCTAGACACCTTTGATTTCCAATTTTTGTGTAATTTAGTGTGTGTGTGTGTGTGTGTGTGTGTGTGTGTGTGTGTGTATGTACGTGCACATGCATACATATATTTTTGTTACATTTATATATTTTAAAATATAACATTTGATTTTGGGTCTGCTTGAGCACTAAATGAAAGTTTTATGGCTAGATTATTCAGTCATACTTTTATTTAAAGAAATAATTATTTATTTAAAAAGTGGCTTTTATTTATTTATTTATTTATTTATTGCTTTGTTTTTCAAAAAAGTACATGACTAATGATTTTTTTATGTATTGAAAAACATGAACACAATTTGAATGGCTCAAGGTCTGTACTGTGGTGATAAATGCAAGAGGTGTTAGAACAGACAAGATTTTCACTAAAACAGCATTTGTAAGCAGGTGTGCTTAAAAACCTATGTATCTATGCAAATCTTTGCTGTCAGCTGTGACGCAGCCCTAAGCTTACTAGTTTTTTTGTATCAAGCCCAAGGGTAATATGATGACAAGGGTACTGAGTTAAAGTTACAGAAGAATTGATCTTCATTGCACTTAAGTCCCATCCACAGCCTGTTGCTCAGACTGGAGTCACACTCCCCTAGATCCAATGACTCCAACAGGCCGTTTTTTTCCCCCTCTCTTCCATTTCCTCACAGACCCAGTAAAAAGAAATATCTGTAACCAGAGTCTTTCCTTCCAGGGTCTGTACGTGTGTGCGTGCACGCTTGCCTTATAACGTAAAAAAGCACCTGTGTGTCTTCCTCGTAAGATTTCAACACATCACATTTAAGCCCTCTGAATTAGACGTGGAGTTAGAAGTAAGCTAAAGTTCTGAGCGCTCCGCTCATTTTCTGATGTGCTTTTTCTTGAGACAGCGCAGTTGCTGTTAACCATCCAATTAGCTTTGCTCTGATGTACAAGTTCACCATGATGACCTCATTTTAACACAATGAGATGCTTCACTGCTTCATTTGTTCATTTGCTAACAGCGTCTAATGTGTTTAGCGCATGTGTTAATTTTTCAATGAAACTGTTGTTTGGTTTGACTGCTTGTGCATTTTTGGTTACTTTTGGTGACAAAATTACTGAAAAATGTTCAAGATATTAACCAAGTCGTACTGGAGAGCTCCTCAAAGATTCCTAATAAACTAAAGTCATTAATTTTAAAAATGCCTTTTATAAGAGTTGCATTATAAAAGTTAGTATAATTACTAATTATAAAAAGAATAAAGTATGAACAGTAGAACGAATTCCTCAGATTTCAGTGTGAGAGTGTGTGTGTTAAATAAGAAATCAGGACAGGTTCCTGTGTGCTTTATTAAGGTATAGCGTAACTACAGCACTTACAGGCTAATAAACTTTCTGCCCCAAAGCAGTACAATCTGCTACATTATTACACTTCTCTCAAACGTATTACACACACATATGCCAGTGCTTTTACAGTCACACGATTTACCACCTGACAACAACTTGCACCAACAGCCATCTGTGCGAATCTAAAAGTCCTGGGAATTAGTAAAAAAAAAAAAAAAAAAATCATATTTGAAAAGTTAGTACACCATGTCTTAAATTTGTTAAATTGGATCCAAAATCTGGCTTTGTGATCATTAGGGAAAAATATAAGTGGTATTTCTTTAATATCATAATTGTTTCTAGACAGCAAGAAGTGTAAATGGAAAGAAAACAAGAAAGCCTGCTTCTCCAGGTTCTCTTCTAAGACACCCTTTTTCTTTTCAAAATCTTTCAAAATTAACTTTCTTTATTTTTAAAAGCTCTAAACTTGCATTATATGCCAAAAATAGGGCTCTTAAGATATCAGATTTTTCACTATGCGATTATCATGGCAACAGTAATTCACAATAACAATATATCAGTCAAATTAATCTTTTTTTTTCCCTCTTTTGACAAATGAATCATACCATTGCTTACAAAAAGAACAATTACACTAAACAGAAGAGACTAAAATGCTAATCGTTTTAGCTTACTCACTAAAGTCAAACAGTTTATGAGAATAGCAATATATTTTTACTCCAAACGAGTGTTTTAAATAACTTCCTTCTGTAAACTGATTCTTAAGCAGAATTACATTGCTATGTCAATTAGCATTGTCTTATAAATACATATCCTTATATCCTTAAAATACCTGAAATGGCTTGAAGAACACAGATAAACCATCAGATATAACATTTCTTTCTGCATTTTACTCAGCTGGATCCCTCAGGGATTTACTGGAACATAAATTCTGTTACTCCTATGAGTATCGCTTAAGTGAACTTTCTGTCAGAGAGCGCCCTCCGGCGTCGAGCATGAATGAAACCATTTACATGTGAGAGTTTACAGCTTCATAATGGCGCTGGCACTGTATTATTAAAGCCCCGTTTCCACCGCAGGAACTTTCAACCAGGAACTGGGGACTTTGTACGTATTCTGTGTGTTTTCACCGCAGGACCCAGGATCTAAATGAAGTTACTCGTAAAAATTTGCCCCTCAGAACGGTCCGGAACTTTCGGGGGTGGGACTTGGGCGCTGAACATGCTGATTGGTTGAGTTCACGCAACATTTCAACCACCATTTATTTGCATATATTTTTTATTTGTTTTTTATTTTTGCAAAATATTACTGTTATCGTGTCATTAAATGTAGTTTTAAACGTATTTCAGGAGAGAATGTAGTTGTTTAAAACTCAAATCTGTGTTTTATTTATAAAGACGTCGTATTTTATTTATAAAAACGTCATATCTGTCATATTGTCCTATTCTAAAACATTCGGGATGCGCGCGCATCATGGTTGCAGAAAACCCGGGAGAGATAGCCTTCATGGCTAGAGAATTACACGGATACGGTACAAAATAGTTAGGTTTAAAAAGGTTATAGATTATAATGATTAGATGTCATTTTCAAAATGTTCTCCGCATATTACAAGAGCTTGTCACCCAGCGATAAGCACTGTTATTCAACGAAATTGACGTTAGATAGTGTGATAGTCTTACAGACCCGAAACAGGGATGACGTTTTTTTTTGTGGGCGGTTTTCAAGTGGCATGGAATAAAATAAAAAAAAAATTATATTTTAAAATTCTGACTTTATTCTCACATTTCCGAGATTATATCTCACAATTCTAATAAGGAAAAACAACTCGTCATTATCTCGTTTCCCCTCGGCCCAGAATAGGAGTTTATATCCCACACTTTTGGCTTTTTCCCCTCAGAATTGACAAACTCACTATTTCCGAGTTAAATCGAGTTATAAAGTCTGAATTAGGAGATATAAACTTGCATTTCTGAAAAAAAAGTCAGAATTATGAGATAAAATAAAGAAATGTTATAAAAAAATTGTTAATAGTAATAGGTTTAAATAATATTTCATGCTCTAGGGGTAATACAATATGTCCCCTATGAACAGCATATGTGAATAGTAATCATAATAATCATAGGAGTTTTCATCCATTGTATGTCTGTTTAAACATATGCGTTTAGCTTCAAATGGTGTCTTTGACCACAGTATTCTATAAAAACTATCTGCATTCCGATTTTGACATCAAAAGGCACAAAAATATTTATTTTTTTTTCCTTTCCATGGATTTTACCCGTTTTCCTCCACTTGTTACCAGTGTTTTTTTGCAACCACTATGCGCGCGCACCTGCACGTGACGTCACTGTGACGTCTACTCCAACTTGGACCAATTCGGTGTTTGCAAACAGTGATGACGTTTTTGTGGGTGGAGCCTATCCGGTGGCAGAAAATGACAGTTTTCAAGTAGCAGTCTTTGGAAGCCATGGAATAAAAGAAGAAAAAAGGTAAATTTGAGGTTATATTTCAAAATTCTGACTTTATTCTCACAATTCTGAGATTATATCTCACAATTCTGATAAGAAAAATCATCACGTCATTCTCTCTTTTCCCCTCAGCTCAGAATCATAAGTTTATATCTAATACGTTGCTATTGTTGAGTTAAATCGAGTTATAAAGTCCAAAATACGTGATATAAACTTGCGTTTTCGAGAAAAAACGTCAGAATTGTGGTATAAAATAGGTAAATGCAAAATGTTACAGGTTTAAATAGTATTTCATCCTGTATGTCCCCGATGAACGGCATATGTGAATATTATGTAGACCTGTTGTTTTAAATCAAATTTATGCTTTAAAAGTAGAGTAATCATAGCAGGTTTCTTAAAACCATAACAGGTTTATCACGATTAGCATCAATACTGGTATATTGCGAACCACTAGCCAAAATGTTCAAATTTGGTTCAGTTGGGATATTGGCGTCTTTATCCTTTTTGCTGCTGGCACCATTTTATAAACACAATAAGATGTGTGTTACAGTGATTTTACTGTGTTTAACCGAGGTTTTAAACAGTCTGGCCTAAGAACATCCCTGTAGTAAAATCTCTGTAACGCATGGCCTTATTGCTTTAATAAATCAGCCTTAATGCCTTAAACACCTTACAGTGCACAAAGATGCACTCACTTCACTGCAGTGAGCAAACCAATGCACGTAAGCTCTAGTTAATCACACCGAGAATAATGCTATCCATCATTTAGATTAACCATAACCATTACAAACAGACACAGAAAGAGGTGTAAATCAAATTTTAAATCAACTTTATGCTTTAAAAGTAATCATAGCATGTTTCATCCATAGTCTGTTTGTTTAAATTCCGATTCTAATATCCGAAGGCACCACAATACATTTTTTCTCTTGTTGCATGGATTTTTCCCATTTCACTCCACTTGTTACCAGTGTTTTTCCGCCACCACAATGCACACAGCTGTAGCCATATGACGTAAATGTGACGTCTACTTAAATTGCGACACACCTAATTAACATGATAACAATATTTTGTTACTTAAATATCACGATTAGCCAAAATGTTCAAATTTGATTTGACTATTATTATTATTTATTTTTTAAGAGATTTTAGGAGAAACATCGAAGACAAAGCAGATGCATGAATGAATCAGACCAGGAAACTAAAAAATGGTCCCAGAGACACTGGGAATCACAATAGCCGAATGTCAATACAGGATGAAGACTTGACTGGGGAAAAGCCCCCCAACCAAAATCTGCGGTAACACAAAACCATTCATGGATCTGTGGATACCGAGAGCATACCTAAAACATTAGCCAAACTTTCAGCCAGTTCTGATCTACAGGGTGGGCCATTTATATGGATACACCTTAATAAAATGGGAATGGTTGGTGATATTAACGTCCTGTTTGTGGCACATTATAAGTGGTCAGAAACTTGTAAATAACTCATGAAAGAATAAAGTTACGTTAAAACCAAGCACACCATTGTTTTTCTTGTGAAATTCCCAATAAGTTTGATGTGTGATGTATCCATATAAATGGCCCACCCTGTAGAATCAGTTTCATATAGTCAGTGAAAAGGAAACAAATGCCACAAAGTGTGCAGCAAATGATGATGAAGTAAAGCAAAACAGCCGGTCACCACCACTATATTCTGCTTGTGTCCTCTTTCTCTCTGTGATAAATGCACTGCTCTTTTTTATTGTCCCTGTATTTTGTGACCCTGCCACTTGGATGTGGATTTGGACAATCAATGAGAGCGGTTCGTCGCTGTCGGAGCCGGGGTCTTTCTCCTTGCCCTCATCCCTGCAAAGGCGTGCTGAGGCCGGCCACTGTCCCGATTATCTCACACCCCTCTATCGCTAATGACCAGACTCCTGCAGGCTGCCGCGTAATTATAATAATGACTAAACGTGCCGGGCGTGCAAAGAGAGCGGCCGAAGGAGAAACGAAGAACGGAGACGGGAATAGAAAAAAAGAGCGAGTGAGTGTGATCAATTGTTAATTTTACAAAGTCACTGAGATGTGTCAGCGGTGTCAATAAGTGAATTAATTTGTCTGTGGGGCTCTGGAGTGTAACACCGTATTGCCGCGTTCCCTCAGGAGCACGGCCGTCTAACCTCTCGCACTTATTCTCTCTTTCACACACACTGGCTTTTATACACATTAAGACACACACACTCACACCGAACTCCCAAGTTATTCAGCACAGTGAAAAAATCCTTGGATTTACATATGCTCATACATAGAACAGCATAAAACCCCAAACCCTAGTGGCTCTAACTCATCGGGATATTGGCGTCTTTATCCTTTTGCTTCTGGCACCATTTTATGAATACAATAAGATGTGTGTTACAGTGATTTTACTGTGTATAAGAGAGGTTTTAAGCAGTTTGCTTCACTTCTAGCTTAAGAACGTCCCTTAGCTGTAGTAAAATCTCTGTAACGCATGGCCTTATTGCTTAAATAAATCAGGCTTAATGCCTTAAACACCTTACAGTGCGCAAAGATGCACTCACTTCACTGCAGTGAGCAAACCAATGCACGTAAGCTCTAGTTAATCACACCGACAATAATGCTATTCATCATTTAGATTAACCATAACAATTACAAACATACACAGCAGACACAGATAGAGGTGTAAACTTGAGAGGTGCGCACACGAATCCACTCGCACACAAGCACAGTTTATAGACTCTTCATCTATATTAATATGACATAATATGACAAAACGTAGGCTGTATCTGAAATCGCCCCCTATACCAAGGGTCATCAGACCCGGTCCTGGAGGGCCGGTGTCCCTGCAGAGTTTAGCTCCAACTCTAATCAAACACACCTGAACCAGCTAATCAAGGTCTTACTAGGTATACTTGAAACTTCCAGGCGGGTGTGTTGAGGAAAGTTGGAGGTAAACTCTGCAGGACACCGGCCCTCCAGGAACAAGTTTGGTGACCCCTGCCCTATACCCTCAAACTGGCACTATTGGAGGGAACAGCCATTTTTAGTGGTGCCTGAAACTATAGTGGACGTTCTCGAGTGCACTCATTCAATCCCACAATGCACCGCAAAAACGAGTGTACAACCGATGTACACTCAACGGCTAGAGATAACCCATAATGCACAGTAAGAGTCGGGCGCCGAATGAATTCCCACGTCTCGACAGAAGATGGCGCCCACAGCTGAATCATCCATCCATTTATTTTACAATGCGCTTATAATACAACACAGGTACAATTCATTATTAAATTGTTTAACTAGGGTTTATATATAATTTCAGCAACAGAGTTCAAGATAAATCCTTTAATCTTACTACTGGAGCTACTGGAATGTGGTAGTTGCGTTGCTGTCTATGCAGGGTCAGAAAGCTCTCAGATTTCATTAAAAATATCTTAATTTGTTTTCCGAAGATGAACAAAGGTCTTACGGGTTTGGTATGACATGAGGGTGAGTAATTAATGACAGAATTTTCATTTTTGTGTGGACTATCCCTTTAACTATATACATAATTTTAGATAAATATTATTTAATATTATTTTATTAGATTTTTTTTTTATTTTATATTAAAATAATTAAATATTTGTATGTATTTATTTAATTTGCACTTACACTTAAAGTAAAAATGTAAAGTCAAAAACTTTTAACTACCTTTTTTATTTTTTATTCCATGGTGGGAAAAACAAAAAACAAAAAAAAAAACAGAATTGTGAGAATACTCAGAATTCTAAGAAAAACGGCCAAATTGCGAAAAAAAACATTACAATACTGAACTTGCTTTTATTTAAAAGCACAAATTTGTTAAACTAGCTAATTTGTTGACTGTTTTCATTTGGTATGACACCCCTGAATATGTATTTAAACTAGGGCTGTCAGTCTATGAAAATGTCTAATCTAATTAATTACAAGATGTGTTGATTAATTATTCTAATTAATCACAAAATAAATGATGTGAGTAAATGATGACAGAATTTACATTTTTTTTTGGGTGAACTATCCTTTTAATGGTTTTATTCTTCTTTTTTTTAATTAAATGATACTCTAAACAAGAAACTAAATCTGGTGGTAAATGTCTTTATTAGTCATTCTAATTTGATTCTATTTGTTCAAATGGCTGATTCGTTCAGAAATGAAGTAAATGTCTCTCTTTATAAATGGGCCTTTGAATCATTGATTCACACTATTTGTTCAAAACACGGATTCATTCAGAAACTAAACACCGCTTTGTTGGTCTGAGCCGTGCAACAATTCTGCTGTGGCTTCACAGGTAATATGTGACCCTGGCCCACAAAACCAGTCTTAAGTCACTGGGGTATATTTATAGCAATAGCCAAAAATACATTGTATGGGTCAAAATTATTGATTTTTATTTTATGCCAAAAATCATTAGGAAATCATTAGTAAAGATCATAATCCATGAAGATATTTTGATATTTTAAAATTCCTACTGTAAATATATGAAAACTTAATTTTTGATTAGTACTATACATTGTTAGGAACTTTATTTGGATAACTTTAAAGGCAATTTTCTCAATATTTTGATTTGTTTGTACCCTCAGATTCCAGGTTTTCAAATAGCTATATCTCAACCAAAAATTGTCCTTTCCTAACAAATACAAAACAAAACAAAAACCACACATCAATGGAAAGCTTATGTATTCAGCTTTCAGATGATGTATGAATCTCAAAATTGAAAATTGAGCAAAAACATAATATAATGTTTAAAATTTAACGCCATATCAACTTTTTATTTACTGAACTGTTGTATAAACTCACATTTTAGCTTGTGATAGATCGGGACGAATTCAGCAATCCTGTTATATTGCTCTTGCTGCCTGTGTGATATTATGTGATACTTTGTGATATATATATATGATATATATATGTTAACTGCGTTATATGTTAACTATGTTAACTGCGTTAACATATTGTAATCACGTTATTTTTTCATAACTAATTAATTAAGTTAATGTGTTAAACTGACAGCTCTAATTTAAACATTTTAATGCAGCTTGAATGGTTCAAGGACTGTACTCTAGTGGCAAATGCACGTCAAAGGATTTTCACCATGTATTTTCACCAATGCTGTATTTTTCAGCAGGTGTGCACAGAAGCCTAGCCACCGTTTATAAACTTTTCACCTCTTGAGCTTTCAAATCTCACACTAGGCTTAAAAGCTCATATGAGCCATTGACAAGACAAAACAGATTTATTGATAGAGACTGTTGTGAGTTGACTGAGAATCTCTACAATTGAAAAGCAACATTTCGGTTCCATTTGCTTAGGCCACAAATGCACTTAAAGCCGGCCACAAAACTGATGCACATTTAATAGGCTTATTCTTTTCGTTCTGTGCTGTAACCTGAATACTGAAGGTATTGCTTCACCTCATGCCAAAGCAACCCAATCCACTAAAAGGAGCAACCTATGGTTTGGGGCTATAATGTTTTGTGGAGTTATTGTGTGTGTTGTGTGTGTCTTTTTTAAAGACAATAGTGCAGGCTTCTGCTCTGGTGTGGTAACACCTCAACATATTTTAATTTAAATCTGACAGCTCTCACTGACACTGCTCAGATCAGACAGAAGTGTGTGCCTATTCGACGTATCCCATGCTAAAGCCGAAGAGCTTTTTCCTTTAGCCTGTTATTTAAAGCAAATCCCATTGAAATGGGTGTCAGCCATTCTGAGTGGAATAAACCAATCCAAGCCGCCACTCAAGCCGAGGCTCTGATGCTGTTTAATACCTTTAGAGCAGACAGTAAAAATTGTAAAGTGATGTCAAAGGAAAAAAGGAATAATGGATAGGAATATGAGCCAATACACAGAACCATGACGGTACAGTAAAGGTATCAAATGGTACTTTAATATTTGATACAATGTTACTGAATGATTATTATATTCATATCATAGTATGTGTGTGGTGCTACAAGGCATTTCAAATGGCAATACCATGAAACATATCCAAAAATCATGGTCATGCTGTACCATGGTACTTTAGGGTAGTTTTTTGTAAATATGTATGTTTTACATTTCAGTTTTCTAAGGTTTTGTCAATTATTTCATTCCATTCTGTATCATTCCATTTAACAAATTAGCAAATAAATGGACGCAAAATAGCACAAGAAATAGTACAGTTTTGTAACTGTCATTTCTTAAAATAAAAAGGTAACACTTTACAATAAAGTTCCATTAGTTAATGTTAGTTAATATACTAACATGAACAAACAATGAACAATACATCTATTACAGCATTTATTCATCTTTGTTAATGTTAATGTCGTTCATTGTTAGTTCATGTTAATTTACAGTGCATTAGCTAATGTTAACAAACACATTTGATTTTAATAATGAATTAGTAAATGCTAAAATTAACATTAACTAAGATCACTAAATGCTGTATAATACTCACTCTTAGTTCATGTTCACTTAAATAGCTAACTAATGAACTTTATTGTAAATTTATTATAAATCTCCATTGATTATTCATTAAATTATCCATATATACATATCATGAAATGCTCAATAACTAGTAAAACTCTGAAATAATCAAGTGATCAATCCACAGATACTCTTCATATTAAATAAATTCATGAAACTGAGTTAAAATTATTTTATCAGGTAAAAATGTTATTTATCATACAACTTTGTATAATTTTACTAATAGTTTCCACTAGGAAATAAGTTCATTACAATCAAAACAATCAGCCAAACAACAATGTGAACATCACATAATATTACACTAGCATTATTGATAACTGAGACGCACGATGGTACTTGCGTTTGTATAAAACGAGAGAACGAAAGTAGTGCCGGTTTCTGTTACCCGGATGAGTGGTCTAGCATAAAGCATTGATACTGACTACAGTGAATATTTGGTTCGATTTACCAGTTGGAATCAGGTATACTAGACAGCGTTGTACTTAAATTGAAATTTTCAAAACTGCTGTGCCACAAACAAACTTGCTTTAGCATTTTATACTTTTGATGTATGTTTTCCCCTTCATTTTGAGCTTTCAACTCTATTTCTCTTAAACTTTTTCGTTGACTAATGTGCCCTCTCAGGCCTCCCTTGTTTTTAAGGTTTCAGGGCCAAGTGGCGTGAAGTGACTGCGTGAGAGAGGGGAAAATACGAAAGAGCCTCCCGAGGCCCGACTCCCTCCAGTGTGTCTGTTTTTCACTGTCAGCACTCGCGGAGCACAGTATTGAGACCTGCGTCCAGCGGAGCATTGAGGTTTGTGAGGGAAAGAAGAATGAGCGAACTGGGGGAGAAAATGGCCATCAGGGACAATCTCATTTACAGATGAGAGACTTTCCCATCACTGCCTTCTGTTCCTCTTGAATCTCTCACTCTGTCTCTCTCTCCATCATTAATTTCTTTCTCACCCCTTTCGATTTATATCGCTCTCTCCTTCTCTTTAATAACCCTCCCACCGTCTCTCATTTTGTGATGCTCTCTCGCTCTGCCTCTCTCTCCCCGGTCCTTGTCCGTTCTAAGAGCATCCATCCATCACGGTAGCACAGAGTGGATCGGCTAATGCCAGCTCAGAGCTCAGAGAGCAGATCTGACCAGCTGAGCTGCTCACAATCCGTGCCTTATCTATCAGAGATCCCCCCGAGCATCCCTCGTTCCCCCTTTCTATCCCACCACTTCCCTTCCTCCCTCGTATATGAACATGATTTGTCGTCCCACGTACTAAGTAAAGGAGAAAAGTAAAATATTTTGTAATATTAACTATAATGCAAACAAACAAACAAACAAAAAAATTCTAAGGGTAATTCTCAATATAATATAAAATAAAATAAAAACATAAAATAAAATAATATAAAATAAAATAAAAGAATTTTTATTATGATTCTAAAAATTATTTTAAATGCTTTTCCCAAAACAACATAAGATGCAATGAACCATCATAAAAGACCCTGTGTCATTTGGTGGAAGTCCATATAAATCTGGTGGTTAGTATATTTAAAATAAAATAAAATAAAACAAAAACAAATTAGTCTATTTAAAATAAAATACTAAAATTAATTAAAATTAATAAAATTATAAATAAATAAATATTATTTGTATTATTATTATAATAATTTTTGTTTGTTTGCTTTTTTTTTAACAAAAATGATTTTAAATGCTTCTCCCAAAACAACATAAGATGCAGTGAACCATCATGCCATCAAAACCCTGTATCATTTCCCTTACAAGCGGAAGTCTATATATATCTGCTGGTTAGTCTATTTAAAATAAAAAAATAAAAAAATAAAAATAAAATAAAATAAAATTATTATTACAAAAATAATTTTAAATGCTTTTTCCAAAACAACATAAGATGCAATGAACCATCATAAAAGACCCCATATCATTTCCCTTAGAGGTGGAAGTCTATATATATCTGGTGGTTAGTCTATTTAAAATAAAATACTAAAATTAAATAAAATTAATTTAAAAAGAAACTAATAATAAAATAAAATAAATACTAATAATAAAACTAATAATAAATGAATAAATAAATAAATAATGCATTTGTTCAAACAAAAACTGAATGAACAATCACCACATAATTTTTAATTCAGTCCTGAAAGTCGCTTTCTTGTCAAATGACTGGAAAACCATAAAACAAAAAGAAAAGAAAAGAAAAGAAAAGAAAAGAAAAGAAAAGAAAAGAAAAGAGCGATGCAGGTATACGAGTTAACACAGAAACACAGAACTGACATCAATAGAGGGGAAACCAATCGACTGCAGGCAGCCGCCCAGATGTGCTCTTGCACAATGCACATGCTCTCTCTCTCTCACCGTCTTTCTCTCCTACATCTCTCTCAAAGACTGTGATTCAAGGCCCAAATGAAAGGGATGTCTGTGTGTGTGTGACAGAGTTGGAAAAATACATGTGTAGCTCTTCTTACGCACAGGTTTCATTGCGCAATCTCCACCGGGCTCAGCTGTGCTGCTTGGCTCTTAATGCGAGTGTCGATGACAATTAAGTCGCTTTACATTCTCGCCAAACCTCGGCTGAACTACTGACACGACGGTCTCTGCGGTGCGCAGCGGAGGACGCGAAACAAAGGGGAAATAATTACTCGCTCTCAATACTTATTGGGCAGAACAAATGGCAGAGAAGAGGGAAAGGGGTGGAGATGAAGATGAAGAGCAATTACCACATGATGTGAGGAGGCTGGCGCGTTTAGTCCAGGCGGCATGTGCTGCCAGTACATCGCGCTTCAGCCGCGCAGCTCTATTGCCTCTCCATCGAGAGCGCATTCAAAGCGCCAGATCAGCGAATCTCGCACGGTTACCGTTCCGATAGGCGCTTAACAGCTTTGGAAACCCTACGGATTGCTTTTTTAGTCTCCTCTTATGGTTACCTCTTCTGGCAAACGAGACTTGTTTGAGGAAATGTGAAAATACGCACTCCGGCTAACTTGTAACATAACTTTTATCAATGTTATCTATATTTTAATTTATACGGTATGTACTTGTATGAAAAAATAGCTACTTTTACGGCTGATTCTTTAAGCGGATCGTTCGTTATGAAGTACAGCTTTAAGTGCCAAACATGCCGCACAAATGCTGAAACTCGAGTATTCCCAATATGTCTAAAAGCCTGTTTTATTGCCAGAATGGAAATTGGACGTCATCTTGTAGATGCGCTGAAAGTTATTAAACATTTCAGAACAATAAATGTCAACGCGCATTATGTGGATCATTATAAAGGGTCCCTGTCGCCCTCACTTAGCTTAGAGTTGCTGTATTCCTTCGCATCACAATTAATAGGTATATGCTGTGTATTTATAAATCATTTAGTTTGATGTCTATGCACTGCCACCATGCAACAAGCAATATGTGAACCTGCCAGAGGATGATGAGGAGGAGGAAGAGAGTGGGAGGCGCTCATTTCGGACTCGGTCACTCAAATGATTTGTTAATAATATATATTTACATAAAAACAACTAATGTTTTCTAAAGAAAACAAATGTTCTTAAGAACAAATTATAATCTCTCCTGTAGTCAATTACTTATGTTTATCAAAGTAGGCCCACATAAAGTTATGCCTTGTCGCTTGTCATGTAAATTTAAGCTTGTCACGTGGCATGCGCAGACTGCGGAGTATCACTTTAAACGCGATTTTTATCGAGACTTTATAACAATCGTTTCAGTGCACAGATCCAAATGCCTTCATAATATTTATCAAACATCCCATTTTCTGCAGAAATAAATTCAAATGAGATCCGTTTAAGTTAAGGACGCGTTTTTACGCGCTACAGATAACGATGCTTTTGGGAACGCGTACTACTTACGTGCGACTAATGCTCTACTTAGTGCTTCTGGAAAGCCAGCCAATATCAATTTGCACCCAACAACTAATCAATGTCACTGTTTAAGCTGAAGAGCGAAGCAAAAGAAAGGATGAGAAGCAGTTTACCTCCGTTTATGACAGCGAGGACATTCTCCTTGCTTCAAAACGTACCAGGAGTCCTGAAGACAGATGTTTGTTTCAAATGAGCTTACTTTCTACTCACTCCAGCTCAATAGTCGCCTGTCCATCACACGGAGAGTTCATAAACCGAATATGCCCATTATTTTGCGAATGCCTTCGCCACACATCACCGACGGGATGAATGAGAGAGGACGAGAAAGAAAAAAGCGGAAAGCGCCGTCAGCGTTTGAATCTCAGAAAAGAAGTGCGTAAATCCATATGGGGGTTAGTAGACTAATGACCTTATAATGTTCCAGACATGCTTGTTAGGTTATTAACAGCTGTCTTCCTGCGGAACCGCTGGGACTGTGAGTGATGGGGAAGTCTGCGATGATAACTGCGCCGCGCACACTCCTCCCGAGCTGCGATCGATTTGACAAGAGAATTGCGAACTTGCCTTGCTTATTCCGCACACGTGCGTCGGCTGCACCCCCGCCCCGTGCGTGATCTTTCAAGTAGCCACGCTAACTGATGTCATAGCTTACAAGTGTTGAAGTGAGCGGCTGTACTATAACGACAAGCCTGGCTAAAAGTGAGTGAAAAGGTTTTTAATTTTTTACACCTCTCAACCGTGCGCTCGGGGTTTTTTTTTTTTACCATGCGCTCAAACAGGTTAATCCTTTGGAGATCGATTTTGTCTATTTCGTTCAGTCTCATAGCCGGGCACTCTTTAGATTTCTATCATGTGGCAAATGATGTTATCAATAGCCAATCACAGTCTGACAGCCCTCAAGGTTGAAATAAAATCTCCACTGTCAATTACAAATACCAGTTCTGGATGCCCCTACACCAAAAGGTCATATGTAGTTTAAAGGTTTAACATCTGATACTTCTGAAAGTGTGTATTTTCTCATCAGCGCACTATGTCTGAATTAAGGAGGGATAAAAAGGCCTTGGTTAAGCCATACACACGCCACCCTTTGATATGCATCTCCAATCCCGGCCGCCGCGCCTAGGAAATTGGAATCTTTGTCTCCTTCAGGTATAAAAAAAAAAAAGAGATGAAAGGGGTATTCGGTACAACGAGAAATATAACCCATTTGAATGCTCATTTTAAAAGTACTGCCATTGCACTCAATATTCCATGCTATTTGTTTTCACCATTGAACATCCTCTTTGGCCCGGACATTTACCTAATAAAATATTAAACACAAACAACCTTGTGAAGCTCTCTAGATGTTCGCTACTTGTTTTCATGGACCTCGGGCAAAATTGCTGGCCAGTTGCACTTTTGCAAGAACGCATGGAGTCGTATCACATGTTGTGGCGCCGTGTGCAGAATATTTAGATGTGGATCAAAGGCTAGTGTATGAAGCGAGAATCACACGTCTTTGTTGACCTGGCCCTCCAATCATGACTTTACACTCTTAAAAATAAAGGTTCCAAAAAGGGGTTTTTGCAGTTTTTGGTTCCCCAAGGAACCATTTAGTGAACAGCTCCTAAAAGAACCATTGAAGAACTTTTTAAAAATCTAAAGAACCTTTCTCAACTGTAAAGAACCTTTTCTGCATTTGAAAGGTTTCATGGATGATCAAGGTTCTTCATAGAACGACTGATGGACAGTGTAGAGTCCTTTGGGCCCACATACTGTCGATACTATAAATTTGTTTAAAAGTATATGAATAAGCACTAAAGGTTTAAGAAACTACTGCATGTGGCAAATATGTAACAAGGATTTGTTGATAACTTCTTATCTAAAAGGAGGATTTTCTCTTAAAAATAAAGAAACCAAAGGGGTGTTTACACAGTGATGCCATAGAAGAACCATTTTTGGTTCCCCAAAGAACCTTCACTGAACCACTGATGCCAATAAATAACTTTCATTTTCAAGAGTGTTTAGAAGAATTTTGGGTTCCCCGAAGAACCTTTTAGTGAACAGTTCTTAGAAGAACCTTTTTTTTTTCTTAGTGTGAAGAATATTTGTGACCCTGGATTACAAAACCATAAGGGTCAGTTTCTTCAAATTGAGATTTATACATCATCTGAAAGTTGAAAAAATAAGCTTTCCATTGATGTATGGTTTGTTAGGACAATATTTGGCTGAGATACAAATATTTGAAAATCTAGAATCTAAGGGTGCAAAAAAATCTAAATATTGAGAAAATCGCCTTTAAATTTGTCCAAATGAAGTTCTTAGCAATGCAAATTACTAATCAAAAATTACGTTTTGATATATTTACGGTAGGAAATTTACAAAACATCTTCATGGAACATGATCTTTATTTAATATCCTAATGATTTTTGCACAAAAGAAAAATGGATCATTTTGACCCATACAATGTATTTTTGACTATTGCTACAAATATATCCGTGCTACATTTCAGAATCTTTTTCCGCTATAAAGAACCTTTTGTGAATTGAAAAGGTTCCTGTGACTGTTAAAAATTCCACAGATGCCAATAAAGAACCTATATTTTTTGCATTTGTCATTGCATTATATTCTGTATTTTACTTCTCTATGAGGAAAGGAACAATGCAGCGACTAACAGAATTTGTTTTAGGCCCACGGACAGCACGTCTTTCTTTTCCGACTGGACTTCCTTTTGTCAGTCAAAGCAAGTTGGCCTCAAGAATGAGTGTTTTGCGTATGACTTACAGCATTTAATGTACAACTGGCATATGAGAGAATACAAATCGTAATAATGCTGATAGAGTAGAATTGGAGGAAAGGGCACAAATGTCTTTTATCAGAGAGCTTGTGTTATAGGATCCCCGCTGAGACTTCTTCCTTCTGAGATGGTTCTCTCGGAGGACTGAGCATTATGGAAATGTCTGATCATAACTTGAGGAATATTTCTTCCAACACAATCAATATTTCCACATTTATCCTCTGAAAGAGAACGTTTTCTTGCTTTGTGGGACGCCTGTAGAAGTGGGTATGTAAGATGAGCCGTTGGTAATTGATTTATTTCTGTTCAGTGGTGAGAATTTTTTTTTCTTCTTCATGAGATGAATTAGATTAAGCCACGTTGATACACGCAGGATAATGGATATTATGCACGAAGACAATGGAAATGGGTGATGGATGATGACAAACAAATCTAATCTGGGTTCCAAAGCAGGAAAGAATGGGAGAATCATAACTGAACAATGCCGAAGGATCATCGCGTAGCACTCTGTCGAATGTCAGAGCGAAAATTCATTTCCTGAAATATTGACACCCAGGGAAGAAGGATAAAAGAGACCGTGTGTCATACAGCCAAAAGACAGCAGGGCCAGACAGGAAAGTTGGGCCCACATACAGCCAAATATTCAGTTTTCATTAAATCACGCACAAAAAGGATGCATTTTGTGCAAACTGGCTTTAACAATGAAAAGCTGACACCAGCTTTTGTTTGATGCGTTACTGAAGGCAAAAAAAAAATATATATAATATAGGTGGTTTACCTGGCATATTAGCACAAGTTCAGTAAACAGTAAACAACTTTGATATTTGTAATAAATAAAACATTTCTTGTTAGTGTCACAACCTTGAGCAAAAAGGCTAGTATGACTAAATGAGGTAGAACTGTCATCCTTGTCTCTTTAAATCACTTTAAAAACATTAAAGTTTAGCCTGAGATGACACAATGCTATTTAGTTACACTTAATAAAATAATCATTTAAAATAGCTCAAATTATAGCTTACATTTTGTGGAATGACCATTATAATCTCCTCATCGTGTTTCATCTCCATTCCTGCAGAGGTAACAGCAGCGGTGTTTATTTACATGACGCAGTGTGTATGAAGTGAGGATACAGGGTTTAGGGAACACATTTCTCCAGCAGAAGTGAGAGGGGAAAGGAGGGCGGTAATAATTGCTCACTCCCAAACAATTCCACCAGTGACATCCCATTACTTTAAACACGACAAAATAAGGCCACCCGCGCGCGGAGAAAGAATTCACTGAATAAGACATGAAGGGAAAAGGCTGCCGTTATTAGCTGTGTAGGGTTCATCATTAGAAAGCCGTGAGACGGAGTATAATCCTTCACGCCCGCGACTATAACTCTCCTGTTACTAGCAGTAATTACAGCGCAAGTGCAGCCCGCCGTTTGTAATAAACTGTCTGTGTTCGAGCACATACTCATTTAGACTTTCTATAACAACCGGGAGACAATGAAAGCAAAGTTACTTCATCACTTACCTCTGACAAGTGCGTACGAAGTACAAGATTGTGAGAAAACTCAATGAGAGAGAGAGAAAGAAGAGCATAAAAGATAAACCTATCGAAACTATTATCCTAAAGTTTATATATAACGCTTTTAGTGTATTTTCAGAAACTTTAGCAAAGTTACAATTCGTGTGAGAATGAGACTGGCGTTAGCATCTGGTGGGCATTCGATTCAGATGATGCGGAATTATTAATGGTGTTATACCGCTATCTAGCGGCCTCAAAATGCAAGCGCAATAGGGTCCTTCAGTAGGTAAGCAGTATAAATGCCTCTTTCAAATATATATATTTTTTTTAAATATGGAAATCTTTATGTAAATTAATTATTTTATTTTTACACTCAAAAAACTGGTTTAAAATTACTATATGGCTGGCTTAAAATCCCAAAAATAGGTCGTAAATTAAAAATCGGGCACATAATTACTAGAGAAATCAGCAATAATCAAAAGGTGAACATTTACTATTAATAAGCAATTAAAATGTTTACTATTATGTATTCACTTTATTCATCATTTATTCAACTTAATGGTAATTTCCAACATATTTTGGGTTCAAGAAATGCAGTATTTAGCTATTCTTGAGTTAAATAAAAGTTCAATTTAAAAGTTTTTTAGTGTATCACATTTAAGTAACAGTTATGGGTTTGTAAATAAACTTTAGTTTGAGATGTTATCATTTTTTTCTACACTCTAAAAAAAAAAAAATGAAGTGTTGTTTCAACCCAACTTTGGGTAAAAATTATGACTAACCCAAATATTGGATTACATTTTTAAATACAATTTTTAACCCAGTAGTTGGGTTATGTGTGCTACAGGTATAAAATGAAAACTTGGCAAATTTATTGAGAAATACTCCAGACGTTTCTTATTTTTTCTCCTAATCAGAATGTTTCAAACAACTTTGGTTTAACTGGTGGGTTTGAGGTCACAGAGATTAATTTTAGCCCTTACAAAAATTAATTATGGTTTTACTAGTTATGCAGTATATTTTCATTCCTCCTTCATATAATTAAAAAAATAAATAAATGAAAATCTTTATGTAAATTAATTATTTTATTTGATCATATTTAAGTAACCATTATGGATTCTGAAAAATAATGAACTTTAGTTTGAGATGTTACTTTTTTTTTTTTCTCTATGCTCTGCTGTGTTGTTTAAACCCAACTTTGGGTAAAATATGGACTAACCCAACTACTGGATTAAAATTTTAAATCAATTTTTAACCCAATAGTTGGGTATGGGTGCTATAGATATAAAATGAACAATTGTTCAAGAAATATTCCAGACATTTCTCCTAATCAAAATGTTTCAAACAACGTGGTTATATTGGTTTAGCTGGTAATAAGTTTAAATAATGTTTAAACAATTATAGGTTCTTAAAATAAAAACTTTGGTTTGAGATGTTTTTTTTTTTTTTTTCAACACAAAATGCTGTGTTTAAACCCAACTTTGGGTAAAATATGGACTACTGATTTCAATTTTAAAATGAAAAATTTAACCCAATAGTTGGGTTATGGGTGATATAAAATGAAAAAATGGCAATTTATTGAGAAATATTCCAGACGTTTCTTAATTTTTTTACTAATCAAAATGTTTCAAACAACTTGGGAGTTTAAACAGTGTTTTTCTTGTTCTTAAGTCTCTGATTTTAGGTTAGAGGTCATAGAGATTAATGGCAGCCCTTATGAAAATTAACCATGGTTTTACTATAGTAAGAGTGTAGTAACCATGTTTTTTTGGCGTATTGATTATCATTTGTATTACCATAGCTTTACTACAAATACCATGGTTAAACTATGGTTATCGCAGCAAAACCATGGTTAACTTGTGGTTACCATGGTTTAACTACAGTTTAGGTCAAAAGTTTACATCCCCCTTTCAGAATCTGCAAAATGTTAATTATTTTACCAAAATAAGAAGGATTGTACAAAATGCATGTTATTTTTTATTTAATACGGACCTGAATAAAAGATAACATAAACATAAAAGATGTTTACATATAGTCCACAAGAGAAAATAATAGTTGAGTTTATAAAAATGACCAAAAGTTTACATCCCCTTGATCCTTAATACTGTGTTATTAACACAGCTGTTGATCCACAGCTGTGTTTTGAGAGCCGGGGGGTGAAAACTTTTGAAAAGAATGGAGATGTGTACATTTTTCTTATTTTGTCTAAATATCTTTTTTTTTTTTTTTTTTTTTTTTTTAGTACTGCCCTTCAGAAGCTACAGAAGATACTTGCATGTTTCCCAGAAGACAAAATAATTAAAATTCACCCTGACCTTTCAGTTAAAAAAGTTTTCACCCTTCGGCTCTCAATGCATGAATTTGTGGGACCTTAAGGAAGTTTCTGAAGAACAGCAGGCAGTTTAACTGTTCAGGACAAACAAGGGACTCAACTATCTATGAATAACTATAATGAACAACTATCACTAAGCAAAAAACACAGCTGTAGATCATTAAGGTAGTAAGAACCAAGTCTATGTAAACGTTTGAACCGGGTCATTTTTATAAATTCAGCTATTATTTTCTTTTGTGGATTATATGTAAACATCTTTGATGTGAAATATCTTATTCAGTCAAGTGCTAAATTAATAATAACATGCATTTTGTATGATCTCATTTTGGTAAAATAATTAACATTTTGCAGATTCTGAAAGGGGGATGTAAACTTTTGACCTCAACTGTATAGTAACCATGGTTTTTTGGTTTTATTTGTAGTAAAACCATGGTAAATATTCGTAAAAAGCACATCTCAAACCAGTGCACTTTTGCTGTCATAAGCAATCTTACATTATGAAATAGAAAGAACGGCAGAAATAAAGTCACTGAAAGCCATTCTTTATTCTCTACCAATGTAGTGATCCATAAATACTTTTTACTTAATTTGTCAATATAATGTTGATGAAATCACATACACAAAAATGTTTTAAATAGCTTCATTTCAATTTGCAAAACCATTCAAATACAAAACAAATCTTTTCAACAAAAAACTTTTAAAATAACATTACAGAGTTTTATTAAATACTTTGACATCAACTCAACCCAGCAGTAAAAATTCAGCAACTTTTGTTACTGATTAGCCACTTTTTGAAGGGTCTGAGGATTCTAACACTGATAAAAAATACTTAAAATAGAATACTGAACCAATATCTCAATGAGTAAAACAGGGCTGGAGTCATGAATCCCTTAACATAGTTTAACATCAACTTCATAACATATGAAGCTGATGTAATCTCCTTTGCCTAAAAATGCTTTAAACGTGGTTTGACCGTTATAGAAAAATGCTACCAAACTATGTGGGTGAACTCAACATCAGTTCAGTACCCCAAGCCAAAAAAAAGTGCTGTTTAAAGATGTCTTACTACCTTATATTGATCCACTGACCTGGAATCTCCTCCCTGTGTTGAAATTCAAACCTCTGCCATTACGAATCTGCACTCAAATCAGGTTTAAAAGTATAATCTCTTAAACAAAACACATATACTTGAGGAGAGGGATCAAAAATATGTCAAACCAATATATCTGCCAATAAGGTCCGAGTCCTTTAATAAGGTCCACAGCACCTCCATGTGCAGAACGTAACAGCGCAGATCATGTTTTCATGTGATCAGCTACATTTAAAGAGTGCAGAGAGTTTGTAGGAGTGCGTTCATCTATCTCCTGGCAGGAGACCACCATGTCTTACAGGCTACAGTTCATCTCGGGCTTGTTTTGCGCGCCAAGCCGGGTGCCGAGTCACATGTTCAGCCGCTAGAAGGACTAACCGCATGAACTCCTCTACATCAAAAGTGTAGTTGGTAAACTTAGGATGCTCCCCAAGAGTAGGGTGATGACCCTGAGACAGAACAAAATAGAAGTAAACATATATATATTACATATAGTTGTAAGTTATGCCACTAGTGCTAACATGACTGAATGTGAATGTTACTGTATATAGGAATACTGGGATTAAATATAGCAAACTGGAGAGAATCCAGACAGCTGTGTGTGTGTGCGCGCTCTTCACCTTATCCTGGGGGAACACTTTGTCCCTTTTCTGCCAAGTCATGTAATGGACTCCCCTCAGTCGGGCCAGATCACGGTAGCAGCTCTCATCTTGACAGTTGTACCTGTGGAATAGAGAAAGAGGGATGTTTTATGTCCCAAACTTAGCAGGCGGTGGCCCACAAAGCCTCCACAGACTGAGTTTGATGGATAACTGTTTAATTAGGCTGTATTTCACTGTCACACACACATACAGACACAGTCAGATGCTTCCCTCCTCCGTAACACACATTAAAAAGTACATCGTACGGCACAGAAGCTCGACTGCATCCGCATGAGTATTGGGTAGATGTATAACATGACATGAGTGTCAGACGCGCAGATGCACGCTGGGAAATACGTCTTGACACATGCAGACAGGTGTTGCGGAAAAACAGAGCTCTGAAGCGAATCGTGATGTATATATTTATCAGTAGAGAAACAAAGAAACTTTTTGAAGCAAGGATGCAACCAAATGTTCATGAGTGGTGGTTGTCTGAAGGTCTAAAGATAAAATTGTAAGAATCAGTCACTGAAAAACCTACACTGATTGCCCACTTTGCCGTTTCTGCTGTTTCTGTGTTGGGTGGTGATGACCCTTGTTTAAAATTCTAAAATATGAAATTGAAATATATTTAAAATAACAAATATCCAAAATAAAAGTTTGTGTTGTGTTTACATAATATATGTGTGTGTACTGTGTATATTTATATGTATGCTACCAGTCAAAAGTTTTTTAATGTTTTTTAAAGAAGTCCTCTGTTCAGCAAGCCAGCATTTATTTGATCCAAAGTACAGCAAAAACAGTAAAATTTTGAAATATTTTTACTATTTAGAATAACTGCTTTCTATTTGAATATATTTTTAAATGCAATTTATTTCTATAAATTACAAAATAAAAGTAATAATTTCTATAATCCCCCCCAAAAAAAAAAAAAAAATATATATATATATTTTTTTTTTTTTTTTGAATGGTATGGTCTATAAAAATGTACATGTAATGAAAAATGTTTCTTGAGCAGCAAATCAGCATAATACAATAATTTCCTGAGGATCATGTGACACTGAAGACCGGAGTAATGATGCTGAAAATATTGCTTTGATCACAGAAATAAAATACATTTATTGTTACATTTATTTTTACATTTCAAAATATAACTGTTTTTGCTGTACTTCAAATAAATGCAGGCTTGGTGAGCAGAGGGGAATTCTTTAAAAAAAATAAATAGATATCACTGTTCAAAAACTTTTGACTTTTGACTACACACACACATACATAAATATATAAAATTACGTTTTTTTTATTTTATTTTTAATTGCATTTCTGTTTAGAAATATGGAAATTAAATATAGTAATTTGCATTTTCTAGTATTATAACGTAAAATGTTAAATATATTTAATAAAATAAAATAAAATAAAATTAGGGCTGTCAAATCGATTAATCGCAAGCAAAATAAAAGTTTGTTATTTATTTTCAACAAAAGTTTGTTGTTATTTCTTGCAATATTACAGTTTTTACTGTATTTTTCGATGAAGTAAGTGACTTCTTTCAAAAACATCCAACCTCAAAATTTTGAACGGTAATGTAAGTATATATAATACAATTATTAGCCGATATAGTACAACAATGAAGTCATATAAGGCCTTCATTATTATTGTTTTCTGTTGCTTTGCTAATCGCAACATAATTTTCTCAAAATAATAAAAGTTAATATAATGAAAGTAATCAAACTAAGTAATCTTGATTTATTTATTTTCTGGGATTTGGTCTAAAGTTTTCAAAAACCACAAGGTTTATTTATTCCACAGCATCATGGATAAACAACTCCATTTTAAATGGTTTGCAGCTGATTAAAAATGAAACGTATAATTCACCTAAAAATGAAAATGTATGGGTCCTGATACTCTTGTGAATGGCACTGGGGAATGACACGAGAGAGAATCGTTGACTAAAGTCATTATTTTTGTTTTCTTTCCACACAAAAAGTATTCTCGTAGCTTTGTTAAATTACAGCTGAACCACTGATGTCACATGGACTATTTTAACGACGTCCTTACTACCTTTCTGGGCCTTGAACATGTTAGTTGCTGTCTACGCAGAGTCAGAAAGCTCTCAGATTTCATCAAAAATATCTTAATATCTTGTGCTTCAAAGATGAATGAAGGTTATGCAGGTTTCTAATGCTTTCCACATTTGTCATTTTTAACAAAATAGATGTTTAAGTTTCTTGCTTTCTACAAATTGTATCTAACCTCAAAATAACCTTTTTAGCTGTGTTAATGCAAACATCTTTAAAGTGCCTCTTCAGCAAATGGTATAAACATTATTTAAACACTGTAAACTGTCGCCAATAACTGTTTATATAAATTCTGAGGGTTTTTAAGTGCTTCTGAAACTTGGAAAAGTGAAGAAGTAATTACATTCCTCAGACTGATAGCTCTACTGTACAGTACGGCTGGACACACAGACCAGAGAAAGCAGAAAGCAGAGAAATACAAAAGCCACGTACAATTCAAATATGACGGCCCAGTCGGGGAGAAAGAGAAGGTGAGTCAGTCCGGCTCCATGCATCCCAATGAAGATATCAGAGTTGTGTGTGACGCGGATCTGCTCCAGAAACGGCATCTCTCTGCGAATACACATCAGCTTTCAATCACACAAGCACCTAACTCGGTCATCTAAGAAGAAATCGATACATTTAAAACCAACATAAACTGAATCACTCACTTGTATTTGTAATCCACCAGCTTGACCTCAAATAAAGGCACAGTCTTCAGGGCATTGATAAGCTGCACACACACACACAGCGGGGATTCAGAGGGTGATTAACGAGACCTCACACTCATGTGGACAGAGGCCAAGTAAATCGAGGCTTTTTACCAAGCAGGGGTCTCCAGCAAATAAGAGTTTAAATGGGCAGTTAAGGAAGCAGAGTGATAAATCAATGATGAGCAAAGAGAGAGAGAAGAGCACTCACCTCCTGCTGGTTTATTATCCTACGGTACTCAGTGCTTCTTGCCAACAGAGTGACACGGACTTGGCCCTCCTGACAGAGCAGAAGGACATCGCAGATTTCATACATATTTCAATAAACATTTGTATCTTAATATGAATCCATAGGCTATATATATTCTGCAACATCTATAATCCAGTTTAAAAAGCATTCAAATTTAAATACCTGCATTTAGGTGGGAAAAGAGAAATGAAATGGACATCATAAGTGAGATAAGAAAGAACTGGGCCTTATTGACAAGCACAAAGACAATGCGGAAGAATAAATTGTCCAACAGCGCCATCTAGTGGTTTAATCATTTCAATAACTAAAAAGTACATATTATATAACTACAATAGAACACTTGACTTCATAATATAATATAATATCATATAATATAGTATTTAGAACTGTAATAATTCAAATGAATATTTAAAAACAAATGATAAATAATATAATATATAGTACATAATATATACCTAAACTATAATATGCATATATGATATGAATAATAATTATTATCGCAAATCCACCTACTCACAAGTCTGTGGCAAACACTTGTAAATTTATGCTTATAAAATGAAAAATATAATTTAATATAATATAAGTACTTAAAAGGGTAAAAACAGAAAAATAAATGATATAACATAACAAAATAATTATTTACATCCATATATAGAAATACAGTTAATCTAATATAAATAATGCACAATTATAATTTAATTATTTTTATTTAAAAGTATGCATTAAAATCAATTTAATATTTAAATAAAAAAAAATCAATAACATAACATAAAATAATAATTCAATAATAATTTAATTAAATTGATCAGACTAAATTAATCTAGTACATAATATATAACTAAACTATAATATACATATAACTAATAAGTATTATTGCAAACCCACCTACTCAAAAGTCTTATGAATCTATGCTTATAATATTATAATGCAATATAATATTATTTAAATGTGTAATCACTAAAATTAATATTTAAAATTACATTATAATATTATATTTTGTACATAATTTAAAACTAAACTATAATAAACATATGACTTATAATTAATACTGCAAATCCACCTACTCAAAAATCTGTGGCAAAGTGAATCTATGCTTTTAAATTTGTAATAGAATAGAATAGAATAGAATAGAACAGAACATTTAAAAGTGTAACAATTAAAATTAATATTTAAAATGGAATAATAAATAATACAATATATAATGAAATAATTATTTAAATGTATAAGAAATGCAATTAATCTAAAATAAATAATGCACAATTATAATTCAATTATTAATTATTCAAAAGTATGAGATAAAATCAATTTTATATTTAAATAAAAAAAGTATATAACAAACTTCTAATTTAAAAAAAAAAAAATAATAATATGTTTAATTTATAAATAATAATAACACATTTATTACATTTTGATGTAATAATTCTTTATTTAAAATTATATAAACTAAAAATGTATAAAATATAACAAATAAGTCTTTTTTGTGAAGATAAAATCTATGTGCTTGTTTATGAGCATAACAATTTCAAAATGAATGCATGAAACAGTAAACAGTTATTAAAATATATTGTTATATAATATACTACACAATTTGTACTCTATACAAATTGTGTACTATATTTTATAACAATATATTTTAGTATTTTCATTCAGACAGTATCCTGATCTGTGTGTGTGGATTCAAGCATGTTTACCTTCGGTCCATCTTGTGGGACACCAAGTCGATAAAGGACATGCTGGGAAAACGCCTTGAACAGCCCCTCGCTGTGGCAGTCAGAGATCTATCAAATTACACACACACACACACACACACATCTGTCCATTAAATCTTTTCTATATGTCATTTGCACAAAGAGGGCAGAGGCACACAATCATTAATATGAGGATGATTTGAGCGACAGCAACAGATGAGTTCAGTCTCACACTAGGCAAATATTCTATATCACACACACAGCATCCCCCGGCGTCACGCAGAGATGCATTAACGCAGACAGATGACAGCAGATGAACATGATGAGATGAACAAATGCTAAATGGGGAAGCAAGAAACAGTTGAGAGCAACAGAAGCATGTAAGATACATACAAGAGGGGTGTTGTAGAAAAGGCCATATCGCATTCTTGGAAGGAGTGAGAAAAACACGTCTCTGAAACACACCTGTGAACAACACACTTTTAAATAAGCACAAAACCACTCAGATGCTAAGAAAAGTGTAAAGTGATGCAGAGTAAATGTGCTTTACCCTTTTGGAGTCAAAGTTTTTGAGGTGAATGATGTCATAATCGGTAAAAGCCCGCCACGTTTCACTGAATAGGTCTCCATATCCATACAAACTCTACAAGATAAATAATAAAATCGAGTATGAACAGCTGATATTTAAATTTAAATTTATTTGTATTTGACACTTGAGAGAGGCGGCAGCTTTCCCACGAGTGGGCGTGGTTTCATCACAGAGAGGACACGCCCCCAGCATTTGAGAACAGAGAATGCTTATTTTTTCAAGATTTTAATACCTTTTTATTTACTTGGTGCTTTTTGAAACGTTCATAATAACACATTTTTTTCTGAGGTGAGACAAACTCAGAAGACATATCTAATATTGCTTTACAAAGACTTTAATTCTCAAGTAAGTATATAAATTAGGGCTGTCAGTCAATTAAAATTTTTAATCTAATTAATTACTTGATGTGTTGATTAATTAATCTAATTAATCACAAAATATATAAAAAAAAAGATTATTTAAAGCTATTTTTGTATTAAATAAGAAAGTATCAAGTATGCATCACAAATTGTAGCTTCAGAAAGAAATATTTTATTTGATTCAACATAAAATTTATTACACATAAACATTTAGGCTGCAACAGCCTAACGTAAACTATGGAATATTTAAGAAGGTAATTTGAGAACATTTTTTGTTCATATAATGAAAGTCATGGTAACCAAAACAGCTTTGTTACCAACAGTCTTCAAAATACTTTCTTTTATGTTCCACAAAAGAAACAACATGAGGGTGAGTAAATGATGACAGAATTAAATTTTTTTGGGTGAACTATCCCTTTAATGTTTTTATTATTAATTATTATTATTATTATTATTAATGATACTTTAAATAAGAAACTAAATCTGCCTGCAGGTGGCAGTAAATGTCTTTGTGAGTCATTTAATCATTCATTCGATTCGTTCAAACGGCTGATTCATTCAGGAATGAAGTAAATGGCTCTCTTTATAAATGGGCCTTTGAATCATTGATTCACACGATTCGTTCAAAAAGGGGATTCATTCAGAAACTAAACAATGCTGTGTTGGTCAGAAACACACAATAATTCTGCTATGGCTTCAAAGGTAATATGTTGTCTGCAAAATGAGCAAAAACACATAATATAGTGTTTAAAATACAACACAATATCAACTTCTTATTTACTAAACTGTTGTATAAAATCACATTTAAGCTCATGACAGATCGGGACAAAATCAGCACTCGAGTCATATTGCTCTTGCTGCCCGTGTGATATCGTGTGATATGCGCTATATATAAATACACTGACCAAAATTGATGATGCAGGGCAACAGCTCCATAAATGCAGTTATGCTCTGAAATTAAAGATACTGGTGCAAAAAATGCCCCTGTATGTGTTTTGTCTCATATACTGACTAAAATTATAAACACAACACTTTTGTTTCTGCCCCCATTTTTCATGAGTTGAACTCAAAGATCTAAGACTTTTTCTATGTACACAGAAGGCCTATTTCCCTCAAAAGTTGTTCACAAATCTGTCTAAATCTGTGTTAGTGAGCACTTCTCCTTTGTCGAGATAATCCATCCACCTTACAGGTGTGGCATATCAAGATGCTGATTAGACAGCATGATTATTGCACAGGTGTGCCTTAGGCTGGCCACAATAAAAGGCCACTCTAAAATGTGCAGTTTTATCACACAGCTCAATGCCACAGATGTCGCAAGTTTTGAGGGAGCGTGCAATTGGCATGCTGACTGCAGGAATGTCCACCAGAGCTGTTGCCCTTGAATTGAATGGTCATTTCTCTACCATAAGCCATCTCCAAAGGCGTTTCAGAGAATTTGGCAGTACATCCAACCGGCCTCACAACCGCAGACTACGTGTAACCACACCAGCCCAGGACTCCACATCCAGCATCTTCACCTCCAAGATCGTCTGAGACCAGCCACCCGGACAGCTGCTGCAACAATTGGTTTGCATAACCAAAGAATTTCTGCAAAACTGTCAGAAACCGTCTCAGGGAAGCTCATCTGCATGCTCGTCGTCCTCGTTGGGGTCTCAACCTGACTGCAGTTCGTCGTCGTAACCGACTTGAGTGGGCAAATGCTCACATTCGATGACGTCTGGCACTTTGGAGAGGTGTTCTCTTCACGGATGAATCCCGGTTTTCACTGTACAGGGCAGATGGCAGACAGCGTGTACGGCGTTGTGTGGGTGAGCGGTTTGCTGATGTCAACGTTGTGGATCGAGTGCCCATGGTGGCGGTGGGGTTACGGTATGGGCAGGCGTCTGTTATGGACAACGAACACAGGTGCGTTTTATTGATGGCATTTTGAATGCACAGAGATACTGTGACGAGATCCGGAGGCCCATTGTTGTGCCATTCATCCACGACCATCACCTCATGCTGCAGCATGATAATGCACGGCCCCATGTTGCAAGGATCTGTACACAATTCCTGGAAGCTGAAAACATCCCAGTTCCTGCATGGCCAGCATACTCACCGGACATGTCACCTATTGAGCCCGTTTGGGATGCTCTGGATCGGCGTATACGACAGCGTGTTCCAGTTCCTGCCAATATCCAGCAACTTCGCACAGCCATCAAAGAGGAGTGGACCAACATTCCACAGGCCACAATCAACAACTTGATCAACTCTATACGAAGGAGATGTGTTGCACTGCGTGAGACAAATGGTGGTCACACCAGATACCGACTGGTTTTCGGACCCCCCCAATACAGTAAAACTGCACATTTTAGAGTGACCTTTTATTGTGGCCAGCCTAAGGCACAACTGTGCAATAAATCATGCTGTCTAATCAGCATCTTGATATGCCACACCTGTGAGGTGGATGGATTACCTCGGCAAAGGAGAAGTGCTAACTTACACAGATTTAGACAGATTTGCGAACAAAATTTGAGAGAAATAGGCCTTTTGTGTACATAGAAAAAGTCTTAGATCTTTGAGTTCAACTCATGAAAAATGGGAGCAGAAACAAAAGTGTTGCATTTATAATTTTGGTCAGTGTATAAATTTTTTAAGTATCTTTAATTTCAGAGCATAACTGCATTTATGGAGTTGTTGCCCTGCATCATATTTGTCAACAGTCAGCTGTATAAAATATGAGATGATGAACAAGTCTGGGGGTGGGGCCAGCGTGTTAATGGCGTTAAAATATTTAAATTTTTTCATAACTAATTGATTAAGTCAATGGGTTAAACTGACATCCCTGATATAAATATAATAATATTCTAAAGCGGATTTAATTTGGCAATCTTATTTACATTGTTTCACACAAAAAAAGTCTCCTTCTTTTTCCACACCCCTCCATTCTTCCTTCTCTTCCTCACTCTTGAAATACCAGCGTGTGAACAATAGGCAGGATAAGGTTTCCTCGTAAGTCACTTTATTTTCAGCCCACTGTTTCCTTTTTTCCTTTTATCTCTTTTAGGAACTGCACACCTCTTGAGACTGTGGCAGTCAGTTTGAACAACAAACCTTCTGTTACAGTGTTTTCTAATCCTGACAAGTGAGAAACATCTGTTTGTAAGAAACGTTCTCCAAGCACTCGTAGCTGATTTACTGGAGGACATATCAGAAGCAAACAAAGTTTGTGTGTTTCAGAGAAACGAATACTTACTGTGTCCCACATGACAATGTTTATGTCACGGCTGAAGGAATTGTTGAGGTGCTGAGAGATGTAGAGGTTGACAAAGTCACAGAAATGATGGTACATGTTCACTCCTGCAAAAGATAGTCTTTTATGAAGACTAAACAAAAAACTATAAACTATTAACAAAAAAATTCACCAAAATATCACCTGCATCCAGTTTCATGAAGATGGTTGGTCTGTCAATTATAACATCACAATGGCCATCATCCAAGGGGTGGAAGTCAAGCTCTGAGTATGTTTGCAGTTCAGCAAACCTGAGAGAAGAAAACAAGGCAATTTCTTTGCACATATATAAAAGTCTGCATACCTGCAAACTTATGTTTGATGGAAAACTGCTTTGAAAGGCAGGATAGTATATCTAAAAATGAGAACCGTTATCATTAACTCACTTTAAAACTTATTAAATGGATTTTAAAGGGTCACTTTTATGGCACTTTTTGAAAGTGGTAGCCATTCATCACGTTCTATTTTTATTATATGGAAAATACGTTTTTCAGAAATGTCATAAGGGTCAATTCTTTGAAAATCATCTGAAAGCTGAATAAATAAGCATTCTATTAAATGTATGATTTGTTAGGACAGGAGAATATTTGGATACAGCTATTTCACAATCTAGAATCTGAGGGTGGCAAAAAAACAAAATATTGAGAAAATCTCCTTTAAAGTTGTCCAAATGAAGTTCTTAGCAATGCATATTACTAAACATAAATTAAGTTTTGATATATTTATGGTAGGAAATGTACAAAATATCTTCATGGAACTGATCTGTACATGATTTTTGGCATAAAATAAAAATCGATAATTTTGACCCATATAATGTATTTTTGGCTATTGCTACGAACATACTCGTGCTATTTATGACTGGTTTTGTGGTCCAGGGTCACATATATATTTTTGGCGAACAACAAGTGGTTTGAGGTGAGTTAACAAGGGCAAAAATTATATTATCAATTATCAAGAAATATTGGCACATATACACTGCCGTTCAAAAGTTTGGGATCAGTAAGATTTTCAATGTTTTTTTCAAAAAGTCTCTTATGCTCATCAAAGTTGCATTTATTTGATAAAAAATACAGAAAAAAAGTCATATTATGAAATATTATTGCAGTTTAAAAAAAAACGTTTTCTATTTTAATATATTTTAAAATTGCGGAATAAAAGTATTCATTTCTTACAAAGAAAGAAAGAAAAAAATTACTGACCCCAAATTTTGGCCGGTAGTGTATATTGTTACAAAAAAATTCTGTTTTAAATAAATGCTGTTCTTTTTAACATTTTATTCATTCAAGAATCCTAAAACTATCACAGGTTCCTAAAAAAATATTAAGCAGCACAACTGTTTCCAACATTGGTAATAAATCAGTATATTAGAATGATTTCTGAAGGATCATGTGACACTGAAGACTGGAGTAATGATGCTAAAAATGTAGCTTTGCATCACAGGAATAAATTCTATTTTAAAGTATATTAAAATAGAAAATCACTATTTTAAATTGCAATAATATTTCACAATATTACTGTTTTTTCTGTATTTTTAGTCAAATAAACAATATTTTCAATGTTGAAAATAGTTGTGCTGCTTAATATTTTATGGAAAGCATGATACATATTTTTAGGGTTCTTTGATGAATATAAAGTTTAAAATAAGAAAGAAGCAAAGAATTTTTCTAAATTCAATGCATTCTTGCTATTAATGTCTATAAAAAATCTTCCTGACACTGTTTTTTAACCTCAATTATTAAACATTTGTTTATTCATAAATATACAACATTATAAAAGTTTTTGCAATTTGCAATGTTGAGCAATTTAATGCATCTTGCAGAATAAAAATATTAAGTTGTTCGAAAAGAAAGAAAGAAAAAAAGAAAAACTACTTTTAAACTGTAGCTTATCAATCATAACTGCTAAATGTTCCAACACATGTAATGACAATATTAACATAAAAACATGGTCCATGGTCTTTTTTTAATTATTATTTGGACATGAGTTATTTACCAAGACTGAAGAGGGCTCTTGTGCATCCCTTCCGCGGCTAGTGCTTTATTATTAAGGCTGCAGTGCCCACCGATCTCACCCTGTTCCAGGAAATCCTCTTTATACCTGCAGTGACAGAGGAAGAGAGATGGAGAGAGAGAAAGAAAGACAGCTCATTTAGACAGGAAGTTCTCACAGTTCCGCCAAACAGAAAACAAAAGGTTTTGACCTCCAACAACCCTAGAGGGGGGTCACTGACCTCTCATGACCTCTACGGGGACTCCTCAGGTCCAGGTACAGATTTATGGCCCTGCAGAACCGCATATGACTGGTGCACTTCAGAGAGGAATCACCCTTAAAAAAATGTTTTAAACTTGTATTTGCATGTTTGTTCCCAGTATTGTTTAGACATGTTGAAGCAGTAAAATTTAAAACAGCCCTTGTGTCTTAAGGTTAGTGCTCATTGGCTCAGAGTTCTGGAGGTGGGCCAAACTTCAGCTTTATCATGGTGAAGAGCAAATGAGGTGAACTAAGGGCACAGAGGAAGATGATGTACATAGAATTAAAAAAAAAAAAACTCACAGGACTCGACGGCTTGCACAAAGTCTTCATCTCACTGAGACGCTCCCTCACATAACCAAAATCTGCCTGCTTCCAGAACAGTTCCTGGGCAGCCTGAATAGAGTTGGCCCTAAAGAAACAAGACAAACAGTACCACTATTTGGAGTAGCAAGACATCCAAGTCATCTCTGAATTGAGAGTTAAGTCCTAAGATAAACTCTGTTATCAGTCCTTGAAGTGCTTGAATGACACAGTGGAAGAATAGGCTGTGCTCAAATGTTCAAACTTGTGTTAGCTTGTATTAGCGATAGACAACACACACAAAAATTTAGAGAACTACAGTTGAAGCTTCAAACAGTGACAGCAGTGATATACTTCCTCTGAAAAAATATAAGTATTCAACATGTTACTAATTCTTATTAACAGTTTTGAACTGTTTTCTAGGGCTGGGTTTTGACACAAATTTCATGATTTGATTAAATTCTGATTCACAAGATTGCAGTTTGATTAGTTTGGATATATATCAGGTACAGTACATAACAAATGTTCTCAAGGAAAAAAAAGTCTCTCCAATAATGCTGTAAAATATACACAAGAGTCAGTTGGTTTCTACAATATGGAAGATTTAAATTAACCGAATTGTATACAAACGCTTAAATTACACTCAATTAAGTTTTTATAATAATAAAGTTACAATTACATAATTATTTTTTTTACTCCAATTCGTTTTTTGAAATATAAACATTTAAATGGTGGCTGTCATAAAAAACTTGACGGATTTATTTAAAAAAATATATTAAACATTGAAGAACAGTAAAAAAAAATATATATAAAATGAATATGTTATATGGCGCATATATTTAGCAAAATGCTCCTCTATGGAGTTTTTCTAACCGAATACCAAGTTTATGGTCACCGAATGTTTTTTTCTGAGGTAAATGTGACGTCACGTGACATTGTTTACAAGCTGTTATACTGACGTCTTTTCCCCGATTGAGCGATTACATGAGACAGGATACGGATTTCGGTAAGTTGTACTCTTTCTTGCAACATACTTTCGAATGTTTATTCATGTTGATTTGTGCTGAAATTGCTATTATTGCGGAAGAAATGATCAGTTTTTTCTGCCGCTTCTCTAGAAGTGAGGCGCTACATCGATCTGTCACTCCACATTAAACAACTCCAAAACGGCATTTATTGTTTGAATATTGTAATAAAATAGGCAGAACTTGAAATCTGAGACTTTGTTTCACATCAGAAGTAACAAAGCACAAACCTTATTGCCATTTATTGAACGAGAGGCGCTCTACAATGTTCATTCATTATCTGAAAACAGGCTAGACTAATCGATTCTTATGATTTAGGAATCGATATTGTTTCATAAAAAAAAGAGAGAGAGAGAGAGAGAGAGAGAGAGAGAATCTAGAAATCGAGAAATCTATATTTTTTACCCAGCCGTACTGTTTTCACCATTGTTAATAATACGAAATGTGGAGCACCAAATCAGCATATTAAAATGATTTTTGAAGGATCATGTGATACTGAAGACTGGAGTAATGATGCTGAAAATTCAGCTTTGCAACACAGGATTAAATTACATATTTAAATATATTAGAAAAGAAAACAGTTATTTTAAATCGTACAAATATTTCACAATATTACTGTTTTTACAGTATTTACAAAAAGTGTTTTGAGGGTGAGTAAAGGAAGATAGTTAACTAGATAGTTAAGCAGATAGTGAGAAAATATGAAAGTGTAAAATGTACATATTTACACTACCAGTCAATTTTTTTTTTCTAAAGAAGTCTCTTCTTCTTACCAAGCCTGCATTTATTTGATCCAAAATACAGCAAAAGCAGTAATATTGTGAAATATTTTTACTATTTAAAATAACTGCTTTCTATTTTAATATATTTTAAAATGAAATTTATTTCTGTGATCAAAACTTAATTTTCAGCATCATTACTCCAGTGTCACATGATCCTTCAGAAATAATCCTAATATGCTGATTTTCTGTTTAAGAAACATTTATTATTATTATTATTATTATTATTATTATTATTATTTTAATTAATTAATTAATTTTTCAGGATTCTTTGATGAATAGAAAGATCCAAAGATCAGCATTGATCTGAAATAAAAAGCTTGGAATCAGTATAATTTTATTTGTTTTTGGGTGGGGGAAGGATATTATATAAATGAATACTTTTATATATCAAGAATGCTTTAAATTGATCAAAAAGGATGATAAAGACATTTATAATGTTACAAAAGATTTCTGTGTCAGATAAATGCTGTTCTACTGAACTTTCTATTCAGCAATGAAACCAGAAATACAATTTCTACTGCTTTCAACATAATAATAATAATAATAATAATAATAATAAATGTTTTTAAGCAGCAAATCCACGTATTCAAATGATTTCTGAAGTCACTGGAGTAATGATGCTAAAAATTCAGCTTTGAAATCACAGGAATAAATTATATTTTAAAATATATTCAAATAGTAAACAGTTACTTTAAATAGTAAAAATATTTCAGAATTTTACTTTTTGTTGTACTTTGGATCAAAAAAATGCAGGCTTGGTGAGCAGAAGAGACTTCTTTAAAAACATTAAAAATGTTTTGGTAGTGTACTGGTAGTGTAACTTCTTTAAATAGGTCAGCAAAGAAAAGCGTACCATCCTGAGTCAAGACTGGTGCAGACAGGATAGCTAAACCTGTGCTCAGGAGCGCAGCTCTTTTCATATCCCCAACAGGCCTTTTTGAGCAGCAGAGCATCCTGCCAGCCAACAGAGACAGACAAATCCAAGAAAACATCCCGTTTGTTATTATCTACAGCATATGCACAATACTAAATGTTAGTGATAAAGCAACAGAGGTCAAAAAGTACAGACTCCATCTCCCCGTTTGAAAACCATTATAGTTGATGTATGACAGTGTCCTTGGAAAATATCCTATTCATTTTTAAACCAACCTCAGCTGACATTCCATCAGAAACAAGAGAAATAGCTTACTTTAAAAGGGCAAAGCGGGTCCTCTTTGCAAAGTTTGGCCAGTCCTTTGTTGTTGTGCAAAAAGAAAGGAATATGCTGCTGAGGCAGCGCCAGGCTGCTGTAGTCCAGCTGTGGTGTGCGGCTGCTGTCCTGCCCGCTGTCTGTGGCGGAGATGGTTTTATAAGTGCAGAGCAGGCACAGACCTACCAGCAGCAGCATAGTCCCTCAAGCCACATGGAAGGAACCACACTGGCTCTCAGCACCTACAGTCATTTATGAGAAAGACAGAGCGAGAGAGAGAGACACGGCGAGACAGAGAGAGCACAAGAGTGTTTAGAGAAAGAAAACGAATGGTTTACAGGGGAGGACAAACACCAAAGCTCTGGAAGTAACCACAGTGTGGGAACCTGCAAATGAACGGATCTTACTCCATGTGGAACTCCTACCACAGGAAATATTAGTGACCTTTTTCCTTCAATTGTTTAAGCAATAAGGCCAGGATTAAGGGAAATAATAGAAAAACAAGTACACGTTCAGCTCATAGCTGATGCGCAGGGACCGTGGGAATTACAGATACACTAGCAGTCAAACGTTTTTGAACAATAAGATTTTTAATGTTTTTAAAGAAGTCTCTTCTGCTGACCAAGCCTGCGTTTATTTGATCCAAAGGACAGGAAAAACTGTAAAAATTTAAAATATTTCTACTATTTAAAATAACTGATTTCTATTTGAATATATTTTAAAATGTAATTTATTTCTGTGATTTCAAAGCTGATTTTTTAGCATCATTACTCCAGTCACATGATCCTTCAGAAATCATTCTAATATTCTGATTTGCTGCTCAAAAAACATTTATTATTATTATTATGTTAAAAACAGCTGAGTAGAATGTTTTCAGGTTTCTTTGATGAATAGAACGTTCAGAAGAACAGCATTTATCTGAAATAGAAATCTTTTGTAACATTATAAATGTCTTTATCATCACTTTTGATCACTTGCTAAATAAATGTATTCATTTCTATAATTTCTTCCTCCCAAAAAATTATACTAACTCCAAGCTTTTGAATGGTATACTGCATAATGCTACAAAATCTTTTTATTTCAGATAAATCCTGATCTTTAGATCTTTCTATTCATCAAAGAATCCCGAAAAAAAATTACTATTGATAATAATAACAATAAAAAATGTTTCTTGAACAGCAAATCAGCATATTAGAATGATTTCTGAAGGATCATGTGACACTGAAGAATGGAGTAATGATGCTGAAAATTTAGCTTTGACCACAAGAATAAATTACATTTTAAAACATATTAAAATAGAAAACTGTTATTTTAAATAGTAAAAATATTTCACAATTTTACTGTTTTTGCTGTACTTTGGAACAAATAAATGCAGGCTTGATGAGCAAAAGAGACTTAAATACCTTGCTGTTCAAAAAAGTTTGACTGTGTATATATATAAGTTATGATGGAAATGATAAGCATGTAATATGTTCTCTGATCTGGGGTGATGAGTAATTTTAAACCATAGCAGTGAGGATTCTACATAAAATCACAATGAAATGAAAAGATCAAACTATTTCACTACACTCTTAAATACAAGATGCTTGATGATGCCATAGAAGAACCTTTTTTGTCTAAATGGTTCCATAAAGAACCTTTAACATCTGAAGAACCTTTCTGTTTTACAAAAGGTTCTTTGTTGTGAAAGAAGGTTCTTCAGATAATAAAAAGGTAAGAAAGAGATGGTTCTTTAAAGAACCTTTGACCGAATGGTTCTTTGTGGAACCAAAAATGGTTCTTCTATGGCATCGCTGTGAAGAACCTTTTAAAGCACCTTTATTTTTAAGAGCATTATCACAGTGAACCTGAATGGAATCAGCCTAAATAAATCTATTGCTCACAACTGATCATAGATTTTCTTTTATTTACACTTCTTCTTATTTATTTCACTTCCCTTTTTTAGGACAACCATTATTTACAACAATTAATTTACTGTATGTGATTTTGTAGCTCCAGCAAACATGAAATAAACATCAAATAAATTACATTTTTAAATAAATGAATAAAAATAAAATAGAGCCTAAATTAAATTATCACTCAGCAGAAGATAGCTGGGGGCAATGGCTGGTTTGTAGTTATTAATAAACGTATACACTCTTTTTTTTCTATACAAAAAAAAAAAAAACTTGTTTGACCACTTTTCATGTGCAATAATTTTGGGCTATGGGACTATTTACTTGCTATAATGCTGTAGAAACATGGGTATGCCAAAATCACAACAGGTATTTGATGTATTTAATTTTTTTCATCATAGATTAATTAGATAATATCTGATAAAATAATAGTTACAACAACATAAACATAAGATTTCTGACTAAGTCATGTGGCGTGTATTTGCCATTTACTAAAGTGTTTTGTCAACATTTATAAATTGATACACTGTTAGTATATTAATAAAAACAAATATTATCTCTTCATAATTGCTATTTAGGTAGAAGCTATGATGATTTTTTGCGAGAGGAAATGACTACATTCTTGCTGTGTTGTCTTGTAATAATAACAACGTAATTACAGGTTACTACATAATTAAAATCCCGTGGGAAAAAACAACCACCGTGTGCACTCCAAATGAACTGTTAACTGAGCACAAATTATCATAGCAATCCAAATTTACAATAAAACTGTTATAAAAAATTATATATATACAACAAAATGATAAAAAAAAATCTGACAAGCTTGTTCTTATTCCGGTTTGTATGTTTATAATAATAAATAAAATTGATGTATTGTTAATTACTAATGAATTACAGTAGTAACAACAGCTGAAGTATCTCTACTGTGTGATTGGCACGGGATGATGAACTATTAGATTCGTCACTTCTAAATCCAGTGTCTAATGCGATCTGTCTAGACAGAGCAGATCAGTTAGATTAACAAAGGCGCACTGTATTTCGATCCCATACGCTTCATGGAGCAGCTCAATTAAAAATCCTTTAGAAAAGCAAATGTACCATACTGGGTTTTAAACCTGTGAATTTCTGTCCATATATGGTAAAAGTATATAGACAAGTTTTTTTTCCTCGGTTAAAAGAAAAGTCAAAGTACTGAGCTGCGATACCAAATGCACCGACAGACAACGATGCCAAAATTACACATAACAAAAATAATAATAGTGCAAACTGAGTTGGGGACCGCAGCAACCACAAAAACTTGACACGTTGCCAGGGTCAGAGGCTATCACAGCTGTCCCACCATCAATTATATCAACTGCCTTTACTAACGCAAAAAAACACATATGCCTAAAAGAGTAAATTAACTTTGTCCTGACTTTTAGTGATTCTGAGAAAGTTAAAGTGAAAGCAGACAGAGTGCTTACAAAAAAAAGTAATTATACGCTTACCTCCTTGGAGAAACTAAGGAGAGGCAACGGGTGTATTTAGGGATGCAGTCGCCATACTACCGGAAATTATACGCCGGCATGTGCTACTGTGAGGAACCGCAAGAGGGCGGTTTTATACTGTTGGAAAAATAAATAAATAAATAAAAATTCCCATTTTCCACGATAAAGTGGACGTACAGAAATCTAATTAATTATTATTAATAAAAATAATATTCTTTACAGCTAATAATACATAGTAATTAAACATCCAAAACTTTGATAAAGCTTGAAAACAACGCAGAGATTAATACTACTACTACTACTACTACTACTACTACTACTAATAAGAGTAATAATAATTCAATTTCCATAGAATTAAAAACAATATCTTATTAAACATTAAATGCATGAATAAAGCTGGAAAACAAATCAGAGATTATTAGTATTATTGTTATTATTATTAAAACATTAATAAAGCTTGAAAAGAAATAAAAGCAGAGATGATTAATACAAATATTACATTGCTATACAATTAAAAATAAAATCAAATAAAATCTAGGAAATGTTAAACATTAAAAAAATAAAGCTTGAAGGCAAAGCAGAAATGAACAACAATGTAACTGCTACTATGTAATTAAAAATAATATAATATAGAATTAATTATTAAATATTAATTGTTATTGTTATTAATAATAATAATATTTACTATATAAAATGTAATAATAAACAATAATAATAACAGTGATAAATTAACTTCCATATAGTTAAAAACAATATCTTAGTCATTATTAAACATTAAAAGCATAAAGATGGAACACAAGTTACAGATTATTGTTCTTATTAAAACATTAATAAAGCTTGAAAACAAAGCAGAGATTAATAAAATATTACATTACTATATAATTAAAAATTAAATTAAATAAAATCTAGTAGTTCTTAATCATTAAAAAAATTAAAGCTTGAAGGCAAAACAGAAACTAACAACAATATAATTGTTACTATGTAATTAAAAAATAATACCCAATTATTAAACATTAATAAATGTGGAAAATAATAAAGCTTGATAACAAATTTAAGTAGATGTTAATAATATTTACCATATAATAATAATAATAATAATAATAATAATAATAATAAATTCATTTCCATTTAGCTAAAAACAATATCTTAGTTATTATAAAGCTATAATAAAGCTGAAAAATTAAAGCAATTATTATTATTATTAAAACATTAATAAAGCTTGTAAACAAAGCAGAGGTGATTAATAAAATATTATATTATTATATAATTAAAAATAAAATTAGCAAAATAAAATGTACTAATTGTTAAACATTCAAATTTAAAGCTTGAAGGCAAAACATATATTACCAACAATAACAACATAATATAATAATATAATATCTAACTAATTATTGAACATTAAAAATATTAATACAGGTGGAAAACAAATTAAGCAAGAGATGAATAACAATAATAAAGCAGGAAAACAAATCGAGTCTGCCCAATACATATCTCTTACTTTATTTACATGTGTGCATAAAACTGATACACTGGGAAGATAACTTACAGTGACATTAGACTGTCCTGACTGTAATTTATGATTTACAGAGATCATATCTCATAGAATATAACAGGTAAAGATTTTCCTGGATCCTCTCATCACTAAAACTTAATCAGCGTGAGATGAGATACAAATGAGTGCAAAACTTGCTTTTAAGTCTACTAACTTAAGAGTATTGATGGATGTGTGGACTAATCTGGAAAGCATATTTACTTGTTTACAATGTGAAGACACACTCGACGGTAAATCAACTGGTTACCAGTAAGATGTGGTCCAAAGGATGAATGAAGATCAGAGGAAAACATAAGCAATTCATTCATAAAGTCTGAACTCTCACTTCATTGTGCAAATTCAAGTCTTAAGAAATCACCAAACCCAAACACCTACACACGGATAGATAATAATGTAATTTCTTAAACCAAATATGTTTATAAACTGAGAAATAAAGAATTTCAAATAAAATCCCACAACCGTGAGAGGAATCATATCTTAATTAACTATATCAACGATCCTTAAAATAGGTCGAACAAACTCTTTTCTCAGAATAAAATACATATAAATTATTACCAACGCTCTTGAGATGTGAAGCTCTGTTTACAGTCAGTGTGTCAGCCAATTTGCAGAGTCTATTATTTTTGATTTTTTAATAGTTCATCTATTTGCGTTTTGTACATGTTCTTCACATCCTCCAGGTCCAGACGCAGCTCTTCTGCCTCCTCTGCCTTTTCTCCATACATCTGCAAAATGGTGTTGTGCCTTTGTTCTAGATCCTGTAATGAACACAAACATTTGGTCAGTGTTTAACTAACATAATAAAAGTCCAGTACCTATTAAATGATCACCTAACAGGCTCTATGAAGGAGTGTTCACATTTTTTAATGGGATTGAACTCATTATTTTTGTTTTCTTTGCACACAAAAATTATTCTTGTAGCTTTATAAAATTATGGTTGAACCACTGATGTCACATGGACTATTTTATCAATGTCTTTACTACCTTTCTGGCTCTTGAATGTGTCAGTTGCATTGCTGTCTATGCAGGGTCAGAAAGCTCACGGATTTCAACAAAAATATCTTGTGTTCCAAAGATAAATGAAGCTCTTATGGGTTTGGAACAGCATGGAATGAGTAATTAATGACAGAACTTTCATTTTTGGGTGAACTATCCCTTTAAATTGTAAGAATATTTAACAATATTACTGTTTTTACTGTATTTTTTTTTTATCAAATAACAAAGCCTTGATGAGTATAAAAACATTATAAAATAGGGCTGAAAAGATTCCCTGAGTAACTCGAATACAAAAAAAAATAATCATTGAGGCTTCGTTTAGTCCATTTACTGTAACTACAAACAGAGCACTGTGTTTCCACACGGACCATTATTACTGACGCACAAACCGATAAACGCTGGGCATATTTAAGCTCGGTAAATCAATGGTGGTTAGTTATGATGTGTGATCCCTAAATTAGCTATGTTTTGTGAAAGACTAAGTGTCACTTATGTTGATTGTCTCATTCTCTCTCTGTGACAAAAAAGTCAATATCAATGACGGTGTTTCGTTCCTGAATGAATCACCGGTTAAATGATTCAGTTCAATCGCAATGACTCACTTAATTAACAGTGACTTGCTGCCACCTACTGGCAGTTTTGATTTCACATTAAAGTATCTTCATTTTAAAAATACATGTAAATCAGTATTCAGTATTTTGTTTAAAATAACAAAATATTATTTATGCATTTGTAACTGCAAGTTAAATGCATTCATGTTCCTCTAAACTGAATTAGATAGTGGGTAAACAGGCCTACATCTAAATGCTTCAATTTCTTGATTTATGCCTTCGTTTTCCGTTGTAATGTTTTTAAGTAATGTGTAATTGTAAGTAATGTGAAATATATATACACTGTGTACATAATTATTAGGCATGTTGATATTCTGGTCATATTTTTTTTCCAAACACATTTTACCAATTCCAAACCACATCAGTCTTAATAACTACTATTAATTTTGTATTTAATCATTTGTAAGTGATATATAATTGTCCGTGAAGGCTGGAAGTGAAAAACTCCTTATATTCAGGTGTGCAGAATTATTAGGCATGTTTTCGTTTACAGCTAAAATGAGCCAAAAAAGAGATTTAACCCAGACTGAAAAGTCCAAATTATTAAATGCCCATGAGAAGAATGCAATACTAATGCATTACAAGAATTTGCAAAGTTAAGGCTTGACCATTGGACAGTGAAATGCTTGTTGAGTCTGCATGGTCAGAAAAAACAGGTGGAGAAGAAAAGATGCATGTTAACCTCAAAAGAATTAGGAATTAAGGTGAAGAATTAGGTGTGACACCATCAGGAACCGTTTCCAGTTCTCCAGCGCCACCATTTTCCAGAACTGCAACCTACCTGGAGTCTTCAGAAGTGCAATGTGTCAGGTTCTCAGAGACTTTGCTTGGTAAAAAATCCTAAAAAATGCCCCTGACTTAATAAGAATAACAAGCTGACGTCTTGTGAAATACATGAAGACAGTTTTTTTATATGCTTTAGAGACAGATAAGTTGAGAGTGACTCTTGAAGGACAAGCATCACATCCTCTTGTACCTCTGATTCAAGAATTTATCTTCTAAAATCTGGCAGTAAGTTTTGGGAGTTCATGTTTAGTCTCCTATCCTGAAAAGTCTGACTTGCAGAGATGGACTAAAATGAACTCCCAAAACTTATTGCCAGATTTTAGAAGATAAATTCTTGAATCAGAGGTACAAGAGGATGTGATGCTTGTCCTTCAAGAGTCACTCTCAACTTATCTGTCTCTAAAGCATATAAAAAAACTGTCTTCATGTATTTCACAAGACGTCAGCTTGTTATTCTTATTAAGTCAGGGGCATTTTTTAGGATTTTTTACCAAGAAAAGTCTCTGAGAACCTGACACATTGCACTTCTGAAGACTCCAGGTAGGTTGCAGTTCTGGAAAATGGTGGCGTTGGAGAACTGGAAACGGTTCCTGATGGTGTTACACCTAATTCTTCACCTTAATTCCTAATTCTTTTGCAGTTAACATGCATCTTTTCTTCTCCACCTGTTTTTTCTGACCATGCAGACTCAACAAGCATTTCACTGTCCAATGGTCAAGCCTTAACTTTGCAAATTCTTGTAATGCATTAGTATTGCATTCTTCTCATGGGCATTTAATAATTTGGACTTTTCAGTCTGGGTTAAATCTCTTTTTTGGCTCATTTTAGCTGTAAACGAAAACATGCCTAATAATTCTGCACACCTGAATATAAGGAGTTTTTCACTTCCAGCCTTCACGGACAATTATATATCACTTACAAATGATTAAATACAAAATTAATAGTAGTTATTAAGACTGATGTGGTTTGGAATTGGTAAAATGTGTTTGGAAAAAAAAATATGACCAGAATATCAACATGCCTAATAATTCTGCACACAGTGTATATGACACATATTATACGTCCATCAAATACTTTTTCTTCAAACTCGCTAAAATACCAGCCTCAGCCCAATTAGAAGTACCGGTACTTACATAGAAACCTATACATCTGAGCCTGATAAAAATGCATTTTTTAAAGAAAGACGTCAGATGGATTTATCTGGTTTTGCATCTGAACTCTTCATATATATTTACTTTTTTTTTTTTAATTGATATATTTGCATTTGCATTTTGAATGCAATTTGGCAAATAAATGTATTAAATGGGTTTAGTGTTCATGGTTATTAATGTATGCGGTTTCAACAATAAAAATGCACATTTTTCTAAAAAGAAAACAAATTAGTTGTTTATTTTAAGAGACTTATATTATTTTCTCTTGTATATTTAGTATTGCTCTTTAATAAAGAAAAACTTAATCTTAATGGAATAATCGGTAGAATACTCGATAGCTCTATAGTAAATAATCGATAGCTACAGCCCTATTATAAAATCACCCCAAATGTTTGAATGGTACTGTTCATGTTTTAATTTTTAAATGCAAATACAACCTTCAGTTGCACTTTCAGTTTAGGGATTTCCTTCACTTTACTCTCCATCTCATCGTTCTGATTGGTCAGTCGGACCAGTTCTTCGGCCATCACAGTGCGGCTTCTCTCTAGACTAGCAATCTCCATCTAGAGGACAACCGAAACAACTGAATTCAAATTAGCGCATTACTTTCATTTTTAAACACAAAAACACTTTGCACAGGGTTAATTCTAGTGAAAGACTGAGGCACACCTGCAGCTGGGCGATCTCGCCCTCTCTGAGTTTAAGCTGAGACTGTAGGCTCTCAATGATACTGGATCCACCACCCAGTCGGGCTGCCTCGTACAGGTTCGTCCCACTGATGGACATGGTCATAGTGCTGAAAGAATGGTCAAGAGAATCCTCTTGCTGCTAAAAAAAAAAACAAACAAAACATAACCACAGACACCAGGTAAGGTGATGACAGATGCATCTAAATAAGTGTGGACAGGAGTGAGATGAACATACCTGTGAGAAAAGGGAGGAAGGTAAACCGGCGTGCTCAGGCCCACTAACAGAACTGGAGCGGGATAGTGAAGGAGTGGAGGATGCTGGAGCATCTGTCACAGACAGACTTAGAGACTTCCTCTCCTGATGAAACAAAAACAGAGACTAGTTGATTTTACTCGACTCAAAACTGTCTGGTGTGACAAAAAAGTTGATCTTGGACCCCATTTAAAATGGTTGAAGTGATAGTTAACCCTAAAAAAATGTAATTCTGTTATTAATTACTCACCCTCATATCATTCCGAACCCGTAAGACCTTCATTCATCTTTGGAAACCAAATTAAGATATTTTTGATCAAATCTGAGTGTTTTCTGACCCTGCATAGACAAACAGAGCTCTATGATTTCCACGATGCAGAAAACGTGGACAGATTCGCGGAATCCAGTCATAATAACGGAATTTACTGTATAATGCATCAAATAACAATACGGACTAGTATCTCTAAATATTAAGCAAAAAGACTATTTAAATATAAATTGTTCATGTTCTGCCTGTCTCTGTGTGTCTGAATGGCGCAGACGTATGGTTGTTTACTACACACATACTGAAGTGGGCGTGACACTTGCGGTGATTTCAGTGTCTCGCCAAATAAGGACATAAATACATGAAATTTCCAGAATTGATCTGAAGTTTCTTCATCTATGTTCATATTATATACACACAGAAATGTAAAGGTATTCACGGCAACCCGTCAAAATAAAAGTTCGGTTTAACTTGAAGACATATATTATTATTGTTCAGTAGAATGTACATAATACTACTACTATTATTATTACTAAAATTGTTAAAACTTTATTTTATTAAGGAGTAATCACACAATATTTCTTTCGTTTTAATTTTAATAGTAACTTTGTTTGCCAAAAAATAAAGTTTAATTTTCGTTTGATTAAAGGATAAATTAAATTAATATTTTATGCATTCATTTGATAACCAGAAATGCAAATATTGTAAAAATAAACAGTTTTAGGCATTCAAATAATTAGACATGCGTAAACAGAATTTGGTAACAATAAAGCAGAAGGTGAGAAAAAATAAAACATTTCATAGGCCCCTAAACATGTCATATTTGCTCAACTTTTAATAAATCGATGTTAAATTGTGTAAATTTCAGAATTTTAATTAATTAGACTTGCATTTTGAGTAATAAAATGTTATTTAACCATTTAAACAAAGAGTCCAGAAAAATTAAAATGGAAAAAAACGTAATTTGGAAAAAAATAAAACGGAATTTGGGAACAAATAAAATGGATTTCATAGGGTCCTACTTAAACATGTCAGTTGCGTTTCCGTCTGTGCAGAGTCAGAAAGCTCTTGGGTTTCATCAAAAATATCTTAATTTGTGTTCTGAAGATGAACAAAGTTCTTGCGGGTTTGAAACGACATTTGTGTGAGTAATTATTGAAATTAATTTTCATTAATTGTTGGATGGACTATCATTTTAAGAAATTTTGTGGGCAAACATTAATTAAGCAGATTCAGAACATAAGAACAGATTCCGGTCTTTTCATGCCAAACCTTTTCTTTGAGGGCCTCTTGTGCAAGGTAACATTTCTTCTTCTCCTGCTCCACCTTCATTTTCTCCATTTCCAGTTGGTTGGTGAGAAGCAACTGAAGAGGACCACACAATACAGACATTGAGAATAAATATGCATGTTTATGTTTTCTTATAGTATTCAAGGAACAAACAGTACCTTCTCTTTCTTGGCCTCCTCCAATACTCGACCATGTTCTCCTTTAAGATTCTCCAGCTCTACACGTTCCCTTCACATAACAAAAATCACTTTGAGTACTAGGACTTACAACAGCAGACTCTTTTTCAATTTTATCCACCTTATTTTTGCTGCAAGAGGGGGCGCCGCTATTTGTAAATTTTATGGGTTTGGCTTTTATGCATCCATCTATTTTTATCTGTACAACAGCTCATTTTGCTGCTTGATATTGCAAATTGGTGTGTCTTACCATATTATATTAATGTATTATAATAACTATGAACACACTGGTTTGCAGTGTAAACAGTTTTACGGTTTACTGCACATTGTTATTCTTTTTGTTATTTCTCTATAGCGGCTTCTAAACCAGAAGTCTCGCCCATAGACTTACCTAAGCACTGAAGAATAAGGTGGATACACGTCTCCTACCTGCTTAAGTCATCCTCCAGTTTTTCCCGTCGCATCCTCTCTGCATCCAGCTGCCCCTGCAGACGTCCCTTTTCCTGCCTCAACAAGGAAGCCTGAGACTCTAAAGAAGCTATCTGTGCTCGGATGGCTAACAGCTCCTCTGTAGCCGAACGCTCTTTCTCTACAGAAACAGCAAGCTGGGCCTGGGCTTCAGCTGAGAAGAGAGAATGACAAGTGGACATCAGCACATGTGGTTTCACCGGACTGAAGCAAATGACATAAGCCACAGATACTCTACAAGAAAAATGCAAGTCTCACATAAGCGGTCAGAGATGTTCTTCTCTAGTTTTTCCCATGATGCTGTCTGGGCCCCGAGCGAGGCCTGGAGGTTCTCTATCTGTCGAAGGAGAGGCCGTGTTGCTGATGTAACACTTTGACTTAGTTCCTGGTTTCTGGTCTCCGCTTCTTGTAGCCTCTGTGTAAGAACAAAAATAAAGCACAACCATCATTGACACTACCTTTCAGCAAGATTTTTTTGTGTTTTTTTTTAAAAACATCTCTCATGCTTAGCAAGGCTGCATTTATTTGATCAAAAATACAGTAAGAACAGTACTATTGTTAAATATTATTACAATTAAAAATAACTTAAATTTTCTTTTTTAATAGAAACCATTACTCCACTCTTCAGTGTTGCATGATCCTTCAGAAATCATTCTACTATGCTGATTAATTTCTTTTTATTATCAATGCTGATAACAGCTGTGCTGCTTAATATGTTTGTAGATAACAATGTTGATGATCATTTTTTCAGGATTCTTTGATATGAGGTTTAAATAAGGAGCATTTATTTATAAATTTTTGGTCCTTTTTAAATAATTTAATCCATCCTAGCTAAATAAAAATATTTATTTAAAAAAAAAACAGTAAAATAGTTTATTATAAAAAATCTAGCACAAGACTTTTGTACAGTAGTGCACATATTGTGCAGAAAGATTAATTGTTAACTAGATGAGTAAAGTTCATAGACGAACTTTGAAGTTGGCTTGAGAAAGCTTTGTCTGAAAGTTTGAAATAACTTTGAAAAGCTTAAAGTTTAAATTTAACTGTTGAAATTGAAGTTTGGGACAGAGTGGGAACAGGCATGTTTCTAACATAAATTAGCATGTTGCTACCATGATTTAGGATGGTTTAACCATGCTGCTATCATGATTTAGCATGAAATAACATGTTGCTAGCATGCTTTAGTGTGAATTATCATGTCGTTAGCATGATTTAACATGAATTAGCATGTTGTTAGCATGATTTAGCATGTTCCTAGTTACTAGCATGTTTCTACCATGATTAACATGTTACTAGCATGTTGGTAACATGTTTATAACAATTAACAAGTTACTAGCATGTTTAAACATGATTCGCATGTTACTAGCATGTTATTAGGATGATTAACATGTTGCTAGCATGATTCTAGCATGATTAGCATGTTGATAACATGTTTCTAGCATGATTAGCAAGTTACTAGCATGCTGATGGCATGATTTCAGCATGATTAGCATGTTACTAGCATGATTAGCAAGTAGCTAACATGATTCTAGCATGATTTCCACATTGTTAAAACGTTTCTAACATGATTAGCAAATTACTAGCATGTTGATAGCATGTTTTTAACATGATTAACATGTTTATAGCATAATTAGCATATTACTAACATGATTAGCAAGTTACCAGCACATTGCTAGCATGATTCTAGTATGATTAACATGTTACTAGCATGTTCCTAGTTACTAGCATGTTTCTAACATGATTAACATGTTACTAACATGTTGCTAACATGTTTATATAACATAACACGTTATTAGCATGTTTAAACATGATTAGCATGTTACTAGCATGCTGTTAGGATGATTAGCATGTTACTAGCATGATTCTAGCATGATTAGCATGTTGATAACATGTTTCTAACATTATTAGCAAGTTACTAACATGTTTATAGCATGATTCCAACATGATTAGCATGTTACTAGCATGATTAGCAAGTAGGTAGCATGGTTCTAACATGATTAGCACGTTGTTAACACATTTCTAACATTACTAGCATGTTGATAACATGTTTTTAACATGATTAGCATGTTTATAGCATAATTAACCTATTACTAGCATGTTGCTAACATGTTGCTAGTATGATTCTAACATAATTAGCACGTTTCTAGCATGATTAGCATGTTGTTAGCATGATTAGCATGTTACTAGCATGTTGCTAGTATGATTCTAACATAACTAGCCAGTTTCTAACATAATTAGCATGTTTCTAGCATGATTCTAGCATGATTAACATGTTACTAGCATGTTGCTAGTATGATTCTAACATAACTAGCCAGTTTCTAACATAATTAGCATGTTTCTAGCATGATTCTAGCATGATTAACATGTTACTAGCATGTTGCTAGTATGATTCTAACATAACTAGCCAGTTTCTAACATAATTAGCATGTTTCTAACATGATTCTAGCATGATTAACATGTTACTAGCATGTTGTTGGCATGATCAGTATATTGCTAGCATGATTTTAGAGTTTCGACAGTTCGAGTTTAAATACTCTTGGCTGATTTGAACATTCCATCAATGTAAGTTTATGAGATTTTTGGTGGTTTTGATAGTCTAGTTTACGAAAACCATAAGCCAGATCAGCCTAAAAAGATACAGCACACCGAGCCAGACCAGTCTGAAGGTCTGACCTGAGTTTGGTGGTTGTAGTTTAAAAGCACTAGGAGGAGATAGTGTTTACATTTTGGCTCAGAAGAATAATAATAAGTTTAAATAGCAGATCAGTAAGTTGGTTTTCTCAAGCCAACTTAATTATGTGAATTTTTCATGCCTCTAGTCTAAATCACTTCTTACAACAAAAATTCAACAGTTATGAGCAGAGTAGTTTGCATTTAAAAGTCTAGCTTTCTAAACAACAGCTGACATGAAATAAACAGTGCAATAATTCCTGTAAGCAGGAAGTAGGGTGCTCCAGTTACCTGCTGTAACTCACTGATCTCTTCCCTCAGGTAATCTTCCTTCTTGGCCTGCTGCTGCTCAGCTCTCTGTAGAGCCAGCCTCAGATCTGCCACCTCAACATAAAAAAACAGTCACAGATAGGCACAAAAGCTAACATTTGGAGATTAATCAGCCACTAAAATAAGACAAGTAGATGAGTAACCCTAGAATACACTACACAGCAAGTGTTTAAATATTGCTGAAGCACTGAAAAATAAGTAGTATTAATGAATAGGATATCATGTTATCAAATAAGTATTTACCAAAAAAAAATTAAAGTGGAAATACCTGATTGGCCAGTGCTTCTTGCTGCAAGCGTGATTCTTCTTGAACTTTCTCCAAAGCCAAGCTCAGCTCTTCTTTCGCCTGTACCTCTCTGCTCAGCGCTAGTTCCTGGGCTTCACTATCCTTGGTGGCGTTGGCCTTGTGCAGCTCTGCCAGCTCTCTAAACAATGAAAAATGAATCAAAAGTTAACAAATTGGGAAAGACCACCACCCAATGGGACAGTGAATGACTGTGTATCAGCATGAAGTCGAGTGTGTGGTGTTTATTTACTTGTAGGAGCTGTCGAGGGCTGCTTGCAAACTGCGGTTCTTTTCCTGAAGCTCCTCGCTGCTGGTCTGCAGTTTACTTAATTCTTTCTCCTGACGCTCCACCACAGCATTCAGCTTCTTGATGTTCTCTCTATGCTGCTTTTCGACTTCCTCTTTACCATCCAAAACCTGCAATTAACAATGACCAAACATCAGCATTCTTTTCATTTTAGTGACGTTTGAAATAAATGGAATTGTTCACCCGAAATTGAAAACTTGTTGAGAATTTATTCACCCTCAGGCCATCAAAGATTATAACAGATTTGGAGAAATTTATTATTACATCACTAGCCCACCAGTGAATCCTCTGCAGTGAATGGGTGCCGTCAAACAGCTGATAAAAACATCACAATAATCTACAAGTAATTCACAAAAATCCAATCTAGGTACAATCAATTGTCTTGAGAAGCAAAAAGCTGCACTTTTGTAAAAAACAAATCCATAATTCAGGCATTTTTTAACTTTAAACCACAGCTTCTGGCCAAAGTTACAATTTTCACCGAAGGATGCATTATTATGTATAGAGGACTAGGATTTTTAGCGGTTTAAATTTAAAAATGTGTAAAAACAAAATTATTTGTTTGAAATGGATTACTTGTGGACTGCTATTTTTAATCAGCGTTCATTCAGACGGCACCCATTCACTGCAAAGGATCTATTGGTGAGCAAGTCCGTTTCAAATCTGTTCTGATGAAGAAACAAGCATCTACATATTGGATTGTGGAAGGTTGAGTCGATTTTTAGCACATTTTCAGCTTTGAACTGAAGGTTGTGTCCCTGACCTGCTGCAAGTGCTTCAGTTCTTCTTCCTGTTCCTTCAGTTTTTTGGTTTGTTTGGTGATCTGTGCATCACTCTCTCTCTCCTTCACACGCAGTTTCTTTATGATGTTGGAGTGCTGCAGCTGCTGCTTGGACAGTTTCTCACCTAATCAAAAGGAAACAAGGAAACAAACACATCCTTAACACTGACCCAGATTCTTCTAGAGCGAAGCAGTAAAAGTTTTTATCTTGATACGATCACCCTAATCAATGTAAATATTTACAGGTCACGCGGAACACGTTAAACAGCCTAGAAGACTCACCTTCTTCAAGAAGTTCTCGGATCTGTTCCTCTTTCTCTTTTATCAGTTCCAAAGTCTCATTTGAATTTAACCTGCTCGCCAGTTCTTCTCTAAGGCCCTTAATTTCCTGTGACCAAGACAATTGATGCATTTCAATGCAAAATAAGACTGGGCTTTTAAGAATGACGTGAGTTCATCGCAATAAAAAAGTGCTACCTTTTTGGCGATGTCTCTCTCCTTGCAGGAGAGTTGAGCTTTTCTCTCAGCTTCAGCTATACGCTGAGTGAACTCTTCTTTTAAAGACTGTACAGTAGAGCTTTCTTCCTTCAAGCTGATCATCTCACTGTGAAACATAGGGATTGTTAACCTTAATTCAACAGACATGTATGAAGTTTACAGCCGTATTGTGTGAACATCCAGTGCAGTGAAATGGCTTTAATAGAAAGAAATGAACATGATAGACATGCCACACTACACCCAATTTAAAAGGACAATCTGTACAATAAGAAATGGTTCTATTTTTTATGCTATTTACATTTTGAAAGGTGTGGAAGCTTTTTATTTGCTAATCTTTTTATCTGCCAACAGTCTTTGAACACTGCGTCCAGTTTTCCTCAAGCTGTGTAAATATTATTGCTGCCTCCACCTGTTTCTATGCCCTAGTTAGCTATTGCAGCCATTTGTCATTCAAGAAAACACAACAGCAGATGGTTTTCTGGAGCACAGGCTCCTCAACTCACTCTTTGAGATTGTCACACTCTTCTTCAAGTCTGGCCTTGTCTTTACTGACCACAAGTAGCTGTGATTCTCTCTTCTCTAGTCGGCTAGAGAGCTCCTCGATAATCTGTGGAGATTAGGAAAAAGAACAGAATAGAAATTACATGACACATACAAAAAAAAAAAAAAAAAAAAATCAATAAAGAATCATTTGGGGTCAACAGGATTGATTTAAAATACTTAAATTCAGCAAAAATAGAATTAAATTGATCAAAAAAAAATGTATCAGTAATGTTACTAAAGATCTCTTTTCTAAATAAATGCAGTTCTTTTTAATTTCCTATTTATCAAAGAATACTGAAAACTATGGAAGCCCATTTCTGCCACTGATTAAAAAGTAAAAAAGGATATTGTGACTTTTTATCTCACAATTCTGACTTTTTTCTCAGAATTGCGTTATATAAACTTGCAGTTGGGAGTTATAAAGTCAGAATTGTAACTTTATGTCTCAAAATTGCGTAATATCAACTCACAATGGCGAGAAATAAAGTCAGAATTCCGAGATAACTCACCAATTCAAAAGACTTTTTTCTCGCAATTCTGACTTTTTTTTTCCCCTCGCAATTCAGACTTTTTCTAGCCAATGAAAATTTATTTCTCACAATTCTGACTTTTTTTTTCTCATAATTTTTGAATTCACACTTTTGTTTGGCAATTCTGACTTTTCTTGCAAATGCGAGTATCTCACAATTCTGACTTTTTTCTCACAATTTCAAGTTTTTGTCTCTCAATTCTGAACTCGCAATTGCAATTCTGACTTTTTTCTCGGAATTACGAGTTTATATTTTGCAATTCTGTTTTTTTGCAAATGCGAGTTAGTATCTCAGAATTCAGACTTTTTTCTCGCAATTACAAGTTTATATTTTGCAATTCTGACTTTTTTTTTCTCCGAACTATGAGATATCAACTTGCAATTGCAAGTTACAAAGTTTAACGTTCAGGGGAAAAAAAGACTGATATGTTTTTAGAATTGCAAGTTTATATCTCACAATTCTGACTTAACTCGCAATTGCATGTTATAAAGTCAGAATTGTACATTTATATCTATACAGTCAAAATTCTGATACATAAACTCGCAATTCTGAGAAAAAAAGTCACAATTCGCAGTTTTTACTTTATTTCTCAAAATTGCAAATTCATGTCTCGCAATAGCAAATTTATATAAAGTCTGATTTGTGAGTTTATATCAGCTCTGACTATTCCTCAGAATTGCGAGTTTATATCATGGAGTTCTGACTTTATAACTTGCAGTTGTGAAAAAAAAGTCTGAATTTTTTAGATAAAAGTCACCATTACCTTTTTTATTTAGTGGAGGAAACACGTTTCCATAGAAAAGTAACGTATCACAACTTCAACAAAAGTATAATAATAGGAGGAAATGTTTTCTGAGCACCATATGAGCATATTAAATTGATGTCTAAAGGATCATGTGACACTGAAGACTGGTAATTATGCTGGAAATTCATTACAGGAATAAATTACATTTGAAAAAATTATTAAATTGTTTTTAAAATATTTTAAACTGTAATAATATTTCACAATATTACTGCTTTTTACTGTATGTTTGATTAAATAAATGTGACTAAGATGAATAAGAGTGTGACTGTGATTGAGACTTTCAAAAACATTTTTAAAAATCTTACCAACCATAGTGCTTGAGCAGTAGTCCAAATCTAATAATTATAATATATTTCTTTTATTATTTATATAAATATTCATGAATTAATCCAACCTTTTTGAGCTCAGAAATCTGACAGGGTGCATCTCCTTGTTTCTCCTCAGTACTCTGAGATATTACAGTTTCATTCACATCAGTTTTTTGGCTGGTCAGCGTGAGGTCGGTTTCAGGTTCCTGGTCACCTTCCTGCAGCTCATCCGTCTGCTCACAGTTTACTGGCGTTGCACTGCGGCCGCTCTCCTCCATCTCGTTATCATCCAGCGATTGGTCATTCACTGACTCAGTCATAACCTCCTCTTCCTCCTGTTTGGTCTGCGGCTCTGACTGAGCAGGAGCCGGCAAATGTCCGGCCGTGATGGAAGCTAAGGTGCGGTTGCCCGGGATCTCGTCGTCAGAATTTACTTCACTGACACTACGGCTGTCCAACGACTGCACGCTAAACGAGTCAATGCGCTCAAAGGCGTCAGACGAGGAGCCGCAGCTTTCAGTGAGTTTTGGGTACTCGTCCAAACGAGGGAAGTCGGCGCATGTTGAAGCGGAAAGCAGCTGGAAAGAGCCCTGCATTAGGTGCAGACCAGCTTTAGCCTCTGCGTTCTCCTGTCTGGAGCTGGCCGAGCTCTCGCTTAGCACGCTCTCATGGTCCAAAACCTCTATGTCGCTGGTAGTGGAAGTACCAGAAGAGAAGGCACTAACAGGGGGAGACGGGGTGTCGCTTTGTCTGTCCTCTGATTTAGCGTCTTTGGATTCTAACAGGATTTCTTTAGGAGGGACAGGCAAAGTTTTCACTGAACTTTTGGTCTCAACGGTCAAAGCTGGTTCAAACACGCCAACAGATTCAACCTCCGTGGAGGATAAAGGTACATTTGTGAGTGTGACATCTGACGTTAAATCCAAACCATCTGTCTCTGTCTGGTCCTCCACAGTCTCCTGTTCGGTAGTTTGCTCAGGTGCAACGGCCGGAGCAGGAACGACCAGTTCTGGTTGTGACTGCTCATCTCCCGAGAATGAATTTTGCTCCAAAAGCTCTGTCCCAGTTGGCTTTACCTCAATAGTTTCCTGGCTGCTGCATTTAGTGAGGTCTGTCTGACCTTGTGCATCACTTACATCCAGCTCCTTCTCCTTGTCTGCTTTTTCCCGGAGTCTGCGGTTCGACTTGGCAGGTGCCACAGACACCACTTTAGTGTTGCTTAGAGTTTGTGTATCCCCATGAGGCAGAAAGGCACTGAAGAAATCCTCAGATTCGTCAACCACGGTCCGTGTGACGGGCTTAGTAATGGCCTCGGATGACTGAGGGAGAGTTTTGGTACGTTCCTCGGAGGGCGAGTTCCACTGGTTCATAGCCCATCCTGTTGATACCGGCTTGCCTGGAGGATCTGGAAAAAAAATTGAGACAGTTCACCCAAAAGTCAAGTTGAATTTAATTATATTGCATTTAAAACAATACAGATTGTTTGAAAGCACATTCATAGTAAAAATAGGAAAATAGTAAACAGGAAAATAACAGCAGGCAAAAGTTTTATTATTCAGCTCAACTCAGTTCAATGTTGATTCAATTCAGTTCAAAAATAGTGCTTGATGTTACAAACATAAAACGTCTGAATCAAACATCTCTGTTTTATAACTACAGACATAACTCTTTTTTATTCTTTAGCAGCTTTTTGTGGTTTTAGGTTGCTTCTTAGAAATTCAAATTAAGTTCATTTGTATGACACTTTTCACAGTACATATTGTTTCAAAGTAGCTTCACATAAAATGCGTAGTTCAATGCTACAATCAGGAAGTATTCTGTAATTATTATATGCATATGGCAGTAATATATACGCTACCAGTCAAAAGATTTTTAATGTTTTTTAAAGAAGTCTCTTCTGCTCACCAAGCGTGCATTTATTTGATCCAAAGTACAGCAAAAACAGTACAATTTTGAAATATTTTTACTATTTAACATAACTGTTTTCTATTTGAAAATATTTTAAAATGTAAATTATTCCCGTGATTTCAAAGCTGAATTGTTAGCATCATTACTCCAGTCACATGATCCTTCAGAAATCATACTAACATTCTGATTTGCTGCTCAAAAACATTTATTATTCTATAATTATGTTAAAAACAGCTACGTAGAATTTTTTCAGTTTTTCTGATGAATAGAAAGTTAAGAAGAACAGCATTAATCTGAAATAAAAATCTTTTTTAACATTATAATAAATGTCGTTATCATCACTTTTGATCAATTTAAAGCATCCTTGCTAAATAAAAGTATTAATTTCTATAATTTCTTATAGTGTAAGAATAGTAGTGGTGTATAATGTTACAAAAGCTTTTTATTTCAGAAAAAAAAAATGCTGATCTTTGGATCTTTCCATTCATCATAAAATCCTGAAAAAAATGTACTCCTCTGTTTTAAATACTGATAATAATAATATTAATAAAAAAATCTTTCTTGAACAGCAATGAGCAGATTAGAATGATTTCTGGTCAATCATGTGATGCTGAAGACTGGAGTAATGATGCTAAAAATTTAGCTTACATTTTAAAATATCTTCAAATAGAAAGCAGTTATTTTAAATGCTACAAATATTTCACAATATTACTGCTTTTGCTGTATTTTGGATCAAATAGATGCAGGCCTGGTGAGCAGAAGAGACTTTTGGCAGTGTAACAATAAGACAAATACAGGTTATGTGGTTAGTCATGTATTCGGTTAAGCAGACACAATTAACATGTTAGTTAGGCAATGATTGCAGCTTGCAGCTGTAATGATTACAATACAAGGATAATATTTGATAGTACACTGATCTAAGGTCTGCAAAGTAAATAAGGTTTAGGTTTGCTTTGTGATTCTGTCTGAATAATTAGGCTGTAAAGACCTCAGTTTTGTTTTTTAGAGCTATCTGATGGGATATGAATCATGCAAATATGTATGTATGGGTCTGTTTGGGGACGAATGTAAGAATGCATCATTATATCTCTAATGTTATGCTGAAGCCCAGTAGTTGTCACTGATGATGTCTCCCTGCACTGTCAATCACCTGTCTGTTGTTTTTCCATGTCAAGTTAACCAATTAACCAAAAACTAAAGTGAACCACTAACTAAACTTACCAGTAATGGTCCTTTCGGTCGAGTCGCCCCACTGGTCCTCTTCTTTAATGTCCAGAACTCTGTCGATGGATTTCTGAGCAGTTGTCAAGGCTTGTTTAGCAAAACTCGACAGGTGTGACGCGTTAAACCAACTCATATTGCTTGACAGCTCAGTGAACGTCTACATAAAACACAACATTATTGAAAGCATCGCAAATAAGACCAGGTTTATTCCACACTAAGAGCCGGAGCAAGTTGGTTGTGTTTATCTGTTAGGCCGCTGTCCACATTAGCATGACGGCTAATTCTGCTCGCAAAACAGCTGACAATTCGCTGACAGTTGACATAATCCAGTGCTAAAATGAAATTCGATCATATAAATAAGAATACAACGGACTGGGCGACATTTTTATTTGCTATCGCGTTACTCGGCCTCTAAATTGGACTTGTACGCATTGTTTTGCTTAGGTTTCTTCTGGCAGCTCGAGAACTACTTCCCATCCACGTAGCATCAACAAAGCCGCATCAACCTATGCTGCAAGTGACGTCAGGGACACGTCACCAGTGTCTACAGTACAATTATATATTATACTATAACAATATTTAAAGTTATATACTACTGATGTCTGTGGTTTGTGTATAATGTCGTTCAATAAAAAATATCAAACTGTCACTTTTCAGTTAAAACCTCTGAAATATCGCAATTCTACTAAAATAGAAAAACTGATAGTCAGTTGACTGAATAAACGTAAACTCAAAGGCGTTTTATTGTACGTCTTCTATATCAGACTTGAACAGGTGTTTATTGCTTTTGAAGGGTCCATGCGGTCTCTGGTCCCTTTACTAAAACCTACTTGTAACAAATAAATGCCAAATATTAGTATTGGGTTAAAAACCGTTATTGAAAATGACCTGAAATGTGTTCCTAAATAAAGTAAATATGAATCGAAATTATTGCATTAATATTTTACTTAAATTACTATAAAAATGAAATTATTGCATATTGTATGCTAGTCGTTTTAAAAATGTAATGGGACACTAAACAAATAATTTCACTTGTAGCTTGTCAAGCAACATTTGTAGATTGATTCATTGTAGTATGTGGTGCTGTGGCTTCTAATTTGTCCTTTTAAAAAATCAAAATAAATTTACTAAGGTAAGTCTGATCTTGCTTATAAGTGTCTCAAAAGAATTTATAAAAATCTGTATTACATGACAATTCCACATAAAACTAATAAAACAGGACAGTATTCACCTTATTCTTCAACGCTGCAGCAAGCATATATGGGCGAGACTTCCGGGTCATTAACCGCTATACCGAAATAAGGAGAAGAAAATAAAGTGCGGTAAACGGTAAAGCTGTTTGCACTACTGGTTCATTGTTAAGGTACTACATTAAAAGTATATGGTAATACACACCAATTTTAAAAAAAAAAAAAAAAAAAAAAAAAAAAGTAGTTTGATCCACTCTTACGGGAAGAAAAAGGTGGATAATCTAATACCTCTCTTAACATTACATTGACAATGCAACATTCTGTTTTTGCTTACATATCAATTTTAATTCAAGAAAATGTATTATATTTTTATAACTTTAAATATTTAACCAAATATATTTATTCACAACTGAGTAAAAGTACATTTACAATTAGGAAAACAATACTTAGAATTTCAATGCTTGTTTAAAATATGGTTTCCAATTTTAATTCAAAACATTTTTTTTTTCTAGACATTGAACAAGATAATGTTTGCATGCACAACAACTATATAAATAGACAGTTTGCATAAAAAATAAATCCACCAAATGATTCCTGTGACTATAGCAGTGCAAGACAATGAAACAAAATGTCTTTGATGAACAGAGCTGACCAAAAAAAACTCAATACAAACTGCAGATATTCCAGCCGAGAATGTGCATATGATGCCTCTGCTGATATAAATATGTTGAGTTTACAGACTACAATTCCAAAACTGCTTCATTTTGATGACGACTGGAATAACTGTCCATAAGAACGAAGAATTTGTCCTATGAGATGAAGTTGAGCTTGAAGAGCACGGTCTGAGGAGTGGTGACATCAGCCACGGCCAGCTCTTGTCCATCCACTAGTCCAAGCTCTGCAAGGACAAGAAAGCATTTAAACAACATAATTTTTTTTTTTTTAAATGAAAAATATATTAAATAGGTTACATGTACTACATGATCACAAAAGACTTTGTCACCTTTCAGTGTTTTGCTTAGATTTGGTCGCGTTCTCTCTTCAATAGATGCTACAGTCTGAAAATAAAACCCAAGCACATTCGACAATCTATTAAATAAAGAGCTAATGCATGACATGCATGTTCAGAACATCTTAATCTAATTGAGCTAAATATGATAAGAAAACTTTTAACCTGTAAATACAGAGTTTTATTTTTTCCATCCAAAGTTGTAGTGATGGCAGGAGACTTCATTTGGCTGCAAGACAAAAGATTCAGTGTTATGAAGTTAACAGTTAACACATAAGAACTTTTTTTTTTTTTTTGCATGCTTTAAACCATTTTTTCATCATATGTACCACTGTCACATTCAATATTTTTTTAACTAGGAGGAATATAATAAACTGTGAATGGCAAAATGAATCAGATTCTTCCTGTAGGCTTTGTTTAAAAAAGGAGAACATATTAAGAATTTATTTTGGTATTGACATTTCGTTACATGTTGCTCGTAAAATGTATTTAATGGCAAGTGTGTCTAACCATTTAATTAATACAATAATTTGGGGTGATAATAAACAAGAAAGCTCTATTAAATGTATGTATTATGTATGTATTCTAAAAACCAAGAATATATAAGAATTTATATTGGTTTAAAACATATTAAAACATTATTGTTAGGAATAAATTTTAAACATTTTAATGGTCAAAGAAGATAAGTTAGTACGTTTGCAAAAATTAGCCTTTTTTGAGATTACAGTTTCTAAAGTTTTAAATATGGATATTTTTCTTATAAATGCATCTATTCACTTCAGAAGGCTTTCATTAACCCTCCGAAGCTGTGTTGAGTACTTTTATGATGGGTTTATGCACGTTTATTGGAGCTCAAAATCTCAACAGCCATTCACTCCCATCATAAAGCTTGGAAGAGCCAGGACATTTTTTAACATAACTTTGATTGTATTTATCTGAAATAAGAAAGTCATATACACTTAGGATGGCGTGAGAATGAGTGAATCATGGGGTGATTTCCATTTTTAGGTGAACAATCCCTTTAAGTATTATGTTCAGGAACAATAGATGAACTTGAAGCAACATTGTGACTCACAGAGAGGCGTTTTCAGTCAAGTAGTCCAGAACCTCCTGGAGTTTCGCTGAAGGTGGGAACTGCAGGTCCTGTGGCACCTGACTGCAGGCAGAACAGTTCTCCTACACATGTAACAGAGACATTTAACATTATTAATGTCATAATTCTTTTTTTAGTTATGTCCTTTAAATCATGTTCACATCATTAACCTTTCTCTCAGCTTCAAAGGTGTACGTGTACAGGCCATCCACATCATTAAATACCAGGTAATTGTTCAAAGGTACGTACGCACTGTTTGGCAAAAGCAAAAGAACAGACATGTGAATGAATAAATAAAACAATGAATTCAAGACTCTTTCCTGGGAAAGAGGTCATTGTAACTTACCTTGAGGCAATTTTGAAAACCTCAGTGGCGCAAGCAGCTGAAATATGCAAGAAAGAAAAAAAAATATATGTATTTCCAGGATTAAAAAAAAATATCAAAAGGCTCTCAAGCATCCTTCAACCAGAGAACATTTGCAATGTCAGCATACCAGCAATAACAGCATTTGTAGAAGCCACAGCAGGAATTATTCTCTTCACGACTCCTAAAACACAGGTGAGGTAGTACATCAACATCTACTGTATAACAATAAGAGCTTCTAACAGGGTTCCCACACCTTGGTTAACTTCAAATTCAAGGACCTTTCAAGAACTTTCCAGGTCCAGTACCTTCTTCAACGTCAAAATTGCCCTACATCGCTGTTTTACCTTTTTTTCTGTAAAGGCCGTTTGATCTGCTTTGCATGTTCACTTTGTAAACACTGATTCGGTACTTCTGCAGTTATTTAGAACAATTTTGAAGTTGGGGCAGAAATTAAAACGAGAAGTTTTTCGACATAACCTAACTGTATTGGCCGGAAAAAACAGTTCACACAGACTTAGGCAAGACAAGCGATTGAGGTTAAAAAGTATATAAATTGTCAATTTTTTTCAAAAATTACCACTCGTTTTGCTGGATAAGACCCTTCTTCATCAGCTGGGATCATTTAGAGCCATTTGAAGCTGCATTTAAATAGCATTTAAACTGCATTTTAGAAGTTTAAAACTTGGGGGGCACCATTGAAATCCATTATATATCCTGAAATGTTTTCCTCAAGAAACATTATTTCTTATTGACTGAAGAAAGAAAGACATGAACATCTTGGATGACAAGGGGGTGAGTACATTACATCGTGATTTTGACTCTGCACCTGGCCAAGTGATGGTTTTTTGGATCTCTGGCAAGCCGTTCTTTGTAATCTTAATTATTATAATTAAAAAGCTCCCAACGCTGCGCAATGACCATATCCCATATCAAAACTTAAAATATTTCATTTCCATACCTAAAATGTATATTTTACAGTAACCTTGTGCAAATTGATAGTAAACACAGCTAAAAGGCTTCCTACCAGTGGCCAAAATGTAACATCTTGCACAGTTTTAGCACATTTAGAAAGCAAAATGTTTCAATACACGCAATTTAGTCAAACATAATTTATGCAGTATTTCAAACATTTAACCCACAGGAGAAAATCAATTCTTTGCAACGGTTTAAAATCAGCCCAATTCCGTGCAAAAAATGTGGATTTGGCAACCCTGCATCCAACACAAGCTGCAGGAATCAGATTTATCTGATCTTGTAAGATGTGCTTCCTTTATACAAAGTGCGTGTGATCACAAAATTGAAAGGGAAAGTGAATAGCGCTCATTCAAAAGACATTTAAATATTCTGTATATGATAGCAGCTCCCCAATGCACGAAAATTATATTCAATATTATAATAATTGCGTGAGCAGGTGATGATAGCCCAAAACTCAGTGGGAGCGGGATCAAGAAAACAGTCTCACGTAGTGCTTTAAAGGGGTCATTGGATGCCCATTTTCGACAAGTTGATATGATTCTTTAGGGTCTTAATGAAAAGTCTATAATATACTTTGGTTAAAAATGCTCAATGGTAGTGTAAAACAACACCTTTTTACCTTGCCAAAATCAGCTCTGCAAAAATCATCCCATTCTGGTGGAGGCTGCTTTAAATGCAAATGAGCTTTGCTCGCCCCGCTCCTCTCTTCTCTCTGTGGATTGACGAGCCTGTTTACTTTAGCCGCGTTTAGCCGCTAACTAGCACATTATTAGGAAATGCAATTGCAAAGATTCATAAAAAAAAACCCTTATACTCACTTCTACTGTAAGTGAAGCTGGATTACGAATGATTCGCGCGAACATAGACGGATATATGTAGATCGGGAGGCGCATTCCCTTTACAAACAAACGTAATCTACTGCATCTTCAGCAGCTCAGATGTCGGAGTAAATGACGACCACTTTGTTCACTATTACATCCAGCAACAGAACACCTCAATCGCTCATTTCTTGTCTAACTTACATCCCTGCTCCAGCATCAAAACATGGAGGTTGGACTGTTACAACTGATCTTAGGTAAGACACTCATGTTAACCAACTATCGTGGGAGCGGTCTCTGTAGGTGTGACGCAACAACAACAGGCATCTGAGAATGACTCGATTTGAAATAGGGGATATTATTTTTACAGATTAATTAAAAACCACTGCATACATTTTTAGCATTATAGGATAGATTTGTACATACACTGCCAACACACATTAATGTTCAAACAGCATGTAAAAGTGAACTTAGCACCCAATGACCCCTTTAATACAAAAATGCACACAATGAATGGCGACTGTAGAAAGCAAAAGCCGAATCCCGGATATTTTGGGTAATAGAAATCTCAGCCGGATGCATTTTTTAGGTCAGTCAAGCAAGCTAGTATGCATAGGCCAGGAAGTGTTGGTGAAATAACACATTAGTGGACCAGAGGGAATATTATGGAAGTTTTTCCAGAGAACTTCTTGCACAAAATAAATTCAAGTACTTTCAAGGACCTGCATGTATGTATGTTTATTTTTAAGAACTTTCCAGGGCCTTGAACATTTTTTTTTTTCAGATTCAAAAACTTTCAAGGATTTCAAGGACCTGTGGGAACCCTGTTCTAAACATTGAGTCTACATTTTGGACATTGTCTACAAATGCCCAATAAAGTCCCAATGACAGGCCGCTCTCACTCACCCTGGGTGAGTCTGTAAGTCACCCCAGTGATGTTGAACTCTGCTGCTCTTTCCAGAGATTTCTGGTATACCCATTGGATGTGCTTTGGGTCATCTCCATCTAGGGCTACATCATCTGAGGAAAACACATTTGAATATATAATTACAGCAGACTACCTAGCAACAGTATATCCAAATATCAATTGGTTGATTTAGATCCAGTTACTGTGAATTCATGTACCTCCAAAAGGCTTTTCTTTGGGCCAGAGCAGCATGCGGACATATTCAACACAATGTTCCGGTAACCGCGGCATAGAGGCTATAGTGCACATTGGGAAGTTGATCTATGTAGGGGACAAAAATTAGTATAACAAATGGCTTTTGAAATTCACCTTGATTTAACTTAACACAAATTCCCAATGTGCACCTGTGGAGGGTAGAGCTCCAGCGTGCAGTCGATGCAAGCTGTCATGCCTGGAAGAATCACACGGGCATTGCCCTTGAAGCCCTCTGTGCCTCCATCTATTAATGGAATAATGGAACTGGGATCTAGGACACCGTCTTCATAAATCAGCAGCGATAACTGAGTAAGACATAATGCATAAATGCATAAACTATAATATAAGCACTTCTCACAGAACAGAAACACCTTATTTAAATGACACAGAGAGGATTTTAGATCTATGCATTTGTATGAGCAGATTATTGGATGTTAAGGACAATAAATACATAAATACCAGCATGCCGTTCATCCATCTTCTGGCAACAACAGAGTCCAGGCCACAGACTACTATGTGAAATTCTATGCGCAGTAACAAAAAAATAACAATAAATAAATAAGTTAAATTTCCAATAATATTTCCAAGTGAAAAAATTGCCTAAAATGTGTCATAATAATTCATCTTACACTGCAGAAGTGTAACAGGTAATACTGTGTTAAAATAAATTAAATGTTTAAAGTTTAAGTCTTCTAAAATGTTTAAAGTTTAAAAAAAAAATAAATAAATAAAAAGTTATGTGGTATTTACGCCTGTAAAATGTCTCATCCAAGTCCTGGATCTTTTTAAAATGTCTGCATTGTTTATAAAGGGAAATACAAATATTTTGCCACACATTTTGATAAATAAAACATACAGTATACACTCTAGAAGTTGACTAATATGTGTTTTTTAGGGCTAATGCCGATACCGATTATTACAGAGGAAGTAGACTGATAACCGATATTTGAAACCGATATATATGTCTGGTGTAAAAATGAAAATTAATGTCAAAATTAAGAATAACAAGGGCTCTGACAAAAACTCTCTTTAAATGCTTTGAAATTATTTTATCGGCAAATGAGTTTTGAAAATGACCAATACCGATAACCATAAAAATTAGTAATATCGGTGCCAATAATTGGTCGACCCCTAATACACTAATGTTTAAAACTTTGGGGTTTATTTGAGTTATTTGATTTATTTGAAAGATGTCTCGTATAGTCACAAAGGCTGCATTTATTTGTTGAAACTACGGAAAAAATGCTAATATTGTGAAATATTATTACAGTTAAAAATAATTGTTTTGTATTTGTCTATATTAAAATGCAGTTTATTCCTCAAGAAACATTTCTTATTATCATCAGTGTTAAAAATAGCTGTGCTGCTTAACCATGATAAAAAAAATTTCAGGATTCAAAGTCAAATGTTCAAAGTAAAAAAAAAAATTGATTTGTTTTTAGTATTTTGTAATTTTATACATTTCTTTATTCTTGCTGAATAAAATTATTAATTTCCTTAAAGAATAATAATAACAATCATCATCATCATCTCACTGACCCCAACATTTTGAGCAGTACTGTATAAAATAGAAAAACATAGCAGCATTTTAATATTCCCACAAATTAAAATGTCCTGAGGGAACGATTATATTTTAGGATTTGAACATTCAGGCTATGTTAATTACACTTTGAAGGATACGGGACAACATTGCACCCTGGGACCCTGCTATTTACAAAGTCTGCTGCAACCTCTGCCTTCGGTCGGCCCACATCTTTTGGTCTGTAGATACAACATTGAGCATTAATAAAGAAGACCAAGAAAAGGTTCAAAAACACAGCTATCAGCTGACTAAGACCAACCTGAAGAGAAACTGTCTGTTGAGGTTGGAAACATCAATGGTGTCCATGTCCACCACGTGAATGTGCCGAAAACCTGACAAGGCCTGGGTGATAAAATTGCACCATATATGAGGATGATGGGGGAAAACAAATTAGCAATTAACATCTTTGCTTTTAGTCTGTCTGAAAAAAAAAACAGCACAACAAAGACTGTACCAGATCTTTGAGCAGCTCACAACCAAGTCCACCAGCTCCAATAACCAGAATTTTGCATGTGTCCAGTAAAAACTGGAGAGACTGAAAGAAGATGTACACAATTTATAAAAAGAGAAAAGATTAGAGTTACATTTAGGTTTTACAACAAACTGACTGATCCTGGATCAGTTGCTCAAGAAGCTAAAATAGCTCAGATACTACAGTTTTTGACTCCAGTGGATGGATTTGTTTTCTACAAACACAACTTTTTGCTTCACAAGACTTGATGGACTGGAGTTGTGTCGAGTGATGTGATGTTTTTATCAGCTATTCCTGACTCTCATTCTGACGGCACCCATTCACTTAAGAGGATCCAATAGTGAGCCAGTGATGTGAAGCCAAATCTTTGCCAATGAAGAAACAAGCTCTACATCTTAGAAGGTTAGAAAACTATTCCTTTAAAGTTAAAATTTTTGTGTTTAAATATTTTGTACTTAAAATTTCTACCTCTTAAAATATTTTAAAACTTGACAACAAAAAAAACCTTGACAAAAAAAAAAAAATAAAAAAAAATATATATATATATATATTCCAAATCAAATATTTTGCATATAATAGCTAGAAAAAGATAAAACAGATAAAAAAAATTGACCCTATGAACCTTTTCCCATCACATTAATGTAATAACTCCATTATAACCATAGTCAAAACACAGATATTTACAGGAAAAAATACTCTACAAGAAGTAGAGCACAATCTGTGTAGTAATTTTGCATCATAAAATTATCAGTCTGTCTTGGTCTTGTTATTTTTCATGCAGTCATTATGTAATCTTGGCAACGAAAAAATTGCAAAAGTTAAAAGAATTGTTCTGATAAAATCTCTCCACAAGTTTGTGACTGACTGATTTTCTCCCTAAAAGTAGCCATAAATAAATGTAGGCATGAAGTGTATAACGTATATTACATTAAATTATTATACATTATTATACATTATATTTTGGTATAACAGAGTGCAATGAGATTTATGTCATACCTCAGTGCTGGGTTCAAAATCCGGATGAGTGAAGGGTCCAGCTCTCTCTAAGAACTTCTTGACATGGTCCCATCTTCCCTGCCAGTCACTGCGTTCCCCAATTCCTCCATCCACAACCATACTGTGGAGAAATATAAATATTTACATATACAGCACACTCAATACTCAGTTTATTTAGTAAGTACAAAACACGTTCACACATAACATATTTATATACAATATATTTTACGTACAATAATGTCTTGAAAGGCACTGAATTAAGGTGTATTTTATAATTAATAATAAGAAAGTGTTTTATATTAAATGTTATGAAAGATCATTATGGTATGTGTGCAAACAGCAGTGATTGGAGGTTTCGCAAGCTTTCATCGAGCTTTCAGTTTATATACTATTTATGTACAGTATATGCGGAGAGCTGTTCAAAATAATGTCTGAACAATATCTGCAGTACAGTTGAAGCGAATTATAAGAATCAACACCTCCCAAAGCAAACCTGCTGGCTGCCACATCTAAATTCTCATCTTTCACTAACTTCTCATTCAGCTCCTCTATTCTCCTTCTTTTCTTCTCCCTAAAAAGAGAGAATAAAAGAAGGTTCATTCATGCTCTGCTACCCGCAAGTTAACGTTCTTGCGTCCTGTTGATTGAACTACAAGCACTGTTACGTGGGATTTGTGTGCAGTTTTGTATGAAATTTCACTTACGGTTCCTCTCCTTCCGCCATATTGTCATAAACATTCAAAGTGAAATGCGCAACCTTATGACAAGGCAAAACTGCTATCCACCTGACGCACAATGTCATTTTCAAAATAAAAGTCCTAGAAGAGTCTGGAATTCTTTATGTTCCAGTAAAAACATATTTTAATAAACAAAAGTACAGCACAAATGAGTAACGTGTAATTTAGTTTATTTAAAAATACGACTTACTGGTTTGAAACAGAGTCCGACGAAACATTCACTGAACTGCAGAATACAACAGAACGCAGTTCTAACGTAACTGTGAACTAACGTTACATGTTGTCATTATTTTTAGCGATGTCCGTGGATTAGGATTACTAATTGTCCCTTTTAAAGATGTTTCTGTTAACTTTTTTATTTATTGTTTTTTTCTGTTTATATTCCTTTTATTATTATTATTTAGGTATTTACTGTGTTTTGTATTATTGCTATGTCTGACTCACATATTGTTCTTTTAAAAAATATTTCTGTTGTATGTATCCCCTGTGATTGTTGTGTTACATAAAAAAGAATTAAAAAAAAATTACCAACTGTCCCGTATAATAAGGGATCAGGGTTGCGTATTATATTCATATCTTTTCATCCCCAGAGAACTTTAAAATCACTTTACATACTCCACAGATTCTGTCATGAGATGACAATTAGCTGTTGTATATTCATTTTTATTAATATTACATTTATTTTATTATTATATCCACCGTTTTCTCCCCGTAAGAGTGGGCTCGGACATTTGTGCAGTTTATGGGTCTGGCTTCCAGTCTCATCCGCTGTTTTTAGCTGTACAAAACAGCTCGCTTTGCTGCTTGATATTGCAGATTGGTGTGTCTTACCGTATTATTTTAATGTATTATCTTAATTGGTTTGTAGTGCAAACAGTTTTACTGTTTACTACATGTTGTTATTCTTCTCCTTATTTTGCTATAGCGGCTAATGCACCTTAAGTCTCACCCATAGGCTTAGGCATTAAAGAAAAAGGTGGATAGAACTTCCATAACTAAAAAAAACACTTAAAAGTCTTATAATAGTGTTTGCTCTAGTGTTAGAAATTGATGTGTGTATATTGGTGTGTTGCATTTCAGTATGACATTAATTTATTTTTACATTTTATTATTTTAATTCAATATATACATTTCTACATATTTATTTATATGTAGCACTTCCTATAAAGATAGCAAGATGTTCCGCTGCTGAAGTTGTAAATATAACAAAACAAAATCTTAGCCTTGCAAAGAACTTCATTTGGGCAACTTTAAAGACGATTTTCTCAATATTTTTTTTTTTTATTAGATTTTTTTGCACCCTCAGATTCCAGATTTTCAAATAGTTGTATCTCGGCCAAATATTGTCCTATCCTAACAAGCTTATTTATTCAGTTTTCGGATAATGTATAAATCTCAATTTTAGAAAATTGACCCTTATGACTGGTTTTGTGATCCGGGCTCACATTTATGTATTAAAATATTATTTGTACTGTTGCTATTTATTTTTTATTTTTTTGCTGTTTTGTTATATCCCAAATTATATTTGTTTTTGGTGTGTGGGGGGGGGGTGGGGGGGGTGTAAGGCGTTATGTTTTCCTGGAATGATGATGTTGTCTGTTAAAATGTATTTTATGTTAGATAACTGTTTACAAGGAATATGAACTGACAGCATGCCTCACACTGTCAGGGCATCTATGACGTTTTCTGACAACTTACTAACTAAAATCTAGTTCCATTATCAGCTAAATCAGCATTCTATAAAATTGTCAATGTCAACTATTTTTAAAATAATCGGTATAAACAGAGACTTTAAAGGGTGCAATAATTGCACACTTTGTTTCTAAATAAATATGTACTGAATTGCTTTCTGAGGACATTACACCTTCGGAGACACAGTATTACTCATTTGTTTGTTGTTTATGTGTACTGGTTTTGATATTTTTTATTTTTTCAATGTTCTGGTGATGGTAGTATGCAAGCTCCATGAATACTTGGAAGCACAGAAAGATATAGAAACATTTAGTTTACCAAAATGAGAAATATTTACAAATGTTTAAAAACAAAAAATGTACACAAAATAGTCCTTGTTTATTTGCACAACTCCTCTGACATATAGAGCAAATCTCTTCATATGACCAAAATAAATGTATCCACAATTCTGCCAGGGAGCAACATTTGCAAATTTTAGCTTATTCCCCAATTCACAAACCCCCTGAAATGCACCAACATCCCCCCAAGCATTCTCACACTTGAAAGGGGTATTCTTGCAAGTAAAGCAGCAGCGGCCGTGGCAGCGGCAGCTGTGTATGGCGATCAGTATGTCTGTTTATAGTGAGGCGTGTGAGGTGCTGTAATGTTGGAAAGGCCCGAGGCCTGTGAAGAGGCTTCCTGAGCTTTAGCAGGACACCATTGTCCTTTGACACCATGTGATGTTCTTCTATCCTTTCCTCCACTTGACTCGTGGATGTATAGTGCTGCACGAGACTAGGAAGAGCAGAAAAGGACAACAGGCAAGATCGGGCTGGAAAAGTGGAATCGAGACGGAAACAGCCGCTGTCGTATTCGATGCGGACGTTAGTGGGGCCTCTCCAGGTCTGTACGGAGAGGGTGAAGAGGTAGAGTGGATGGCTGCTGTCACGCACAAGGAAAGTCCCTTCAGACGCTCCAATGAGGGCATCCCTTGCCTCACTGGCTGTCATACCACCCCAGTACCATCCTAAAATATAAAGAAGCTATATTATTATAACATACACTACCATCTGAGATCAGTAAGATATGTATTTATTCAACAAGGAGGTCAGAGAACATATGTTACCCTGGACCACAAAACCAGTCATAAGAGTAATTTTTTATGCATAATCTAAAAGCTGAATAAATAAGCTTTCAATTGATGTACGGTTTGTCAGGACAATATTTGGCCGACAACTATTTGAAAATCTGGTATCTGAGGGTGCAAAAAATCTGAGAAAATCACCTTTTAAATTTGTCTCAATGCTTCTTAGCAATGCATGTTACTAATCAAAAATGAACTTTTGAAACTTAGGTAGGAAATTTACAAAATATCTTCATGGAACATGATCTTTACTTAATATCCTAATGATTTTTGGCATAAAAGAAAAGTTGATAATTTTAACCCATACAGTGTATTTTTGGCTGTTGCTACAAATATACCCGTGCTACTTAAGACTGGTTTTGTGGTCCAGGGTCACATATGTACTGTATGTACACATCATGCTGTACCTGAGGTGTGTAGGTGCTGAAAGGTTGTGGTGATAAAACGCAAGTCCTCAGCCGGGGCCCATGTGCAGGGAGCTGCTTGGGACTGCTTAATTTGTTGAACCTCTGATTCGTCTCTCTCATTTTGGGCACTCGCATGGCTAGCAACCATTCCTGAACGTGGCCCTGGCATAAGAGCCTTCTTATGGAAGAAAAGAAATAAACACATTTCATGAGAAAAATTATTGCATTATGTTATCTAATCAACTGATTTTATTTATTTATTTATTTATTTTTTTGAAATCTACAAAATGATGTGAGGTGAGATGGCAAAGCTAACAGTCCAGTGTTTAAAAATTGCTGAGCTTTCTATATCATTGTTTTGTCATTTATGGTTTCAATGAACTCCAAGAAAGAACAAACAAAAGAAGCACAGTGTGCCAAGAACAAGAGAATGCACTCGCATGATATTTACACAATGTGGCAAGAATTTCAATTGGAACGCAGCAGGGTAAATAACAGATTTTACAAGACAACAAGTCACAAATATGACATGTAAAATGGTATAAATCGGATCGGTGTGTTGTTGGAATGCTGGTGTTTTTAATTCTCTCTCAACATCTGCCTTAGTAAGTGGGAATCTGTATGTTCTTTCTCACATTATGAAACATAAATATCATGACACAATGGTTATATCAGCATATTCAAACACTCATTTCTAAAATGCCCTGGAAAGGTGCATTTTTTGTGGTTTAACTGAAAACAAAACTTAAACAGCTTTTAGGGATGTTGATGTCTGATTGTGCAAAATATTGAATTGCTTTCTTTTATAGACACTACATGCTGGTTTTTTCATTTCATTTGTAAAGATTTTATTCAAATCACATTTGCACAAACTTTAAAGTATGGCATGTTAATAAGTCTAAAAATAATTAAAAAAAATTATTACAATTGATAAACAATTTCAAAAACACATTTTAAAAAGAAATCTATTTAATAAAACAAACTGAAATAAAATAAAATGAATAAAAACAAAAATGTCAGACAAATACGCATGTTTGGTTTTAAAACTATCGCGATGAACATTAAACGCTTTCATGTTTGCTCAGACAGTAAAGCTTGGACAGAAAACTTTCAGTGCATGTTTCGCTCCTTATTGCACAATGCAACATTAAAAAGCACTTAGATGTGAGCAAAACGTTCAGTTTGGAAATATCACGATCACAATCAATCATAAACGGATGATACACATGATATACGTCATGTAACCCCTGCAGTTCGTCATAAACTAATGTCAAGAGTGAACCCAACCAAACAGGTCTGGCCGCTTCACAGTTCTCATGAAACTAAAAGGATTGTGAGTACAACACATAGATTTCTTACCTTGGTGGACATAAAATCGTCACCTTCTGTACGTCACAAAAACAGGGCAAAATGTGCAATGACAGTTTGAAAAGGCTGTAAAATTTACGCGAATCCAAGTCCGGTAGTGTGCCAAAGCTGCTGACATTGTTCCAGCAGTGCTATGATGGCGACAAAGCGTCCACAAAGCGAGGGAATTTGGTCAACATCTAACTCTTTTAAATTAGGAATAATCTCTGATGTTTGTCTAAGTCGAACGAGCCTTCTTTGTCAAGTATTCCTCCAGAAATTCGCGAAGTGAGAACGAAATTGACGCAAAACTGCTTAGTAGTAGCAATCAAACAGAAGTAGTAGGTCGTTTGGTTTGGTGGATTATTATTTTCCTGTAATAAGAGCAGTAAGAAACGCCTTTGCAGCACGTTTGGCTGTTTTATGAGCTGACGCGCGTTCTAGGAACCTCATTCCAAGAAGAGCGCTACATCTTTGCGCTCGCGGCCTCATCACCGGGCGCTTGGCGTTTCGCAGAACTGCGCTCTCGACCGTCGCTGCGTTTCCATTGGCTGCCGTGTGTCGCTGACGAAGCGCCCGGGCCGGTTTCAGAGGCGGATGACTTTCCCGGTAAAGAGCTTTCCAGGAATGCTGAAACAGTCGCTGAAATTGACCTCTGCGCCAGCTGCATTAACTGAAAGAGAGATCTCTGGGCAGCGGCGAGGGCTGTGATGGGAGGTGACTGCAAGGTAAGCGTAGTGCTGAGTAAATCTAATTCCAGAAAATGTTTATTGCCAGAATGTTGCTCATGTAGTTAATAACATCTTAATATCCTGGTAACTGATAGAACTGGCTCTGGATCAGCGCATGGATTAGGAGACACACCCAGAATAATTGTTTAGAATAAATTATGTGTATATAAATATATTCTTGTATTCAACACTAAATTCAGTTGCTATATATACAGTTAAGGTCAAAAGTTTGATGTTAAAATGTTACTTATTTTTACCAAAATAAGAGGGATTGTACAAAATGCATGTTATTGTTTATTTAGTACTGACCTGAATAAGATATTTCACATTAAAAGATGTTTACATATAGTCCACAAGAGAAAATAATAGTTCGATTCATCAAAATGACCCTGTTCAAAAGTTTACATCCCCTTGATTTTTAATACTGTATTGTTACCTGAATGATCCATAGCCTCCTGCTGGCAGATTTAGTTTTTTATTTAGAGTATCATTTCATTAAGAAAATATAATAATAATAAAATCATTAAAGGGATAGTTCACCAAAAATAAATAAATAAATAAATTCTGTCATCATTTACTCACCCTCATGTCATTTCAAAGCTTCAAAAAACAGAGCTGTTTTGGTTACCATGACTTTCACTGTATGAACAAAAAATACTGAGATGTTTCTCAAATGATGTTCTTTTATGTTCCATAGTTCAAGTTAGGCCGTTGCAGCCTAAATGTTTATGTGCAATACATTTTATGCTGAGTCAAATAAAATATTTCTTTCTATAGCTACCAATGTCTACTTGCTACTTTCTCATTTAACACAAAAATAGCTTTAAATAATCTTTTGTGGGTATTTTGTATGTATGCTAATTGTAAAATATCCAAGGTACACATTTCTATTAATTGTGCAGTTAATTCTCATATTGTATTTTTTGGAATATTTGTCCTCTCCCTGAATTTGTCACTACTGAAACACAGTAATATATAATTTAATAAGAAGGGTTACATTTACCTATTAAGATTTTGCTGACATTTTCCTTGTTAATATATTTTTTGTTTTGTTCAAAAGTTTTCAGAGGTAAATCAGTAACAGTTTCAGTAGTGATAATTTTAGATACTTTTGAGCCTAGCTCAAAGATGCTAATCAGCACATGGTTAGCTAACACAGTTCTGAACAGTTGTACACATATAAAAACTACATTTTATAGAATAACACCCAAAAAAGTGTGCTTAATTGCAGAAAAAGGGTGTTTGATAGTAACATACCTTAAAGTTACACATTTTCAGATTTTCATACGTTTGAACACATCTACCTCAAAATTATGGGCCTGTCTACTCACACCATGTAACTATGAGAGAAAAGGACACAGGAATATTTCTTGATCATAAATGTAGGGGTGTTCGCTAAAATCAGTTTCAGCCAGTCGACTAAAACATGCACTGTTTTGGTAGGTACATGAAAATGTGAGACACATTTTTTTTACATAAAGTTTCATAATTTCCAAAGAAAATATAAAATAAATATTTTTTTGAACTTCACTTAAAAAAAAAAAATTAAAAACAACAATGGAATAAAATGCAAACATTATTTCAATATCATTTTTATAAGTTGAAATTTAGGGGTTAGGGTTCGGGACTGCCACCTCCCAATTAAAAGTACCAAATAAATTATGATTTTATATATATGTTAGGCTTAGTGATGATATTTAAAATTTTATTGTGGGCTTTAATAGATAATAGAAGGATCTTAGTAAACATCTAAGATTTGAATACTTAATTGCTTTTTAAATGTGATTTAAGTGTGTTTTGGTTGTGGGACAGCAGTTTGCACCAATTCTGTAGAATGGCCAATATAATCTTGTAAACTGCAATTACTAATATTGTTTTTGCTTAATGTAACACCCGATGGAGATATCTCAGTAAACATTTAATATGCGCTCTTCCATATGGCTGAAAGGCCTTTTAAATTGTTAACTAAACATAATGCTGCTCCATAGTCAGACAAAAAGGAGATTTAACAACAGATTAATGGATTTTATTTTAACTTTAACATAAAAATCATCACCTAAATAACACATTTATGTGGCCTTGAAAACCATGTGAGAGTGTGTTTCAGATTGAAAGAAGACTAGTTAATATCTAACATAAAAAATAATAATAACAGAGAGCTCAGACAAGTGTATCAGATGTCATTTTACATGTTTTGACTGTATGTTTCTAGCTCTCATCTCCATTCTCTCCCGCTCCTCTGATTAGACGCTTGTTCCCTCGTTTCCCTGTAGGGCCCTTTGGCTTGGTGAAGGCTTGTTTCAGAGCATGCTGCTTTGGATAAACCTCTTCATACAGGAAATCCTCTGTAAGGCACTCTCCACTATCAATCTCCATCTACGCACGACACATAAACAGATGAAGTGAAATGTGGATAAGTATGAGTATTTGATTGAAACCGAATGTCAAAATGTCATGTATTATAAAGTTACACTTATTATTTAAAAGTTATTTAAAATTTTTTTAATAAATTAATACTTTTACCCAGCAATGATGGACTACATTAATTAAAAGTGACAGTAAAGATATTTATAATGTTACAAAATAAATGCTGCTTTTTGAACTTTCTGTTCTGCTTGGGTGTTCAGCGGCTATCTTGAAAAACATACTGTACAGTATTAAGACCAACTGTTGCTGTTAGTGTACCTTTTTGGCGATCTCTATGTGATAGTCTCTCTCGACCTCATCCAGCAGTCGATTCTTACAGCTGGAGTACAGCATCCTTTCTTTGATGCTACAACTATACCCAGGCATGGAGTAGATGAAAACTGGTCCACATATTCAAACACAAACATGACAGACATTAAATGTGAAGTATCTTTAGAGGCCACCTCAGCATATTATGATACTGGCAGAACATTTTCATATAAATGTTCATATTTCAGCACTGACCTACAGCTTCCAGTGCCTGTCCTTGATGAGCGTGTTTGTACAGGAAAAAGTGGTATCGTGGGGCATCGGTGGGGATTCTGCTTGGCAGCTCTTTGGTCTCTGTGGGACTAGTGTGGACCAGCTCAATTGTCTCTCGCTCGGTGTCCAGCCTCTTTAAGATGATACAGTAAAAAGTGCTTTGTTATTGGGCTTGTGGAGACAATATGGAGGCATAATATTCTATGTGATAATGTAAAAAATGTACTTTTTTTTTTTATTCAGCAAGGATGCATTACCATGATCAAGTGGCAGTACAGATATTTGTAATGTTGCAAATATTTATGTTTCAAATAAATGCTTTTCTTCTGAACATTATACACTAAAAACATTTTTTAATGTTTAAATAATTGTGACCCTAGACCACAAAACCAGTCTTAAGTCACTGGGGTATGTTTGTAGCAATAGCCAAAAATACATTGTATGGGTCAAAATTATTATACTTAGATTTTTTTGCACCCTCAGATTCCATATATTCAAATAGTATCTTGGCCAAATATTGACCTATCCTAACAAACCATACATCAATGGAAAGCCTATTTAACAGATTTCAGATGATGTATACATTTCAAAAAATTGACCCGTATGACTGGTTTGGTGGACCACGGTCACAGTTCTCATCTGCTCACCAAGCCTGCATTTATTTGATCCAAAATACAGCAAAAGCTGTTATATTGTGAAATATTTTTACTATTTAAAATAGCTGCTTTCTTTTTGAATATATTGTAAAACGTAATTTATTCCTGTAATCAAAGCTAAATTTTCAGCATCATTACTCCAGTCTTCAGTGTCACATGATCCTTCAGAAATCATTCTAATATGCTGATTTGCTGTTCAAGAAACTTATTATTATCAATATTTAAAACAGTTCAGTAATTTTTTTCAGGATTCTTTGATGAATAGAAAGATCCAAAGATGCTGAATGATGCTGAATGATGCTAAAAATTCAGCTTTGAAATCACAGGAATAAATTACCTTTTAAAATATATTCAAATAGAAAACAGTTATTTTAAATAGTAAAAATATTTCTGTATTTTGCTGTATTTTGGATCAAATAAATGCAGGCTTTGTGAGCAGAAGAGACATCTTTTAAAAAAATATTTAAAAACTTGACTGGTAGAGTATTTATCAAAGAATCCTGAAAACAATATATTACAGTTTCGAAAAATATTAAGCAGCACAACTGTTTTCAAAATGTACAAATAAAAGAAATGTTTGTGCACCAAATTAGCATGTTATAATGATTTCTGAAGGATCATGTAACACTGAAAACAGAAGTAATGATGCTGAAAATTCAGCTTTGATCACAGAAATAAATCAGAATTTATAATATATTTGAATAGAAAAGTTATTTTAAATTGTAATTGTAATAATATTTCACAAGATTAATATTTTACCATGTTTTTTTTTTTTTTTTACCTGTTTTAAACATCATGCAAATAAAGCAGAATATTTAGCAAAAGCATTATCAAAAGCAGCTTTGTATGTAAAATGAACTGATACTATATGAAACTGATACTATATAGTGCAACCTGTACAGTTATAAATATAAATGGCAGTCTGAACATTTTGGTGTGTATGCATATGTATGTGGAACTTACTAGTTGAATGTAATTGATGCGTTTGAGTTTCAGTTGCTGTAAAGCATGTTTAGCCTCTTCTTGCAATGGGAATGCCAAACCCTGCAAAGTTGGATTTTTACTCTCCACACTGATTTCTGTCTGTATCAGAAACACATATAACAGACACATAAGGATATCTGTAATATTAACATTTCTAATAATTTGGGCGAATAGAGAGATGAAGCTACCTTTGCTTGTCCACTTACAGTGGCAACTCGTCTTCGCTCGTCCTGAACAGAGAGGTACAAATGTTTTGTTAAAATTCCCTTAATACTTATGCACTTAAAAACAAAAACAATAATAGAATACTCACCCGTGCCACTCTGTCCTGTCAGGTGCGTTTTTAAGAAATACATTTGTTTATTAGATATTAATATGCAAGCAGACAAGCTGTCAGATACTCAGTTTTGGTATGAAGGTATTTACAAAGTTTTGACCTTCCTCACCTCTGTTATTTTAATCTGGTGGAGCTGTTGCTCAGCAGTAGTGAGAGGGGCCGGGCTGGATGAGGAGGACAGGTGTCGTAGATAACCTTGGAAACAGACGTCTTCCTGCAGGTCAGAATAGTAAATAGTGTTTAGATGACACATCATCACATCTCTAAACATGTGACCTGAAGAAACCCGAGCAAAGGTGAGTGACAGAAAAGACAGTAGGTTTACTGTTGTAAACCCAGTTATAAAAAAATAATTGTTAAAAATCTAATATATATATATATATATATATATATATATATATATATATATATATATATATATATATATGTTTTTACAATTTAAAATAAAGTTTGTTTGTTTTTGTTTTTTTAAACAACCATTTTTGGTTCCCCAAAGAACCTTTCAAGGTACAGTTTCTAAAAAGAAACATTTTTTTCTAATAATATTATGAAGAACATTTTTCCACTATTAAGAACTGTTTGTCCAATAGAAATTTTCCATGGATGTTAAAGGTTCTTCATGGAACAACAAAGAATATTAAGATTTTATGCAAACCAGAAAACAAATGCAGGTAATTTTTCAGGAAAACACATTTGTGACACTGGACCACAAAATTAGCCTTAAGTCATTTTTGATTGAGTCATAGTCATTTTTTATTGAAAGCTGAAAGCATCTGAAAGCTGAATAATTGATGTTTGGTTTGTTAGGAAAGGACAATATTTGGCTGAGATAGAACTATTTTAAAATCTGGAATCTGAGGGTGCAAAAAAATCAAAATATTGAGAAATTGCCTTTAAAGTTGTCCAAATGAAGTTCTTAGCAAAGCACATTACTAATCAAAAATTTAAGTTTTGATATATTTACGGTAAGAAATGTATAAAATATCTTCATGGAACATGATCTTTACTTAATATCCTAATGATTTTTGGCATAAAAGAAAAATCGATAATTTTGACCCATACAATGTGTTGTTGGTTACTGCTACAAATATACCCGTGCTACTTACGACTGGTTTTGTGGTCCAGGGTCACATTTTATTCTGTTCTGTTCTGACTGGTCAGCTGTAACAGGCAATACATAATTATGAATAATGAGCTATCTGGTTTACTTTATTCAAATTGGTTAATCTTGGAATTTCTGTAGTCAGATTATCTCCCACAGATTATTAACTCCCAAAGATCATGTTTTCAGGCCTTTTCAAATCTTATTTTGACATAACAAAGTGGTTCCCTATCTAAGTGTGTGAGTTGTTCACTTTCTATTTTAAATTAGTCTTCCCATTAAGACCATTATATTGTTCATTCAGACTGATTTACGAACATGGAACGCACACAAACACAAGAGGCGGGATTTATCGCATGAACCAATCACAGCCGACCATAATAAGTGATATCCAATCATATGGCGATGGAGACATTGCCTCCTCCCACCAAACTCAAGGCACACTTTAGGGGGTCTGTTAAAACTCAATAGGCTCAGGGGAGGCGAGAGAGAAACTTTACCTGCCGGTGTCGCTGTTGGACAATGTTTCTTTAGAAAAACGACTGAATTATACACTTTTTTAATGTCATATTTTGTAATACTGCCGTTGTTTTATTTTTGTACTATGAATTTTTATTCTCATCCAATATTTTGAGAAGACACTGCCTCTCTTGCCTTCTCATAGGAAATGCCCCTGATATATACTGTGTATTGGCAAATCCTATTGATAATATACAGGTAAAATTATAAAATAAAACCTCCTCAGTCCACATACCTGGACTGTTCCAAACAGTTCATCTTTGAGGTGACTTCCTCCGAACTCTTTTTTCAGTGTGGCTCGGGTAGCAGCGTACACCATCTTTAACCTCACCTGTGTAGTGCAGAATGAATGGGTATTGTCACCCAGAAGGGTAATTCACAGTATTTTAAAATTTAAGGGAACTTAAGGAAAGAATATTTAAAGAGTGTGAGAGTAAGAGTTTGTATTGTGCGTACACATTTCACTTTATCATGTGTTTCCTACTTACTGGTGACTGGTCTGGTGACCAGGAGATAAACAGCCACTCATATCCCAGCTGGTTCTGTGAGTCGAGGCGGTAAAGGATATAACAGGGTTCTAGGCCGTCCAGCATGGGCAGGACACATGCGTCATAGTCCTGATCCCAGCTCTGAGACACCTCTCTGTACGCTCCCAACACCAGCTGCTCTGAAGCACACACAGACAGATACACACACATACACACCTCATAACACACACCCTGACTACTTGGAGTAGCCCCAGATAAATGAACCGACTATCACTCTGAGTCCAAAAACAGCACGGTGCCTTGAAGCTGTTATCATACACCGCATGCATAACATTCCACAGTCAAGTTTATCCTAACATTTACTTGACATTTTTTAGGGTCAACAAGTGACTAAAATATATTTGCCAAGGTAAACGTATGCAGGTTTTACATTACAAATGCAAAACATCAAACCAAATGCAATTTATTTTACAAGAAAGATAACAAAAACACACTTTTAAGCAAAACATCTATCAAAAATAGATGTTTGTTAGGTTTTAAATGACTTTATTGTCTGATGAAGAATTAAAGGGATAGTTCACCCAAAAATGAAAATTGATTTACTCAGAGTTTTATTTAAAAATGTCCTGTTTCTCACAAGATTTATAATGGCAGTGAATGGGTGTTGAGATTTTGAAGCCCAATAAAGTGCATCCATCCATCATAAAAAGTACTCCACACAGCTTTGAGGGGTATTAAAGGCCTTCTGAAGCAATTGCATTTATGTAAGAATAATATCCATATTTAAAACTTTATTATAAAGCTTGAAAGAGCCAGGAAATATTTTATTTGTATTAATCTGAAAAAGAAAGTCATACACATCTAGGATGGCTTGAGTAAATAAATCATGGGGTAATTTTCATTTTTGGGTGAACTATCCCTTTAAGTGCATTTAAAATATATTCACTTTAAAATGTAATTTTGAATAGCACTCTGTTGTTAAAATTTTAATCAAGTGGCCTACTTGCATGTGCTTTAGTATGTTAGTCAACACATTAAAATAAGGGTTCTTCAAGCATGACAAATGACTACAATGTACTTTCAAGTGCACTTTCATTAATATTATATTATCTACAAGTACATTTTAAAAACATACTTTTAAGTTTCACTTTCAATACAATCAAGTACACCTTTTTTTAAAGTGTGCAAATGTCAAAAATCCACTAAAATTACCTTTTTGGTTAAAATGAATAGCAGAAATTACTCAGAAATATAAATCAAATGTCTAGCATAATATTTAAGTTTGACATTATTGTATGGATAACCTTTGATCTTGAAGTAATATTTCAGAATCTGCATTACTTTACAGTATGTCAGATTTTTTATTAGGGCTGTTCAGTCGATTCAGATTTTTAAACTAAATAATTACATGATGTTTCGATTAATCTAATCGCAAAACAAATTTGATTGATAAATAGATTATTTAAAGCTATTTTTGTGTTAAATAAGAAAGTATCAAGTAGACATTACAAATTGTAGCTTTAGAAAGAAATATGTTATTTGATTCAACATAGAATTTATTACACATAAAAATGTAGGTTTCAACGGCCTAACGTAAACTATGGAACATAAAAGAAGATAATTTGAGAAACATCTCACTATTTTTGTTCATATGATTAAAGTCATTGGTAACCAAAACAGCTTTGTTGCCAACAGTTTTCAAAATACCTTCTTTATGTTCCACAAAAGAAAGGTTTGAAACGACATGAGAGTGAGCAAAAGATGATAGAATTTAATTTTTTTGGTGAACTATCCCTTTAATGTTTTTATTTTTATTATTATTTTTTTTATATATATAAAATGATACTCAAAATGAGAAACTAAATCTGCCAGCAGGTGGCGGTAAATGTCTTTATGAGTCATTAATTCATTCATTCGATTCGTTCAAACGGAACATCGAAACATTCATTCAGGAATGAAGTAAACGGCTCTTTATGAACCAGCCTTTGAATCATTGGTTCACACGATTCCTTCAAAACGCGGATTCATTCAAAAACTAAACACAGCTGTGTTGCTCAAAGATGCGCACATCATATTGTGTTTAGAATAACACAATATCAACTTCTTATTTACTGAACTGTTGTATAAAATCACATTTAAGCTCGTGATAGATTGGGACAAAAGCAGCACTCCTGTCATATTGCTCTTGCTGCCCGTGTGATATCCTGTGATATATATAAATATGAGACAAAACACATACAATGGCATGTTTTGCACCAGTATCTTGAATTTTAGGGCATAACTGCATTTGTGGAGGTGTTGTCCTGCATCATATTTGTCAACAGTCAACTGTATGAAATATTAAATAATGTACAGGTGGGGGCGGGGCCAGGGCGTTAACTGCGTTAAAATATTTTAATCGCGTTATTTTTCATAACTAATTAATTAAGTTAAGGTGTTAAACTGACGGCCCTCATTTTTATCTTTTAATTACACGTTGACATGAATCCTTAACATCATGTTTTTGCTTGAACAAAACCATCCTGTGGGTATTGAAATACTAATATTAAACTAAGTTCTCACAAACAAATGCTCCTACTCACCGCTCCTTATAACAATCTTCACCACTCTGACAGCTCCTCTTCTCGCCTTCACGAGGAACTCTCTCAAGTCTGGAGTAGCTGGTTTCAGCAGAGAAGTATACAACATATGACGATACAATAGAGACAGGATACAGTGAGTAAACCCAATAATTATTTTATGCCACAAACCTACATAGTATACATACATAGCATTATATATTATAAATTTCTACATTATAAGACCAAGAAAATGGTCTGAAACAAAGGAAATTTTACACTGCTTCCACACTGTGCGGCCCGTGCCTCATTCTTGGCCTCACCATGGTAACAGGGCATCAGGACTCATAAATGATGTAGGTGCAGGTGAGATGGATGAGGAGCGGCGCTTCCGCCCGTAAGCTTAAATTACCTCCCATCATCATTCACATAAAACCCAGCCAAATATTATGTCTTTATTTTATACCTATATAACTATATATACCATTATATATACTGTAGAATCAAAAGTTGGTTTGCTAAAACCCAGAATTAAGCAAAACTATCAATATTCCTACTTCAAATATTTTAATAGCAACCTTTTATTTTTAAAAAGACAATTCCGTTTGCCTTTCGATGTACACATTTGCACATAGACTCCAAGGAAATCTAAAAAAAAAAAGTTTAACGCAAAATGTGTTGTTCCAAATGTGCTTAATTTTAACTTTATTGCATGTATTCATAGTTTATATTAAACTTCTAACTTAAAATGCATGCTTTTCTTTCACTAAAAGGAGAAGGTGAAGATAAAAATCTAAAATGTTTACTCTAAATTTTAAAAATCCACATGGGCTGCAGTCACTGAAATAAAGATCTCATTGTACTTACCATGGATACCTGTCTGGTGCGACATCCCAAGTCCCGTTGATGCTCCAGCTCAGTCCGAATTCCTGTCGAAACTCCCACGTTGTCCTTCTATTGTCTTCAGTGGCACTGCTATCTGTGCCCAGCAGTGTGGTCCAACTCACTTCCGTACAATGACATCAACGCCCCTTAAGCATCTTACCTGGGGAATCCTGTTTGAAACTCGATCTGCGGAACTGAGGAAGATGTGTAGCCTAATATTACACCTGTCAAGGGATGGGTTCCAGCACACCACCTATCTAGTATTATTCACCCATCACCGGTGGCCCTTATGGGGTATAAAGTGGATGACAACATCTGATATGTGTGATTCGCTGCATGATGCTGCTCTGGTGTAAAATAAAAGGAAGTAGTATCCTACTGAAACTGAGAGTCTGGACTCTGGACATTATCTGTCTGTCTCCGCTCGTCCACAAACAGTTATGCCACGCTCCATTTGTGAAAAGAAATGGCACATTATCACTCACAAACATCGAGGACCTGATAGGACCATATAAACCAGAGGCCTGTGGCAGCTCAAATTCCACCAGGCTGTCATGAGATACCATGCAGGCGGCTGCTGACCCCCAACCAACAGGACAGGCGGTTCATTTAGACAACCTAACCTACTATCGAAAAGCCATTTCAGACCGTAAACGTATTCTTTAGACCACTCTGTGAGATTCTGCATGAGGTCTATGAGATTTGATTAAAGGAAAGACTTTAAATGTGTTTCTGAAAAGTGTTTCAGGTGGTTTTATTTCATTAGAGCATGTAACAGATAAAAAGATTTAAGTTGGATATTATGCATTTGTGTTAAGACAGAAAGAGAGCGAACATACCTGTGAGTTTTCTAGCGCTGGCTTCATGTTTAATTCACTCAGCTGTGAGCACAAACCCAGCCATTATTCATTATTCACGCGCAGCCCTCCCTTCAAAGATACACACATGCTTTGCACACAAAGTTTCTCTTTCTTCTTCACACCACATTTTTTTTAATATGAGGTATTGTACTGTAGACTTGTTTACTGACATGAGAGTGAGTAATTAATGACAGAATTTTTATCTTTAAAACTAGTTTCACGATTTTTATGACTCTCATGAGATTCTTTTTTGTGATTCAGAAACATGCAACATGCCCAGTCATCTGATTCTCTAACACATGACTCTCATGAACCAATTTTGGTGAATCAGAACATTTTGTGGATAATATATGTGGACACGTTTTGTATTTTTATGTAATATACACTGCCGTTCAGAAGTTTTGGATCAGTAAGATTTTTAATGTTTCTAAAAAATTATTTTATGCTCATCAAAAAACAGTAATGTTGTGAAATATTATTATAGTGTAAAATAATGGTTTTCTAGTTGGATGTATTTTAAAATATAATTTATTCCTGTGATGCAAAGCTGAATTTTCATCAGCCATTACTCCAGTCTTCAGTGTCACATGATCCCTCAGAAGTCATTCTAATATGCTGATTTATTGATTTTACTATCAATGTAGGAAATAGTTTTGCTGCTTAATTTTTTATTTTCTTTTTGTAACCTGTGATTCTTTTTTCAGGATTCTTTGATGAATAAAAATTTTAAAAGAACAGCATTTATTTAAAAATAGAAATCTTTTCTAACAATATAAGTTTTTATTATCACCTTTTTAACACATCCTTGGTGAATAAAACTAGGCTATTAATTTCTTTAAAAAAAAAAAAAAAAAGGTAGTTTATATTGTTACAAATAATTTCTATTTTAAATAAATGCTGTTATTTTTTAACTTTATTTATTGAAGAATCCTGAAAAAAGTATAATATATAGCAGATAATAAATAAGCATATTAAAATAATTTCTGAATGGTCATGTGACACTGAAGACTGGAGTAACAATGCTGAAAATTCAGCTTTGCATCGCAGGAATAAGTTACATTTTAAAACATATTCACATAGAAAAGAGTTATTTTACATTGAAATATTATTTCACAACATTACTGTTTGCTTTTTCTGGATTTTTGATCAAATAAATGCAGCCTTGAGAGCAAAAGAAACTTAAAATCTTACTGATGCCAAACGTTTGAACTTCAGTGTATTTAATAATAATAATAATAATAAACTTTATTTTATATAGCTGTTTAAAAGTAGCATCTCAAAGCGCTTCTCAAAGATACACACAAAAAGTACAGGCAGTAAAAAAATAACCAAAAAATACAAAGCCAAAATAATAAAAGCTACCCTAAAAAGTAAGTTTTAAGTTTTATATATGTATATATATATATATATATATATATATATATATATATATATATATATATATATATATATATATATATATATTTAATATCACTCTGCCCAGTGCTTTTTATTTTGAATTGCACTAATGTCATACATCCACTAAAATTACCTTTTTGGTGAAAAGAAATTGCTCAAATGGCTCAGAAGTGAAATTTGTTTGCAGATTGCATCTTATCTCAATGACATACATTTTAAGTGTGACTTAAGCGTCCGAAATACTTTTTTAGGTAGCTTTATCATATATATTTATGACCAACCTGTCATATTCTAAATAACATTTTAGAACTTGGTTTACTCGACAATAAGTTTTAATTTATTTATTTATTTTAATTACAAACTGATCTGAGGGATGGTTCATGAACTGAATATGAATTAATTAATGAATTAAACACGTACAGCGTGACCTGTGTAATTCGATTCCCGAGCGAATCTATTGAGCTGATTTGTCTGAATGTTATATATTAAAGTTGATCCCGCTGACCAGTGACTTTTATTTTGAACTGTTGTTCATTCGTTATTACTTCATGCTCATCTGTTCATTTTACTTATGTGTTCAGTGTCTACTACATAACTCGGCTTTAGCTGTGACACTCGCATTTTAATCGGACATATACGTAGCGTAATGTAATATCTCCGGGCTCGTGTTTGGGGAAAGGGACCTACTTTTGAACTAACGTTACTTATCTGTGAAAATGCGACATACACGTGAGCTGACATTTACGCTCATGAGAGCGTATGCCACAGCTTCTAAGACTGAGACCGGGAAAACAGGACTTAAAGCAGCAGATATCGCGAACAGACTCCGGAGTGAAAAAGAAAAACGAGCAGATGACAAAAAAGAGGTCGGCTACGTTTGTTAATGCATGTATAGACCGTTTTAACTACAGTGTTTTCATGTGCAACCATTTAGCGTCCGTCTTTTTCGTTCCTCTCTAAAGGTTCCGGAGTCACCTCTACAAAACAGAGTAAATGAACTTAAACAGTTCACTCAGCAGCTGCAGTGTGTTCATCCCAGTGTGCTCGCAAAAGCTCTTTACAGGGGCATCCTTTATCAAGACCAAAATATAATCGCCATAAATAAACCATATGGTGTGCCTCTGCATAGTGAGTATTTGACGTCTCATTAACCCTCTCATTTTTTGATTAAATGCATGTACTTGTATTTGTTTTAATAATTTTGAGGGGATTTCATAAAATATTAATAAAACTTTTTTTTTTTTTTCAATAAAAGTAATAAATGTGACACTAAAGACTGGAGTAATGGTTGATGAAAATTCAGCTTTGCATCACAGGAATAAATTATATTTTAAAATATGTCCAAATAGAAAACCATTATTTTACACTATAATAATATTTCACAACATTACTGTTTTTTCCTGTCTTGATGAGCATAAAATAATTTTTTAAAAACATTAAAAATCTTACTGATCCAAAACTTTAGAACGGCAGTGTATATGACATAAAAATACAAAATATGCCCACATATTTTATCCACAAAATGTTTTGATTCACCGAAATTGGTTCATGAGAGTCATGTGTTAGAGAATCAGATGACTGGGCATGTTGCATGTTTCTGATTCACAAAAAAGAACCATAAACCATATGGTGTGCCTCTGCATAGTGAGTATTTGACATCTCATTAACCCCCTAATTTTTTGATTAAATGCATGTACTTGTATTTGTTTACATAATATTTATTCTTTAATATTTTGTATTTTGAGGGGATTTTATAAAAAATATTAATAAAACATTATTTTCAATAAAAGTAATAAATCAGCATATTAGAATGATTTCTGAAGGATCATGTGACACTGAAGACTGGAGTAATGATACTGAAAATTCAGCTTTGCATCACAGGAATAAATTATATTTTAAAATATATCCAAATAGAAAACCATTATTTTACACGATAATAATATTTCACAACATTTCTGTTTTTTCTGTATTTTTTTCTGTCTTGATGAGCATAAAATAATTTTTTAAAAACATTAAAAATCTTTCTGATCCAAAACTTTTGAACGGCAGTGTATATTACATAAAAATACAAAACGTGTCCACATATTTTATCCACAAAATGTTTTGATTCACCGAAATTGGTTCATGAGAGTCATGTGGTAGAGAATCAGATGACTGGGCATGTTGCATGTTTCTGATTCACAAAAAAGATCCATAAACCATATGGTGTGCCTCTGCATAGTGAGTATTTGACGTCTCATTAACCCTCTAATTTTTTGAGTAAATGCACGTACTATATTTGTTTCAATAATAATTATTCTTTAATATTTTGTGTTTTGAAGGGATTTCATAAAAAATAACAATAAAACATTATTTTCAATAAAAGTAATATATCAGCATATTAGAATGATTTCTTAAGGATCATGTGACACTGAAGACTGGAGTAATGGCTGATAAATTCAGCTTTGCATTCCAGGAATAAATTATATTTTAAAATATATCCAACTAGAAAAACATTATTTTACACTATAATAATATTTCACAATATTACTGTTTTTTCTGTGTTTATTTTCCTGTCTTGATGAGCATAAAATAACTTTTTAGAAACATTAAAACTCTTACTGATCCAAAACTTTTGAACGGTAGTGTATATTACATAAAAATACAAAACGTGTCCACATATTAAATTTTTTTTTTATTTTTAGTATTTTGTTTATATAGCAAGTGCCACTAAATGTTTCATACCATTCTGATAACATAAGAAATGTAAAAAAAAAAGAAAAAAAGAAGTCTAAAATGAATGAAGACTACCAGAGGCTTAAAGAAAGTCCATATATGTACATATCTAATAATATATGACTCTTACATGATTGCAGAAGACAGGTCATTGGATATACTAACATACTCTTTAATTTCCTTGCTCCATTTTCATAGATGTAGATGGCATCAGAAACAGCGTTGTTGAATGTCTGCCTTTGCTAGCAAAGATAACTGATGGCATGCAGGCCGGTTCGCAGCTGCACCTTTGCCATAGTCTGGAAAAAGAAAATACTGGTGTTTTGATCCTGGCTAAAACAGAGGAAGCTGCTGAACATGTTCAAACACTCATCAGATCACACCAAGTGGAAAGAAAATACTTGTAAGTATTTTAAAGCTTGTATTTTTGCCTCTATTTAATTGGATGCAGTTGTTTTTTGAAAATGTAATCTGGTCATTTGAAACCTTTGTGACATCTCATTGGCTTTTGCTTATTAATAACTGATTCTCTTGTACCTTAAACATAATCCCATTTGTTTTTGCTCAGGGCGGTCACTGTAGGGGTGCCTGTTCCGTCTGAGGGAGTGATTGACATTCCCATTATAGAGAAGGAAGTCATGGGACCTCAGCCGCATTTTAAGGTAGTCTCTTAATTTAACCTGTTTTTTAAAGACCATACGAAAATAATTTTTTATTAAAACATCTGTATTAAAATTAATTTTCATCAGAACAGATTAGGAGAAATGTAGCATTACATGGCATGGGTGCCGTCAAAATGACACAATACATCACAATAATCCACAAGTAATACACACCACTCCAGTCCATCAATTAACATCTTGTAATGTGAAAAGCTGCATTTTTGTAAGAAAGAAATCCACCATTAAGATGCCTGAAACTTTAAACAAGTTCTCCATTCATTACATAGGGCCAGCTGAATTGCAGAATTCAGTCATAAAAATGGAGTTTAACGCAATATGTCACAGAATTTGCCAAATTTGGGATGAATAAATCAAAAGTAGGTCAGTACGCTTAAATCAAAACACGATATAGATACTGTCTGTGAATATTAAGCTTCAAAAATACTATTTAAATATGAATCCTGCATGTTCTGCATACCTCTGTGTGAATTAATCGTTTTGTTTACTACACACATGCTAAAGCATGCGTGACGCTCGCGTGTTTTCAGCGTCTGCCGCCTCGGTATATGAGTACATGAACACATAAACAATCTGTAGAACTGCTCTGAGAGTCACTTCATGAGCATTTTACCATTCCTTTTGAGAAAAATTATCATCGTATCATATACAAACAGAAACTTAAAGGTCTTCACAACAACCTGTCAAAATAAAAGTTTGGTTTTGCTTGAAGAAACTGTCACAGAAATACTTGACTTAAAGTAATGATAGTACTAGGACTAATAATAAATTATGATTAAAACATTATTTTTGTAAGGAATATTTACCAGAGAAGTTATTTAACAGAAAAATGTAAATACACAACATATTACAAGTATATATGTAACAAAAAAATATTTTAATTTCCAAAATCAATTAATTAGAGATGCTTTTGATTATTAAAGTTTAATGAAACCAATAAAAGGGACCCTACATTAGAAATAAAACTTAATTTGAGAAGAAGAAAAAAACTATTTCATAGGGCCTTAATTTATTTTTTGTTAAACTTTTAATAAATTGTTATTAAAATTGTGTATAATTACAGTTTATTAGACATGCTTTTTAATTACTATTTTTTAATTTAACTGTTGAAAATTTTAATGGAAAAAAATGGAATCCAGAAAAATCTGGGAAAAAATAAAACAGATTTCACAGGACCTTAATTATATAGCTGTCTGCATTAAAAAAAAATGTCTCATCTGAATCAGGAGAGAAATATGCACAAATCTAACTCTCTTTACAAGTAAAAACAGTCAAAAGCGGTTCTAAACAAATATTTTAGTGCATTTTAATTGGGGCTGCCTCGTAATAGTCGACCAACCATTAGTCGACGAGAAGAAGCTTGGTCGACCAAAATGTTATTAGTCACTTAGTCGTTTAAAAAAACAAATCCCACAGGAAGTGGCGAAGTCACGTAGTCCGTGACGGACAGATCGTTAACGGCTGGTCTGTGTAATATGCGGCATAATAATGCTAGCCTAGAAAAATGTGCGCTATTGAAGTGTCTGTGCGAAGTGTGTTAGCTGAACAGTAGCGCGTTCACTGCATGACAGATGGAGGCGCCAGTGCTCTCACTTGCTCTGTCGTTTTTGGTCCTACAGATAGAAGTAATACATCTTTCGAATCTGTAAACACTACGTTTATTTGTGTGCACTCAGAATAACAACAAAACGTTGCGCTTTTGTAAAATAATGAAAGCAAACAGGAAGTGCTTTCTGCCATCTTGGTCTCTGTGAACTTGAGCGCGAAACTTCGAAACTCAGTGTACGCTTGCCTTACGGACAGTGTTGGGAAGGTTACTTTGGAAATGTAATAGGTTACAGATTACAATTAAAGTAACATTAAAGTAATGTAACTTATTACATTTGATTACTTTTTGATTACTTTTCTAATTTTCCAATATTTTCAACTGTTAATCATTTTAAAACATTTAGGCAGAGTTAACCTTAGAGTAGCACTCAACACTGATTATTGTCAGATTTTCAAAATCCTTCATCATTTGTATTAAGATTATAATAAGTAAGATGTAATATACTTCTTTATTTTGTGATAACAACTGGCTGGATGCATGTTTATCCCACTTATTACACAGCTGCTTGCCACAAAAGTAAACAGTTAAACACAAAAAACTGATCTGAGTTGAAATATTTGAACACAAAGCTTCCATGAAGAAATCAGCTGCTAGCAAGCGGCAAGTTTAAACTAGACAGACATTTAAAGGATACGGTGCAGTCATACCACTTTTATTACACAACATTTTACCATATAAATAAGTACTAGTACTTACAGTACTAGTTTGTTAGTTATCTTATAATCCTTTACAGTGTACAAGCTGCGTTTGTATGAAACAACAGAGCGAGTCCACGATACCAGGATGACAGAATTAAGAAATTGTACACATAATATTGAATTGAGTTTTAATATTTTATTAGCTAACCAAATGCAAAGCTTCCACCAAGAAAAACTATCAATTGCATATCGCTGACTTAAGTTGCCTGGATAGTTACCAGTTGTTATCAGGGAATAACATACCTTGGAATGTCATGACTGACCAATCAGAATCAAGCATTCCACAGAGCCGTGTAATAATTTAATTTAAAGCACAGCCACCACAAATTCAGACTTAACACCTCTTATTTACTTTGAGATCATTCTGAGGTTAAATACAGATTTAAAATCATAACAAGAAATAATTTAATAGCTATGATACTGGTTTTGAAATCAATGTTTGCATAGTGATGACAGGATACTCTGGCATCTAACAATGCCTTGGAAAAAAAATTAATCTTAAAAAATAAAGTATATGCATAAACCCAAATAGGAAATAAAACAGTTATTGAATAAGCATGTTTCCTATTCTGTGTCCTAAACTCCCGAAACATTGATTTATGAAAGAAGTCAGCTAAATCTGTATGTGTGTGTGTGTGTGTGTGTGTGTGTGTGTGTGTGTGTGAAAATTCAGATGTAACCCCCTTTGTAATCATGAACATTTTTCCAAAGTAACTAATTTAATTATTCAATCATTTTTTCTCAGTAACTGTAACTAATTACAATTACATTTATTTTGTAATTAAATTACGTAATTCTGTTACATGTAATTAGTTACTCCCCAACACTGCTTACGGACATGAAAAATATATCTATAGAGAGTGAAATGTCTGCCTTCAAATGAACCAATTAAAATGGAAACAAATATTCTCAGATCATGTAAACCATATGAAACATGCATACAGGCGCATCACTACTGCGGAGATGACAAGTCAGTGTCGCCGACTTCATCTCAAGCCGAAAAGCACTAGTTTATCAATAAATTATTAAAACATTAATGCAGCCTCCTTGCTGTTTTTCCCTGACACATTCATAATTATATCTGCGGCGATGCGCTGTGGCAAGCTTTATGCGAGCGCTTGAGTGCTTATTAGGCTGTATGTAGGCAATTAAAAGCTCATTATGATTTGTATGGTTTATTAATAAATGTGACTAATAGTCAACTAACGCTTAAAATGAACGACTACTAGTCGACCAGAAAAATCTTTAGTTCAGGGCAGCCCTAATTTAATGCGAAAGGACAATGGGATAGACAGTTTCTCTGTTTCTATGGATTATAGATGGGTATTTTGACCAGGCAACAGTGTAATGTTAAAAACCTTTACAAACACGCAGTTTTTGACTTTACATACTGTTAATTGGTGGATTGGAGTCATGTGAATTACTTGTGGATTATTGTGATGTTTTTATCAGATGCTTAGAGACTCATTCTGACGGCACCCATTCATTGGAAAGCATGAATTGTTCATAGTAAGATAAATATGATGCATTTAGAAAACATTTTCTATTTAATGCTGACTTTTAATAGGATCTTCTCCAAATCTCATACTTTACTAGAATTAATATGAAGCATATATGTTTATTCTGTTCAGATGGGTCTAAGCCCATTGTTTAAAGTGAGTGAGGAGGGAGATGGAGTGACCAGGGTGAGAGCTCATCGGCAGGCACAAAGCGCAGTAACGCAGTATCGGGTTCTGGACAGCACCAGCGGCTGCAGCTTGGTGGAACTGCAGCCTGTTACAGGTATTGACTGACCATGACATGTGAAAACCATACCTGACTCCTAACTGTGAGCTATATTTGCAAATTATTATAAATGTTACTAGGTTTACCTATACATAATGTAACGTTTTAGTCATGTAAAAGAAGACACTGAACCTATGTGTGTTTTAGGTGTGAAAAACCAACTTCGAGTGCACATGGCTCTCGCTTTGACCTGCCCCATTCTTGGAGACCACAAATATGCTCACTGGAACAAATTAGCACCACAGGTATGGTAAATATAAGTGCTGTAGCACTGTTTGAAATGCAGTTTTACTAGAGTATTTATTGAGTCTTATGAACTTAGTAAGTCTTGTGTGAATGATGAATAATCAAAAGGTGGTGTAGTGTTTTCTCGAGACATGACTCATTGTCACATTTGAAGACTGAACACATGTGGCTCTCACATTTCGGATTACAGAAGCTGCCAGAGGGCATACTGCGACGGCTGGGCCTGGTGCAGAGTAAAACACGATACCTCCCTCTTCACCTGCACTCCCGAAGGATCGTCCTGCCGGGGGTCAGAGGTTACAGTGACATTACAGTGTCCTGTCCTCTTCCTAAATACTTCACCAACACCCTGAAGAGACTACAGATCCCATTACCAGGAAAAGAATGATGGATCTAGTAAAGTATTACATTTGTATTGAGAGGATGAAGAGGAATGGTTTGGACTTTGACTGTGAAAACGGTCATGTACAAACCAGACATTTTATTATTGTGTATTCTGAAGGTTTTCTGAAGACTTTGTAATAAGACTATTAAAAATGTTGAATATTGACTGTTGAAAATGACATCTTTGGCTCACCTGTAAATACAGTAATGACTGTATAAATTAGGGATCACAATAAAACAATAAAACTATCTCCCTTTTATATTTCTTCCCTTATTCTGCGTAGAGCCATTTGAAGCTGCATTGAAACTGCAGTTTGGACCTTCAACCTGTTGATCCCCATTTAAGTCCACTATATGGAGAAAAATCCTGGAATGTTTTCCTCAAAACCCTTAAGGAGAAGTCTATTTCCAGGACAAAAATGAACAGATAATGTACTCACCCCCTTGTCATCCAAGATGTTCATGTTATTCTTTCTTCATTCGTAAAGAATTTGTTTTCTGAGAAAAACATTTCAGCATTTCCCTCCATATAATGGACTTCTATGGTGCTCCCGAGTTTGAACTTCCAAAATGCAGTTTAAATGCAGCTTCAAAGGGCTCTAAACGATCTCAGTCTAGCAAAACAATCAGTTATTTTCTAAAAAACAAACAAACAAACAAATGTTCAATTTATGCACTTTTTAACCGCAAACGGTCGTCTTGGTCTAACTCTGCTGAACTGTTTTTTCTGTTTATGACAGTTAGGGTATGTCGAAAAACTCCCATCTCATTTTCTTCCTCAACTTTAAAATCGTCCCACATCGCTGCAGAAGTACCGACCCAGTGTTTACAAAGTGGACATCCAAAGGAGGTCAAATGCCCTTTACAAAAAAAAAGCGATGTAGGACGATTTCGAAGTTGAGGGAGAAAGTGCGATAGGAGTTTTTTGACCTACCCTAACTGTCTTGACTCGGAGATGCAAAGACTACGCATGCACACACAACTAGACAAGATGAGCATTTGAGGTTAAAAATATATAAATTGTAAATCGTTTCTCTAGATAAGACTCTTCTTCCTCGGCTGGGATTGTTTAGAGCCCTTTGAAGCTGCATTTAAACTACATTTTGGAAGTTCAACCTCCGGGGCACCAAAGAAGTCCACTATATGGAAAGAAATCCTGAAATGTTTTCCTTAAAAAACAATTTCTTTACAACGGAAGAAAGAGGGACGTGAGTATCTTGGATGACAAGGGGGTGAGTACATTATCTGTAATTTTTTGTTCTGGAACTTAACTAATCTTTTATACATACAATATAATATTGTATGGAATTTTTAAGGTCTAGAAATTGGCTTCAGGGTTTTCAAGATACTGGGAAGCCAGATTCTTCAAAAAAAAAAAAAAAAAAAAACAGTCGTTGAAGGGACAAATTGAAATAGATATGTTGAGTTTTAGCTATTTAATGCTTGCTTTGTAATTTTAAATTATTAATTTGAAGGTTTGCTGAAGCCCCTGGATAAGATTTTTCATCTAGTGTTTTATATATATATATATATATATATATATATATATATACCCATAAATGATATATATACCCATAAATATATACCCATAAATGATACATTTTTCACTTATGTCAAAAATAATTAGGATGTTAAGTGAAGATCATGTTCCATGAAGATATTTTGTAAATTTCCTACCGTAAATATATCAAAATGTAATTTTTGATTAGGAATATGCATTGCTAAGAACCTCATTTGGACAACTTTAAAAGTGGTTTTCTCAACATTTTTCATATCTCAGATTTCAGGTTTTAAAATAGTTGTATCTCAGCCAAATATTGTCCTATCCTAACAAACCATACATCAATGGAAAGCTTATTTATATTAAGATTATTTAGCTTTCAGATAATGTATAAATCTCAATTTTAAAAAAAAAACTGAACCCTATGACTGGTTTTGTGGTCCAGGGTCACATATATCTTTTTTTAACAAAAATTCATTTTGGCTAAAATGTACAATTTTAATACAGACGCATCCCTTGTGCAAATTCTTTGCAAAATAATTGTGTGAAGTATTTCATTCAATTCAAAAACGCATGTAATAATAGTTTTGTGAACTACTTACATAGAAATTTATTCTGTTTCTGTGTTATGAATGAGGCCCGTGTGTTTTTGTGACACAAAACTGCTCAGAGACTGCAGAAAGGGTCAAAGACGACACATACAGGTAATTCACTGTACAAAAAGGCATGTTTGAAAACACAGGCTTCAATTCTCCAGCACCACTATAATATCAATACATATCAGGTTACCATAGATGCATGTATATATAAAAAAAAAAATAAAAACAGAACCAAAAAGTCTTCATGGTATAATACACTCCTCAGGTACGTGAACTCTGCTACTGCAAGCTCCTGGGGGTGAGCGGGGGTCATGTTAGGTGTTACAGATGAAGGAGGCCATGGTTTTCAATGCATTTCCATCTGACCATCATATGGTGTTCCAGTCCACTGCCAAATAATCACAAGTTCAGTCTTAAAAATCCACCAGATCTTTACAGTTCAGCACGCACTTAATGAAAATTAAACAGAAAGAGAGGACAGCGGGAAGGATGGAGCGTAACATACATGGCAGAAAGAGAAAATGCACACATCAAGGGATCTGGGCAAATGCATTTCAACGGTCATTAGAGGAACGAACGGAAATAGTTCCTTTATCTAAAACGAAAAAAAAAAAAAAAAAAAAAAAAGGCTTGTATGCATGTCCAGTTCGCTGAAAACTCCTCTTAAACCTCTTCGCTCATGGATGAAATATGATGAGACGGTGCAGAGGAAATTTGATTCAGTCTGTTCGAGAAAGGAGAGGAGGATGGCATGATGGAGCGCTGGAGAAAGCCGCTCTCTCTCTTATTCCATCTTGCTTTTCTTTTGCTCGCCCTTGTCTTCTCTCAGTGTACACTGGCCTGCGCGATTGAGATTATCTCTTGGATTTCCCGCACCATCATGATGCGTGTTAGCATGTGCTCCAGTTGCTCGCTCGTGATTGGCTGAGTGGAGTACCAAATAGGGCTGTTTGGTGCCACAACAGGCTCTGGAGTCAGGTAATACGTGTCATTACGACCCTTGGCAGTCTGAGGGCTGAGGACAGACAAAAGAAAAATGAGGATAAGACAGTAAAGGAAAGTTATATTTATAATCATTCAAATTTATAATGCATTGCGGCAGCTATTGCACTAGCATATGATAAAATCAGTGGCTCACCATTTGAAGAGGTAAAAGTCATAGAGCTTGATGGGACAACGCAGTGGGTTCTCTGGGTCCTCAGCCTGTTCTGCGTACATGTCGTCTGTCACTAGAACAATAATAAATGTCATTTATGACTTTTCATAAAAAAATTTTCATTACAAAAAAGTTTTATATGAGTTTCTATAACTCGTCCATTCATTTGTCCATGGTAAAAATCACAATTATAGATTACACACACACCAAAATAAATACATAAAATTAAAATCTAACCAGTATTTTCAAAAATATTTATAGCTGAAGACAGTTAAATAAAATAAATGATTACTTTATTAAAATAAAATAAAATAAAATAAAATAAAATAAAATAAAATAAAATAAAATAAAATGAACATAGCAAAAGTTTCCAAGGACATACATTTTATTTTATTTATTTATTTATTCAAATATATTTTGCAAAGTGTTTAAATGAATTATTTTATATTACTGCAAAAATTTCCAATATTACATCAGGTTATCAGTTACTGTAGATACAGTCATTTCACTGGTTGACCTCTAATAACGGTATAACTTTCTACATTTTTTAAAAGCATAGTATTAAGCAGCACAACCGTTTTCAAAATTGATAAGAAATGTTTTTTGGGCATTTAATTAGCATATTAGAATGATTTCTGAAGGATCATGTGACACTGAAGATTGGACTAATGAAAATTCAGCTTTGCCATCACAGGAAAAAACATTCATTTTAATATATTAAAATGTTAATATATTAAATGTATAATAATATTTGATAATATTGCGGATTTTACTTTATTTTTAAACCAATAAATTCAGCCCTAGAGCACTGGTGTGCAACAATTTTCAAAAGATTAAAAAAAATAAATAAAAAAACTGAGCCCACACTTTTGAAAATTAGTGTACATTATACACTGCCATTCAAAAGTTTGGGATCAGTAAGATTTTTAATGTTTTTAAAGAGGTCTCTTATGCTCATCAAGGCTGCGTTTATTTGATTAAAAATACAGAAAAACAATGTAATATTGTGCAATATTATTACGATGTAAAATAACATTTTTCTGTTTTAATATACATTCACATCTAATTTATTTATGTGATCAAAGATAAACTTTCAGTATTACTCCAGTCTTCAGCGTCACATGATCCTTTAGAAATCATTCTAATATGCTAATTTATTATCAATGTTTGAAACGGTTGTGCTGCTTAATTTTTTTTTTTTTAAACTGGTGATAGTTTTCGAAGATTCTTTGATGAATAAAAAGTTAAAAACAATAGCATTTATTTAAAATATAAATCTTTTCTAACAATATACACTACCATTCAAAAGTTTGGGGTCAGTAAATTTTCACTCTTTCTTCTTTTGAAATAAACACTTTTATTCCACAAGTGTGAGGAAGGAGATCTAGCCCTGGCCGTGTCAGCACTGGTTTGCATTCACATACATTAATTCCCCCCCCCCAAGTCCAACCAACAACTCCAAGCGCTGAGGAAAGCCCAAGAATGAGTTTGCCAACGCCCAGACAAACAACACAACACACTCCCAGATCCGAGCCGCAGCTTCCCACGTTCCAGGCAGGGGAGGACATGGAGAACTTCCTCAATCGCTTCGAACGAATGGCGCGAACGTGGAGATGGCCGAGTGAGGAGTGGAGCTACAGACTGGTGCCGTTGCTAACTGGCCAGGCGCTGGAGGCTTATCTGGCGATGGATGAGGAGGAGGCTGAGGACTACACAGAGCTGCGGAAAGCACTATTGGAAAAATTCGACATTTCCCCAGAGACATACCGGCAGCGGTTTCGGGCGACAACGATGCCAGCTGGTGAGTCACCCATTGAGACTTATCATCGCCTCAAAACGCTGTATCGTCGCTGGGTGAGACCGGAGCAGTCAACGAAAGAGGAGATTGGGGAGATAATCGTGCTGGAGCAGTTGTTGCGGGTGCTGCCGTCTGAAACACGGACGTGGGTGAAGGAACACGAGCCAACGAGCGGGCTAGCGGCTGCGAAATTGGCACAACAGTACGTGCACGCTCATCGGGTCAGCAGTCACCGCTCTCAACCATTCAAAGGTACTGTAAAGTATAACACACGCAGACTAGATAAGGCGGAAAATTTGCCGACATCCACAGACAATGCATTGGTGTGCTATTATTGTCAACAGCCCGGGCATAAAGCATCCGTGTGTCCGGCGAAAAAATCAAAGTTGACGGGACTATGTTATGTACCACGAGAGGAAAATAATGACTTGAATGAACTAAATGACTCCTCTCAAAGACTGAATGTGTCGGTTAATGGTCGCAGTTTGAATGCTATATTGGACACGGGTAGTGCAATTTCGCTGATCAAAGCACGTCATGTTGCAAATGTCTGTTCTGATGACACAATTGATGTTAAATGTGTACATGGTGATGTTAAGAACTACCCAAGTACTGATGTTACTGTTGATATTCATGGACAGAAATATTTGCTAACTGTTGCCATTGTGGCTAATTTACCTGCCGACATGATTCTAGGGAATGATTTGTTTATTCTGAATGAACTGTTACAAAATCCTATGGACTGCTCTGTCAAAGACACTGAACCAGACCCTTTGTTATCATGCTCTGTTGTTACCCGGGCCAAAGCTAGAGCTGGATTGCAGCCTTTGCCAGACTTTGATGATAGTTTGTTGCAAGGCGGATCCAAAGGCCCCAGAAAAACACGCCGACAACGGCGCATAGCAAAATATTTGGGTTCCCCCATTCCAGAGATCGACATCAAAGATCTCGAGGAACCTAGCTGGAAATTACCAATAGACATAGGCAGTATGCAAAAAAATGACTTGTCTTTGAGCCCTTTGTTTAAAAAAGCTGAAAAGGTTGATGAAACCAATTCTGAGACAGAACATTTTGTCGTTGAAAATGGGGTTTTGTATGCTCAATGTAAAGATTTGAAACGACTTGTACTGCCAAAGTGTTGTCGACCGGTTGTGTTACAAATTGGTCATTCAGTTCCCTGGTCAGGTCATTTGGGACACCAAAAAACATATACACGTATTGGTACACGATTCTTTTGGCCCACCATGTATACTGATGTACTTACATACTGTCAGTCTTGTCCTGTTTGCCAGAAAACCAGTGCTGTTCGTCAGGGCAGAGCTCCACTGCAACCATTGCCAATCATCACAGAGCCCTTCAAGCGGATTGCCATGGATATAGTGGGACCACTCGAGCGAAGCAAGACCGGCAACCAGTATATATTGGTAGTCAGCGACTATGCCACACGGTACCCCGAGGCATTCCCCTTGCGTTCCATAACGACACCCAAGGTAATCCAAGCCCTTGTCCAGTTGTTTTCCAGGGTCGGAATACCAGACGAAATTCTGACTGATCAGGGCACCAACTTCACATCACAGCTGATGAGGCAGTTTCAACAGCAGCTGGGCATTAAAAGTATCCGCACCAGTCCATACCACCCACAGACGGATGGTCTGGTGGAGAGGTTTAACCAAACGTTAAAAACTATGCTTCGGAAGTTTGTAGCAGACACAGGGCATGACTGGGATAAATGGCTTCCCTTTCTTCTATTTGCATACAGAGAAGTTCCCCAGGCGTCAACAGGGTTTTCACCTTTCGAACTGTTGTATGGCAGGCATGTCCAGGGGCCCTTGGATATGCTGAAGAGAAGCTGGGAGCCAACCACCAAGCCATCTGAACGCAGCATTGTAAGCTACATCTTGGAAATGAGAGAGCGGTTAAACAAGTACCGTGAAGAGGCCACCGTTAATCTCCAGCAAGCCCAACGAGCCCAAAAGCTGTGGTACGACAAAAATTGCAGACAACGTGAGTACCAACCAGGGCAGAAGGTGCTGTTACTGTTACCCACCTCTGCAAACAAACTACTAGCAAGATGGCAGGGGCCGTACGCCATAACAAGGAAGATGGGTCCAGTGACGTACGAGGTGTACCACCCAGACAAAGGCAAAGACAAACAAATTTATCATGTGAACCTGTTGAAAGAGTGGAAAGAACGACATTGCGACACGGCAAAGACTGCACTGATGGTACGCCAGGTGAGCTTGGAGGAAGACGAGGATGACAAGTTGGCACAAGAGCAACAACTGAATGCAGATATCGAATACCTGCCAAAACAAGACCAGACCCAACTGCTCCAACTCTTAACCCAGTTCCCACAGTTACTCCGCCAGAGGCCTGGGCAGACTACTGTCATCCAACATCACATCCACCTGACAGACACCACTCCTTGCAGACAAAGACCCTACCGAGTCCCTGAAAGTCTTCTTATGCCACTAAAACAAGAAATTCAAACAATGCTGGACCTAGGAGTGATTGAGCCCTCAGAGAGTGAATGGAGTAGTCCCCTAGTCATTGTCCCCAAGAAAGACAAGAGCTTACGTGTCTGCATCGATTTCCGGAAGCTAAACAGTCAGTCCAGGTTCGACGCTTACCCGATGCCCCGCATTGATGAACTCCTGGAAAGGATTGGCAGAGCTCGGTTCCTAACAACCCTGGACTTGTGTAAGGGCTACTGGCAGGTGCCCCTTGACCCTGCCTCACGGCCCTACACTGCTTTCCGTTCACCCTCTGGGTTATTCCATTTTACTGTTCTTCCTTTTGGCTTACATGGGGCACCTGCTACATTTCAACGCCTGATGGACCGAGTCCTGCAGGGCTGTGAGAAGTGGGCTGCTGCTTACCTAGATGATGTTATCATTTTCAGTGACACCTTTAAAGACCACCTACAACATCTGGAAGAAACACTGGGAAGGATACAAAGGGCTGGATTAACCTTGAACATGAGGAAGTGTCGATGGGCACAGAAAGAAACATCATACCTCGGATATATTCTGGGCAACGGACAAATCAAGCCACAAGTCAGTAAGGTGGAGGCTATCCAGCGAAGTCCAAGACCCACCACGAAGAAAGAGGTGAGGTCATTTCTGGGGCTAATAGGATGGTATAGGAGGTTCATACCAGACTTCGCAACGCTGGCGACACCCTTGACTGAACTACTGACAAAGGCCGTAAAGACTCCTTTGCCGTGGACGGATGAATGCGACACAGCATTTCGAAACCTCAAGAATCGACTGTGTACACGCTCTGTCCTGCAGAGTCCGGATTTCTCCCAGCGGTTCTTGGTCCAGGTAGATGCTTCGGCTACAGGTCTTGGAGCTGTCCTGGCCCAGGGGTCGACTGGGGAAGAAAGGCCAGTGGTCTTTTTGAGCCGAAAGTTGTTGCCCAGGGAACAGAGGTATTCGACTATTGAAAAAGAGTGCCTGGCCATTAAGTGGGCCCTAGAGAGTTTCCGGTACTATCTGCTCGGAAGGGAGTTTGACTTGGAGACCGACCATCGGGCCTTAAGCTGGATCAACACCATGAAGGATCACAATGCAAGGGTCACTCGGTGGTACCTGTCCTTACAACCTTTCCAGTTCCAAGTACGACACATTCCTGGGAAGATGAATGTTGTGGCGGACTACCTGTCGCGTGTAACGGACGGTCGTCCACCTGGAGAAGGAGGAGGTGATGTGAGGAAGGAGATCTAGCCCTGGCCGTGTCAGCACTGGTTTGCATTCACATACATTAATTCCCCCCCCCCCCCCCCCGGCAGCCATAGTGGCGGGTGCACACGCTAATTTATGGCACACATATATAAATCTCCACATTACTTTTTCCCTCTGCATCCCTGTAAAACATTTTACATGCATACATACATTTTTTTTGTCCTGAGTCGGAGGAGGCGGCGGCGAAGCCAAGCGCTATTGTGGGCGGAGGACTCTTATTTTGAAGCTGGTCGCGCTCCTCCGAGCTCTCTGATCACCCGGAAGGGGATCGGTGGAACACATAAAAAGTGCTTCCACACTAGAAAGGGTGTCTCTTGGTAGGCCGGACAAGTGAGCGTGCTACTGTAGTGCCGTGAACGAGTCAGAACCCTTAACAACGTATATTGTGGATACTTGTGTATATATTGTATATTTTGTATATTTTGTTTTCTTTGGGTTTTTTTGGGTACTTTGTAAATATTGCACAACCGTGGATCACCAAGCATCATTGTAAATAAATACCACCTTGCACCAGAGTGCATTTTCGAGTCAAGCCATCCTTTTGATTTTTTACAACACGGACACTTACCACGTCCAGGAGAGCTGCTGCAAAGCGGCTTTCTCACATAATTAATAAAAAGTGATGGCAAAGACTTATATTGTTAGAAAATTGTTAGATTATGGATAAATGCTGTTCTTTTTAACTTTTTATTCATCTTAGAATCCCGAAAAAAAATCACAGGTTCCAAAAAAATATATATTTGGCAGCACAACAGTTGCCAGCATTGATAATTCTAATAATAAATCAGCATATTAGAATGATTTCTGAAGGATCATGTGACACTGAAGACTGGAGTAATGGCTGATAAAAATTCAGCTTTGCATTACAGGAATAAATTATATTTTAAAGCGTATTAAAAAAGAAACCAATATTTTTATATTGTAAAAACATTTCACAATTTTACTGTTTTTTTCTGTATTTTTGATCAAATAAATGCAGCCTTGATGAGCATAAGAGACTTCTTTAAAAAACATTACAAGTCTTACTGATTCCAAACTTTTGAATGGCAGTGTAAGTAATGGTAAAAGTTGGTGGCTGCCTCCTAACCTTTCTGTCCAACATGGTGTGGCCCGACTCCTTTCAGGTAGCGGATGCTGGTGCTCTTGTCTTTAGGGTTGGTGGGGTTCTTCTTGGTGTGTCTGAGCACTTTGGAGAATGCCACTTTCATATGCTGCTCCACTGTGGTCAAGTGAAAGTACCTGTGCAGAGACAACTTTATAACCACTGAGCTCTCATTGCGATCATCCTTGAAGAACTGGGAAGAGAAGACGACTTACTTTGTGTTGAAGTACATCAGTGTAGTAAGGAGAGTGGATGGAGAATGAGCTCCCAGCTGCTTACACTCCCACAGCATCTCCTCTGTCACATGACTTGGGATAATGTATCCTGGCAAAATAGAAACACAATTACCATCCACGTCACAAGACTCAAAAGCAGATCATTTAAAAACACACAAACCGCCTTCTTACCAAGAGGGTGAACACTGGGCCTCCACTCTTCGAGAATTTTGTGTAAACACTGACAGAACCGGCTGTAGTACTGATCGGAGAAGATGTCGTCTACTCTGCCGTTCTCAAACATGTACTGTACAAAACAAAAAAGAGAAGGAAATCAGCATATGCAAACTAATGATCCAGCATAATCAGCAGAAACAAAAATATGAAGAAATAAGACATACTTTCTGTATACATAAAAATACATAGTATAGTGAATCGGGTTCAAATGGCTCCCCCTCCAGCCCACGAGACTCTTGGGTCATCAGAGACAGAGCCAAGTTCAGCTCGCCCACTGAACTCGACACAAGATCATCCTGGAAGCGCAGCGGCTGTCGACCTGCAGAGACAGACATTCATTTTGCTGCTAATGAACATCACTAGATGCTCAACAAAAACACAGTTCATACATTTTGACAATGGATTCTACATCGTTAAAGGGTTAGTTCACCCAAAAATTTTAATTCTGTCATTAATTTTTCACCCTCATGCTGTTTCAAACCCGTAAGACCTTTGTTCATTTTCAGAGCACAAATTAAGATTTTTTTTTTTTTTTTTATGAAATCTGAGAGCTCTCTGACCCTCCATAGACAGCAAGTGTCCTACCACAGTCAGTAACATCGGTGGCTCAGTGGTAATTTTATGAAGCTACAACTTTATTCAACAATTCCGCTCCTCTGCGTCACCCTAGTACCACTTTGGAGAGTATCTTGATGCATGCGCACGCTATTTTCTGGATGGTCAGAAAGCTCTTGGATTTCATCAAAAATATTTCAATTTGTGTTCTGAAGATGAATAAAAGCCTTATGGGTTTGGAACGACATGAGGGTAAATTTTCATTTTTGTTCAAAAGTTTTGGGGTGGCAAGTTGTCTCTGTTCCCCAAAGGTTGCATTTGTGATGCGATCTGTGAAAACCCTTGCTGCGCTGGGACGTTTTCAGGAAATTCAAAAAATAGGTTGAATGTCAAAATTAGGTTTTCATTAAATTATTATTCTATAACATCTTGTCCATCACCTCTGAAAATATCTTGGCGAAATTCACTTGTTTAGTGCAAAAAAAATTGTGATTTATTGCAGAAATGACTGTGTCTTTCTCTTTCGCTGCGGAGGTGCTTCCTCTTAACACTACAAAAACAGTTAACCTATCAAAATAAACCACATAACATATTTAATAAAGGTGCATCAATGTACATTCCCCACCAGTCCTGTGTAAACTACTGCACTTAAGTTTTACTTATTTATTTTTTAACATCGCGAGATGGAGAAGCGCAACAGAACAACGCAGTCTGAAGTAGCTGCTCACTTAAACGATCTTTCTCATCTCAATCTGCTCTATCTTGGTGATGTCAGTGCCCTAAACAATGTTATAATGGACTATTTCATATCCAGAGATGAAGGATCGGATGAAGTTACTAAAGAGGAGGAGTCCGATGACAGTCTGTTTTACGCACAGTGCGCGAACAGTTGCGCTGCGCTTGCTTTTATAAATGTAAACTACAAGGTACACTTCGTTCTATCTAAACATACAAGGGGTGATCAAAAGTTCAGAGACTATGCCCATGATAAACAATGGAAAACTGTCCTCTTCAGGGTAACGTTAGTCTGTTTGTGTAATGATGCAGTACAGTGCTCTCTTTAAACCTGTTTTCTCCATTCCTGAAAATCATAGCTATTAGCCAACTTAAGATATGAACAAAATAAAAACAGTTTTGGAAAGGGCTTGAATATGGTAGCTATTATATAGTATCAAAATCTAAAAAAGGTCAAATTTCACCATCTGTTGGGTTTTCCTAGATTGCATCACATTTATTTGATCACTAATACAGTAAAAACAGCAATATGGTGAATTATTATTTAATAATAATAATAATTTAATAATAATTAAAAAAAAAAAAAAAAATTATTTACTCTTTAGGGCCCCAAGAAATCTGTTTTATTTTTTTTCCAAATTCTGTTTTTCCATTTTAATTTTTCTAGGCTCTGCTTTAATGGTTAAATTAAAAAACATTAATAAAAACCCCACCTGATTAATTGAAATCATGAAACATACACAATTTGATTAAAAAAAAACGTACTATGAAATACTTTCTTTTTCCTCATATTCAGTTTTATATTTACCAAATCTATTTGAATGGTTTCATTACATTTTAATAATCAAAAGCATCTCTAATTAACTGATTTCATATTATATTTATAAAAAAAATCATTTTGTGTATTTACAATTTTCTGGTAAATATCTCTTTAAAAAAAAAAAAATAGTGTTTAATAATAATTTTATTATTAATAATAGTACTATCATTACATTAAGTTATATATTTCTGTCACAGTTTTGTCAAGTTAAACCAAACTTTATTTTGAAGGGTTGCTGTAAAGACCTATAAGTTTCTGTTTGTATATAATCAAAATTTTTTCAAAAGAAACTCATGACAAGACATGCATTTGCTCATGAAATGCTCATGAAGTGCAGAGCAGTTCTAAATGTTTATGTGTTCTGCTCATCTACGCTATTCTTTCACACAGACACTTAAATAGTCTTTGCAGCTTAATATTCACAGACACTGAACCATATTGCGTTTTGATTTAAGTGCACTGACCTACTTTTGATTTATTTATCCAAGCTTTGGCAAGTTCCGTGACAATCCACATTATACAGTAAATTCCATTTTTATAACTGAATTCCGCGATTCCATGCGTTTTTCACATTGCAGAAATTACAGGGCCTTATTCTTGATTATATATTTATTAACATTACAAAAAAAACTGACCACAAACATTTGAAAAAAAAAAATGTTTAGCTGAACGAATTCACGTAAGAATTACATTATTCATTTTTAAACAGCAAACAACTTAAGTCTACTTTTTTCATAATATTCAAGACACTTACAGAGCTGTACGATTGATAAACAATATAATACCAACTACTGACCAAATTTGCTTTTAAGTGTGTGCGCACACATGATTGAGAAATACATGAAGGCTATTGCTTTGTTTAAAGTAAAAAGTTAAACATTTAATTACTGCATGTGTTCCAAACCATATTCGTTTTCACTGTTGTATCAAAACTGAAATCTAGAATCACTAAATTTCACTCATATTGCTTTTGCCTAATAAAACTCAAATGCAGTAACAATTCTAGATTTATTGGCGCCAGAGGCAAAGATGAAAACATTAACTCACGTCCAATAGGTGCCAGCTTATTTTGTTCATTCTTGTCCAGCTCAGCATTTTTGCGCTGAACCCAGAGCCTCCACACCTCCAGCCCTTCCTCAGGCTTCAGCGTGTTGGGCAGGACCAGCTCTGGAGGAGGTTCCACCTGTGGTTCCGCCTCAGTCTGTGCCTGAAAACACAGTGGTATGCATTTTTCATTATGGTTAAACACTACTGACGAAATGCAAAATGACTTGAGAAAGCCCTGGAGCTATGAATACTTAAGCATGCAGGATTTCTTGTAGAATGTGTTCACCTGCAGGTGGAGCTGTTGTTCCTGAGCCTCTCCATCCTGTATGTGTTGCTGCTGTTGCTGCGGATCCCATATGTGCAGGGCCTGTGTCGTCCCAGAGTAAGTGCCCCCTACGGTCTGCACTGCTACAGGGATGTGAATGTTTCCATTCATAAACTGTGCAGGGAACAGCGAATGTACAACTTCCTCCTGAGTGGTCACTCCTGAGCCGGACACCGGAACGGCCACTGCCCCGGCAGCTTGAGACGCACCGATTATCATCTTGTCTTTGTCTTTATCGGTAGGCGATGCCTGGACCTGCACGGTGCTGTAGGCCTCCTGTGGGATGGCGATGTGGGCCACACCTTGCTGCTGGGGGGCCGAGTACACGGGTATGGTCCAGGTCTCACCGGCTGGGCCTGTGATGGTACCGGTGGCGCTGTAGAGATGAGTGCTATCGACGGTCAGCAGGTCTGGTCGAAGTGACAAGTAGCCCTGCTGTTGGCCCTGTGGGATGGCCAATACAGTAGCCAGCTGCTGCCCTTGAGGAATCGAGTAGGAGACAACTGTCGGGACATCCACTTTGCGTTTCTTTGCAGGCTGGAGAACAGCGGGCGAGGCTCCGGGTCGCCTCTCTGCCTCTCTCGGGGAGCCCTGCTGCTGAGGAGGAGACAGAGCCTCCACAGTCTGGATCTGAATCTGCTGACCTCCTGCAACGGCTGCAACCAGCTGGGCTTGGATCTGAGAGACATTTCAGTTACATTACAGATTTAATATGCATAAGCTGTAAAGCTGATCATGTATTGGCGTGCATTACCTGTTGTTGTTGTTCCTCTGTGAGTTCTCCCTGTTGTACCAGCTGTGTAGTGGTAACTCCTTGTAGGTGCTGTTGGGTCGGAGAGGCCACCTGAAGTACCTGGCCAACTGTCTGACCCTGCTCCCCCTGGATCTGCACCTAGGAATAAAGGGGTATTTAGAGCAAAAATTATGTCCTGATATCCTCCAAGTACTCTTGTGATCACAGGTCAAAGACTGACACAGAAGAAAAGAAATTGTTGAATAAAATCGTTATTTTTATTTTCTTCATGCACAAAAAGTATTCTCGTAGCTTCATAAATTAAAGGAGAAGTTCACTTCTAGAACAAAAATGTACGTATAATTTCCTCACTCCCTTGTCATCCAAGATGTTAATTTGTCTTGTTAATTTCAGTCGTAAAAAAATTTGTTTTTTTGAGGAAAACATTTCGGGATTTCTCTCGACTTCTATAATGCCTGTGAGTTTGAACTTCCAAAATACAGTTTAAATACAGCTTCAAAGGGCTCTAGACGATCCCAGTCGAGGAAGAAGGGTCTTATCTAGCTAAACGATTGGTTATTTTCTAAAAAAAAAATAAATAAATAAAAAAAATAAATAATTAAATAAATAAAAAATAATTACAATTTATACTTTTTAACCTCAAATGCATGTCTTGTCTTATATAATTTTTTTCTCCCACTTCAAAATAGTCCTACATCGCTGTTTTACCTTTTTTGTGAAGGGCATTTGTTCTTTGCACGTTCACTTTGTAAACACTGGATCCGTACTTCTGCAGCGATGTAGGGCAGTTTTGAAGTTGGAGGAGAAAATGAGACGGGAGGTTTTTTTTCGACATACCCTAACGGCCTTGAACTGGAATACACAGAGTACACACAGACCTAGACAAGCATCTGAGGTTAAAAAGTATATAAATTGTCATTGTTTTTAGAAAATAGCCAATCGTTTCACTAGATAAAAGCCTTCTTCCCTGGCTGGGATCGCTTAGAGCGCTTTAAAGCAGCATTCAAACTACATTTTGGAAGTTCAAACTCATGGGCACCATAGAAGTCCACTATATGGAGAGAAATCCTGAAATGTTTTCCTCAAAAAACAATTTCTTTATGACTGAAGAAAGAAAGACATGAACATCTTGGATGACGGGGGGCCTTGAACGTGTCAGTTGTGTTGCTGTCTATGCAGCAAAGAAAGCTCTTGGATTTCATCAAAAATATCTTAATTTGTGTTCTAAAGATGAATGAAGGTCTTACGGGTTTGGAACGACATGAAGGTGAGTAATTAATGACAGAATTTTCATTTTTGGGTGAACTATCCCTTTAAATGTTATTTGCTTCTTGCTAAAAAGAGACATGACAAAATGCTGCCAGCATCTTCCTGGAAAAGGTGCTAAGTTCACACTGCATTTGAGATGCCTACAATTCTAATATTATTCTCATCATGTAAGCAGCTCCACAGCAATCATATGTCAAACTAATTTCAGGATGGATAAATTCTGAAATATTTTCAGAGTGACTGATTTTTCAGATACTATAATGAACAGACAAAAACAAAGCAGACATTCTACCCACAGGCTGGATAATCAACACCATTGGCAGTACAAGTCATCATGCCTGAAACTCATGATCTACACTGTAACAAAATATGAAAGATTAAACTTACACTCCCTTCAGAGGAACAAAAATGCCCCTGGCAGTTTGAAGCTTTTCATTATTCCCAGTATTTAAAGGCAGGAAACTTGACTACCTAGAAAACATCTAAAATGTTGTGCCATCCCAAACCTATATGAATTTCTTTTGTAAAACACAAAAGAAGATATTTTGAGGAATGTTTCAGTGTTTCTTTATGTCCACACATTGGACTTCAACGGTCACCAAAACTGTCTGGTTCACCCAAAAATGAAAATTCTGTCATTAATTACTCACCTCCATGTTGTTCCAAACCTGCATGACTTACTTTCTTCTGTAGAACATGAAGTTATTTTTGAGAATGTTGGGAACCATTTTTGGCAACCACTGAAGAACACAAATTAAAATCTTAATCTAAGGGATTTCTGATGAAATCCGAGAGCTTTCTCACCCTGCATAGACAGCAACGCAACTACCACATTCAAGGCCCAGAAAGGTAGTAAGGACATTGTTGAAATGTGACATGAGTGGTTCAACCATTTTATGTAGCATTTTATGAAGCTACGAGAACACTTTTTGTGCGCAAAGAAATAAAAAAATAACGACTTTATACAACAATTCTTCATGAGAGTACCATGATGCATGCATGTGCAACAAACACATTAAATATTGTATAATCGTATAATATTGTACACACAAAAATCTGAATCAAAAGACACACCTGTACTTGGATCTGCTGTTCAGATGCTTGATGCACAGCTGCAGCCAGCTGTGGGGAGATCTGTGTAGACGTCACCTGCACCTGAGCAGAGATGAAGCAGAAATGTGACTACCAGTTTTTGCTTCCGAAATCACATCTAAATGTAAATGAACATTTTATTTTTTATACCGGACATGCCAGCTCCAGCAATGAGCCCGCCACCTCTGTGCTGTCCGTGTAGATGCAGTTGGCACCTTGCTGGTACACCATAGTGGTGGTGGTGCCGCTGGTCTGCTGACTGAACTCCTGCAGCACCTCCGGGCCTTTGGAGGCCAGCGACTCCAGAAACTCTTTCATGCGGTGCTGAGGTATAGTGCGCGCCTTCTGCCGCACATACTCGTCGAACGAGATCGCACCGCCTTCAATGGGCTCATTCATGACAGGTCAATACACCCTGCACAGGAGCCTGAAACAAAAATGATATGAACACAACACCAGTCAAAACTTAACACAAACTGACGTTTGAAATTAGTCTAATGGAGCTTTTTCACATATCTGTGGTTCTCAAAAGCAATTATAGTTAATGAACAAAAACTACAACAAATATAATTTCTGCATTCCCATTTGCTCCAACAGCAAAAGAAAATATCCACAATAGCGTTTCTATTAACCGGTTCTCTGTAATTTTATGCCAAGATAATACAACAAAAGGTTTTATAAATGCACGCTACCAGTCAAAAGTTTGTGCTCTTCTGCTCACTAAGCCTGCATTTATTTGATCCAAAGTACAGCAAAAACAGAAAACTTTGAAATATTTTTGCTATTTAAAATAACGTTTTTCTATTTGAATATATTTTAAAATGTAATTTATTCCTGTGATTTCAAAGCTGAATTTTAGCATCATCACTCCAGTAACATGATCCTTTAGAAATCATTCTAATATTTTGATTTGCTGCTCAAAAGACATTTATTATTATTATTATGTTGAAAACAGCTGAGTAGAATTTTTTCAGGTTTCTCTGATAAATAGAAGGCTCAGAAGAACAGCATTTACCCGAAATAGAAATCTTTTGTCAATTATAAATGTCTTAATCATCACTTTTGATCAATTTTAAGCATCCTTGCTAAATAAGAGTATTATTTTTCTATCATTTCTTTCCCCACCAAAAGATAACTAAATAAATACTGACACTAAGCTTTTGAACAATATAGTGTATAATGTTGCAAAAGATTTTTATTTCAGATAAATGCTGATCTTGGGATGTTTCTATTCATCAAAGAATCATGAAAAAAATGGACTCAACTGTTTAAAATATTGATAATAATAAAAAATATTTCTTGAACAGCAAATCAGCATATTAGAATGATTTCAGAAGGATCATGTGACACTAAAGACTGGAGTAATTATGCTGAAAATCTAGATTTGATCATAGGAATAAATTACATTTTAAAATATATTCAAATAGAAAGCAGTTCTTTAGAAATTGTGCAAATATTTCACAATATTACTGCTTCTGCTGTATTTTGGATCAAATAAATGCAGGCTTGGTGAGCAGAAGAGAATTCTTTAAAAAAAAACATTAAAAATCTTACTGTTCAAAAAGTGTAGATTTTTATTTTTTTATTTTTTTTTTTTTTTAAGTTAGATTTACAATGTTAATATCTGTGGAAACATGTAACATGACAGTCTGTGAAAAGGGTCCTAAACTTAATATTTTAGTTTTATTCTATGGAATAGTATAGTCATAATAAATTAATTTTGACTTATGTTTATATAAATTATTCTTGTACAATAAAACCGTAAATCACATTTTAGACTTATCTAGACCACCAGTTCACATCCATATACATAAACATAACCAAAAGCGTATATGCACTCGAGGATGATAAACCTGAAAAACAGTAATAAGAATTTTTTGCATCACTGCTAGCTTCATTGGCATATGAGGCATTCAGTACAATCTCTGCACAATGCAGGTCTGATTTCATTTTTGAATAGTGCACCAGTACCCCATCCAACCATAAACATGAAATCTGCATACATTCTTGTGCAGTTTAGATTGTAAAAACTGGAGGCTAAAGGTGTTTCATATGATTTAGTAATCATACAGAGCTCTGTGTAAAAAGCATTCAGACAGAAACAGCCTATACCCTTGCTGGACTTTGGACCCCTCGAGCAAAATAAATGAGGTTGTTCTTAAATCACAAAGCCAACATCATTCTAAATGACCAAATATGACCTTTCTGAATAATAAACATGAGTAATAATTATGATTGTATGCGATCGTAAGTTAGCTCCGCTTATGGTCAATCACATACTGGACCCTTCAATGCTTTTGCCTCGAAAATATGCTAGCACCAATGCTAACTCGCTAACCTTTGTCAAATGGAACTTCAGAAACCCCAGAAAAAGGTGCAAGGACCTGCATTACGATACTAAATACATACATGACATGCCGTTATAAGATATTAACTATTATCCCCGCAGTAAAAGTGGTAACGAGCGCGCAGTCGTGTAGCTAACGTGAGCTCGCGTGCTAATCATCCCATGCTACCTTAAATAAAAGCCAAAGCAATTTCCGCCAAAACACGCCGTTCAAAAAACAAAAACCCCACTAAATCTCAACTAAAGCTGACCGTGCACATGTAAAGTCCATTTGATTTGCTATATCGCGTTATTTTTGCACTCAAACACATTTGTCCATATTTAAGTGCGATTTATGTCGTGACGTGTGCTTATTCTGCTACACACATAAATGAAACGGTTTAAACCCCACTGCGACCGGGTGCAAACATGTCCTACCGTATTGAAAAATATTCAAACGCGCCTCTTGGACGGCTCGGATGGCTGTAAATGTTATTTTTTAATAATTATGTTTGCGATAGAGCTGACGGAAGTAGGCCTGCTGTGACAGCGCTAGACCCCGGGCTGTCCTGTAACGTGAAGGCGGGGACGGATTCGCAGCTCCCCCTTCCGGCTCCAATGCTGCCGCAAGCACATGCACAATGCCATGAACGCGGGGCATAGTGTTGCCAGATTCGGCCAAATCGAAAAAAAATCAAACAAATAAAATATAACTCGCGAAAATTAATTTCGTATGCATTATCAACATTATTAATTTAATTTTAAATTAAAAAAATCCAGGTTTGTAGTGTATATAAGAGAAATTCACGGCGTACATTGATAAGGGACCCATATATGCTGCTCAGTAAATTAACTGAGAAATTGATAAATCAATTAATGAGTAACATGAGAATAAATAAACAGAACCAACTATTTGATTAATAACAATAATAATCATAATCATAAAATAATCATACAAATATAACGTGAGGATAAATATAGAAACAGTATGACCTATTTTATAAACAATAATAATAATAATAATAATAATCACATTTGGCTATAATAAACATGAATAAATAGATACAATATAAATACAATATTTAATTAAAAAATGTATAATATAGAAATTATTGATATGTTGAGTATATACTGAACAAAATTTTCTACTAAACTATTATATTTTCAGTTTTCAGTGTTTATTTATTGTTATCTTTAGATGACCAAATTGCTGAATATTTATTGCCAGCATTATCATTCATTGCTTAATTTACCAATTTTCACTTATTTTTTTTTCTTTGCTTATTTTATTTATTATTATTGAGGTGGTGATATTTGATAAATTAGTGGTTGGTCACTTTTATCATACTATGGGGGCAAAACGCCAACAAGCCCAAATATGACTGTATTTTGAAAATAAGTCCGAAAATGCAACCAGCATACCAATAATAATAATCCGCTTATAATTAGCGGACATGGCAACACTGGAGCAGCCCGTCAGCAGCTTGCACGGGTGCGCGCACTCGCTGTGTATGGCACTTTATATTAAACGGTTTCACGGTCACATAAATAACAGACCTGCTACGCTGTCAGTTAATGTGTTGTTGGTTAAACTTATACATTAATATGTTGAAACGCGTTATAAAAGGCTAGCATTTTAAAAAGAGGTAAATTAGATGTGACTTGCCAGTGTGTTTATTTTCTATATTCTCTGTGAAACAACTGCTTGTGATTTCATTATAAAATACTTTGCTTATTATCAATGACAGCAGGTCATAAAAGAAACTCATAGAAAAGAATGACTGCAAAATCCTTTCGAACGCATTTTATGTATTTTAGATACGTTATAAGAGCAAGATAAAATCATTCTGTGTATGTCATTTCAGCGTGCTTGTGCCTTTAAGCGGAGCTTTATTCGCTCCAGTCCGCCTTAAAGCGCTAAGCATGTGTCTGTGAGGGCCTCCCCCTGATCGCCCTGCAAAAGGCTGCCTGACTGAGCTCTTAAGGTGGACCGGGTGAGATGCGCTCTATGTCGCTTAATCATATGACTGTTATGAGTTCAGAAAGAGTTAATTCCCACGGTCTCTCTCTTAACCCCAGAATGACCCTGTCCTATAATTTGGATAAACATATAGCTTTTCAAAAATAATAATTAATAATTTACATAATAGGAGTTAATTGGTCTCAGCAAAGCACATTTGTAAATTTCAGAAAATCAGTATTTGAAATAGTATAGGGCTAAATATCTAATTTCATGTGGTCATTATTGCAAACAGTAGTGCATTAAACTATTAATGACAGGATCCAACTAATAAATGTTTTAAACTAAGATTTAACCTTAACTCAAACACATGCCAAACACATTTTTTATAGAAACCACTTTTTATTTGAATTTAGGTCAGCCCTTTAGAACTGCAGTACACAACTGGATAAAATTTAAATTTTAACTAATAATATTTTAGAAAAAAAAAAAAAAAAAAAAAAAAAAATATATAAATATATATATATATATATATATATATATATATATATATATATATATATATATATATATATATATATACTCACTGCATTATTTTTTCACTCAGTATATTTTTTCAATACAATATAATGTCAAATAATGTACATGTGTACACTATCAGTCAAAAGGTTTTGAACAGTAAGATTTTTAATGTTTTTTAATGAAGTCTCTGTTGATTTGCTGCTCAAAAAACACTTATTATTATGCTGGAAAGAGTTGAGCAGAATTGTTTCAGGTTTCTTTGATGAATAGAAAATTTAGAAGAACAGCATTTATCTGAAATAGAAAACTTTTGTAATATTATAAATGTCTTTATCATCACTTTTAATCAATTTAAAGCATCCTTGCTAAATAAAAGTATTAATTTCTATAACCCTCCCCCCAAATAAATAAATAAATAAAAATAAAAAAATGATACTGACTCCAAGCTTTTGAATGGTATAGTGTATAATGTTACAAAAGCTTTTTATTTCAGATAAATGCTGATTTTTGGATCTTTCTATTCATCAAAGAATTCGACTGTTTTAAATATTGATGATGATGATGATGATGATAATAATGATAATAATAGTAATAATAATAATAAATGTTTCCTGAGCAGCAAATCAGCATATTAGAGTGATTTCTGAAAGATCATGTGATGCTGAAGACTGGAGTAATGATGCTGAAAATGTAGCTTTGATCACAGGAATAAATTACATTTTAAATTATATTCAAATAGAAAGCAGTTATTTTAAATAGTAAAAAATATTTCACAATATTACTGCTCTTTCTGTATTTGTACATGTACATTAAAAACAATTTCTTAAAACATAATGATTTTTTAAAAATGTCTGAAAGAGGTAAAATCCATCCTCTCTGTGGTTTTGCATGTGGGAGCATTTGACATACATTCAAATACAATCTGGGTAAATCCATCACGTTGTCTCTGCTGTGAGTAAGCACTATGTTAAGCCCCACATGGCAGGTTTGTATCAAGAACCAAGTAAGCCTAGCGTGGTTTTGAAAATGACAGAATTACTGTCTCAAATCAGAAAAACAGCTAGGTGTGAGAAAATAATTTTCTCACATTACGTCTACTGTGTGATGGGATTTTTCTTGTCCAATTAGCCTTCAGTATGCTTTGGTATGTTATGCAGGAACAGACTGGTTCACACAACTAATGGTCTTACTGAAATCCTTTATATTGAAGAGATTACCTTTACACATCTGTGATACCAGATAGGAACATATGCACAAAGTCGAAAGAAGAAAGTATCTGTATGTTTTGAAGACCTCAGATTTTGTGACCCTGACTTGACATTTTTCATTTTACACCGATGTTTCAAAAGCTCCGGGGGTTGGTTAAGTTTTCTTGTTTGGATTGGGGATCAGAAACCTGCTCAGAGACGTAAGTCCAGCAGGACAGCAACCAGATGGCAGAAAGATTACAGTGAAACGTCAGGTGGGCTGCACTCTAAGCATCAGCACAAAGATGCAGCAGTTGTAAGAAGACAACATACACCAGCAGTACACCAAAAATGATTTACATCTGAGATATACTCTAAGGAACTGTGATATTCACCTTACGGCTGACCTCAGGAACTTCAGGTAAGTGTTCAAAGCGTTGTGTGAGGAATACTTGAGTTTCTTTTTCCATTCTGATAAATCTTTGTAGTCAGTTAGGTCTATAGACAACAAGGTAGTTCACCCACAGTAAGCTGCAAAGATAGACATTTACACAAACATTTAAACAAATATTGTGACTGGGTGAAGCACCTGGCATGATTCAATCTTTGTTGCTGCCTGTTGCACACTTAATTTGTGTATTCACTGAAACTGTAAGTTCAGTATAGTTGTACTATGGTTGTGCTAGCAGAATTTTCATAGATACACTACCAGTCAAAAGTTTTTGAACAGTAAGATTTTTAACGTGTTTTAAAAAAAGTCTCTTCTGCTCACTAAGTCTGCATTTATTTGATCCAAAGTACAGCATTTCTGTTTGAATATATTTTAAAATGTAATTTATTATTGTGATTTCAAAGCTGAATTTTACTATTATTATTATCAATAACAGTTGAGTAGATTTTTCAGGATTATTTGATGAATTGAAAGATCCATAGATCAGCATTTATCTGGAATAAAAAGCTTTTTTTGGGGGGGGAGAGAGAGAGAGAGAAAGAGAGAGAGAGAGAGAGAGAGAAATTATAGAACTTAATACTTTTATTTAGCAAGGATGACTTAAATTGATCAAAAGTGGTTAAAAAGACATTTCAAAAGACAAGTCTGTTCTTCTGAACTTTCTATTCATCAAAGAAACCTGAAAAAATTCTACTCACCTGTTTTTAACATAATAATAATATTAATACATGTTTTTGAGCAGCAAATCAGCATATTAGAATGATTTCTAAAGGATTATGTGACTAGAGTAATGATGCTAAAAAATTCTGCTTTGAAATCACAGGAATAAATAACATTTTAAAATATATTCAAATAGAAAACAGTTATTTTAAATAGTAAAAATATTTCAAAATGTTACTGTTTTTACTGTACTTTGGATCAAATAAATGCAGGCTTGGTGAGCAGAAGAGAATTCTTTAAAAAAAAAACATTAAAAATCTTGAAAACTTTTGCCTGGTAGTGTAAACCTATTTAATATACGTAAACTGTTTAAATTATTGGTTCATCAACTCTTTTTAGCAAGTCATATGCTGTTCACTCAAAAATGCTAGAATACAAAAAATTTTTTTGCAAATGAACAAACCAATCCAAAGCTGTGCAATTCAGCTGCTTTAGGATCTAAAATGTCTATCCTTTAACCTTTGGAATACTTATCTCTTTTCATATTCAGTATAAATACGTTTATCTAGGTTTTGTTTTGGGAAATGTTAATACTTCCACAAGTGTAGCTTCTAAAAGTCTTTCTAATCCATGTATATCCTCTCTGTCACCATTTAGCCACTGGCACTGTTTTTACTCGACAGCCTTTGGAAATTAACAGGACAGAATGGTTTGGCTCCTCGCTCTGATTTTAGCACTGCCTCTTCTCCAACAACCTGTCACTTCGCTTGGCTCCAACTCAACGCAACCCTTAAGCCACAACAACCTGAGCATCCAGGCAACTGATGGCTTTCAAAATAATCGGACTGAGGAAAGAGTAGACAAAAGATTTACCAAAGACTTGCTTTTACCCTTTCTGCCTAACTTTAGCATAAATGAGGGCTCTGGGGAAGGAAGCGGCCTCCAGCAGAGCTTTGAGGTTATGACGCCCTCTACTGGTCTACTGGAGATGGACATGTTGATTCCAGACAAGGCAGAGAAACAAGATTTTGACATACAAGAGTTAGGTGCACACCCTTCCCTTCCAGTTCCACAAAAACTAACCCAGAATACTGATGAAGATATCATTTTAGCAAACAATAACAGTGCCTCTGACCAAGCTACGTCCACAATGGCTGTTCAGTTGACTACACACATCCACACCCACATAAATAACAATGAGAGATTGAACAAAGACCAACCTTTGTTGACAACCATCATACCAATTACAGAGACAAACACTACAGTAAAGTCTCCAGTCAATATGTATTTAGAGACATTTAATACAGACATGAACAACAAAGAAGACATAAAGGGTTCTCAAGATACCAAGTTTGTTGCATCCACACAGAATTTAAACTCCATCACAAAGCCTGAAATGTTGGGACACAATGGCACCCTTGTGACGCAGTCTGGCTCCATTCAAGGGTCCTTTGATCTCACGGTGGGAGAGGAACGTTATGGCACCGACTATCCGCCTGCAGCCACACCTCCATTACAGACTGGTTAGTATTCATCTGAGAGATTTGCTCTGTTTTTTTGAATAACCACTGTCATGCCAGTTCTGAAAAAGAAAAAAACAGAGCAAGAAAGTCAGCAAAACAAGGAAATAAACACTTGTTTTTCTTATGAATTTCAGGTAAGGAGAAACGTGAAGAGACTACTTCTGATTTACCTGTGGGGTCATCATCCACAACTCCACCTGTTTTGCAAGCAAAAAACACAGATAGAGTCACAGATAAAGAGTACTCAAAAAACAAGGGTAATCATGAATGCTGCCGTTTTTATTACAGTCCCCAAGAAATCAAAACTGAAGTTTTTTGGCTTTTAGTATGAATTTGCTAGCCTTAAAGGAGAAGTTCACTTCTAGAACAAAAATTTACAGATAATTTACTCACCCCCTTTGTCATCCAAGATGTTTGTGTCTTTCTTTCTGCAGTCGATAAGAAATTATGTTTCTTGAGGAAAAAATTTCAGGAATTATCTCCATATAGTGACTTCAATGGTGCCCCCAAGTTTGAACTTCCAAAATGCAGTTTAAATGCAGTTTCAAATGGCTCTAAACGATCACAGCCAAGGAAGAAGGTTCTTATCTAGCAAAACGATCGTTCATTTTCAAAACAAATTGAAAATTTATATACCTTTTAACCTCAAATGCTTGTCTTGTCTAGCTCTGTGTATTCCGGTTCAAGACAGTTAGGGTATGTCGAAAAACTCCCATCTTGTTTTCTTCCCCAACTTCAAAATCGTCCTACATCGCTGCAGAAGTACCGACCCAGTGTTTACAAAGTGATCATGCAAAGAAGGTCAAACACCCTTTACAAAAAAAAAAGGCAAAACAGCAATGTAGGACGATTTTGATGTTGAAGAAGAAAACGAGACGGGAGTTTTTCGACATACCCTAACTGTATTGAGCCAGATTACACAGACTAAGCATGCACATCGCAGAGACAAGGCAAGACAAGCAAACATATATTAAACTATATTAAAAAATATAATTCCTAAAATGTTTTCCTCAAGAAACATAATTCCTTACCGACTGAAGAAAGAAAGACATGAACATCTTGGATGACAAGGGGGTGAGTACCTTATCTGTAAATTTTTTGTTCTGGAAGTGGACTTTAAGGTTATTATAAGCTAGTGTGCTCCAAAACAATGACAAAATTCACATTTACAAGAAATAAGCATTCAAAACTTAAGGTTTCTAACTTCCGCCAATATGGATCAACGATTTTGATGACATCACCCCGCACTTCAGCTTGTCATCAAACTTTCTGTCCAATCAAATGCTCTCTAGAATCCGAAGCGCCCCGCCCCCTAACTATAAATAGACGCTGAAGCTGCAGCTGAAATTGGTCACTTGTTCACAGAATTAGTATTTTCTGTACAGTGAATGGCACATAGTGCACTATAAAGAGGATAGGGAATGTTTCAGAGAGTGTAAATATGCTTAGCATTGGGGCACAAGAAGTCTGGTTTCACGCTGTGTTTCGCAGTCTGCTCCAGTCTGTGGACAATATGAACAAGATTGTGACTATCATTATGCTGTCAAATGCAGATTTACCAAACACAACAGCTCTGGCTCAAGCTGTGATATAAACAAAGCGCTATTGGCTATTTTAAAAAGGGGCGGGGCTGCTTGATAAATCCCGCCCTCTATTCCTGTTTCAGTTGAAATTATGTCAACACATAGAACACTGCATGTTTCAAAGCACTTCAGTGGACAATGTTGCCAAGTCCTCTGATTTCCGGCAGAATTGGGCTACTTTAACACCGTTTGCCGCGAGTTGTTTTTTATGTCCGCATGTTGAAGTGACCCCAATAATGTATTATTTAGCCCCTGGAATGCTAAAGAAACATGTATATTTTTAACAGGTGACATTCCTCTAAACGCGATTGGGCTACTTTTGGGCTAGTTTTGAGTAGCAATTAGGCGGTTTTCTTGTGAAAACTTGGCAACCCTGTCAGTGGACCTTTAAAACAACTTGTAGACAACTCTTACACTCATTTATTAGAGTAACTTCAGTGTTCTAACTAAAATGTTTTCCATTTCCATTACAGGTGACGAAAAGCCAAAATGGTTTGGAGGTTTGTTTGGACTATTAACAGAGAGCAAGCTGTCTGATGTCATAGGCACATGCATACTAGGCCCATGTGTGATCTCCACCGGTGGCAATGTGACCCGGCTACAGTGGGACGACTTAAAACGGACACTAACCTTTGCTTGGGAGCTCCATGTGTATGGCTCAGCTGTCCTGTTTCTGTTAGCGGTGGTAGCTGCAACCTTCGGAGTGATCGGCGGGGCTAATATGCGCTATCCGTTTTGCGAGGCCTTCACCCTTGCTAACATCTTGCTTCTGCTAGCAGGTCTGCTTCGATTCGTACAGTTCATAATTGACCCGTATGGCTCCAGAAACATTCTGCCTCGCCCTGTCCTTACTGCTTTGTATAACTTACCTGTTCCCTTATTGCTCTGGGCCCAAGCCACATTGGCAGTTCTTGCTCTGAGAGAAGAAACATCACCTCAGCAGCTCTCGGTGACTGGGGGGCTGGCAGCAGTGCACTGTACCTCCCTCATGTTGGCTGACCTGCTATCCAAAACCTTGTCGCCAGCGCTGCCATTAATGTTACAGACGCTTACCATTTGTTGGGGGTTACCGCTTTGTTTAGGAATCTTTTTCCAGTCTCTAAAGCGACTCTACTCTTCCCACAGGACCCCACTACCAAGGTGGAGTGCTCCCAAGCGCTTAGAAAACAGTGTCAGGCGTGTGCTGTTGCTGTGCGCACTCCTTGGAGTGCTTTCCTGTGCTCTGCAAATCTATAGTTTTCTCTGGTTGTACGGGTTACTTGGTGACTGGCGCAGATTTGGGTGGGGCTGGTGGCTCGGGCAGCTCTCTGCACGACTGCTTGAGCTGGCCTGGAGTTTCTCTCTTCTGCTACTGGGATCTTGGGTGTTCTGGAGACCGCAAGGAAGTAAACACACAGCTAAGAGAGCAGGGAAGAGGAAGCCGGTGTCACGCTGGAACAGGCTGTTGGACAGGTTACCAATGGGGCCTTGGAGGAGACCGGACAGAAACTGGGCTGAACTGTTGCCGAATAACTTGAAAGGTCACAAGCAGTCCTGTGCAAATGTCACCCAGTCGGTCATCCGAAGCCAAGCAACTCCAGCGACCTCGATAATGACTGTACATGACAATGCTGGAATTATTGGTGGAGGCGTCCTATACAGTAGCAGTTATGACTACCACGCCTCTCCTCTGTGGACTAGTGGTGTAGAATGGCAAGATCACGAGTGCTTTCTTTCACTTATTGAGTTTGACCTTCACCCCCCTTCACCCGTCAATCTCCATCACAGCATTGACAAGGCTCTCCATCATGCCCACTTGCTTGGTGTAGGTACCCTTTTCACACCTTCTGCACCCTCCTGGACCCAAAATGAAGGATCATGTGGGCCGCTCTGTGATAATGTTGTATCACCTACCACCCCAACTACCAACAAAGCCTATAGGTGGGCTTTAGATAATGACTTGAGTGATAACTCCCCTCAGGATCTTGTCAGTGCCGTACAACAGACTCAAGTGTCTGTGATTGAGCCTCTGGCTTCCTTAACTCCAGAGACCGTTAGAAAAGTGTGGGAGAGAGATACAACCATCCCAAGAGTCACTGTGAAAGATGACGGGATCAGCATAGCAAGTGAAGATGACATCACTAGTCTTTGAACTACTAGGACGTTTAGCACTATAGCACTTTCCACCTGCAAAATAGCAGATTTATATCTTACTATTTCAATAATTTGACTCTTCTATACTTTTGACTGGAGTGTAATGGATTAAACACATTAAAAATAAGTAATTAGTCATTTTTTTGAAAGCTCTCCTCTGTTTTCACTATTTCTTAATCCCTCCCTGTTCTAGCTTGTACTGATGTCTGAAACTTTGCATTACTACTCTTGTGTTTATGATGAATCCAGGGTTTACTTTTCCAAAATCAAATTTCCAAAGCTCTCAGTAGATTTTCAGACCATATTTAACATAAATGGTTGAAAGGGCATTATTTTCAGATTTATATTTGGTATACAGTAGTCATATGTACATTTTTTTTCTCATGTTTTGTCATTGATTTTCTAGAAGTGACAACATACAGAGTACCTAAAATAAAAAAAAAAGAAAGAAACTATTTACATGCACATGGGAATTTTTTGGATGCTTATGCATTACAATTTCTAGTTTTATATAGCATATTTCCTTTGCGCATCACTATGAATAAAACAAGAGCATGGATGCACATGTATTAAAAGAGATCTACTTGCTCAAAATATGGCTTTTCTTATTACCTCTAATATCGAGGCATAATATCCAATTTAACACATCCTCTGTGACGGTGCAGAAACCATGACACGAAATGGGCCGATGGTGTATAATTGGCCAAGTTCAAGGGTCTAAAGACTGGTACTGTAAAAAGTGCTTCAAATTTGGCTTTCACTAGGGCAGTATGCAATATTTCAAGGCCTTAGGTTTCTTTAACGCATACTCTGCGGAGGCCGAGAAACCACACAGCGAAATGGGCTGATGCCACAATAGGTTGTTCAGTGTGCATTGTCCTATATGCTAAGTTTAATGGTTTTTCATACGCACATAAAAGTCTGTATACTTTTTATTTTTGCAAGGGTCCTTGAGGCTTTGTAATACAGTGCTAAGAATATTGTGAGAAGAATCCCAAAATGCTTATAACCTGCATTTCACATAATTAAAAAGTCACTTAACAGCTTCCATGGAATCTCACTTCTTGTACAACAAATTTATTTTCATTAAATTCTTAATTTTCTATTATAAAAAACTAAACGGGGCAAGTCTGGAAACACAAATATTTGCTTTCTTTTTTTTCCATACTTTTCCAAACCTTGTAAAAACCCTGTGAATGACTCTGGATAAAAAAAAAAAAATCTGCTAAATAAATGTTTATTTTGGCATCATCTGGATTACAAATAGCAAACAAGCATACTACTCTAAAGTCATACATTCAGCTCTTTCAGCTTAATGAGTCACAGGTGAAAACAACAAGCTGATTGATGGACACATTTGATTGGTCAACCAATATCACTGAATGATTCAAAAGTGAGTACAAATAACAGTGTATCTTAAGCTTGTTAACATTTGTAGTTGGGGTTTTTACGCCATAACTGTGAAGGTTGGTGCTTGTTTGAATAGTACAACAAACTTGCCATGTCTTGGACAGAGGGCATCTTACTTTTCACAGTGGCTGTGACAATGTTGAGCTCTTTAAGAGCTGATTCTGAGGCCTTTTCTGAAACGGGTGCTACTTCGGGAGTAGTTTCTGAAACGGCAATCCATTTTGGCAAACTTCTAATTGGTGGTCAAGGTACAGCATCAGATAGTGAGATAAAAACATCTGATCTGACATCAACAGATTCTAATGAGTACCAGTCAAATGAAGAAGGTAACTGAGATCCCAAATTAAAATTTGATGCATTTTAAAGGGGGGGGACTATAAAACTGAATTGTTGTTTTTGTTTTTAGCACGGTTTCGGCTTGCTAAAGCTAAGCTGCGAAGTCTTGGTCCCTCTGTGCACTGTAGCAATGATTCCATGACCTTGCACATTCCAGGGCCAAGAACCCCACACTTTCTGGTTGATCGAGGTAAGTTTCACTGGTAGTATTTGTGGTTTTCTGTCTTCTCCTCTTTCACCTCAATTAGATTTAAGGTGTGTGTATTTTTTTTTTTTTTTTTTATATTTTATTTTATCTTATTTTATTCCCCCAACAATCAGGAGATGAGTCGCCAGTCCCTTTGTCTCAGATGCCAGCCAGCTGTGGCTTTTCAGTGAAGCGGGCACGCAGAGATGTGTCTCTTGTTGCTCCGTACCAGGGATGTCATGTCCAACAACAGGTTAGTGTGCATGCTAAAGGTGACAAGTGCCCTGTAACTCCATTCCAACTATGAGATCCTTTGCATAAACTTTTAATACTTAATTTCCCTTTCAATGTTTCCTAATAGGGTGGCAGTTATATTCTGCCGCTCCTTATAATGGGAGCTCCAGTGCAAATGTCTTGCCCCATGAGTCCTCGCCTCCCTACAGTGTCCTGCTTCCCCTCTGGCATGACCGTCTCACTTGGCGTCAGAGCAGATGATGTTAAAATTAAAGGCAAGTCTCCTAATTTGTTGCACTTTTAATCCACAGTAGTTAGAGACCTTGGTTGACTCTGCTTTTCTGATTTTAGTGGATGGATCATGGCAGCCTCTTCTTCTGACATACTCTAAATGCTCGTTCACACTGGAGACTACTGGCGGTTCACTGGTTGTCACAGCACCGTTCACAGGAAGTTGTTGGGAAGTGAAGGCAAGTGTGAGTGCACTTGACTGGTTTGTCATTTATGGCATGTCTGGTTTTCCACGTGTATGCTAGTTGACCCCTCATGTCTTTCGCAGGGTACTGAAAGGCACCTCCCTTTGATGTACGGTGACCGGGAAGTGACTCTCTCCTGTCCTCTGACACTGCCAACCCCAGCAACCATTGCTCCTACTGTTGCTCCAGCTGCCCCAACTATACCCCCAACACTACCTGGTGCTGTCCAGGATCCAATGGGCATGCAACAGATGTTTTACCCTTTCCCATTTGGAAGACCCTGGTGGCATCATCCATATTTTCCTGGCCACCCTGGTGTACAACCTGTACCTGCTACTCAGCCTCCTCCCACAGTGCCACCAACTACTACGACGACTACTCCTCCTCCGCCTCTTCAAGATCCTGTCCCACAAGGGTTCCCTCACATGTATCCCATGTCAATGTTTGATCCTTATTACTTTGCCCCGGCCCCACCACAACCTTATCCTTGGCACCCAATGTTTCCTCACATGTACGGCTTCCAGAGCCCAGCTGAAGCAACCACTGTTGCAACAACCACAACTACACCTCCCACGACCACCACTGCTGGACAGCATGCACAATATCCCATGTTCCCAATGTTCTATGGCCAGCAACCCATCAAGTCTTATCCGCCTCCAGCTGTTAAATACCCTTTCATGCCCTATTATCCTTCGGATCCAGTCTTTGGCCCCCGTAGTCCTAAATCAGTGTCTTCTCCTGCTCAGTTATCCTCCATCCACAGGTCTCGCAGACACCAGCTTAAAGTGAGATGAGTAAGGGGGTACTCTGAAGTGGCATGGGCTTATTGGCACCGGAGGAGAGTCAAGTTGCATCCTTGTTTCTTTTTCAGCTTCATATAAGCCTAATAAAGCTTCATGAGACTAACTGTTTTTTTTTCCCTTTATTACCTTGTGCCTTTGGTTTAGTCTATTTTTGCAGCTTTTTGTCAAACTGGGGGTTGTGGGACAAAACTGGTTTTCAACTTTGTAGCATTCTGGCTTGCTCTGCCCTCACTAATTTATAGCATTTAAGACTGCTATTAGGACTTGCAAAACTTTGTTTTGGAATATTTGATTAAGCAAAGCATTATCAGTGGTGTTCATATTGGTGTACAGTATTAGCCAGGGTTTCCAGATTTTCAAAAAACTTGCCAAATTGCTACCCCAAACTAGCCCAACAGTAGCCTGATTGTGCTTTGAGGGGGTCCCCTGGTAAAAATCACATTCTGGGGGTAAACTTTTTTTTTTTTTTTTTTTTTTTTTTTTTTTTTTTGGGTGAGGTTAGTCTGGTAAAATGGGCATTCTAGATGCTAAATATTATGTTATTGGGGTTGTTTCAACCTGTGGCAATAGTGTGAAAGTAGCCTGATTCCACAAGAAAACTGCAGACTTTGCAACACTGGTATTGGCCCTTATTTTGTTGGCTTTTTTTTTTTTTTTTTTAACATGTAGGAATATTTGAATATGATGCACACATATATTAGAAAAACTGGCCAAGTAAAGGAAAAAATGTCCCTAAAAATCAATTTAAGGTGGCAACAGTACTCTTTTAATTAAAAATGTAATCATTTTGTCACTGCTATGAATTAACTCCTGCATATTACATTAAAGGCTTTGGGAGTCAGCTGTCCACAAGAGAGAAACATTGTCTAGTATATGGAGTGTTTTTACAATGTGTCATCGACTGGCCATACTGGCGGCACTGTATATAATACCACTAATCCAAACAGGACTTGCAAATTCTCTTGATTATTGCTGCTGAAACTGCTCAATTTTTGACATGTTTTGGGCTGTATTAATTGGTCGAACTGGGAAAAACAATATTAAAGACTGCCAAAAGTTATAAATCGATCTAACCCTGTTTAGTTCCAACCTTGATATTGTGAGAAGAGACCCAAAATGCTTATAATCTGCATTTCGCATAATCAAAATGTCACTAAACAGCTGTCATGAAATATCACTTCTTGTACAATAAATTATTTTCATTAAATTCTTAATTTTCTATTATAAAAAAACTAAATGGGGGCAAAAGTCTGAAAACAAATAGTTGTCCATACTCTGTTTTCTTTGTCTCCATACTTTTCCAGACCTGAAAAATACTGGAAAATGATGGAAGTCAAATTCCATACTTTTCCAAACCTTGTAAAAACACTGTGAATGACTTTGAGTAAAAAAAAAAGTCTGCTAAATGAAAGTAAGTGTCTCTCAATAAAGACTCCAAACAGCCTTTATTTTGGCATCACTTTGCTGGATTTCAAATAGCAAACAAGCATACTACTCTAAAGTCATTCGTTAGTAAGAATTCCAAATTCAGCCCTTTCAGCTTAATGAGTCACAGGTGAATGCAACAAGCTGATTGATGGACACATTAGATTGGTCAACCAATATCACTGAGTGATTCAAAAGTGAGTACAAATAGTACAGTGTGTCTCAATAAGCTTGTTAACATTTGTAGTTAAGGCTTTTACCCTAAAACTGTGAATTTTAGTGCTCATTTGAGTAGTACAACAAACTTGCCATGCCTTGGACAGAGGGCATCTTACTTTTCACTATGGCTGTGACAACACTGAGCTCTTTAAGAGCTGATCCTCAGGCCTTTTCAGAAATGGGTGCTACTTCTGGAGTAGTTTCTGACACGACAATCCATTTTGGCAAACTTCTAATTGGTGGTGAAGGTACAGTGTCAGATGAAATAAAAACGGGTGATCTGATGTCAACAGATTCTAATGAGTACCCGTCAAATAAAGAAGGTAACTGAAATCCCAAATTAAACTTTGATACATTTTAAAGGGGAGACTATAAAACTAAATTGTTTTTGTTTTTAGCACGGTTTCGGCTTGCTAAAGCTAAGCTGCGAAGTCTTGGTCCTTCTGTGCACTGTAGCAATGATTCCATGACCTTGCACATTCCAGGGCCAAGAACCCCACACTTTCTGGTTGATCGAGGTAAGTTCCACTGGTGGTGATTTTGGGGTTTTCTGGTTTTATTTTTTTTATTTAATTTTTTTTTTTTCCACCTCGATAGACTTAATCCTTTTTTTTTTTTTTTTTTTTTTTTTTTTTCTCCCCAACCATCAGGAGAGGAGTCGCCAGTCCCTTTGTCTCAGATGCCAGCCAGCTGTGGCTTTTCAGTGAAGCGGGCACGCAGAGATGTGTCTCTTGTTGCTCCGTACCAGGGATGTCATGTCCGACAACAGGTTAGTGTGCATGCTAAAGGTGACAAGTGCCCTGTAACTCTGTTCCAACTATGAGATTCTTTGCATAAACTTAAGAATACTTTATTTCCCTTTCAATGTTTCCTAATAGGGTGGCAGTTATATTCTGCCACTCCTTATAATGGGAGCTCCAGTGCAAATGTCTTGCCCCATGAGTCCTCGCCTCCCTACAGTGTCCTGCTTCCCCTCTGGCATGACCGTCTCACTTGGCGTCAGAGCAGATGATGTTAAAATTAAAGGCAAGTCTCCTAATTTGTTGCACTTTTAATCCACAGTAGTTGAAAGGACCTTGAGCTTGACTCTGCTTTTGATTTTAGTGGATGGGTCATGGCAGCCTCTTCTTCTGACATACTCTAAATGCTCGTTCACACTGGAGACTACTGGCGGTTCACTGGTTGTCACAGCACCGTTCACAGGAAGCTGTTGGGAAGTGAAGGTAAGCATGACTGAGAATGCACTTGACCGGTTTTTCCATTCATGGCATGTCTGGTTTTCCACATGCTAGTTGACAGCTCCTGTCTTCCACAGGATACTGAAAGGCACCTCCCTTTGATGTACGGTGACCGGGAAGTGACTCTTTCCTGTCCTCTGACACCGCCACCCCCAGCAACCATTGCTCCTACTGTTGCTCCAGCTGCCCCAACTATACCCCCAACACTACCTGGTGCTGTCCAGGATCCAATGGGCATGCAACAGATGTTTTACCCTTTCCCATTTGGAAGACCCTGGTGGCATCATCCATATTTTCCTGGCCACCCTGGTGTACAACCTGTACCTGCTACTCAGCCTCCTCCCACGGTGCCACCAACTACTACGACGACTACTCCTCCTCCACCTCTTCAAGATCCTGTCCTACAAGGGTTCCCTCACATGTATCCCATGCCAATGTTTGATCCTTATTACTTTTACCCGCCTGCTGCCCAGGCCCCACCACAACCTTATCCTTGGTACCCAATGTTTCCTCATATGTACGGCTTCCAGAGCCCAGCTGAAGCAACCACTGTTGCAACAACCACAACTACACCTCCCACGACCACCACTGCTGGACAGCATGCACAATATCCCATGTTCCCAATGTTCTATGGCCAGCAACCCATCAAGTCTTATGCGCCTCCAGCTGTTAAATACCCCTTCATGCCCAGTTATCCTCAGGATCCAGTCTTTGGTCCCCGTAGCCCTAAATCAGTGTCTTCTCCTGCTCAGTTATCCTCCATCCACAGGTCTCGCAGACACCAGTTCAAAGTGAGATGAGTAAGGGGGTACTCTGAAGTGGCAAGGTTTATTGACACCGGAGGAGAATCAAGTTGCATCCTTGTTTCTTTTTCAGCTTCATATAAGCCTAATAAAGCTTCATGAGACTCTAACTGTCGTTTTTTCTTTTACCTGGTTGTGCCTTGGTTTAGTCTCTTTGTGCAGCTTGTCAAGATGGGGATTGTGGGACAAAACTGTGTGGGTTTTCAACTTTGTAGCATTCTGGTTTGCTTGGTTCTCACTGATTTATAATACTTAAGACTGCCATTAGGACAGGATGTGTGAAACTTTAAAGTGTGTATATAAATTTTTTTTTTTTTTTTTTTGAAACCCTCAAGCAATGCAGTATCAGCTGTTCAAAGTATTGACCCTTATTTTGTTGGCTTAATTAAATTATTCAATGCAAGATGTCCTGTTGCAATATGTGAAATCTGTGGTAATTTAAACTGTAGCCTGCAATTATTTTCTTTAAGAATGACATTTAAGTATGCAGACATATGAGATTAGGGGGAAAAAAACTGACCAAGTAAAAATCAATTTAAGATGGCAATATATTTCTCTTTACAAAATTAAATTATTTGTCGCTGCTGTGAATTAACCCCTGCACGTTATATGAAAAGCACTGGGAGTCAGCTGTCTACAAAAGAGAAACATTGTCTATAGTGTTTTCACGACACATCAACTGGCCATATTGGTGTTGCTGAACTGAACGGGACTTGCAAATTTTGTTTATTGCTGCTGAAAATGGTCAATTATTGTCAGGTTTTGGGCTGTACTAATCGGTCAGACTAAAGATTGACAACATTCATGCTTGTTCCCATTTCAGGTAGGTGAAATAATTAGGCTAATATCTTCATTCTGCTCATACGTATCTTTGCTTTAGTTTGTCAAAATGTTGTGGCCTTTCTTGCTGGTTACGGAGTTCTTCTCTATATGATTTAGGAGCTTCCATGTGTTTTTTCCATGGTTTAAACAACATAAAATTAGCAGAACAACATATTCAGTAGTACATTAACTGTGCAATCAATGCTGTTGATTACATCCGAGTAACTGACCAAATCATATTGTAAGTACAAACCATCTTTTTTTTTTTTTTTTGCTGAGTGAATTAGATCAGAGGCAAATGCTTTTAAAGAAAAGAGATTCAATTTCAAAGTGAAACCATTTGCTTGTGAACAGAAGTGTTCCTAAACTCTTACCATTGTAAACCATTACGGTATTTGAACTAAACACTTTTCATATCAAGAGAGAATGTTTATGCATACACAATCTTGTTATACTGCTCTAAAAATTGAGAAAATGTTTAGAATTTATATAAATGCATATTCCTAAAGCATGTCAGTCAACTAATTAGAAAATTCACGCTAAAAAGCTACAGTCTATTAAAGGAGAACTCCACTTCCAGAAAAACAATTTACAAATAATTTACTCACCCCCCTTGTCATCCAAGATGTTCATGTCTTTCTGTCTTCAGTCTTAAAGAAGTTATGGTTTTTGAGGAAAGCATTTCAGGATTTTTCTCCATATAATTGACTTCAGTGGTGCCCCGATTTTGAACTTCCAAAATGCAGTTTAAATCCAGCTTCAAAGGGCTCTAAACGATCCCAGCCAAGGAATAAGGGTCTGATCTAGCAAAACAATCGGTCATTTTTTTTCGAAAAATAAAAATTTGTATACTTTTAAAGCACAAAAGCTCATGTAGCACAGGCTCTGGGATGCGCGTTAACGACACTACATACTATTGAATCATGTCGAAAGGTCAAGCTGAACGTAGGCGGAACTACAGACCCAGTGTTTACAAAGCGAACATGCAAAGACTAAGAAAGTGCAGGTAAGTCAAACACTGTTTTCATCACGTGACGCCCCATAAGCTTAACCAATGCAGAGTGAGCCGGAAAAATAATTGATTAGTTAATCTCTCGAGTCATCGGGTTCGAGTCGTTCGTTCATCATGTGACAGCCCCATAAGATGAACGAACGACTCGAAAAACCAGAAGACTCGAAACAGGTGAACTAATTCCAGTACAGAACCTAATAGGATGTTGCGCATGCGCGACTGAACGAATCACTCCCCGAGACGACTCGTTCTTCCTGTGTCACATTAAAGATTCGTTCAAACGACCCATCACTAATTCGTAGCATCGTGGATGCGCATCCCAGAGCCTGTGCTACACCAGCTTTTGTGCTTAAAAAGTATACAAATTTTTATTTTTCGAAAAAAATGACATCGTTTCGCTAGAATTCCTCCTCGCCTGTGATCGTTTAGAGCCCTTTGAAGCTGCATTTTAACTACATTTTGTAAGTTCAAAATCGGGGCACCAATGCAGTCCATTATATGGAGAAAAATCCTGAAATGCTTTCCTCAAAAACCATAATTTCTTCACGACTGAAGACAGAAAGACATAAACATCTTGGATGACAAGGGGGGTGAGTAAATTATTTGTGAATTGTTCTGGAAGAGGAGTTCTCCTTTAATTCGGTCATTCAATTCTGTGTACGTTATTCAAAACTCGTATGACCTTTCGCTTTCATTTTGGTGGGAAACAAATGCAATGTATGGGAATTGCGACTATGGCTGTCAGTCACTAACACTCCGGCAAACAATGTTTGTTTAACACAAAAAGTCACGTGGGTTTGGTACAACAGGAGGACGAATAAAAGACGATATTTTAATTTCAGGGTTCGCTATTCCTTTAAGCGAAACTGTGAGTGCAGCATTTTGATAACCACTAACCAAGTTCTGCTTCTGAGCCTCTGATGTGGCCACTCCGTCATATCGTGCCACGCGCAGTATGACTGCCGCTTCCCTCACGCGTTGTGAGCGCGCCGCTGACGTCACCGTGGGAGTGTGCCATCGGGAGAAATTAACGGACATCAGCACAATTCTCTCTCAGCGCTCATGTAAGTTGTAACCGCAAAACGCGCACGCTTCTGCCTTCCATACATGTACAGCGTTAACGCGAAGCCGTCGCCGATATGTTGTAGCTCGGATTGTGGGGCTGGGCACAGTCCGCCAATTTGTTGGCTGAGCTGTTAGCGAGCTAGTCGGGTTTAGCCTGTGTTGCTGATGATGACGTTAGCAGCCTAGCCGTGCGCTGCTCGCCTAGAGCACGCCGCCAGATCAGGTGCAGCAGGTCAGACATCACCAAAACCTACATTTATGCCGAAACGTCTCACTGCTAACCTCTCCTTATCACACAGATCCAATATACTGGATGTACACTTTACTATTTTTCAAATAAATACAAAACACATTAAATAGCAGAGAACGTTGCATTATAACATATAAAAATAACAGGGGGGATTTGGAAAATCACAAACACTTTGTTTATTATTCATAAATCTACACTGAAAATAAAAATATGCATCTTAAAGAATAACAGCGAATTTTTTTTTGCTCATAAAAACTACATTTTCTTAATAAATAATAAGTAAACAAATTCAAGACCTTGTTTTCGTAAGATGAAAGAATACCTTCAACATGGATAAATACGTAATTTAAAGGTTTTGCTAAAAGAAAAACAATATTGAACAAAATTACAGTCTAAAATAAAGGCAAAATATATACAGAAAGCATAACCGAAGAGTGTAAATGCTTTTTAAAGTTGTAGCTCTGAAATATTTGAAAGTAATCAACCAGGCATCCACTTCATATTATATAATTGTGTATCTCAAACAGATTTGTTACCAATTGTTATATTGAAACGAATTATTAATTATTGTGGAAATAGTTAATCTTCTATGTAAGGGGTGCTTGTTGGTAAAATGAGGTAATTTAAATCGCATAACAACAAATCAACTGGAATTGCAAACCACCCACTCGCATGTAAATTTATATTGTAAATTTGCTGCTGATACAAGGTCCCACTGCGTGGTGACACCCAAACAAGCTCATTGGCGTGATCAGATGCTGAATGCTGTCGGCTGTCTGTTTATACGACTTTGACAGGCGTTTACATACAGCCTGCAATGTAACTAGACGCCGGTTTTAAGGGTTGGCCGTCCTTCCTTCCGCTCGAGTGGTTAGAGCGCAATGTTTCCGATGTTTTTTATCAGTCTTTGCTGATGATCGTGTGCAGCGGAGCGTTATATCGACCATCTAATAGTATTAGCCTGGGTTGGGCGTAAACTGCCCATTTACCAGCTAGCCGGGCAGCTAACTCAGCTAGCGAACGCATCAACGGACAGTCCAGCAAAATTATCGGATTAATCCAGTCTTCAGCCACATCCGTTTGTCTCAGAAAGTGAAATGGGTTCGTATTCATGTTTTAGCCTTCCGTATTACATGTCATCCTGATATCTGTCAGTGACAGCTCGAGTTGTAATGGCAAGGCGAGAGAGTTAACGTTAGCTTCATTCATTTAGCCAGTCTTGTTTCATTTGCGGTTTTTAATCACTTGTTTTTGTTTTATGAGCATGTTTACCATTATAAAGACCGCATACAGCCTAAACAAACTCATCGAGGTGGTTGTAAAACGTAGTTAACAGTCATGTTTTATGTATTGAGAGTCATGTTTAACATGTAGACTTGCATTTGCGTGTTTTCTATATGCTTTCTGAAATTGCCACACATGGTTGTTTGGCTGATATAATTTTCGTAACATTTGATCGAATTTTTGTCATTTTTAATACCCTAGTATTGATATACATGACATTAATGTACTGCTGTTTGTTTGGAGAAAAAGCCTGACGTTATTACTTTATATGTTTGTTTCACTCTTTTCAGCATGTGATAATACTACATTTATGAGGGGCAAGTTGACTGAAGTGTCAAGAGGACAGCTTACCCAGCACTGAGGGTTGTTGCCTATGTGCCGTTTTGGATTTCCACTTAGATTTATCCACAGTATCATATTTCTGTGTTGAGAAGAAGACTGAGCAGGATGACTGGAACTGAAGGTATGGAGAGTTGTTTACATTTACGCATTCATCACAAATTAAGTTTTACTTTACATACCGGCAAATAGATGCATGGAGGATTATAATGTCACTGTTGTTGGATGTGCTGAGTGTCCTGAATGTCTTGACTGTAGTGGAGTGTATTATTGCTCAAAGGCACACACATACAGACAGTGATGTGACCTTGGGAAGCTATGAGAATGGGACTGATGGAGAGAGTGATGGAGAGAATAAGCTGACCCATTTCAGCCACAGAAAATACAGTGCTTTTGATGTCGAAGGGGTGTAACAATTCGTTTTGATTACAAGTACTGCAGATGCACTGCATCCATCTTGAAATATGACTTTTAAATAATGGAGTTTAAATGCTAGAATTTGCGATTTGTTACAATTGCATGCTGTATTTACATATTTGCCTTTTTATTTTGATAAATTAGGTTATGGGGTCAATCCAACAGGACCTCTAGTTTATGTTTTCAGTGGCACTGTGATAATGTCATAGCAAGTTTAGCTGCCAGAAATGTTTTCAAAGTGAATCTGCACTAGTGATTTCCAGGGGCATTTTGACATTTGTGAGGGCAATTTTTATAATCACATTATTATTTTAAAAACCATATGTTGTCTTTAATGTCAAATACTTAAATTTACACAATTACTTTGTTCAGCATTTTAAACTGTTGTCAATAACAATAGTCTGTTTAAAATTGTGTCTAAATTATACAAGTAAAAAAAACAGGAGCTCATTGGGCTGCTATATTATGACAAAAATCATTGTAGATTATTGCTCTTTATATTGTAATAATGATTATTAATATTGATATAGAAAACAATATAAAACGTTTTTGTTTAGTTTTGAGCACGTCACATTCTGGCTTCATAGACAAACATGTCAGTCTATGCCAAATCTAGCACAAGTTATGCAAAAACTCCCATTTTAATCACTGAAGCTATGAAATTAATCTTTATATTTACATCATACCTGTACTGTGTTGTTTATGTTGAGAGAATTCGCAAACGTACACTCCACACAGCTCCTGCGTTTTCAGTGCTGACTAATCAGCGTGCCTCTGATTGGCCAATGCATTTCTAAGTTCAACAGAAACGTGTTTGATTGGTTATAAGGCTCAACGCTGCACAAAACAGCACGTAAAAGCAATCTGATGCAGTGTAAGAGAATCTAAATTCATTCATTTTCATTCATTTTCACATTTTACTCCAGACAGCCGTAATACACTGTTTACTTGTGCAGGGGCATTTTTTTGCTCCTTTGTCTCGAATTTATGAGGCATTTTTGTTCATGTTGGTGGCATTTTTGCCACAAGCCCTCGTTAATTTCCAATACTGATCTACACAATATCACACAAAGAAAGATGCTCTTCTGCTTACTATCTGTCTTATAGGCACAAGGCTGCAGGCCGAATTCTTCATGTTTTAGTTCACAAGTTAACTAGTTTTCCAACAAGACAAGTAGTACTTTTTTAAAGGGATGGTTAACCTAAAACAGAAAATTTGAAAATGTGTTTTTAAATGTATGCACTGATTATTGCCTTGAAATTGTAATTGCGATTATTAAGTACGATTATCACAGTTTACATTAAAGGAGGTTTTGAATAGCTTTGAAGCAAAGCTATTTTCTTTTCATTGTTTGGAGCAATTGCATGCCACATTTTTATATATAGTTTCTTTATTAAATATATATATATATATATAAAAAACTTAAGATAACCTGTAGGAAAAAACACACATCAGGTGACGTCTTTGGTCATTGAGTTGCGTTTCACACTGTTTTTCTTGAGCAGCCTCCCATGATTAGTGCTATAGTGTTATTAAGATGCTGTGTCATGTTAAAAATAGTTAATTTTTTTAAAAACATATCATGAGACTTTGTATTTTGTACCATAATTCTGTAAACATTTTAGTCAAATTGTTACGTTTGTGTTTGACAATTAGGCAATGTATTTTAAGAAACCTGTGCATTTTAAAAGTTACTGAATCCAATTGCTTCTGCAATCAAAATGAAATGACAAAATTTGCTTTTGAATCAAATCCAATGAATCATAAATCAAATTGAGTTCCTGTAGCTCAGCTGCCTGGTAGAGCATGGTACTGGCAACAGCAAGGTCATGGATTGGATTCCAGGGAAACGCATACAAATGTATTCCTTGCAAGTCGCTTTGAATGAAATCATTTATTAAATGCATGAATGTAAAAATATTCTCTGTGAACATAAAGAAAAAAAATACATGGCCAGCTTTAGAAGGTCCTTTCTCACATTGTGATATGTACACGTGGCCATGACACATATGCCACTATTGGCTTGCCGTGACCTTTTCTTTTGGCATTATGAGATGAAGGAGAGTTAAATATCAACTGTAAACTATTAGAACAAACTGGTGACAAGAATGTTGCTCACACAAGTCTCTGAAGGTACCGTCATTACACTCATTTTTTTGGGCTGATAGAACTGGTGTGACAGCACCCCAGGGTGTTCTTGGGTGTGTGCAGGGTCTGTTAAACTGCTGTTGTGTTGAATATGATTGTGTTATAGAATAGCTGTGCCAGGCATGTGCGTCACTCTGTCACTCGTCCGTTTAATTATGCATGTAGGACACAGACACATCAACACTCTTCTCCGGGTAAAGCTTCACAGACACGACTGTTCATTCACTGCGTGTGTCACCTTGCTGTCATGCCACTCCCACATCTGGAGGATACTGTGTTTCTGAACCAATTAAGGTCAGGGTTTGTTTACTGCTAAACTAGGTGTGGGTTTGTTTCCTGCTTAACTAGGTGTAGGGCTTTAGTGTAGTCTGGAATAATGACAAGTTTCTCGTTTCTTGTATGGCGTGGTTGGGATTTATCTTTGCAAGATGGTTTTTGGCAGTGCTGCCTGTTTGCAAAGGGTAAGAAGAATCATTTGTATATTTCCAAGAACACTTAAGATGGTGAGGCTGACATTCATGAAGTGCTGTAAACCACTGGTGCTATGTGCATCCCATTTAGTTTCACTGGGAAAGTTTATATGCATGTAACTTCATCTTGAAACTAACTGGTTTGGTTTATAGCTTAGTATTCTTTATAGAGTGCAACAATCAGGTTCCAGAAGTAAAAAATGCCATTGGTTTTCTCCATGGGGTATTGATTTTGAATGATAACTTGTAAACCTTTAAAGACATACTGTGAGGTGAGCTAGGTTGTTAATCAGTGGTGTATATAAATATACATTTATGTGTAAACATATCTATATTTTGGAATAAACTTAATGGAGAAGTTCACTTCCAAAACAAAGATTCACATATAATTTACTCACCCCCTTGTCATCCAAGATGGTCATGTCTTTCTTTCTTCAGTCATAAAGAAATTGTTTTTTGAGGAAAACATTTTAGCATTTTTCTCCATATAATGGACTGATATGGTGCCCCGATTTTGAACTTCCAAAATGCAGTTTAAATGCGACTTCAAACGATCCCAAATGCAGTTGTAAATGATCCCAGCCGAGAAAGAAGAGTCTTATCTAGCGTTACGATTGGTTAATTTAATAAAAATAATACAATTTATATACATTTTAATGCCACACGCTCGTCTGGTCTTACTCTGCCTGGACTGGTTTTGTTGAAGTTTATGACAGTTAAGGTATGTTGAAACACTCCCATCTCAGGTTCTCCCTCAACTTCGAAATTGTCTTATATCGCTGTTTTACCGTTTTTGTTGAGGGTGTTTGATACTCCTTTGGATGTTCACTTTGCAAAGACTGGGTCGGTACTTCTGCAGCGATGTAGAATGATTTTGAAATGATTTCGAAGTTGAGGGAGAAAATACGAGTTTTTCGACATACCCTAACTGTCTTGAGTCAGAATACACAGAGTTTAGGGAGAGAAAGGCAAGACGAGCGTTTGAGATTAAAAAGTATTTAAATTGTATTTTTTTTAAATGAAAATAAGCCGATCATTTCACTAGATAAGACCCTTCTTCCTTGGCTGGGATCGTTTACAACTGCATTTGGGATCATGTGAAGCTGCATTTAAACTACCCTTTGGAAGTTCAAAATCGGGGCACCATACCAGTCCATTATATGGAGAAAAATGTAGAAATGTTTTCTTCAAAAAACATAATTTCTTTACGACTGAAGAAAGAAAGACATGAACATCTTGGATGACAGGGGGGTGAGTACATTACATGTGAATCTTTGTTTTGGAAGTGGACTTATCCTTTAAAATATGTGCAACTTTAAATCAATAGTTTTATGTCTCCATCGGTTTTCATTGGAAAATTTTATTTGCAATGCTTCAGGAGAATGTAGTTCTTTTCCTCATTAAAGCTAAGTAAATTTTTTGTTGTTTGTTTTGTAATTTTTATAAAATGTTTTGCTTTAAATCAGCGTTTTTAATGTTGCAGTTTTGTTTGATTCAAGTGTCATATCGCTTTAATGAAGACTGCTTTAATGAAGAAAAAAAATCCCTATGGGAAAAATGCTTCCGGAACTAAGGACGCTGGAAAAGCTGGAAACTGTTTCACTTTATTGAGGAATTCATTGGAATCCAAATGGGAAATGAAACAAAGGCTGATGAAGAACTGGGCGGTAACTGTTGAAATTATTATGGAGCGCTGTGGTAGTGTAGTAAGAGGGTTCATGTGGAAGTAAGCTGAATAAAGAGGATTACAGCTGGCTGTTATTCTCTCCATCCGAGGCCCATCTTAAGCCTGAGCTTTACCGCCAGACTCGTTTCAACACACCTGAAGCTTTGGCTTTGTTTTATAAAGGTTCATTTTAGACTTATATAATGGTTTTATACAACATTCACCATGTTTGTTTGTCTGTGGCAGTTTACAAAATTAGTGCAGCAAATTTGATTGAGAAAATAAAGAAGTTATTGACACCGGTAATGCACTGTCATCTAATGATGTAATCAAGAATGTAATGTAAATGTTCCCGGAAATGACTCGACTCGGCTGCCAAAATCATGCATCATACTCCAAACATGAACACGCCCTGTTGTCACTGTGTGAATCTGTACCATTGAAGTGAATGACTATCATGTATAATGTGTGTGTCACAATAAGCTAAGTCTCATATGACAACCATTTTTCTCCACAGCCAACCCTAAACTGTGAGCCAGTGGAGGCCAGGCTGGACTAATGGTAGGAGACATGATTTACTTTGTTGTTTTATGCCATATTTGTCTTTTGAAATCTAATGTGATTGTTTTGAATATAGTTCTGTGTCAATTAAACTAATTCGAGCATGTCTGAAACATTAAGCTGAATGAATTTTAGATCGTGTTGTGCTTGATGGACAAATGATTGGTTGCTAGGCCACCTGGGGCTGTAGTACTGCCTCGGCTCCACTGAGGGTTTGTCACCTCGTCTAAGTTGAATTTTGTGTTTAACAATGCCAATCCCATAACTCATCACCTCTACTCACCTTAGCTTCACATTAAGGCTGCACGATTAAGTGAAATAAAATCATTACGGCATAGTGTGACTATCAAATTTATAGAAAAGTTTCAGAGTGAAGCGCTGTACTGTGTTCTTACAAAAGAGCATTTTAATTTCCACAATTTCCACTCCATGCAAACTACATTGCTGCATCTGCTCTGAGTTTGGGTTGGTTTAACTTGCATTTTGGCACATGCGCCAACCATCTTTCCATACTTGTAATGAAAAGCACTTGCCAACAAAACAAGTGTGATGATTTAATGTCTAAAAATGAAGAGGACAGAGATAAATATTAATATTACAGTTGTAATGTAAAATACAATACTATTACATTTTTCCTTTTCTTTTTTTTTTAATTTTACAGTGAAATATTTAAATAGTAATAGCCTATTTCTTATTTTAGTATTTTTTTAAAAAAATTTTCACAATTTTTATCACAAAATCACAATTTATATATATATTTTTTACAGTGAAATATTTAAAGTCATTTTTAGATTTATTATTATTATTATTTTATGGTCTTATTTATATATAAAATCACAAAAGTTTAGCTACAGCTAACCTGGATTTTAATTTGCAACCTCAATTTTTAAATCAGAAAAATCACACTTTATTTTTTCCCTCAAATCGTGCAGCCATACTAAGCATTCATGCTTCTAACCTTATTATAAGGATTTTGATAATGATTTTTTAACAAATTTCTGCAATGATTTCCATTAAAGGGTCTAAATTTGTGTAAATACTGTGTGTTGCTGTATAAGTGCTATAATATAATTTGACCCAGAGACCCTTTAAGCATTTCAGAAATTAGCACCCTCATGTTTTCTTTGTAGTTCTGTCATACCTCGTTCGCTTGGCAACACCCATGGCTGTAGAATGCTAGTAGTCTGTCAATAGTGATATTGCTAATGTAGTTTTAGTTGGTTGGCTCAGAAGCTTCAAGGCGTGGCTTAGTTAATCCATGACCTCTGCCGTCGCTCTCATTAATATATTGGTGAGACATCATGGTGAATGAAAATGAAGCTGGAGAAGAAAAAAAAAAAAAGTCAGCTGCGTCTTTTTGTCTGTGAGCCAACCAATGCAATGCTGCTGTTGTGATTTGAGTTCATGTAGTTGTTGCTTGTGTTCCATCGCTCACAGCTGCATGACATAATCCATTTTATTTTCCTTCTGTGGTAGACGAGCATGACTTTGCGCCAAACCACAGATGCATGTACGTTCTCAGAGTCCACCTGACTGCTGCCACCCTCTGCTTCCTGGCTTTTGAAACTGCCTATCAGAGGGCTGGTGGAGGCGGGGCTTAGCTAGACCCCACCCCTGTGCTGACCCTCTGAGTGAGACTGGCGCCTCCTGATGGACCAGGGTGGTAGCGAGCAGCCTGGGGTGGAGGAGCCAGACTCTGGGGGTCGAGCAGAGCGGGAGGTGAGCAGGAGGGCGTCCGAGCCTGATCACGGCCTGTCCAAAATTACCCACAATGCCTTGGAGAACATGGGCGCGCTGGGCCACGGCCTGAAGCACTTCTTCCAACCTCAGCGCAGGCGCTCATCCGTCTCGCCGCACGACTACGCCTCTTCCTCCACAGGCCCCATCCCTGAGCCCCATGAAGCGGGGCCAGAGTTGGGGGAAGCGCCTGCCGTGACGGCCGCCGCCCCTAACTCTGACCCCCACGCTTCCGCCCCCCCTGCAGCTCTGAGCCGCGTGCTGCAGCAGATTCGAGGCCCCCCCATGATGAAGAGAGGGACCAGCCTGCAGAGCCGCCGCAGCAAGGCAGGGGGGGGAGGGGAGGCCCCCCAGAAAGGCAGCCCCCAAATCCACAGGCGCAGTACCCAGGAGATCTTGCTGCAGGCGGGACGGCCACGGTCCTCTTCCACCACCGATACACCTAGCAGCCCGGCTTTGGCGGACATGTTGCTGACCTCGGGGTACCACTCCACCGAGGAGGCTGATCGGGTAAGTGCCACATAAATGGCACAGGTTTGTCAAGGTAATTTCTTCCACGATTGCGCTGTGGTAACTGTTGTTGGTAGCCAAGATCGCCATTTTTTTAAATGTTAAACTTAAATCAAATTAAAGGATTAGTTCGCTCCAAAATTAAAATTTCCTGATAATTTACTCACCCCCATGTGATCCAATATGTTAAGGGCTCTACGCTAACTTTTCAATTTAGGAGCACAGTCAAAATTTCAGGAGCAATAATCAAAAAATCTGATCAAAAATTAGCCTTCCCATTACGAGGTGGTATTTGACTCCTTAAAGTGATCTTTTATGTCAAATTTTTTTTTAAATTATATTTTATAAGCTTTTTAAAAATTCGAATTAAAACAACAGAATAAGAACAAGTAGAATAAGAGCAAATTACCAATCAAATGAAATCTGTATTAACAAAATTAATTTGTACTACAGAGGTGGCACAGAAGAACACAAAAGTGGCTTGTAGGTGTATTTTCATATATTTAATGAGGCTCAGAGGTGGCATGAGTGCAATCAATTTCATAAATTCATGTTTTAAATATAAAATTTTCAATACAGAAATATTAAATGATTTAAATAACTGAAAAGATACTTTAAAAATGAAACTAAAAATGCCAGTAGGTGGCGGCAAGTCACTGATTTAATTATCATTCATTCATTCGATTTGTTCAAACTGCTGATTCATTCATATATAAAGCAAGTGATTGTCTTTATGAATGGGAAATTGAATCATTGACTCACTAGATTAATTTAAAAACACGTTCATTTATAAACGAAACAACGCTGTGTTGAATGGAGATGTGCAGCGGCTCAGTTGTGACTTCTTTCAAACTATTTTTGATGACGAAATAGAGCAAAATATGGCAATATAATTATAGTCAGACAATGTAAGTCATCTAATATTAACTTGTTTAATTAAATGTTGTATTAAATTAACATCACATTTACAAACTCCCTTGAAAATCATTAAAAGCTGTCACTCATCTTAGTTCATCGCAAATCTAACTACAAATGCTCATCTTGCACTAGCTCTACGATGCGCGTCTGCGACTTAACGCATTACATAATCAAATTGGAAATGTCACACGCGGTTAGTTCTTCATCTGTGTGCTTCGTCCGTCATCGTTGTTTTATCTTTTTTTGTAAAGGACGTTTGATTTAGTCTTTGCACGTTTGCTTTGTAAACACTGGGTCGGTACTTCCACCTACGTCACGCGTGACCTTTCCAACATGATTGCATAATGCATGAAGTCGTGGACGCAGATCTAGTGCAAGATGAGCATTTGTAGATAAACAGTATATCATTTTTTAATGTGTTTTAGAAAATGACCGATCATTTCGCCACATAAGATCCTTCAGCTGGGATTGCCATTTGAAGCTGCATTTATACTACAGTTTGGACCTTCAACCCAATGATCCCCATTGAAGTCCACTATATGGAGAAAAATCCTGGAATGTTTTCCTTAAAAACCCTAATTGCTTTTCAACTGAAGAAAGAAAGACATGAACATCTTGGATGACATGAGGGACTAATCCTTTAAGTTGTGGAAAATATCTAGTACTATTAAATCATTTTTTAAATATTAAATAATATAAAAATCATAGTTTTTTGAACTACAGGCTTTCAGTGATTTTTTTTAAAGTGCTTCCCTGAACTACTGGCCCGAGCATACAGGGAAAAAAATCCTTGAAGTTGAGTTTTACAAAGTATTCTAGCATACCTTGCACATACTAGCAATCATTGTGCCTAAGGGAATCGTGATCAGTGTTCAATAGGAGGTGATAGTAGGTTGTTTGAAAGTGATGGGAAGTTAAATTTGAATTTAAAAGCAATCTGGGCAGATGGCAATCTGTTGCCTGCTGCGTGTGTCTGAAAGAAACCTCCAGGATGGATGGACGAGTTGACAGCATTCACAGGTCAGGAAGCTTGTATAGCAGGTCACTATGTTCTTAAGCCCTGCTATATTTAGCCAAGTCTTTGGATGCACTTCAGTTCAGTGCACTTCTGTAAGCAGCATTAAGCATAATGTCGAAATCATTGCCTTTGTGCATTTTTTTTTTTTAAACAAGGATGTGGGATCAGGGCAGCTGTTTGCTTTCTTGTGTCCTCAAGGATACAGTCAAGGTTAAGTTTGCTCTTGCATGACAGGTGCAGCAACTTTATTTAGAGCCAGCAAAACCAGTTACACTGCATTGCCTTTCTCCATTACTGGATGCTTTTTCCTGCAGCTCACTCAAAATAGCATTCAGAATTCATTTACCAGGAGAAATGTTGACCAAGACTGCTGTATTAAGTCTCTGGAGGGTAATTATGCTTACAGTTCATAGTACTATGCTTTTAAGCATGCCTTTTTCAACAGCTAAGCACTTCTTCTACCAGATAGACTAAAGGGTCTGGGTGACTGCCAAAGTGATTCGACTCACCTGTTGTTGGAGAACTTAGCAGCACCATCCAGAATGTTCCTCTCTCAGGGGAATGCCCAAACATAAGCCCTGTCATTTATTTCAGACCACCGTTTCAGCCTGGCTAGCTCAGTAAATGGACTTTACGGTGATTTGCTGGGTATGGTGTGCTGTTTTTTTGTTTGTAAGTGTGCTGTTTAGTTTTTACAGCTTAGTTTTGTTGTCAGTCAAACTTGAGGTCAATGTATTTTGTCAGGGAGTTAGCTCAGCTCTGTAAGAGGCTTTAACACCTTTGTTAATCAAACAGAACTGTGATTCTCAGATAAACAGGGAGAAAATCCTCTCTTGACCAGTTAGGTGTGAAAAAGGCATCAAAAGTCAGCTGTGATGTCTCTACAGGCATCGTTTGGGACTTCAAATGGGCTGTTGGCCACGTGATCAGTTCACCTAGTTTTCCTCTGCATGCGTGTCCACATAGCTGGGAAATCTACCCATGTTGCAATGGGTATTGCTGGTAAAAACCTGATCTTATTGGCAATAATAATTTTTTCATGATCGAGCAATCAAGGTTATGTCGTAAACGAAAACTAAGACGAAAACGACTGATCAAAAAACATATTCGTAAACTGAAATAAATAAAAACGTCAAAATAAATGAAAAACTAAAATGAAACGAAACCAACAACCGTTATTGAAAAACTAACTGAAATAAAGTAATAATTATCAACAATAAATAATCGTTTTCATAATCATGGCGGAATAATTTGAGCTGTGAGGCGGCCCGTTTAGTGAAATAGCTGTAAATGGCGCATCATGCATGTGAGGTTATCTGACAGAGAGAGACAAAGCAGAGTCCTGCACAGGTCCCGTTTGATAAATCAGCACCCGCAATAGCCTACTTAACAGAACACCCGACCCGTTATCCGACAGCAGCACTAATTTAATTCTGTGTCCGACCCGTTTGACATAAAGACTGCGACCTGAACTGAACCTGCGTTAAATCTGGGCTACCGCATAAATTAGACAAAATTATTTATTTTCTCATGTAACAAGCAGTCAAACCAAAATAGGCATTCTGAGTTTGTGCTTTGAAGAAAAATAGGCAAGAAGCACGAAAGAAAGAAAGACAATTTGGCACCCTGAAGAAATGCATAAAATAAACGTTTATAATTCTTCATAAATGAAAAGAACATATTTAAATATGACTTTCCTATTAAATGCCATTGTTTCTCCTTAAAGGAGAAGTCCACTTCCAAAACAAAGATTCAGAGATAATGTACTCACCCCCTTGTCATCATAGATGTTCATGTCTTTCTTTCTTCAGTCGTAAAGAAAGTTTTTTTTGAGGAAAACATATCAGCATTTTTCTCCAAATAATGGACTGATATGGTGACCCGATTTCAAATGTTTGGAGCCGCATTTAAACTGCATTTTGGAAGTTCATAATCGGGGCATAATGTTCATAATGTTTTCCTCAAAAAATACAATTTCTTTACCACTGGAGAAAGAAAGACATGAACATCTTGGATGACAAGGGGGTAAGTACATTATTTGTAAATATGTAATTCTTTGTTTTGGAAGTGATTCCAAACTTCTCCTTTAAACTCTGCAGTGTATATGTGGCTGTTTATAGAAGCATTAAAAATAAAACGTATAAAATAAAATTATACTGTAGCTAGGCTACAGAAAGCGAGCATTGAGCGCTATCATTCACTTTAGCTGCAGCGCAAATGGCTATAATGCGCAAGGCTGCATTATTGAATTTCATAAGTCCCAGTTAAGATTTTTGTGCGTTTGTTGAGCAAAACACCACAGTTACAATATCATGATTATCGTTAAATAAGATATCTAGGCCTATTATGAACAAATTACATTTATTTTCAAATTAACACATTTACACAGATTTTTTTGTTCAGTCTACTGCTTTTAAATATGATAATGCAAGCACAGCTTGTGTAGATTTAGGGTAAAAAAAGGCATGACTGCATCATTTTGGTGTATATTTGTATACTTTTACCATCTAATCAATCTCGGCATCCTTTTTGTGTTTTTAGACGTTTGCATCACTAAGGTTAAATTAAGTCTTTATTTGGCCTATGCTCTGGTTGTGATCTGTCAATACTGCTTAACTTTAATTACTAAAACTAAACTATATAAAAACTAAATTGTAAGGTATTAACAATATAAAAAGGGAAACTAAAACTAAATTATTAATGTATTAATAAAAAAACTAAATTTTATTGCAAATTTGAAAACGATATTAAAATTAAACAAACGTAAAAATGCAAAACTATAATAACCTTGCGAACATTGCTGGTGAGGATTTTAGCCAGTTTGTAATGACTCTGATTGATGCTTAGATCACCCGTAGCTGTTTATCTACGATCAGTGAAGGCCATATCACTGATAATCTGGTTTCAGCTCGTCTGTCAATGGGTGGAGGGTCAGAGTTCACTTCATTGCAAGTTTGTACTAAAGATTTAAAATGACCAAATCTTACCTATACACCAGTATATTAATCAAACAAAAAAGGCTTTTTTTTTCCTTAATGTTGGTTCCCTTGTTGTCTTCCTCAGCTGATGAAGTGGTGCAGTGTGCCATTTATTTTTTTTTATCAGTGAATGCCCTGCATTATCTCAGAACTTTGAGGGCTATGTCATAGTACAGAGGTCCAAACTGTCAGCGTCATCTGAGGCTGGTGTAGTCAGTCACTTTGTTCAAACGTGGCATGGCTTTCCAGATGGACTGCACTGAAAGTGAACCATCTTTGATGGTAATTAATTTCTATTCTTTCTATTGATGTAGGAAAATGGATGCAAAATCAATTTTTTCTTAAGTTTAAGAAAATAGTTTAGTTGACACTAACTTTTCTAGGGCTTGGTCAACATCACAATTTAATACATTGCAGTGCACAGTTTAAGAAATGTGCTTATTTTGACAACCACCTTCTTTATTTGGTGAACTGTAGTAAATTATTAGGGATGCATCAGTGTTAAAATTCTGAATGATAATTATTTTCATGTTTTGGTCAGTAAACAATAAATGGGCCTGTTTTGTCTGTAAAGCGCTTAAAACTAAAATCTGTCATTTTGCTACTAGTCAAATTAAACATAAAAGCATTATAATGTGCAGTATTAATTTTTTTAAAGGTTCTGTTTAATGGTGTTATTAAATTATTTGTGCAATCATATCACAATCACTTAAAGGGTTAGTTCACCCAAAAATGAAAATTCTGTTATTAATTACTTATCCTTATTTCGTTCCAAACCCATAAGACCTTCGTTCATCTGCAGAACACAAGTTAAGATATTTTTGACAAAATCCGAGAGCATTCTGACCCTGCATAGACAGCAACACAACTAACACATTGTTAAAATAGTTCATCAGTTATGAAGCTATGAGAATGCTTTTTGTGCGCAAAGAAAAGACGCGCATTCACAACAGCACCACACTGCAGTAACGAACTCTAAATACATGATTTTATCTGCACAACACTAAATCTCACTCTTCCCTTCGCAGCAAGATCGTTTAGAGGTGTCGGGCCCTGCCGTGTCTCCTAATGCTCTGTCAACCAGTTCAGATGGCGGTCAGTACGGTGTGGATTCGGTGGATGGAACGCCGGACCCTCAGCGCACCAAGCAGGCCATCGCTCAGCTGCAGCAGAAGATCCTCAAACTCACAGAGCAGATCAAAATCGAACAAACGGCAAGAGACGACAATGTAGCCGAGTACCTGAAGCTGGCCAACAACGCAGACAAACAACAGAGCGCTCGCATCAAGCAAGTGTTTGAGAAGAAAAACCAGAAGTCTGCGCAGACCATCCAGCAGCTGCAGAGGAAGCTGGAGCATTACCACCGCAAGCTCAGAGAGGTGGAGCACAACGGGATACCACGCCAACCCAAAGATGTTCTGCGAGATATGCATCAGGGTCTGAAGGATGTGGGAGCCAAGGTAAAGACTGCCTGCTTTCTTTACAGTGTGGTTTGAGATGTGTTTTCATTTATTTAAAGGGATAGTTCACCCAAAAATGAAAATTTGATCATTAATTACTCACCCTCATGTCATTCCAAGACCTTCGTTCATCTTAGAAACACAAATTAAGATATTTTTGATGAAATCCGAGAGTTTTCTGACCCTGCATTGACAGCAACACAAGGCCCAGAAAAGAAGTAAGGGCATCATTGAAATAGTACATTAATAACAGGGTGAATTGGGTGAACTATCCCTTTAAGGGCATCAACCCTGACTTTCTAAGTTAATTGTATGACACATGTATTGTTGTCCAGTCATGTACTCTGTCAGCAAGCCAGATTTGGATCTTTACAGTGATTGAAAGAACTCAATAAACTGTTGGATTTTAATTAATGGAACCACAAGAATCATTTTAGTCACTAGTCTTCCCAAACCTAATATAAATATATTACATGACTTTTGCCCAAATTTTAGCCCTGTTTTGCAGTCTGGACAAGTCAGTGCTAGCTGCTGAAAGCAAGAGTCAGTCTGCAGATTGTGGGCAGTCAGATTTGACAGAGTAGCTTATGATGGACACAGATAATTTTTTTTTTTTTTATCTTCAGACTCTGATTCCATCCAGCAGATTAAATGAAACATGTTTGACATTTTGAGCTGATTTTAGAACACTTGGGGTTTTAATTTGTCGTGTGTATCCTAGCAACAAAGCACATTTTCTGTGTGAGTTTTGTTGTATTTGGAACAATTTTAAAAAGTCTGGAAGTGTGTGATCCTCGGTGGATTAGTGTATCATGCCCAGTTTTTCCCTGTAACCGTTTACAAAGTCAGCAAGTGTATGCTGCCTAGTGTTTTAACATCTTTTCAGATTTGAAAAGCCATGTAGTGTTTTACAGCTTTAAGGCAGTATTATAACATATATAGAACCACCTAAGTGACCGATTTGAAATGGTTCAGATATAGGGAGCAGCTGCATGCTCGGCCTGCAAGATATATTGCAGTTGTAGAAATGTAGAAATTACAATATGCATATTGCAAAGGCTTGCACTGAATGATTTTGTTACATAAAGTCACAAATAGTCACTGCAGATAGCTGAGTTTAGGCATGCTGCTGTTATTTGGGCGTGTGTGCGCGCTCAAATGACGTATGCAAGGTGATCAACAAGCTGCCTTAAGTTTCATAGCAAAAATGAGCCTCAAACACATACATCGCTTCATTTTCAGTCTTTCATACTTTCACTTCCAGAACAAAAATTTACAGATTATGTACTCACTCCCTTGTCGTCCAAGATGTTTGTGTCTTTCTTTCTTTAGTCGTAAAACAATTATGTTTTTTGGGGAAAACATTTCAGGATTTCTCTCCATGTAATTGATTTCTTTGGTGCCCCTAAATTCCAAAAAGCAGTTTAAATGCAGCTTCAGAGGGCTCTAAATGATCCCAGCCGAGGAAGAGGGGTCTTATCTAGTGAAACAATCTGTTATTTTCCAAAAATTTATATACTTTTTAACCTCAAACGCTTGTTTTTTTTTCCGGTCATGACAGTTAGGGTACGTCTAAAAACTCCCATCTCATTTACTCCTCCAACTTTAAAATCGCCCTCCATCGCCGCAGAAGTACCGACCCAGTGTTTATAAAGTGAACATGTAAAAAAGATTAATCACCCTTTACAAAAAAGGTGAAACAGCAATGTAGGCAATGTAATGATTTTGAAGTTGGAGGAGAAAATGAGATGGGAGTTTTTAGACGTTCCCTAACTGTCATGACCGGAAAAAAAATAACAGAGTTAACACAAAGCTAGACAAGACGAGCATTTGAGGTTAAAAAGTATATAAATTGTAAATCTTTTTGGAAAATAACGATCGTTTCACTAGATAAGACCCTTCTTCCTCGGCTGGGATCGTTTAGAGGCCTTTGAAGCTGCATTTAAACTGCATTTTGGAAATTAAAATTTGGGGGCACCAGAGAAGCCCGTTACATGGAGAGAAATCCTGAAATGTTTTCCTCAAAAAACTAAATTTCTTTACGACCGAAGAAAGATTAATATGAACATCTTGGATGACAAGTGGGCCACAGACAGCAACGCAACTGACATGTTTAAGACCCAGAAAGGTAGTAAGGACATTGTTAAAATAGTCCAAGTGACATCAGTGGTTCAGCCTTAATTTTATGAAGCTGCAAGAATATGTTTTGTGTGCAAAGAAAACAAAAAGTATTCTCTTAGCTACTTAAAGTTAAGGTTGAACCACTGATGTCACCATGGACTGCTTTATCATGTCCTTACACTCTTAAAAATAAAGGTGCTTTAAAAGGTTCTTCACAGCGATGCCATAGAAAAACTATTTTTGGTTCCGCAAAGAACCATTCAGTCAAAGGTTCTTTAAAGAACCATCTCTTTCTTACCTTTTTATAATCAGAAGAACCTTCTTTTTCACCACAAAGAATCTTTTGTGAAACAGAAAGGTTCTTCAGATGTTTAAGGTTCTTTATGGAGCCATTTAAACAAAAAAGGTTCTTCTATGGCATCGTGAAGCACCTTTATTTTTAAGAGTGTACTACCTTCCTAGCCCTTAAACATTGGAGTACTGTTGCTGTCTATGCAAGGTCAGAAAGCTCTTGGATTTCATCAAAAATCATCTTAATTTGTGTTTTATAGATACATTTTAGTATTGAATGACTATTAACTATCCACCATCTTTAATTTTTTTTCCTCTGAGCTTGCCGCAGTACATTCTGTGAGAAGAATTCAGTGTTGCCTTTTATAATGTTGCTGCCTACCTTTCAGAACAGCCTATGTTTTGGAAGCGTGCCTATGGCGCCTTAAAATGCTGTCTGGGTAGGCGGCGTATACTAGCTTTTTGAACGGAGTTTTAGTATCACTGTTACCCTTTTAGTGATTTTGTTTCAGTCATAAATTACAAGCAAATTTCAGAAAGGTATTCTGAATATTCTCAACTTATTCAGCAACCTTTTTTGCATTTTCAAATCACCCAACCACAAAACCCATCCAGATCAAAGGCATCAAATGCATTTAATTTTTTTCCTCTTTCAGGTAACCGGTGGACTCTCTAGTATCTCTCAGGCAACTCACTCCGCCGCGGGAGCAGTCGTATCCAAACCTCGCGAGATTGCATCTCTCATTCGCAACAAGTTTGGAAGTGCAGACAACATCTCTGCCCTAAAAGACTCTCTAGATGAACAACAAGGGGATGAGCCTGTAACAACCACAGGGATGGCAGGTACTAGAACCCCGGGACCTGGGCAGCTGCAGTCTAGTCCAAAATACGGCAGCGAGGACGACTGCTCCAGCGCTACGTCAGGGTCAGCCGGAGCAAATAGCACCACGGGGGCTCCCGGAGGCCCTCCGAGCTCAAAGGGTAATACACTGGAGCATGGCCAGAGCTCTGGCTTTGATGCACTACTGCATGAAATCCAGGAACTGAAGGACAACCAGAGTCGACTAGAGGAATCCTTTGAAAACCTGAAGACTCACTATCAGAGAGACTACACAGAAATCATGCAGGCCCTGCAAGAGGAGAGATACAGGTACATGTTACTATAGAAACTGATTGTGCTGGCACTGCTGTGTGGTCTGTGTAGGTTTGTATCAGTATTGAAGGTTTCACAGTCAAAACAGCGTGCTCTGGAGAGGAGGATGATATTCAGTTGTCTGGCCTTTTAGGCCACTTTCTCGCTTTTTTTGTTGTTTTATCTCATTTTGTATGTGCATGTGTTAGGTGTGAACGCCTAGAGGAGCAGTTGAATGATTTAACAGAACTGCATCAAAATGAGATTCTCAACTTGAAGCAGGAGCTGGCCAGCATGGAGGAGAAAATCGCTTACCAGTCTTACGAACGAGCCAGAGACATACAGGTACTCATGTTCAACACTAGTGATATTTTATTATTATTTAGATTAGGGGTGGCCAAGATGACCAAAATCTTATATCACGATATGAGAAGTTTAATATGCAGTGGCATACGAAAGTATGGGAACCTCTTGTAGAATTTGTGAAAATGTAAATCATTTTAACAAAATAAGAAAGAGCATACAAAATGCATGCTATTTTTTTTATTTAGTACTGTCCTGAGTAAGATATTTTACATAAAAGATGTTTACATATAGTCCACAAGACAAAAAATAGCTTAAATTATTTAAATAACCCCCTTCAAAAGTTTGTAAACCCTTGGTTCTTAATACTGTGTGTGGTTACCTGGATGATCTACGACTGTTTTTTGATGGTTGTTCATGAGTCCCTTGTTTGTTCTGAACAGTTAAACTAAGCACTGTTCTTCAGAAAAATCTTCCAGGTCCTGCAGATTCTTTGGTTTTCCAGCATCTCTTGCATATTTGAACCCTTTCCAGCAATTGGCTGTATGATATTGGGATCCATCTTTTTAGGACAGTTGAGGGACTCAAACACAACTATTAAAAAAAAAGTTCAAACGTTCACTAATGCTCCAGAAGGAAACACAATGCATTAAGAGCCGGGGGGTGAAAACTTTTTGAATTTGAAGATGAAGGTAGATTGTACTTAATTTGTATCTTTTGTTGCTTCCGAAGGCCAGTAATAACTGGAAAAAAATGATATTTTAACAAAATAAGAACAATTTGGACATCTTCATGCTGTTCAAAAGTTTTCAAAACAAAAAGCAGTCGTAGATCATCCAGGTCACCACAAACAGTATTAAGAACCAAGGGTTCCCAAACTTTTGAATAGGGTTATTTTAATAATTTCAGCTATTTTTTTGTCTTGTGGACTATATGTAAACATCTTTTATGTTAAATAGCTTATACAGGACAGTGCTAAATAAAAAATAACATGCATTTTGTATGATCTCTCTTATTTTGTTAGAATTACTCACATTTTTACAGATTCTGCAAGGGGTCTGCATGCCACTCTATCACAATATAATTCTTTTTTGCTTTTTAATAAGGTCTTTATGATATTAAAATTGATCATAATTATTGTCACCCGTGTTAGTATCATGAAAAACTAATACTAGCCTAAATAAAAATTAAATAAATAACCTCAAGCTCACTGAAGACTAATAAACAGTCAGCGATTAAATATGAATTAGAAAGTAATTACAAGCAAAAGCTACAGTAGAACAAATTAATAAGAAATGCTGCATACATTGTATAAAGTAATCAAATGTATAAAAACACTGCATATTCTTCACTGTGTAAATTAAATATGTATTTCTTCTTATTAAACGTACAAAAGTGAGTTAGTCGAGAGCAGTGAGAGATTTTCTCTCTTTTGTTGTTTAAAATGAACGACAGACAGCAGGAATATTAGACTGCCGTCACTGTAAGAGCTGCCCGGATCCAATATACTGTTACATATGTGTTTTCTTTCTTAGCTGTTTGATTTCAAAGACCCAAATTACTGTGTTTACGAGGATACTTGCAAAGACGGGCGTTTTGACACATGCAAGTGTGTGTTGAATAGTTCAAGGCCTGTGAGCTCTATGAGCACTGTCTTCACGTGCACAAGCCTCTCAGACAAACCACAATGCTTAAAATACTGCAGACTATAAGTTTTCGTGACCATGCAGCACAGCAAAGTTACATGAGCATGTAACTGCGATAGTGATGACAGTCCAAAATCTCGTTTGACAAATTTCTACTGGTTAATCATGTGTACTGGTATATCACCCACCCCTAATTTCTACACTATTATTGTATTTATTAATTTGAATTAGCTTTTATTTAAATATTTTAATTTTAAGTTATGTGCATTTTGTTATTTTTATTTAGGTTTAATTGGGATCACATTATCTATACCCAATGTCAAATATTTATTATGCTAGAGTCCATTATCTCTGAAGCATAATTTAATGGACTGTGATGTCTTGAACTCTTCTAGGGCTCTTTATTTTTCATTTTATTCACTGATTTTTTTTTGCTGATGAATGGAAAAAAATATTGGATCAGTCAAAGATATATATGTATTTTAAACCAATCTTAGTTCGGGTATAAACTTTTAAGTGCAACAGGAGAATGTTAATGCTGAGATTTCTGATGGGAAAGAACATTAGCTGTTATCATTAAGCTATTTTGTATCGATCTGACGTACAACATTTAGTCTTCTAATTCAGTTTTCATAATGAAATCCATATGAGACTCACTCACAGTCTTCTTTGAGGGCTTATTCTTAATGATATGATGCAGCTAAAATGTTCATGTTCTGCTCTATTGCCCTTTACTGGCATTCGAGTCTTACATTAATGGGATAGTTCACCCAAAAATGAAATTTACCCCATGATTTACTCACTCTCAAGCCATCCTAGGTGTATAAGACTTTCTTCTTTCAATCGGAGTTATATTAAAAAATGTCCTGGCTCTTTCTAAGCTTTATAATAGCAGTGAATGGGTGTTGAGATTTAGAAGTCTAAAAAAGTGCATCCATCCATTATTAAAAGTGCTCCACACAGCTCCAGGGGGTTAATGAACGCCTTCTGAGTAGAATTGAGTTTTTGTAAGAAAATTATCCATATTTAAAACTATACGCGCATATACGAGAGACTGGTGTTCCAGCAGGTGACATAGGCGAATGTGGTGACGAATGTAAAGGACAACAAAATGCCAGTCACAAATTAGAAGTACAAAACAAGGATTTGTAAAGAAAAATGTCGAAGATTTCGATTTAAGCTAAGAGGAAACTGGAACGCCACTATTTCATGAATGCACATATGACAGTTAGCGGTTACTAGAGATTACAGTTTATAAAGTTGTAAATATGGATATTTTTCTTACACAGACACATCGATTCACTTCAGAAGGCCTTTATTAATTAAATGGAATACTTTTTATGATAGGTGGATGCACTTTATTGAACTTCAAAATCTCAACACCCATTCACTGCCCTTATAAAGCTTGAAATAGTCAGGTTATTTTTTTTAATATAGGTCTGATTGTATTTGTCCGAAAGAAGAAAGTCATATACACCTAGGATGGCTTGAGGGTGAGTAAACCATGGGGTATTTTTCATGTTATGGAAGTGGTGTATCAGCTGCATTTGCTTGGTGTTATGCAATTGCTTTACTCATACCACCTTTCTCGTTCCCGTCCCGTAGGAGGCGCTGGAGGCCTGTCAAACGCGTATCTCTAAGATGGAGCTTCAACAGCAGCAGCAACAAGTGGTTCAGTTGGAAGGTTTGGAAAACGCCACAGCACGCACTTTACTCGGCAAGCTCATCAACGTGCTGCTGGCCGTCATGGCGGTACTTCTAGTGTTCGTCTCGACAGTCGCAAACTGCGTAGTTCCGCTGATGAAAACACGCAGCCGTACGCTTTCCACATTGCTCCTCGTCATAATCCTGGCTTTTCTGTGGCGGAATTGGGAAGCCATGTCGCAGTACCTGGACCGGTTTCTGCTGCACCCCAGATGACCTGCAGGGGCGCTGCGGATGTCGTTTCATGAAGGGACTGGAGGGCGGGAACTTTGATTCAAAGATGGAGACTAACACTGCCTCAGTTGCACTTAGTATGAAGGGACGCGAGGGACAAGAGTGGAGGACACGGACAAAGCCTACAACCTCTTTTTCTCGTTTCTTTCACCGAAGGAGTGAATTTGTTTACATTTTGATCTTTTTCCGTCGACATAAATTGTATTGCTGAGTTTCCTTTTATTTGTTGTTGGAAATGATGCAAGTCGTGTTGTTCATTGTTCTCGTAACTATTGTTAGGATATACATTTATGCAATTTCCTGAGTGTTGCATTGCATTGAATGGAGTGGTTTTAACATGCACTGGATGGTTTTTAATACCATAGCAACTGCTCTTTTCTCTCCTAACTTTAAAGCCGTTTCATTTCTCTCAGTCTCTTCTACTGTCGTCTCGCTCTTCCTCTTATGTGCATCTCGATTCATTTCCTGTGCTCATCGCTTCACTCTTCCCACTCGAAACCGTTTGCTGCTGTTTGGACTTCACTGCAGTTCTTGCTGAATGAAGGAAAAGATGGATTCGTTGAAGAAGAGGCATCTGGAACTTGATCGAACGGGCAGAGGAACCGGAACGCTCTGGACCTGAGTCGGCTCCTCTTCATGCCCTCAAAAAAGGCACGGTCCCCTGGTATATGAACAGAATGAACATACTTGAAGAGCTAGAAATGCTCAAAGACTCTCAGTGCTTCCGTACTGTTTCTTATAGCGACAATGAAATAGTCCTTTTTAGTTTTATTTTTTATTTTTTAAAATGAAATGAATAAACACGCTGTTTTAAAAATGCAAAGTCGCATGATTGAATATCTGACCTTCAAATCGGGGCATTTTACAGAATGCTATTACGAGTACAAGAGCTCAGTATCGGGCCTGATTCCTACTATTCTTGGTACGTTTCTTGGAATTCATCAAAAATATCTTATATTGTGTTCCGAAGATAAACAAAGGTCTTATGAAGGTGAGTACGACATGAAGGTGAGTAATTAATGACAGAATTTCCATTTTTGGGGTTAACTATCCCTTTAAGGACCTCCAAAGAAACATAAATTAGGTTATGTCTGCATTACTCTTGCTGCATAATCTTTATTTATTAAATTTAACCAGCTGTCAGCTGGGCGATATACAGTTAACCCGCTTTGAATTACGCAAACGGTATGAATTTTTTTAAAAACCAGCATAACAGTTTAGGTACAAATGGCTAGGCAACGTTACAGCCTCGTGACTTAAGAGGAGATCCATGTTAACTGCATACACTTCTGACTAATGGTTAGAGAGCTATTAATAACACAACTAATTCTTTAACTATGCAAATAAACCAACTCTATAAACCAACCAACGGCCGTTTTTCTCCTCGGCGCAGAGAGTTGCATAATGTTTAACTTTGAGTAAAGCGCTGAGCTTATCACTGTCACTTTCTAGTCAGAAAACCAATCAGAGTGGAGGAGGGGCGGGACTAAAACCGATCACCCTGCTTGTGCTTGTACTACGACTGAATGGAAGTTAATATTGCTTATCTCCAAATATTTATGTCTTTACCAGATAGAAATGCCAGACTACCATATTATTGTTATGAAAAATAATGCTTGGAGAAACATTTCATTCACGACGTGTCTGCCATTTTACTAAAGCTTATTTCATACCATAGCAACCACAGCGTCTCAACCGAAAAAACCGCTGCGCTCTCAAGTGCTCACAGCTGGGCGTTTTCAGCTGGCTAAAAGAAAACCTAAAAAAAGACGAACGCAAAGAGAAGAAAATACTGTAGCAGGCAGAACTCACTCTTCACGAAAATATAGGACGAAAATCCTAAATGTTGACCTGAAAGTGATCTTTATATGAATGTGTCTCTGAGAGGAGCTGACTTTCTTCAGAAAAGTTTAGGTTATCATTTCTGTTCATCTTAACGTTGTGTAATGCATATGCATTTTGCGCACATGTGACTTTTGTTTACAGCGCTAACCAAAGGAAACGCAATATCACCGTTGTTCCATAAGCGCCACCTGCTGTCAGAGAGTGAATTTGCATCTCATTCAGCCCGTCTTCTGTTTTTGTTTCGTGCGGATGTTTTATGCAGCATAATTTCACAGAGCTAAGGTCAGACAACCTAATGATACAACTTAATTTACATCAAAAACTGCTCATACTCTCCACCTTTTTCTTTAACGCAGAAGTAAGCCTATGGGTGGGCCTTCCAGTTAAATATCCGCTATAGAGAAATAATGAGAAGAATGACAACGTGCAGGAAATGATAAAACTGTCTGCACTACAAACCAGTGTGTCCATAATTAAGATAATACATTAAAATAATATGGTAAGACACCAATTTGCAATATCAAGCAAAATGAGCTGTTTTGTACAGCTAAAAATAGCTGGACGTGGACAAGTCACGAAGCCACGCCCATAAAATTTACAAATGGCCACACCCACTCGTGTGGGAAGAAAACATTGATATGTAGCTTGTTTGTTTGGGTCGTGTTTGAAATGCAGTGGTTCTGCAACTGTTTCATGTGTTCTGATTCATATAAAAGCACAGTCAGGTAAAAGCCATAATAAGCCATGAAACCACCAGAATCCTGGTCAAACAGCCCAGCACTATCTGGAATGAAATGTGTATTTATGCATTTTCTAGTCAGGCAGTAGACTTCTCCATAGTAATATTTTCATGTGGCATTTAAGTACCATCTTTATCCTATTTGCAGCCTGATTTTGCGGTTTCATGGTTTGGCACATTTGCACAGTTCAGCTATTTTTTTTCTTGTTTTTTGGAACAATGTAATTTAGGTTGACTTAGTAATTTATAAACCTTGGATTTTTATAGTTGTGCAACATTCACTAAACTTGCAATAAAGTTTGCAAGTCTTCTGAATTTAAAACAAAAGTATGTTAAACCTTGTGCAATGTGCATATAACCGCTGGGCAAATTACAAAGATTACACAATACTTTGATTCATCCAGGTCATAACAAATGATCTGATAAACTCATTTACAACTGGACTTATGTTCTTTCAAGTTGTTCTGTCATTTTATCACTTGATGGGAATATCCCTGACATAAAACCATAAAACATGATGCAGTTGTGGGAGTTGCTTAACTGATGACACAAATTAGAGTACACTCTTAAAGATTAAGGTGTTTCAAGCGATGCCATAGTAAGAACCATTTTTGGTTCCACAAAGAACCATTCAGTCAAAGGTTCTTTAAAGAACCATCTCTTTCTTACCTTTTTGTAATCTGAAGAACCTTCTTTCACCACAAAAAAACCTTTTGTGAAACAGAAAGGTTCTTCAGATGTTAAAGGTTCTTTATGGAACCATTTAGACAAAAAAGGATCTTCTATGGCATCGTGAAGCACCTTTATTTTTAAGAGTGTATGATGTTAAAACTCACTGTAGGAGAGATCTATTTTCATTTCATCAAATTTGAGGCAACAATTTCATTAAATCACTATTGTGTGACGTAATATTTGCTCACATGGTTTGAAATGACAGACTTGTTTGTATGTGGCATGACAGAGAAATCATACTTGGTGACTCAGAGATACTTTTAGCCAATTTTTATATAGAAAACATGAAACTAGAAACTGGCACACAAGGTTTTTAAGTGCAACATGTGATAAACAGCAACAATAAGCAGTATAAAAAACAAACTAGTACTTACAAATATGCATAATTATCCACATTACAGTTGATTAATTCATGATGTGGATGTCAAAAGCGTACTCTATGTGCTCACAGACATACATTTAACACCCAGAGTCCATTCGTCCATTTTATCTTCATTTGCCAAACACGCTTCCTGATGGAGGCTTGGGTTTCTCAAGCACTGTCTCGCTTCCAGATCGTACTCCACTGAAAACAGACGGCGCCACCTTTCCCATGCGCTCTACACAACAGACAAAAACACAACAGTTTGATTTCAGGCTTTCAGCAGGTCTCAAAAATCCTTCTCCCCTCCACAAAATAGGGCCTTAAAAAGGTAAACTTAAAAACAAATATATGTCTGTAGGATATGAAAACTTTTCCCCCTTTAAATTAAGTGTTTCTGAACCCATTAGAAGATATTTGCTCATTTGAATCATAAACATTTTGATAATTACAGAAAACAAGACTTCTTATGTCCTTACAGAACATGTATGTTCCTTTTTTTCCTTACATTTTTTTCACTTGGTCTTAAAAAGGTCAATAATACAGTGCAGTTTTACAACAACATATCATAGCAACTTTCTGAAATCCTGACGTGGGAAAATTGTAAAATAATTTTTATACAATATTTAAAAAAATAAAAAAAGGCAATCCCTATTCTAAACTATAATAGCTAATCTGTCAATGATTTACGGTTCACACTTGACAAACTTACCACACTCCACCATGACCTCATATGTTTTGCTCTTGACCTCTCCCTTTAGTCCCAGTTTACTGCGGGCTCCTTTCAGGTCCTCCTCCTTTACAACTGGCCTCTTCTTCTTTTTAACCTCTGGCTGATAGAAATATTTCAAAAGAGAAATGCCTTCAGTAGTTGGCACTTAAATTATTACACATACTTTAATTTTTCAATCTTGATATTTGCATTGAATCGATATATCTTCATACCTGAGACATTCTGTATGTTTGCTGTCTGCTTTCCGGGACAAGTTGGCGCCTTGTGTACTTTGTCTTCTTTTCGCTCTGGGTCTTTTATACCGTTGTTACCAGCTCAGTGTAACCCCCATCCCCCTCTCTCTTATCATTATATATTATTAGCTCTGCAGTCAGTGTCCCAAAGCCTGTTTCTGAGCATGACTACTATGAACAGCTGAACACATTACAGACAAAACATCCCTCTCACGGATCCGTGACGTGTAGATTAAAGAATCTGTTTTGGTGCTACAGGTCAAAATTGTGATTTTTTTTATATATATCTGATACTCTCAGCCTTATCTGTTCATCTAAACCAGATTTGTTTTACAAGAATAACTGATTTAATTCACCATAATGCTAAATAATAAATAAAAAAAATAAAAAAAAAAACCTTGTTGATTGTGACAAATGTGTGTAATGATGTAGATGTTATACATGCCACACAGATTATATAACCCAATCACTACACACTTTTCTGGGGTGGTGAGTCAGCCTTTGTGAACGAGTCGGGACCATGGTCATGTGTGCACTAATAAAAATAGATATTTAAAACATATTAGTCATTATAATTGTACACTACTGTTCAAACATTTGGGGCTGGTAAGATTTTTAGTGTTATTAATAAATAAGTCTCCTCACCATTTATTTGATCAAAAATACAGTAAAAACTGTAATGTTGTAAAATATTATTACAAAGTTAAAATAACTGTTTTCCAGTCTTTAGTTTCACATGATTCTTCAGAAATCATTCTAATATTCCCCTTTTCTTATTAGCCCCTTTCACACATAAAGTCTTCACTTGTAAATTAAGAAATCATGTGTGAACAGGACCTTAATACCAAGTAAATTCGTTTCAGGAAATTACCAGTAGGGGAAGTTGTAACATTACCAGTAAATTACCAGTATCATGCTGTGCTTGAAGGCAGAATAAAGATTACCATATGAGCGCGGACGATTTCAGAACGTGCTGACGTAAGACGTCTACTCTGGGCCAATCATAACATTCTGATGCTGATGACGCATTCGGCGCTGTGTAGTTTGACTGTGCCAAAAGTACAGCATGAATGTGAACGTTCTTTTTTGTGTTTACCGGTAAAGTCGTTATGGTAATTTACGGGAATTTACTGGTCTTACTGTGTGAAAGGAGCTTATTGTGTGAGATTCCACCGTACGTTATTATTATTGTTGTTGCTTTTGTATAAACCTCATTAAATTAAAATAGGTGGATTTGCATTTATTTACTTAGTTTATTTTTTGTCAATGCTAATTTACTCTTACACTGATTTGAAGCTAACACATTGGCTAAGGCTTGTTAAACAAAATCAAAGAGGATACAGCTTTGAGTATCATGACAGGTCAGCACAAGCTCACGTCAGATATGGGTAATATCAGCGATCTATTACTGTACAGCACACTTGTTGAATGTATTAAAGTTTGAACTCTGTTGCACTATAGTGTGTAGAGTAATTTTGTACACTCCGTTACATACCATGTATTTATGGATATTTATGTACATAAATATCCATTTATTCTAATTCTTATATATTCTCATATTGTTTATGTTACACATTCATTGTGCTATTTTATTTGCAGTAGGCTATTTTATATTTGTCATACCCTTGTTTATTGTTATATTTTCACTGACTTTATATCACGCTATTCTGGGGAAAAAAGTAAGAATTTACAGAAAAACACAAGTCGTTACAAACACGTATTTTTTCAAGTTTTATTTCTTTTATTGCTCTTTTCTGTAAGATGTTAATAGATTGTTACACATCATCACTGAAAACGCTAATAGCACTCATACATTTTATCAAAAAGTGGAAATTAGCTATTTTTTTTTTACCTTTTTCGGAGCAAGTTCGTTTATCCGGTTTGAAAAGCAAAGTTTAAGCATCGTCATGGTAAACGCGTTAATTCGTAGTGGTGATTGGCTGTCGCGGCTGTGGAGTACGAATCTACGTCATTTGTTTGTCATTTGTCATTGTACATACATACCTATGCATTTTTCTGCATTTATTCATGAAAAACAGCTTGTTCAATCCAGTCACTACGCCGTAATATGTATTAGATATAACAGCTGTATTATGCATGAGACAGTATCACTTCTTACCGCTCTCATTGTTGTCATTTAGACACATGGGTTGTTTCCTCAGTGCAACAACTCAAACGTGTTTTGTTTGCGTTTCCCAGCGACGTGACCAGAGCTGAAGTTTGGGTACTTGCAGGTGGTTTGCGGTGGCCGACTAGCACACATGGAAAATATGTATGTAGAAAACAGTTTAACCGGAGAGCTTTAAAAATTTTGGACTGGTAGAATTCGGGTTTGCTGATCACCTCCTTTTAGAGAAAGCCGCTGCACCAGTTCCTTCTGATTTTCCCGTCTCCACAAATCTGGTAAGCCTTTGCTTAAATATAACTGATTTGTGTTTATTCAGATGGTTATGTGTGATTTTATCGTCAAAACTATTCTTTTCAGTTTTAAGATCAGACATAGTGGTATAGGCTACAACATAAAGTTTAACGCGCTGTTTCTGGTAGGAATTTTACTTGTGTTAAATCTTTACAACATACATTCTCTTTTATGCAAACCCTTCCCTTTTTCCTTTTTCTACCCTCACACAGGATCACAGGTAACTCATTGGGGTGAAAAAAAAGCAACTAATTTCAAATCTGAAATTGAGACCTTTTATGCAAAACTCACTTTTACAATGAACATATATTTGTGTGTGTGTGCAACCACCCTATAATGGTAAAAATGTACCAACTCCTACTTCTTCCCCATGAACCTTTCTGCGTCTGCAATCCAATGCTGCGTCACAATGGCAGTAGCCCCGCCCACGACCGATCCTATTCGCGTAGCTCCTCCCCCAAGCGAGATAAATACGGTCCTCCATGTTTCTCTCCTCACTAGAGCAGTTAGTTGTGTCTCAGGAATGTCTCAGCCACGTGGTAAATGATCTAAATGTTTCGTTCTTAGCTGTAAGAATGAACACAAGAGTGTCCATTTACTTCCGGCGTCTGAGCCACTGAAGACGCAGTGGCTTCGTTTTATTTTTGAAGGGAAAGTGCCCAGAGATTTATGCAAATACGTATATGTTTGTGCTAACCATTTTACACCAGACTGCTTTGTAAACATGGGTCAATACAATGCAGGATTTGCATCACGGCTTTACATCAAGGATGGATCAATACCAACTGTCCATAATCCGACTTCACATCCTGTTAAAGTAAGTATATGTCTGTCAGAAGAATGCACAGACCTTTGCTGGAAAGGGTGGTGGGGAGCAGCAGCTCATTTGCATTTAAAGATGCATACACGAAACGTCTTGTTTATTTTATTCCATCCAAAAGAGGCATAGCGGAAGAAAATATTGATGAGTCATCCAGCACTACACGGGTTTTTGTCCAATCAGATGCGCTCTAAAATAAGAATGTCCCTCCCCCTAAATGATCTCTTTTCTCTAAACATGGTTCGTCGGTGTGTATTTGGCTGTTCCAACGCACGTACTTTATTTTGTTTCCCAACCACAAATTGGTTACGAAAAAAGTGGCTGGAGTTTATACATTTCGAAGAGGGGGGTATTTGCCCCAGCTCGCGGCTTTGTGACAGGCATTTCTCTGACGAATCCTTCACCAATTTGGGAATGGTTACTGCTGGGATAACGTGCTACCTTACATTAATAGACACGGCCGTTCCCACTCGGTACACTGTAGGCGCTTCCCCTCCCGCACGAGTAAGTACTGTTTTCTTCAAACGCTTCTGAGACATTATACTAAAACCTTTCATCGAAATACAATCACTAAGCTCTCCGACCTTTCTAGTATGCTCTCTCTGCTGAGTGACGTAGCAGCGTTATGACGCCGGAATCATTTGAACCGGATCTTTCGAGCCGATTCTTTGAAACGAACCGTTGAAAAGAACCTGTTCGCGCCAGGGAAAAGAGTCGGTTTACCAAACACTGAACGAGCATAGCAAGCAACAGATATGGTGAAAAGGTGCGTTTTGGGTTGTTATCCCCACAAAACCTTATTCCCTTTTCCCAAGCTACCGTGGTTGCGAGCCCGCTGGCTTGAATTTTTGCATTTTGAGGAAGGAGGAATTACAGAGAGCTCGCGTTTGTGCGCAAAGCATTTCGCTCCAGAATGCTTCACAAATTTACAGCAATACGAAATGGGCTTCGCAGACTTCCTTAGCTTGATAGATATGGCTGTCCCGACAATATACACCGTTGGTCCGGCACCGAGTGTTAAGGTAAGTAGTTACGCCTGCCTCGTTAACATTGCAGTTTATTCTGTCAAAGAACCGCCCACTTTGACCGGACGTGGCAATCTGACTGACATATAAGAACCACTGACCACGTTAGTTTTATGCATTTAAAGGGACAGTTAAACATTAAATAATGACATAATTTCTATTTTAGTCACCTCATAACGTTTCAAACATGTACGACTTTTTCTTCTGTAGAACACAATTGTTTGAAGAATGTTTTGGTTACCAAATTGGCGGTACTCGGATGTAAACAACAGCCCTGATTGCATGATTAGTGTTCTACTGAACGTTGTTCTGCTAATTTACACTATCTAAACCACAGGAAAAACATGTGGAAGCTGCTAAATCATACAGAAAATGACTTATATTGGCGCAATATTTTGACAAACTAAGGTTACTAGGTGGTAAAGATACTTACGAGCAAGTATTAATGAAGATATTAGCCTAATATTTCACCTACCTGACTGGAAATGATAGGAACAAACATGAATGTTTGATTCTTGCCCTGGAAATCCTGGTTCAGTTTGGCCAACCACAAATGCTTTTAGTTCCTCAGACAGTTTTTTGCACTCTTCTGCTTGATTTGTTTTAACTTTTGGCAGTCTATAGTACTCCAAATGTTAATACAGTTCATAATATGACAATAATTGACCATTTTCAGCAGCAATAATCAACAAAATATGTGATTTTCGGTCGGTTCAGTGGCATTGTTTATATTCTGTGCTGTCAACGTGGCCAATTGATGACCAAAAAAAAAAAAAATCTCTGAATATTTTTTAATATGCTTCAGAAAAGAAACAAAGTAGATAAACCTGAAATCTAACATACCACAATAAAAAAATCAAAACGCAATGGTAGCCTGTTCAAATAACAGTGTGAACAGGTTGTGCAGGTAACATTTAAAAAAAAACTTTTTTTAAAGAAAGAATATAGAAAGAATATTTACATTGCTTTATTTCTGTACTTCTTTCCTACAGCCAATGACACGAGAGGTAGGCTGCCAATGTACAGCTCCGGTACTAAAGAATGTGGCGGTCCAAGCAGTACGAACCCCAAAAAAGCCAAAACGGAGAAGTAAAGGTAGCATTTTTAGCTAAAAGTTTACAGCTTTGTGTTTAGATATACTCGTTTGATTTTCATTTTTGTGTTTTAATAACAGCCATTCAAGTGAGGCCTCTTGTGAGTCATTGTGAAAGTGTGTCTGGCTCCGATGAGGATTTTTCCATAAAATCTGAATCTTCATTTATATTAACACCAAGTAAAAGGCCACGTATAGAGGATTCCCCAGAGGGATCGCCGTACAGCTCAGAAGAACCAACAGATGACACCCACGTGCCTAAAATAATTAAAGAAGATGACATAAAGTAAGTCTGTCCATGTTTCATATGCGGTGTTGTTCTGTAAACTCACAACTAGCTGTATGTCGGTACTGAACACCCACTTTTCACAACTCAGTCAAACCCAGAATATGACTTAAGTTTACACCAAGTATGATAACAGCAACTGTATTAGTGTCCATAGCAACGCAAAGTACTGTTTTGTTTGTTATAAGACCATGCAGAAATTTTTTTCTGCCACTTTAAATGTGACTGCTGTTTTACAGTTTATCAGCTGGAAATAATCTAAAATAATGGAGTAATTGCAACGATAATGTTATTTTTATAGCTATGGTGTGGATTTTCCCTATTGGTATATAATTGCAACGATTTTCCAAACTTTGTAATTATTGTCATAGGTGTGAACAGGTCTTAAAGGGATAGTTTACTCAAAAATGAAAATTATCTCATGATTTATTTACCTTCAAGCCATCCTAGGTGTGTATGACTTTCTTCTTTCAGACGAATACAGTCGGAGTTATATTAAAAAAATGTCCTGGCTTTTCCAAGCTTTATAATGGCAGTGTATGGCTGTTGAGATTTTGAAGCCCAAAAAGTTCATCCATAATAAAAAGTACTCCACAATGCTCTTATGCACTTTATTGGACTTCAAAATCTCAACAGCCATTCACTACCATTATATCATCTCTTTAAGTCCCAATATACAATGTAAACGGTCGTATCACGGAAGTTAAACACAAAGTATGCTATTTAAAATGTCAAAAGCATCTTGTGGTTAAGATTCAGCCCTCTCACAGTGACTGACTGGGTTCACTTCCTGTTCAGGAAGCATTCTTATGCAAATGCTAAAATATTTTTGTTGAAAAAAAAAAAAAAAAAAACATGTGTAGAAGTTACAGGTCATTAAATAATGAAACATATAAGTAGCTATTTTTACACTGTTTATTGAAAAAGCATACATAAGTCCATAATTTGTCAGTAATTCTGATTCATCTAATATTGTTTAGTACTTGACACCCCTCTCCACATCCAATTTGTTTCATTTTCCACCAACTGTAGCCAGGATTGCTCTGTAGTAAAAGTCAGAATCAAACCTGAAGAGGGAAAGGCAGTTTCTAGTTTTCCACCTTATCAGTAACCTGTTCATCCAAGCAGGCCTGACCAGTAAGCCTGGTTTTATTTTTTTCCCTGTAAAACACAAACCGTGTGCAAACTTAGTAATCCCACAAACTTGGTCCATTAAAAATCAGTTTGACAATACAAGCGGCAAGACGACCGGTCCTGCACTCCCAATTACATTCACTTCAACTCTAAACCTACAGGCAACTTCCTCTTCACATTACAAAGACGAATCTGACATACGCAGTGTCAGGTTTACGATTTTTGCAGAGAATGCATGGTGCAAACACATCATTCTCCAAGGATCTGTGCTTCAGTGTTGGAATGAAATAACAGAGCGGAAAAATGACAAAGCATTGGGAAGAAAGGCCTGCTGGTTTAGTGTTTAAAGTTTGACAGTGTCCGAGTGCTAAATATCATATAGAGGCAAAGGGGAATGCTTAAAAACAGAAAACATGAAGGTAATACCGCATACAAAGACACCACAATGTAACACCAAACTGTGCAAGAGGTTACAGAAGCATCTGCACCACAGCATCTACCCTGCAGTGAGTAGCAAAACAGAAACAAAAAGTTTAAAGACAGTTCGCCCAAAAATGAAAAGCTGTTCAAGAACTGTACGACTTCTATACAGTGGAAGTCAGTGGGGTCCAACGCTTTTTGGACCGTGGTGTTCTTCATAATTTTCTACAGAAGAATGAAAATCATACAGGTTTGGAACAACATTTTTGGTAGAGCTGTCTTTTTAAGAGGCCATACAGACAACAACAAAAACAACTCTTAAAAAACGAAGTGTTAGAACACAGTGAAACTGAATTGAGGCAGATACACTTTGAAAAGCAACAGTAAGACAAGCCATCCCAGTCAGGGGTCTGAAAGAGGCATCCCTGGATTTAAGTACCTTCACAAATCTGTTAAAAACACACATTGCAAGCAGACTGTACCAACTGTATTATAATGCTGGCTCATAACACTGCTGACCGATGTTATTCAGTAACATTTCATCAGCACAATTTCCTCGTAAAAATCTCAGGCGCAGCTACACACACAAACGCGCTTTAGAACCAACTTCGAATGACCTTGAACGTCCAAGTCAGTGTGATCAATCACATGCATATGGTTAACGGTACTTATTTCAGTAGAACAACAGCATGTTATTCGTAAGGTAGACACTTTTTAAAAGATTCTGAATCGCTTTAAGTTCAAAGGCTGGACAGATGTGAAGAGGCGATGTAGTCGTGTTGTATATCCACTGGAGAATCGAATGTTCTTTAAGCATGACAAAGCAGCCGCAGTACAGAACTATGAATGTGCACAAAAAACGTTGATGGACTGAAAATATTATGGTCTGATCTTCTCCAATGAGCCAAAACCTTTCTAATGATGTCTAGAGGCTCCTCTCGTGTACCGGTGCATGGGTCCTTTACCCCACAAATCATAGGTTGAGTTAGTCTTCATGCCCCTCACATACTGATCCATGTTCAGGTAAATGAAGTGGTCTCATGAGAATGAGGGAGGCCTCAAGTCTAAACTGATTTGAATTCAAACTGGAATACCAAGACGGTGCTTCTTTTTCTTAACAGGCTTGAGCCCTGTGAGTCTTCGTACATCGTCGTCACCATCTGAATCTTCCATTTCGTCATCTGCGGAGAACAGAATCTGACCAGCACAGGAGGAAGAGGGCAAAGAGAAAGGCTATGTTCAATGGATCATCTTTTTTTAAAAAAAAACAGGTGATACTGACATGGAACACACCCCGCAAGCCTACATAAGTAGGTACAGTCTGACTGAGCTGCTTATCCCTTTAAAAGTGATAAGGATGGACTATAATCACTTGACTAAATCATCTGAGAGATAACCATCACAGATATAACATCGCCACTCGAGATGCCTGATCTTGTTGTCAAGTTCCCTGCTGAAATGCCTTGTCTCAAATCTAGCACTGCTAACACAACCAAGCAGTAGGCAAGATGAAAGGATATACATGCATAATTGAAATACTAGCAGCCAAAAATGTCTTCCAATGAAAACCAAGTGCACCCAGAGTTCATTACTGGACTGTTGTTAACCAGAACAGTCTAGATTGTAAACTTGTTGACTTAGCATGGTTACATATACTTCAGGTCTGAAGTGTTAAGAAAGAAGGGGGAACTGTCATGCAGATGCACTAGGGAAAAAAGGGGATGTCCCAACCTGGGTAGAGGGATGATTTTCTATTTAACATTGTAGGTCAAGGGAAAGCCCAAAATAACCGCTTTGTCATTTAAAGATGTTTAATAAGCAGCAAGTGTCTTGCCAAAGCAAGTCTATGTCTAGATACCAATCTCCAATGTTGAGACTTTGTTGGTTTTTTTTTTATAGCGTTTTATATATTCCTTGAACTGTTAAATGTTATTTATGTCATCATTATGATTTTATTTTATGGAAATATGTTTCAGTCTGTGGTTTAGACATACAAATAATTTCCAATAAAATTGTTAACATTATAAGTACTGTTTTTATTTTTCTTTCTCATCCAGATGGTAACCCTATGAATGGAATGTGAGAAAATTATGAAATTTGGTAGAGTTTTAGAGATGATAATGAATAGTGATTTGACCAATTTTGGTGTCTCTAGGACCAACTCTATAACACCACCACTGTTTAAAAAGTAAATTTTTTTTCTAGCGCTTATAAACAATAAATCGAAAAATTAAGCTTTATTTGATTTCTCTCCTCATTCTGATCACAATCAATAGCTTACATTAAAACTCCAAACATTACAGTAGTGTTCATTTTGAAAGTGCAGTATTCCGTTTTAGCTACTCCTCCTTTAAGGTTTGTTCAATTCTTACGAGTTCAATTCAATTCTTAAATGACTGAACATAATTTTGATATATATTTATAGAACACTTTTCAACAATTTTAAACCCTGCAGTCTATGTTTATCCTACAAAGTCAGTAGCTATGTGTGAGCATTTCTGCAAGTTTTTTTTATTAATAAGATCTAAGATTAGGCAGACGATTCAACCTGTTGACGATATAAAAACATACTGCTGTTTTTAGCCAGTTCACACCCATTTCTCTCTTTTCTATCCAACTAATTTTTCCCCATAAGAGCAGGCCCAAAAATACCTCTTCAAAGATGACCATGCCTATGTTTGTTGACTTATGCTAGTTAACTACACATGCTAATTGGTTAACATGCTGACCAACTGCAATTCTTTCCAAAGTGACTCATCAGGTATTAGGTTAACTGCAAGCTACGTTATCTTAGCATGCTAATCTGGTCAGCATGTTAAATAATGCTTTGTGCGCTTGTTCTCACACTGAAAGCTCTCCTCTGCAACCTGATGAATGTGTGTTAACTTAAGTTAACGCTCTGCTAAGCCACAAGCCCCGAACCTTTAAGGTTGTGGGTTTGAATCCCATTTTCAGACCCCAAGAGGTACTCTGGCACGAAATTATGCAGAAGTTGCTTCTGTTGGAGGCATTTTGCCTTTCTAAGATCTATAAGCCCATCTGATATATAGATAGATAGATGGCAAATTATTGCATAAGTAGATAGAGGGAAAATTATTGGATAGACAGATAGAAGGCAAATGACTGGATGGAGAGATGCAGGCAGGCAGGAAGGTAGTTTGCGTAGCTTGCTTGGCCCTGTGTAACTGCTTGCAGTTCTTGTTCAATTAAAGTTTAATTAAATTAACAGCCTCAGAATAATCATTCTAGCTTTCTGCTGTCACATGAAATGGATTCAGTAAGAGTAACTTACTTCTGATTCAGAGTCATCATGTGACAGTGCACGTCTATAGCGCACTTTGTTGTTGCCACGAGGGTCGTCTTCTGCTTCCCTTTCCTCCAATTTGGCTTTTGTTCTGCCCTTCTTCATTAGGAAGTTATCTACCACCCAGAACATCAGCGCCTGGATACATACACAAACAAGGGCAAGCAGTCAGATAAACAGACGTGTTACAACAATGACAGAACCACCTGTCATATAAATTTGGATAAAAGATTTAGAGCACGCAAGCCACATATTCTCTGTATAAGAAGCATGCCATGAGGAAAACTACAGAGTTCTGTACAAATATAGCAATATGTAGCAAAAATTCATACAAATCACTACATTTAAAAAAAAAAAAAAAAAAAAAAATCACATTTAACAATGTAAAGATGCAATTACACTACCATTCAAGTCTGAGGTCAGTATGATTTTTTTATTTTTTAAGTAATACTTTTATTCATGAAGAATGCATTAAATTGATCAAAAGTGATAGTAAATAAGATTTGTTACAAAATATTTCTTTTATTAAAAATGCTGTTTTTTAACTTTAGCTTTCAAAGAATCCTGAATTTTTTAAATCATTGTTTACACACACACAGACAAAAATCAGCACAACTGATATATTAAAGCAGCCTTGGTAAGCATAAGAGACTTTTTTCAAAAACAAAATAAAACAAAACAAAACAATCATACTCACCCCAAACTTTTGAACATAATAGGATATATAAAGGGTTTTCACTTACGTTGACGAAAAACGGGACGATTAGCATGACGATAGCTAGCTCCAGATGAGGGTTTGTTATGGGGTTGAGTGTAGCCAGCTGTCCAACACACACAAACAACAATCAAATACATCATAATCCAAAGAATTATAACAACCATAATTTTAGACAATTTTCATTTTGGGTGGAATATTTCCTTAAAAGGATAGGTCACCCAAAAATGAAAATTCTGTCATTAATTACTCATCTTCATGTCGTTCCAAACCCGGAAGACCTCCGTTCATCTTCTGAACACAAATTAAGATATTTTTGATGAAATCCGAAAGCTTTCTGACCCTCCATAAACAGCAACGCAACTGACACGTTCAAGACCCAGAAAGGTAGTAAGGTTAAACATAGTTAAAATAGTCTATGTGACATCAGTGTTTCATCCTTAATTTTATGAAGCTACGAGAATACTTTTTGTGCGTAAAGAAAACAAAAAAAGTTTATTAAACAATATCTTCTCTTCCGTGTCATGCGTTGGGATACTCTTGTGAACAGGTGTCGAAGACTGACACATAAGAGAAGAAACTGTTGAATAAAGTCATTATTTTTGTTTTCTTTGTGCACAAAAAGTATTCTTGTAGCTTCATAAAATTGTGTTTCAACCGTAATTTTATGAAGCTACAAGAATACTTTTTGTGTGCAAAGAAAACAATTTATTAAACAATTTCTTCTCTTTCGTGTCAGTTTTCAATGCACGCTAATGAGAGTACCACAACGCATGCGCATCTCTCTTAGTTCATTGTCTGTATATTCGCGTTCAAATAAGTAAGGACAGCGTGCATCTTCCTCTTCTTGCAAACAAGGCGCAGCACATCTGGGTTCTACGTCACAATGACAACCCCTGTGCATGAGAAGAAATTGTTAAATAAAGCTGTTATTTTATTTTCTTTGCACACAAAACATATTCTTGTAGCTTCATAAAGTTACAGTTGAACCACTGATGTCACATGGACTATTATAACAATGTCCTTACTACCTTTCTGGGTCTTGAATGTGTCAGTTGTGTTGCTGTCTGTGCAGGGTCAGAAAGCTCTGATTTCATCAAAAATATCTTAATTTGTGTTTCGAAGATGAACAAAAGCCTTACAGGTTTTGAACGACATGAGGGTAATTAATGACAGAATATTAGTTTTTGGATAAACTACCCTTTAACTGGAAGTTAGTAAAGCAGTATTATGATAATAAATTGTCTCCAAACATGTCAGTTAAGTTCAGAACACGAACCACAAACCACAGTTCAACATCCATTAGTATTTGAACACTTGACTGACCTTCTTCCATTGAGGAATAAGGAGGACCAACATGATCATGACCTTCTCAAACATCATGATAAGAATGTAGAGAGCACACTGACCCGCCCAGGCACTGCACTGAACCGGCTCACCTGTGTGTAAACATTAGCATTAAACAAGCATTAAAACATTAAAAATCTAAAAAAAAAAAAAAAAAAAAAAAAAAAAAAAAAAAAAAAATCGAGATTTGATCTCATTTTAATTCAATATTATTATTATTTTTTCTTTTAAAGAACCAGGATTCCCATGGCCATAGACCTGGAAAGTCATATAAACTAATAAAATCATGAACATCTTTTAAATCACAAAAAATGGATAATCACAGGGCCTTTGTATATTGTTATGGGAGGCCCTGGAGTGAAAAAGGTTAACAATCATTGCTTGAAAACATCATTTCCTGTTCATTAATCATCATAAATGTCATCATTTCACTGCCTATGAGATCCCACAACCCTGTATGTGCAGTTCAGTGGTCGACTGAAACAAGAAACTGGATGGTTGAACTGGTTAAACTACTCTCATCTAAATGAATTCACCACCCTTACATGACATTGCAGTGCCTTAAAAGATGGTCTGACTAGTTTCTTCAGGAGGAAGCTTTATGTAAAAACACTGTTAAATCACTGATTAGACTTATTGTTTGGTTTCTGACAATCTGTGAAGAACAGGATTTCATCATAATTTCAAATGAATTTTACTTCAGTGAACAAATCGAACAATGGTAATGAGTAAAAAGGGCTGATTCAATTTCCCATTCATAAGTCTGAGGACTGCCCTCTTTATACGAGGCCACATTCACATAAAGAAGCTCAGTGGAAGCGTCTAGTCATTAATTAACTCACGGTTCCCACTAGATTTTCAATTTACTTCTAACAATTAATGTTAAGGCTCATACCATACTCTCCAAAACGCAGCGAATCCCACTGTCTCCATTCAACCACAGCGCTAACGGCCTTCACGCCGCCATAGATCACCAGCATGCCCAGTGTCGCATCCAAAAGGAAGTTAATCAGGTATCTGCGAGAAAAGAAAAAAAAGGGAGTTAGTCGCTGAGCACAGCTAATAATAAATATGTAAAAAAAACATACACAAAACACTACGGGAAGTACAACGATGTGTGGGGGAAACATCGAAACGACAACGCGCACACACAGACTCACAGTGAACATGGGTCCTCCTCTGTGAGGTCAGACAGGTAGACATTGGCAAAGTGAATGAACAGCATCCCTATGGCCTGTTTGGAGGTGTCCAGAAACCTGAGAGAGGTGAAGGGGAGGAGGGGACGGTGAGAGGGAGGAGACCTGGTTAGAACTCACCGTTAAAGTCACGAGGGGAACGGGGCTACAGAGGACCGCTAGACAGATCTCTGGTCAGTGGTGTGCAGCATTGACCGTGCATGTGTTTTAAGTAGCTAGTGCTTGCTAATGACACAAAATGGCGGTTTACCAGATTCTCCAGGGTCTCCGTTCGTGCTTGGGCTCCCTGAAGCGTTTCACTGTGGAGAGGAAACAGAAGCTTCATATTGGTAGCAGGAAAAATAGGGTGATCAATAACGTCTGCCACATGGGAGAAGGGCTGATGCTAAAAACTCTTTCCTGGCTCTATCAGATATAGTGCTATGAAAACACAGTGGTCAATAAATGATAGAAGACATTAACATTTCAAATGGGGAAGAGCTGAATGGGGAACTGCTTCATCACGAGTTTAAAGAGTTTTCTGCACTCACACGTAAAACTAAACCTGTAAAAACACAATGTGCAACTGAAACATTCATTACAACATCTTGTTTCCCTTAGAAATACTAAAAAAAGATTCCACCAAACCTTTCTTTTTTAATTTTCATTCTTTTAAATAACAAATCAAATTTTAATTAGCACATTATAGGGTTAGTTCACCTAAAAATGAAAATTCTGTCACCCTCAACATTATATTTATGAAGCTATGAGGATACTTTGTGCGCAAAGAAAACAACTTTATTCAACAACTACTTCTCTTCTGTGTCATGCGTTGTGCTACTCTCATGAACAGGCGTCGAAGAAGAAATTGTTGAATAAAGTCGTTATTTTTGTCTTCTTTGCACACAAAAAGTGTTCTCGTAGCTTCATAAAATTAAGGATGAACCACTGATGTCACATGGACTATTTTAACGATGTCCTTACTACCTTTCTGGGGCTTTTAAGGTGTCACCTCCTGTCAGAAAGCTCTTGGATTTCATTAAAAATATCTTAATTTGTGTTTTGAAGATGAACGAAGATCTTACAGGTTTGGAACGACATGAGGGTGAGTAATTAATGACGTAATTTTTATTTTTGAGTAAACTAACCTTTTAAAAACCATAGAAGTGATGTACTAAATTAACTGAATTTTATGTTTTGAAATCCATTTTTAGATTCTGACAACAAAAACACTGTAAACAGAGAGGAGAGTAATAAAGACAAAAACAAATGCAATTGTTAGCAGTGTTGCTTTTTAAAAAGAAGTGAGAATTGCTGCTTTTTAGGCTGTGGAAACCGCTAGTTGCCAAACGTGACCCAATAGTTCACACAAATAAAGGGCAGCCTGTTTAACACAATGGCTGTTTGTTTGTGTACAGCCATTAACTATGTGTTCACTGAACACAATCCTCTCTTTACAATTACAGCTCGCATAACCACTGAGAAGAGATGACACACAACTTACAATTTCACACATCTCATATATTTCTCTGGTTTACTCTGTTCTTTTGGACTGTTGTACTGTTGTAGTGAGTATGGAGTTATCAAAGTATGTTCACACCAAGAAAAATTTAAGAGATCTAAGAGCTGGGTGATCTCTGGAAGCTCGTTTCTGCTACTGAATAAGAATTTAAAAAAAAAAGTGTTATTGCAACTTTTTAATCTCACAATTCTGACTTTTTTCTCAGAATTAATATATAAACTCACAATTGCAGTTATAAAGTCAGAATTGCAAGATAAAAACTCAGTTCTGACTTTTTTTTCTCAGAATTGATATATAAACTCAAAATTGCAGTTATTAAGTCAGAATTGTGAGATATAAACTCATATTTGTGAGAAAATCAGAAAACTCAATTCTGACTTTTTTTATTCTTTAGAATTGCTTGATATAAACAATCAGAATTGCAAATTTTTCTCTTTTTTCTCAGAATTGCTTAATATAAACTCAAATTGTGAGAGAAACAGTCAGAATTGTGAATTTTTATCTCGCAATTCAGACTTTTTTTCCTCTGAATTGAGATATAAACTCACAATTGCGAGTTATTAAAGTCCAATTTTGATAGGGAAAAAATGACTGATATGTTCTCAGAATTGCGAGTTAACATCTCATAATTCTGACTTAACTTCCAATTTCTTTATAAAATCAAAAACGTGAGGAAAATTCACAATTCTGACTTTTTTCTTGCAATTCTGAGTTTATATCAAGTAATTCTGAGAAAAAAAAAAAAAGTGTTTATCTTGCAATTCAGATTTTTTATCTCATTTTTATCTCAATTATCTCATAATTCTGACTTCATTCCTCAGAACTGTGTTTGAGTTTATTGAGTTTATATCATGAAGTTCTGAGAAAAAAAGTCAGATTTGCAATTCTGACTTTATAACTTGTAACTGCAAGTTTATATCAAGTAATTGAGAAACAAAGTCAGATTATATCTTACAATTCTAATTTTAAAACTTGCAATTGTGTTTATATCACGCAATTCTTTTTTTCTTTTTTGCTGTGAGAAGTTCTCCTCTGCATACAAACACAAAATGATCCATGCAATTATTATCCATGCAAAAATCAGATCTAATGTTTTTAATTACTCAGAAATACTGTCTCAAAGTGATCTCAACTATATCATTCCTCACTGTTGTTATTGTTATAGTTTGGACTCCACTCTATTTAGAATGATTTTTTTTTTTAACTTTATAGTCATTCTTCTTGGTATAAACATCCCTTTAGTTACTCCGACATAGATTATTTTGTGTCAATGAGACATGCTAGAAGTGTATGCAAGCACACACAAGCCCAAAGACCAGGGGTCTAAGACCTACAGAACTTAAGAAGATCTGAGATGGTGTGGCCCAGCAAAAACCAAAGATCTAACACTGCGTACCCTTTAAATGTGCTCACACACAGCCTTTAATTAAAGTACTGTGTCAGGTTGACAGTGGTGAGCATGCAGGTGCAGCAGTGCATTGCATGATTCACAAACATGCCTTGACCTGCGCACTTCTAGGACCAAACCCTTAAATCTACAATGAGTCAACCTGAACTGATCAAGCCCCTTTAATGCTGCAATAAATCAGAAGTACACATAGAGATGTGACTGTTGTGCTTAAAAGCAGAGGCAGATGAATGCAAAGCATGAGTTTAAATGGACTAAACGACTGGACAAGTCCTGAATATGCTACCAGAGAGAAGTCTGTTGTTTTCTAAGGAAGGTATAGTTATGACATTTCCATTAAATATTAAGGGGTCAAGATTTTGTTATTTTAAAAATATAAGAAAAATAGATAGGCTTAGTTTTCATTTCATGCAGACTTGTGTGAATAGTTGAATAGTTTACCCAAATATTTGCACTGAATCTCAGGCCATCCAAGATGCAGGCGGGTTTGTTCTTTATTGGATTATATTTGAGGAAACACTTGGCACTGGAAAGCATCACAATATTGTCTTAATAATGAACTTATGACAAACACACAGCTTTTCGCTTCCCAAGATGTTAACTGATGGACTGGAAACATTACTGAGATGTTTTTGTCAGCTGTTTAGACTCTCATTCTGACAGCACCAAGTGCGTCTACTGCCTAGCAAGTAATGCTGAATTTCTCCAAATCTCTTCAAATCAAGAAACAAGCTCATTTTGTTCTTGTATTGCCTGAGGGTGATTACATTTTTTTTTTTTTTTAAGCAAATCTTCATTTTTGGGTTCAGCTTTAAAATGAAGATGGTTACCCAATACTTACACATAAGGGTGCTGAAGGCCACCACTCCCAGCAGGCCCTGAAGGAAGATGCCAAAGGAGTCCATGAAGTCCCCATTGGAGCATCCCCGGGCATCAGGATCAGTGGGTGAGGAGTTGGAGGAAGCAGACGGCAGCTGACCCCGCGACAGCACACTGACCCCAACACCCGCCATTGCGCAACACTTAGAAGATCACGAGTGTTTAGAAAAAGCCACAAAATATCAGTCTCGAGCAGTGGAGATGATCGATAGGACGATGACACAGCTAAGGTACATAATGAAGGCTCTCTCCTATGAGCCTCCGGTCACGGTTACTGAAGCGCAGACGTATCGTGTTTCATACTGGACCTCGATGCGTCGCCATCCAGTTGTGAGCTACCTAATATCTGTCAGCAGGTTGTGCTGTATAAACATCTCCTTCAGCATCAAGTAAACATGCTACAGACTGAGATGAGTAACGGTAGCTGTGCTACAACACACACGTTGTCATGGAGACATTTATCGGTTATATTATCATAGAAAGCGTGCGGTTAACGTTAGCTGCTAGAAAACAAACTGTGGCTTTACGGCTAAATTAAAGCAGTTAAACGCTTACGGTTGAATTAAGTCAAGAAATATGACGTTTAAAACTTCACTTCCCTTTACAGCTCATTTAGAAAGGCAAATAACACGCAGCTCGTTGGGTAGTTCTGCTGTTTTATAGCGAGAATCCGGTCAGGAGGTCCTGCTAGCAAAGCAGCTGAGGGAAAAACTGCCACCGCTGCTTTCAGGGGAAGAGTTGATTCTAAATCTGCGCAGATTTAAGAAGGTCGGCGTCCAAACTAGTCACATACGTATCTGGTAAAGAGAGATATTATCCGTATAGGCAGGACACTTCCTTTTCCAATGTATTCAGGTGCCGTTTACACTCATTACGCGACCATCTACTGCGTCATCACTGTGTCACGTCGAACTAAAGCATGCTGGGATATGTAGTTCTAGGCGATCCCTTGTAGCAGCAGGTGCAATTCATGAAATTCCAATAAATATTAGAATTGACTTAGTGAACGACAAAAATATAACTTTATACTTTTGCTTACTTTTATATACGTATATCTATTTAATACATTTTTATTCCCCACTAAGTGTGCACAGGCATTTTATCGCTTGGATAATACAATGAATCAAACAATGAATCAAAATATTTAAATATCAGGGGCGTTGTGGGGTCTATAATTATGTACAATTAATAATAATAAAAAGTGCATTTTTTTGTAACAATAAGTGCTATTTTAAGTATTCTCTCCTGCATAAAGAGAGAATACTTGTTCAAAAGAAATTGCTGCTTTTATTTAGCATGGATAGCATTAAATTGATAAAAAAAAAAAAAAAATTAAAAAAAATCAGCAAATACATTTATCCACCTTATTTTTCCCGTAAGAGCGAGCAGGCATTTGTAAATTTTAATTTGTAAAGTCTAGCTTCTGCTCTCATGTACAAAACGATTCGTTTTGCTGCTTTGTTTTGTAAATTAGTGTCTTATCATGTTATTTTAATGTATTATCTTAATTATGAACACACTAGATTGGAGTGCGAACAGTTTTAACTTTTACTGTACGTTGTTGTTATTTCCCTACAGCCGCTAATGAACCGGAAGTCTCGCCCCTAGGCTTACTGTTATAAAATATTTATATTTCAAAATAAATGCTGTTCTTTTGAACTTTCTGTTAATAGAAGAATCCTGAAAACTGAATTAATAAATAAGTAATAATTTTAGAATGATTTCTGAAGGATAGTGTGACACTGAGGACTGGAGTAATGGCTGATGAATATACAGCTTTGCTGTCATCAATAAATAAAATTGTAAAATATATTAAAACAACTTTTTTAAATTGTAATATTTCACAATATTACTGTTTTATTGTTTTTTTAATTAAATAAATTCTGCCTTGGTGAGCATAAAAGACTTCTTTTAAAAACAAAACAAAAAAAAAAATCTTAATGACCCCAAACTTTTGAAAAATAGTACACACACTACACACACACACTATTTTTCTATTATAAGATTGCAAAAACATTTACCTAAATATAAATATCTCTGTTTACCTTATATTTCCCGTAAGAGCAGGTGCCAGTGTTGCCAAGTGGGTAACTAACACTGTTGCCGCGGGTTGAAGCGACTCCAATAACGTGATATTTATCCCCTAATGGAAATTTTTACCAGGGGAACCCCGCCAAAAACGTGTATTTTACTTCCCCAAAATGCTATTTCAACGGGGGACCCCCTCGAAATGCGATTGGGATAGTTTTAAGTAGCAATTAGGCGGGTTTTGTTGTGAAAACCTGGCCACCCTAGCGGCAGTGTTGCCAAGTCCGCGGTTTTCCCGCGAAATTGGGATACTTCAACACTGTTGCCGCGGGTTGAAGCGACCCCAATAACGTAATAGTTAGCCCCCGGAATTCAAATTTTACCAGAGGAACCACGCCAAAAAACGTGTATTTTACCCCCTTATAACACGATTTTTAATGGGAGACCCCCTCAGTTCTGAGTAGCAATTGGGCGGGTTTTATTGTAAAAACCTGGCAACCCTGCCTGGCGGCGTGGCCATTTCTAGATTTAATGTTCGAGGCTTCCGATCTCATCCGCTTCTAGCTATTTTTAGCTGTACAAAACAGCTCGTTTGCTGCGTAATGTGTGACTTATCATATTATTTTAATGTGTTTATCTTATTTAGTTTAAAGAGTTTTACCATTTACTGGACTTTATTCTTCTCGCTATTTCCCTAGTCTTGCACATTTATAGAAAACTGCTTACTTCCACGCTGAATAAACAAAACCCAAATACATTTATTTTCTTAAATGCCACCACCTCCCCAAACCACTTTCTTTAAATTCACCCCCTAAAAAAAAGAAACCAAAGACAAGATTCTGTTCATTTTATTTTGTTTTAAATAACATATTCCACCAACATATAATTAAAAGTAAACCAATATTATTTCAACAACCTTTAATTAAACGGATGAAAACCAGAAAATGAACAAAATAGAATGTGGCCAGGCGTGGTTTCAAAAACATATTTCACTATTCCAGCACAAAACGCTTAAAGAAGAAGGATCAAGGGAAATGGAAACTGTTAAATCAAGAAAAGGGAGACTTGCATATCTCAATTTCAATTCAAATACAATCAATAGATAACAAATCAAATGACGCTATCTGGTTGAGCAAGGGGACATAGTTTTGCTAAAGCAAGACCAAACCAGTTATTTAGACCATTACAATATAGAGGCCCCTGAAATGATTTAATGCAGTATATGCATTTAAACACAGATGCTGCATTTGGCTTAATATTAAAAATATTACATTTGCAAGAATACAAGACTCTTCAGTTTGGTGTTGTTGATAAACCCTGGATTTGCCACTATGAATATTATCCCTATCACAGTCAGTGACATAACCTGAAATCTTTGTGTGCTTATGTCTTAACCATAACACCATATTACTCTGTCTTTTATTTAACAATGCATCGTTAGGATGAGCAAATGATTATTAGTATTTACAGAAACCACAACGGCCTCATCTTTTGCACTGTTGTGTTACAGTGTAATTCCCAAGCTTTTATAGAAAACCGAACCAAAACGGGAGCATTTAAGCTGTCCCACTAAAATTAACATCTGCTTATTTACAGTATATACATTCACACTCCTGTATGTACACATTTGCATACCACTTACAGTACATGGGCAATGTTTTTTTTTTTTTTTGTGCTTAAGGTAATTGCATTGTCATCCGCTCTACAGTTAATAAAGGTTTCAGAAACGAGCTTTGCTTATTGTTGCAGACACTGAATGAACTAGTTCCTCTGGCTCAGGTCTAACCGTACCCTGAGCTGAACTCATCTTTAAAAAAAGACCACAAACTAAATAGTAATCCAGGCTTAATTTCAGATAGAGAGCCCAGCTGTACAAGTACCAGATTCACCCTGTTGAAAAACACCCCTCCGGTAGTATCTAATGGTACGGGAGGCGTCTAAAGCGCTAAGTGATTTTAAAGGTTCTATGATCCATAGAGCAAAAGGAAGATCATAAACATTAGGAAAGTCACCCGAAATGTCAAATGCCCCACTCTTCTTTACAAAGTGTCACCCTCAGCTGGCAAACTGTTGGTAAAATGCTAGCTTGACCCGCTCGATGTGATGGCACAGCTTGATGGCAGGGCCGAGCTTCAGGTCCATACACTCCTGAACAGTGGGAAGATTCAACAGCAGCAGCGCTTGACCGTCAATTTCCTGGAAGGTGAAAAAAAAAGAGCTGAGTAATGTAGATGCAGAAATAAGCATGTGAGCCAGAAAATGCCCAAAAGGATTTGCAATCAAATTACTCAAACCTACGAAGCTCTGCAAAAGACATGCGAAAAGAAATTTATATCTTGGCCTCAAATTAAGTATTCTCACCTAACTTAATTTGCTGCACTAATGTTTTTCCTTCATTTAGGTAAGCTGTTCCCATGACTAATTTGTTCCCTCCTTTTAATTATTTGCAAAATTAAAATTAAAACATGACTATGATTTATCTCAAACAAGGAAAATGGTACAACAAGGCCACAATTTATCTAAACAAGAAAACAAATGTTTAATTTGGGGCCATTTTATCTTTTTTTTCCCCACGCTTGTCATGTGCAGGACTCTGTATAAACCACATTTGCAGATATTGAGCAGTGGATTTGTTTTGCTTTTGATGGTAATGCACCACCAAATAAACAAAAAACAGAAGAGAGGGGTGTGGTCAGCAGTAGCTCATTATCATTTAAGGAGCCATGCACCGAAACAGGTTGCGGTGAACAAAGCTGTTTTTGAAATTTTAACCAAAGCATTTTGCAGACATTTCATGAACAGTGTTGGGGAAGGTTACTTTTAAAGGTAATGCATTACAATTTTACGCTACTCCCTGAAAAGTAACTAATTACATTACTTAGTTACTTTTTATGGAAGGTAATGCGTTACATTACTTTTGCATTACTTTTTAAATCTGGGCGGGGCTTGCTTCTTTGTTTTTAATATAAAACAATTCTAATATAAAAGCCCTTTTACACCAAAAGTGAAATGAATTCACCTCAGGCTGAAAGAAAAGTACATTTATGCAGGAGATCACTCTTCAGCTATAAAAAATTAATAATAAAATTAAGCACAAATATTAATTTATCTAAAGTAATTTTTGCTTATTACTATGTCTGAATTGCATCATCGAAGGTCAGCAGCAAAGACACTGGTTAATAAAATGGGATTAAATACATAAAGGATATTTGTTTTATCTAACATATTTAATTATTGCAGGGTTGCGTCATACTCTGAGTTTGCATTTCACTGTTTTTATTCATTTTGAAGAATACTGAATCTGTTTTTTGTGAGTGAGATGAATTAATGCATGTTTACATTTAGTCTAGAATACAGTAACATCATGTTTACTCCCAATTTCCCGACAGCAGACTTGTCAATCAATAAATGGGGAAAAAAGTAACTGGCGTTACTTATTTGAAAAAGTAACTCAGATATTTTCTTAGAAATTCAAAAGTAATGTGTTACTTTACTAGTTACTTGAAAGAAGTAATATTATTACGTAACTTGCGTTACTTGTAATGCGTTACCCCCAACACTGTTCATGAAGACCCTAAAGATTCATACTGATGTCCCCTTTAAAACAAGGTATTTGAACTTACTTGTCCAGTGGGTTTAAAGGAAAATAAAACCACAAACAAATACTTCAAGAAAATTTGTCTTACATTTACATCTTACATTTTTTGGGCCGTCTAAAATCCGATCAAAGATGCTCACATGATACTACTATTAGGTATAAATGGCAATTTGTCTCTTGTAACCACTTGTGACTGGATCATCATATACAGATGTTAATGTACTGGAATTGTGGATGTATAGTGTGCATTCAATTACTTGATCCATGAAGATGCGTGCCAGTGGAGCACAATCAGTGGTCCTGATGAAACGCACAACATCTGTGACACTCCATTCCAGTGGACTGCTGTCCAAACACAGCTTCGGAGGAACTTCAGTACGTGGACTCTTCAGAAGAAACAGCGAAATAGTCAGTACTGTATAATGAGTTATCATACACAAAACCGTATAAAACATTGTTATATAGATCATTTTTCCAAAACGTTAAAAGAATATTTTTTTATACTGTAAGTCAGCAGTTCTCAACCTTTCTGACTTCAAGGTCCCTCAAAGACGATATTCGAAGGGCCTCATGATAAATGTGGCACTTAGCTGACAACTAGGAGTATCTATTTAAGATAATTTAAATATTTTTAAAAATATAATTTGAATTTAATTTAAAGATTTTTAATGTTTTTCAAGTCTCTTCTGTTCACCAAGCCTGCATTTATTTGATCCAAAGAACAGAAAAACAGTAAGATTTTGAAATATGTTTAATATTTAAAATAGCTGTTTTCTATTTGAATACAAAAATGTAAAAATTTAAAATGTAACTTATTCCTGTGATCAAAGCTACATTTTCAGCATCATTACTCCAGTCTTTAGTGTCACATGATCCTTCAGAAATCATTCTAATATGCTGATTTGCTGTTTAAGTAACATTTATTATTATTATTATTATCATCAATATTTAAAACACTTCAATACATTTTTTCAGGATTATTTGATGAATAGAAAGATCCAAAGATCAGCATTTATCTGAAATAAAAAGCATTTGTAAAATACACTATACCATTATTTATTTATTTTTATTTTTTTTGTAAAAGAAATTATAGAAATTAATACATTTATGTAGCAAGAATGCTTTAAATTGATAAAGACATTTATAATGTTACAAAAGATTTCTATTTCAGATAAATGCTGTTCTTCTGAACGTTCTATTCATTAAAGAAACCTGAAAAAATCTACTCAGCTGTTTTCAACATAATAATACTAATAAATCTTTTCTGAGCAGCAAATCTGAATATAAAAATGATTTCTGAAGGATCATGTGACTGGAGTAATGATGCTAAAAATTCAGCTTTGAAATCACATGAATAAATTAGATTTGAAAATACATTCAAATAAAAAAGTTATTTTAAATGGTAAAAATATTTGAAAGTTTTACTGTTTTTGCTGTACTTGGATCAAACAGATACAGACAAAAACATTAAAAATCTTCCTGTTCAAAAACTTTTGACTGGCAGTGTTTATAAATTATATTTATAATAATATATTATTGAATGTTCTTCAAAGTTTACACTTTTTTCAATGAATTTACATTCATTTTCTAGTCATTTCATCTTTTTTTGCTTATAATTTATACCTGATAAAACAGTCTTTTTAATGTTTTATCTAATTTTCATGACCTTTCCAGGTCTGGAAATCAAAAAATTCCCTCATTTATCCATGTTTCCCAAGACTGTGGCAATCCTAGTCCATAATTGTCATATATATATATATATATATATATATATATATATATATATATATATATATATATATGTGACCATGGACCACAAAAAGGGTCACATATATGGGTCATATATGTGGGTCATAAGGGTCCATTTTTTAAATATAGGTCATAATAAATGCTGAATAAAGCTTTCCATTGCTGTATAGTTTGTTAGCATAGGACAATATTTGGTTGAGATGCAACTATTTGAAAGTCTAGAATCTGAAATCAAAATATTGAGGAAATTTCCTTTAAAGTTGTCCAAATGAAGTTCTTAGCAATGCATATTACTAATCAAAAAATAACTTTTCATATATTTACAGTAGGAAATTTACAAAATATCTTCATGGAACATGATCTTTACTTAATATCCTAATGATTTTTGGCATAAAAGAAAAATCGATCATTTTGACCCATACAATGTATTTTTGGCTATTGCTAGAAATACACCCATGCTACATAAGATTGGTTTTGTGGTCCAGGGTCACATATACAGTTTTTCACAAAACATATTAAAATAATAAATCTGATGTAAGCTTACATCTTGATTTTTAGCTGGTTTAGTTTATTTTAATGCATATTTAGTCTTACTTGAAATGATTTTTAGCCATTTTTCCACCCCTCTGAAGTGTGCCGAGGCCCCCAAACGGGCCCCAGCCCGCTGATCAAGAATCACTGCCATAAATTAACATCAATTATTACATTTTTGTCCAATAGTTATAGAAACCCCAGTGTTACCTTGGGTGAAGGAGGCCTGTTCTCATCATCTGAGCAGGACGGTGAGCGAGCTTTGCGCCGTCTGCGTGTGGGACGGGGGGTTTCTGGAGGGGAGGGGGAGGGCGTGGGGGGTTGTGACTTCTTCTCCGAATATTCAGAGTCATCCAACAGCTCATCTTGCAGTTCAGAGCCTGTGTCTTCACTCAGAGAGTCATCCTCATCCAGATCTTCTTCATCACCGCTGCCCTGTGAGACAAACGGTGACATTAGTACATTTGCTGCTCCTGGTTTAACATAAATTTAATATTAGATGTTCATTTTAATGCTGTGATGGTAGAACATCTAAATTCTGCTCATGCGCTGCATCTAAATAGCAATGACATTTAGTCTGAGTGCAAATGTTTCACCAGAATGTGCATTTCACATTCTAATGACCACATTAAAACAGATGGAGGAAGATGGTTCTTGTTGAGCAGTTACTCTGAACATATCTGATTTGTATTCAATGTGGTCCAAACATCTGAAAATCTGGGTTCAAGAGTCTAGTTAAACCTAGAGATAAGCTAAAAGCAAAACATTATGATGTAAAATGAAGCAAAATACAATAAAATCATTTATTTTTTATCTTTATAATTAATCTTTTTACTCAAATTGTTATGCTGATAATGTTTATAATTGGAAGCGAAGTTGGAAATGTAAAATAGAAGCATTTTCACTAGAGGTCTCAGATCTTTGCACCCCAACGTAGCTCTTGCTACCTGAGGGGAACCTGCCGGAGTGTTGTCGACTGAAGCAGATGAACGTCTCTTTTTGTGGACGAAAAGCTGCTTCCTCCTCTTCCTCCTCCTGCCTCGTCTCTTCACACCTCCTTCTAAGTTGGAGTGTCCGCCGGGAGGTCGGCCCACACGCCTGCTCTTCTTCTTCCCATAGTAATATGCTATAAAACAGGTACTGTTAGTTATATAGAGACATCTAAACAGAAAGTAACGGAGAGCATATTATGTACACTGGCATTCAAAAGTTTGGGATCAGTAAGATTTTTAATGCTTTTTAAAAATGTTTCTTTTACACATCGAGGCTGCATTTATTTGATCAAAAATATAGAAAAAAAAGCTAATATTGTGAAATATTACTACGATGTAGAACAATGTTATTCTATTTTAATATACACTAAAATCAAATTTATTCCTGTGATGCAAAGCTGAATTTTCAGCATCATTACTCCAGTCTTCAGTGTCACATGATCCTTTTTGGAACCTGTGATACTTTTTTTCAGGATTCTTAGATGTATATTTTATATTATATAATACTTTTATTCAGCAAGGATGTGTTAAATTGATAAAAAGTGATAGTAAAGACTCACACTGTTAGAAAATATTCAAATTTTGAATAAATGCTGTTCTTTTTAACATTTATTACTCATCAGAGAATCCTGAAAAAAAGCATCACAGGTTCCAAAAAAATATTTGGCAGCACAACTGTTTCCAACATTGATAATTCTAATAATAAATCAGCATATCAGAATGATTTCTGAAGGCTCATGTGACACTGGAGTAATGGCTGATGAAAATTCAGCTTTGCATCACAGAAATAAATTTTATTTTAAAGTATATTAAAATAGAAACCATTATTTTATATTGTAATAACATTTCGCAATATTACAGTTTTTTTTCTTGTATTTTTGATCAAATAAATGCAGCCTAAGAGCATAAGAGACTTCTTTAAAAAAAACATTACAAGTCTTACTGATCCCAAACTTGAATGGCAGTGCATGTCTATCATGTAATTTAAATCATGGGTAAATTTGTCATTTTTCACGCAAAAATAAAGACAATTATATTTGGCATAAATACTATGAAGTGTATTTTTTGGTTCATACAAAATTAAGCAAAAAACCCAACACACAAAAAACATAAAACTCCCTTTAATTAATGCTGTAAAAAAAATAAAATCAATACAAAAATATTGTATTACAATAATAATTCGCAATTAAAAAAAAAGCAAATCTACACAGAACTGTTGAAAATAATGGGAATTATTAGATAATTAATAGAGAAAAGATGCTCACTGTATTTGGTTTTGGTGAGCACAGAGCAGTTCTCCGAGCAGCGTTCCAGAACCATTTTTGGACCGAACAGGTTGGGACAACACTCCAGTTTAATACAGGTTTTCCGACAGAAATCAGCCACCTGGTCTGCAGTGCGAACAATCTCTACTGTCGCTCTATAGCTCTTCCCTTTGTACCTGTGAACCACAAAGACTGATCAGAAAACCAAAAGCACACTATTTATGTTGCATAATTATGTTCAGAATTATAAATTAATACAGACATTGATAGACTGCAAAAAAAAGCTTGTCTTACTTAGCATTTTTGTCTTGTTTGTAGTAAAAATACCTAAACATTCTTAAATTAAGATGCATTTACTAGATAAGCAAAACAACATTAGATATTTAATCTTGTTTCCAGGGGTAAAAAACTAAATTAAGTTAATTTTGCTTAAAATAAGTACAATTATCTGCCAGTGGGGTAAATAAAATACTCTTGTTTTAAGAATATTTTACTTACCCCCCCTGGCAGATAATTTTACTTTTTTTTCCAGGGGGGAAAAACTAAATTAAGTTCATTTTGCTTAAAACAAGACTAAATAGCTAATGTCATTTTGCTTATCTAGTAAATGCATCTTGATTTAAGAATTTTTAGACTAGAAACAAGACACAAATACTAAGTAAGATAAGCTTTTTTTTGCAGTGTAACGTTCATGCTTTATCAACCAACTTGTTCCAACAACCTGCTTGATTTCACAGGTACCTCTGTGAAAGTGTCATTTTTCTTTTACTTTTGCAGAAAATAAATATTTAGGACACAATATACTCACTTGGCTTTAAGTGTCTCTCCATGACCCTGCCAGCGGCCCTCCTGGTCCAGCTGCAGCTCTCTCAGGACTCGACTGGGCTTATAGGCGGAATTTATCAGCAGCGTCAGCACCTGCACAGGCCACAGGTCAATAGGTCAGCATTACAAACACACAGCTAAGTCTTAACAAAAATAAAACAGTTATTCTGTTATTCATCTACTTTTCCATTCGTTTTATACAGCAGGATAGGAAGTTTTAAGACTTAAAATACTATTAATATAAGCAGACTATTATAGCTAACCTCCTTTAGCACCAGGACACAGTTCCCAGGTCCCACACACTGCGGCAGCTCTGCGATACGGCCCTTGTTGAGGTAGGGCCCTGAGAAGCAGCGATGGTTAAAATAGATCTTAGGGCAACAGTATTTCCCATTTGCCTGGCCTGCTGGTGGCACACAAACAAGATTAAAATAGTACCACGTTAGAGTCCGCTGAACTTTTACAACTGTGTGAATGGCTGACAAGGAAGACCATGCATGTGTACAAACACTCACCCATCTCAGCCTGACTGCTGTTAATCTGTTGTTTGGTAGTATCAGGTGAGGAGTCTTTGGATGGTACACGCCTGTGATGAATGAGACAAATGAGTGGTTTTCCATAATCCAAACTACTTAATCCAAACACTTTTGTGTCTTACTTACTGTTTCTCTGGCTGAACAACTGCAACCTTTCTCTGTTTCTCCACTACAAAGAACGGACAAAATAAGAATTTGAGTCTTCTAACAAACCAGTATCAAATACAATACCATTTTAAGAGATCATTTATGTCTAGTTACAGTTTGTGCTGTAAAACTGACCTCTAGGTTTGCAGGGGTGCTGAAGAGGATAGCCATTGGTCTCACACCAGCTTACTGGAAAAATATCCATGGAGTCTGTGTGAACTATGATCTCTGGGATGGCTTGCTTCAGACCTGAACAAAGAGCGGGAGGGAGAGATAAATAAGACTCTAACCATCTGACCTTTGCTGAGGTCTATAAAGGGTTAAGCCCAGTCTTATATTAGTCCATTAGTGGTCTTGCTATTTTTAATCAGGGAGTCTGCTTTGTTAGTTTCCTCTGAAGCCTGTTCGAGGAGACGCTGCATAATTATTTTTGGTCATTCAGAGATGCCATAAGGCATAAAAAAGGAGTGTTGATGTCACACCTTCCAAACGAATCCACATGTGTTGACCTTTGACTTTGGTAACAGTTGCTACGTGAATGTTTTCAGGGCAGAGTGGGTTGACGGCTTCCAGCATCATGGACTCTTTGATGCACTGATCAGAAGGGTCCTACAAGGAAATTTAAATAGTAAGTCAATGTTAGAAAGTCACATCTAGGGCTGCAACAATTCCTTGACTCTATTCGAGTATTCATTTTTTTTTTTTTTCAATCTTTGGGCATTTTACCCGTGTTGAGTAATCAGCAAAATACCGGAAGCGGCACATTCCACATTTTAAATCTATTTAAAAATCATAATAAAGCATAATGCTTTTAAGAATTCACAAACGCTATGATTCAATTAAATAAATATATGCGATGCATGTGTGTAGGTTACATACATGCATCTCAGAGTGGCTCCGTTCACAGTGAATGCTGCTACACAAGCTGTTATCATTTACATGCGTGGTGCGTCTCAAACTCCATCTCTGCATGTTGTTGTGAGTTTGTGTTTATTAAACATTCATCTGGGAACGCAACATGCGCTATTTAATCAGATTTGTAAAGTAAATCATTTATAAACCTACGCAAACACAGGAGAATACATCAATATCTTTCTCAATATGCTAACTGCTCATTGCGATTTCAAAATAAAAGTTTTAACCCTCACTCTTGAATTTACACATATTGATGTCCACATATTCAAGAAATTACAGTGGCTGTAGCTTGTCTATCATAAAGAAATGGCCAAATATTAAAGATTAAGTGGATATTTTATTTAAATGTTTGTGTAGCCAATATTAAACACGGATTAGCGCTGTAAAGTGTAAAAACAATCGTCAGGCCTTTGACGCCCTCTACATTCATTTGTTATAATACGGAATATACATTAGCTCTATAGTTTATAATACATTATGTATTTTAACAGTTTTGATCAATAAAACCATATGATTTCTTGCTTTGATACTTTATTTGAACTAGTTATTATTGCCTCATTGCTATTACATAGATATTTTAAGTCATTTTAAAGGTTATTGTTCACTTTTTGGTCTATTTTTATTACTACAACTCAATTCATTCAATTTTATTAATACAATTCATTATAATTATCCGATTACTCGATTAATTGTCAGAAAAATCGACAGATTACTTGATTACCAAGAGAATCGCTAGTGACAGCCCTAGTCACAATAGCAACAAAAAGCCATCAATAACCGAGGTTTGAAAAAGTCAAATATTTTTGAGTGTTCAAAAATAAAAATAAAAACAAATAAAAAATAAATAAATAAAAATAAAAAGTTTTTTTATTATTATTATTTTTTTTTTTTTCAAAAATGTAAAACATGTTTACCATAAAATAGGTGCATTTAAATCATTTTAATGCACTTGTAACGTGTTTAAATGATTAGTTCACTCCAGAATTAAAATTTGCTGAAAATGTACTTACCTCCATGTCATCCAAGATGTTCATGTCTTTCTTTATTTGAAAAGAAATTAAGGTTTTTGAGGAAAACATTCCAGGATTTTTCTTCATATAGTGGACTTCAATGGGGATCAAGGGTTTGAAGGTCTAAATTGCCATTTTAATGCAGCATCAAAGGGCTCTACACGATCCCAGACGAGGAATAAGGGCTTTATCTAGCAAAACAATTGGTCATTTTCTAAAAAAAACAAACAAAATATACACATTTTAACCACAAATACTCATCTTGCACTAGCTCTGCGACGCATGTCTACGACTTTACGCATCACATTGGAAAGATCACGCGTGGTTGGTTCTTCATCTGTGTACTTCGGTTCAAAAAGGTAGGGTAGGGCGAAAGACTCGCATCTCATTTCCTCCTCCAACTTCAAAATCACCCAAGAATGTTGTTTTACCTATTTTTGGGGCATCTGACTTTCTTTGCACGCTCGCTTTGTAAACACTGGGTCGGTGCTTCCACCTACGTCAAGCATTTGTGGTTAAAAAGTATATGTATATAGTTTGTTTCTGTTTTTTTTTAGAAAATGTCCAATCAACAAGATACTTATTCCTTAGCTGGGATTGTGTAGAGCCCTTCGAAGCTGCATTGAAACTGAAATTTGCACCTTCAACCCTTTGGCCACCATTGAAGTCCACTATATGGAGAAAAATTCCGGAATGTTTTCCTCAAAAACCTTGATTTCTTTTCGACTGAAGAAAGAAAAACATGAACATCTTGGATGACATGGGGGTGAGTAAATTATCAGGAAATTTTAATTCTGGAGTGAACTAATGTATTTGTGTCGTGCCACTGTCCTATTTTTAAATATGCAGAAAGAGAAACTTACTGGAGGAAAGCATTGCTGAGGGGCCGCTTCAGCTTCACACTGCTTTAGATAGTCCGCCCAGTCAAAGTCCTGACCTTGGAACCCTACACACACCAACAAACACACACAGAGGTCAACAAGTGCACCTGAGAAACTGTCATCTGCATGACTAGCTCCCTAATATACATATAGATTACAAAATAACTGAAACACTAGATAAAACAGGATTTTAACTTTGAGGTAAATCACAAACAGAGCCCCAATGGCAATTCAAATGATGAACTAATCAATATGTTGATTGGCAATTAGCAGCATGTGAGGCGTAAACGAGATCTGACAACAAACACTTTGATATGTGAGTGCAGAGGTCCAAAGAGGTCAAATGTGTCCCACAACCACAACCTGGTGTCAAGAAAACACCTGGAAACGAGATCAAAATACAACGATGAATCACATTTATGGATTCCTCACATCCATATGGGTTTATGTTTGGCAAAGTCCAAAAGCCTCAAGCCTCAGTGTATGTTTCCAGCTGTTAAAATGGGGAAGAATCCATAATGGCATGGCCAGCCATCCCACGCCAGCCATTAGATCTAATGACTGCTCTGCTGGGCAGTATAACTGCCACTGAATGAAGCCATTTTTCAGGACAGGGAGCATCCTAGAGTAAAAACACTGCTCGCTCATGTGTACGTATTACCACAAAACCAATGTTTCATGGACAGCACAGGGCTCTACGCTTACTCTTCTTTTTAGGAGCACAGTCAAAATTTCAGGAGCACCTTCTAATCGATAATCAAAAAATCTTAGCAAAAATTTGCCTTCGCATTACAAGATGATATTTGACTCCTTAAAGTGATTTACAGGGGAATTTTGTTTTTATCTTTGTAATGGAATTTTTCTACATTTATTGAAATTATGTCATCTTTTGTGTCAATTTTTTTTATTATATTTTATAGGCTTTTTAAAAATTCTAATTTAAAAAAAAACAGAATAAGAACAAGTACAATATGCAAAAGTTACCAATCAAATTAAATCTGTATTATAACAAAATTAATTTGTACTACAGAGGTGGCCCAGACGAACACAAAAGTAGCTTGTAGATGTATTTTCAAATGTTTCATGAGGCTCAGAGGTGGCATGAGTGCAATTAAATTCATGAATACATTCGTGTTGAGAATGTTTTAAATCTAAAATTTTGAATATAGAAATATTAAATGATTTAAATAACTGGAAAAGATACTTTATAAATGAAGCTAAAACCGCTATGTAGGTGGCGGCAAGTCACCGATTTAATAACTGAATCATTCATTCATTTGATTTGTTCAGACGGCTGATTCATTCAGGAATAATGCAAGTGGCTCTTTATGAATGGGAAAATGAATCACTGACTCACTAGATTCATTTAAAAACGCAAGTTCATTCATAAACAAAACACCGCTGTGGTTGAATAAAGGTGCACAGCGGCTCAGTTGTGACTTGTTTCAAACTATTTTTGACAATGTAATAGAACAAAATCAGGCAATAGTGAATAGTCATTTAATATTAACTTCTTGCTTATTTAACTGTTAGATTGAATCAATATCTCATTTACAAACTCCCTTAAAGGAGAAGTCCACTTCCAGAACAAAAATGTACAGATAATGTACTCACCCCCTTGTCATCCAAGATGTTCATGTCTTTCTTTCTTCAGTCGTAAAGAAATTGTGTTTTTTTGAGGAAAACATCTCAGCATTTTTCTCCATATAGTAGACTTCTATGGTGCCCCGAGTTTGAACTTCCAAAATGCAGTTTAAATGCGGCTTCAAATGATCCCAAATGCAGTTGTAAATGATCCCAACCGGGGAAGAAGGGTCTTATCTAGCAAAACAATCAGAAATGATCTGCTTGAACTCTGTTTTTGTTCCGGTTCATGACAGTTAGGGTATGTCGAAAAACTTGCATCTCATGTTCTCCCTCAACTTCAAAATCATCTTATATCACTGTTTTACCATTTTTGTTGAGGGTGCTTGATCTTCTTTGCATGTTCACTTTGCAAAGACTGGGACAGTACTTCTGCAGTGATGTAGGATAATTTTGAAATGATTTTTGAAGTTGAGGGAGAAAATACGATTGGAATTTTTTAAACATACCCTAACTGTCTTGAACCAGAATACACAGAGTTCAGGCAGAGCAAGACAAGACCAGCGTTTTAGATATACATTTTTTAAATAGTATTTTTTTAATGAAAGTAACCGTTAGTTTCGCTAGATAAAACCCTTCCTTCCTCGGCTGGGATCATTTACAACCGCATTTGGGATCGTTTGAAGTCACATTTAAACTGCAGTTTGGAAGTTTAACCTCAGGGCACCATATCAGTCCATTATATGGAGAAAAATGCTGAAATGTTTTCCTCAAAAAACATAATTTCTTTACAACTGAAGAAAGAAAGACATGAACATCTTGGATGACAAGGAGGTGAGCACATCATCTGTAAATTTTTGTTCTGGAAGTGGACTTCTCCTTTAAAAATCATTAAATATTAGTTCATCGCACTCTCACAAAGTTCCATTATAATCAACAAAGCTCTCTACACTGTACAATAAATCTCTTATTTACACTCTCTCTACACTTTATGAAAGGATTCATTAGGTATGTCTGTGATACATTACTCAATGTTGCAAAAACACGTAGAAACTTTTAAAGCTTCCCTCAGCGCAAACATAAATATGCTGACGGGTCAGTCGCACTGGTGCTCCTGAATATTTTTTCATAGTCGCACGTAGTAGTTTTCAAATGTAGAGCCCTGCAGCAGGATGAAGTGAAATGCCTGGTGGCACATCCGAAAAGAATGATGCAATGTTTCCTTACAGACAGTTCAGGACTTGTAAGACGGCATTACAAAAAATGAAGCTGTTCTAAAAGGAAAGGGACCTCTTTTCTATTAGGTCCTTTTTATTAATAAATTATTAGGCATTTGTGTCATTTCACTTTCCTTACTGTATATGATGATTAATAGCAGGCTGTATCTACAGACCTGGAGGAGGGCTGAGCTTGACTCCGTTCTTCAGACTCCACTGTGTTGGGAAAATTCCTGGACTGTCTCTATGACACATGAAAGAGCATTTGCCTCCCTCTTTCTGTGCCTCATCTCTCATATCATCCATTTGCACCAGAAAAAAATGGTCATTAAACACCTGTCAAACACAAACAAACAGGTAAATCAAAAGAGCGTACAGAGCTCAGAGGAAAAGCAGAGTTATATAACTAGTTTTCCTGTTCATCCTGAACTCGGTTATCTGGAATACATCCATGTTTATAGAAAACACCCATCCTTCAGTGTGAAATGACTGACCTTCATGTGTGGTAAAACTGACAAGACTAATTCTTTTGACTCTTCTGAAAGCCTGTTTTTAGTCAACTTTTTATTTTTGGTAAACCCCAAATTAGCACTGAATTTGTCTATTACAGACATTCATAGCACAGTATTATATTAACAGGTCCAAACTGCAACAGTTTAGTGTGTTGAACATTTCAGGGGTGATAACAGCACAGGGGAGGTACGGTCCATTGTGTTACATACCTTCGCCACAGTGGCAGGACTGATGGTGAAAGGAGCTGCTGGGTCCACAGCTTCCAGCTTCATCCCTTCAGTAAAAGAGTGTGGATTGATGGCTGATCTGTCCTGAATGCACAAACAAGTGTATTGTTCATCAATATGACAAAAAATTAAGTAGAAAAAGCATTTTCTCAAGTACATCCAAAGCAAGTCGCTTATCCACACTATTATTATAGCAATCATACCTTGATATGTACACCAGCACAATAAACATTTTCAGAAAAAAATAACACTTAAAAAAAAATACAAACAATAAATGCATAAGAGCAAATGTTATATTATATATATATATATATATATATATATATATATATATATATATATACATATGGGTCATTCCGTGTCAACTCAACCAGATTTTGCTAATATTTTTTCTAAAGAAAGTTAGTGATGAAAACCAAAATATTAAATGCCATTGATGAATATTTACTGAGTAATTCACTATATTGTAGAGGGAGGTCAAAATGGCAATTTTCACCTTAGATTCAGAGTTACGGGGGGTAAAATGACTTCAGAAAGATGGCAGCATCATTATCTTATTTTTACACAGAGATTGTGAGTTCTATTAGTAAAATCTGTTAACTTTGGCAATCTTTGTTTCATTATGTCCCATTGGTGACCATTCAAAAATGGGGAAACAGCACTTTTCAAGTTTTTCTCCAAAGTTTGCATGCCTGTAACTCAAGAAGCATTAAAGAAATCTTAATACCCTTTTAGATGTTGGGTCTTAACAAACTTTCCTTTTGGCATCTTTGTTTTTAATGCCCTGTGAGATTCGGTTCCAGAGATATTAAAATTTTAATATGGCTCCAGGAGTAAATCATTAAAATGTGGACATTTTCAGTGGTCAAAATCCAAATGTGGGTCAGTTTGAAAAAAAATATGATACTTCTTTTCCTTTATTAATAAAGAGCGACTAAGAGTCAACTAATGCATAAAATGAGAGACTACTAGTTAACTAGAAAAATCTTTAGTCGAGGGCAGCCCAAGAAACAAGACGTATACAGCAATAAACAACAAAGTTGCAGTAGCATGCTAAATTGTTGTTGCATGCTTGTAGGGATAGTTCACCCAAAACATTAAAATTACCCCATGATTTACCCACCCTCAAGCCATCCTAGGTGTATATGACTTTCTTCTTTCAGACGAATATATTTGGAATTATATTTAAAAATGTCCTGATTCTTCCAAGCTTTATAATGTCAGTGAATGGGTGTTGAGATTTTGAAGTCCAATAAAGTGCATTCATCCATCATACAAAGTGCTCCACATGGCTCCAGGGGGTTAATAAAGGCCTTCTGAAGCAAATCGATGCATTTATGTAAGAAAAATTTTCAGATTTAAAACTTTATAAACCGTAATCTCTAGCTTCCACTAACTGTTGTAAGCTCGCTGTACACTGATGTAGGCGTAACATAAGGTCCGATGAGAATATGCTAGTCTCTCGTGAATGCGCCTACAACAGTTAGCCGAAGCAGTGTAGAGATTACGGTTTTAAGTTGTAAAAATGTATATTTTTCTTACACAAACGCATTGATTCACTTCAGAAGGCCTTTATTATTTTTTAATATAATTCCGAATGCATTCGTCTGAAAGAAGAAAGTTATATACACCTAGGATGGCTTGAGGGTGGGTAAATCACAATCTTCATTTTTGGGTGAACTATCCCTTTAATTGTAAAAAAAAGATACCTAAATCCAAGCTGACTTTATAATACACTCACTACAAGGACAATCACCCTCGAGTTAATCAACCAGCAATTAAGTGCTTCGCTCAAGGGCAAAAAGGTCACAGTGGATCTCCTTAACTCTCCAGTTTATGGATTGCACCAACAGGGTTCAAACAAGCAATCTTAAGGTCAGAGTCAAGTTCTACCAAATGTGTGGTAGTTACCAGTAGATAGTATTTACTAACCCTGTAAAACTCCTCGTTGATGCTGGAGTCCTGCGCCTGAGATGAGACGGTCTTGTTAACCTCCTCCCATTCAGCTTCTGTGCGCAGGGCGAGCAGAGCTACAAGCAAACACACACAAACACACAATCACCTCTCTGCTGACCACATCACATGTTTATCTTCCACAAGCTAGTGGACTCTGATCTAAGCCCCTGTAAACCCTTCCCCCATCCACCAATCCCTACTATTGATTAGCTCAACTGTAATATGTGGGTCTCCTAGGGTGAAAGTACTTTAGTAGCGCTTACGAGGACAATTCGGGCTCCCTACGTTTTTGTGATGATCTAAACTTCCAGCATGGAACAATTCAGTTGATTTGCACATTAATGGGTCAGGAAGAATCAACTGTGAATCCTGTTGGTTTGGTCTCATCTACAGCAACATGCAGCAACAACAACCTTAAATATCCACATTTATTTCCAGTTTCTGCTTCTGTTTCCATGGTTTTAGCTGCACTGACCACTTACATGCTTCAAATGCTAGCTAGTGCTTGGATGTACTACAGCATTCAGCACATAAACATGAAAACTGCCCATGCTAGTAACAAAATCATACATTGTGTAGTGCATCCTATTTCAAAAATATTAGATACTATGCAACTAATTTAAATTACTAAGAGCTTTTAATTTGATTTCCTCACACCTATAACAGAGATATTTTTAAATGATGAAACCCTCACCCGCTGGTGGTCTAAAGGTGCAGCTGTGCTCCTGTGCCCAGCCCGGCAGATGAAGCAGGGGGTCCAGGTAGAAGACCCACGTGATGGATTGGGTGTCAGGAAGCCCGTCTGTGCCAGCATATCGAACCCGCAAGCGGCCTCCTACGTTCTCCTCAATCACTGCAGACCAAACCGCCCCAGCATCTTGGCAGTCCACTAGCTCGACGTTTAGACCCGGACTTAACAGATCTATAGGATTGCAGCCACGCTGAGCCTACAAACATATAAGCAAAAGATGCACACACACAGATAATGTAATATGTAATATCTTAGCAATAACCATGGACATTTCATTGTTGTGCTACAATCATCAGTTTAAAGACCATAGCTATAACAGTGTGTCATTAATTTATAATTGTATTTTTTTTTAAATACTGTTTGAGGCTCTATTGAGATTCAAATTTAAATGGTCATGCCTTTTCTACCTGATTTTTATTTATTTATTTTTTTTTTTTTCAGTTAACTGCATTTATTAATTATTCTCATTATTTTAATAGTCTTATTTTCTCATCTTAATATTTTGCTTTTGGAATTATACAGCACTTTGGGTTGGTGTGATGTTTTATGTTCATAAAAGAAGTATCTTATACTTACGAAGGCAGCATTTATTTGATCAAAAGTACAGTAAGATACAGTAATGTTGTGAAAATTTGTACAATTTAAATTACAGTTTTTTATTTTTTATATTTGTAATATATTTTTTATTATTTCTTATTGTTTTAAAATGTAACTTATTTGTGTGATGCATTCTTTTTTTTTTTTTCCAAAAGAACAGCATTTATTAGAATTAGAAACAGAAATAGGGGAAAGTCACGCGATATGATTGGACGTGACTGGTTATGTTCGGCTGTGATTGGTTCATGCGATAAATCCCGCCTCTTTAGTTTGTGCATGTTGTGCGTTCGCAAATTAGTCTGAATTAACAGTATAATGGGCGTTAATGGAAAGACTAATTTAAAAAAGTGAGTAAACAACTCACACATTTAGATATAACCACTTTGTTACATTAAAATAACACTTGAAATGGCATTAAAACATGTCTTTTAGATTTTAAAAAGTTATGTATTAACATCTGAACATAAGACATAAGTACACAAATAAAATATACGTGACCCTGGACCACAAAATCAGTCTTAAGTTGCACGGGTATATTTGTAGCAATAGCCAACAATACATTGTATGGGTCAAAATGATGCCAAAAATCATTAGTATATTAAGTAAAGTTAATAAGTAAATGTTCCAATGAAGATGCTTTGTAAATTTCCTACCGTAAATATATCAAAACTTAATTTTTGATTAGTAATATGCGCTGCAAAGAACTTCATTTGGACAACTTTAAAGGTGATTTTCTCAATATTTTGATTTCAGATTTTCAAATAGTTGTATCGCGGCCAAATACTGTCCTATCCTAACAAACCATACATCAATGGAAAGCTTATTTATTCAAAATTTACCCAAAATTTTATGACTGATTTTGTGGTCCAGGGTCACATATTGTTAAAACCGTTACTACCATGAGTTACTATTTTGGAATAAATGTGTTTTAACTTGATGAGATTCATAAAAATGTAAAAATCTAAAATAGAATTGTGTTTTTTTTTTTCCTTTTTCTGATAGTGAAGGTAAGGCTTATTAAACCAAGAAAATGTGAATGGAAAATGAATTTACATTTAAATAAAAAAAAACTTTGAGGACTTTGCCTACTCATATCAGAACACCACTGCAACCACTGACTTGACTTAATTTAAATACATCATGGTACCAGCGTATTTTGCAATAATGAGCTCTCGATACACTTTCTCCTACATTTAAGACAAATCTCTTACCCCTTCCAGCAAACTAGCAGGCACACTGCAGGATTCAGCCAGAGCTTTCTCCAGCAGCGCTTCCCAGTCCTGGTGCTTCTCGCGAACACCTGACCACAAATTCAGAGCATTTTAAGTACACAGCAGATCTTCAGACTCTCCTGCTGACAGATTTATGCCATTCTGCGCTTATGATGGCTTCACCATTGACACAGTATTTCGGTCCATAAGCACAGCTGTCAATAAGGCACAGGCAGCCAGAAGCAAAATGCCAGCAACCATCTGGACTCCCCCACGCCTGTACCTACTGCACTCCACTGGAGGATTTTATTAATAAAAGAAGCTTTAAGTATTAAAACAGGTCTTTTAATAATTTCAGAGGAGTAAAGGCCGTGCCCATCAGCAAGCTGCAAGCTAAATAAAAGCCCCAACACAAACACCCCTCCCCCATTTCCTGAATATGCCCACAAATCGACTGTGAACAACCACCTACAGGAATTAGCACTACGCTGCAAGCAACACAGCACTTGAAGAATATAAAGACATATGCAAATGTGTGGATGATGCGCACAAAGCTTCTCAGAAACGAGAGCATAACCTCTGCAGAGCCCGAATTCAAATCATCTTTACTTAAAAAGCCACATGTTATCTTAAGTGAGTAACTAAATGAAACAATTAAGGGCTAATCATCATATATTAGACAGCAGCACAGTTAAACCACTATGTCACCACAATTCTCTGCTCACCCTCTGGAGGTCTCATCGATCGGCCCTGCTGCTTGCTCCATCCGATCGGGTGCAGGTCAGCGGTCATGATGTCGCACCAAAAGTCGGCACGCCGGTCATCTTGGTAACCCTCATATCGTAACAACAGCAGCTGTCCGCAGGTGGTGATTATTGTGGCCACCCAGTATGCTGTTTCTGATTCAGTACGCACACACACCTCCAGCTTCATACCAGGAGTCAGACCGGTCTCCAGGCCCTGGTCCACCTGCAAAGGAAAAACACTAGTCTGAGCAGATGATCTAAACAGACACACGGCCAGGTGACGCCTGGTAAGTAAACTACAGGGCAGCATGCTGATGGATAACAGTGAAGAGTATAATTTTGGTTTCGCTGGCACTGTTATTTATCTCATATTAGGGCTGCCCGCTAATAGTCAACAAAAAGAGGCTTGGTCGACCAAATTTTTATTAGTCGCTTATTCTCAAAATTCCACAGGATGTGGTGAAACGTTCACCTATCATTCATCAACCTCAAATATGGCTTTTCATCTGAAAGATGAATGTAGTATTAACTTTATATGCCGGCTCAACCTAATGTTAACCTAGAAAAATGTGAGCTATTGAATGGACTGTGCAAAGTGTGCAAGCTGAACAGTAGTGCGCTCAAAGCATGACAGGTGGAGGCGCCGGTGCGCTCACTTGTCCTTAAAATACTCCATCATTTTGATCATACAGATGAAAGTAATACATCTTTTGAATCTCTACATTTATTTGCGTGCACTCACAATAACAACGAAACGTTGCGCTTTTGTAAAATAATTCAAACAAACAGGATGTGCTTTCTGCCGTCTCGGTCTCTGTGAACTTGAGCGTGAAACTTAAAAACTCTGTTAAGTGTCTACTTTTAAATGAACCAATTCAAATAGAAAACAAAAGAAGAGTTCAGATGCAAAAGCCTCTAAATCCATCTGATGTTTTTCTTTAAAATTAGCATCTCTTTCTGGCTACTTTGTATAGGTTTCTATGTAAGTACTGGTACTTCTGATTGGGCCGAGGCTGGAATTTAGCGAGTTCGAAGTAAACGTATTTGATGGACGTATACTGTGTGTCAAGAGCATTCACTCAGGATCATTATCACATTTCTGACTGAGATGGCTTTTGGCTGGTTTTGCATCTGAACTCTTCAAATATTCTCAGATAATGTAATCCGTATGAAATGTGCAAACAAGTGCATCACTACTGTGGTGATAATGAGTCAGTGTCGCTGACTTCATCTCTTAAACTGAACACAAAGAAAAAAAAAATTAAAAAGTTAATGCAGTCTCCTTGCTGTTTTTCCCTGACACATTCATAATTATTATATCTGCCAGAGCACTTATTAGGCTATGTGTAGGCAATTAAAAGCTCATTATTATGATTTATATGGTTTGTTAATAAATGTGCGACTAATAGTTGACTAATGCTTCAAATGAACGACTACTAGTCAACCAGAAAAATCTTTAGTTGAGGGCAGCCCTAGATCATGTACTAATAAAGTTTTTATTAATAATTTCAATTTTTTCAGTTTTTATTTTCTTTTTTAGTTTTGGTTTTACTTTGTGTACTTTTTATTAGTTTTTTTTTTTTTCTATTTATTTTTTAGTTTTAGTTTTGGCAATTTTAGTACTTAAACTTATTTCAGTTAGTTTCATTTATAACATTTATATTTAATTAAATTTTTAAAGGGATAGTTACCCAAAAATTACAATTACCCCATGATTTACTCACCCTCAAGCCATCCTAGGTGTATATGTCTTTCTTCTTTCAGATGAATACTGGAGTTATATTAAAAAACGCCCTGGCTCTTACAAACTTTATAATGGCAGTGAATGGGTGTTGAGATTCCATAGTCCAATAAAGTGCATTCATCCATCATAACAATGCTCCACATGGCTCCGGGGGGTTAATAAAGGCCTTCTGAAGCAAATCGATGTGTTTGTGTCAGAATAATATCTGTATTTAAAACCTTATAAACCGTAATCTCTAATACTGTCGTATGCGTGTTCACAAGAGAGTGGCGTTTCAGCAAATGACGTAGGATGTAGGCGAAGCATAAGCTCCAGTGAGAATACGCTAGTCTCTCAAGAAGCAAGATTTGTTTACAGCAAAGGAAAACCTCTCTTGGGTTATACTGAAATCCTCCAAAATTTTTATTTACAAAGCCTCGCTTATTTTGTGCTCTCCTATGCACTTCCACGTTCGCTGGAACGCCACTCTCTCGTGAACATGCATACGTTAGCATAAACTAGAGATTACAGTTTATAAAATTTTAAATATGGATATTTTTCTTACACAAACACATTGATTCGCATCAGAAGGCCTTTATTACCTAAATGTGGAGCACTTTTTAAGATGGCTAGATGCACTTTACTAGACTTTAAAATCTCAACACCCATTCACTACCACTATAAAGCCTGGCAGAGCCAGGACATTTTTTTAATATAACTCTGATTGTTTTCGTCTGAAAGAAGAAAGTCAAATACACCTAGGATGGCTTGAGGGTGAGTAAATCATGGGGTAGTTTTCAGTTTTGGGTGAACTATCCCTTTAAGCTTTACTCTAATTACTAACAACAATTTTAATAGATTTCATTATAGAAAAATAATTACTGTTTTGAAACAGGTTTCACAAACACTCTCTTGTCTGCCACTACTTCCTCAACCACTTTTTGGGCAACTGTTGCTTGTGAGGATGCACAGACAATCTACAAACTTGTCTTTGCATATTAATTATTTCACACATCAAAAAAAATGACACAACTCACCTTTAAATAATGAAGCATGAACTCAGTGTGAGAAATTAACTTGAGGGGGCAATATTTGCCATATGAAGTTGATTTTCAAGGGCATTTTTTCGCTTTACAAGAGCTTTCTGTCCCTAAACATATAAGCACAATGCATGCCATGCATTTATGTCAAATACTTCATCTGAAATAGATATTTAATGTGAAAAATTATTGCCTATATTACCAGCATTAAATACATTCAGCGACTTTAACAATCTGACAGCTATAGGTCATTCAGTGACCTCTGCAGGCAATAAAACCCACACTAAACCCTAGTATTACAGCATATAGACTATGACGAAAATCATTAAATCAGAGGAACTGACTACAGAGACTACAGTTTAAATACCTGGGAAATTTCAGTCCGTTTCAGTGTATACTTGCCCCATGCCCGGGTTAATTTCTGACCCAGTAAATAAATTCTTTAAGATCTAAATGGTCACTTATTGGTCTTACAGATCCCATGAGAATAGAAATACATCACTAATGCATAGCAGGTAATCGGAGTGTTGATTTCAGAATTTCGCAAATGTAGTAAAGCTGACAGTTTTCTTGTGTGCTTGTTCTCGTGCAATCTAAATTTGCTTTTGTCATCAGACATGAACACAATGTCTCAATTAATTGGGTATTGGAGGATTCAAACCCAATTCTTTTTTAATGAGTCATTAAAAGCACCAGCTCAAACAGAGTCATTAATTTATGAATCATTCCAGTAGCTCTTGCAGCAATAGCAAGGTCATGGGTTTCATTTCCAGTGAATGCATGCACTGATAAAATGTTTACCTTGAATGCAATCTCTCTTTGGATAAAAGTTTCTGCCAAATGCATTAAAATGTAAAATAAATCAGACTACTCTAGCTGTGTGCATCAGTGTAATAGAATAACATGTTTTATCACATTCAAATTTGATTAAAAGCTTTCAGCTTGGTTAAAAAATAATTTATTTTTTTTGGAGATTCGCTACAGCGGTGCAGAACAAACACAGACCGGCCCTGTTTACTCACGTGTTTAAATGCATGATGAGGAACAGAAAGCGCCCCGGTTTCCTCCAGGTAGTCATCCCAGTTAAACTCTGACACATCCTGACCAGAGTCCGCATCTGAAACATTGAACAAGCACTGCAGAGTCTATTCAGCTCTCTCCACACACAGCCTCATCACCTCACATCAAACCATGTCAGCAGAGCGTGAAAGTGAGTGCTGATATATAAATAGTAATAATAGGCAGAAGCTTGCGCAAATTTTCAGGTAACCTTTGTGCAGAAATGTCCAGCGTTCTCTGTCAAGGGCAAACACTGTGGCACTGCAATTTAAATATGTGCAATACGGCTCCCAGTATTGTAATTTTCAGGGTCGAGGGATAGACTATAGTTTTGTTTTTCTTCAATTTATTTAGCAACAGAGCAGAATGAAAGAAAAGAAATAGCTTACCAGACTCCAGCGCCTCAAGGCTCATGTCTGAAGCCCCCGGAGGACAATCAAACAGTTTCTGCATGAATAATAAGGAGGGAAAAAAACAAATGAGAGGAAAACAAAGATATTAGAACTGCAATTAATATAAATGCATTTCTGTAAAAGTACTTGCATGTGTGTGCGAGAGAGAATGAATGTGACAAGACAGGAACATGAGGAGACTTGCACAAGGCACATTTCACACAGCCTAGTTCATTTAAGCAAGTGGGAGGAGGAATCCTCTGTGCGTATCTTCAAAGATAAAAGCCACTTCTGTCACTCAGACTCCCCACATCACCTTTGAGAAGCAAAAATGCACCACAATTCCCAGTATAGCTGGGTAGATTTAAAAATCTCACCTAAACAGCAATGTAAAGGCATATATAGAGTAAAACATTCAGCTACAAACTTAACTAAATAGCCAGAAAAAAACATTTAAACTTCTACATGTAATCTGAAATGTCACCTCAAAAATGCAAAGAGAAAGCAAACGGCTCACAAAGTTGCATTAACTCTGTCTATTCATCCAGAGCTGTCAAGCTGTCTTTGTGAAGGTTGACGTCTCTATTAAAGAGAGTCAGACATTCTCCCTGACAGCCACTGGCGGGCCACGACCCTCCTGCTCTGCTGGGATCAAGTCTTTCAGACCACCCCCCTCCACTCCAGCACCGTCCCAGAGCCCTGGAGCACAGCCCGGGCCACGGACACAATGTACTCGGGGTCACGGTGGTCTCCAATAGGGATTGAAAAGAGCAGCCAGGGCTGTTTAAAAAGCCATGTTGCTGTCCCTCAGTATGATGATCAACTGAACTTACAAAGCATTATGTGAAGAAATTACCCTTACAAAAAAAAAAATACCATGGTAACAACAGTTTTCACTCTCCAATCTCATCAAAATAAAATTACACATATTGTAGCAACTATGACATTTTGGCAGAAACCACACTGGTACTAGGTAGTCATTTTATTTATTTTTTTAATCAGTAAGAAAATATACCGAGATGATGGAGTGCGTAACACTTTGTTTCAATGTCTGTAACTCTAAAACACTTGAAGTGTTTTAGTGCTATGCATCTTAAAATTTGATACAATATTCCAATATTCATCTCTAAACTGTGTAAAATAGTGTCAAGTACCAAGAGGGCTGCTGTTACAATCCACCTACTGATTTTGTGCATGAATTTTCAAAAATTCATTTTCCAAATTCACTAATACTATCCATTAACTATTCCTTTTTCATTGCATTTTAAACATTTTAAATCAAAATGGCAAACATATGAATTTTAAAAAGCAAATAAAATAGCAATGTTGCATATTTTGTTTTTTTTTTTTATAAAATGAAATAAAAAACAAAACGACAGATTCTAAAAGCTTTTAACTATTTAAAGTACACTACACTTTCATTTATTATAGTTTTACAATAGTAAATGTAAAAGAGAACTTCAGATAATGTAGTAACTTTGGTAGTTTGGCAGAAACTATGGTCATTTTTTAAGGTAAAGGTACTGAGATGATATAGGAGAGACTAAGATGTGTAACACTTTTTTTTCAATGCCCGTAACTTTAAAACATGCAATGCATCTTAAACTGTGATACAATATTCCCATACTTGTCTCTAAAATGTGTAAAATTTAATTAGTGACAAATTTTTTAAGGTTATTGAAGGTGCTCTACATTTTCATTTATTTTAGTTTTACGATTGTAAGAGTAAAAGAGACCTACAGATAATGGTGTAACTATGGTAGTTTGGCAGAAACTATGGTAATTTTTTTAAGGTAAAGGTACTGAGATGATATAAGAGAAACTATAGAGTGTAAAGCTTTGTTTCAATGCCCGTAACTTTAAAACACTTCATTTGTGCTATGCATCTTAAACTGTGATACAATACTCCCATATTCATCTCTAAACTGTGTAAAATAGTGTCAAGTACCAGGAGGGCTGCTGTTACAATCACCTCACTAATTTGTGCATGAATTTACTCTTTATTAATTAAAAATTTCTTTTTCAAACTCATTACTACTATCCCCTAACCATTCATTCAACATTGCATTATAAACATTTTAATTCAAAATGGCAAACAAATGGGAAACATCTGAATTTTAAAAAAGCATTTTTAAATGACAAATAAAATAACAGATTCTAAAAGCTTTCAACTATTTGAAGTGCACTACATTTTCATTTTTATAGTTTTACAACAGTAAGTGTAAAAGAGAACTACAGATAATGTAGTAACTAAAGTAGTTTGGCAGAAACTATGGTAATTTTTTAAAATAAAGGTGCTGAAATGATATAGGAGAGACTAGAGAGTGTAACACTCATTGTCTGTAACCTCGTTTTTGCTATGCATCCTGAACTCTGATATAGCATTTTCATATTTGTCTGTTACAAAATTGTTTACATATCTACCACAAGCCCCTATATCATGTTGAAAGAGCATCGTTATTCTTTTTGTTACAAACAACAATTTTGTTTATGAATTTACTGTGGTAATTCAAATGACATGTTCAAAATTATTATTACTATACTTAAAAGCATATGGGAAAAAATTCTAAACTTAAAAAAAAAGCAAATGAAATAACAAGGATGCCTAGTTTAGTCAAAAGTAGAGCAAAAACCTTGAATGTTACATCTATCAAACATGAGAATCTGATTCAGATGATACCACTTCTGTTATTTAACATCCATTAAGCAACATGAAGTCATTCTCTTTATATTTCTTACACAAAAACTTACAACTTCCACCGTCGTGATCATGTATGTCGGTTAAACCGACGGTGTTACAACGTTACACATTAGGGAATGAGGAGACCCCAGGACAGCGGAAATCTATTTCTGGTGTGTCTATGAACCCTCAGCACATTCCTGCCAAACTCTGCCGCTCCATCACTTCAAAACTAAAGACAACTTCCCTCCATTGATCAAGGCCCGTAAATACACACAAACACAAGCGAGTTACAGTAGCGAACACAAACGACTCAAAGCAAAAAAAGACGAAAGGAAGAACATGACAAATGACGCAGTGACCGTTATCACGTGAATTAACCACAGTCAGCTCGTCTAACCATTCAAACCGTTTCTAGCGAACTATTCTGACGCACTGTTGTGGAAATAATTCTGATTAAGAATAATATTTTCTTATCTAATATTCTTGTTTAGATAACTTATCAGTTCAAAAGTCAAATCCACGTTTTTTGTTTTTGAAGATCATCTAATATGTATGAAATATTTTTTTTATCGTATTTTCATGGCAGAACGAAGCCAAATTAGAGCTGGAGTTCTTCACAATAGTGATGGTGACTTACAACACAACTTCTATTATGTAACACGGCTAGAGAATGAAACTGTCATCAATTTCTGAAAGTGTTTGAGGAAGCCTACCATTAAACTTTATCTTTCAAACACGAGTATTACTAAAAACACCGCAAAACAACGTGATTTTCTACAATAAAAATAACGAATCACTGTTATGTATATACAACAGCCAAATAAACGACATTTAAGGGTAGCGATAAACAGAAGCGATAGCTACTATGTAATTTGATTCGTTTTAGTGAGTGTAATTCATAGAATTGTCCAATAAGGGATGATAATAGTTCGCTGCTCGAGCGCAGTGTGTTCGGCTAGCTACATATAACTGGATAATAGCATTTAATACATTCACGCAGATCAGGCAACTTTCATTCCGAAAGACACATCGTGCAATTCAACATTATTAGACGTGAAACATTTTCTCGCCACTGCTTCGCTACGGCTTTTTTTTGTTGATGTGAGTGCGGCTGATTTCATGCACATGCTAAAAACGCCTGTAACCAAGTCAAGTTACTGAAACGTCATAGCTTAAGCAATAGAGCCAGGCACTCATACGAGCGAGCACAAGTCACCTTTTTTTTGGAGACGGGAAAAAAGATGCAGGCAGCGCCAAATCGCTCGTTAGAGCCAAGGTCGAATAGGGCAAAGGGTAAAATACATAAATATTTGGGAATGCATTTCGTTTCTTACCAGTGAGGAGTTTTTCAAGTCGGTTTTAGATGCCGTGTCTTTTTCCGCCTAGTCGTTCACGACCTCATTCCAATATGGCACAAAGTGTGAGTGCGCATGCGCCGCCTCTCGCGCGAGCCTCTCATCCACGAGCCCGGGGATTGATATTTGTTGGCTTTCAGCGATTAAAAAGGCGAACTTGCCACATTTTTCAACACGGTGTTTACAGTGTCCCACCGAAACAGCACTGAAATAACGTTAAAACAGCACTTTTGTTCATTATTAGAGCTTTAACTTGAAATGTGCATAGAGTGAACAATAAAAACGATGGGACGCAATATTAAACGGTTGCTTACAACTGTCAAAACCTGTTCAGGTCTTCACTGCGAGGGGGTTAGCGACTATTCCGGTTTAAGTTATTAGGATGTAAACAATCTATAATGTGGAAGATTTGCCGCCCTGCCTCTCTGGCGTTTTGTTCAGCAAAGTGTTTGTCCTATTGGCTAGAATGTACCATTAAACAGAGCTTAATCTATCGCAACTGCGCCACGCTGAGCAGCCAGTTCCTCTATGTAATTAATCTTTCTGGATCTTTCTATGTGGAAACACGGATTTTACATTCTATATAGGATTCATTCATATATAGAATATTAAAATGATTGATTCAAAAACTTTGTTTTGAACAAAATCTCCCTTTTCCTTTTGGTGTCTGTTTATGTCAACATTTCACAACAGAATCATTTTCACAAGGTTTAAAATAAGAATGAGCTTTGATTACCAGGTCAGGGAATGATATTTGTCCCCATAAACCATAGATAATTTACCCCAGGGCTTATCTCTTGGAAAAAGGAAACAGAAACTAAAAGGCTTTTATTAGTTTACTTTATTTAAAACCTTTGGATAGTCTTTGTTTACACACATATTATCTAATCTTCTACTAATTTATTTACATTTGGATAGAAGTGAGTAAATTTGTCATCATGAATGACTCAAGAAAACTAATTAGTTGTGGAAATTAAAGTATATTACTATACTATAGAGAGTAAAACCATAAAGTTGTATCAAAAATGTAGCATATTTTATTATTTCTATTATGAAATTGTGGCAAAAAAGGAAGCGATAAAAAAAGGGGCATATTTAAAATCTATAGTTTAAAAATGTGAATCAATCAGGTTTTTATTCAAAATGGGTTTCCCGCTGGTCAAACATGTGACCACTGACATGTTTACATGTATTTTTCATCATAAATGACCCGAGAAAACTAATCAGTTGTGGAAATTAAAGTTTACTTATATATAAGTATAACTACTGGGAACTATACAGAGTAAGACCAGAAAGTTGTATCAAAAATGTAGCATTTTATTATTCTTATCATGAAATTGTGGCAAAAAAGGAAGCAATAAAAAAGGGGCCTATCTGTGTTTACTTTGAAATCTACAGTTTTATAATGTGAATCAATCGGGTTTTTATTCAAAATGGGTTTCCCACTGGTCAAACATGTGACCACTGACATGTATTTTTTTTCATCATGAATGACTCGAGAAAACTAATTAGTTGTGCAAATTAAAGTATACTACTATATAAGTATAACTACTGGGAGCTAAACAGAGTAAGACCAGAAAGTTGTAACAAAATGTCACATATCTTATTATTTCTGTCATGAAATTGTGACAAAAAGGAAGTGATAATCAAATAATAGATCTATAGGGATTTGTTTTTAGTTTGAAATTTATATAGTTTTAAAATGTGAATCAATCAGTCTTTTATTCAAAATGGGTTTCCCACTGGTCAAACATGTGACCAATGATATGTTTACATGTATTTTTTGTCATGAATGACCCGAGAAAACTACTATATAAGTATAACTACTGGGAACAATACAGAGTAAGACCAGAAAGAAGTAACAAAAATGTAGCATATTTTATTATTTCTATCAGGAAATTGTGGCAAAATGGAGCGATAATCAAATAATAGATGCACATTTGTTTTTACTTTTAAAATCTGTAATCTTATAATGTGAATCAGCCTTTTATTCAAAGTAAAGGATCTCAAACATGTGACCACTGACATGTTTACGTCTATTTTTCATCAGGAATGACCCAAGAAGAAAACTAAGTGGCTAATGAAAATAGTTGTGGAAATTAAAGTACGTGTTGTATTCCTGATCTCAGTTTACCGTAGCTACAAAGTAAGACCAGAAAGTTGAAAACAAAAATGTAGCATATTTTATTATTTCTATCAGGACGTTGAGGCAAAAAGGAAGCGGTAATGAAATAATACATGCATTTGTTTTTCTGTTAAAATCTGCAGTTTTATAACGTGAATCAGTCTTTTATTCAAAATGGGATCTCAAACGTGACCACTGATATGTTTACATATTGTGAACATGATTTTTAGCCATTTTAATACTATTAATAGATCTTTGAAATGTTTTATTGCACCACATTTGGTAGTTACATCTCTATACTAACATGTTTTACGTGCTTCCTTTCATTAGCTTTGACCCAGACTTCTTTCAAAGGGACAAACTGAAATTAAACAGCTCTGGTCATGTGACTGTTTACACCCGCCATGTAAAAACGTTCACATGCAATCAAGAGAGTCCGCACTTTCATAATAGTTGGCACCTCTGTGTAAAAACACCAATAACTGTTTTTAAACCCCTCAACATCAAAATAAAATTTAGTTACGCAACGATCTGAATTGCTAAAATGCTCCGTAATCTTTAGGTCAAACGAAGCTTTAAACTCATATCCGCTAGATGGCGGTAGTTTCAATCTTTTCAAATTAGTTTAAGCGGCTGTGATGGACGTTTGTGCTCAGCACAAAGTACACCGAACAAACGTCTTCCTGTCAGTTCCTAAGCAAAGTTATCGAAATAACAGTGTCTCTGAACCTTGAAATTATTATGGGATGTTTAAGGTTAAGATTGGGATTTTTGTGGAAGCAATGGTAAAATTTGATGAAGGCGCAAACGCAACGACAATAAAGCAATAAAGTCAATTCAAGTTGAAGAAACCTTTAATGGTGTTGAGTTCGAGAAGTAAATTCAGTAAAAAAAAAAGGAACATTATGACCTCCAGTAACAACAACAATAGTTCAGAACAATATACATATATTGTTATATACAGTATCATACTATATTAAAATACCAACATTAAATAATAGTACATATATTTATACTCTCACCTTCTCAGGAGATGTATATCCTCCACCCATCAATATATTGTACCAATACACTACCTATACAGTACCATAAAGTAACCCTATGTAGAAACAATATGTCTAGCAAGACATTAATATTTCTAGGTTTTCATATTGCAGAGGTTTTAGGTTTACCTACACAAGATTTATAGAACCATAGTGAAACAAAAAACACTATTTTGGGCATGCTGGCAAAATCAGCATCTTAAAACTACAACTTATAATGTAAAACTTGTTTCAGATCAACAAGAAAGGATAGATACAAAAATAAACACCAAATCATCCCACAAACGAACCTTAGTATGAGATTCTATGAATGAAACGTTGTGTGAGGGCAAACAAGGAGGATTCGAGAATGTCAAGAAGGCCACTATTCGATCAAATTGCAAATTCCCAGCATATTATACAGACTACAATATACAGTCCCTTTCTTTTCTAGAAATTTCTAGGTTTCTAGAATCCCTTTTGTCTGTCTGTGTGGATGTATGTATGATAGTAAGGGATTTTTTTAATCATATGAGCATGTGTATACATCTATGTTAGGGATATTACAGTAACAAATATAGTACATCATCAAATAAATTTTTGATTTAAAGTTTTGATCATTGGATTGAAGAAGACATAAATACAGCATTATCTATTTGGATCATCCAGAAGGTATAACAAGTGTAACACTGGTTGAACTCCTGGCTCCTGTAGACCATTTCTGATTGAGTTGGGCAGGTTTAGAGGATCCAGAATGTTTTATTTTTCAATGATGGTTTCCATTTTGGGGTTAATGAAAGAGAAGCCAGCAAAGGCAGTCTGGTCCATGGAGTCTATCAGGTTCTTGTCACCTTGAGAGAGACGGGGCTTCTCGCTGAGGAACTCCCGGTCAAAGTTGCTACAGTCATTGGGGGATTTCTGCAAGTAGAGGAAGAGACGTCAGAAAATACTCCTGAAATCACTTTCAAGATTGTTAAAGAGCTTATATCCTACTTCATTTTTTTTCTGGTGTGACAAGGGTGATTAAAGTGTTCAAAGTGTCAGAAAGAAATCTTCAGTGTCACATGCTCCTTAAAGGGATAGTCCACCCAAAAATGAAACTTCTGTTACTAATTAATCACCCTCATGTCGTTCCAAACCCGTAAGACCTTTATTCATCTTCAGAACACAAATTACAATATTGAGAGATTTCTGACCCTTCATAGACAGCAACGCAACTACCACGTTCAAGGCCCAGAAAGGTTGTTAAGACATCGTTAAAAAAGTCCATGTGACATCAGTGGTTCAACATTAATTTTATGAAGCTACGAGAATACTTTTAGTGTGCAAAGAAGACAAAAATAACAACTTAATTAATCAATTTCTTCTCGTGCCATGACGCATCAAAAAAAAAAATCATCAAAAATAAAACAATTCATAAAAAAATCTTAATTTGTGTTGTGAAGATGAATGAAGGTTTTAGGATTTGGAATGACATGAGGGTGAATAATTATTAATAGAATTTAATTTTTGGGTGAACTATTCTTTTAAGAAATCATTTTAATATGAAAACATTTTTAATTATCATCAATGTTCAAAACATTTGTGCTGTTTAATATTTTTGACAGCATTTAACTGACTTCGAAATGTTTTTGTAAGATTCTAAATCTTAACTGTTACTTTTGATCAATTCAATGCATCCTTACTGAATAAATGCACTAGTTTCCTTAAAGTCTTATTGACCCCAAATTTTTGAAGTTGTGAAGGAATGATCAGGGACCCTGTTAAAAATAAATTTGAGCCACCCTTTCCTAATATTGTGATGGACATGTAGGACATGTAGGAGGTGTAGGTGCTACACACAGCCAAAAAACAACAAGGTTTGTAAGATTTTCCCACTTGTGACTTTTATCATTGGTTCATCAGCAGTTTAGGAATATTAGTATGACGGAATATGACCATGACTGGGCGGGTCAAGTTTCCGAATACATCATACGCTCTGGTGACGTATGCTGTAAATGTGGCAATCTATTCATCAGTCAGTGACTTATTGAATAAACGGTCTACTTGGACTGTGAAAGAAGTTTTGATTCTTTAAAGTTACGGCATTTTTTTCCGTCGTAAACCCAACCCTTATCTCAACAGACTGAGGAAAATGTGATTGCTCATGACATGACACCACCTCTTTAAGAGAGATTTCCTTTAGCGTAATGTCATCATTAGAGCACACATAAGGCAAAGGTTATTGGTTTATCATTAACTTTTTCACAAGTTTTCAGCACTGAACACTGCATGCTAAAACTTTATGACAGATATTTTGCTACTTCCGTTTGTCTCAGAGTACAGCAATATGATATGAAACACAAACAGTCCTTATTTACATTTATTTTCACACTTTGAATCATGCAATGGATTCAATTACAAAATGAATGCATGTAGGTGAAACCTCTCATAAAGGAACACTCCACTTTTTTTTGAAAATAGGCTCATTGTCAGTTGAGTTTTACCGCTTTCGAATCCATTCAGCTGATCTCCGGGCCTGGCGGTAGCACTTTTAGCATAACTTAGCATAGATCATTGAATCTGATTAGGCCCGTTAGCATCTCTCTCAAAAATGACCAAAGAGTTTAGATATTTTCCCTAATTAAAACTTGACTCTTCTGTCGTTACATCGTGTACAAAGACGGACGAAAAAAGAAAAGTTGCGATTTTCTAGGTGGATATGGCTAGGAACTATACTCTCATTTTAGCGTAATAATCAAGAAACTTTTGCGTACCATGGGTGCAGCAGGCGCAATGATCTTACGCAGCCGTCAACTCTGCCGGCTGCAACTCTGCATCTACACAAACTTAGTGCCGGTCACTTTCAGGCGCTGCGTAATATCATTGCGCCTGCTGCACCCACGGTACGGCAGCAAAGTTCCTTGATTATTATGCCGAAAGAGAGTATAGTTCCTAGCCATATCGACCTAGAAAAATCGCACCTTTTAATTTTCCTTAGTACACAATGTAACTACAGAAGAGTCAAGTTTTAAACAGGGAAAATATCGAAACACTTTGGTCATTTTGGGGTTAAAAAGAGGGAGCATATTACTCCTGTCTTACGCTCACTTCATTGGTTGCCTGTTCATTTTAGAGTGGAGTTTAAAATTTTGCTCCTCGTTTTTAAATCTCGAATTGGTTTGGCTCCAACATATTTACGTGAATTACTGACTGAGTATCAACCCACTAGATCCCTTTGGTCTTCCAACCAGGATGTCTTGGTCATTTCTAAGTCGAGGCTTAAGTGTAGGGGAGATCGTGCATTTTGCATGGCTGGCCGCAGGCTTTGGAACGTCTTACCACTCTCTATTAGACAAGCTTCTTCTGTTAATATTTTTAAAACAAGGTTAAAGACATTCCTATTTTCGAAAGCATTTGGCTGATGGGATACTTGTAGAATTTATCGTTTTATTGTTTGCTTGTATGTTGTTTGTTTTTGTTTTTACTGTTTTATTGGAAAGCACATTGGTCAACTGAAGTTGAAATTAATTGTGCTATATAAATAAATGAAAAAAATAAATAAATAAAAAAATTTGAGCTGTTGGTCTAATCAGATTCAATGATCTATGCTAAGCTATGCTAAAAGTGCTACCGCCAGACCCGGAGATCGACTGAATGGATTTGAAAACGGTAAAACTCAACTGTTTAACTCTACGGGAGTTGGACAATGAGCCTATTTTCAAAAAAAGTGGAGTGTTCCTTTAAAGGGATGGTAACATCAATAGCCCTATTTGGACGGGACTAGTTTTACCTGGGGTTGTTAGAGAAATTTCTGTTTCACAGACATACTTCGTGATTTTAAACCCGTCCAAATCTGCCACGTCAGCGTTTTTCCTCACACAACCTCTGTAATAATTCCAGAGCAAATTACCTACTGTTTTTCAGCAAACTCAGCGATCCTCTGAGAAGACTAATCCTGTCTGAATGCGAACATCTGTGATTTCTGACTATATTTTTTTCACAATGCAATTTCTTGTGTGTTTTGGCCAACGTGAATTACTGTAGACGCTCTTACTGTGCGCAATTTTTATATGTTTGGCTCCTGGCAAACAATATAAAAAAAAACAATAATAAAATCAAGAGCCAGATCGCGTAAACTACTGTAATATCAGCGTCAGGTAAGATTACTCATGTTCATTTCTGCACTCAATTACATAATGTTTTAATTAATCATAATGTAAATTTATGTATATATATAAATGAAACAGGGTTTTACTACAAATAAATAAATAAAAATAATGAAATAGTTAAACTAAAGTAACCACTTATTAAGCATATATATATATAAGTCATATAGCTTAATGGTATTTGTAGTAAAACAGACCTCCCACCTGTCCCGTCCGAATTTATACATGAAAATCGCAGACGTCAAGTGAGAAGAATCAAAACTCAAATGTAGTTTAGAAAACTAGTCCTGTCCGAATAGGGCTAAAGACTGACATGGAAGAAAACAAATTGTTGAATAATGTTATTTTTGTTTTCTTAAAGCACAAAAATATTCTTCGAGCTTTATAAAATTATGGTTGAACCACTGATGTCACATGGACTATTTTAATGATGTCCTTAATTTCTTTCTGGGCCTTAACGTGTCAGTTGCGTTGCTGTCTGTGCAGGGTCAGAAAGCTCTTGGATTTAATCAAAAATATCTTAATTTGTGTTCTGAAGATGAACAAAGGTTTACGGGTTTGGAACGACATGGGGGTAAGAAATTAATGACAGAATTTTCATTTTTGAGTGAACTATCCCTTTAATACCACACATAGCAGTATTATTTATATACTTTTATAGTATTTATTAATTTTAGTTTAAGCTTGTCATTTTTATTATACTTCTATTTATCTTTAATTTACTTTTATTTCAGTTGGGGAAGCATTTAAAATTTTATTTTAATTCAGGTTTATATGAGTTAAGGAAAACAATTTTTAATAGTAAATCAAATCAAAATCATAATCATACCACTTTTGGCTTGAATGGGGGAGACACCTCTCGTTTCTCCAGAGCGGGCCAATTAATTGTCTTGAAGAAGGCGTGTCCACGGATATTTCCCACAACACCAAGCCGTCGGGTCGGGTCCCGCTCAAATAGCTGTAAAAAAATGTAAAAGGCACAGATTTTTGACGACTGCAAGGGTAATGTAAATGACTCTATAAAGCATGACTACTGACAGCGTTCATTAAAATAAATCAGACTCACTTTCTCTAGCAGGTCTTTGGCCTCTTTGGTAATCCACCGTGGGTAGTGAGGTACATCCATGCGGATCGACTCAAACAGCTCGTCCTCATCATCGCCCTGGAACGGCGACTGGCCGATCAACATCTCGTAGAGCAGCACGCCGAACGACCACCAGTCCACAGAGAAACTGTATCTCTGTCCCAGCAGGATCTCAGGAGCAATATAATCTGGCGTGCCACAGAACGTGGTTGCTCTGTTTTCTCCAAGCATGTTCTCTTTGCACATCCCAAAGTCTGCAATCTTAATATGTCCATCTTTGTCCAGCATCACATTGTCCAACTTTAAATCTCTAATTAGCGAGAGAAAAAGAGACATGAAGAGTTTGCCTATTTCTGCTAAATTACTTGTATATGATATAAAAATACATACACAATTGAAATATAAAATTGAAAACAGTAATATTGTAATGTTTTTTAAAGAAGTCTCTTCTGCTCACCAAGTACAGCAAAAACAGTAAAATTTAAAAAATATTTTTACTATTTGAAATAACTCTTTTCTATTTGAATATATTTTAAAATGTAATTTATTCCTGTGATTTCAAAGCTGAATTTATAGCATCATTACTCCAGAAAATATATTTTTTAATACATAAAATACAGCAAAAACGGAATTTTCTGCAGCAATGATCCTTCAGAAATCATTTTAATATGTTGCTTTGGTGCTCAAGATACATTTCCTATTATAATTAATGATAAAAACATCTTTCAGGATTTCTTAATGAATAAAAAAGTTTAAAAGAACAGCATTTATTTGAAATAATAAAACTATTAAATAAAAAAAAATCTCACTGACCCAATAAAAAAAAAAAAAGAATAAAGTAGCACAAATCATAAAAATAATCAAAACAAGAGTTTCTTCAAAGCAACTCATTTTACCTGTATATAATGCCTTTAGAGTGAAGGTACTGCAGTCCACAGATGATTTCAGCAGCATAAAACCTATGAGAAAACACAGATTTGACCATAACTCTTGCTGTTTTTTTCACAAAAATCATTATTTCATGATTAAGGATGATAAATATAGCTATGCTACTGTATTGATATCATTTATTCACTCACGTGGCTCTGTACAAATCAAAACGCCCCTTATCCTGAATGTGGAACATTAGATCTCCTCCATTCAGATACTCCATTACAAAGAATAAGTGCTCCTGTTGATAAACACACAAGAGATTACAGTGAGATTGCACATCATTCTAAAGCAAATTACACTTGGTTATATATTTGTGTGAGCCTGTCAAACAAGGAAACTCAAAGCTTATGACAAAGCGATTTCACATAGTACTAAGTATTTTTTGTTATTCTCCTTAGTACATTCCTGGACTGCACAAACATACTGACAGTAAAACAGTAAAGCATTTCCTCAAAGCTGTGATATCACAATATAGCATGTGCTCTCAAACAACCTTTTATTTTGTGTACAGCATTGCATGCCATTCTCATAACGTTTGATGTCGAACTCATTGTACCTCACACATGCCATACAGGCTGATGTGATGATCGAATCCCGACAGTCACGGAAAACCTAGCATGTATGACGGGGTGAACGAGTTCTTCAGCATACATTACGGTAATGATAACAAAGCTTTGTTCATGCTGTAACCATTGGTTTACGTCATTTGACAGAAAGAGATTTTACTTTGCACGACCACATTCCATATTTATCAGTATCTCTAAGTCATTTAAACTTTTAGCAGCACTAAAATAAAAAAACCCGGTAGCATAAACATCTTCAATCTCACCTTTGACCAATTTAATGTTTTACCCAAGTCTAATGGTAGTGTGTGTGTAACACATTATTTGGACGGACGCTCACCTTTGATTGAAAGGTGCAATAGAGGTGTGTGAGGAAAGGGTTTTCCCAGGCTAATGCTAAAACTCTTTTTTCCACCATTGTGCACTCCACGTCATCGTCCATAAGCACCACATCCTTCTTCAGGGCCTTTATTGCAAAATACTCCCCCCTTCCTTTGAGCTCAGCGAGCATCACCTGACAGAACATGGGAATTGTTTAAAGATAGGACTTCATAATAATACAATGCAGAAATCTCTACCCTGTGTGTTTCTTACCTTTCCAAAGCTGCCTTTGCCCAGTACCTTGTGGAACACGAAGTTGGTTATGGAGACGCGGTGTGCGACGGTGCTGCTGGGAGGGGTAGGGGTCATATCGTCCCATAGTTTTCCATACTGAGAGCCTTCTGCTAATATTCATGAACACAAATATACATCAATGCCCACAAATTAATAAACATAAGGTTATAGTAGTTAAATAAAACTAAAGCATTTCTGTTATTTCAAATTGGGTCCCACATCAAGAAATAAGTTTAGTGTACTTATTGTGTTCATATTGTATTGCAAAACACTTTTGCTGCTATGGAGGTGGGATATGAGTAAGGTTAGGGACTGGTTTGGTGGTATGGGTAGGTTTAAGGGTGTTACAGGTATTTTTAAATAATAAATACAATGTAAATACATGTACGTACACAATAAGTGCATTGTGTCAAATTATTAATTTAAATGCATAGTAATTTAAGTAGAAAATTTTTTTGACTTTGATACGATACCAGACTAAAACATCACGATACTACTACTGAACCGATACTATGAAAAAAACATAGAACAACAGAAAAATAATAATAGAAGAATAATAGATGATCCAAATGCAGATCATAGTTATTTTATCTATTAAAACAAAGCATTTCATCCCTCCTTTAAAAAAATAAAATAAACTAATAATAATCACATGCCAGTGCCACTACACAGGATTATGGTGAATAACTAACAAGCTTCAAGGTATGTAGAGATCTTTGCTATATTGGTAAGTTCGCATAAAGGATAAAGCCAAATCTTATTTCATGATATAGTAATTTTATTTCACAACAACAATTTATATCATGACAGTCATTTGTTTTTATTTTATCTTTGTTATTAATAATAAGAACCTAGATGCAGGTAACAAACTAAAGGACAACTACAATAAAACAAAGACTATTCCAAAACAAAGGTTCTATTCCAAAATTCAAAATCCATTTTAATTTTTCTAGACTCTATTTTAATGGTTACATAAAAAAATATTTATCAGAAAGCATGTTTAATTAATTGAAATCATGAAACTTACAGAATTTAACAGCAATTTATTAAAAGTTAAAAAATGTGAAATATGTTTTATTATTTTTCTCAAATTCAGTTTTGTTTGTGAATCTCTGTTTTCCATTCATTTTCCGGATTCTGTTTTAATCGTTTCCCTACATTTTAATAATCAAAAGCATGTCTAATGAATTTATAAAGGATAAACAGATTTGATAAAGAATTAATTTATTATAGGATATTTATTTTTTATTTTAATTTATTTTTTTCAGAAATACTGTGTTGTGTGTATTTACAATTTTCTAGTAAAAAAATTCCGGTTAATATTTTTTTCTGGTAAACATTCCTTAAACATTGTTTTAATAATATTTTTATTAATAGTAGTAGTACTATCTTTACATTAAGTAATAGAAATACGGCTTTTATTAAAATACATTTTCAAAGTACCGGTACTAGTAAAATGCGGAATCGTACCATTTTTAAAAGCAGGGTATCGCGATACTTTTTAAGTACCGGTATATCGTGTAAAACTAATGCATAGTAGTTAAAGTTACGTAATATAAAGTGGAACCAATAAAGGTTAATTGAAAAAATAAATTATACATATATAGATCTACTTTACTAAAACATCCAAATACTAAAACTGAAATAAAAACAAGTAAAAATAAAAACTTTATCGACAATTTAAAAATGAAACAATTACAAAAACACATTAAAACTGCTAAAATGAAAACAAAACATTTAAAAATTTAAAATAATATATAATAAAAATGAAAACTATTTTAAAATATGTACAATAACTATGTAAGTATCTCAAAGATACGAAAATAAAACTGAAACAAGATCATTTTCTTTAGATTTTCATTAGTGGCCACAAAAAGTGAATTTGAGGGGAAGTGATTTCATACATCCACTAAAACAGTGACACCAGCTGCAAAAATGGCTCAGAAATTATAGTGAGAAAAACTATTAATTTGCAGATGCCACTTTAATATCTAGTATCTAATTAAATTAAATTGATGAAAGTTTTAAATGTGACATAATTGTCTAAATATGTTTTGGGGCCTACACTCAAAACAAAATAAAAAAGCTAATCTACTATAAGGTACCAAAGCCAAGGGAAGCAATAACACAGCAGGAAATATGCAGTAATGCAAACTCACCACTAGGGTCCACTGGCACGTTTTTATCTATGCCTTGATAGATTCCAATTTCTGACAGAGTGGGATCTGGACGCTTTGTGGAAGATTTCTAAACACAATCAATGAAATGGAAAGCATGTTAGATTTTGTCAGGAACATTTTATTTCTGGGACACTACCAGTTAAAAGTTTTTGAACAGTCTCTTCTGCTTACCAAGCCTGCATTTATTTGATCCAAAGCACTGCAAAAACAGTAAAATTCTGAAATATTTTTACTTTTTAAAAGAACTGCTTTCTAGTAGAATATATTTTAAAATGTAATTTATTTCTGTGATTTCAAAGCTAAATTTTTCAGCATCATTACTATAGTCACATGATCCTATATATATATATATATATATATATGTATATATATATTTTTTTTAACAGCAAATCAGCATATTAGAATGATGACACTGAAGACTGGAGTAATGATGCTTGAAAATGTAGCTTTGATCACAGGAATAAATTACATTTTAAAATATATTCAAACAGAGAGCAGTTATTTAAAATAGTAAAAATATTTCAAAATATTACTCCTTTTTCTGTATTTTGAATCAAATAAATGCAGGCTTGGTGAGCAGAAGAGACTTCTTTAAAAACAAAACATTAAAAATACAAACAATATAAAACAAAAAATGTTACTGCAAATGTTTTGAAAATAAGCCAAGGCCATCTGGTTGAATCGCTTACCAGGCTAACTTGAGTCAAAGCCTCAGCCAGGAGCTTCTGGTTGATTCCACAAAGGTTGGCAACCTTGGTCTGGCATTTATGATGAATGTTCATAGCACATTCTGCACAAAAAGTTAGTTGCATTAGATATTAACAGATAAGATAAAGAAAAGACAACCATGAACAAAACAACATCTTCCTTACCTTCACACTTGAGGCCCTGTTTGACCATTCCCCACAGCAGACTCCCACAGTGGTCACAGAAGGTCGGGCTCATGTAGTTATGGGTCTTGAAGCGATGTGGCATGTCAATCTTAAAGCGCTCCTTCTGAAACTGCAGACGTACAAAGAGTCCATCAGCACCAGACTGAATCTAAATGCTTGTGGGTACAGATCCCTTTCCAGCAGAGCTCGTTCCTAGCCTCATGGACCCCGCTACTGTAATCGAAGGCTCTCGACCAAACTTTTGATAGTCTCTCCATGCCAGGATGTTGAGCACTGACGTTGGATGTGAAAAGCTAAAACGGCCTGTGGTAAGTTTAGTTACCCCGACAGACGCATTTGCGACACGCCTGCTCTACTTTTATAATGTCACAGCCTTCTATTGATTACTGACAGACTCTGATCCTTGCTCTGTTCGCTATTGGTATTGGAAACAGAAGGACCAGCCCTTTGGAATTGCAAGTCGATGTTCTTTCCTTGAAAAAAAGCCTTGTTAATTCCACCCAAAATGATTAAGGCTAGCATCAGAGAGATGCATATAGTAGCATATTAAGGCATTCAAATAATGCAACTATTTGAGAATCTGAGGGTGCAAAAAAAATCTAAATATTGAGAAAATTGCCTTTAAAGTTGTCCAAGTTAAGTTCTTAGCAATGCATATTACTAATCAAAAATTACATTTTGATACATTTATGGTAGGAAATTTACAAAATATCTTCATGGAACATGATCTTTACTTAATATCCTAATGATTTTTGGCATAAAAGAAAAATCGATCATTTTGACCCATGCAATGTATTCTTGGCTATTGCTACACATATACCCGGGCTACCTAAGACTGGTTTTGTGCTCCAGGGTCACATATATGTTTTTATATCTTGATTTTTGACCCTAAAAGGGCAACGTATCCCCTTAGATATAAACATTCAGAGACTGTTTACAAAAAATGTAAGCATTTAATTCATAAAATTTCAATGCAAACCTAATAAGCTAAACCTAAAAAGCTAAACAGGTAAGTCCCATCCAACATGTATAAATATGTGAACTACATCAACTTCTTAATGGCGGGTGAATTGATTTCCCATTACAAGCGGCCATCTGTGAGCTAAACAAAGAATGTAGAAACGAAGTCACCCTTTCAAAATGAAACCAAGAAACAAGACCTACACTTTCGCTGCTTCTCCCCACAGCTTCTCGTTCAGCTTCACAGCTTTAGGGCTTTAACACCTGTCAGCCCACCTATAAAACTGATTCGGACCTTCTTATGGTCATGATCCCCTTGTTGAAAATCCCAATTAAGTATGTTTCTGTGTCACAGGTTCAGGATACTAATGCTTACCACTGTATCTCGACTATTAGTTGCTGTTCCCGTGCATCTCCCAATAATCTTATCAATGCACTTCTTGTGAATGGCCGCATTGCATTCTGGAAAAGAGCAAAGGTGTAAGGTGTAATGTGCACAAATTACCTTCTAATTAAAGTCCACTTCCAGAACAACAATTTACAGATAATATCCACGATGTTCATGTCTTTCTTTCTTCAGTCGTAAAGAAATTTTTTGAGGAAAACATTTCAGGATTTTTCTCCATATAATGGACTGATATGGTGCCCCGAGTTTGAACTTCCCAAAATGCAGTTTAAATGCGGTTTCAAACGATCCCAAATGCATTTGTAAAATGCATTTGTAAATGATCCTAGCCGAGGAAGAAGGGTCTTATCTAATGAAACGATCCGTCATTTTCATAAAAATAATACAATTTATATACTTTTTAATCTCAAACGCTTGTTTTGTCTTGCTCTTCCCGAACTCTGTTTTTGTTCCGGTTCATGACAGTTAGGGTATGTCGAAAAACTCCCATCTCATGTTCTCCCTCAACTTCAAAATCACCCTATATCGCTGTTTTACCTTTTTTGTTAAGGGTGTTTGATCTTCTTTGCATGTTCACTTTGCAAAGACTGGGTCGGTACTTCTGCAGCGATGTAGGATGATTTTGAAATGATTTTTGAAGTTAAGGGAGAAAATACGATTAGAGTTTTTAGACATACCCTAACTGTCTTGAGCCAGAATACACAGAGTTCCAGCAGAGCAAGACAAGACGAGCGTTTGAGATTAAAAGGTATTTAAAAAAAATGTTTTTATTAAAATAACCGGTCATTCGCTAGATAAGACCTTTCTTCCTCGGCTGGGATCGTTTACAACCGCATTTGGGATCGTTTGAAGCCGCATTTAAACTGCATTTTGCAAGTTATCACACCAGTCCATTATATAGAGAAAAATCCTAAAACAATTTCCTCAAAAAACATAATATGACTGAAGAAAGAAAGACATAAACATCTTAGATGACAAGGGGGTGAGTACATTTTCTGTAAATTATTGTTCTGGAAGTGGACTTCTCCTTTAATTTAATAATACAAAATTAAGAACAGATTTCAAAACAGCCCATTATGTTTAATTTATGTGCCACATAGAAAAATCAGGCCAAAATATATCATTAATTGACTAATTTGTGTTCAACAAACCAACTAACATGTATAATGTGTGCTCTTACTGAGAACCAAATGGGAGTGTCTACAATAGCTGTGAAGATACTTACGCCTACATTTGTAGCCTTGCTTGTTGAGACCCCTGGAATGCAAAAAGAGTGTGTTGGAGTATTGATATTTGTACAAAGCTTGTGATAATGGACTGTTAGTACACAAATTATATAAATTTGAAACTCTTAGACTTCAGAGCACTGATTCTCTCCACACATACTTTTATATAATGTACACAGTGTGAACAAAGCATTAAAGCGCAGCGATCTGTCTCACACAGCACAGGAAGGAGGCAGCCCGAGGGACTCTGCTGAGGCGGCTGAAATATCAGAGGAAAGTCCAAGTGCGCTTGCGCACACAAACACAGATGCTATCCAATACTAGGACTTACAATCACACGCACACACTCAGATTATGCTGCCAGACTCTTCTGGTTGCTTATGATTTCTAGCCTAGTGAGATGCGATTTTGAATCATTTTAGATTTCTAATAGTGATGCACTAATATTTTCTTGCATCCAATGTTAGTCATGTAGACACTGGCTATTTATGATGCATTTTTTCATAAAAAAGTGACTGGATCCAGTCTCCCTGGACTAACCTGTTATAGTATGCCAATTATGGACTATGCGTCATTTTGACTGAGAAGTTCCTTGCTTAAGGGCACATCAGAGCTGCATTGTAATCTCAGTAATTCTTCACTTTCTAGGTCATTCCAATTTGGTATTGAACCCACAACCTTTTGAGATCCCAAACCATTACGCTACCACTATCTATTAACCAGCACTGCTGTTGCTAGTTCTTGGAGTTTGAGATCTGAACAAGCTGGCTGCAGAAATTATGTTATTATGAATCTAACTTTTCCTGTATTGTTTTGCTGTGGAAATGACACCTCAAAAAATCTAAGCAATCAGATTTACAATTTTCACATGGTGGGTTTTAAGACTTGGGCTCTTCTGATCTAGAATCTGCCAACCACCTACAACAGCATCATAGTGGCAAAAAAAGTGATAAAATTCTTCTGAAAAGAAAATCTGGTTATTAAAGGGAGCTTTTACTGTACTGTGCATACAAGCTATTAGACATGGGGAGATGACAGTGTTTCTGTATTTCCATTTGTTTTCTTTAATTATTTTTTAAATGTATACTAACCACACAAACTCCCTGCAGACCGAGCAGAAGGTGGGCTGTTTGAAGAAGGTAGCTGTGAATTCGTGGTTCTTGATAAAGTGAACTTTGGCCTGCTTGATGGCTCCTCTCCTTCTGTTTATTGTGAGGACGCCGTCTTCCTCTTTCCCAGTCATTGAGGACTTTGATTCTGTGAAACAGGTCAAAACAGTGTTTTCTTTTTACTTTACTTCCACATTAATATGAAACTACATTGTTATATGATATTTCACCCAAAGTTAAGTATTGTCAGAACTGTCCAAAATGTAATTTCTGGAATAAATCCTTATGCCTAAGCATTGACTTCACTGGCTTTAATATACTAAACATATTTTATGTGTTGCACAATGACAGTTCTGTTTATGGTGCCTTTAGGATTTTTATAGATCGCTATCCAACGCATTTCCTGCCGAGAGTTACGGAAGTACAAAACTAAACATGGGTTTAGATTGATGGTTTTGCCCTCTTTGTGTTGCCACAATATTTGTGAACAATTATTGTTAAGTTCAAAGACGAGTAATGACAATATCCACTATAATACTATGCTATAATATTTAAAAAAAATGCCAGATGACAGAAAGACGACCAGCATGAAAATATGAGTAAGATTCATGATGAGTAAGCAAAAACAGGACAGATACCAGCTGACAGGACTAAGCTGGTATCTGAGGGTGGTGAGATAATGGGAAAAAAAAGAGATGACTGAATTTAAAGAAACAGGGGAAAACCAGAGTGGACCAAAGGAAAAGCAAAGACAGATACTACTTACAGAAATAGGCCTTCCATAGTTTTAAATTAAGGTTTTAAAAATATTAGTTTTTGCTAAGAAGGACAGAACTTGGATTAGAAAAAGTTCTCTATTCATCTAGTCATCTATTAAAATAGATAAAACAAAAAGGTTTGGGAAAAATACTACTCTTCAAAAACTGAAGGAAATAAATACTTTTATTCAGAAAAGATGCATTAAATTGACCAAAAGTGATTGTACACACTCTTATAAATGTTGTATGTATGTCAGAAAAGATTTTTATTTTAAATCATGATTTCTGAACGATCATGTGATACTGAAGACTAGAGTAGGGTCCTATGAAATCCATTTTATTTTTTTCCAAATTCCGTTTTTTTTCTGTTCTAATTTTTCTTGATTCCATATTTCCATTTAAAATTTTCTATACTCTGTTTTAATGGTTGAATAAAAAAATATTAACCAAAAAGCATGTCTAATTAAATGAAATTATAAAACAAATTTAACCGCAATTTTTTAAAAGTTCAACAAAAAGCACAAGGTCCTATGAACTACGTTTTATTTTTTTCTCAAATTAAGTTTTATTTTTATCAAATGATATTTTTTTCATTAATTTTCTGGGTTCCATTTTATTAGTTTTATTACATTTTAATAATCAAAAGCATTTCTATTTAATTAATTTTATATATAAAAATAATTTATTGTTTATTTTATTTATTTATTTATTTTTCAGAAATACGGTCTTGTGTATTTATGTTTTTCTGGTAAATAATTTCTCGTTAATATTCCTTAAAAATAATGTTTTGTTTTGTTTTTTTTTTTATTTTAAGGGATTTGTAATCGCTTACGTTCACTTTCTTTTTTTTTTTTGTTTTGTTTGTATAACTGTACTGCCTTAATAGTTTCATCTTTTCTACAGCTTAATGTTGAAAAATCAGAAAAAAAGATGCACCGAAGTCTCGATCTGAATCAAATGATTCGCGAACCCGCACCGAAGTTCTGATCAGAATCAAATAATTCGCAATCTGTGTTCCAATCTAAATCAAATGATTCACGATGCATGCTCTAAAGTCCCGATTTGAATCAAATGATTTGCAATATGCAAAGTTCCAATTTAACTCCAATGATTCGCAACTTTTATTTTGATGTGTTGATATAAAGACAAGTTTCTGTTTGTATGTGACATGACAATTCTTCTCAAAAGAAACTGTAAAATGCTCACTAAGTGTCTCTCAGAGCAGTTCTAGAGATTATGTTTAAGTGTTCATGTACTCATATATTGAGGTGACAGAGGCCGAAAACACCTGAGCGTCACCTGAGCGCTTCAGTGTGTGTATAGTAAATAAAACCATGCATCTGCGCTGCTCATTAATTCAGACAGAGACACGCAGAACATGCAGGATTCATATTTAAATAGCCTTTTTGCTACTTAATATTCACAGATACTAGTCCACTTCTCCTTTTGATTTGAGCATACTGACCTACTTTTCATTTATTCAGTTCCATGGCATTCTGCATTATACAATAAATTCCATTTTTATGAATGGATTCCGCAATTCCGTTTACATTTTAGTATCGTGGAAATCATAGGGCCCTACCAGAGTAATGGCTGCTGAAAATTCAGCTTGGTCATTACAGAAATAAAAATTACATTTTAAAATATGATCAAATAGAAACCAGTTATTTTAAAATTGTAATCATTTTTCTAAATACAGGGTTTCTGCAGGTTTTATGAGGGTAAATTTAAGACTTTTTTAGACCTTTTTAAGACCAACTAAAGAAAATTTAAGGAAGGAGTTTGTTTGAGTTTTCCCTCTTTGCTTCACTTTCCTTCGGCTTTAAGTAGCTTGTAAAAGCATTGTGCGCATTTTGCTTTCACTTTTAGATTAGCAGCAACCTAAAGTAACAAAACGAATAAAAATACACCATGTTATATGCCTAATATAAAATAATACCTTATAGTAGGTATATAAAACTGAAAATCAGTAAACACTGTGTAACCAAATAAATAAGAATCGTAGAACGTTTATTAGCAAAACAAATAAGAAAGCTTGGAAGCACAGCATGCACCTTTATGTAACATATATATTTAAAAAAAAATGACAGTTTAAATAAATAAAAATCAGCAAACACTGTAGAACCAAATAAATTTTAAACTTCCACTATCACCTTATATAAATGACAGGCTTTTCAAAATCCAAAATATTTTTAAAACAGGCGCTTGCATTTCGTTTTGAAACTCTTTCGCCATGGTCTTGTCTTTCTCATCTCTCTCTTTTTGTTAGTCTGGTGCGTTTTCCAAAAGCATCATTAGCTAACTATGGTGGTTAGGTCCACTGAACTCTATTAGTAACGACGGAACTTGCGACTATAGTTGGTTTTGGGAAACGCGCCCCAGCTCGACTCATTCTCTTCACGTGATAAATGAAATCTGATCTGTGATGCGAGTGTCGTTCACATTAAGCAGCCGTGTTCAGTTTTAATTGTATTTTCTGTTCTCTAACTGAACTAAATGATTTTTATTACTATAAAAAAAACAAAAAAAACGACAAGTTCTTCTTCGGGTGACTGACAGATGAAGCAGGACATACCGCCATCTACTTTTCAATTCACTTTAACATGAGGAAACAATCCCTCATGAAAATTAATGCCATGATCATATGAATTTAAGACTTTCTGCTCTGATTTAAGACCTTTTCAAGACCCACAGAAACCCTGTAAATATTACAGTTTTTACTGTATTAAAAAAACAGTTATTTTAAAATTGTAATAATATTTAAAAATAACACACCCCAAACTTTTAAATGGTATACACGCTTGCATGTACTCACCTAGATCTGAATCCTCCACGAAAAACTGGACAGACATCATCACCTTTCCAGAAGGCTGCAGGTCGACCCAAAACTCTGCACGACCATTTCCTTTTTTGCAACGCTCGGCAATAACAGAAACCCCGACCGTGGCTTCCGACAAAGCCTCCTCTGCAGTTTTCATCAGGACCACCTGTATGACACGGCCCTCATAGATGTGTGCATCAAATGTGGATTTCCATGCAGGGTACATGGTGGGCTTCCTCTGGACCAGTGTCTTCCCCCGCTCTGGGTGGACAAAAAGAGAAATAAATGCCGATGATATTATAATTCCATTCCAAGTTACCCCATTTAGGCCAAATTCTAAGACAGCACTGCATACTGTTTATCTTTTGTAGAGTAGACAATCTCATAATGTGACTTTTACTTTGCGGAAAGTGTTATGCTCTGTTTAAAAGCCTTACTGACCTGTGCTGAGCGATTCCTTCATCTTGATGGCACAGAACGGCTGCTCTGTCAGAGGGGAAAGGTCTCCCAGTTGATAATCATTGAAGGCAATCCGCAGGAACGGAGCCATGGTGAGAGATCACTCTGCCTACATACAAAAGAAAAAAATGGAAGAAGTTCATAGGTTGATGGAGGTCGGCAGACATCTCTCACTCAGAGAAAATGTTTTTTTTTCTCATAAATGGCAGAAACATCACTTGCTTTGACACAATAGACTTCTAAGCAGAGATAGGCAGTGATAGACAAAGAAATATAATGCAGTATTTTTATAAAAACATGCAAAATACGATATGTGTGACGTAGATATCTGTGAAAATAAAAGGAATGCAGTCTATAAGGAGTAAATAGTTCATCCTGTCTTATATTTAGTACAGAAATAAAGAAATGTATGCACATTTTGTAATGAAAAAATAGAAGTCGAAGAAATATGTGACCATGGACCACAAAACCAGTCTTATGTTGCACGGCTATATTTGTAGCATACATTAGATGGGTTTCATTTTGACAACTTTAAAGGCGACTTTCTCAGTATTTTGATTGTTTTGCACCATCAGATTCTAGATTTTGCAGAAATGTACACTTATGACTGGTTTTGTGGTCCAGGGTCACATATTTTCTATAACAACCTTTGTAAGAACTACTCACAGAACCCTCAAGATTTGTTAAAGTTTCAGCATCATTGCATCAACTTCCTATTGTGAAAAACCAGTACTTGCAAAACTGTGAAATCTACTTTCTGTGTTTATGGTGGTGCTTACACCACTTTCACTGCTGCTGACCAGCTAGTTTTATTTTCCTAATAGGCACAATTGTAGGGTAGAAGCTAAATAATGTGTTATTTTTCATAGCCAAATCATTTTCCAATCCCACCCCTCAGGTAGAACCAGATTCCTGCTGGAATTACTGCAAACACAAAGGCTTACAGAGCTTTGACAGGATTCTGGGGCACATTGGCCAACTGCAGACCTTTACTTGGTTTCACAGTTTAATCACTGGGATTAAGAGTTCAGATACACACTGCACACACATAGAGTGGAAAAGTATAGTTTGTATGTAGTAAATTTGTCACAATATTAAATAAATGCCTTTAGCTGAGACAAAACTTTTAACTTTGTACTTAAATAGTTTCAAATAATTTCTGCAGCACTAACAAGATCAAAATGGACTTGTTTGTTATCAAGCAGGTTTCCTCAGCACTCTACTCATCTGTCATTGGACAGACAAACAGATAGCTCCGCCCCAAATTCAAACCATTGGCTGAATCAGTGTTGCTGTTGTCAGGCAATGCTCAAACAAACAGATCAACGTTTTGAAAGCGCCACAGACAGACTTTTAAATCTGTCACAATATTAAGGAAAAGTCATTAGCTGAGACAAACTTTAAATCTTATACATACTTAAATTGTTTTTAAGCAATTTCTGCAGCACTAACAAAATCAAGATGGACTTGCAAAAATTGTTTGTTATTAAACAGGTTTCCTCACCATTCTACTCATCTGTCATTGGTCAGACAAACAGATAGCTCCGCCCCAAATTCAAACCATTGGTTGAATCATTGTTGCTGTTGTTGAGCAATGCTCAAACAAACAGATTAAAGTTATAAAAGCACCACAGAGCCACAGTGTTTATACTTTTTAGGAAAATCAACCTACAAAATGGCTTATTCATGCTGTAGTTGCACATTAAGTGCTTTAACACTGAAAAAATGGGACACTTTTTAATCTGTCACAATATTAAAGGAAAGCCATTAGCTGAGACAAACTTTTAACCTTGTACTTACTTAAATAGCTTTTAAGCAATTTTGGAGCACTAACAAGATCAAAATGGACTTGCAAAAAATGTTTGTTATCAAACAGATTTCCTCAGAGCTCTACTCATCTGTCATTGGTCAGACAAAGAGATAGCTCCGCCCCAAACTTAAACCATTGGCTGAATCAGTGTTGCTGTCGTCGGGCAATGCTCAAACAAACAGATCAAACTTTTAAAAGCACCACAGAGCCACAGTGTTTATACTTTTCAGGAAAATCTACAAAATGGCTTATTCATGCTGTAGTTGCATATTAAGTGCTTTAACACAAGAACAAAAATGCATAATTTTTAACTTAAAACACTGATATAGCAGCTTTTTTCAACATCTTTATCTCTGCCAAAAAAAAGACAAAATGTAGAGCAGGTGAAGTGGGACCATTTGTGACACCATCCATGAGAGATTAATCGAGATGCATCCATTTGCTGATCTGCCACAGTTTTAGGCCAGCGGCTCCACACCAACAAATGTTGAAACCACTCAGATGAGTGACAATGACTCGTTTGACAGAGGACATTGTATGTGGGCATCTCAGTCAATGAGGTTGATCAATAATACATAGTTATGCCACAAACAAAAATACAGAAGGTTTCATGGGGAAAACTTGTTTTTAAGATAATATGCTCTCCAACACTTGGTGTTCCAAAGCTTAGAAACTGCATGCCCTAAAATTGTCCTTAAATGGTTGGTTTGAGCTAATCTGTGTCAAACACAATATTAAATACTGATACAGAGTAGATTTAGATCATTGCTGAAGGTTGTGTCAGAGCCTTGCTCCACAAATTACATAACCCTCAATGAATTATACCGCCATAAAATGATAAATTGAGATAATTGGAACCAGCTTTAAAAGCTCCCACACAAACTCTCATATACAAAGAGAAAAAAAAATCTGGCAATATTTGTTTTTATCTTCTCCATTCTACATGGTGATTAAGTGTTGCATATTCAAACATGCACAACTAATAGAGAGAGTGAAAAAGATTAAGGATAATCTGGGACCACACACAAATAATATGACTAAAAATGCATTAATATCAACTAATGAAACACTTACTCAGTCAAACATAAACCTCTTACACTCAAAATGCATATGACTACAGAAAAAAATGTTTCCCTGGAGAGAGTGGAAAAAATGAGCCCATGCAGCAAGGGAGGGGATGGAGAGAAAATGAGGAAAAAGTAGAAAGGGGGAGGGAAGAAAGAAAGCATTGAGCAGCATACTGGAAGTTCAACATGCTTGCTAAAAACCCAGACTGTTAGGCTATTCAAATACATGACTGACAGCCTTACTAATCTAGTGCATTACAAATCATGTTTTAAGTATACAGAAAACGCATCATTACTACAAGGTTTCGTCATCGATATTAATATGAAATGAATAAGAGTGTCCGTCTCAACAGCCAATGTGTGTGTATATGTGTGCGAGTCTTTTCAGTAGCCTCAGTTCCCTCGGCGGCCTATTAATCTGTCAAGAGAGGTCACCTCCCTCACACCCAGACCGGTTGCTGCTTAATTAACACACATCCCTCTGGTATGCCTATGTAGACGTGTGGTAATGTGTGCATGGCACTGCATTTAACTCTTTTGATGTTGAAACTGCTAACTGCCATGCTTCTGTGCTAAGCAAATGACATAAATGCGTGCGATTAAGGTAGAAGGATGACGAACAGACAGATTCTTGCTAACACTTACGGCAAAACTTCATCTTTAGCAACACAAAAATGAAGACCAACACATCTGATATAACTCACAGATGCCATTATGTTATTACCACACATGCTGTTGATGTTATAGAGCCTATGAGTTAATGAGTTAACTTGGATTAACTATGATTTCCCCCAAATGGTAAGAAATTAAGGTTTTTGAGGAAAACGTTCCAGGATTTTTCTCCATATAGTAGACTTCAATGGGGATTTAAAGTCCAAATTGCAGTTCCAACGCATCTTCAAAGGACTACACGATCCCAGCTAAACAATCGGTTATTTTCTAAAAAAAATATATAAAATGTATATACTTTTTAATAGGGCTGCACGATAAATCGCATGCGATTGTCAGGCGCGTTTAGTCAGTAAAGCCGGTACTTTACTGACTAAACCGGTAAGCTACGCAAAATCACGCTCACAGATGATAATCGCAGATGAATCGCATTCGATTATGAGCGTGATTTTGCATAGCTTGTCAGTGATTTACGGCTCTGTGTATTAATTGCGGCTACAGCTGAATGCACGTGATGGAGATTTACTACTAATCAAAGTACTGGCTTTACTGACTAAACGCACCTGATAATCGCATACGATTTATCGTGCAGTCCTACTTTTTAACCACAAATGCTCGACTCTGCGTCCATGACTTCACACATTATTTAATCGCATTGGAAAGGTCACACAAGGCGTAGGTGGAAGTACCAACCCAGTGTTTGCAAACTTAACATGCAATAAAAGTCAAACGGCCTTCACAAAAAAGGTAAAACAACACAATGTCGGACGATTTTGAAGTTGGAGGAGAAATTAAGATGGGGCTTTTCGCCCTACGCTACCTTTTTGAACCAGAGTGCACACTCGTAAACTTTCCAAAGTGATTACGTAATGCATAAAGTCGTAGACATGCATTTGTAGAGCTAGTGCAAAATGAGCAACTGTGGTAAAAAAGCATATAAATTTTTACTTTTTTAGAAGGTGACTGATCGTTTCACTAGATAAGACCCTTATTCCTCAGCTGGGATCGTGTGGAGCCCTTTGAAACTGCATTGAAGCTGCAATTTGGACCTTCAACCCATAGATCCCCACTGAAGTTCATTATATGGAGAAAAATCCTGGAACGTTTTCCTCAAAAACCTTCATTTCTTTTCGACAGAAGAAAAAAGACATGAACATCTTGGATGACATGTGGGTGAGTAAATTATCAGGAAATTTTAATTCAAAAGTGAACTAATCCTTGAAGTCAGCTTTTCAGGTGTGCATGCTTCAAAATTAAAAACTCTGGATCAAGCAAACAAAGTTAGTTTATAGCGACCTGTGTGAACCCGCTGAGCTTGAAATAAACCGGACTGGACTTGTTTAGTCAACTCTATCATCTCTAAACATACTCAAGAGTTTGTTCAGCTAGCTTTGTGTAAAAGGTCTCGACCAGCCCGACACAGCAAAACTGACTCAACCAATGGCATAGATTTGGGGCGGCACTTTCAGTTTGGTCAGCCAATAGCAGACTGGGAGGAATGTTCAGGATATCTGAATGAAAACTCATGTTAATGCAAAGTTACACTTATCTTTTTGATTCTTTCTCTCACATATATGTTTATGTACTCATTGAAATAAAGGTAAACATATTGAGCTTTCATTTGAGATACTAAAAACACTGTTATTGATTTTCCTTTTATGATTTTGTAATCGTTCACTGATTTCACCGCTTAAAAATCCATTTTGACCGAAAACATGAATCATTTTCTCACGCTATTGTTTTTGACCTTTCACTGGTTTTATCTATTCTGTTTTTCTTTCTGTGTGATATTAGTCTCAGCTCACACAGGCTGTGTCTGTTCTGGAGATCGCTCTCTGTGGCGGGTGTTTGTGTTCAAGTAATTGGTGAGAATTACAGTGCGTAGTGCCGGCCTTGTACAAAAAGCTTGCTCTGTTCGCTATCCTGCAGCAGACAGCTGCTCTGCTTGCCTTTTTTCTGAACTTCCTACACAGTCTCCAAACTGCTCTCACTCAATACTGGGCTGGAAACATGCACATATATTTCAGATGATCTCATTATAAAACAGATCAAATGGAGACCAGGTTGAAATTTATGAATAGTATAGAGGAAAGCATTTTAACACTGAAAAAACACCCACATTTCTGAACGTAGCATTATGTAGATGTGTTTTTAAGAAAGACACATTCTAACTTAAATTGGTTGTTCCTATTATAGTGTGTAAAAAATGAGTATGCAGCTGCTTTTTCCTTAAAAAGACACTATTGTAGATTTAGAAAGTGCTTTGCACAGCAAAACTTTTCATCACCATGGTCTCCATTTCATGGTATTGTACTCTCCTGCATAATAGGCATGAAAAAGGGTAGCCTGTCACTTTAAGTAGACAACAAAGCAAATAAACAGATTGTGTCAGAAAATGAGACTGGTTATGCTTATGTGTTGAGTGAATGAATGTAAGGAGAATGAAATATGCCAAAAGTACACATTTACAAAGTATGTGAACATGGTGCAGAGAAGTCGAAAGTTTATAAGAAGACAGTCATCGTTCAGAGAACACAACAAAACCTGTTAGTCCGGATGGTGCGGTTGCATTTTTCTATAATCGCTCTCGTGTATGTATATGTATTCATGGAATTACATACAAACAGCTGAACTCACAGTCAGAGTTTAAGGAACCGTGCTGCTGTTTGTACTTTGCTAACATGAAGCAAAATAATGCCCCATCCTCCCAAAATCCCCCTCTGTGCATAGCAGTCTTCATTATACAGTTAAGCAATGTGAAATCCTCACTTTGAAGTCAATAAAAAACAGCATTTGCAATCCATTTCACTTTCGTAATATGGTGTGTCAATGTGAAACAGGATACACAAGAAAAAAAAGGGTTTGACTTGTTTGAGAATTTTTTTGGATCGTAAAAAGTGGCAGGTGAATGGAGGGAAGAGCTAGAAAAATAAGATGGCTTGTTCAGCCAAAAAGAATAGATTTTTTAACATATTTTTAAAAAACGTAAGATTTTTTGATGAATAGAAAGTTGAATGTTTTCATAACGTTATAAACGTCTGTCACTTTTGATTAATTAAATAAGTATTTGCTGAATAAAATTATTCATCCTTTCTGATACCAAACCTTTGATCGGTAGTGTGTTTTTTTCAAGTGAAATTCACATTTAGCAAGTGGGACATCACTTTATCTTATCGATCTAATCTGTGTTAGAATATAAAGAGTAAATCTTACATACCAGAATGGAACCAGACCTGAAGAAATTTCTTTTTAGCTATTAGTTAAAATCATTAACATCAGTGGAATGACATTTCAGAGGAAGACCATGTGAATGATTTAAGAAATTTGTTTGGACTGAATCAATGAATCCAGAATACAAAAGATTCCAGGAATTCTCTCCATTCTTTTTTTCACATCAGGTTTTCACAACCAATTTTTTTTTTCACGATAAATGTAACATTTTTATTTCTTTCAAGTTTAAAGGCATATTTTTGCTACAATGCGAAAGTTGTTCAAAAACAGAGTTAATTGTGGCTTTAAAATATTCTTTATGATCAGAACACGACAAACGCTTCATGTTTTTTGAATTCTTTACACTTTTCCCAGTCATTTTTCCTTAACAAAATAAATATCTTAACAAAAAAAAAAATTCTTAGTTCTGCAGTTTTAATGAGTAATATTGTTTCAAATCAAGAAACAGGTTGCCTGATAATATTAATAACAAAACATTTTTTTGTCTTATAGAAATACATACATTCGATAGTAGCTTGAGTTAGGATGCAGATGTGATTTATGCTCATTATCAAAATCAGTAATATCTGTAAAAATAGAAGCAATCAAAAATGTAATATGGTTTGTATGTATTTGTATAAAAAACAGTAGTCTAAATACATTCAGTATAAATGCATAAACGCTATAACTTAATCACAAAAAATAGACTCTAATTATATTCCATTACTTCTCCTTCAATACAGTTAATACATGTCTACATTAATAATATAACAAAATTCGACACAAATATATCCACATTTCTGACACAATACCAGTTAGTGCTACTACAGTAAATCCGTGGTAAATCATGGCGATTTGTAAATTAAAAAGCCTTCTGACTGTATTGTTGCGCACAGTGTTTCCCGTTTGTCAGCGCTGTTTCAACTGGCTTTAAACCGAGTCATTTGTGCTCTTCACTGAATTCAAGCGCTTCACATTGAATCCCACAGCGCTGTTTAGTGACCTAGACTCATCACGCATCTGCTCTAGTACGTTCGCGCCCTGCCGCCATTTGAACTTTGATCCGAACGGATAAACGGTCCGAGTGGTGCGCTTCAAATGACTAGCGCTCTTTCGTTCCGCCTTTGCTGTATAAACATATATCGAACATTTATCGAACTCTTGTTATCGTTTATCGAGGAAATATATATTGCGCGATAATTATCCTTATCGATTTAGAGCTAGACCAGAGCTGGGTAGATTACTTACAAATTGTAATCCGTTACTGATTCTAAATTACATTACAAAAATTGTAGTATGTAACGTCATCCATTACATTACACATTTTAGGTAATATAATCAGATTACTTTTTGATGAATGTGTTTATCAGTAGTTGATGCAATGTTGAAACAAATGATGTGTCACCACCTGACTAATGACTAATATGTGTGAATGTCCACAAAACGGGACTTTCTGTGTATATAAGCAGTAGACTATTTTAGAAATGAAAATTTTAAAGATTAAAAAAAGAGGAATTAGAGTGAATCAATGAATGATGAATAATTCATTACTATTGTGTGAATAACGTAATCATGCAATCAAAAAATAATAACTGTAGTCTGATTAAGAGTAGTTTAAAATGTAACTTACTCTAATTACAAGCACTTCATTTTTGGAATCTGGTTATGTAATCCAGATTACATGTAATCAGTTACTACCCAGCTCTGCGCATGATGTGGGTGGAAGTACTGACCCAGCGTTCACAAAGCAAGCGTGCAAAGAAAGTCAAACGTTTTTCGTCCTACCCTACCTTTTTGAACCGGAGTACACAGATAACCACGCTTGACCTGATTATGTAATGCATCAAGTCACGGACGCGGTCCACTATATGGAGAAAAATCCTAGAATGTTTTCCTTAAAAACCTTAATTTCTTTTCAACTGAAGAAAGACAGACATCCTGGATGACATAGGGACGAGCAAATTATCAGGAAATTTTTATTCTGGATTTAACTAATTCTTTAAAAAAAGTAAAGTGATGAATTATTTTTATTTCACGTTCGAAGTCTAAATCAAGGGCGCAACCAAGAACAACAACATGTTTGTCATGTTAAAACTGGAAGATCTGGTCTTTTGAGCAAACACAAATAAAAATTTGCATTCCTCGTTTTGCCGAGCGAGATCTAGACTTTGAATTAAATGTCAGCAGGTCAGTTTAATCAGTTACCGACTAGTAGATACAAGCACAAAAATGTAATTGTGTGAGTGTTGCATAACACCAAGCAAAACAATTTCTTCCCTACACATATGTCATAGGGTTACTGGGTTAAAATAACACACATCAAGGAAGCATTTGTGCGCAGAGAGAGTGACAGAGAGCGGTAGAGAAACATGGAGAACGAGAGATCCAGTGACTTCAAGGTCAGATGAGTGCTGAGTGCCATGTGACATTCGTTTTAGTGTAGCATTGATTTCTCACCCCTCTCTTCCCTTAGGCTAAGAAACAAGAGACCCTATGCTTCTGTCTTTCTCTCGCCCGCGCCTATAGCACACACACACGCACAAAAGCACACAATGGTTGGTTAAGGTTAGTGTGGAAAAGCCAATTCCTCTCTGAAACAGGGCTTACTGTGTGACTGACAGTTTGCTTACAAATGTGTGCGTGCGATAATAGGGCTCAAATCCGCTCACGGCAGTGTTTCGGACAAGAATTTTGAGCACACGGATAAATATGTGTGTGTATGTTGGTATGTCGCCCTAAAGGTGAAGCTGAGCTTGCCTCTGTCTGTCTGTGCAATAAGAGCGGTGTCCATTTCTGCCTTGCGCACACTTCACAAAAGCTTCATTAATCCAAGACCAACAGAGAGCGGCCTGTGTGCTCGCTACCATAAAAGTACGCAACAGACCTTTGCTGTTGCTGTGCGTTTGAAAGCAATGAGTAATGACATGTAAAATGTACAGAACGCGAACAATACTTTTGGGTGTTGCACTTCAAGCCTTTTTACAAAACAACAGCTATATTTGTGATTGCCAGAGGCGCTATATGGAAAAAAAACCTCAAAAACAAAGCCGATGATAGGTTTGAATGCTCCTAATGGTGTTTGCTTGTCCTGAGTGTTACAGAAACAACACTGATGTTAACAGACGTGGTGACGGCGCACCATCATCGCTACTTTCTTCTCCCCTGCAGTTTGGTAGATAAATAATTTAGAGGAGGTGCATGTTGTTGATTAAGACCTTTACTAACATGTACCTTCCGACTGAGAACAATGTGTTGATTCGGTTCACTGTACAGGTTGTGGACGTACAGTAGAGGCTGATGACATACAAGCATTCATTATACAATGAAACAAAAGAGACAAACTACTGGAGGCTCTGGTTAAGGTCAAGAACAAAACACCCAGTGAGTGTGTGTGAAAGAGGAAAGAACAAAAAAATGGTGCAATATGGTGGCTTGTGTGTGTGCTTGAAAGGAAAGATTAAAAATGATTATGTCTGTGGTTGGTAAAAAAAAATGGTGCAATGTAGTGTAGACAATCAAAAAAGAGAAGCTCAGCTTCATTACATTTAGAGTCAGGATGCACAATATATCTGCGATCGTACTGGAATTGGCCAATTTTTTTAATGCTCATTATTAGTAGGATTTTTATTTTTTTTATTATTATCTATATTGCTTTTGAAAAAATTAGCTCAAAACGTCTATGCAATACAATCTTTATGTATTACATACGGAAGGGTACTTCCTCTTCTTATTCTTAAAGCCTCTTTATTCACATTTGCAGCTTGATGAATACAAAACGAATTACGCTACCAGTCAAATAAGATTTTTAATGTTCTGCTCACCAAGCCTGCATTTATTTGATCCAAAACAAAGCAAAAGCAGTAATATTGTGAAATATTTTTAGTATTTAAAGTAACCACTTTCCATTTGAATATATTTTAAAATGCAATTTATTCCTGTGATCAAAGCTGAATTTTCAGCATTATTACTCCAGTCTTTAGTGTCACGTGATCCTTCAGAAATCATTTGAATATTATGATTTGCCGTTCAAGAAACATTTATTATTGTTATTATTATACAATATTTTAAAAAGTTGATTAAACTTTTTCAGGATTTTTTGATGAATAGAAAGATCCAAAAATCAGCATTTAACTAAAATAAAAAAGATTTTGTAACATTATATACTATGCCATTTAAAGCTTTGGGAAAGAATTATAGAAATTAATAATTTTATTTAAGAAGGATGCTTTAAATTGATCAAAAGTGATGATAAAGACATTTATAATATTACAAAAGATTTCTATTTTAGATAAATTGTTCTTTTGAACTTTCTATTCATCAAAGAAACCTGAAAAGAATCTACTCAGCTGTTTTCAACAATAATAATAATAAATGTTTTTTTTGAGCAGCCAAGCAGAATATTAGAATGATTTCTTAAAATTCAGCTTTGAAAGCACAGGAATAAATTATACTTTAAAATATAATTTAAACAGAGAGTGTTCTGAATCAAATAAATGCAGGCTTGGTGAGCAGAAGAGACTTCTTTAAAAAACATTAAAAATCTTACTGTATATGGATATGAACAACTGATGAAAGTTAAGTTAAGCACTTAACAAAACTTGAGGTAAAAACAAAACAACAGTAAACTATAAATATAAATGGATGCACTATATTTGAAAAAGTTCACATTTGTTAAATTCTATATTAATGCACCAAATTGTGGCGTTCCTTGGCAACCCCAAAAAACCTACAGCTGTGTCAACACCGGACACATGTGGACACAGGACGCATCAAAACTAATAAAGTTTAACATCAGCCATCATATTGGCTATTGCCAATAATATAAAACAATTATTGTTGTCTATTTGGTGCATGCAAGTGTAATACGGAAATAATCCAAAACATCTGCAATTTATCTAACTATTCTGTAGAAGTGGAAACACCATAAAAAGTAACCTACAATATATCACTTCCCTGCATACTGAGTATGCGCAATGCGCAAAGTTTTTCAGCACACTTTGTTCAAATAGAAACAAAACGAATGAAAATGGCAAAGCATGACTAACTTTACATGTTTTACACATCGAGGCCTACACAGGCTATTCCCCAAGTTCTGTTTGTTTTGAAGGCTGGATGGAGAGACGAACAGTTGACATACTGAATGCTTTGGTAAATACTGTCAGAGAAATTAGTCTGAACTGCAGACAATTCTTTGGAATAGATGCAGCTGACTTAAAGCTATAACAAAAGGGTTCGACTAGCTCAGAAGAGCCTGATTTCGAGGAAATCGACAATATTTTACCACTAGCCTGTGAAGAACTTACTAGCCATAGCGGTAACTATGGAAACCACGATTAAGACGCTTCTGAGACGTTCGTGAAAGCGAATCCGGCGCACTTTTGTTTTCATGTATCTCTTTTAATATGCGAATAAGACATCGTTACGACTAGTTAGTTTCTATCTCTATCTCCATCTCAAAGAACTTGAAAAACAAGACCGTACAGTACAGTAGGCCAACACGTACTGTTTGTTACTAAATGTATATACATTATAAAACGCTGTACAGTTTACAGTATGTAGGAGCTTGAGCGGGATAGAGTTGTCAGTCTGGTCTTTCTATATGTGTTTACATAACTATGGCAGCGCATTCTATGAAACACTGTTGAAAAGTACAGCTGCTGCTGATGCTTCCGCGTATCTGGACAGTGTAACTAGACCGAATAAAAAAACAATTCATTAAGTTTCTTTTCCTCATCGGAACACATTATATTAAACATTTAAACGACTTCCTGTCAAAAAACGCGTCGTTTAGGCTATCTTCCGTTACCAACTGTCTGGAATTGTTTCCATTGAGTCAGATATGGATTTGTTGGATATGTGTCGCTGGATGCTCGCGGCGACCGATAGACAAACATCGAAAATGCGACAAAATCCATTGGTTGTCGGTGGACAACGTGGACGTTTCATGTTATACATGTCTGTCATTTCTACGCTCTCGATAGGCGGATTTATACGCACCCAGATAGAGCCCTAAAAGTGAAAAGTTGCGAGCTCAAAACTTACCAACTTTAAAGTCCGAGAGGTTTCAGCAATTCGTCTCGTATTCTCACCGCTGCTGTGTAAGTTGAGAGCAGAATGAGTGGTGCGGCGTGTTTGAGGAAGTATTTACCCGCTCTGTGCCTGTCTGGGGTTTGACAATACTGGAGGAGTGACGTCGGGCAGGTAGAGAGAGAAAGGGAGAGGGGGAGAAACGTGTGGGAGGTTCTTTCTTTCTTTCTATTTATCTATCTATCTGTCTGTCCATACATGAATCTATTTATTCACCCTCAAATTGTTTCAAACATGATGAGTTTCTTTCTTCTGTTTGGTACCTATCTATCTATCTATCTGGTTCAATAAGTAAATTCATAGTAAAGCAACTAGGTTATCAATTGTGTAATGTTTCATGCATTGATGTGTCAAAGTCTGAGACATCTCTTTATACATATAGATACTCCATGATGTCATAAAGTTCGAGATTCATTATAACTGCACTAACATGGTCATCATTTTGCATGTGTATGGTTCTCATTTAACTGCCCTTGGACTGGTTTATGAATTACCATTGTTGGTAGCTGATCTGGTGCTTTCATTTCCGGGAGGCAGGAGATTCCTGAAGGAAACCTTAGCTTTGGGAACTCCATTCAGTCCCGCCCCACACCTACACAAGGAGAGGGCACAGACAAAACACTTATTGCACACACACACACACACACACACACACACACACAGACGCTTACACATACACAAAGAAGCAGCAGTCACATGATGCTGACTCACAGACAGCCCCACCCCTTCAATCTAGGTCTGTCAGTGGTGTATAAAGCTCTGAGTTTCAGTGTTTCTATATTTAGTATAATTTTCAACGACTCTCTGTTTACTCTGACTGAACATTTTATGTGTAACAAATTAGGTGTGTAAGCTGCAATCCAACAGATACCACTATTATATAAGGTCTGAAGAGTAGTGAGGACTTATTGCGATGGCTGATGATGTGTGGTTTCACTTCTCTTCTGTTTTATAGAACTGCTTCTTGCCAGTTATTCCTTCCTTCTCCTTTGCTGTTTCTCTTTACTCCTTATTTTTTCTCTCCTCTTATCTTACCCCTTTTAATACAATTTATCAGTCTTGCCTCACTTCTCTTTTACTATAACTTCCCTCTTCTATCCCTCTATCTTTAAAGCCAAGTCTGTAATGATGAGTTTTAAATATGTTTGAGAACAGGTTTAGAAAAGTGGTGTTTCTTCGAGGCAGTGTCTCAAAATATTATATAGGAAAAAAATTGTAGTACAAAAACGAAAACGACGGCAATAAAATATAACATTACACAAGTGTATAAATCACTTGTTTTTCTAAAGAAACATTGTCCAATAGCGACACCAGCAAGTAAAGTTACAGCAGAAGTCCAAGTCTCTCTCGCCTCCCCTGAGCCCATTGAGTTTTAACAGACGCCCTAAAGCGTGCCGTGAGTTTGGTGGGGAGTAATTGAGAAAGAATGGAGGAAAGTCACATGAGAGGAGGCAATGCCTCCATTACGATATGATTGGATATGACTGGTTATGTTCGGCTGTGATTGGTTCATCCGATAAATCCCGCCTCTTGTATGTGCGCGTTTCGCGTTTGCGAATCAGTCTGAATTAACAATATAATGGCGTTAATGGGAAGACTAACTTAAATAAGTTAAACAACTCACACACTTAGATATAATCACTTTGTTACGACTTAAAATAGCATGAAAACCTGATCTGTAGGAATTTTTAGTGAGTAATCAGCTTGGTGAAATTTAAAGTAAATCTCCATGTCTGTGACCAATATTTACAGAGCTTTGATGATTGATGATCCGAAAAATTAAAGAATAGTTAAAAGTTAATTATTAAAAAGAACTGCTGAACGTAAGTTCACAAATAAAATATATTGTTTAAATTGTTACTGCCTTGAGTTATTATTTTTATTATTTTGTGCATAACTTGATGAGATTCATACTTGGGTTTAAAAAACAGAATATTGATTACATTGTTAATGTAAAGATCTAAAAAAATAAACTAGAATTTTTGGTAACACTTTCTATGAAGCCCATATTTATAATACATTATTAGGGTATTCTTAAGGCATTATAATGAATGCATAATCCATTATAAAAAAACATAATATGTTGTATCATCTCATGAATATTCATAAGAACAGTTTTAATGTATTATAATATTTACTTACTTGCGGTTATAGCTTTTAAGAGTATGATGAGTTATAACACACAATGAACATGTTACATCCATTTTACAGTAATAGTTACAATTAATTATATTACTCACAGTTATAATGTATTATAAGTCTCATATCTTGCTTTGTTACTTATGTTACTTAAAGCAGACAAAGACCACTTATAAGTAATAATAAGAATAGTAAGTAATATCAGTTTGATTATTTTGATACCCTTTAGACAGCTGGTAATAAGTAACTCTGCAACTACATGTCAACTAGCAGGCATTAGTATTAGTAGTATGTCTGCTAAATATATGCTAACACTTTATGTTGATGGTTCCCCAGCAGACATAATAACTATAAGTAACTTTACATGTAAGTGAATATTCTACCTACCTTAACCTAAGTCTGCTAATACTCTAATGAGAAATACTGTGCAAATCTTAAATAAACAATGTTAAGATATGATATAGTTCATTATATATGAAGTAGATTTATTATGGTGTTTATTGGGTGTTATAAATAATCATACTCTAATTATAAAGGTTGTAACCACAAATATGTATAAATATTACAATGAATTTATTGTTGTTATGATTATTCATGAGATGATATAACATATTACAAGGTTTTTAAAATGCATTATGCATTTATTATAATGCCTTAAAAATACCCTTATAATGTATTATAAATACAGGCTTCATGGAAATTGTTACCGTTTTTTATTTCTCTTTCTGAGAGTGTAAGCAATGTTTATTTATTTAAAATGTGACTGGGATTTCAGTAGACCAACGTACCACTGACACCTTCATATTTTTTGATCACATCTTATTTTACTCTCAGAAGAGGTTATAAACTACTTTTAAAATACCAAAAACAATAACTACCCAAAACTTAAAATTTGCTTAAAACGTGGACGTGTTTGTTTCTTCATTGAAACAGATTTGGAGAAATTTCTCATCACTCATTATCAAAACCCACCAACATGTTTGTTTAGAACTGTTTTGGACTGTTTTTGCTTGTAAATAGTGTGTATGTTTTTCTCATTTCACTGGAGAAAGCAATTTTATGGATGGAAGAGCAGCATTTTAGCCAGAAGCAAGAAGCCAGAAGGTTCAAATGATAGATTTGTTTATTACAAACAAACAGCTTTTCACTTCACAAGATGTTAATTGATGGACTGGAGTGGTGTGGATTACTCGTGGATTATTGTGATGTTTTTATCAGCTGTTTGGACCCATTCACTACTGGCGATTAGCAGTTTGTGAGCAAGTGACGTAATGCTTAATTTCTCCAGAAAAAAAACTACTGATCTTTTCTGTCTCCATCGTAACAGACGTTAACAGGAAAGACTCTAATAGCTATGACTTCCCTGACTTTCCTGCTTAAACTAGTAGCTCACTCTCAGTGAGGCCGATCACTGGGCAGAAGAATGACTGACCGAGGGCGGAGTCAGTGCCAGTTTCCCCACAGAGCCAGCAGTCTGTGAGTAATGACAGGAACCCAGTAGGGAGGAAAGAGGAAACCCCCCATAAAAGAACAATTCGTCTGGTTATCGACTGCTATCTATTCCTCACTCTACTGTATGTCTCACTCGGTTTCTGTCCCTACTGATATCCTTCTGTTACATAAAACTGGCCCTGAAGGAAACAATAGGAATATACGTATGTTGATTATATAACAAACATCTTTAAAGTAAAAATGAGGCTGTGGGATTTCATGTCGGAATGAATGAAGTGATTCTGAGGCAACTAGTACATGAACTGGTTTGTATGTTGTTATACTGTTGTTCTCTACCCAAAGAGACAACAGGAATGTTAATGTACAGACTGTGTTCTCCAAAAGAAAGCTTGATAATGGTGGTGACCTCATGGACACAGCGATAGCACTCTGGAAATCTGCCCTCCCACTGGAGATAAATAGCACATATTCATCTGGCCATGGGTGAGGGCGATGTAAAATCAGGAAATACATACCAAAGGTGCTAATATCCTGGAATACATTAACCTGGTTGGGGAGAACAGCGCTAACAGAAGACTGCCTCTGTTTGTCTGTAAAGAAAAAAGGCTCATTTACCATTCAAATGCATGTATTTCGAACAGGCAAATGGATGAAGGACTCCCAACTCTGAAGTTTGGTAAGTTTTAGTCAGTAATGGAAGTGAAGCTCATTCATGAAACCACAAAAGCCAGGTACTGCTCATGTTTCCCAAGCCTTAATGGATCTTGTGTTTTTCGTGCACATTGTGTTTTAGGTCTTGAGGAACAGAGGAACACCTGTGTGTGGTTAACCTTTGTTTCAGTTTGAAGTTCACTATTCTTGAATTATTCTCAGAATTACTGTAGAACTAAAATATGACCAGTTTATAACACGGCTCAATGAAATTTGTAGCTTTGGGGTTTGCAAAATGATATATAAAACATAGAAGTCTTATTAAAAATGTCAAAATATACATATATAAAATCACGTGTAATCATGCTGTTTGTTCGAACATCATCATGACCGTGATTGCCTATACTCTAATTGCTTTTAAACAAAGATTCAATAAACAAGACGATAATATTGTGTAACTTACATTTTAGATACACTATTTCCAGTTATTTTGTGTATTTCTGACAAAGTCAAAATGCAAAACTGTTGCACGTCTCTGAGCAACACATAGGAGTGGCACTGCTGACATTTTTAACTTAAATTAGTTGCTTCTGGCTAAAATACGAATCCTCTATCTATAATATTGCTTCCCTGCTGAAAATAATCTCATCTGGGAAAGTTTACCCAAAAATGATAATTATATGACTGTCTTCTTTCAGACAAATACAATCAGAGTTGTATTAACAAATGTCCTGGCTTTTCCAAGCTTTATAATGGCAGTGAATGGGTGTTGAGATTTTGAAGTCCACAAAAGTTCATCCATCCATCATGAAAGTATTCCACATGGCTCTGAACTGTTAATAAAGGCCTTCTGAAGTGAATCAATGCGTTTGTTTAAGAAAAATATCTATATTTAAAACTACAGTGGCGGATATGAACATGCTAGTCTCATGAGAACCAAGTTTCGTTTACAGAAAGGGAAAACCAGTCTACTTTTGGCTTATATCGAACTCCTTCGCCATTTTTCTTTCTAAAATACGGCTAAAATACTGCTCTTCCATCCATAAAATTGCTTTCTCCAGTGAAATAGTCATCTTGTCTCAATCAGGAGAAAAACATGCACACTATTTACAAGCAAAAAAAGTCCAAAACAGTTCTAAACAAACATGTTGGTGGGTTTTGATGATGAGTGATGAGAAATTTCTCCAAATCTGTTCCAATTAAGAAACAGATCCTCGTTTTGTACGTCTAATTCATTACTGGTGTTTTGTTTTGTTTTGTTTCTACGCTTCCATGTTCGTCACTTCTCATTGGAGTGTGATGTGGATTATTGTGATGTTTTAATCAGCTGTTTGAACTCTCATTCTGACGGCACCCATTCACTGCAGAGGATCCGTTGGTGAGCAAGTGATGTAATGCTGAATTTCTCCACATCTGTTCTGATGAAGAAATAAACTGTGAGTAAATTTTCATTTCTGGGTGAACTGTTCCTTTAAATGAGGCATGGGCAGTTGTTGAATGTACTAGTTTAATAGTCATAGTACGGACACTTAAAGAAAGTGGAGTCATTAAGGCACCTTGTTCTCCATATGTCCGAACCTGCTTACGAGCTCATTCTTCATGCACCTTCATTTACCAAAACTGACACGCTAACAAAAATACAGTCCCCAGTCTAATAAAATGACATTTTAAGCCATTAAATGCTTAGAATTTATCAATTACTCTTTCATTAGTGGGTCAGGGGAACTCAAGGGAGTGTGGCAACTAGAACAGTCCCATTTCTATCTCACTTTCCTTCTTTAACATCCTTTTTCTCTTTCTTGCCATATCGCTACCTTCTCATTGCCACACTATTGTTATATTCCCTGGATCCTCTTTTTTAGTCTTCGTTCCTGTCGGTTGCTTTCTATCTTCTTTTATATCCTTTGTGTCCTGTCCTGAATGACCTAGACTAATGAAGTCTACTTAGTCTCGACAGCAGACTAGAAACTGTTAACGAAATGTACGCTGATCTGACATCAGTATTGTGCCTTTTTCCTGACGCTGATAGGCTTTATATTCAAGTGTGGAAAACTGATCCCAGATCAGTGTCAACGTTACAGTTTTCAGGGGGCTGACAATAGCACAGTGGACCTCTGTGTCATTAATATTTCAAAGGATGAAAAGAAATAGGGCGAAATGTTTTGTGCTGCCTCTTTTTTCTATCATATCAATTATTTAAGCATTCTGCTGCTTAATCAACCTCTCTTTGGCTGTTGGCCGAAGTGCCACAGACCACTTTGATGAAGCTAATTATCTTAACCTAGTTATATCGCATTACTAGGCTGCAGTTTGATAATAGAGCTCACACTCGGGCAGATTATTGAGATAATGGTGAGACGGATACACATTTGAGTGGAATAAGCACCGTATGTCATTACAGTTAGCTCGTGTTGGTTTCTTGCTAGATTTGAAGGTACGTTTACAATAAAGAAGATAAAACATTGTCATGAAATACGCTTAATTATTAACCAAATATGCTAAAAGCAGTAGGCTAATGGGAAGGAAGTTAAACAGCATCCAAATCTGACCAATTATTTCTATTACTAGCAAATATTTAACTACAGCATAATCACTGTCAAGAAGCGTGACTGGCTATTCTCTGCCTAAGTGTGTGTCGCCCCCTAGAGGCTGTATCTTTTAACCGTTTTAAAGTCTTTTTATACTCCAGTATATTTATTGAATAAGTAATATATTTGTCTTTTATTAAAACATAAGGATTCTGTCTCTCACAAACCAAATATCTAATCATATGAAGCCAAACAATCATATAATCAGTCATTTCTTATGAATCCACTGCGTTTATGGGGAGCTAGACTTTAACTGTAAAATGTAAAATGAAAATGAGCAAGTTGCAGTCCTGCTGGGGAATTTTTGAAAATCTATTGAACAGAAAAAGGCTCAGTAAAAGGAATAGTTTAGCCTAAATAAATAAATAAAATAATAATAATAATTTAGATTTGTCATTATTTACTCACCCTCATGTCATTCCAAACCCGTAAGACTGTATTTAACAATTTCTTCTCTTCCGTGTCAATGGAAGCAGAGCAGTGTTGCCAAGTCCATGATTTTCCCGCAGAATTGGGCTACTTTAACACTGCAGGGGGTTAAAGCTAAATTCGGTTGTCAGTTCACCTTTTACTCCTTAATCGCGCTCTGTACACATAATTTACTAAAATACGGGAGTGACAACCGCATTAATTGACAATTGCATTTACAGAAATTCTATGCAGTATGTACGAAACCGAATTGTTAATGGCGTATTTAAATACATATCAGAAATGTGAATTCTTCTGTATGTGAGATGCAAGAAAATAACAGTGAAAGAAGTATTAATCTTAGCACATTTTGACACGAGGCTAGTGGTGCTCGGTAGCCCTGTGGGTAAAGTGTCAGGGTTGCCAGATCTTCATAGAAAAAACAAACAAGAACAAGCACAAAAAAACACCCTAACGCTTTATTTTTCCCTGTTGAAAAAAACAGCATATGCTGGTTAGGTAGGTTTTGATGCTGGGATGCTGGTTTTAGCTGGTATATGCTAGTCCTTTGCTGGTTTATGCTGGTCATTAGCTGGTCATATGCTGGTCCAGGACCAGCTTAAACCAGCTAAGGACCAACAAAGAGCCAGCATAAACCAGCTAAGGACCAGCTAAAACCAGCATCCCAGCATCAAAACCTACCTAACCAGCATATGCTGTTTTTTTCAACAGGGTTTATAACACCAAAAAAAAAAAAAAAAAGAAAAAAGAAAAAATCATATTTCTCATATCCGCAACAGACCACTTTATTAACTCCATAATGTGCCTAGCTTTATGAGCTAAGACTAAACTACATGCCTAAAAGCGCTTGTAAATATGAGGACATGGCAACACTGCAAGACAATGCTCTCTAAAGCAGCTTTTCGAGCATAAACAAAACACAGCACGTCTATCAGCGGTAGTTTAGTTAAAATCGACGTATGAGTCTTCAGCCAAAAAATGGCAGATATCAAACGGCTAAATCCTTATTCACTCCAGCACGACGCCAAAACGTTGCTATAGTTACAAACGCGGGAGTGACTGCTGTTCCATACACACATGGAACCATAATACAGGATTCACTCCCGCATTTAAATACAGTTGTCACTCCTAAAACTTAAAGTGTGTGATATTTAGCCCCTGGATTGCGAACTTTACCAGAGGAACCCCACCAAAAAACGTGTATTTTTCTTAACAGAGCACGATTTTTAACAGGGGACGCCCTCAAAATGAGATTGGGTTAGTTTTTGGCTAGTTTTGAGTAGCAATTAGCCGCGTTTTGTTGCGAAAACCTGGCAACACTGAAGTAGACGAACGTACACGCATGCGTCACGGTACTCTCGTGAATGCGCGGCAAACACTGACGCGGAAGAGAAGAAATTGTTGAATTAAGTGGTTGTTTTTGTTTTCTATTTTATTTTATTTATTTCTGTTTTAACCATGTCCTTACTATCTTTCTGGCCTTTGAACTTGGTTTTGCTCTCGAGTCAGAAAGCTCTCAGATTTCATCAGAAATATCTTAATTTGTCTTCCGAAGATGAACGAAGATCGGTTTGGAACAACATGAGGGTGAGTAATTAATGACAGAATTTTCACTTTTGGGTGAACTATCCTTTTAATGTAACAGTTCTTTCTAGTGAGATGAATATATACAAACAAAATGCACCTAAACTCATTCAGAAGTGGAGTTTTGATCATTCATGCCATTTATGAACTGGCTTTTCCAAACAAATATTTTGGAAATGATGTGGCTTTAGACAATGGCCTGATTATAAAACTGCTTAAAGCTGATACTGTAAAGCTTATGACACTTCATTATTTTTAATGAAAAGTTCAACCGACACAGATGTTACAATATTTGCATACTGATTTACATTGAGGTTTTTACCAAATGTGGCCTTCAAATGCATTCGAGGTGGTGCATACAACCATCCTTACATAAAATTACCACAGTAACCATAGTTTCATATACCTTAGTTATTAATAACGATGTTATTATACCTAATGCGTATGCATATAGGACCATGTATATGTTTTTATTGTGATGTTTTTGATGTCAATGGTGGCTAAAATCATATTAGCACAACTTCACTGTAGTAACAATAACTGTAGTGATATTCCAGCGAAAACAATTGTTGCCATGGTGACGTCTGTAAGGGAACAGATCAGCTTGGGGACCACGGTAAAATAACTACCAAACATGAGGAGAAAAATGAATCACAGCAGATGATAGCAATATCTTAACACAGCTGCAAATTAAATATATTACACTGAATTGTAAAATGTACAGCTCGCTTCATTTAGGCTATACAATTCTGTATCAAATCCAAATGTAAATATATATCACATGATGTCATTTGTATATAAAACATGGATTTTTTTTTTCTTTTTTGATATCTGAGGTGGTAGGATAGACCATGCTAAACAATTACCTGTTAAACGAACAATATATTGTCTATAACAAGCCTCACATTCATTCAAACTATAACAAATTCCTTAATTTATTTTGTCAATTTTACATCAGTGTATAAAATGACAGCACTGAATTATATCTGCATATAGAAAGGTAGTTACAGTTTCTAAAAAAGGAACATTCTCATTCTCCTTTATTCGACACAGATGAGTAGTTTCACAACACCTGAGCTTCACTGAACTGCACTGTTTACATATGGCACTTTTTTAATGAGTCTGTGAAGTAGGTGAGGCATAGCGCTCGTCCTGGGACAGCACAAACACCAAGCTTGACGTGCCTTGTGTGACTCTGTCTTTAATTTCAGCAGCCAAAAAGAAGATAAAGATAAAAAAACGAAGGTATTCGTGGTGTGGTTCCGCTGGTTTCTCAGGCACAGGTGACTCTGATGTCATAGGTTTAAGCCCGTAATGGGTTTAGCTGTCTGGGGAATCCTGCCGTCATCTGGGCAGATAGCTGGATACTATAACACCGTGGCCTCTTCCATTGCATTTACCCACCTGCAAAATAACAGGGTCGTTTCTTTATCATAATTCAGAGGATTTCAATTGCAAATCATTATCTCTTTTCATGATCTCTTTTCTCTAAAGGTGTGCAGCAGCTTGTGTGTCATACCTGCGTGCAGTATGCTGGTCGTCTGCTCTGAAGGTGTAATACAGTGTTTTTTTATGGTACAGCTGGAAAACGTTGTCTTTGTCTTCTCCTTCTGATCGATCCGACAGCTTCACAGTAAAACCCTGCAGTGGAAGACTTTCTGATGCCACTTTATCCTGCAGACACAGAGACAGAAAACAGAGACAGAGAGAGAAAGAGGTTAAATGTGTGCCGGGTTTGTGCTATAGTTTGGTACTAAAAAGTATTATCATTTTGCATATTTCAGTACCTGACCCAGACAAAAATGTGTATTTATTCAGCACAGTTCTGCTAATGTGACATAAAAGTTCTTCAAGTAGATTCATCAAATATGTTCAACGAATTGACCTTATAATTGTTTCGTTCTGTAATTTATCCATAACATTAGGGCCCTATGAAATCAGTTTTATTTTTTCCCAATCAGAAAGCATGTCTAATTAATTGAGATAATGAAACTTAAACAATTTAACAGCAATTTATTAAAAGTTTAACAAAACAATTTTTTAGGGCTCTGTATAATCTGATAGATTTTTTCTCCCAATTTTTTCTGTTTTAATTTTTCTGGATTCCATTTTTCCCATTTAAATTTTTCTAAACTCTGTTTTAACGGTTAGATTAAAAAATATTAATCAAAAAGCATGTCTAATAAATTTTTACACATTTTTACAGCAATTTATGAAAAGTTTAACAATATTTTCATTTTATGGCCCTATGAAATCCGTTTTATTTCTTCCTAAATTCAGTGTTTTTATTTTTTTCCCCCAATTTTTTTTCCGCTTTAATTTTTCTAGACTGTTTCAATGTTTACATTAAATTTTCTTAATCAAAAAGCATTTCTAATTAATTGAGATTATGAAACTTACATACTTTAACAGGAATTTAATAAAAGTTTAACAAAAATGTAGTTTTTATGTCCCTATGAAATCCATTTTATTTTTTCCCAAATTTGTTTTATTTTTTCCATTTTTTTCCGTTTTAATTTTTCTGGGTTCCATTATTTTTTTTTGTCCATTTTTTCTTGTTTAAATTTTTCTAAACTCTTTTTAGAAAGTTTTTCTTTTGTAACGGTTAGATTAAAAAATATTAATCAAAAAGCATGTCTAAATTACATTTTTATGTCCCTATGAAATCCATTTCATTTTTTCCCAAATTTGTTTTATTTTTTCCAATTTTTCTGGGTTCCATTATTTTCTGTTTCAATTTTTCTAAACTGTTTCAATGTTTACATTACATTTTTTTAAATCAAAAAGCATGTCTAATTAATTGAGATCACAAAATGCACACAATTTAACAGCAATTAATTAAAGGTTTAACCAACTGTGAAATCTGTTTTATTTTTCCCAAATTCCTTTTTCCCCCCAGTTTTTTCTATTTTAATTTTTCTGGATTCCGTTTTTTTTTTTTTTTTTTCGTTTTAATTTTTCTAGACTGTTTCAGTGTTTACATTAAATTTTCTTAATCAAAAAGCATGTCTGATTAATTAAGATCATGAAACTTACACAATTTAACAGCAATTTATTAAAAGTTTAACAAAAATGAAATTTTTTATGGCCCTATGAATTTTATTTTATCCAAAATTTGACAAATTCCGTAATATTCCGCGTCATAAATTCTATTTTCATGACTGGATTCCATGGTTCTGTCCATTCACATTGTGGAAATCATCACAGGGCCCTACAGACTTCTTTCAAAAACGTTAAAAATCTTTTGAATGGTTGTGTAATGGAAAAATGAATCCATTAACATGTTAACAATATGAAGTGGTATTCTTCAATTTGTATTCTGATGTGTGTATGCATGCGTGAGTGTTTGTTTGTGTGTAATCTAGTGTCTGTGCTGGTGTGGGAGACTCTGGGTCCCCTCACCTCTCGTGCTTTAAAGGTGTAGAGCACCTTGTCTTTGAGCAGAAACCACAGCCTCTTCCACTTCCTTTTGCTCTTTTTGCGTCTTTGCAGACTGCCACTCATAGTGGATCCCTCTGCACCCACAGATACCTGCACACACACATTACTTTAAGTAATTATGTTTTTGGGTTAGACATAAAAATAACTGATTAAAACAATCCCCATGTGAACGTGAGCGTTTATGTGTGTACCTGTGTGAGAGGTGAGGAGCTCTTTCTGTTCCTCCACAGGCTGGGCGGCTGTAGGCTCTGGAACACGGCAGAGAGAGGCCTGCTGGCCCTGTTTGTGCGTGGACTGGCGCTCCCACATGATCCTGGAACATTTCCACCTACATACACATCATACACTGACATGAACTACACAGCTGTTGTGTTGAATTGTGCATTGTTTTGTTTAAACAATCAATTGCAGACGAATATTGAAAAAATAACAAAAATAAATTCTCGTGTTGTTCCATTCCCGCCTAACCTTCGTTCATCTTCGCAACCAGAGGCGATCCTAGGATTTTCATTTTAGGGGGGCTCAGCCCCCAATGAGGGTATAATAACAAAAAATAAATAATTAAATGTATAAATAAATAAAATAAAAAATGTTTGACTAATAGGGGTGGTATACGATACTTACTGCAATATTCCACTGTATTATATAGATAGGTGTAACATTTGAGTTCTGAATAAGCCAAATACAAGTCTTTCTGATCTCACACAGACACCTTTTTACTTTACAAATACAAAATTTTACTGTTTGCATTTCTAGTACAAGCCTCTTTCCTTAGCTGAAGTATGCAAACCTCTTTGCCACATGCACTAGAGACTATTGGAAGATAAATTTTCAAATTAAAATGGCAACATGATTGTTTTATAAAGTATGCGTTTATGTGCTTTATGTTCGCTGGTGAAAACAGCTGTGGTGTGATGAGGGGTGAACGATTGCTCCCCCATGATATTTTATATACTGTATTTAAACTGCACAGATGCAGAGATTATAACAATCTATCGATAAACACAGACCTTGTCATTTGTTTTTTGCTCTGCGCCACCGCTGTCTGCGGATTGAAGAACGCGCTGAAAGAAAGACGGGGAGAAGTCGATCGAAGTCTGCCGCAATTTTGATATGAAATTTAAAGGGGACTAGGGATGCACCGACTTTTTCCAGTACTCGCCCGATACCGATACTTTTATTTTTGGTACTTGCCGATTCCGAGTACCGATACCGATATTGTTAAATTTAACCAGTAAATTTGTAAAATATTGGGTACCGAAACTAAAGTAATATATATAATGTTAGTTGGTTAACTTCATTTATCAAATAGATACAGTCAAACCAAAATTTATTCAGATACCTTTTTCTCACATTATCAGACAACATTTTTCACATTATCACATTATCATAAACTGTGTCCTGCACCCACTAGAAAAATAAATAAATAAATAAAAAATTAGGTGGTGTATATCTGGTGTCTGAATAATTTTTGGTTTGACTATATATCCCTTAGTTATTTTTATTTTTACACTTAATTATGCCCATTAAAATATGTTTTGTCACTTTCACTGTTCAATTATTTATTTATTTTTTTTGCTCTATTGTACATTTAATTTAATAGAATTAATCTGCTCCGCTGCAGCGGCTCAGTACTGTAATCACGCATTTTGTTGTAATGCAGGGAACCACTCGTCATGAATCTCCTAACTCTGATATTTTCTGAAATAGAAGTCGCATTTTTTCATCTCAAACATGCTGCTATTTGGGCTTTAATCTAATGAGATTCAAATAATGCAGAAACACTCATGAAGCAAGCAAAACATGCGCAACCCGCTCAAGTACAGTACAGCCTAGCGCATTTCACACTGACTGCTAGTTTCACTTTTGCCGTCGTGTATGCTTAAGGTTTAAAATAAATGATATTTTATAGTGAATACCCCTATAAATTTTGTTTTATATTTACGAATTTATTTTAATCCAGATGATGCGTGTGCCAAGTAAGCAAATATCAATAAAGATCACGCAACAAAAGTGTGCGCTCTCTCTCTTTCTCTTTGTCGCTCTCTCTCTACCGTTAAATAACTTGTGCATTGCTTTACTTACTTGTTTTTGACATATCCAACCAAACTACAAACTTTCCAGTTATGTCAAGGTAGGATCTTAACTCGACAAGCACGCTCATCTTCGTGGGCGTGCTGAATCCACTCTGCGTGCTTCAAATCAGCTCGTGTGCACCAGCTATACAGCCGTTAATACTGAATGTTTAACATTATATTATTTGCATACATATACTTCCTAGACATTCTTAATCTCTAATGACTCCATTCTGGTGTCTGTTGTTCTGTTGTCCATGTTTCTTTGCCTAAATACGCACTTGTCACGTGCTGTGTGGTATCGGCGTTTGGTATCGGGGCATTTTAACGAGTACGAGTACGAGTACAGGGGCTCAGTATCGGACCCAATACTGATACAGGTATCGGTGCATCCCTAAAGGGGACTGAGGTGATCACGAATTCGTGTACAGTTTATGGAGCTAATCGCAAATTTTTAGGGGGGTTGAGTAGTCAGTTATAGCCCCCCTAAAAATGGCCTAAGGACGCCTGTGTTCACAACACAAATTAAGATATTTTTTATGAAATCTGAGAGCTTTCTGACCCTGCATAGACACGTTCAAGGCCCAGAAAGGTAGTGAGGACATCATTAAAATAGTCTATGTAAGATCAGTAGTTCAACCTTAATTTCATGAAGCTACAAGAATACTTTTTGTGTGCAAAAAAAACAAAAATAACGACTTCATTCAATAATTGGGTCATTCTATAATTGTGGGTACATCTCATGTCTGTGAAGTATATTTTTAATATATTTTCATCAATATAAAGCCCTGATGCTTAATTTTCTAGTACACAATTATATTTTTCCCAAAATTTTGTTCAAAAATGATGTTCATATCACATACAATCCTGGTATTCAGCAGTCGGATTTTGTAAAGTTGCTCATTCTACTTTGCATTTAAGCATGAAAATTACCTCAAATATAAACTTATTTCATAGTTTTGCCTTCAGTTAGATTAGGTTGTCAAGACATTTGGGTGTACGCTTCAAAAATAGTAAGTGTTTATTGTGATATAACTTGTGTGTCTGAAAATCCATTGTCAACTAAGTTACCCACTTGAACCCCCCCCCCCCCCAAAAAGGAATAGTTTGTCCCATTCTCGCATAATTTGTACAGTGTGATGATATTTCCTCTAGAAGCACATGGATGAAACACTAGAAGTGATGTTCTCTCTCTTTCCCCTAATATTGGTTAAACTAGCAAACCTGTGTCAAGAGTGGATTAATTGACTGTCAACAGTGTTACACAAGTATTACTGCTGCAAATTTTTACAAGACAATTTAACTAAAACGTATGTTTTGTTTGTGAAAATATATTTCTAAACATACCATATACTCAGTAGTTCTAGGTTTCCATGTTGAGTATAGGCCCAAAACACTTAAAATGTCAACTAAGTTACATGTCAACTATGTTACCCAGTAAAGGTAACATGGTGGACAGTCACAGCAGCAAACATAGATGGTATTTTATGCACATATTTCTACAGATCACCTTTATTTATATAGCACTTTATACAATATAGATTGTTTCACAGCAGCTAAGGTCATGTTTGGGTTTTTGGGAAACTGGAAAACTTTTTTCTTCACATCGTCAAATTCTGAATGTTCCCCTAATTATAGAATGACCCAATTTCTTCTCTTCCGTGGCAGTCTTTGATGCAAAGGGATAGAAAAAAGGCAGAATTGTGAGTTTATATCTCACAATTGCGAGTGTATATCATGTAATTCTGAGAAAAAAGTCAGAATAAAGAGTTTATATCTAGCAATTAAGAGTTTACATCTCACCATTGCAAGTTTATATCACGCAATTCTGAGAAAAAAGTCGGAATTGCGTGATTTTAAACTCGCAATTCTGATAAAAGTCGCAGTTCTGAGAAATATTCACATTTTTTCTCAGACTTTATAACACTTAAGAATTAAGTCAGAATTGTGAGTTTATATCTTAGTATAGTAGTAATTCTGAAAAAAAAAAAAATCAGAATTAAGAGTTTGTATCTGTGAGATGCAAACTAGCATTTGCTAGAAAAAAGTCATAATTGCACATTTTCACCTTGCAATTCTGACTTTGTTTCACGCAGTTGCGAGTTTTTATTCCACTATTCTGACTTTATAACTCACAAATGTGAGTTTGTATCATGCAGTTCTGAGAAATAAAGTCAGAACTGCGAGATATAAACTCACAATTCTGAATTTTTTTAACACTTAACAATCAAGTCAGAATTAAGAGGAATTTGACGCACAATCATGATAGTACCAAAGATGAACAAAGGTCTTACAGGTTTGGAACGACATGTGAATAATTAATGACAGAGTCTTCATTTTTGGGTGAACTATCCCTTTAAATTGCATAAGACTGTTTAAAGTCTGTTTAATTTTGGAGTATTTTGCTCTTACCTCTCTTTCTGAGCTCGGCATAGCAATGGTCACAAACTTTAGCCATTCTGTCCTTCAGGTACTTTAGAGGATACCTGTTCCTTGAGCAGGAACGACACACAACCTAAAAACAGATAAACACAGCTCAGATGAATAATAAAATTACTGGCAAAAAGAAAAGAGATGCAATGTCTATATCCTAATATTTAGTATACACTAGCGTTTAAACAATTTGGGGTTAGTTTTATTCAGCAAGGCTATATTAAAGGGTCACTTTACCCAAAAATGAAAATTCCGTCATTAATTACTCACCCTCATGTCTTAACAAATCCATAAGACCTTTGTGCATCTTCAGAACACAAATTAAAGGTAGTAAAATTAAGTATGAACCACTGATGTCACATGGACTATTCTAACGACGTCTTTACTACCTTTCTGGGCCTTGAACGTGTCTGTTGCATTGCTGTCTATGCAGGGTCAGAAAGCTCTTGCATTTAATCAAAAATATCTTAATTTGTGTTCCGAAGATGAATGAAGGTCTTACGAGTTTGGAACGACATGAGGGTGAGCAATTCATTTTTGGGTGAACTATCCCTTTAAGAATATCAGACATGTCCCTCCATTGGCGCAGATGCTTTACCTTTCCACAAGCGTTGCAGTGATGCCGTCGCAGGGTTATGCTGAAATCTGACGTGCAGTTCATGCACATCATCACATGTGACACAGGAACTAGAACAGGAGCAGCCTCTCCCAGAGACATCCATAATTTCTCTCTCGCCTGGAAACATGTAAAATGATGCCAAATTTCATTATTTAGGTTCATTAATATTCAATACTAATGCTGTAAACTTCATGATGATTGTTGGTTTGATAACTAGACAATATATTTTTGTAAGCTGTGTCCTCTCACCTCACTAGAGCAGCTGAAGGTATTGAGGCCTGCGGCGTGATCCGCTATAGCCCGGCTCAGCGTGTGGAACCAGTCCTCTCTCTCACCTACAGAACTATCAGAGACAGAAAGAAGCCGTGCTTGAAGAGATTCTATGACAGTGGATGTCAGCACATACACATGCAAACCATTATGGAAGTGCTCAGTACCTTGCTGAAAGGGTGATGGTAACATCGCTGACTTCTATCCTGAGCGTGTTGAGCACATTATCTATGATAGGTTTACTGACCTAAAGACACATATAAACACATATAAACACTGCTCAATTCTTGATTATAGAATGTAAATCAGACCTAATCTAATCTGTTTTGCATGGAAGCCACTGAATACTAAATTAATAAACGTAATTGCGACTTTTTATTTCACAATTCTGACTTTATTTCTTGGAATTGCATGACACAAACTAGCAATTGTGAGGAAAAACTCCGAATTAGAGATTTAAACTAAATTCTGAGAAAGTCAGAATTGCGAGATATAAACTCACAATTTACCTTTTTTTCATAGAATAGCGAGTTTGTAACATGCAAGTTAAGAATTAATTCAGAATTGAGAGAACATAGTCTTTTTTTCCACTTAGAACTGGACTTTATAACCCACAATTGCAAGTGAGAAAAAAGACAGAATTATGAGATACAAACTAGCATTTGCTAGAAAAAAAGACAGAATTGCACATTTTTATCTTATTAAAGCTCGCAATTCTGATAAAGTCGCAGTTCTGAGAAATAAAGTCAGAATTGCGAGATATAAATTGAATTCTGAATATAAACAATTCTGGATTTTTAGAATTAAGAAGAAAAAAGCCAGAATTGTGAGTTTATATCATGTAATTCTGAGAAAAAAGTCAGCATTAAGAGTTTATATATGTGAGATGCAAGCTAGCATTTGCTAGAAAAAAGTTATATCCCACTATTTTGACTTTATAACTTGCAATTTTACTTGCAGTTTATATCACACAATTTTGAGAAGTCGGAACTGCAAGATATAAACTCTGAAATTCTGAATTTTTTTCTCAGACTTTATAACACTTAAGAATTAAATCAGAATTGTGAGTTTATATCATGTAATTCTGAGAACGAAAGTCAGAATTAAGAGTTTATATCTCACAAAGAGTTTATATTGTGTAACTGAGAAAAAAGTCTGAATTGCAAGTTTATATCTCACAATTCTGATGTAATATCTTAAAATTGCAAGTTTATATCATGCAATTCTAAGAAAAAAGTCAGAATTGTTAGTTTATATCTTGCAATTCTGACTTCATAGCTTGCAATTGTGAGTTTATATCATGCAATTCTGAAAAATAAAGTCAGAATTGCGAGATATAAACTCACAATTCAGAATTTTTTTCTCAGACTTTATAATACTTAAGAATTAAGTCAGAACAGTGAGGTATAAATTCGATATTCTGAGAGCATAGTCTTTTTTCAACTTCAATTGCAAGTTTATATCTTACAAACAAAAAGTCAGAATTGTAAGATACATAGTTTGCACGCAAACTCAGAATTGCACGTTTTTACCTTGCAATTTCTCAGAATTGTGAGTAGTTTTGCTTCCTAGTTGGTTAACCAAAAAACAAAATGAATCTGCTGAGAGATGCTGATGCCTTACCTTCATTCCACTTAGAGTCAGTGTGTTCTTCAGCCTGTATTTACCATCCTGCTGAGGGTATGTGTACAGCATCACGTCATTCATCTGCAACACACGCACAAACATGTTTACTATCTAAATAGAAACATTGTTTTTATATACAACTAATTATAAATACTATTACCTAACCCTAAAGAGCACCCTAAATGTTCTAAATTTTTACAAGTGAAAAAAAAAAAATCTTTATTGTAATACTGTTTTTACAAATTACATTTTTACAGGTACGCATATGCATACATACCTTTATACAGTACACAACTACATACACAATTTTAAAAAACATGAGTGCATAGAGCACTTCATTATTCAATGCGTTAACTATTTAGGTTAGAAATTTTAATTATTTATTATTATTATAATTATTAATATCATTATTACAACTATAGACAATACTACTACTACTACTACTAATGGTAACATTTATCATAATATATTTAAATTATTTAAACCTAAAACAGAATGTGAGCAAAAGTAAAAGGAATGCTCACTCTATCAGATTTATGTCAACCACAAGTAGGCAGTAAATTTTTTTTACATTTTCACACATCTATCCCTGCCCCAGTAAATTTAAATTTACAGATTTAAATGATTTAATTATAACTATAAGTACCATTATTATTACTATTGAATAGAACTATATAAATGTACACTACTTAAACTCCTAAACATTAGTATGAGCAGAAGAAATAGTGAAGGTTGCCTTCTGTTATGTTTATGTTCACCACAAGGAGGCGGTAAAGGGTTTAATAAAAAGGCACTGTCTACAACAATATTCAAAGCCCCCACCATGCTTTTGTAATTTTAATGGAATTAGGAGTGACAGTATATGAAAATAATGCTACAGTGCCTTAGTTATACATGTTAAATGTCCTTCTATAGTAACAGTAAATTCGGCCTAATCTAAACTTATAGTACGTACATGATGTTAAATATTTTACTCAGTGCTACTTTTTTATCTTGAGGCCCCCTTGTGGGCCCCCCAACCCCCTGGTTAAAAACAACTGCTTTAAATAGCTCTGACATGATCTCATTTATTCCTGTCTGCTCAATGCACATTCTTCCACAAGTGTAACACATTCAGTTCAGTACCCAAGAAAGCAATTCACACGTTCGATACAATAGGTTGTGCTTGATAAAAAAAAGTTTATGTGATATTTTCTGCTTTGCTTCGGTCCTGACAATGAAGTAGTTAAGAACACCAACTCACGCCCACAAACAGGCTAGCCCTACACTTCAAACTATTGTGTTTGCTCGACATATATAGCTCCAAACAAAAGTAGTGACATCATCAGACATGCAATGTGCGTGCCCCAAACATCCGCAGTTCACAGGCCGCGTCCAGGAATTCAGCCAGGACGCTTCTGAGAAAGGCTTTTTGGGTGGAGGCAGCAGGACAGAGACAACAAAAACATCAACACCAACAGCCACAACAACCCTCAAACAACTGAGAACATAATGGACACAACAATATTGTCTTTAACCAAAATACTGTCAATTTTCATGTCTCCCATGAGACTGGACCTCGGTGAAGAAAGCGACAAATAACGTAAGTGTCCTACGCAAGACTTCCATAGCGATCTGATACGATTATAGTAGCCACAAAAAAACATGCCCTGATTACACTTCAACACAACTCTGCTAAACTAGCATTGCATGATATTTGTGATCATTTCTTGTCCAGTTCAGCTCATGAATGAACTCGATCATGACTTTTGCAGTTGTTCATGATTACTGGATAATGATTCTTTATAGGGATTTCTGGGACAGATTTTTTATGTCAGATAAAATTTGTTGAAATTAATAATTATAAGAATTAATACTTTCATATTTTTTAATTCAGACTTTTTCAGGTCTGTAAATCCAACATTGTTATTTATCTTGATTTTTTTTTATTTAATTTTCAGTAGTTTTAGCACATCAACTTAACCTATTTTATTTCAGTTAGTTGCCAAGATAACATTTGTAATATTCATTTAAGTTTTTCATGTGATATTTATATTGTAGTTTGTAGTTCATATTTACTTTAATTAACATACACTACCAGTCGAAAGTTTCCGATTTTTTGTTTTTTAAAGAAGTCAATTCTGCTCACCCAGCCTGCGTTTATTTGATCCAAAGTGCAGCAAAAACAGTAACATTTTGAAATATTTTTATTATTTAAAAGAACTGCTTTCTATTTGAATATATTTCAAAATGTAATTTATTCCTGTGATCAAAGCTGAATTTTCAGCATCATAAAATTTTCAACTCCAGTCTTCTAATCATTCTAATATGATGATTTGCTGTTCAAGAAACATCTATACAATATCAATATTTAAAACAGTTGAGTACATTTTTTCAGCATTTATCTGATCAGCATTTATCTGAAATAAAAAGCTTTTATAACATTAAACACTATATCATTTAAAAGGAATTATAGAAATCAATACTTTTATTTAGCAAGGATGCTTTATCAAAAGTGATGATAGACATTTATAATGTTACAAAAGATTTCTATTTCAGATAAATGCTGTTCTTCTGAACTTTCTATTCATCAAAGAAACCTTCTACTCAGATGTTTTCAACATAATAATAATAATAAATGTTTTCTGAGCAGCAAATCAGAATATTAGAATGATTTCTGAAGGATCATGTGACTGGAGTAATGATGCTAAAAATTCAGCTTTAAAATCACAGGAATAAGTTACATTTCACAATATATTCAAATAGAAAGCATTTATTTTAAATAGTAAAAATATTTCAGTATTTTACTGTTTTTGCTGTACTTTGGATCAAATAAATGCAGGCTTGGTGAGCAGAAGAGACTTCTTTAAAAAACATGAAAAATCTTACAGTTCAAAAACTTTTGACAGGTAGTGTACATGATTTTAAAGTTTTAGTTTTAGTTAACAATAACAACATGGTCTAAATCACAAAATTAAAATTCACTTGTTTTCCATGATCTCAGTGATCACAATGTATTTCTAAACCCGAGACAGTCCTTCAAAGATATTGCATGCTTTGACTGTAACTGTTGTAGAGCAGAAGTGGTAGATCAGTACTGGCAGTGATGGGTTGTTTTGACAGAGGAACTGGCCCTCAGGCATCAGTGTGTGAATGATGGTTGGTGGGATTTTTCGAGCCGATTCGCTTGTTACTCAATAAATTAAATCTGGGTCTCTAGGAGTCATCGTTACCAGGGGACCCTCTGACATCATCATATCACATCCAACCAGTGCTGGCCTCTACGACATCAGTCACAAGCTCTCATAAAGAAAAACACCAGTCAGAGCTTGATCGATTCAGAGAGGAAAGAGAGCAGGAAGGAGAGAATGACAGCAGGAGAAGATGAAGAAAGATCCCAGAATCTAGGGTCTTCAGAGCCATGAGTGTCACAATATCAGAAAAGCTTCTTGTATGTATGTATACACGGTCCAAAATTAACATTTGTCAAATGGCAGTTTCAAATTGAAACCGATTTCAAATCAAATGCATAGTAGGCTACAAACCGCCTTGCACCTCTAACAACTTTAACCTCAGAGAAAATGTGCCAATGTGAAAAATTAGCTTATTTAGTACTTAGTACTGAGTAGCCGTGTGGAGTACTTTAATGATGGATGGATGCACTTTATTGGACTTCAAAATCTCAACACCCATTCACTGCCATTATAAAGTAGAGCCAGGAAAATTTTTAATATATCTGCAAATGTATTCGCCTGAAAGAAAAAAGTCCTATACATCTAGGACGGCTTGAGGTTGAGTAAATCATGGGGTAATTTTCATTTTTGGGTGAACTATCCCTTTAAGATCTTCAGAAAACCATGCAAGTGGAAGTAACAGAGCAAATGCACTTCAATGACTCTACACAGGTAAACAACTAAACTGACTGCTCAGCCTAATGTTTTTAGTGTTGTTTTTCAGCTGTGGTGGCTCTGTGTTGTTGATCTGTTGTTCTCTGGGCCTAGTCTTTAGTGTGTTGTCAGAACAGTCCCAACACAGGAAGCTGGCATCCAATGACCTACAGCAGACATCCTGAGAGGAAGTACGACCCTCGAAAACAAGAGTGCTATAAAGGGGTGGGGGTAGCCTTGTGCTACAGCTAATGTGGCCTCCAGTGTCTGGTGAACAGTTATGGCACATATAAACCAGCTCACTTACTCTCTAGGAAACAGGCTGCCTTTTTGAATGATCAAATATCAGTGATACACAGATATTCCTGTCTATAACTATTCAGTACCCAAGAGAGCAATATGTGACCCTGAACCACAAAACCAGTCTTAAGCAGCACGGGTATATTTAAAGCAATAGCCCACAATACATTGTATGAGTCAAAATTAACGCTTTTTCTTTTATGCCAAAAATCATTAGGATATTAAGTAAAGATTATGTTCCATGAATATATTTTGTACATTTCCTGCCGACATATATCAAAACTTAATTTTTGATTAGTAATATGCATTGCTAAGAACTTCATTTGGACAACTTTAAAAGCGATTTTCTCAATATTTAGATTTTTTTGCACCCTCAGATTCCAGATTTTCCAATATTGTTGTATCCTGACAAACCATACATCAATGGAAAGCTTATTTATTCAGCAGATGATGTATAAATCTCAGTTTCACAAAACTGACCCTTATGACTGGATTTTGTGGTCCAGGTTCACATATAAGCACCTTTATATTAAACTGAATATGTCAGACAGCTAGCTGTAAACATGTTAACTTTAACTAAACCCAAATAAAAGTAAATAAACCCACTTTAGCATACTTATAAAAAGAGTACTTATTGTGAGAATAATATACTTTAAAAGAATATTCTTAAGTGCAAATTGACTGTTATGTTTCAGACATTTAATTGTCAGTTGCAATTAAATGAAAATGCATTAAAATATAAATTATATTAAAAGCAATCAGTTGAACTTTAAAGTCAGTGCTTTTCTTAAACACTTAAGTATATCTTTAAACGAAACTTCATATTTAGTTCTTGAAATATGCTCAGTGCACTGCCTAATGTACTGAAAAGCATTTATAATTAAATAAATAATCTTCACTTTCTATTGAAACTTATCATATATTTAAATATATTTGTAATTTCACATTTGTAATAAAGTTGCAATTTAGTGTTTCATAATATTTTAGTGCTGTCAAACGATAAATCGCGATTAATCGCATACAAAATAAAAGTTTGAGTTTGCATAATATATGTATGTGTATTGTGTGTAATTATTATGCATATATAAATACAAACACATTTAAAAAATATTTACAAGTTTATTTATTATAATTTTTATAGAATTTATATTATAAATTAATAAAATATTTTGTACATAAATAACCTATTTCTCTTAAATATGAACATTAATTTGTGTTTATTTATATATACATAATTACAAACAGTTCACACACACATATTAGACAAACTCAAACTTTTATTTTGTATGTGATTAATGACAATTAATCGTTTAATTAATTTAATATTGAATAACAAATTACAATTAAAATCATAATGAAGGACATTACCCTTATGTTAGTCAACCCATCAAAATAAATGTACTTTTTATGATAAAGATTATTAAAACATAATGATTTAACTTTTCAAAAGTTTACTTGATTTACATGCACTTAAGTGGCCTTTTTCATTAATATTTAATTAATTTTATATTATCTATTAGTACAGTTTTTTTAAATATACTTGAAGCACACTTCAAGTGTGCATTTAATTGAATTAAGCACACTGCGAGTAGAAAGAAGCATGACAAAATACCAGGAAGAGGTGTCTGGGCTGCCTGCTTTTCCGTGAGACCTTCATCAGAGTGCCCTCCTTGACAAAAACCTGCAAAACACACAGGTGCAAGAGGCCAGGTGAGTTATGAGTAAGGGTGTTATTCACCTAAACCTTTGATGTCTAATAACTGTTACTGATCTTTCAGGTTTTACTGCCCATAAAAACAGTAATAAACTACAAACATGAAACTGAATTTACCCTTCCTGGTTGGAGAAGGTCTCTTTTCCCTCTCACGCTGTAGTCGATGTGCACTAAGCGAAGCAGGTTCTCCTGCAATTGCGATAGAGGAGGAATGAGAAACAGAACTAGAAAATCAGTGTTTATTTCTTATCTGTGGATGAGAAAAAGGAAGCGCTGTTCAGAAATGAATAACAGTACAAATAGAAGGTCTGTCTGTGACCATGTGTATGTGCTTGGAGATGCCTCTGTGTCTGGCTGATTTCACACTACTCTCTTTGTTTCTGGACACCTGGGACACTTTGATGACATCACATCCCCTCACTCCTTTTTCATCATGCATCAACAATACAGCACGCTCTCTCACACAGAAACAACTCACCCCGTGTTTTAGATTGTCATTAACCTGGTCTGCGACCTCTGACACGATTACCAGCGCAGCTGTCGATAAAAAGGTGCAGTCACAAGCACAATTAGTGTTTTCACAGTTGAAACATTGTGTGAGAGAGAGACGGAGACAACAATACCTTGTGTGTCTTCATACTCTTTTGAATCCGGAGAGAGGTTGTTTAAGTAGTCTGGAAAGAATGAGATGAATTCCAAATGACTAAATAGCTTCTACTTCACCATTTCATAACACTCTCAAACAATCTTATATTTTATGTACAAGATCCAACATACAGTTCATTATTTAGAGTTAATTTTTACCCCCAACCTCAAAGTCATTGGCAGCCTTTGTATGGTGGAATTTAATCATTAGGGCTCATAAAGTGACAAATCACTCACGAGTGAAATACCATCAATCAAAAAGTGAACACCAGGACTGCAAGTCAGCAATAAAAACAATAATTTTACACCTACTGTCAGATTATGTCCATAAAGTGTTGAGAAGGTAGTTTTATTATTTAATTACTGTATTTCCTGTGCAGTTTGATTAAATATGGACTCTTTGACACTTTTGTTCATATACATGTACTTCCAACAGATACAGAACCCAAAAATGCACACGTAGAATTTTAGAATTATTTCTATACTATTATAATATAATATTTATTCAGATTTTCAACGTTTTATTTTTAAACTTTCAGTTTTCATTTTAGTTTAAGTTTTCATTATTTTGCCATTATGTTAATATTTTTGCTTTTATTTATTTTTATTTCATTTTTTTAGAATTTTATTACTTAAGTTTTTAAATTTATATTATTTCAGTTATTTGTCAAGGCAACATTTTTTTGTGTTTATTGTTTACATATATGTATATATATTTATTTCAGCTTTATTAATAAATGTATGATTTGATAATTAGTAGGGATATAATGATATTATCAATATCGTCATGTTGCGATAGCAAAACTGTCTCGATATTATCATGGTCACATGATGATATGAAATGATAGGTCTTCCAGGCAGGTGTAGTTTTTAACATAAAACATAAAAGGTCTTTAAAGTTGTGTTTTGGCCCATTATGTTTGGCACAGTATCTGTCAAATGAACTAAAACTGAAAGTGCAATACGGCTTAATCCCTTTATCAAGTCTGTCTTCCCTGCACATTTCAAAGTGAAGTGCGCCCTTCGTTCAGGCGATCAGCTTGTGATCCGGTGTTTTCCGTGCCTCAACGACTCCATTCACAGTGAATGCAGTGAACTCGTTTACTGCATGTGCTGTGAGTATAGCGCACGTTTGGGAATGCAACGGCCACCAGTTATGCTTTATTTTCACGGCAGATGATTACAGCATTTCACTAGATTTGTAGTAAGACGTGTTTTTGTAGGCATGTTTTCACTGAAGCTGGAGTTTTCTTCAAAACAAAAGCTCTACTGTCGTTTCCATCAAAACAAAAGCTTAAAAGTGCAGTATGAATTGCTGACAGCTAGCGGTTTAAATGGATAACATTACTGCAGTCCAAATTCAAATCGTCTCTTTCAAGTGTAGAAATTAGGAAAGAAGTATTGTAATTTCCCTACTGTAGTGTAAAGCAAAAATAATACACCTATGAAATATTCATTTTTAATTATTTTGCAGTGCAGTTGTTTTAAAATATAAGGTTATTACCGTCATTGTTATTATTATTATTAATATATTCTATATTATTATTAGTTTGGCTTCCTAAAACACTAGTGCGAATGTAATTGTCAGGATTATGGACTGTTTTGTGGTGTTGTGATTCCCATGTGTTCCATGTTCCTTGTTTTCCCTCTTGCTTTCCCATGCCCTTATTTGGTTTTCCTGTTCCTGTCTCATTAAGTTCCATATGTTTCACCTGTGTTTCTCTTGTTATCCTGTTTAGTTCAGAGGACTTAAGCCCTGTGTCTTCCTAAGTTATTCGTCGAGTGTTATATGTCTTATTCTGTGAGTGTGGTCCCCTATATCTTGGATTATTAAATAACAGTTTTGCTTTATATTTGCCATGTTTCTTTGCTTCTTCACTTCTACACTAAAGACATTGTGACAGTAATTTAGACTGAGGCAGTATATCACAAATAAAATAAGGGTTGAGTCCCCTTTAAAGTTCAAAAGTTCAAAGTTTTTTCTGACTTAAATTTTCTTAGTTAAGAACATGGGTTGGAGCTCTTAATTCTGAACTCTCAAAGTGCATTAGATAGAATAATTTAACTTCAAAATGTACAAAATATTAAATTTTTTTTTTACAATTCTTCATTTGTCTTTTTTTTTTTTTAAATATCACAATAAATTTCATATTGTGGACTTCATATCACAATATAATCATATCATGAGATTTTGATAGTGATATTACATCCCTAATAATTAATGAAAGCTTTTTTTTCTAGCAGCGACTAAGTGCAAATAGTGAGAGATTCTATTTACACTGTACAAACTTACAATGTAATGTTGTCTAGTCTAATCACATGTTGGTGGGCGGAGTTAGTGTAAATAGCCTCTGCCAACAAGGAGGGTTATTTGCACTTAGTGCAAATATATACTCCGTTTTTGAATATTTTAGTTTTAGTTAACAATATCTGAATTGGACAAATTACTCCTTTGAAAAAGAACTAAATGCAATAATGCATTAACTATGGAAAAATATTTAAATCATGCAGTGTTCACCTGTGAGGATCATGCGGTACTGGAGCACCCGCACAATGACCCGCAGCAGCTGGTGTTTCAGAGGAACATGAACTCCTTCTGCGTTCTCTGTCTAGAATACAAACACACATGCATATGAGAAATGGCACATGAAACACAACATGCAATGCATGTAAACATTATAACAGTAAATTCAAGAATACAGAAGAAGGACATGAAATATACACAAAAAAATCTATATCATAAACTAATGCTGCATTCATTGGACATAGGAATGTTAAAATAGTATTCATCATGACACAACTTTTTTAACTGTTGAAGAAGCTGCCATTTTGCTGTTTTTACATGGCGGTTAAGTACGAGAAAACTATTTATATATAACACTAGCCAGAAACTCATTTACAGTAATTACAATTATTTCATAATATCTCCACATGCTGCACATAAATGCATGGACGTAAAAAAGAATTTTATAAACTCAAAACACTGTTTCTCCCCCAAAACACACACAATCATACACAATCAAGAGTTACATGCCACCTGTGCTCCCTTTTGACCCTAAAGATACAGTATCATAGATCACAATGGCACCACTTAGAAAAGCCCATTTCAAGGTTATTCATTGACCTTCCCTTTTTTCCCGCAACACAAAAACCTGAGTACGCCTCATTCCATCCAATTCCATCCCAATTATATCATTCACTGGGAGAAAAAGTGAACAAGTGAATCAGTCAAACACACGGTGAGAAGAAATCAATCAAGGCCTAATTGACTTTGACATGTCATTGTTCATGCATGCTCTGAGGAGCCTGAGGGGACATGAGAGGTCAGTAGAGGGCAGATAAGGGCAAATAACATTAGACTTATGGACGTCTGGAGACATGGGACAATGCTGGAGATCTTCAACGAGGAAAGGGAAAAAGAGATGCCGTTAATGACCTTGTGAGGAGTGTGAACGAAGGGAGTTGTGGCTTCAGGAATAAGGAACACTGGCAATGATTGTCCAGTTTGCACACCTGCCACAACATCTTTCCCTCAACACTTCTGAAAGGCACCCTCTGGCTTTCATTATCTTTTTCCACACCAGTTCTCTCAGTTTCATTGTGTCTCTAACTGTACCATAAGCTCACTGTCTTCTGCATTACACAGGAGTTTATCCATCACATGATCCAACACCGATCTGTTATTTGGATGATAATGTGAACATCAAAAAAAAAAATCTCACAATTAAATAAAGAAATACAACATATACTGACCTGGAACTGTCAAACAATTAAACAATTAACATGTATATATTAAAAAAAAAATATATATATGTATACATATTTATATCTGTATATAGTTTAAATTATATATAAATATATTTTATATAGAAATCTAACATATTTTCCTTAACATATACATGTATGTGTAAGTATTTATATATACATAATAAATATACACAGTATACACACATATAGTATGCTTGACAGCCCTAATACTGACTTTTTTTTTTTTTACACCAATCTAACTTGAAATGTTTTTTTTTTTAAATAATATTCACCCAAGGATGAATAGAGTGCAAAATGCAAAATTATAATGAAATTTCGATTCAGTTTAATGTTTTATAAATTATGTAATTGCATTTAATAAAATAAAATATTAATTATTCAAATATTCAGATTTTAAGTAAAATCACTTATTATTTTATATTTAAAATATTCAGTGAATTGATGTATTAAATACATATTAAGAATACAAATTAAGAAAGTTAATATTAGTATTAACTTTTTTAATTTGTATTCTTAATATGTATTTAATAGATTTCTAATTTCATATCATAATATGCAATCATATTATATTATATTATATTATATTCACCTCAAGAGTAAACTAAGCGCAAAATTTCGGCAAATGTTTGATTCATTATATTAGAAAATATATATATATATTATATTACACTGAACTTAATAAAATAATTAAAATTATTAATAAATAAATAATTAAATATTTAGACATTAAGTACAATTTCAGAAGGTATAAAATATTTAAAATAATTAGTAAATTGATGTATTAGACAGTAAACATACAAATTAAAAAGTTAATGCTAATGCACAGATTTATAATTTCATTTCAAAATATGCATACATATTAAATTATATATATTGTATTTTATTCATCTCAATAGTAATTTTTTGATTCAGTACATTATAAAAATATTACACCGAATTTAATAAAATATTCAGACATTAAGTACAATTTCATAATGTATAAAATATTTAAGGTATTCAGTAAATTGTGCTAAGAAGTATTATACATAAAGTTAGAGACCAGATACAGAATTGCATCAGACCACATTTTAAAGCATACAATTAGTCTAAATCTAAATTAGTCCAGTCTAGAAAATCTGCATTAAGCACTTTCAGGTTTTGGTGTAAACATACTGTAGCCTTTCTCTCTCTTCAACTCTTAATATCTTGCACCTGTCCTCCATTATCTAATTACTTCCTCTCTGTATCGTTCCTTGACTGCAGTGAGCCTCATCCTGACCATAAAGCCTGTCAGACTCCTGTGTTTAAGCACAACATGGTCTCATTGTTAAAGGCAGTAGAACTAATGAACAGCCTCGTACTGAATACTTGCACCAAACTGCAATCCAATTGACATTTGTGCTGAAGAAGTGGCCAGTCTTTGTGTATGTGTGTAAGAGCAGATATTTAGTGGATTTGGGACACAGCCAGGAGAGCGAACGGCGGCTCATGCCAGAGAACAGACAGGCTACACAAATCAGGCACTGGTCCGGCTGAAGCAGCGTCTGCGAGGACAGCTGATTTAATTGAGGGTTGTTTAAGAAGACTGCTCGGCTAATTAACTTTTTTCCGCCTCATTGCCTAAATGCCAGATCTGTGTGTATGTGTGTCAGTGTCTTGTTCTGTCTTTATCTTGTCCTTTCCACCTTGTACAATTTAAGAGCAACATTATGTATTAATAATACACACACGCAAAGAAACACTACGGCTGTTCATAGTGCATACATGACCCTTGAGTTTTTAAATGCAAGAATAAATGAATAAATATTTATGAGTTAGTATATTTATTTATACAACAGTTCTTTCTGGTTCTCGAATCTGACTGGCTGAGAGGAGTGTGATATTCCAGTGATATCGTAACTCTAACGTTTTACCGTTTGTATCACTCCGCTTGTGGTATTTTTCACAGCGAGTGTCATGGCGAACACACAAATCCACTATAATTTTATAAATAATACTGTTTTTGTGTCAGAGAATGTAGTTTCAAGAGTTTTTTAGGCAAGAATGTACTTGTTTAGACTTTAGACGCGGTTTGTTAATAAAAATAACATCTGTTTGAAAATTGTTACATACATCATTTGTTAATTGTAAATACATCAATATGATGTTTTCGGAGATAGGTGCTCCAGGGCGTCAGCGGCCGTTCTGTGCTCATGAACCCACAGAGAGCAGCCTTACCTCGGCCAGATCTTCTGGAATTTGCCGCTGACTCTGATGTCTCAAATGTGAGATATATTTTGTTTTGAGTGAATCCAACAGACAGTCTTTGGTGTTATTAATCTATTCATTAATAGTAATTCCAAAGCAAATAGTCTTATCACGTTATATTTTATGTAACTTTAATGCTGTATATCAGAGCGCTGACTTTGTACTTTTGACTGAATTGCCTAGCAACTTTTATGATGGCTGTCGTTGTTGTTTATTAAAAATTATTATTCAATAAGTCATATTTTATATGAATATTAGTAGTATTTAATAGTGTTTAGTATTGAGAAAAGGTGTGTGTGTGTTCATGATAGTGATTTTATTTACATTATTCCTCCATTACATGGTGACGAGACTGTTTTTATGAGTGAGTCAGCAGTAAAGACCTTTATATTGAAAGATACTGAAACAGGGTTGTAAACATGGAAGTTATATTTACTTTCAACAAGACCTTGTAAGACACAGCCAACAAATGCACTGACCATCGGAAAACATCCATAACAGATTAAAGGATAATACGACAAAGATATCGCTTTCCTCAGCGGACATTCAAACTAATGTTTTATTGTGAATGTGAGACTGAGCTGAAAAATGAATGCTGTATCAGATTCAAGTAATCACACTCACCCAGTCCATCTCTCTCTCATAATACTCTACATAATACAGTGAGCTTTTAATACAGTAATACAATAAACTTTCAATGAAGCAACTCAACATTTCTTTGTTGCTATTCTAAAGTAACATTTTCAAATTAGTAACAGAGATTTGGGCTCAGCTGTTAAACTGTCAAATTGAGATTTGAATCTGTGGTGGAAGGAAGTAGTTTTGCACAAAAGAGGGTTTTTAAAAAAACTCCATTGTTATTTCTTACGTATTTACACACTCATGCCGTCAAACTGTTGTATAAACGCTATATCACACTCATGACCGTGAGATGTGGATGTATATTGGCATGGCTGTGATTCACAGAGTGCTGATATACAGCCATAACCCACGGCTACAAGTGTAAATATTGAGTTTATGTCTTTCAAAACACCTCCACAGATTCAAATCTCAGTTTGACAGTTCAACAGCTGAGCCCAAACCTCTGTTACTAATTCGAAAACGTTACTTTAGAATAGCTGAATGAGTTGCTTCATTGAAAGTTTATTGTATAACTATATTTAAAGCTCACTATATTATGTAGAGTATTACGAGAGAGAGATGGACTGAGGAAGTGTGATCACCTGCATCTGCATTCATTCTTCAGCTCAATCTCATATTCACAATAAAACATTAGTTTAAATGTCCGCTGAGGAAAGTGATAGGCTATCTTTGTCACAAGCTAATATCCTTTCATCTATTAAGAGAGATTAGAGATAAGAGAGCGCTGCTCAGTGCATTTTAAGGAGCTTCAAGCTGTTGTTGAAAGTAAAAATGACTTCCGTTTACAACAGTGTTTATATTTCAATATAAAAGTCTTTACTGCAGACTTGTAAAAACAGACTCTCATCACCATCTAATAGCGGAACAATGTAACTAAAATCACCATCATGATCACACACGCCATTTCTCAATGCTAAACACTATTATTAAACACTTTTATTTATGTAAAATACTAATTATTTAATAATAACATTTAATAAACATCAACAGCCATCATAAAAGTTGCTAGGCAATTCAGTCAAAAGTACACAGGCAGCACTCTGATATACAGCACTAAATTTACATAAACTTTTAAGATTTTAAGATTTTGCCTAAACTATTTGCTCTGGAACAAACAGTAGATTAATGAGACCAAAGACTGCCCGTTAGATTTACCCAAACAAATGATCTCTTATGTTTAACCACTATAGAGACATCAGAGCCAGCAGTAAATTCCAGAAGATCTGGCCGAGGTAAGGCTGTTCTCGGTGGGTTCATGAGCACTGAATGACCGCTGATGCCCTGGAGTTCACATCTCTGAAAACATCAGAGCAAGTTTTCGAATAGACGCTATCTTTATTAAGTCTTTATTAACAAAAACTGTAATATTTTTAAAGTTATAGTGGATTTGGGCATCCGCCGTGACACTCGCTGTGAAAAGTACGGCGAGAGGATTGATACAATTCCAAACGGTCATCTGATTAATTCATTTTTTTTCTTCCTTTCTCACTCTCTTTCAGAGCAGCCAATGTTTGTCTCCTTCGTCCTTAGACATTCTGCACACACATGGCCAGATACTTATAAACACACACGCACACGTTAGTGGTGAAAACCCTCGTAAACAGTGTAGCTGAACAGGGTTTAATCCTATCAGACCACAGCGGTGATCAGATCAGCTACTGTAGATACTTCATCTCTGTCATCAACCCAGCACGCACACTCACGCACAAAATGAGATTACACAAGCTCAGCTCCAGAGAAGAGAATTCCTAATGCATCCTCTATCCTCAATGCATCCACTAGCCTCAGTGCATCCACTATCCATCAAAAAGCTCAAGTGCTGCTGGAGTATTTGCTAATACGAAATGCCACATTATTGAAACCCATGTGGTAAAATCCACATTTATTATTTGTAGCAATAAACAAAAACACATTGTATGGGACAAAATTATTGATTTTTCTTTTATGCAAAAAATCATTAGAATATTAAGTAAGGATTATGTTCCATTAAGAAAATTTAAAAATTTCCTACCATAAATATATAAAAACTTAATTTTGATTAGTAATATGCATTGCTAAGAACTTCATTTGGACAACTTTAAAGGTGATCTTCTCAATATTTAGATTTTTTGCACCCTCAGTTTCCAGATTTTCAAATAGTTGAATCTCTGCCAAATATTGTCATGTCCTAACAAACCATACATCAACGGAAAGCTTGATGTATAAATCTAATTTTTTAAAAATTGACCCTTATGACGTGTTTCGTGGTCCAGAGTCACATACATTTGGATGAATTTTAAAGCATGTCCAGGTCATGCCTCACTCCGCAAGAATAGAATAGAATAGAAAAGAACAGAATAGAATAGAAAAGAATAAATTAACATAACAAAATAAAATAAAGAAATAGCATAATAACAACATAGCATAAAATAAAATAAAAATATTGTGACATTTTATTAACATTAAAAATGCATTAAAATATTTGAATGATATTTTGAATACAATAGTATTTTTTTAAATTCAAATTCAAATTATTTTACTGTCAATTAAGCATATTCCCCAAGTTTTTATTACTGTAATGCATATTACTATAATGCATTTTTGTAATAAAATAAAATAAAATAACATAACATAAATTAAAATAATATCATAAAATAAAATAATTACATAATAATAACAAGATAAAAAAAATAAAACAACATAAAATAATAAAACTTTAACATAACATAACAAAATAAATTAAATTAAAATAATGAAATAAATAAAATAACAATAAAATTAAAATATATAACATTTAATATTTTATTATATATATATATATATATATATATATATATATAGTGACATTTTATTAAAATTTAAAAATGTATTAAAAATAAATAAAATATTTTAATAATATTTTTAATTTATTTTATTTTTTTAGAAAATGCCTATTAGTATTTTTTATTTTATTTTTTTTATTTAAATTATTTTACTGTCAATTAAGCACATTCCCCAAGTTTTTATTACTGTAATGCCTGTTACTATAATGCATTTTTTTTTAAATTCAATTTATTCTTAATGATTCTGACTGCAAGACAGCATACACTTTTTTTAAGCCAGTGCAACAAATACTTCCATAACACAAAAATACTTAAAATAAACATATTTTGTTTTTTCTTTTTCCTTTGGGGTGAAATATGACCCAGACATATTCTTGACAAAGTGATCCAGTACCATTTCAATATTTAACATTTCTACAGAGCTGCACTGGCAGCATATTCTAATAAAGTCAAGCGGGTGTTCAAACTCTGACTTGTCCACCTTCAGACCCCGATCAATAAAACAACTGAATCTCCTCCCATTTAACGAGCCGAGAGAAGCATCACAGCACAGATTGGGTGAATAAAACAAGTCAGCGGTGGCGAGACAAATAGCTGGCAGGACAAGAGAAATGTAAGGAAAAGCTTGTCTTGTTGTTGACTTGTGTGTGTGTTTGCGTGGTGGTACACCAGTGAGACTCAGCTCTACTGGTTTCATTAGTGCGGAGTGACCAGAGGCAAGCTGTGATGCTCAGTACATACATCACCCAGTCAAAGCCTATAAGCCTTACTGCAGCCGTACTGACCTGGACTCACTGAGAGGACTGAGTGAGCACATTTCACACAGAAATGAATTACATTGTGTTGAAATGCTTTGTGAAGATTAATAAATGCTGTTATAAGCAGAAATTATGTTTTAATCTTGTTTCATTGTTTGTATCTTAAGCCACATGAAAAAAACAGACCCATGACAGACTGTCACACATTATTAAAGATGCAATCCTTGATCTAAAAAAAATATAAAAAGGCCTCCTTAACCTGTGAGCATTTCACCAAGCTCAATTCATGCATAAAACAAGACATCTTCCCACATTTTTACTTTTCAGTTCAAGCAGCTGATGACCATGGCACATTTAAAGGACATTTGGCTAAATCAGCCTTTCTTTCTCTCTTTCCTGATCTCTCCCTGCTATACATTGAGGGTCTAATTTTGAGTCGACCACCCACGGAGGCTCCTCTGAATACAGATGCTCATGCATATTAATGAGCGAGGACAGCTGGCTTCTTGTCGTTGGTGATCCCGATCACCACTGAAATGTGTGGTCAGTGACTCCACCGACCATCCTCCAATTAAATGATTCAGCGGAGCCTCTGTTGTGAATTGATTGCGTCCTTAATGCACTGCAGGTATCAAAACCTGATTTTATGATTTTCAATACCAATTTGACAACAAAATGTAAAATGCTGTTGAACACACTATTTGAAAAGCAAAAATATTAAGAGATATTAACACATATAATGTTAATATTTATTGTATAAAACTAAACTATTACAAATATGTTATTATATTAACACATTACAATTAAAAAAAACAGTGTGTGTATATATATATATATAATATATATATATATATATATATATATATATATATATATATATAAATTATGCAAATACATATAAAATATATATATAAAAATAATAAATTATATATTTAACTATTATAAATATAGTAACGTATTAACACTTTTGTTTAGAAATTTGTTTAAATATAAATACTATATCCAAAAAAATTATATAAACATATATTAAAATTCTCTCTCTATATATATATAAAATATTTAATATAATTTTAATTTAATTTAATATAATTATATATACACACCACCACACAAAGGTTTTTGAACAGTAAGATTTTTAATGTTTTTTAAAGAAGTCTCTTCTGCTCACTAAGCCTGCATTTATTTGATTCAAAATACAGCAAAAGCAGTAATATTGTGAAATATTTTTACTATTTAAAATAACTGCTTTCTATTTGAATATATTTTAAAATGTAATTTATTCCTGTGATCAAAGCTGAATTTTCTGCATCATTACTCCAGTCTCCAGTGTCACATGATCCTTCAGAAATCATTCTAATATGCTGATTTGCTGTTCAAGAAACATTTTTTATTATTATCATCAATATTTAAAACAGTTGAGCACATTTTTTTCAGGATTCAGATTTTTTGAGCACCAAATCAAAATATTAGAATGATTTCTGAAGGATCATGTGACTGGAGTAATTATGCTAAAAATTATGCTTTGAAATCACAGGAATAAATTACATTTTAAAATATATTCAAATAGGAAACAGTTATTTTATATAGCAAAAATATGTTTTTTCTTTATTCAAAAATCAGTAAAAATCTGGTACCATCAATTAAAAAAAAAAATTAGTAAAGCACTAGGTAATTGCAACTTTTTATTTCACAATCCAGACCTTTTTCTTTTTTAAGATAACATTTTTAACATTTTTTTAACATTTTTTTCTTTCTGTGGAGGAAACAAAAAGCACATTTGCAAATGTAAACTTAGAATTTGTAGAAGGAAGTCAGAACTGCGAGATTTAAACTCAATTTAAAATTGATATCTCACAATTTCGAATTTGCAATTTGCATTTCTTACAATTCTGAGTTTACATTTGCAAATGTGCTTTTTGTTTCCTCCACAGAATGAAAAAAATGTAATTCCAACTTTTTATCTGCCATTTCTCAATTTTTTTCAGAATCATTTCTTTTCCAGATCATCAAATTGTGATCGATTCCCAAACAAACCACACAAGCATCCCACATTTGCGTGTCAGACCTTACCTCAAACTGTTTTACCACATCTTCGAAAGCTTTACTCTGTCTGCAGCTCTCCTCCAGCACTGACATGCTGCGGTCATAGTCTGAGATGTAGGTCGCGAAGGATGAAAACTCAGCCCTGCGCGTTAATATGACATCAACCACACTCGGACTGTCCTCCCTGAAGATGAATGAGAAACAACAAGAACTTTTTAGAGGGCATCCAAGGACACTCGTGCTGGCATCATAATGGATTGCGCTACTATAACATCACATGTACTGCTATGAAAGAGATAAGAGTGTATAACGTAATGTGGGCAAGAACACATCAGCTTGTCCATATTAGTATGTGGCTCAGGTGGAAAAATGCATACAGTACAGAAGATGCAGAGTGCATGCATCAGCACCTTGTAAAAGATGCACACATTATGTGTAATACAAGTAATGACATGCTATAAAATGTGCATAAGCATGTGTAAATGTGTGCATTACTTTAGTGTGCATCAGAAGTATGTGTGTTCTCACCACTGTTTAATGCGGTTCTCCAACTCGCTGAGGATCTCGTTGTGCAGGTGGTAGGCCTGAGGAAGAGTGCTCAGGATCTCATCCAGCTTGCCATTTTCTAACAGAGGTTCCTCATCATCTCCTGCTGACTCTAATGCTGCCCTGAAATCCTGGAAGAAAGCAGAATGGCTTGAGGAATCCTGAAATATTTCAAAACAAAATACTTTATTAAAGAAATAGTTTAAAATGTGCAGAACTATAGCAACTTCCTCAGGCTTTTGTGCAAATTAGTTTTGCACGATATACCGGTACTAAAAAGTATCGCGATACCCTGCTTTTAAAAATGGTACCATTCCGCATTTTACGGGTACCGGTACTTTAAGAATGCATTTTACATTTCTGCGTGTCTGTGTTAGTGAATGGCGCAGACGCGCAGTTTTGTTTACTACACACATACGCGTGACACTCGCAGCGTTTTCAGCCTCTGCCGCCTCAATATATGAGTACATGAACACATGAACATAATCTCTAGAACTGCTCTGAGAGTCAGTTCATGGGCATTTTACAGTTTCTTTTGCGGAAACTATCGTCATATAATGAAAACCCTAACGGCCTTCACAGCAACTCGTCAAAATAAAAGTTTGGTTTAACTTGACAGTCAGAAATATATTAATATATTACTTCATGTAAATATACTACTACTACTACTAATAAAAATATTATCAAAACAATATTTAAGGAATATTTACCAGAAAAAAATATTTACCAGAATTTATTTACCACAAAAATGTAAATAGACAACACAATATTTCTGAATAAATAAATAAATAAATAAATAGCCTATAATAAATTAATTCTTTATCAAATCTAATTATCTTTATAAATTCATTAGACATGCTTTTCATTATTAAAATGTAGTGAAACGATTAAAACAGAATCCAGAAAATTAATAAAAAACAGAGATTCACAAACAAAACTGAATTTGAGAAAAATAATAAAACGTATTTCATAGGGCCTTAAAAACAATTGCTGTTAAATTCTGCAAGTTTTATGATTTCAATTAACTAGACATGCTTTTTGATAAATATTTTTTTAATGTAACCATTAAAATAGAGTCTAGAAAAATTTAAATGGAATTTAGGAAAAAATAAAACAGATTTCATAAGGCCCTCTTTATTTAATTCGTCTTTGTTTTATTGTAGTTGTCCTTTAGTTTGTTACTTGCATCTAGGTTCTTATTATTAATAACAAAGATAAAATAACAAAAAATGACTATGTCATGATAGAAGTTGTTGTTGTGAAATAAAATTACTATTATTATTTTATTATTATTATTATTATTATTGTTATTATTATTATTATTATTATTATTATTGTTATTATTATTATTAAAAGGGGGGATGAAATGCTTTGTTTTAATATATAAAGTAACTATGATCTCCATTTGGATCATCTATTATTCAATTACTTTTCCTGTTGTTCTATGTTTTTTTTTGTAGTATCAGTTCAGTAGTAGTATTGTGATATTTTAGTCAGGTATCGTATCGAAATCAAAATTTTGGTATCGTACACTAGTGCAAATACATCAAATAATCTGAACTTGTCCTCTCCTGCCTGTGAATTGAACTCTGACCAGATTCATCCATCAGGCTTAAGCTAGAGGATTGAGCTAAAAGCATCCATGTACTCAAGCCTCCAGCTTTGACACAATCTTTGCCCACAATACCACCCGTCAGGGGAACATGTTATTAGTTTTTGCTGAATATATTTGTTTTGGCCAAAACAGACAGTTAAATTGAGCTGGCCTGTTCGGGGACCACTAGCCTGGTGGCTCAGGATCCAGAGAGGATTTATTTACCTGACCCACTACATACAAGTCATGTATCTTATGAAGGGGGTAAAATCTGCCCTGAAATGTCTTCACTGGGAAATGTGTATCCTTTATGAGGAAACTGATGACATAAAACAAAGTCAGACATGCATGCGCACATGCGGGGAGGTGGTATGCTGGAATTTCTTTCTGAGCTTCACACATGAATCAATGTGTATCGATCACAGCCGTGTCAGCGTTTGTCAATGCTCTCATAAATAACTCAGAGCTGTTATACAGTCCTCCTAGGTGCTATGAAACTTATTTCCTCCGATAGCATCTCAATAGCTGAAACTCCCTGAGAAATTTCCAAATGTTCATTGCAATAAAAGTGCTCTGTTTTACAGTTGCCTTCTTAAGTCTCATTACACTTTTATTGCTTTCTTACAGTTCAGCTAGAGTCGGATGCATAAACCACGACGCAGGAATTAACCGGATGGTGGGAGATACTTGTATTCTCGATACTTGTACACGTTTATGCTTTCATTTATGCTACTTTTCATTTTTCACTCAAAAAAAACCAAAAAAACCTGCAAATTCTCAAAAGTCACATGTCTAGCAACCTGCACTGCATAACTTTCCATTAGGGACCGGGTCTGGAAATTCTTTGTATTTTTGTGTTCAATAACAAACAATGGAACAATAGGGTGCATGTTCTGTTCAGTAGTTCTGATGAAGCACTCTGTTCCTTTCAGAGCACACAAAACAGAGAGAGAGAGACTGAGTGAGAAAGTGAAAAAGGTAAATAAAAAATGGGAAGAAAGACCAGGCAAGTAATCCAGGAAAATATTTTTACTTAAATGTTTACTTAAATATATATACACTACCAGTCAAAAGTTTTCGAAAAGTAAGATTTTCAATGTTTTTTTAAAGAAGTCTCTCCTGCTCACCAAGACTGCATTTATTTGATCCAAAGTACAGCAAAACAGTACAATTTCGAAATATTTTTACTATTTAAAATAACTGTTTTCTATTCAGAAATCATTCTAATATTCTGATTTGCTACTCAAAAACATGTATTATTATTATTGTTGTTGAAAACAGCTAAGTAGAATTTTTTTCAGGTTTCTTTGATAAATAGAAATTTCAGAAGAACAGCATTTATCTGAAATCGCTTGTAACATTATAAATGTCTTTATCGTCACTTTAAATCAATTTAAAGCATGCTTTCTAAATAAAAGTATTAATTTCTTTCCCAAATAAATAAATTAATAAATAATGATGTTGGAGTAATGATACTGAAAATTTAGCTTTGATCACAGGAATAAATTACATTTTAAAGTATATTATTTGAAATAGTAAAAATATTTCAAAATATTACTGCTTTAGCTGTATTTTGGATCGATGCAGGCTTAAAAATGCAGGCTTGGTGAGCAGAAGAGACTTCTTTAAAAAACATTTGACTGGTAGTGTATAAAAATATATATATATATAGGGGTGTTTCCGCCAAAGAGGCAAAGGAGCCAGTGTATCCTCAAAAAGGTAAAGTTACAGGGAGAGTCTGCGTCTCTGTTGCCTCCCCTGAGCTCACTGAGTTTTAACAGAGACCCTAAAGTGTACAGTTAATTTTGGTAGGGGGTAATTGAGAATGAATGGGGGAAAGTCACGTGAGAGGAGCCAGTGCCTCCATCGTGATATGATTGGATATGACTGGTTATGTTTGGCAGTGATTGGTTCACGCAATAAATCCCGCCTCTTGAGCGTTCCACCTTCGTGCATCAGTCTGAATAGACAATAAAATGGCGTTAATGGGAAGACTAATTAAAAAAAGTAAGTAAACAACTTACACGCTTAGATATAACCACTTTGTCAAGCCAAATTTAAACTTCAAATGGCCTAAAAACATGATCTGTAGGGTTTTTTTAGTTAGCAAACAGCTTGTTCAAAAAGGTAATTCAGTGATTCTATTTGTGCTATTTTGTTTCTTCAGCCTCTTCATCGATATGACCAAAGAGTACTGTCAAGTACCTTTAATATATGTATATATATATATTAAACTTAAAACCTGTATGAAACCCCATGCAACAGCAGGGAATAAAACGCCCTCCAAGTCACGGCTGACAGCAGCCGAACACTGATTTAACGATGTCATAGTGGACAGAAAATCAAGGTGACTCAGATCCTCCAACTAATTATCATTCAGCACAGCACAGAGAGAGTGATTAATGACATCTTTATCTTTTCCACATACCCACTAATTGTTAAATGCAGTATAAATATTTATAGCACATCAATATCAAACTGAACGTTCTCCCAAACGAAAGCTAGACAAGAAATACTACCGCAGTTCTCGCTCTGATGTGCCTATTCATTTGGCTCCATTCACGATCCCTCCCGTTACGCTGCTCAATGCAAATTTACGGCATTATGTACGAATAAGGGGAGCTATAATTACAGCTCTACTGTAACACAATACAGCATATGCATACGAGACACACGGGCATGTATAAGATTAGCATTCTTTAGTCGTTAACAGGACAGCGATTCTATTGACTATGGCTTATTTTATTCAAATGAGGCAATTAAAATAGTGAATATGAAGTATAGTAATTTACATGAGGTGCACCGTATGAAGAACTTTAGGTCCCACTGGATTGTGCTAAATTGCTCCTTCAGCCCCGCCTTGACTTGATAATAGCGATACATATTGTATTAATCATGAAAACAAAAGCGCTAAATCTGGTTATGAGGTTACAGTCTAGAGGACAATGTTTAAAACAATAGGTTATAAGATTTTTTTCTGTATAATCTCATCACTCACACGGACCCTGCAAACCATGCACAAACACACACACACACAGAGCTCTAGGGAACCAGGTTAGAAAGACACTTTGGCTGTCAGAGTGGGCGAGCTAATGAAAACAAATGATAACTTGTATTGGACACAGTACATGACAGAGCAATATTAAGTACAGTGTAAAGAACCAGCGCACAGTGAAACTCCTTCCATCAGACGGCACTGAAATCTTTACACTGAGATATAAGAAGCAAGTACAGCTAATGTCTAACTGAAAAACACATACACCAGGTACTAAAAAAGGTCATTTTACCCAAAAAGAACAATTCTGTCCTCATTTATTTTGAAAAATTTCCTTTTTTTTTTTTTTTACCTTACAGTAAAAGTCAAGAGGGTCCGATGTTGTTTTGAAACACGGACATTCATTGTATATAAAAAACATTCTTCAAAATATATATATTTTTGTGTATGTGTTCAGCACAGCGTTATTAGTTAACTAAAACCATAAAAAACTTGCTATACAAGTAAAATTTATCTGAAATAAAACAAACATTAAATGACATTAAAAAAAAATTATTTTAGCTTGTCACCAAGCCACCATTTCTCCTTTTCATTTAATTTAGCTTGATAAAATAACTGAAATAAAATAAATAAAAACTATACAGTCATAATAAAAAATAATAATGCAAATGCTAAAACGAAAGCAACACTGGTTCAGCAGAAAAAAAAAAGTCATAAAGGTTATGAATCAGTAAATGATGACATAACTTTCATATTTGGGTGAGCTATTACTGTAAAACCACTTTGATACTTAAAGGAGAACTCCACTTCCAGAACAACAATTTACGAATAATTTACTCACCCCCTTGTCATCCAAGATGTTCATGTCTTTCTGTCTTCAGTCGTGAAGAAATTATGGTTTTTGAGGAAAACATTTCAGGATTTTTCTCCATATAATGGACTTCATTGGTGCCCCAGATTTTGAACTTCCGAAATGCAGTGTAAATGCAGCTTCAAAGGGCTCTAAACAATCCCAGCCAAGGAAGAAGTGTCTTATCTAGCGAAACGACCAGTAATTTTTTTCAAAAAATAAAAATTTGTATACTTTTTAAGCACAAAAGCTTGTGTACCACAGGCTCAGGGATGCGCATCCACGATGCTACAAATCTTTAATGTGACTCGGGAAGAACTCCATCTTATTTTCTCCTACAGCTTCCTACAACTTCAGAGCCCTTTGAAGCTGCATTTAAACTGCATTTTGGAGGTTCAAATCATTATATGGAGAAAAATCTTGAAATGCTTTCCTCAAAAACCATAATTTCTTCACGACTAAAGACAGAAAGACATGACATGAGTTGTTCTGGAAGTGGAGTTCTCCTTTAACAGTAATGTCTTAAAGTGATAGTTTACCCAAAAATGAAAAATCACACACATTAAAGGAACACTCCACTTTTTTTGCTAATAGCTTAGCATAGATCATTGAATCAGATTAGACCATTAGCATCTCGCTTGATCTAAAGGTCTAATCTGATTCAATGATCTATGCTAAGCTGTAAGCAAAAAACGTGGAGTGTTCCTTTAAGATATTTTTGATGAAATTCGAGAGATTTCTGACCCTGCATAGACACCAACGCAACTGAAATGTTCAAACTGCCCAGAAAGGTAGTAAAATAGGCAGTTAAAATAGTCCATGTGACATCAGTGGTTCATCCATAATGTTATGAAGCTACGAGAATAGTTTTGTACAGATAGAAAATGTCAGAATGTCAGCAGCATCACACACATGCATCGTGGTACTGTTGTGAAGCACGGCGGAGACTGACACGGAAAAGAAGAAATTGTTGAATAAAGTCGTTATTTTTTGTTTTCTTTGCGCACAGAAAGTATTCTCGTAGCTTCATAAAATTAAGGTTGAACCACTGATGTCACCTGGACTATTTTAGCAATGTCCTTACTACCTTTCTGGGCCTTGAATGTGTAGATGTGTTGCTGTCTATGCAAGGTCAGAAAGCTCTCGGATTTCATCAAAAAATATCTTCATTTGTGTTCTGAAGATGAACGAAGGTCTTACATGTTTGGAATGACATGAGGGTGAGTAAGTAATGACAGAATTTTCATTTTTGGGTGAACTATTGCTTTAAACTGATTTAAAAAAAAAAGAAAAGAAGTTGAGTCAGTTTGCTCACCTTGATAAGTTATTTGGGGCCTGTTGCCAGAACTGATGTGTTTTTATGTTTATAAGTGACGAGGCTCATGAGAAGATTCCCAAAACAAAAGCCTGGTGCGTAGGTACTGCGTCACTCACAGGGCGACTTTTTCAAGACAAGGTTGTCAAGGCCAGGAAGTCTCAGTTACTGAAACAACACTGATAAAGGTTTGCAAACCCCCCACCCGAGTATGTGTGTGTGTGTCTGTGTCTTTAAATGTATGTGTAAACGTATGTGTATAAAGGTGCAACGTATATATGTGCATTTGCAATTGGCTGCCAAGACAGAAGATTCTCTTTAAAAGGGACATCGAATGAAAAATTCACTTTTACATGGTGTTTGCATATAAATTTGTCTTAAGTGTGTGGCCACAACCACCCTAAAAAGATAAAAACCCATTCACTCACTTTTTTAAATCCCTAAAAAACCTAAACAGTCTTAATTATCAAGCCAGTTTAATTTTCTGAGCAGTATGACATCATATTGCTCAAGCCCCGCCCATGACTGCTGACGGACTGTCCTGTATTAGCATATTTCCTCTTTCAGCCAGTCTTCATTTTCTCCCAATATCAGTGCCACCGAGGATGCAATAGAATATTTTGTTTTTGATGGTAACGCACCACCGAATACGCAAAAAATGGAAGAGGGGGCGGAATGAGAAGCAGCTCATTATCATTTAAAGAGATATGCACCAAAACGGGTCGCTGTGAACAGAGCAGATTTTGACAAGGTAAAAACGTTATTGTACACGACCACTGAGGAATTTTAACCAAAGTATGTTGCTGACATTTCATGAAGACCCTAAAGAATTGTACCAAATTGTGGAAAATGGGCATCCGATGTCCCTTTTAACAGCACAGATGACTTGGTGTATCGTTCGTGTCTGTAGCAAGTATGAGCAAAGGTAGTAACAATGCTTGCCTTAATCAAAACTAAATAAGGTTGCATTTATTAAACATAATTTCACTGGTCGCAGTGCAAGTCAGTTTTATCACGAGCAAAACAGATTACCTACATGCTGACTGGTAGCAAACATACTGGCTGAGGATTGTTTTAATATCTCTGTGAGTTGTACACATTGCCTGAATTGAGTGAGATAAGCTTATGGATTCAGTGGCTTTAACCTGCTCATAACGTCCTCACAGAAGCAATAAGCCACAGAGGGCTTGGATACAAAAAGGCAAGACAATTATATGTCTACACATGGGCAGACATAAACCCCTGTTATAAAGCCCTGTGAACAGAGTGATTTGTCAGTGTGGAAGGATTTACTAGCCATTATTTTTTATGTTTGCACAGATTTGTAACTGAATGCTTCATTTACACTAATGTTTAAAAGTTTGGGGTCAGTAAGATTGTCAATTGTTATCTCACAGAGGCTGCATTTTATGTTAAGTTTCCTGCATTTTATGTTAAGAAGCCTGTTATCTTAAGTTCATATCTCGGAGTTCTGACTTTTTTCTCAGAATTGTGAGATATAAACTTGCAAATGCGAGTTACAAAGACAAAATAGCAGGAAGCAGGACTTGTTTTCTCGCAGTATAAAAAAAGGTATGTAACTTTATATCTCGCAATTCTGACTTTTTACTTGGAACAGTGAGATATCTTGCAATTGCGAGCTATAAAGTCCAATTCTGAGGGGGAAAATCATGGAATTCTGAGTTTCTTTCTCACAACTGTGAGTTCATGTCATGCAAAACTGACTTTATAACTTGCAACTGCGAGTTTATATAATGCAGTTCTGAGAAAAAAGGTCAGAACTGCTAGTTCTTTATATCTTGCAATTCTGACTTGCGAGTTTATATCTCACAAGTGAGAATTGTGAGTTTGTATCATGCAATTCTGAGAAAAAAGTCAGAATTGTGAGATTAAAAAGTCGCAGTTACTTTTTTTGTTTTTTTATTCAGTGGCAGAAATGGGCTTCCATAGCTTTTACTTAAAAATAAGTAATAACAGTAATATTATAAAATATAATGTACAGTGCACAATAACTGTTTTTTATGTCATTTATTATTGTGATGGTAAAGCTAAATTTTTAGCATCATTACTCCAGTCTTCAGTATCACACGATCCTTCAGAAATCATTCCAATATGTTAATTTGCTGCTCAAGAAACATTTCTCAGTATTACAATGTTAAAAAAGGTTGCATTACTTAATATTTTTCTTTACCCTATTTAGAAATCTTCACTCTCACTGTCACCTGTGATTAATTTAATGCATCCCTGCTGAATAAAAATATTAGTTTCTTTAAAAAAGAAACATCTTACTCACTCCAAACTTTACTGTATGCAAAAATCTTACCCACGATCATTGCAGTTCAACCACAATTTTACAAGTGACTGGCTATTATGTATATAAGAAAAACAGATTTTCATACCTCTTGAAGAATCTTCAGAGCCTTCACATGTCTGTGGATTATTGAAAAGGAATGACATTACTGTTAGTAAAAAAAAAATTAAAAACAATTCATTACTTGACAAGCAGATATGTCGCTGATCATTCAAACGATACCAACATTTAGACAGCCCATTTATGAAGTCAGTTCAGATACATAACAAATACATTTGAAGGGCTTAGGGGGGAAAAGCAGGCTTGCTTAGATACTGGATCACATTTAATAAATCTACACACTTAATGACTCATTGAGCCGCTGCTGAAATGCAATATCTTAAGGCAGACAGTCCAGTAATAGGCTGTCAGTTCGAGTATCAGAGGAGCTGTTGAGTGAATAAGAACAGACAGTGATAAAGATGTGGACAGGGCTTGGATAAAGAAGATCCCTAAAGGACATCACATGAAAAACAATTGGAATGTGTTTAAATCCAGACAGAGACAAACACTTACTCTCTTTCTGAGTCCACCAGGTCTTTGGCAACATAGTAGGCTCTGGATCGGCCATCAATCTGAGAGTGACAGAAAAGAAAGCCATAAGAGATAAATGAAGAAACCCAGTGTTTAAAGAGTTCAAGTACACATAGTTCAGTTACAAAGAGAAATATATAAATGATATATACAGTATAAAAATATTGATAGATATATAGATGGAGACAGAGCGAGACGGGAATTGATGTTCTGATCTAATTTCTCATACAATCCTGTCAGAAGAAGACTGAGTATTTCATTAGAGCACAACGTAAATGAGAAAGCTTTCCTGGACGTGCCGCTTTAAGCACAGATGCATTATGGATGAGACGCTGTGTTCATGGCAAGCACAAATCCACCATTGATTTGCAAGCTAATCACAGCTGTCTGAACACGAGTGTTACTACTGAATGGACATATTTAGGAGAACATGACTGGGATTTCACTGCCAGTACTGATGTTAGTACTTTTTAATAAAGTCTTTAATATCTGTGCTAGGGTAAATTTTATGCATGTATAAAAATCCCTAATAAAACTAATTACAATGTGGCTGGAATTCTTCCAGCTTGTTGCTGTGCTGAAATGAGGCTGGGATAGGTTACTCCCAGATATTCTTTTCTTTTTAAAGACGAAGAAAACAAGGAAGCTGGCGTCACAAGGCCGGGGCCCCGGCTGATCTAACAGTGGCAGAGGGAAGGGGTGGGGTCCGCCTTTCACTGCAGCGCTAAACTCACTGCCAGGAGACGTATGAACCTGGATCTCACAAAAATTGCACACACAGGGAATTCCAGTTCAACAGGGAGGGTCCTTGTTTTTATCTACTTTAGCATGCAAAGCTGTGATTAACCGGGTAACAGTGTAAGGTTATAAGAGGTACCGTAGTAAAAGTGTTTACAGAGTCATAAAGTGTAAGATCACACAGATAAACATACACTGCCGGTCAAAAGTTTGGGATCAGTACGATTTTTAAATGCATTTTAAATCTGAAAAATTCTGAAAAAAATGCTATATTGTGAAATATTAAAACAACGTTCTTCTATTTTAATCTACATTAAAAATCAAATTTATTTCTGTGATCAAAGCTGAATTTTTCAGCATCATTACTCCAGTATTCAGTGTCACGTAATCCTTCAGAAATCATTCTAATATGCTGATTTATTATCATTGCTGGAAACAGTTGTGTTAATTTTTTTTTTTTTTTTGGAACCTGTGATACTTTTATTCAGGATTCTTTGATTAATAAAAGGTTAAAAAGAAAAGCATTTATTTAAAATATAAATCTTTTCTAACAATATACACTCCACTGTTTATTCTTTCTTTTTTTTGAAAGAAATTAATACTTTTATTCACCAAGGATGTGTTAAATTTATAAAAAGTGATAGCATAGATTTACATTGATAGAAAATATTTATATTATGAATAAATGCTGTTCTTTTCAACTTGTTATTCATCAAAAAAATATTTGGCAGCACAACTGTTTCCAACAGTGATAATTCTAATAATAAATCAGCATATTAGAATAATTTCTGAAGGATCATGTGACAATTAAGACTGGAGTAACAGCTCATGAAAATTCATCTTTGCATCATAGTAATAAATTATATTTTAAAGTATATTAAAATAAAATCCGTTATTTTATATTGTAATAACATTTTGTAGTATTATTGTATTTTTCTGTATTTTTGATAAAATAAATGCAATCATGATGAGCATAAGAAACTTCTTTAAAAAACATTACCAGTCTTACTGTTCCCAAACTTTTGAGCGGTATACTATATAGATATACTATAGCTTACTACATTTAAAAAAAAAAAAAAAATATATATATATATATATATATATATTATAATATTTACATTGTATTAGGTTTTAATAGTTTTGTACTTTAAAGGATTCACTTACTCACCCCCATGCCATTCAAGATGTTCATATCTTTCTTTATTCAGTTAAAAAGTAATTAAGGTTTTTGAGGAAAACAACACTCCAGTATTTTTCTCCATAAAGTGGACTTCAATGGGGATCAATGGGTTAAAGGTCTAAATTGCAGTTTCGGTGCAGCTTCTAATAGCTCTTCACGATCTGAAGAATAAGGGTCTATATGTAGCGTAATGATTGGTTATTTTCTAAAATATATATATATATATATATATATATATATATATTTTATATATATACTTTTTAACCACAAATGCTCGTCTTCCACTAGCTCGAATTCACGCATTACATAGTCACATCACAAAGGTCAAGTGTGACATAGGCACAAGCACCAACCCAGTGTTTACAACGCAAACATGCAAAGAAAGTCAAACGGCCTTCACAAAAAAGGGTAAAACAACAATACTGAACAATTTTGAATTTGGAGTAGAAAATGAGATGGAGTTTTTCAGTCTACCCTAGCTTTTTGAACCAAGAGTACACAGATGAAGAACTAAACACGCGTGATTTTTCCATCATGATTACATTATGCGTGAAATCAAGCTAGTGCAAAACAAGAATTTGTGGTGAAAAAATCTCTATTTTTTTTTTTTTTTTTGAAAATGACCCATCATTTCACTAGATTAGACCCTTATTCCTTGGCTGGGATCATGTAGAGCCCTTTGAAGCTGCACTGAAACTGCGGTTTGAACCTTCAACCCGCTGGCCATTATTGAAGAGAAAAATCCTGGAATGTTTTCCTCAAAAACCTTAATTCCTTTTCAACTGAAGAAAGAAAGAAATTAACATCTTGGATGACAGGGGTGAGTAAATTGAGTGAACTAATCATGTCTGTACTGTATTGAAAATGATTCTTAAAAAATACATGTTGAAATATCTTTAACTGAAATAATTCAATCGCTGCAGACTTTGAATTTCAAAGCCCTTGATAAAACATTTTGTTGGGGGTTGATACGATTTTTTTATGTTTTTTCTTTTTTATTATCTTCTGCTCAGCGCGACTGCATTTATTTGATTAAAATTACAGTAAAAAGAGTAACACTGTGAAATTTTATTACAATTTAAAATAACTGTTTTCTATCTGGATATATTTTAAATCGTATTTATTCCTGTGATTGCAAAGCTGAATTTTCAGCATCATTACTCCAGTCCTCAGTATCTCATGATCATTCAGAAATCGTTCTAATATGCTAATTTTATACTCAAAAACAATTTCTTATTATTATAAATCCTGAAAACAGTTGTGCTGCTCAATCATTTTCATGATTCTTTGATGAATAGAAATTTCAAAACCACAGCATTTATTTAAAATAACATCTTTCAAGAAACATCTTACCTCTGAAAATGCATGAACCACTAGCAAGCACTGACATTAAAATATTTGCAGTAGATATTATAAAGCTGATAACTGACCTGTCTGTCATAGCAATGGTCTATACAACCATCCTCTTCCTCAGATGTGCGTCCATGGTCTTCCTCATTGGACACAGTGGCAGACACAGGGCAAACAGGGAATGGCTCAGTGTAGGCACTGTGAATAGATAAAAAACATTAAAGAGAGTTAAATGCACTATGTTCACTATGGGGTAGTTACTGTAGCATTCACAGGTTTCACACAAGACTTAAAGGATTAGTATACTTCCATGACAAAAATTTACAGATAATGTACTCACCCCGTTGTCATCCAAGATGTTCATGCTTTTCTTTTTTTTAGTCGTGAAGAAATTATCTTTTGAGGAAAACATTTTAGGAATGTTCTCCATATAGTGGACTTCAATTGTGCCTGCGAGTTTGAATATCCAAAATGCAGTTTAAATGCAGATTCAAAGGGCTCTAAACAATCAATGCTCATCCCGGATTACACAGAGTACGCATGCGCATGACAGAGCTAAAGAGAAGACCCTTCTTCCTCATCTGGGATTGTTTAGAGCCCTTTGAATCTGCATTTAAACAGCATTTTGGATGTTCAAACTCACAAGCACCTTTGAAGTGCACTATATGGAGATAATTCCTGAAATGTTTTCCTCAGAAAACATAATTTCTTATGAAAAGGCATGAACATCTTGGATGACAACGGGGTGAGTACATCATTTGTAAATTTTTGTTCTGGAAGTGAACTAATTCTTTAATCCTAATTTGAAAGGGGGTTATGAACAACTTCTATACATTGGTTTATCTCTTCTCATGCATAGAAACTTTAATGCACTGTGTTTAGTTTTCATCCTTCAACCTAGGCTAAAAATAGTGTAAATTTATATTTAATCTATACTGATACAAATTCCACTACCATAGCTGTGACTAACAGAGCCCAGAAGAGAAACTAAACAGTTATGATCAGAACGCCGCATGTGGCAAACATCACATTCCAGCCAATCTCTCCATATCAAAAACAACGGAACAAACCGTCAATGTTTTGTATTAGAGGGCACTTTGGTGTCCAGCCGAGCAGAAATTACCCTTTGCCAAGGAGAAACAAATTCCCCCTCTTCATTTAAACAAGACCTGGTGAGAATAATTCGTTTTTTTTTCTCCCCTGCTCCTACAGTAGTAACACGGTTGGCTGGGGCCAGATTGCGAGGACATTTACGGTTGGGTATGAAGGGCTGGCTTGGTGATCCTGTGGTGAGCGCTTAAACGGAAAAAAAAGATAGCCCTGTGGATATGCAAATATGCACACAATGATGCTGCTTATATACTGTGGAGAGCACATTAAGATGCACATATGAGGGAAACTTTGTGTGCATACACTTATCTACAGGTATTAGCAAGCAACTCTTCTGGCTTAAAAGCAATTAAAGTTAGTGTGTGTGTATAATATCAGTGTACAGAAGGTTTAGAGGTGCCCAGCTGGGTGTCATACTACTCAAGGACAATGTACACTGCACACACACAATGTCTGGAGTTGGAAGTAGAAATCGCTCATAGGCAGCTGAACTGGGCGAGCTAAGGTGACAGTTCGTTTAGAGGCCCCAGATGAAGCATATAGGAGCTTTCCGGCAAGACGACACCACAATCTCACCAGCTGAGGACTCCATTTTCAGTGAAAGCAGAACGAGAGTAAGACAAAACAAGCAGATTATTTTATCTGAAACATCTTTCAAATAAATTAAAACTGAAATTGCCTGTATGTAGCTCTCTAGAATCAAATAAAACTGAGATTTTTTTTTTTTTATTAGCACATCTGCATTTCAGGCTGGTGAATGATTTTTGTCTTTTGCATCGTGCAGAGGGGTTTGCCACAACACAACAATAAAAAAAATACAACAAAATAATCTAATTAAAAAATAGTCAAATAAAAAAAATACATAAAACAATATAATATAAATATTACAAAGGAACAGTATAATATAAAATAAGTAACACATAAAAAATAATAATTTAACAAAACAGAAATATGCATCAATCTCTCCATTTGCCAAAAGTGACACTTCACACAATCCTCTTGACTCTTCAACATTACCATTTATGAGAAGCAATTATGGAGGAAAGTACTTCTCTAAGCTGTTTGCTTTAAGGTACCCATGAGCTAAATTTCCTGCAGAAAATTACAGAGAGAGTGCAATGATTTCCTATAACACACCTATATGTCCTACTGCCTGATGCTTCCCTGAGGCTTGTTATATGTAATTCAATTGATTTAAACTCTTGATAATAAAATATACATTAGAAACCCCAGTGTTTCTCTGTCTGAATCTGTGTAATAGTGCTATTATAGAAGATAAGCGTCGCTGAGATGACTTCATTATCAGACTTCATTTAACAAAACGTATTTGAATGCAGATGAGGAGAGAGTGACGAGCAGCACGTGTGTTAGTTCAACCGAGAGAAGCATATTCTTGCTTGGTTTTAGTTTGGTGGCGGTAAGATTCAGAACAGATCAAAAAGAATCTAATTTAATTTCTAAATATGATTCTTGTTGATTTAGTCATCTTTTCAGAAGCATTTACGTTATCTTTAATCTAGTGCTGTCGAAATTAGTGCATTAATGCAAGCAATTAATTTTCCCAGTTTCCGCAGTTAACGCAGGGGCGCAGCTAGTTGACCCAGTGTTGGGCATGTTACTTTAAAAAAGTAATTAGCTGTAGTTACTGGTTACTCAGTTAGTAACTGAGTAACATCATTATAAAAGTAACAAATTACCAGGGAAAGTAAGTATTGTGTTACTTTTTTGAAAAATGTTTGAATATGTCAAATAACTTGGATGCCCTCAATACTGAATATGTTGAATGAAATTTAAATGAAATGAATTCAATTATTCCATACTAATATTAAATATCTGATATCCTGTATATAAAGCTTTAAAGCACTGATTTTTTAAATATCTAAAGTACATTTAGCATCAGTCAGTCAAGCATTATAATATGATATTATGATAATTTAGCATTAAACTTCAGTAATTAGAACTTCAGTAATTAACATAACCATGTATATTAAAAATAATACTAATAAGATAACAAAACTACTGCAAATTCTAGTACTACTAACAATATAAAAATGCACTAAGGATTAATGAGCTGCTGGGTTTATGAATATTAATCACATTGTCAGCCTTCGCTCAAAATGATTTGCTGAAATCAAAATAGGGACGATAATAGGTGAGCGCCAGCCAATGAGATTGCCGTTTCTGCATTAGTTCCGCCTACTATTGGAAAAACTGCCAGTTCTTAAAAGCTGAAGAATTCTAAAGGAACGTTATTTTGATAGGGAAATACAACAAGGAATATCGTTTACATGGTGCATGTCAATTCTGCATGACATGACTCTCTCGCTCTGTATCTTTCTTTTCGTGTGCCTTCACACTAGAGTTTACGGCTCATCGAATACAGGTACGCTGATGAACTGAAAAATAAAAGTATAATAATATTATAATAGATTACAGTAATGCCGCATTTTATTGTCAGTAATGGTAACGATGTTGTAATGGGGGAAACAGTAATTAGTTTGATTACTCGTTACTGAAAAAAATAACGCCGTTAGTAACGCTGTTTATTTATAATGCCGTTATTCCCATCACTGATCATTTCATATTAATGTGCAAATAAAAACTAAGAGCATGTGTGTCAGATCCACATCACGTTCAGCAGCAGCAGCTCTTAAAGTAATAGCAGCCTAATAACCTAATAATCCAGTGATGTCTGTTAATAAAAGAACGAATTAAAAAAGAGGATATCAATATCTTTTGTAGCTGTAAGGATTCGTCTAAGTTCACTTAAATTGGAAGTTGTTATTTTTTAAAAGTCTAATAATGTTAAAATTGATAGCTCTCAATTATACTATACTATACCAGTGGTTCCCAAACCTTTTCTGCAGGGCCCCCCTTTTGCAGAATAAAAAAAATTCAAGCCCCCGCACCCCCTTTGTTTACACATAAACAAACAATTTCAGAAGGAATTATTTGAAACGTAATAATTATTACAATTATTATAATTCAGTGTGTGACAATTTACTGAAAAAAACTAAACAAGAAACTAGTCACTTTCAGAGTAGAAACATTAAAAGTAAAGCATGCAGCTTTACTATATACTGTTTTTTTTTTTGTTTTGTTTTTTTTACTATGAAACAGCTTTCATTGTTTTTTAAACAGATTTTCTCAATTTTCTCATTTTTTTCATCTCTTTGTTGCAGTTGCGATCTCTGAAGTTCATTATCTACCTCATCTACAGTCTATCTATGTTTATCTGGCACTTGATGTCTTTTCAAAAACTTGTCCATGCTTAGAGCAGAACTACTATGCGTCATTCATTCGTAATTTTACTCGGCTAACCGCAGTTCTCATTTCTGATATCAATTGCACCAAAAACAATTACAAACTGCGAGTCGTCTTGAGGTAATAAAATATGATGAAATTCATATTTTGTTTTAAATTATTTACATGTGGCAAGTAGCCATATAATAAGCAAGATAATTTCACAGTGGGGTCTTGTATCACCCTATAAACGTTTCTTTTTACATAAAAATCTAGGGATGTACCGAAATGAAAATTCTTGGCCGAAACTAAAAATGCTTTGTAATAATTATTTATTATTTTATTAAATAATATAGTCATTTTATAAGACTTTTTAGTTTAACTCAGTAATTTTAATGATACTGAAAAAAAAAAATCACAAGCCAATAAAATAACCACGTTTATTGAAAGTAACAATAAAACTGGACAGAAAATATACGAATATTAAATCTCAATATATTATTTTTTATTCAGTTCTATGAAACGGAATTAGATATTAGAACATTTTTGGACTAATTATCAAAATAATGTATAGTCCTAAAAAGCTATTATTATTAGAGCATGTGATCAGAGCATACGTCACGAGAGGGTAGCGTAATTTTACCAGCGTTGTCCAGTACACCAGTACTAGCATGTTACAGCACAGTATGCGACACTATTGCAAACAGGAACAAGTACACATTGACATTTTCTGTCGGCGCGTTATTTGAGCGGACTTTGCTTTTCCGTTGAACATAAGCGGTACACGAGTGGAGCATTATTCATATGGGCCGTGAGCAACTCAACGGAACGCACATTCATAGAGCAGAATATTGAACAGTGCGCGCTGAATACTACCGGGCAGTGCGGATATTTTCGGCCGTTGTTTCTTTCGAATCTATGTAAAAATCGGCCGACTGTACACTAGCATTGCCGGCCCCCCTTACCATAACTCCACGCACCCCAGTGTGGGAACCACTGTACTATACTATAATACTATCTCAATTATGCTATAGTCAATGGTTAAATAATAGGGAAGAAAGAACAATTTCCTAGAGACATCAGTAGTATTGCTATCAGTGATACTCTCCTTCAGTCATAAAAAGATGCCATTAAACAAATATGAAAAATATACTGTCTATATGTTGTTTCTACAATTTGAAGGTTGAATGTGAAATGACTGCAATATAAAAGTATATTTAAAAACTTTAATGATAGGGGGGATTAATCGTGATTTATTTAATCGATTGACAGCACCAATTTAATGTTAAATATGGCTTTTAAAATCGTTACATTCAGTTCAGATGATCTGCTTTCGCTTTCTGACAAACGTGTAGATATTTATATTGCAAATATTATTCAAGTCAAACACTGGCCCCTGCCTGTACTGTAATATCAGAAAAGACAGAAAGCTGGGAACGATGACAACAACAACATCTTTGTGGTAGCCTTGCTTTCCTGACTGCCACACCTCGCCTTGTTGTTTGGGCCGCAGGGGAGTCTGGGAGATCGGTATTGCCTGTCTCCACCCCATCCCACTGACCCTGTCCCCTCGCCCTTGTCCTGCATTTCCTGTAAACAGCGGCATGGAGGCTCATTGGCTGGGTGCGTCCTCTCTTGGGATAACCTGGCAATGACCTGAGAGCCCTGGGCACCAGGCCCAACTCAGACCGGACTGGACCGGACCAGGCCAGACCCACACCCAAGTTTGTGAGCATCAAAATGCAGAAGGCATTCAGATTTGTTTCTTTTCTCTAAATTCTCTGAAACCATGTTTTAAATTATATTCTTAGTACCTTTTACTCTTTATTTGATGCTATGTTTACAACAATTGCATAATTATAAAAATAGGGGGTTTAGTAGTCAGTATAAAACACTACATTCACTACTTATATCTATAAACAGCCCACTATTATGCTGAAGGACTTTCACATCTTTCCTCAATCATTCCCTCACACTACCCACTGTCCTTTGGGATCAGCAATGAGTACAAAACGCTCTTCTGATTGGCTTAGGCATGAAAAAATATTCTTTTTTCATGCATCTGTAATCAATCACAGTCCTGTCATTGTGTCTCCATCCACCAAAGTGGCAACGTCAATTTTTCTCTGCAAGCATTCAAAAATACGACAAACAAAAACAGACAGAACATCAGCAGTGACGAAGGATTCTCTTGGGACACAGAGCGGCTAATGGTGCAGACACATAGGCCCATTTGCAAACATGCAATGCTGTTAGATTGCACAGCAACACAATGAGTCAATAATGTCACCAGAAAAAAGGTCCCTGGCTCCCATATCATCTTCTGAATAATGGAGGATACTCAAAAATATGCCCCAGCACTCAAAAAATAACTCAATAACAATTTACTGAGATGGTTGGGTAAAGGATGTTATGGCTATTCACACCAAGCGTGAATTTTAACCACAAATTCATGGTAATTTTCAATGGGAATGAATACTGTGAACCTATTCTTATTGTGATGTTTCTATATCAAACTATCACTTCTAGCAATGAATTTATTTTGCAATAAAGCATTTATTATATAGAGCTTTATTTTAAGAAAATAAATGTATGATGTATGCATAATCTGTAAAATTCGACAGAAAGTGTGTTGAAAATACACACTTTTTTACAAAGCCAATCAAAATTCTGACTTCATCCCATTCTGAATTAAATAATGAAAAATACCTTTTTTCCTAAAACTGCAGAAAGAGTGATAACCGATGGAAAGACTAACAACAATATAAGCAATTCTGGAAATTTCCCTTGTGTTTCTCTGAAAATCTGATTAAAAAGCCACCCAGAGGCCACTTGAAAAAGACAGGGTCTTTGGCTACACTGGAGGTAATCGAGCAGAGGTTTCTAATGATGACTCTGGGGTGGTAAAGTGAGAGCAGAGAGGGTCATACAGTCGAAAGAAGGTCAGAAAGTCATCCATCTTTAAACCTCTGCAAATCCCCAAATCTCCCAAAAGCCCAATAAAAGAAACACACTTGGGGAATTTGGTTTAATAACACTACATGCTACCAAAATGCGCACCCAGAGGACAGAAATCTCTCCCTGGTTTTCTCATCTATTCCCCTCCACTCAGCTGCATCAGGCTGTGAGAGCATTGCAATAAAGGTGAAAAATAGCCCTAACGTTTAATCCACTTTCTTCCCATACTATTTGTATCATTGAACAATTGCATTGTATTCTTTCTCACACAGATAGGGCACTCCAACAAATGTACCATCAAATCCCGCAAATGAGAAAATCAGATAAGCTACCCTGCGAGCATAGTCCATCTTTCCGACCCATGAAACTCAACGCCACAGGCTGCTCCGCTACCACATGCGCGACACAGCACCTACAGCGTAAGCGTTTGGCAAGTCAGCTTGCATCATTACTACACTACTTTAAACAACAGCTAGTGGCTTCCCAGCCATTTGATCTAGCTTTTGCTTCATTTGTAACAATTTTTGTTTAAAAACACAACTGGGCCACTATGTGTCTAAAATGTTAAGTTGTTTACTATTAACTTTTGCATTTATACATCTAGCTCTTCAATATTTCATGACACAGTCTAGAATATCTGTAATACTTTAAGTCTTGTTTATTCAGATTTACAGAAAGTGTTCTGAGGCAGAGAGAAGTGCAAGCTGAGCTATCAGAGTGACCAAACACTTGCCTAATTTCCTGTTAACATTGTTTTGGCCAGCACTTCCTCCAGACTTGTGTGATGGTATTGCCATTGTGTTCAGAGGAAGGGGTCTCAGCATTCAAAATATAACTCTCTAGACAATCTTATGCTACGGTCTGATGATTAAAACAGAAATAAGTCTCCCTAATATAGTTTCAGATCTCCTTTTATCCTTTTTATGAATACCAATGTGAGGAATGTTCATAGTTGTATAACAACCTGACTATACCTTTCAGGGTCTTGCTCTTGAGTGGTGGGTTTGTTTTCTATTCCCGCAAAGCTATTCATGTCCACATAGCCGTCGTTCTCATTGGCAGGTGTTGCTGTCCGATTGTGGTCATCGAAGAACTCTGTAATAGTGACGGCCCGAGTGGGCCGTCCATGTGGAATCTGGATATTCTCATAGTCTGAGCTCATTGCAGGAATATTCTCATAATCAGAAGTATCTGCACTTGGAAAGGAGATGGAACGAGGTTTAGTGAGGGGTAGGGGCATGAAGGGTGGCCGAGAGCGGTCCTCAAAAGACTCCACCCTGGCTATACCCCTGTTGCTGTAAATTTTGGGTGCACCTTGCCTTCTTTGCCTCTCTTTGTAAAGCAGAAAAGTGTTAGGTATTTCTGAGTTACGCTGTGGTTTTCCCACACGGGACTGAAGCTGTGGGGAGCCGCTTGTACTCCTTCGATCAAGCTCCAGCACCCGAATGGGTCCATGGTGGCTAGACTCAGATGATGACCTGGAGGAACGGACGCTGCCATCTCCACGCGCTTTGCTTTCAGATTTTTTCTTAAATTTTAAAGCCAAGAAACGTTTAAATGAAGTCTTCTTCTTTTTGAGGTTGTCGGGAGATTCATGCTGGATTAGAAGTGATGGAGAGCTTTTGGTTACAGGCCTTTTAGTTATGTAAGCTAACTCAAAAGGTGGTGGGATATCAACTAGAGACGTAGGTGTCGACACGCCACTGGAGGACTGGTGGCTTCTTTGAGAAAAGCTTCCGGAAGAAGTAATCACACAGGGCAAAGACAGTGTGTCATCCTTTTTTTGCAATCTGCATTGCTCTCTAGGAGATTTCTCACCCTCAAAGTGTCCCAAGAATGGCAAATCTCTGCCCTCGACAGAAAGCGACCGAGGAGAAAGAAGAAAGCGCCTTGGCTTCAACGAGGGAATAATTTGGTTTCCCTCTGTTTCGTCTGAAAGCTTGGGGTGTGGAACTCCATTCTGGTCCAAGGCCACAGTGTAGTAGTCGTGAGACTGGTACTCAGTGCCCGTCTCCTCCGGCACAGTCTCAGGAACATATCCAGGTACTTTCCCAGAGAGCGAGCGAGATCTCGTCACAATGCTCTTCCTGTCCAGAGAGATAAAATTCTCGCCCTCTGAGTCGAAGCCAGCCTCCTCATAAATGTGCTCGTCGCTTTCTGTGTCCGAGTCCTCGAAGAAAGGCACAATGTGACAGTCCAGCTCTTCGATGTCCTCTTCAAATGCTTCTGTGGTGTGGGCAAAAACAACACGGTTTGTAAGCTCTGGAGTTCTGCCTACATCCAAGTCAGCAGGAACGGTAATGTTGCAAAGTCTGAGACGTGGCTGGCAGCTGTTCCTCTGACTCAAGAGGGCTTGTCCCCTTCTAGCTGATCGTTCTCTTACACTTTTGCCCTTGGTTTTCCTCTCCATGTTTACCGGCTCATCTTCATCTCCTATCTCGACGTAATCTTCCGACGACACACATTCTATCTGCTGATCATCGCCATCGTTGTCTTTGATATCAGCGTAGTCATCAACCTCTTCATTTTTTGCCATCTCCTGACACTCAGAGGCAGGTTGAGAGATGTCATTTTCTAATTTCGCCTGTTCCTCCTCTAACTCTGCCACATCGTCCGATGATACGTAGAATGGCTCTTGGTTTGACGCTCCCTCTGCTGCAATCTCAGAATCCATTGGTTTCTCATTGCTGGACTCGTCATCAGTGCATCTTGCTTCTGGATCAGAGGTACATGTCAAATCACTTGGCACAACCTCTATGACAGAGTAGGGCTCAAATGGATCTTCTGTCTCCTCTGCAAACCTGAAACGTCCAGATGGATCTTTGGTAGCACGTTCAGCTTGCCAAGTGCTGTTGTCATCCAGTGTGCCAATGACATCATAAGGGTATTCCTCACATAGTGAGGGTTGACTGCAGGTTGTAGCCTTCGAACAAAGTCCAGGCTCATTTTCTTGTGCCTCACCTGCTTTAGCGTCCTCTTCATACTGATCATTGTCAGATGGTGTTTCCTCAATCTCCTCATACGGACTTTGAGATTCACCTGCGGGCTGATCTTCATTTAGTGTCTCACAGGTGTCCTTAAGTACGTTATAAGCATCTTCTCCATTTTCAGCTGGCTTGGTATCATCAGTCTCTTTGCTGTGGTCGTCATCTGCCGAATCGAAATCTGATGAGGCTGGATGCTGTACTTCAGTGGCTTCACCCTCTCCCACTGTTTCATCCACTGCCATTTGTAATTCTTCCTCTATTTCATTACAGCAACTTGTGTCATGGTTAGTGTCATAATTTACAGTAAACTCTTTGTCAGACAAGTCGTTTTCCACGTAATCATCTGTACAGTTTTCTCTGGATGCGTCTGCTTCGTCCTGTGTCACATCTGATTCATTATCCTGGTTCAGTTCCAGTCTATCAGAGGATGTTATGTCCCCGTTGCCCACAATGCTTTGGCTTACCTCAGAGGCTAGCCTTGGTTTTGGTGCCACAGGAGGTTTAGGACCTCGGGTGGAGGGACAAGGCCTTGACATCAGGGTGGAGCACACAGTTATAGTCAAATGGCTTTGTCTTTGGTTGATAAGTTTGGAATTGCTTCTAAAAATCTGCAAACAGAAAGAGAAAAGAAAATTACATTTTAAAGTGGAACTGAACTACAAACTGACTGACAACATGCCATTATGAGCTCTGCTGCTCCTTTAGAGCAGCATATTGATTGATCTACATTGATTATTTGATTGATGAACTCCAACCTCTGAACTTAAAACATAATGACGTGATTATATGCTCACTCCATTCACACCGAACACATTTTCACAATCGTAAAAAATCAACTATGAGCAACAGAAAAAATAACAACCAATACGATCCCATCCACTGATTTCAAATCGCATCTTCTCAGAAAGGGTTAACCCGAAGGTCATTTTTGGCGAAACACACCCTTTCTCTTAACAAAACTCATACACCCCTTGTCTTTTCCTGTTATTTGCTACCTGCCTTGACGCACGTCCTATTAAACTAACCATGCACTTGGTGCTCACCCTGCTAAGATGTTGTTTCCTGACACGACTAATTAACTATTCCAGCAGACTCTCCTGGAAGGACTGCGGACAGGAAGTGCAAAGGGGAAGGACATTAACAGTGCACCCTGTCTCCTCCATGAACCCCCCCTCCCCATTTTTTTCTACAAGAGCGCAGTTTTGCACAACACAAATACACTTCCTTTTTGTCAGTCTTCCCATGATTCACTCTCCAGTGATAAATCCCACCCCTCACAACCCCCCAGACTGGATTTTTTTTTTTTTTTTTTTGCTGAAAAGGTCGTTTCAGTGCGTTAAAGAACAATAAAAAGAGAAACATCAACATCCCAACTAAGGTCCCCTTGGCAAAATAACAGGATATGAATTATGCAACAAGAATTCACTTAAAACAAATGGTTAAACACAATGGGAGGAATAAAGGGAGAAACAAACTCTTCACTGTGCAAAGCCATCAGTACAGATCTCAGATATGGACTGTAAAGTGCTTTGCTAATTTAGTCGTACTAGCTGTAAGTGAACAGGACAAACTGAATTAACAATTCACATAAATGAAGACCATCTCTCTTTCTCTTTCTCTCTATAAGTATATACACGCATATATATATATATATATATATATATATATATATGTGTGTGTGTGTGTGTGTATATATATATATACACAGATTTCAGATATGGACTGTAAGGTGCTTTGCTAATTTAGTCGTACTAGCTGTAAGTGAACAGGACAAACTGAATTAACAATTCACATAAATGAAGACCACCTCTCTTTCTCTTTCTCTCTATAAGTATATACATGCATATATATGTGTGTGTGTGTGTGTGTGTGTGTGTATATATATACAGATAGATAGATAGATAGATAGATAGATACCCTGGACCATACCTGGACCTCAAAACCAGTCTTAAGTACCACAGGTATATTTGTAGCAATAGCCAAAAATACACTGTATGGGTCAAAATGATCGATTTTACTTTTATGCCAAAAATCTTTAGGATATTAAGTAAAGATCATGTTCCATAAAGATATTTTGTAAATTTCCTACTGTAATTTAATTTTTGATTAATATGCATTGCTAAGAACTTCATTCGGACAACTTTAAAGGCAATTTTCTCAATATCTTGATTTTTTGGCACCCTCAGATTACAGATTTTCAAATAGTTGTATCTTGGCCAAATATTGTCCTAACAAACCATACATTAATGGAAAGCTTATTTATTCAGCTTTCAGATGGTGTATAAACCTCATAAATATGTATATGTATAAATGGACCCTTATGACTGGTATATATTTGCGTGTGTATATATGTATATATGTGTGTGAATTATATATATCTGTATGTGTTATACAGTTAAGAAAGGGGGAAAGAGAGAAAAATAACTGAATACAGCATCACTATAGTCGTTCTGTGAGAACTAAAAGGAAATCTTCTATATTGTGGAACTAGTGCTGGATGAAAAGGACAGTGCAGGACACTGGTAATACACCGTCAAAACTGTCATTATAGAGGATAAAAACATTTACTTCCTATGTCATTACCTTTTCTTCACTAATGTATGCATTCAAAAAATACTTAGCATTACTGCGGACAGAACTGGCTGTTGACTTTTGTCCTTATAAGTTCACATATTCTAAAAAGTCACATAATTTAACATTACTGAAAAGTTTAGTCAGAATTACTTGGTTTCATACCTGCGTTCATTGTCGGATGTCATCCACCACGGCATCTGATACATTTCCACATTATTCCTTGATATTCCGCCTAAGCAACAGTATATATCCAGAGGTGCCGTGAACTTACTCCAATGACATTTGTCATAAAGCCTGAGAAGTAAACACTAAACACTTCATCACTTATTCGACGGCGTGCTTCCAGAAAATATCAGTTATGTTATTAGCGACCGTTGCAGCAGGTCTCCTCAGAACCGCGCGCTTCCCGCCTGAAGGAATGAGAGAGATGCGCGCGCGCTCCGATCTGAGCTTGGAGACTGAAGGTGTTTTCCGCGCGCTTCCTGAGGAGGTACAGCGAGTCTCCCTCACGGGAATACAAGGATCGATGACCGAAACCACAGAGAAAAACATCTAAAGCCAATAACCATCAGTGGCGTACGGCACTTTCATGAACAGCTGCTCCATTGCTGTCACAATATGGTATGTTTCAACGTCCCTATTAGAAGATCTTTCACAGAATTACTTTCTCTCACGGTAGAAAAACAAATCGAAGTGGCCACATTGCCATTCCATTTAGATTTATAGCCTAGAAATGGTGGGTTAAATCATTAGCGATGCCAGAATTTTTAATTATGTTAATTGTCCTGTTTAATTGTGTAGCCTATAAAAAATAATCATAGCAACAACAACAACAAAAAATAATAATAATAATAAAATGCAGTAATTTTGTTCGTAGCCTATCGATTTTGGGTAAACAAATGTTCCTAAAAACAGGTTCTGTAGTAGTTTCTCTCAATGCTTTTGGCCAGGCTTCCTTTCTGCTCATCTGTTGCCTGATTGGAGGAAAGCAGCTCTTTAAAAGCCTCTCTTCATAACAGGAAACTGCTATCCCTCTTTCCTGCACAACAGGCAACGCTTCCTTAGCAACAAATGAACAAAGGTTCTGCTGTTAAACTCTACTGGGGAATTACTGCGTTTAAGATTTAGACTATATTTTTCCTAATGGAACTCCACATTGATAGGAGACCACTAATTCAATGAGTATTTTTAGATGAAAACAGTTCTTATAAATAATCCAAGCAGGGGACGCCCAGGGGAAGCACCAACTTTTTAAAGGCCGGCCAGTGATAGTACTGGTGCCCCATGCAAGATAATACAGGAAAATAGGGTGGAAAAAGCATGTTTTTGGCATGCAAGAGTACTGGGATAAAATGCTCATTTAACATATAGCTATAATAATAATAATAAATAGCAATAACAAAAGATTTTAGCAGTTCCAATTTTGCTGGGTGCATTAAAAAAAGTATTACTATTATTATTATTATTATTTTTTTTTTTTATACACCAAGCAAAATTGCAACTGACCTTGACAGCCAATGACCATCATGCATTTGTTATTTAAAGCAAATTGTCTGCCAAAAGGAATGACTTGATTGGACTGCACAAATCTAAATATGTGGATGGATGATTTCTGTCATAGCGTTTTGCACAAACACTCTTTACCTACAATAATCATGCAACTTAATGATCAAAATACAATTTTGGGTGGACTTTTGTGTGTAAGCCGCGTTCAAAATTCATGAAATTGGCCTGACACTTATGACCCAAAATTAGTGGACAATGAAATTAAATCAAATAACATTCTGTACAATTAAAATGATTGGAAGTCAACTGTTGTCTAATCATAATTCTAAATGTATAGTGTAAATATTATTCTGTTAATTCTGCATAGCCTGTCCTTTACGCCAAGACGTCCATGCAAACAGATCTTTGGCATATAGGCTATCCACCAACTCAGATATTCTCTGACAGATCCTTTGTTGAAGCCTAATGAACACCGAATTGTAAGACAAGATAACCCCCAGCTGAGCCGCTGCTGCGATGTTCAAGGGCAGACAACAGTCCTGAAACTCAGGAGAGAAAACTGTCAGACACCTGGGGCTACATGTTGACAGCTTATATCACAAGCCAAACCCTCAAACATTAGGTGGCAAACTCCATAGGACGTATAATATATATATAACTCCACAGGACTTCATAACTATCTCTCTTTCCCGTATGTCTGCAAACTGAAGGTCAGACGAACACCTCGAGTGGTAGGATAGCAATGCTGAGATGCAGGAGTGCAGCACAAGGGAATAAGCCATATGTTTCATAACTGCCTGCACTGACTATTAATTAACAATTTGTTCTCCAGACCATGTTGGCTTCTGAAATGGACAAGCTGTAAACAGCTTGCATTATGAGTCAGACAAGAGTAAACACCATAAAATAACAATATGTTTTTGTGGCCTTGACCCCTTTCAAGACCAATATTTACAACAGCTACAGCGTCACATGAGCTCTCACAGGAAACATTGTTGTTCCTGTAAACTGTCCAACAGCTTGAATTGACAACATTTAACAGAAATCTCCTTTCTTAAAAAAACATGTTCTCAAAAGTTTTCATAAATAACCTCATATTTCAGAATTTTTTTCCAACATAAATACATTTTTAAAGCTTTACACTGAAAAGTACTAGTGGTCCGTTCCTAGCACCATTCCTCTTCTTTTGTTCTTTTAATGGCACACCACAGCCAAAGATAGCACACGGCTGGCATTTTGCTGTGCTAATTGTGTCCCTTACTGGAAAGTATACTATGCCACTAAATTTGACCTTTTTTGCATTTTATCAGACAAATGTGTTTTTGTCTTTGGGGACCGGAGCAAAGCGGAGAGTGTTTGTAGGCATTGTAATTGAAGGGGTGACTGAAAGAATAGCTCCGAGATAAATAGCCCTGCAGATGTGGTCTATATGCACAGGATGAAAACATGTTTTCTAGAGTCTGTGAACAAATATTTCTGACCGAGCAGATCTGTAGAGATCTGTGCCCCTCCACCTGGACTGCTGCATTATGGCACATGTCTGGAATAGGAGGAAAAACATGTCAGAAACCATTTTTTTTTACTCATAAACACACATATGTATTCACAGAACTGACCCAAACAGGAAACTGATTGGGAAAGGGGGTCAATGACTTTTTCCCAGAGCTCATATGAGTCTCTCACCACCCTTTACATAACACCTGCCTTTAAAAGAACACACTGAACGTTTCTAAATTCTGACAAGCTGGAAAAAAAAGATTATTATTGAACTAAAAAAGGCACATTTGGACAGTGAAAGCTGCAAAATATCTGATTTAAAAAAAAAAAAAAAAAAAAAAAAACTAAGAAACTATATTAATGGATGTTTACACAGAAGGAAATCTAATTGATTTGCATCAAATTCAAAGCGGAGGCAATTCTAATTAAAAAAGTCTCTTTAAAACCTTTTTAGAAATCACTTTTTTTAGCACTAGAGCTCCAGTCCGGTATCTCCAGCTGTCAGACAGTCATATTTTCCTAGAAGGGAACATGAAAGAAAAAATGGCATCAGCACTCTTAGGCAACTCAAAAGCACAGCTACAGAAACAACACTCTCACCTTCCCCCAGTCCCTCGACCAATGCCACACTTTCAGAGAAAAACAGGTGAAGCCAGGAGTCAGCACTTCATCAAAAATAGCAAACACAGACTGCACTCCCTGTGGAGTCCAGGACCTCTCAAGCCAAATCAATACCACACCGCTGGCCATGCAGGGTTAAAGAAGAATGCATATGTGTAGTTAAAGATTATAGAGCAGTCTGCAACAGTCTGTTATACAGCAGTTTTAACCTTGTGTTAATATACAATATCATTGTCTTTTATCAGTATATCAGTGTCTTTTTGTCTGAATCTATTAATGAAGCATAAAGTCGAAAATTGTTTGGATGATACAACTGTACAGATATCATAATGAAGAAAAAAGCCACATAAGGGATTACTCACCTGAATTAATCACCCTCATGTCATTCCAAACCCGTAAGACCTTCATTCATCTTCTGAGCACAAATTAAAGATATTTTTGATGAAATCCGAGAGCTTTCTGAACCTGCATTGACAGCAACGCAACACTTTCAAGGCCCAGAAAGGTAGTAAGGACATTGTTAAAGTAGTCCTCATTAAAAACAGGATTCCCACACCTTGGTTAACTTTAAATTCAAGGACCTTTCAAAGACTTTGCAAATCCAATACCCTCAAACTCAAGGAGTAATGTGGGGACACAAGTGAGAGCAAGGTTACATTGTGTTACCTTGGAAGATACATTGTTACAGTTTTCATGTGTCAAACACAACTATGCAAAAAAGCATTTAATTCAAACTTTACAGTCTATTTTTGCAATGTCTCACATTGTGTCAGTGAAACGTTGAGAAACCATCGTAGTAGTTTTGCGTGCGCGTGAACGTCATGGCAATGTACAATACAAAGTACCTCACGTGGAAAACACTCAACATAATGCGTAAATGTGCATAACTCATGTAAATCAAGCAAACTAGTATGCATAGGCCACGAAGTGTTGACGAAATATCATATTAGCGGACCGGAGAGAATAATATGTTTTTTTTTTCCAGAAAACTTTTCTGTATCTATGTATGTTTATTTTCAAACCTTTCCAGTGCCTTAAAATTTTTTTTTAGACTCACAAACTTTGAAGGATTTCAAGGACCATATAAAAACCATATAAAACCAACATGAATACAAATTGAAATAACTTTGTTCTTTTGAAAAGATATCTCTTTCTCTTCATTATGAATACACTTATTTATCACTAGGTGCGTTTCCATTACAGATTTGTGCAAAACGTTTGCAACATTTTGTAAATGTCGATTAAAAAGCTATTGCGAAATGACGGCATTTCCATTAACCAATGTTATGCGACTAAAACATAATTTTTTCCTCTCATGATAAGTCATGATAACCGATGTCGGTAGGTTTATGTATATCGCAGCCACCGCACTAGCCATTATTTTTTATCAAAGAGACATAGACGTGTATCTTTAGCAAAGCAGCGCGGGCTGTGTCGGAGCCGCAATGCAGTGTAAATATGGGGTTATTCATTAATTGCAATGAAAGCAACACTTTACGATACGGGTGCACAAATATGCATTAATTCATGCTTAACTAATGCACAGATCTTCACGAATTAATGTATAATTCATGAAGAACTAAACCATTTATGAATGATTACTACATCAGCAACTAATGAACATTCTATATGATTCATAGATTAAATAATAAATGAATTGTTATTAGTTAAATGTGTCATAATGTATTAGTTCCCTAAATAACATATTATAATAACTAATGATGTAAATTCATATGTTAATTACCACAGTGGTCAAAGCTATGTACTTCAGCTTCCAGTTGTCTGCTTTAATTAATCATTAGCTAATGATTTGCAAAGGTATCATTATGTTATGACTTTACTTGTTGAGGCACAGAACTATTAACTAATTGTTATGTAATATGTCGTTGTGGTTATGGATTTAGAATTAGATAGTTAGTCATGTGCCTCAACAAGTAAAGTCATAACATAATGACATCTTTGAAAATATTTAGCTAATGGTTAATTAAAGCCAGTGTTGGGGAAAGTTACTTTTAAAAGTAATGCTTTACAATTTTGCATTACTCCCTGCAAAAGTAACTAATTACGTTGCTTAGTTACTTACTTGCTTCTTTGTTTTTAATATGAAACAATTCTAATGTAAAAGCCTTTTTACACCAAAAGTGAAATGAATTCACCTCAGGCTGAAAGAAATGTACATTTATGCAGGAGATCACTCTTCAGCTATAAAAAAAATGAAGCACAAATGTTAGTTTATCTAAAGTAATTTTTGCGTATTAGTATGTCTGAATTGCATCATCGAAGGTCAGCAGCAAAGACACTGGTTAATAAAATGGGATTAAATACATAAAGGATATTTGTTTTATTTAACATATTTAATTATTGCAGGGTTGCGTCATATTATAAGTTTGCATTTCTCTGTTTTTATTCATTTTGAGGAACACTGAATCTGTTTTTTGTGAGTGAGATGAATTAATGCATGTTTACATTTAGTCTAGAATACAGTAACATCATGTTTACTCCCAATTTCCCGACAGGAGACTTGTCAATCAATAAATGGGGAAAAAAGTAACTGCCGTTACTTATTTGAAAAAGTGACTCAGATATTTTCTTAGAAATTCAAAAGTAATGTGTTACTTTACTAGTTTACTAAAAAAAGTAATATTATTACATAACTCGCATTACTTGTAATGCGTTACCCCCAACACTGATTAAAGCAGACAACTAGAGGTTGAAATGCATGGCTTCAACCCATTTTGGTAAATAACACATGAATTTACGTTATTAGTTAATGTAATATGTTATTAAGGAATTAATACATTATGACACATTTAGCCAATAACAATTTATCAATTACTTAATCTGTGAATCATATAGAATGTTCATTTGTTGCTGATGCAGTAATTATTAATAAATGGTTTAGTTCTTCATGAGTTATGTATTAACTCATAATTATCTGTGCATTAGTTAAGCATGAATTAATGCATATTTGTTCACCCGTATTGTAAAGTGTTACCAAAGCCCAATATACTCGAGAGCGGCCACGTATGAAGTATTTCTTGGAGGTTATAGTACATTAAACAACGAGCATGTAACTGTCACGTATCCTTATTGTCATCGTGTGTTTATGTTGTGATTTCACCATGTGCTCCCTGGACTCAGCCCTCTCGTCACCCTAGTCACGCCCTCCTTGTTTCTTCCTGAGTGTTTCATTGTCTTCACCTGTGTTTGTTCTGATTAGTTTGTGTATTTAAGTTCCACCTTGTGTTTAGTTCCCTGTCGGTCTTTGTCGTTGCATGTCGTTGCATATTGTTGAAGAATGTTTGTTTGGTTTTCAGCGTGTGTGGATGTTTCTCTGTTCCTGCTTGTTTCTCTAAGAGTCATTAAAATAAATGTTATATCGTACGTCGTATCCAGTCTTCCATCCAGCACCTGCAGCAACTACGTGACAGAAAGACCGACCTTATAAAGAGAAGATGAGTTGGGCTGAGGACGCTTTGTGGAGACTGCGGCAGGACGGTCGTGAGTTGGAACGGTATGTGGAGGAATTCATCGAGCTCTCCCACCAGGTAGGCTGGCACGAAACTTCTCTTGGCGCTGTGTTTGTTTTGGGGCTGGATGATGAGACAATACGCTGCGAGCTTCCCACTTGTAGTTTCCCCTTGATCGAGCTAATCAATCTGATTCTCTATTTAAACGGATCTGATTTTGAAGTAGAAGAAGTTCAGAGTCCGATTAGGTCTCATCCTCCAGTCTCCTCCCAGACACAGCGCCACGCGCCCGCCTGCCCTAAGCCGAGAACCTCCACATACCGTGTCAACGGCTCGAACCGTCAGCCCAGTCCCAAATCCCCAGTCATCCTCCAGAGCTCCACCGCTGTCCTCAGCCCGATGCGGCCGGCCTCATCCCCGCGCTCTAATCCGCCGGCCACCGCCCAGAGCCCTGTCCCTCGGGCCGCCACGCCAGCGCCTGCTCGCAAGATGGCCGCCACGCCAGCGCCTGCTCGCAAGATGGCCGCCACGCCAGCGCCTGCTCGCAAGATGGCCGCCACGCCAGCGCCTGCTCGCAAGATGGCCGCCACGCCAGAGTCTGCTCGCAAGATGGCCGCCAAGCCTGAGTCCCCAGTCATGATTGCTGGAATGAACATTATGGACAGGGCAATCCCACTGGAGTTCACTGCTCCTATTATCTCCCCTGATTCTCCTAAGCCTCCGCTGGTTCCGCCCAGCCTCCCTGAGCCTCCGCTGGTTCCGTCCAGCCTCCCTGAGCCTCCGCTGGTTCCGTCCAGCCTCCCCGAGCCTCCGCTGGTTCCGTCCAGCCTTCCCGAGCCTCCGCTGGTTCCGTCCAGCCTTCCCGAGCCTCCGCTGGTTCCGTCCAGCCTTCCCGAGCCTCCGCTGGTTCCGTCCAGCCTTCCCGAGCCTCCGCTGGTTCCGTCCAGCCTTCCCGAGCCTCCGCTGGTTCCGTCCAGCCTTCCCGAGTCTCCGCTGGTTCCGTCCAGCCTTCCCGAGTCAAGTCAAGTTGTAGCTGTGTTCCCTGAATCAAGGCAAGTTGCAGCTGCAGCTACTGAGTCAAGTCACGTCACGGCTGAGTCAAGTCACGTCACGGCTGAGTCAAGTCACGTCACGGCTGAGTCAAGTCACGTCACGGCTGAGTCAAGTCACGTCACGGCTGAGTCAAGTCACGTCACGGCTGAGTCAAGTCACGTCACGGCTGAGTCAAGTCACGTCACGGCTGAGTCAAGTCACGTCACGGCTGAGTCAAGTCACGTCACGGCTGAGTCAAGTCACGTCACGGCTACATCTCCTGAGTCAAATCAAGTTCCTGGTGCTTCTCATAAGCCAAGACAAAGTCCAGCTCGCCCTCCAGAGCCGGAGCTCTGCCCAGCTCGCCCTCCAGAGCCGGAGCTCTGCCCAGCTCGCCCTCCAGAGCCGGAGCTCTGCCCAGCTCGCCCTCCAGAGCCGGAGCTCTGCCCAGCTCGCCCTCCAGAGCCGGAGCTCTGCCCAGCTCGCCCTCCGAGCTCGCCCTCCAGAGCCGGAGCTCTGCCCAGCTCGCCCTCCAGAGCCGGAGCTCTGCCCAGCTCGCCCGTCCAGAGCCGGAGCTCTGCCCAGCTCGCCCTCCAGAGCCGGAGCTCTGCCCAGCGCGCCCTCCTGAGCCGGCTCCTCCTTCAGCGCGCCCTCCTGAGCCAGCACCTCATCCAGCGCTCCCTAGGGCTGGCAGTACTGTAAATTCCCCCAAGAAAATTTTGGGGGGGGGCTACCCGCCATGGCCACCTGAACTGTTTACCCGGCCATGGCCTCCTGAGCCCCCAGATCCACCATGGCCACCTGAACTGTTTACCCGGCCATGGCCTCCTGAGCCCCCGGACCCGCCATGGCCACCTGAACTGTTTACCCGGCCATGGCCTCCTGAGCCCCCGGACCCGCCATGGCCACCTGAACTGTCTGTCCGGCCATGGCCTCCTGAACTCCCTGATCCACCATGGCCTCCTGAACTCCCTGATCCGCCCTGGAGGTACGCCCCTAAGTACCCGATGTCTGTCCAGCACGGACCTCCAGGGCGCCCACCCCCCCACCCCAGTGTATGTGTTACGGCGCGAGTCGCGCCTTGTGAGAGGGGGGGGTAATGTCACGTATCCTTATTGTCATCGTGTGTTTATGTTGTGATTTCACCATGTGCTCCCTGGACTCAGCCCTCTCGTCACCCTAGTCACGCCCTCCTTGTTTCTTCCTGAGTGTTTCATTGTCTTCACCTGTGTTTGTTCTGATTAGTTTGTGTATTTAAGTTCCACCTTGTGTTTAGTTCCCTGTCGGTCTTTGTCGTTGCATGTCGTTGCATATTGTTGAAGAATGTTTGTTTGGTTTTCAGCGTGTGTGGATGTTTCTCTGTTCCTGCTTGTTTCTCTAAGAGTCATTAAAATAAATGTTATATCGTACGTCGTATCCAGTCTTCCATCCAGCACCTGCAGCAACTACGTGACAGTAACTTTTATGTGCACCAGTTGTAAATGTGGAAAAACTGTTTCCATTGCAGTTTGCGCAAAATTCCTTTTTTCAAACCACCTTATGCAAGCGTAAAGGTGCGATATGTGGAGTTTTTGCAAAATTGACATGTTTCCATTGGGCATATTTTCAATTCGCAGTTTTAATTTGCTCAGTTTGTAGGCTAATGGAAATGCAGCTATTAACCCCGTAGCTTAAAATTCAATACTCTAAAGGTGATGCAATAAAGTAACTGTGCTGTGAGTGCTTCTCACTTCAAGTCTTATTGTCAAGGAGGTATATTGCTATTTTCAGATGCTGAGAAGGGGGAAATTAACTTAAGTGACTGTTTGGGAAGAGACAGAGTGATTAGTGAGATTTTAAACAGGTGTGATATGCTAAGCAGGAGGGCAGGTCTTGATAACAAGTCTCTTGTTTTGCCTCCATACCCCTCTCAGAAAGACACAATCCTCAGAGCCGCACTGTAATAACATCGATTTACCGGTCATGAATAAAAGTCTCAAGAAGCCTCATAAAAAGACTTGTGGCTTGGCCTTTAAAAACGCAGCACAATGGGCCAGTCAAACACTAGCCTATAGCCTTTAGCACAATAGATTTATGTACCCCGGAGAGCTTGATTTCTTTTGAAAAATGGTGCAGAGTGCCTGGCTGCCCTTTTCCGTCACATTCATTCTCGCATTCTGTTTTGCTTAGTATTCTAATGCAAACACAAACACATGCGCCTTACGGCTCCGCACAGTGCAGCATGACAGTGACTCTCATTAGACCACAATAATATTTCTTCTGAGCCAAGCTCAGCCCTCACTGAAACAAACACAAAACAGATCTCAGGTCTGTGCAAAAGAATCATTTCCAAGCTGATTAGCGAGACCGAGTTGCTGATCTTTCGTTCTGCAGGTCCTAAGGGGAACAATACCACTGTGAAAAAGTCCCCAAGTCTGGATTTACTTTTTCCTGTGACTGTTTTCACATCTTTCAGCCAAATGAGACTGAACGGATACAGATACTAAGTTTAAAAATATCTGTGTTTTCTAACCTTTTTTGGCCTTGGCTGTCAGCCGCTCCCATGTATCTAAACATCTTAAGCAAGGAAGGTGATAAATTGGGGAGCACAGTCATGCTAACTGGTGTTTATCAACAATTCTTGTTGCGAATTTATTCATACACACAATTACAAACCTGTAAAGTTCAATGCAGATGAAGCATGCTGAGATACTCAACATAGGTTTGGACATGCATCAGGGACTTTTTTTTTGGTACTTCATTTTTAAGTTTGAAATGGGAATAAAATAATGTAGCTGTTGCATTTCCCTTGTAAAAAAAAGTACACTGTAGCATGCTTTTAAAATAAAATACTTAAATACTGAAACAATTTAGTTTAAAAAAGCATCTTGAGATACTTAACATAGGTTTGGACATGCATCAGGGACTCTTTTTTTTTGGTACTTCATTTTTAAGTTTGAAATGGGAATAAAATAATGTAGCTATTGCATTTCCCTTGTAAAAAGTACACTGTAGCATGCTTTTAAAATAAAATACTTAAATACTGAAACAATTTAGTTTAAAAAAGCATCTTGAGATACTTAACATAGATTTGGACTTGCATCAGGGACTTTTTTTTTGGTACTTCATTTTTTTTTTCTTGAAATGGGAATAAAATAATGTAGCTGTTGCATTTCCCTTGTAAAAAAGTACACTGTAGCATGCTTTTAAAATAAAATACTTAAATACTGAAATAATTTAGTTTAGAAAACGCATCTTGAGATACTTAACATAGGTTTGGACTTGCATCAGGGACTCTTTTTTTTTGGTACTTCATTTTTTTTTTCTTGAAATGGGAATAAAATAATGTAGCTGTTGCATTTCCCTTGTAAAAAAGTACACTGTAGCATGCTTTTAAAATAAAATACTTAAATACTGAAATAATTTAGTTTAGAAAACGCATCTTGAGATACTTAACATAGATTTGGACTTGCATCAGGGACTTTTTTTTTGGTACTTCATTTTTTTTTTTTCTTGAAATGGGAATAAAATAATGTAGCTGTTGCATTTCCCTTGTAAAAAGTACACTGTAGCATGCTTTTAAAATAAAATACTTAAATACTGAAATAATTTTCTTTAGAAAAAGCATCTTGAGATATTAAGCATAGGTTTGGACATGCATCAGGGACTCTTTTTTTGGTACTTCATTTTTAAGCTTGAAATAGGAATAAAATAACGTAGCTATTACATTTCCCTTGTAAAAAAGTACACTTTATGCTTTTAAAATAAAATACTCAAATACTGAAATAATTTTGTTTAGAAGAATATACTTAAATTCAAACTGAATGAATTTGTTTGGACATCCTTAATTTAAATTAAACGAAAATGTAGTATAGTTTAGGTTTATATTCAATGCAACTGAACTTTAGAGTTCTTATTGACCCACTTAAATAAGACTTTTTAATGTCATAATGTTTAATGTTTTTTAATGTCATTTAATGTTTAATATCATAATTACTTCTACTGTCTTGGTTGAAATTTAATTTAAAAAAATATATTACATATAAATCATTACTATACTATGAAGGAGAGCTATTATGCCTCTTTTTACAATATAAGTCTCAGGTGTCCCCACAATGTCTCTGTGAAGTTTCAGCTCAGAATACCCCACAGATCATTTATTATATCATTTTTAAAATGCCTGTTTTGAGTGGAGCGGGAAACACGCTGTTTTCGTGCATGTCTCTTTAAATCCAAATGAGCTACTGCTCATTCTCTTCTCAGTTCTCTTTCGTGTCTTTTTGCGCTTAAACTGTCAAATACACACGTTAAAAAACAAATGAGTTACAAAAACAGTTGGTTATGTCTGTGAAGGTAAACAGCTGGGAAAGAAAACGCATGTTTATATTCGGTCTGTGTGGCAGCAGCGTAATATACAGTAAATAAATCAATAAATCCACTTCTATCGTCTCGTCTGAGGCTGGGACTCTAAATAGCGTTTTGTGCTCATCTGTGCAGTCAACGACAGAAGAGTTAGCATGCTTTGCTCAAACTTTTGCCATGGCGTTAGAATTGATACACCGTTGTCGCTTGTGAAAACAAAATGATGGCGCTGTGGGTGGAAACGTGCAGATTAAGGGGCGGTGATATTATAATAAGATCCCCTTTCTATGTCACAGGGGAAATGAAATCAGATCTTGTTTTGATATCTTTGAAATCTTGTTTTTTCACATGCTTGCAGAGAAAAGCTTACCAAAACAAAGTTTCTGGGTTGGTAGAGTACATAGTGCATAAGTATACAGTGTATAAGTACATAGTGTATAGGGCATCATTTGAGATGCAACTATACTTTTAAGATTGGAAGTACAGTATACTACTATTTAAAGTGCATATAAGCTCACTTCTTTTTTTATAAGGGTGGGCTGTTTCCAAAGCCTTTGACTTCTACAGATTAGACAGATAGGAACGTTTTACCCAGCTCCCATGAAGAAAAAAGCTTTGATAGACTGTAAAGCTGGTTTTCAGAGTGTTAAGCAACAGATGGGCGATTGTCATAGGCTTGGTTTATTTTTTTAAAACGCTTTTTTGTTTTTGCCTTAATGAATCTTTTGGAATCCGAATTATTTTGGGGCAAGACAAGAGCAGACACTGTTAACAAGTGCAGCACAGAAAGGCATTATCATCACTGCATTTTGGGAATGAGGTAGGACAGATTCAGATCATTATCATCAGTCGCTTTTAAAGAGACTGAAGATAAACTACCAAACACACTACAGATTTATTGATGAGCCAATAATCAATAATTCCACCACAATGGGCTGCAATTAGTGCTACAATCCAAATGCGTTTACACCTGCCCGCTTTTATGTCCTCTTGCTAAATCAATGCAACAATCTATCCAGTTCCTTTTGGCAAAACTCAGTTTTGCCATAATTAAACAGCTATATTGAAACAAAGCTGATATTTCTGAGATGAGATGATTGGAAACTGATTAAGTCTAAGATACTCAAGGTAAAGTAAGGTGACCCTCACCAGTGCTCTGCTGGGATTCCCTCAGGAGTCCATTCAATGAGATAGGGACATCCTTTGCTGAGGTCATCTTTGCCTGTTTTATACACATTAAAACACACACACACACACACACTATTTTCTAGTTTGAACATACAGTCAAGGATGAACTGGCAATGACAGATCATCCTTTATGCGCACACTTGCACCACATCAGCAGAACTGTTTTGCTGAATTTCGATTCATGTATGTGTCTTTTTCAGAACCATTAATAATGTAGTGACGCTGAATTTGCACAGCACAAACTATTTCAATCTGTTACTATAATACTTTTACACTATCTTAAAGTATTTCACATCTATTATTATAGGAGTATCGCCTGTTAAGTTGCAACTTTGATGTCACAGTTAGGGATGTGCCTAAATGGAGAATCTGTATTCAGAAAGGCTTGTAAAACGCATGATGCCTACTGCACTATAAAAAATGCTGGGTTATTTTTTTAACCCAAAATGCTGGATTCAGCCTGTTGGGTCATTTTATTGGGTTATTTTTTTTAAATATTTCTACCCAGGTGATGGGTAGTTTTTCTGCACTCTAAAAATGCTGGGTTATTTTTTTTTTAACCCAAAATGCTGGGTTCAGATTGTTGGGTCATTTTATTGGGTTATTTTTAATATTTTTACCCAGATGCTGGGTAGTTTCTCCACACTCTAAAAAAAATGCTGGGTTATCCCCCCCCCCCAAATGCTGGGTTCAGCTTGTTGGGTCATTTTATTGGGTTATTTTTAATATTTTACCCAGATGCTGGGTATTTTCTCTGCACTCTAAAAAAATGCTGGGCTATTTTCTTCCCCCCAAATGCTGGGTTCAGCTTGTTGGGTCATTTTATTGGGTTATTTTTAATATTCTTACCCAGGTGCTGGGTAGTTTTTTTTCTGCACTCTAAAAATGGTGGGTTATTTTTTTAACCCAAAATGCTGGGTTCAGCTTGTCATTTTATTGGGTTATTTTTTAAATATTTTTACCCAGGTGATGGGTAGTTTTTCTGCACTCTAAAAATGCTGGGTTATTTTTTTTTTAACCCAAAATGCTGGGTTCAGATTGTTGGGTCATTTTATTGGGTTATTTTTAATATTTTTACCCAGATGCTGGGTAGTTTCTCCACACTCTAAAAAAATGCTGGGTTATCCCCCGCCCCCCCCCCCCCCCCCAAATGCTGGGTTCAGCTTGTTGGGTCATTTTATTGGGTTATTTTTAATATTTTACCCAGATGCTGGGTATTTTCTCTGCACTCTAAAAAAAATGCTGGGCTATTTTCTTCCCCCCAAATGCTGGGTTCAGCTTGTTGGGTCATTTTATTGGGTTATTTTTAATATTCTTACCCAGGTGCTGGGTAGTTTCTCCACACTCTAAAAAAATGCTGGGTTATCCCCCCCCCCCCCCCAAATGCTGGGTTCAGCTTGTTGGGTCATTTTATTGGGTTATTTTTAATATTTTACCCAGATGCTGGGTATTTTCTCTGCACTCTAAAAAAATGCTGGCCTATTTTCTTCCCCCCAAATGCTGGGTTCAGCTTGTTGGGTCATTTTATTGGGTTATTTTTAATATTCTTACCCAGGTGCTGGGTAGTTTTTTTTCTGCACTCTAAAAATGGTGGGTTATTTTTTTAACCCAAAATGCTGGGTTCAGCTTGTCATTTTATTGGGTTATTTTTTAAATATTTTTACCCAGGTGATGGGTAGTTTTTCTGCACTCTAAAAATGCTGGGTTATTTTTTTTTTTAACCCAAAATGCTGGGTTCAGATTGTTGGGTCATTTTATTGGGTTATTTTTAATATTTTTTACCTCAGCCAGTAGAAACGATGAAGCCTCTCACACACCTACCCAGCGCTGGGTCAGTGTAAGCCAATGCTGGGTTACCATGTGCCTCACTGACTACAATAGGAGTGCTATTGACTGTTGTAGCTGTGGTCGCGCCAAAATCTGTTACATATAATAGCAAAGTCGCATCGTGTTTCAGTACGTTTTTTTTTTTTTTTTTTTTTCAAAAAACAACCCAACAAATGTTAATGATTATTATTTTGGGTCAAAATAACCCAGCATGTGTTCTGTCCAATATTTACCCAGTGCTGGGTTGCCAAATAACTCAAGAATAGCTGTTTTAAACCCAGCATGTTTTAGAGTGTACAAAGCCACTAAAGTGACATTCGGGCATCTTAGTCACAGTCACCAAAATATTGCTGAAAGTAAATTATTTTCAATTTTGAGTGAACGTCCCCTTTAACAACAAAATAGACTTGCCATCCTAACTGCTCAAGTGTGATTTCATCATCGTCTTTTCCATTGTATGACAAGCCTCTTCACCTACATCCCAATATCAGCAGCATTCAGTCACATGATGGATGTGTCACACTGATGCTCTACTGTCATGGCAACACAGGTTAAAAGTCAGTTTCTGTCAACTACAGACTGTCTGTATCGTATTCGGCCTCTACATGTCACCTCTGTTCATTTGCTTACAATGCTGAGCCTTAGCAAATAGGACAAATCGGTCAATGAGCTACAAAGACATAAAGAAAAACTGACATAAAGAAACCTTTCCTTTATTATGTTGTTCATCTTGTCAAAATATATACCACACCTAGGACCCCATACAATAAAGGTAAGATTAAAAACTAGTCCATGTCTCCTTGGCCACCCATAAAAGCATATATCTGCTGTGAGCTTTTGATTGGAACCCATGGTTGCTGTGGGAGTTTATATGACAGAGTTTGTGTGCATATATACATGCTCCAAGGAGATTCTGAGCAACTTAACTGTTTTAATTTTGTATGTTTGTGTTTATGAGTGTGCTCAAGTGCACAAGCTTTAATACTGGATGTTTGTATACTGGTGCCAGCTGGGCTCACCACAGGAGAGAATGACTGTGTTCCCCTTTAGTTTCCTCTCTCTTCCCCTCATTTATTACTCCATTTATAACCCCTCTACTGCTAATACATTTAGGCCCATGGGCGCCCTATGAATACATTTAGACGTTATCAAAAAAGTGTGGGTGACTCTGCAAGAGGCAGCCTCACAAATTTGATCACACGTCGATGATTAGATGAGGACGGTCTAAACAAATGGCCCATGGGCTTATGAAGTGCCATCGTAAAGCTTAATTTTGACCATGACTGTCTTTGTGAAGGATGCTCTATGTGGCACGTGAAGTGGCTGTTTCACCTGCCATGAACTCCTGCTGCGTTTACCTGAACTGACCTTGAACTGACCTGGAAAAGAAAAGAGAGAAGATATCGTAAACCCCAAAGCAGTAATATAAAACAGTCAGAGTATATTCACACTCAAGACTTTTTTAAACTATTCAAAGTGCAGTGTTACCACCATAGGTCATTATTATAATTTTTTATGACTACAAATAAATAAATAATTATATCCACCATTTTCCTGAGTTACTGATGCACTAACGTCCGTTTGGGAGCTCTCATGTTTCGCTATCCATAGAAATCTATGTTAAAACGGGGTAAAAAAGACTTAATAAAACTGATTTTTCAACATAAATAAAAATAAAGTGTGCAGAGTTGAGCTGTGCTATTGTTGGCTTTACATTACAAGAAGAGGATTTAAATCTAGTATCAGCCAAACATCCATAGTCTTTCCTTATTATTTATTTTAATAATTTAATTTTCATGATACCACCAACTTGATCAAATATACTGCAGTGTGGGCTTGCCTATGATTATTTCTTTAGTAAATAAACTTTAATATACAGTTGAAGTCAAATGACTGTATGATTTTGAGATCCATCTTTTCACACTGAGGACAACTGAGGGACTCAGGTGCAACTATTCCTGGAGGTTCAAACACTCACTGATGCGCCAGAAGGAAAAACGATGCATTAAGAACTGGGGGGTGAAAACTTTTGAACAGAATGAAGATGTGTACATTTTTCTTATTCTGCCTAAATATCATATATTTTTTACTACTGCCGTTCAAAAGCTACAGAAGATTTACATGTTTCCCAGAAGACAAAGTTAAATTTACCCTGATCTTCAAATTTCAAAAGTTTTCACCCCCCAGCTCTTAATGCATTGTATTTCCTTCTGAAGGAATCAGTGAGTGTTTAAATCTTTTGTAATAGTTGCATATGAGTCCCTCATTTGTCCTCAGTGTGAAAAGATGGATCTCAAAATTATATGATCATTGTTGGAAAGGACTCAAATACACAAAAAATGCTGAAACAACAAAGAATTTGTGGGACCTGAAGGATTTTTGTGAAGAACAGCAGGCAGTTTAACTGTTCAGGACAAACAAGGGACTCATGAACAACTATAACTAAACAAACAAAAAAAAAAACAGCTGTGTATAAGTCTGTGTAAACGTTTGTAAATCAGCTGTTATTTTATCTTGTGGACTGTATGTTAACATCTTTTATGTGAAATATCTTATTCAGGGGTGCGTTTCCCAAAAGCATCGTTAGCCAACTATGGTCGCAAGTTCCGTCGTTACCAACATAGTTCAACAATTCAGTGTTTCCCGAACCATAGTTCAAACGAACATTCGCAAACAGCGTCACAAACTTACGTGGTTGGAGCTACAGCTCTCGACCTGTGGTTAGAAGAATAGTTCCCTGTTAATAATACAAATGGGCTCAATAAATTATGCTCTTGGGCACAATAAGCAAGCTAACATGCAGTACAATTTATATCTTTCACTCGATCTAAATATAAATGCATTTTAATCTATGTATTTTTAAGCTTCCTCTGCAAGCGACGTTTTTGAATAGTGCGCATGCACATAAATGCCTACAGGAACCCCGGTGTATGACATAAGAGGGAACCCGCGATGAATCAAACATCAAATAAAGCGAAATGACATGGAACAAAAAAATAGTAAATTAGTCATCAGGTGCCATGTTTAATATAGCCGCATTTTAGAGATTTCTAATAAGTTAAATAGCACAAATCATTACTCGGTGACATCATTAACAACAGTCCTTCACTGTTGAACTAATGTGGTTCAAACGACGGAGATGCGACCGGGAATCAGTTGTGAATAGCTAGTTCGTTTCCACAACAATGCATCGTACTATGGAGGTTAATCAGCGAGTTACGTCATTGTACGGGAAACGCAGCCCAGGTCAGTACTAAATAAAAAATAACATGCATTTTGTATGATCCCTCTTATTATGGTAAAATAATTAACACTTTGCAAATTCTGCAAGGTGTATGTAAACTTTTGACCTCAACTGTAAAAACACTAAATATGTTCCATTAGAGTGAAAAGATGCTCTGTGAAACTGGTAATGAGCTATAAATATCCCTCTGTTATAAAGTTTGGATGACGCTAATGAGCCAACACAAAAATCTTTACATCTTCCATACCTTGATAATGGTTCTGTTTATCATGAATCACTTTAAATCTGTGTTAATATGGAGGCTACAACACCAAAAAATACATAATACATTTTATTCATTGATTACAATCAAGCATAAATATATGCTTGTGAGAGCAATCACAGACTATAGATATTCATAACCACCATCTTAAAGTCTCTCAGAGCTGGAAACACACCATGTTTATATATACATACATGAAAGACTATTATTTACCTGCTGTTTATTGCACAAAGCACAGGGGAATTGCTGAGCCAGCACTGGGAGCTCATTTCACACATTATACCGGGTTACTGAAACAGCCTGATCCCCATTTTTTCCAACCTAAAACATGTCTGATTTGATTTATGTGGCAGCTTTTACACAGCTTACTCTCACAGTAACCTCACACATGAACTAATCTTGTGAGTTTGTGTGTGTGTGTGTGTGTGTGTGTATATGTGTGTATGTGTGTGTGGACCTTTTCTAGACAGATTATACAGTTTATCCAGATTAGGAATTATGGAATAATTTGATTACACAATAGTGTTATACATCAGTTCATATTTTGGCAATGGCTAATCACATAGGCTACGTGCACACAATCACTGTTTGAACTGACAACTTTGTTTACTAATAAAAATTTCAGCTGAAGCACTAAAATTACTAACTGGGAATAAATAAAAAAAACAGCCCTGAAAAGAAAACTGAAACTGAAAAGAAAAAGAAATCCTAAAAAAAAAGAAAAAAAGTATATTTATTATTAATAATAATAATAATAATAATAATAACAAAAGCTCATAATAAAATTACAAAACTATTAAATAAAAGCTAAAAATATATTTAAAAATGTAAAAATAAATATTAAAATAAATCCTTATTCAGAATATTAACAAAAACTATAATAGTATATAAATAAAATAAAATATAAAATTAAAATAATAATTTTTAAAAATCAGGCAAAAAGGGGGGCAATGATGAAAAATAGACAACATACATTTTTTAGTAAATACATGAAAGTAAAGCACTAAAAAAATAGAATAAACATAGATGAACAAAACTATTTGTGCAAAAGTAACTACAATAAAATAAATAAACAAATAATAATAATAAAAAATAAAATTCTGGCAAAAAGGGAGGCAAAGATGAAAATATAGAAAACATACATTTTTAGTAAACACATGAAAGAAAAACACTAAAAACAGAACAAACGTAGATGAACAAAACTGTATTTGCAAAAGGAAATAAAATAAAATAAAAATAAATTAAATGAACAAAAATTTAATTTAAGGCAAAAAGGGAGGCAAAGATGAAAGTATAGAAAATGCTAATTTTTAGTAAATACATGAAAGTAAAGCACTAAAAACATAGAACAAACATAGATGAACAAAATTGTATGTGCAAAAGGAAATAAAATAAAAATAAATAAAAAAATAAAATAATAAAAAAAAAAAATTCTGGCAAAAAGGGAGGTAATGATGAAAATATAAAAAAAACAATTTTTAGTAAATACATGAACATAAAGCACTAAAAATATAGAGCAAACATATATGAACAAAAATGTTTGTGCAAAAGGAACTAAAATAAATAAAAATAAAAAATAAATAAAATAAATAAAATAATTAAAAAAAATTCTGGCAAAAAGGGAGGTAAATGAAAATATTTAAAAAAAAACATTTTTTTTAGTAAATACCTGAAAATAAAGCACTAAAAAGAACAAACAGATAAACAAATTTATATGTGAAAAAATAACTAAAATAAATAAACTAAAAATAAATAATAAAATTAAATAATAAAAAATAAAATTCAGGCAAAAAGGAAGGCAATGATGAAAGTATAGAGAACAAATTTTCAGTAAATAGAGGAAAGTAAAGCTCTAAAAACATAGAACAAATATAGATGAACAATCCTAACTGTGCAAAAGGAACCCGCACTAAAAACTAACCAAGTAACCAAACTACCATAAAAAGCACTTTTTATATTCTGAGGCACTTTACTTGACGAACTAGTCATGTTTTATTTCCAATTCTTAGAACAGCTTGCAAGCCTGTTCAGGCTGGTTAAAACACTGTAGGGGTTCTCACAATATATAACAACAGCATGATTTTATGAGCCTCATAATGTTTTCCTTCTAATGCTGAAGGGAAGAAGAACCCATAAAAGCGCACAAACCATCCTCAGGGCATTCTGTCCATTGAGCTGATATTGAACCTCCATTCTCACTTCCAGCTTGTGTTTATGCTGCCACATAAAACATTGCATTTCAAACTGTTTTTTCTGTTCACATTTGGGAACATCTTCCCCTTCACTGATGGGGAGGAAGACCAAGACAGTACATTAGCACCCAAATGCATCTTTCATTATGCCGCTTCGTGATCTTGGGGTTGAGCTTGGGGTCAAAACTGGGGAAATTAAGACAGATCTTCAGAACATGCACTCCAGCATCATGAGTGCGTACATATGGAACAAGGCTTTTTTTCTCTTTTAATGCATCAACAATGTCTCTTCATAACACCGTGGAGCCCACAAAAGGGAAATGAATGGCTTTCTTGCTGTGTCGCAGTACGTGGAGATGTCTCACACAGATACCATGGTTTTAATTACCTGCTGAATGAAGCGACTGCCGTGAGCTGGAGCTTAGAATGTCTTTACTGTGGTGATATGACAGCGTATGTCTCAGCTTCCCTCTCTGCTCAAATCATTCAGCTATGAGCCACAGTGTGCTAGAATGCTGTGAGGTACATTTAACAATACTAAGCTGAAGAGACCATAACCAAAGCAGTGAAGTTATAATATAATATAATAGCAAATATACTTGCCATTTACCAAACAATTACCATTCTTCTAAATTTTATTTAAATTGTACATCATTTAAACATTACTCATTTAAATTTTTTTATTTTTATTCATTTTAAAAATAGATAGAACTATTTTTAAGTGCATAATATAATCTAATCTAATCTAATATAATATAATATAATATAATATAATACACCAAACCAAATATAGTTGCTTTGATTGACAAAAGTTGATTTACAAAACTGTATTGTTTAAAACTTTTTTTCATTTATACATTTTAAAAATTTAATTTAATTTACCTTTAAATATATGCCATTTAAACATTACAGTTTAATTTGAGGAACATTTTTCAAGCAACTGAAATGTGTAAATATGCATAATATAATATAATATAATATAATATAATATAGAAACACCAAAGCAAATATAGTTGCCTTGTCATTTAAATAACTGTATTAAAACTTTTTCATTTATATTTTTAATTTAACTTAATTTAATTTAAATCTATAACATTTAAACATTACTCAGTTTAATTCGAGGAACATTTTTCATACAATTGAAATGTGTAAATCTTACTCATAATATAATATTATAATATTATTTGTATATATAATATAATATAATATAATAATATAATATTATAATATTGCACAGCAAATATAGTTGCCATTTTTCTAATTTTAATTTAAATTATACATCATTTAAACATTACTAATTTCAGTAATGTTCCAAACTGATATGTTTATTTAAAAAAATATATTTTTAAAGTGCATAATAATATAATTTAGAAATTCAGCCATTTAGAAAACTCTATTGTTCAAAAAAATGTAATGTAAAAAAATTTTAATTTATTGTATGCTGTTCAAACAGACATTTTTTTCATATAACTAAAATGTGTAAATTGTAATGTAATATAAAATAAATATGATATAACATAATATAATATAATATAATATAATATTATGTAATATAGCACAAAAAAATATAGTTGTCATTTATCATTAACTGTATATTTTTTACAATTTTAAAATAAAACAGTTTTATTTTTCTAAATTTAATATGCACACAGTTACCATAAAATCATTAAGTATTATATTGTTTATATATTATAATACATATGTGCAAAATATATATAGTTGCTTTGCCATGTTTTGTTTTCAAAATTAAAATAACTAATATACTACTGTAATATACTGCATAATTTAATAATGTCTTATACTATATTTTATAAAACATAATGTGTAATTATATCACTAACAGCTAATAGTGATCTAAATTTGTGATTAAAGACAGAATTCATCCTCATGAAGCTAACAAGAAAACAAACGTAAAGATAATAACTTTACGGAACTATATGGCTTCTAGAGATCGATCTGCTGTGCACGAACTTCATCCTGATTCTAAGCACACTGTCAACATTTACACACTCTGTAAATGTGCTTTCTGAACCTGCAGTGATCAGAAGACCTTGCTTAAAAGGTTAATCTAACAGCAGCATACTGCCCACTATAACTGCCACAGATATGTCAAGTAGACGCTCAACCTATTATAACAAGCAAGAAGTCTGTCAATAATGAAAATGCACAACAGTAACCGTGTACTACAACCGCACTGATTTACACACATAACCAGAACCCTAAATTTGTATGTTTACCAGATCTGTGGATGTTGTTTGTGGTACATTATTGAAAAGCACTGTTCAGAGGAGAATTACAGGATATTTCAGGATTATGGTTGCATGACTGCTATTCCATACAGTGACACACATTTGAGGAAAAGTAAAATATTTGTGTTATTCAAAGGAAAGATTAGACAAAATTGGGATTTGCACAGACGGATTTGCTCAGATTCAAACACTGACCTGTATTTCACCTCGATGTGAAAAAAATAAAATATGATTAAAATGTCATGACTATGTTTTAAGCCATCACCACATGGGAGCTCAAAATTCAGTGTTTTCAGTTCCGTGCTAAATGCTTAAGAGTGTCTGGCGGGAATAATGATATAATGATTAAAGTGATTAATGACCATATCTGGCCACCCAGCTTATGATTTTACCGGCTGTACGTGTCTTTAAAATGTTTTTTCTGAATATTGCATTACCCTTGCAGCCACTGTATACATCAAAACCCATATAATATGACTTTTTAAGTAGTTTTCTCATAAATGCTGCATTTTGATTGTTTCTGTGTGCATCTGCTCATAACTAGATGGCCAATTTTCTACTGTTGCAAAACAACAAATCTGAAATCTCTAAAGCTGTTTTCATCATTTATTCATTTGTGTTTAAAATGGCAATCCGCTGTGACACCAGCAGTTTAATGAATGGTAAATATGTCTGACATTTAGCATCACTTTTCACTGCAAACACATCGTTTTAGTGTTTAAACTGTTTAAAATGTCAGAGCAAACATAACAATTACAGAGCTAGTAACATGCTAATCATGCTAAAAACATGCTAGTAACTTGGTAATCATGCTAGCAACGTGCTAGTTACATGTTAATCATACTAGAAATATGTTAACAACATGCTAGTAACGTGCTAATCATGCTAGCAATGTGCCAGTTACATGCTAATCATACTAGAAACATGCTAGTAACTTGCTAATCATGTTAGAAACATGCTAGCAACATGCTAGTAACATGCTAATCATGCTAACATAATGCTAATAACTTGCTAATCATGCCAGAAACATGTTAGCAACTTGCTAACCACGACAGAAACATGCTAGCAAAATGCTAATCATGCTAAAAACATGTTAGCAACTTGCTAATCATGCTAGAAACATGTTAGAAACTTGCTAATCATGCAGAAGCATCCTAGCGACATGCTAATCATGCTAGAAAAATGCTAGCAACATACTAATCATGCTAACATCATGCTAATAACTTGCTAATCATGCCAGAAACATCTTACCAACTTGTTAATCATCCCAGAAACATGCTAGAAACATGCTAGTGACATGCTAATCATGCTAGAAGCATGCTATCAACTTGTTAATCATGCTAGAAACATGCTAGCAACTTGCTAATCATGTCAGAAACATGCTAGCAACTTGCTAATCATGCCAAAAACATGCTAGCAACTTTCCTAATCACGCCAGAAACATGCTAGCGACATGTTAATCATGCTAGAAACATGCTAGCAACTTGCTAATCATGCTAGAAACATGCTAGCAACTTGCTAATCATGCCAGAAACATACTAGCAACTGTGCTAATCATGCTAGAAACATGCTAGCAGCTTTGCTAATCATGCTAGAAACATGCTAACAACTTTGCTAATCATGCTAGAAACATGCTAGCAACATGTTAAATCATGTAAGCAATGTGCTAAATCATGCTAGCTGCTTCCATACTTTTACAACTGTTTCAAACTTTCAGGCTAGGCTTTCTCAAGCCAACTTAAAGTTTGTTCTCAAACTTTACTCATCTAGTTTATAGTGTTCTTTTTCTGTTTGATTACGTCATTAATTGATCTTTACCACACATCTCTGCCATATGTACATCAGGCTACTACTACATATATTGTAAAAACGTTAATTTGGTGTAAAGTTGCTTTGCAACGATATGTATCGTGAAAAGCGCTAAAAAAAAAAGAAGAAAAAAAGAAGAAGACAGAGAAAGTAATGTTTCTTTACTAAAAAGATGCTGATTTCGACTTGTGTAGATATAGAGGTTAGTTAAATCTAATAAAACGGCTCACAGTTCAAGTTAGTGAACTACCCCCCCAAAAAATATGACCCAGTAGGGTATCAAAAGATAACAGACTGACTTCTCATCTCAATACAAAATCTAAAACTGCATGGAATAACAATTAAGGAATCATTAACGACAGGGCGTTAGAAAATAATGTATGTGATAATAAGTGTGTATGTTAATTACCTGAGTCTGTGCGTCTCTCAATAGCGTTTGGCAGCAGTGTCTCTATTAATAGCGAAACTGCAAGTTCGTCATTTATAAGAAAAGCGCCATTACTATTGAGAAATGACTTTAAGCTTTAAGTTGCTAAACTATTTTACCGATAAAAACGTCAGAGCTGTGCTAACAACACGTTTCTGTGTGAGTGTGTGTCTGTACTATGTGTGTGCGTCTGTGAGGGAGAGAGAGCGGGAGAAATAGAGTATGCATTCTCTACACAACAAAACGCAAAAACATGAAATAAAAGGCGTTTTTATCCTATTGTTTACCTTATTTATTTGCTTGGTCAGTGTCGTCGTGGGTTTAGGTTCTTTTGCTGTTGTAGACTTTAAGGACCTTTAACATGTAATGCGGTCAAGACCTGCCTGGAACTACTTTTGCCGTCTTTTTCTCCCTGAAAATAGTTGCTCGTCTTAGAACGATCCTCAGCCAATACGATTCAACTTCTGTTTACAGTTTTAATATATGGAGATATTTTCCTTCAAATTAGCTTTTCCATCAGGCTCTCATGAAAATATCATTAGACATTTTGGAAAATAAGGCATTTAATAACTGACTAATGGAGGGTTTGCACTTACGTCACAGTTTGGTCAGTTACCCGTATAAGTGGCCATATCAGCGAAACTCAGATGTAAACAACAGCATGGATTGCATGGTTAACCCTTTAACTGTCACCGTCAGTCGAAGGTCTAAGGCTCCTAAATAGATATTTACCACTCTTTTGTGTTACAAAATATATAGGAAAAGTAATAGATTAATTTATGACAAGAGTGCACCTCAAAAATCTACATCATGACAGGAGTTCTGACCTTTGCCACAAAAAGACTTTGCCTTTTTCCCTATCATGCAATAGAATTCTTAAGAATTTATATATCAACTGAAAACTTAAAATCTCAAAATTCATCCTTTGAAAACCATTTTAAAATCAGACATTGCATTACCATGGAAATTGTGCATCAAAATATTACAAAATGTTTTTGTTCATGAATTATAAAAATGTAACTTTGTATAGTGCATTTTCATGTCTGTGTTCAATATAGGGAGTGACAGTTAAAGGGTTAATGTACTACTGAGTACGTAGTTCTGCTAATTTATGCTGTCTAAACCATGGGGAAAAATGTGTGGAAGCTGCTAAATCATATAGAGAAGGACTTAGTAAGCAGGAAAGGGCGCAATATTTCAACAAACTAAAGTTAACAGGTGGTAAAGATACATACAAGCAGTATTAATTAAGATATTAGGTTAAATTATTTCACCTGCCTGCCCGGAAATGATAAGAACAAACACGAATGTTATCAAGATTCTTGCCATGGAAATTCTAGTTCAGTTTGGCCAACCACAAACGCCTTTTGTTCCTCTTCACCTTGACTTGTTATAACTTTTGGCAGTCCATAGTACTCCAAATGTTTAGTACAGCCCAAAACATGACAATAATTGACCATTTCCAGCAGCAACAATCAGCAAAATATGCAAGTTTCATTCGGTTCAGTTGAATTGTTTAGGGTTCAGTGCCGTCAATATAGACAATTGATGACACGTTTGTAAAAACACTCTGAAACATTTTCTTTGCCATTATAAAATTACTGAACCCAAATATAGGAGCCTGATAATATATATACAGGGGTTGGACAATGAAACTGAAACACTTCCCAATATAGTATTGGAGGTCTCATGGCTATACTTGCGCTGTCTGGTGCCCAATCTTCACTTATTGTACATTACACCAGTTAGAGCAGAGTGTAAAGTTTCATTATGTGCACCCAATGGTTCAAACATTGTACCTTGAAGGTAGTGCTCTGTATCAGGATAATAATGCACCAATACACACAGCAAGACTGGTGACAGACTGGTTTAATGAACATGAAAATTAAGTTGAACATCTCCCATGGCCTGCATAGTCACCAGATCTGAATATTATTGAGCCACTTTGGGGTGTTTTGGAGGAGCGAGTCAGGAAACGTTTTCCCACATCAGCATCACATAGTGACCTGGCCACTGTTCTGCAAGAGGAAAATGGCTCAAAATCCCTCTGGCTGCTTTGCAGGACTTGTATTTGTCACTCCCACGATGAAATGATGTTGTATTAGCTGCAAAAGGAGGCCCAATATCATACTAATTGTGATCTAAAACCAGGTGTTTCAGTTTCATTGTCCAACCCCTGTATATATATCAGAAAAATCTCAGAGGGTCATCATATTTTATTTTATATATTCCAATAACTGTATTAATGATTACACTGCTTCTGTGTTACTTTTAATCTCTATAGATCAGGTATAGATCAGGAGTAAAACTGAACACTGATCAGTGTTTGTTTAACAATTTTACTGTGTAAACATGTAACCAGCAACATGTGTTTTTCTTTATTAAATGATTTATTAAAATTAATTTGGAAAACTGTATTGGTCTTTAACTACAAACACAAACCAATTTCAAAAGAAATGTGATATGTAACACATACACAATTTTTTTTGTGGTCTTGCTGGAATCATATCAACGCCCAAAAGGCAACAAATGCTAATGCTGGTCCACCAGCACACCAGCATCCCAAGCTGGTCCCAGCATGCAAAACATACCTTGTGCTGGTCCACCAGCAATGCTGGATTTTTCAGCAGGGTGGCCCAATGACAACATATTTGGAAACAAAAATATATAAATAAATATAAAAATTGCTGCTAATATATATATATATATACTTTTTTCAAAAAAACGTTCAATACATTCAAAATATAATAGCACATAAAATACTTGGTGGTGGATGAACAAGATTTAGCAGCTTCTTTCCCTGGTCATTTGCTGAAAGAAAAAAAAAAGAAACAATCTTATAAGGGTCCAAGGGTACAATCTAGCAAGCAGTTATGGATTTACAGTAATTGTCACCTCTGACAGTGATCTACGATTACAGTCCAATGTGTAATATTTCTAAATATTACAGAGATCAACTCTACTTTACAGCGTTCTTTTACAATAGCTACTAATACTGGCCATTGCTGTTTTTATAGTTTCAGTGATCATAAAATTGACAGCAGCGACTGTAGTATTCACAACTCAGCACTCAACACCCGCACTAACCCAGACTCGTATGAGCCTCCACATCCACGGCTGTGATGATTTAGTGGGTCATAGTGTTCACAAAGAAAGCCAATGGCCTTCTGTCTCCATCGGTGTTGAACGTCATCAGTCATGACACCGAACTGATAGAAGAGACAGACGAAAGATAACTGTGGTGTTCTGTTATGATGTCTGCAAATGGAGTGTGAAGGGTTCTTTTTGGCAGAATCATTTCAGGGCAGGAAGCTGTTCTTTCATAAGACACTTGATGCTCTCTAAAGCATTTCTGTCAAATACTTCAAAATAAGGTTTCTTCTGGGCCCTGTGTGTTTTTAAATCATGCTGGTACTTACAGTACTAATAATTAACTCAAAGAGATGTTTTATTACTGGTAAAATAAAATATAAAATGAAATATTAGGATGAAGCTTGCATCTTGGATTTGGCTCTGGTTGTTTATGACTGACCCAAGAGTGATTTTCCTTAAAGGGATAGTTCACGTTGGGTCCACGTCCATGCAGGGTCAGAAAGCTCTGTGACTTCATCAAAATATCTTATTTTGCGTTCCGAAGACTAACAAAGGTCTTACGGGTTTGGAACGACATGAGGATGAGTAATTAATGACAGAATTTTCATTTTTGGGTGAACTATCCCTTTAAATGACATCATTTAAAGATAATCATCATGTCTGTGTTCATGAAACACTGGCAAACACATTTATCTCACAATTAGAATTCAGTCAACAATGTTAATTCGCAGTTTGTAATGTGACATTTTCAAGTAAAACTGGATTAATACATTTATCAAGAAAAAAATTACAGCAAGACTTGATTTTATTCTTTGGGAATTGATTGGATCACAGCAAAAAGTGGGAGAAAAATACCTGAATGGAGAATGAGTGTACCTTTCTTAAAATAATGTCTGAGTAGTCAATCTGGTGTTTGGTCTAAAATAATCTGAAATAGTCTAAAACTGTTTAAAATGGTCTAAAATAGTCTAAACTATAATAAAATACGACCCAAGAGTGATTTTATTTTTGACATCATTAAAGATCATCATACCTATAATAATGAAACACTGTCAAATATGTTTCTCTCACAATTAGATATTAAGGTCAGTGTTAATTGCAGTTAAAACCCATTTTACTTTTGTAATGTGACATATGTGACCCTGGACCACAAAACCAGTCTTAAGTAGCACAGGTACTATATTTGTAGCAATAGCCAAAAATACATTGTATGGGTCAAAATTATTGTTTTTTCTTTAATGACAAAATCATTAGGATATTAAGTAAAGATCATCTTCCATGAAGATATTTTGTAAATTTCCTACTGTAAATATATCAAAACTTAATTTTTGATTAGTAATATGCATTATAAGAACTTCATTTGGAGAACTTTAAAGGTGATTTTCTCAATATTTTGACAACCATACATCAATGGAAGGCTTATTTATTCAGCGTCCAGATTACGTATAAATCTGTTTAAAAAGTTTGAACGTTATGAGTGGTTTTGTGGTCCAGGGTCACATATTTGAAGCTGCAGTCCCTTACTTTTTTTTGTGTGTGTTCAAAATTTATGAATCCATTCTCCAAACCGCGTTTTCGGCTAATCCTAATCACTACGGTACACCTATAACAAGTTTTTATATTCGGTAGGAACTGCTGCGGAGTAGTCCAGTACCTGCACGAATCATCATAGACATAAACAGAGAGAAGTAGCTCCAGTACTTGGCTATAATGTTCTTCCGCAAGACGCATGCGGTTCTGTTTATTAAAGTGCTCCTATTATGCCTTTACAAATATGACCTTTCATGCAGTGTCATGTGGCTGTATGTGAACATAAACTATCTACAAAGTTGTGAACCCGACAGTGCACGATAAATGAAGTTATTGTCTATCGAAAAAAAGAGTCGGTTCACAATCGCCTGAACGAGTCGTCAGGAATTCGAATCTTTTTCTGTTACGGCCACACGTCACGATGTAACACATTTGCATAATGTCCGCCCACGTCCTACGTCGCGAACAACTTGCCTGCCCATGAACACAGTAAAATTTCCATGTGATTTACGTCATGTCGAGAAGACGCTGTATCCTAAGTACAATGCGGGATTCACCAAAGGCTTGCTCTTAAAAGATGGACCAGTGCCCAGTTTATTTGGACCGGCTCGCTCCTCCGAACCTCTAACTGGAAGTGTGATTAATACTTGATGGTTGTATTTTCTAGCGATCATTCAAAATCGTCCTATATCGCTCATGGGAGTAAATAAATTATCAGGACATTTTTATTCTGAAAGTGGAGTAATCCTGCGTTGGGTTGACGCATATACTATGGCTGTTTGGGTGTTGTTGTTTACCACCGAGTTGTGGGCTAGAGTAACGGTGATGGGCGTTCCGTGTTTGAAATTCGTTGCACGCAGTAACGTTAAGCCAATCGCAAAAGACTGGGTCATCGGACCAATCACCGCAGATTAGTGGTTTGGACAAATGATTCATTTTAACAAGCTGTTTGGGAGTCGTTGAGCAAGTAAGGTAAAAATAAATGCATATGATAAGACAATAAAAGTGTTTTTTGACCTTGCATGCATGTCAACTTCTTGTTGGGGACTCCCAAAAACAAAATATGAACCTTTTATAATCCATAATAGGGGCACTTTAAATGCAAGAGCGCCAAAAGTTAGGGACTGCAGCTGAATTTATCAAAAAAAAAAAAAAATGGTTGGCATTATTCATTAGTCTGAAATCTTGAAAAATACCTGATTGTAGCCGGAACAAATGCGTGTTTGCTAAATCAATGTCTAAAAAGCTATTTGGCTTTTGGTTAACATTATTCAACAGTCTGTGCGTAGATAAACTGGATAAGCAAGTTGATTACATATTTTTGAAAACATTAACCAATATAATTCACAATAAGACCAGGAATATGCATTGAAAAGGTAATTTTGATTTCATGTTGACTCATAATCATAAAATCACAATCACTTCTAAAAACGCCAATTATTAGTCAATTCCACATTTGCAATTCATCTGTTGAAACAAGCACTACGCAGGTGCACAGATTTAGATAACAACAGCCTACATCACGGAGTGTTAAGTAATGCACAAACCACAGACTCAATAATACACGTCTGCATAAGTGCTTTCTCTCTTTTGCCTGAGGTAATATGAAATATCATTTAACCTCAACCCACCGACCCGGTAGCGACGAGCCCTTGGAATTTACTCTCCTTATTACCTCTGCGGAGCATTTAATTTCCTGGGCATTTAGGGCTGTTATTGCTACAAGCATACGCACGTCAGGGTCGGCAATCACTCTGGGCAATGCAGCATGACAGTGACACACGGCGACGAACTCTCGCTCTCACGTGGGTGTGCATGTGTGCGCATGCATTATTTTCTCTAAGTACACCAGCTACCATCCATCACTTCATTGATTGGTGCTGAGAAACACCTGTGCTTGGGAAAAATGGTTCAAATGAAGTGTGTGCCATGGATGGGATTGATTTTAATCAAAGGTCCTCACAACTGTGATAAATAAATATGCCACTGAGGTAACCCTGCACACTGGCACTAGATCTGCTTTGGGTTCTCTAGGGGCCAGACTAATGATCTCTGTTTACTGTGCTAAACATAGTTAGAATGCATGTATGTCATCAAATCATTGCAAATCAAACGCATTGGCTTGACCTCATGTCAGAAGATGAATAAATAAAGGAGAATGTATCACACACGGAGTTCTCAAAGAAAGACATATATATCTCTCAGTGACATTCAGCATGGTTATACACAACAGCTCCAAGTCTTTTAAGGATGCATTATAATTTGATTTTTAGTGCTTTTGGGATATTAACATTCTAGTATTTAAAGGGTTAATGCACCTAGAAAATTCTGTCATTAATTACTCACCCTCATGTCATTCCAAACCTGTAAGACCTTCGTTCATCTTTAGAACAGGCGTCAAGATATTTTTGATGAAATCCGACAGCTTTCTGACCCTGCATGGACAGCAAGGCGACTGAAACGTTCAAACGGCCCAGAAAGGTTGTAAGGACATCATTAAAATAACAAATAAAATAAACAAATATAACAACTTTATTCAACAATTCCGCCGCACGTGAACAGCGCGATGCACCGTGGTACTCTCATGAACGCACGAGTATCCATGAATCCATGATTTCTAGAACAAAAAGAAGCATTTTGAATGAATGATTTAAAATAGGATGACAGTAACAAATGTTATTAATAGCGAGTAATAGCAAATCATTTTTAAATCTCTTTATTAGCTTAAATGAAACAGAAGTTCTAATGCTACAGTGCCTTGTGAAAATATTCATACCCCTTTATTTTTTTCACGTTTTATGCTGCATACTTATGTTAAACTGCTTTAAATTACTTTTTTCCACATCAGTCTACACTCCATACACCATAATGGCAAAGCACAAAACAGGTCTGTAACAACTTTGCAAATTTATTAGAGAGAAAAAAACTGAATTGATTCCATTGCATAAGTATATCCTTTTCTGGGACACTTGAAATTGGAGCATTCATATTGCTTCTAGATGTTACTATACTTCGAGTGGAGTTAAACTCTGCCAAATTCATTTAAATGGGTATGATTTGGAAAGCCACACACATCTCGGTTATACTTTATTTTGATAGTCCACTTTAGACGTTCTACTAACTATAAGTAACTTTGCAACTGCATGTCAACTAATTCTCATTAATTGGAACTACATGTCTACTAACTCTCAGAGCAGACTGTTAGGTTAGGTTTAGGGTTAGTAGAATAAGACATATACTTGCAAAGTTTACAAGACTGTTAGAAGATATTAAGCAGACAGTCTACTAATGACTAGTTAAGCAGACAGTCTACTAATGACTAGCTGACATGCAGTTGCAAAGTTACTTACTGTTAGTAGAAGGTGGTGTGGCCAAACTCAATCCTCTCCTCAATGAAGACTCATGAAAACACACTTGAAATTTGCGACAAAGCACTTAAAGTGCCTGAAAATGCCTGCCAGCCCCCATCCAAGCTGATAGAGCTTGAGAGGTGAGGCGAAGAATGGCAGATAATTGCCAAATGCTGATGTGAGCTTGTCGCATCATACCCAAAAAGACTTGAGGCTGCAAAGGCGCTTCAATTAAGTGCTCAGTTAAGGGTATGAATACTTATGCAATGTACTTGTTTTAGTGTTTTATTTTTAATTCAATTTGCAAAGTAAATGTAAATTGATGTGGGGAAAAATTATGGGGTATAAAAAGAATGACTCCAGCATATGAGAAAGGAAGAAGAGTGTTTTGTTGGAAAAGATAGCTTGTTACTGGAAAATATAAATTATTTTAAAAACAGGTGAATGATTACATGATGACATTTAGCTAGTAACCCTCGACCCCTTCACTGATTTTTTTTTGCTCCCTGTTACCTGCATTGGCATTTTTCATTGTGATTAACCATAATAAATATACAGTATTTAAAGGAACACCCCACTTTTTTTGAAAATAGGCTCATTTTCCAACTCCCCTAGAGTTAAACAGTTGGGTTTTACCGTTTTATCCATTCAGCTGATCTCCAGGTCTGGCGGTAGCACTTTTAGCATAACTTAGCATAGATCATTGAATCTGATTAGACCGTTAGCATCTCGCTCAAAAATGACTAAAGATTTTCAATATTTTTCCTATTTAAAACTTGACTCTTCTGTAGTTACATCGTGTACAAAGATGGACGAAAAATGAAAAGTTGCGATCTTCTAGGTCAATATGGCTAGGAACTATACTCTCATTTCGGCATAATAATCAAGGAACTTGCTGCCATACCATGGGTGCAGGAGGTGCAATGATATTATGCAGCTGGCTGCAACTCTGCATCTACACTAGTGCTGGTCACTTTCGGGTGCTGCGTAATATTATTGCGCCTGCTGCACCCATGGTACAGCAGCAAAGTTCCTTGATTATTACGCCTGAATAAGAGTATAGTTCCTAGTCATATCAGCCTAGAAAATCACAACTTTTAATTTTCCGTCAGTCTTAGTATATGATGTAACTACAGAAGAGTCAAGTTTTATATAGGAAAAATATCGAAAATCTTTGGTCATTTTTGAGCGAGATGCTAACGGTCTAATCGGATTCAATGATCTATGCTAAGCTATGCTAAAGTGGGGTGTTCCTTTAAATACTGTATATTTATTATGGTTAATCACAATGAAAGATGCCAATGCAGGTAACAGGGAGCAAAAAAATTTGAGAAGGGGCCGAGGGTTACTAGCTAAATATCATCATGTAATCATTCAGCTGTTTTCAAAGTAATTTATATTTTCCAGTAACATGCTTTTTTTTTCCCAATAAAACACTCTTCTTAACGGTCTCCTTTCTCATATGCTGGAGTCACTGTGAATCACACAAAAAGTATTGCAAAAGTATTCATTTTTTTTACGTTTTGTTATGTTGCAGCCTTATGTTAAACTGCTTTAAATTACTTTTTTCCCCACATCAGTTTACACTACATACACCATAATGAGAACTTGATAATTGAAGCGCCTTTGCCGCCTTTTTGAGTATGATGCAACAAGCTCACATCAGCATTTGGCAATTATCTGCCATTCTTCGCCTCGCCTCTTCACCTCTCAAGCTCTGTCAGCTTGGATGGGGGCTGGCAGACATTTTCAGGTTTCTCCAGAAATGTTTGATTGCATTCAAGCCCAGGCTCTGGCTGGGCCACTCAAGGACATTTACAGAGTTGTCTATGTGCCACTCTTGTCCTGTTGGAAGGTGAACCTTCTGCCCAGTGTGAGGTTCTGAATGTTCTTGATTGGGTCTTCATTAAGGCTATCTCAATATTTTGGTGCATTGAGATTTTCTTCTCCTGTGACGAGTTTCTCAGTCCCTGCCACTGAAAAACAGCCGCACAGCATGAGGCTGCTACCAGCACACTTAACTTTTGGGATGGTACTCTGCAGGTGATGAGCAGTGCTTGGTTTCCTTCAAACATGATGCTTGGAATTAAGGTTCATCAGAGCAGAGAATCTTGTTTCTCGCAGTCTGAGGGGCTTTTAGGTGCTTTTTTGCAAATTCCAAGTGTGTCTTCACTGAGGAGAGGATCTCTAGAAAACAAAATGGCATCTTCCTACTAAACCCAAAATCATGAACTAAAGTACAATATTTACAATGAGCAACTCAAATTCACTTCTCTTTTAGAAAAAGTCTCAATCATAGATGTAATCAGTGAGACAATGAACAGATACCACTTCAACAGTCTCAACACAGTTGAGAAAAAGATACACCAAAACTAAAGCTTCACAAAAAGTCTTAGTACATGATGTAACTACAGAAGAGTCAAGTTTTAAATAGGAAAAATATCGCTATTGGTCTAATCAGATTCAATGATCTATGCTATGCTATGCTATGCTAAAAGTGCTACCGCCAGACCCGGAGATCGGCTGAATGGATTCGAAAACGGTAAAACTCAACTGTTTAACTCTAGGGGAGTTGGACAATGAGCCTATTTTCGAAAAAAGTGGAGTGTTCCTTTAACATGAGACACTAATACAGCCTTATGCGAATGTCATGACAAATACTTGTGAACCTGCTAATATTGCTATAATCCATTACCCCTCCATTAACTTTAAGCGATAACACATTACAAAAGAAACATAAAAATAATGAAATGTAACTAAGTAACAGATATTAAGCCCTATCATTTATTTACACAACTGTTCGTAAATTAGTTTATTACCATACATTAGTTGATTACATTAGTTTGTCAGTGGTAATGAGTGGTTGATAAACCCTTTAACGGACCAATACATATTAAATCCACTCTTAATGCTTGTATCTAAATAAAATATAAAGCCATGTAAAATAAAAAAGGGCTCAACATCCCCATTTCTATCAGTGCCTTAGAACCCAAAAATCACCCTCCCCCATTCAACGTGTCCTCAACTGGGAGGAAGGATATACCCTACTTCCCTGAGCTCCACACCCTAGCATGTGCATCGCGCACAGGGAAAGAAGAGGAGAGAATTACATTTTGGCTTAAAGACTCCCGGAGGGATTAACCTGTGGGTGGGATCCCTCACAACAGGCAGTGTGCTGGATCTGTGGAAATACACCGCATTCCTTTGTGATCTGTGTGTGCTAGAGCACATCTCCTGCTATTGTGTTGTACGCTTTGTCAAAACACTCAAGTCTGATCAATATGCTGATTTATGCATTTATTTATGGTTCATGAAAAATGTTCTGATTTAGTCACCTGACGATGATGCAGTTAAGCACCAAATTAAAAGGAACAGTTTAGCCCAAAATGAAAGTTTGCTGAAAAATGTACTCACCCTCAGGACATCCAAGATGGAGATGAATTTGTTCGGAACTTCTTCAGAAAATATTTGGAGAAATTTAAAATTACATCACTTGCTCACTAGTTCCTTTGTAGTGAATGGGTGCCATCAGAATTAGAGTCCAAACAGCTGATAAAAACATCACAAAAGTTCACAGGTAATCCACATGACTCCAGTCTATCAATTAACATCTTGAAGTAAAAAGCTGCATGTTTGTAATGAACAAATTCATTAAAATGATTTTGACTTTAAAACATTGCTTCCGGCTGAAATACGAGTGCTTTCTCCGGTAAAAAAGTGTTTGAATCAGGAAAGAAATATGACAGATCAAGCTCCGTTTAGTGAAAACAGTCCAAAAAAAGTTCTAAACAAATATGTTGGTTGATTTTGTTGTGAGAAAATAACAGAGGATGGACCTTTTCACTTGAATAAAAATGTGTTATTATGAATTATGGACTATTTATTCCAGAAGTGATGGTTTGAAGTTAAAACGCCTTAATGATGGATTTGTTTCTTACAAATACACAGCTTTTCACTTAACAAGATGTTAACTGATGGACTGGAGTATCGATTACTTATCGTGATTATCTGCTGTTTGAGCTCCATGTGACCTTGGACCACAAAACCATGGATGAATGGTCCATTTTTTTTTTATTGAAATATATACATCATCCGAAATTAAGTAAGCTGAATAAATAAGCTTTCCATTGATGTATGCTTTGTTAGGATAGGACAATATCTGGCTGAGATCTAGAATCTGAGGGTGCAAAAAAATCTAAATATTGAGAAAATCGCCTTTCTAAAGTTGTCCAAATGAAGTTCTTAGCAATGCATATTACTAATCAAAAATTAAGTTTTGATATATTTACGGTAGGAATTTTACAAAATATCTTCATGAAACATGATGTTTACTTAATATCCTAATGATTTTTGGCATTAAAGAAAAATCGATTATTTTGACCCATACAGTGTATTTTTTGCTATTGCTACAAATATACCCATACTACTTACGACTGGTTTTGTGGTCCGGGGTCACAAATCTTTTCAGATCAAAAAAACAAAAACAAAACAAACAAACTCATTTACATCTTGGACAGCCTAAGGGTCAGTATGACATTTTCATTTTTGGATGAACCATTCGTTTAAAAAGTTATTCTATATTCCATAATGTATAAAGTTATAGAGTCTACTTAATTACATATAAAAATAATAACGCTTAGAAGACATTTCACTTAATTTTTTCCTTTCTAATTCCTTGGTGGCTCATCCCAAACATCTTCTGGCTTGCTTGCAGGTGAGGTAGGAGAGGAAGTAGGCTGAAGAGACAGGAAACAGGAAGCAGAGGCAGGAATAAATGAGAGCTGAAATAGCGAAGGGGGTAATTTCCCTTTTTCAGTGCACGGGCCTACTACAAGAATGACAGATCCTAGAGAGCTATAGTACTCCAATACAGTTCCAAATAAGAAACAGTCAGACTGTGAGACAGAAATTATGAGAAACAAAGTTGCCTTTAAAGGGATAGTTCACCCAAAAATTAAAATTCTGTCATAGAATTCATTTGCACACAAAAATTATTCTTGTAGCTTCATAAAATTACGGTTGAACCACTGATGTCACATAGCCTATTTAACAATGTCATTACTAGCTTTCTAGGCCTTAAAGGAGAAGTCCACTTCCAAAACAAAGATTCACATATATGTACATATGTACTCACCCCCTTGTCATCCAAGATGTCTTTCTTTCTTCAGTCGTAAAGAAATTATGTTTTTTGAGGAAAACATTTAAGCATTTTTCTCCATATAACGGACTGATATGGTGCCCCGATTCTGAACTTCCAAAATGCAGTTTAAATGCAGCTTCAAATGATCCCAGCCGAGAAAGAAGGGTCTTATCTAGCGTAACGATTGGTTATTTTCATAAAAATAATACAATTTATAAACTTTTTAATGTCAAATGCTCATCTTGTCTTACTCTGCCTGAAATGTTTTGTTACGTTTCATGACAGTTAGGGTATGTCGAAAAACTCCCATCTCATGTTCTCCCTCAACTTCAAAATTGTCCTATATCGCTGTTTTACCTTTTTTAAGGGTGTTTGATCTTCTTTGCATGTTTACTTTGCAAAGACTGGGTCGGTACTTCTGCAGCGATGTAGGATGATTTTGAAATGATTTTTGAAGTTGAGGGAGAAAATCCGATCAGAGTTTTTCGACATGCCCTAACTGTCTTGAACCAGAATACACAGAGTTCAGGGAGAGAAAGGCAAGACGAGCATTTAAGAATAAAAAGTATACAAATTGTATTATTTTTATGAAATTAACCGACTGTTTCGCTAGATAAGACCCTGAGGGTGAGTAATTAATGACAGAATGTTCATTTTTGGTTGAACTATCCCTTTAAGGGCTGCATGATTGATCTAAATAAAACTAAAAACTTGATGGTTTAACATTTGGAAATGAACATTTATTACATACAAATAAGTGGTGTCAAAATTAACGCGTTAATGCAAGCGATTAATTTTTTCATTTTAACGCGTTAAAAATATTTAAAGCAATTAGCGCAGGGGCGGGGCTAGGTTTGGCCACCCCACCCACAACCACTAAAGAATTGCGTTTATTTAGACGTAGAACGTAATAACGAGCACATCAAACAGGAGACTTTTCAGATGCGCGCTCCAAGGTCACCTCAGCACCAGAGCTGGAAACGGTACCGGTGACGAGGAGCTTCAGTAGAACATCAGTAAACTGCGGTCAGATGAGATGTTATCAAGTCATATGTCAGTGAAAACGAATCTTCCTGTCCTGTCAGCCGTTATACTGTGCTCGTAGCGCGCGCTCTTCAAGTGCACGCACAAATATGCCGGCGCGCGCTGTATTAGCCTGTTAAAGCGCTTTATCATATTCAAACCCAAATGAAACTACGAGTGTGTAGTTAGTCGTAGTTATGTCGTCAGTTAAGTCATGAAGTTACAAAATGGCGACTAAAGCTGGTTTAAAACTGTGCATGTAAGTGTTTATTATTTAAGTCACATTTAAAGCAGTTTCAGATCCGCTTCAAGTTCAGTAACAGTTAATCAAAGAACAAAGAACAAATCAAAGAACAAAATTAAAAAAGAGGAAAACAATAATTTTTGTAGTTTTAAGATTTATCTTTTATCTAATTTAGATTTTAGTGTTTGATAATTTAATAAATTTAACTGTATTTTCTTGCTGAAGGGCACAGGTAGCTAAATGTTATTATAATGGGTTTATGTGAAGAGTGTTTTAAGTTCATTTAAATTACAGGTCTAATAAATGTTAAATTGAAAGCTCTCAATAATACCGTAATGTTGAATGGCTATAGTCAATGGTTAAATATTAGGAAAAATATTCATAGAGACATCAGTTGATACTTGCGTTCAGTCATAATAAAAGGTGGCATTAAACAAATATCAAAAATTTACTTCCTTTATGTTGTTTCTACATTAATTTGAAGATTGAATGTGAAGATATTGCAATACAAAAGTATAGTTAAAATTGTTTTTTTTTTAATCGATTGACACCGCTAATATGAATATATAATTATTATTTTATAGTCATATTAGTTACATGAACACAATTTTTCCTTAAATTACGCATCCCTACAAATGTTATACTGTAAAACGCAATTTAAAAAAGTTTTGTCGACCACTCGTATGACATATAGGCCTCACCTAATGTCTTCTGTTCCTCTAGTACTTACGTGTTTCCTTTGCCCCACCAGCCAGAGTACTGCAGCGTCCCCATCTTAGAGTGGCTCGATGGGACAACCCAGCGGGAAAAACACGAGGCAAGGTCACAGTACGCCCTCCACCCCTCTAAGCAGGAAGTGCCGAAGGGCCTGGCCCATCAGAGACAGGAAGCACAAAGTGCAAACCAGCATCCACAACCCACCCCTCCAACCAGGAAGTACACAGAAATCTCAACCTTGCTCGCATGCCAGTTATAGACCTTTAGCATAGACTTCACACGTGGGTCAGACATCTTATATCAAATAGGCCTACTTGGGCAATATAATTGTTATTCTCTTTTAAATGAATCACATTTTCATCTCATTTTCCATGGACCCCAGTTTGAAAAAACCTGATCTAGTTAACACTGTTATTCAAAACAACACAAATTTATGTCCACGGTCCCATGCAGACTACATCTGTCTTCCCAGAGATGATGAAACCAAGCCGAAGGAAAGGCCAGACACACAACTGATGGTTGCTAAATGATTACACTCTAGGCAACATCTGCTTAAAGTAAACACATCCATCAAGTATTAAATAACCTAATATGTGCAGTCCACGCGACAGGGGATGATTCCCATTTTAATATTAAGTGTCAGTAGAAGAGAGAATATTTATCGAGACGACATTTATGCAAACACCTTGGCAGGCCTTTGTTTGTGATATTTTTAGCATGCGATTCAATATACCTTGAGAGTACACTCACACTCACACACACACACACACACACACAGATACTGTACATGGTGTAATGATGTTGTGAGTGGTGCAGATAAATCATGGATGCTTTAATCAAACCACAAAGGTATAAGAGAATAATCAATCATTCAGTGCACTGTTGCTCTTCCCCTCTCTCTCTCTCTCCTTCTTGCTCTCTTTCCCATCTCCTTGTCCTAAACAGCATTTCTGCAGTGTCCAGAGGTAATAAAGGTGTCAGATCATTTCAAATTTGCTGTTGCTATTATTATTATTATTATTTTTATTGCAGATACTGCCTTGTGCCTATTCTATAGGGGTCTGGGTGGCACAAATCAACAGTTTGACTTTTAACTCGAATCAAAACATTTCTGCATTCAATAAAATGATCTTTGTAAAGTCATCTAAATTCGATTCACTAGCTCACAATGTTGCATGTGAGAACATGGCCAAATGCAGGGCTGCAAGACTGCAAAAGTGTGCTGTTTTGTGAACTCTGAGGACCACAAGAGTTGAAGACGTCATTTGGGACTCTAACCCTAAACCATCCCACTTGAGGCATCTTTACACAGCAAAGGCGGCACAGAAACCGAATCTGAAGCGGCATAAAACCACGAAAATGTGCATTTACACAAACCGTTTAATACTGTTCTGAAGCGGCATAAATGCATTTACACAGGAATTAAAATAGTGGGAAACATACATCTTTCAAAATAACTACAATTTTAAAATTAGTCTTATCAAAAAACAAATGCTATAAAATTAAATAACGAATATAAAAAAGCACGAATAATATAAAACACGAAATAAATAAAAACAGGACATTTTAAAATGTAACGGCAATAAATTAAAATTTCCTGCGCGTGCTACAGTGTATCTACGTTGGACGGTTTGTCACAATGTTAGCTTCAGACAAGACGATGGTGGAAGTTTGGCAATGTTTTTTTATTTTAAAAAGCCTGTTGCCTTTTGCCGTTATCTATGGTTATTTCGAAGTTTTTTTTTTTTTTTGGTTCTACGGTGTTTGATGATTTTTACTTTGTGTAATTTATTTCTTATTCGTTTAGCTAATAAACGTTCCACGTTTCTTGTATTTATTTGGTTCCTTTTTTGTAGGCCTAGCCTAAGTTATTTGTTATTTGAGGCAGACAACGTCATGCGTGGTTAGTTCTTCATCTGTGTACTTTGGTTCAAAAAGGTAGGGCAGGGTGAAAACTCCATCTCATTTTCTCCTCCAACTTCAAATTGTCCGACACTGTTGTGTTACCTTTTTTTGTAAAGGGCTTTTGACTTTCTTTGCATGTACGCTTTGTAAACACTATGGGTTGGTACTTCCGCTTACGTCACGCGTGACCTTTCCAACATGATTATGTAATGCATGAGGTTGGGCTAGTGCAAGATGAGCATTTGTGGTTAAAAAGTACATCAAAATGTTATTTTTTTTAGAAAATGAATTGTTTCGCTAGATAAGACCCTTATTTCTCGGCTGGGATCCTGTAGAGCCTTTTGAAGCTGCACTGAAAGCAATTTGGACCTTCAACCCATTGGCTTAAAGTCCAATATATAAAGAAAAATCCTGGAATGTTTTCCTCAAAAACTCAAAAAAATAAATTATTTTTGACTTAAGAAAGAAAGATAGGAACATCTTGGATGACATGGGGGTGAGTTAATTTAATTATAAGGATTTTTTTATTCTGGAAGTGAACTAATCCTTTAAGAGTGTAGGAAAGGACACTGTAAAACCACAAAAAGCTGGTTTTCTGGTCTCCCACCCTGTCCAAGCTGGATTTTAACTGGGCAGCCAGCTGGTCTCTCAGCATGACCAACTGAAATGTTCTCAAAACTACTCAAAAACCAGGCAAAGACCAGCTTGACCATGCTAGGAGAACATATAAAGCTGGAAAACTAGTTTAGGCTGGTTTAAGCCCAGGTGTTTTTTGAGTAGTGAGTAGGGTCATCTACCTTTATTCTCAACACTGGTGCAGGACCAAGACTTAAAGCAGGATCCCAGAATTCATACAAAAACCTCTTTTTACAGCTTCAGGCAAAATGTCACTCCAGCTTTAGAGCCAAAGATGGTGGTTGTAACTCCTCCTGAACCTCTTCAAAGCCATCCAGATCTTTAATGAGGAGCCTGTACAATACTCAGTGACAACAACATCAACACAAACCATTGCAAAAACCCTTGGACACCTTCGTAAACATATACAAACACGCTCTGTGACATTTTCAAAATGTCTGGGAACATCACTAGTGCTGTTCTGTTGTGTCCCCCAAGGGACACCAGTATAATATCCACATAACTAAGATGCTGAATAAATGTAAAAATACAAACTAATGGATGTCACTGTGTATTTCCACTTCAATTTTGTTTGATATATTTTGCAGGGTTCTAGTACAATTCACATCACAGGCACACAGATAAAGGTCACACTGAGTGTGTGCGCAGGTATCTTTGTGAGACAAACCACAATACGGTTCAACTGAATGATGGAGAGGTTCAGTAAAAGGAAAATTTTATTCTGAATTCTGTGAGCCTTTTGCTTGCTCTTTACACAGTCTGGCTGTGATAAATGATAAGACGCCTGATCCGCACTGAAATGACATTGAGGGTATCATTCTGAATGACCTTAAAAAGGCCAGGATTGATAGATAACACAAGTGCTGCCAGGACAGAAATATCCTGTTACAAGGATATACAGTTATTTATTAAAATACATAGGCTGGCATTTGCAAAAAAAGAAACATTACTAAATAATTACTGGATTACTTGCATTTCTTTACATTTTATCAGAGATTATAGATTCATATTTTTCAAAGTGATAATTCAGTAGTATACTTTTTTTATTTTAATTTATTTATTAGTTGAGTCAAAATTATGGAAACATACAGCATTGGGACATTACACCTGCATATTAACTTTGTTTTTTTTCACTGGGTTGGAGGATTTCATCCCACTGTTTTCACTCTGAGCATTTACCACCATCTACTGATGAGCTATTGCAATGACAAAGAAGGGTCTCTCATTGACTTTTGGAGTGCACAATAGATGAAATCTGACATGATGAATGATAAATAAATAAAAACAATTTTATATATATAACATGCTATAAGAAATGCTGGGTAAAATATGGACAAACCAAGCATCTGGGTTGTTCTGTTAAATGTTTAACCCTAGCCTCTGGGTGGTTTTATGTAACTGAACTGTTGTCTAAAAATTACTATATGGCTGGATTAAAAGCCCAAAATAGGTTGTAAATTAAAAATCAGACCCATAATTACTAGAGACATTAGTAATGATCAAAAGGTGAACATTTAATAAGTAATTTAAAAAAATGTTTATCATTAACTTATTAATAAATGTTAAGTTACTAAACATTAATAACCGTTCATTTCCACAATATTTTGGGTTCATTTTAAGCAAGAAATACTGTAATTTTTAAGCAATAGTTGAGCTAAACAAAACTACCCAGAACTACGCTTGGTTTGTCCATATTTCACCCAGCGCTGGTCAGTAATAATTTATACATTATTATTATTAAATGTAAATAAATTATATTGAAATAGTATTTAAATACGTCATATTTAATAATAATAATAATAATAATAATAATAATAATAATCATGTTGCTGTTAATTATAAATACATTTAAAACACCAACGTTACCATTCACACGAATTAACAGCTCAGGTGAACTGGCTCGTAAAGTTCTGTGACTACCTAGATAAATGAGAATGATAATAGTTGTCCTCTGGGCATTTATGAACTTATAACATACGTGAAAGGCGGCAGACAAGGGGGAAAAGTCCATTGCACGACTTTATAGTCCATGTTAGCTTACAAGCTAACAGTCTTTCTGCTAGCGCACTCTTAAACGACTTTTAGCACAGCTTCAAGTCCTTTTTTTTTCTTCCGGAAAAACAACCCTAAAATACTGATGAGTCATCCTGGACTACAGATTTTTGTCAGATGGTCTCTAGAATGACAATGCCCCTTCCTCAAATAACTGCAACCAACTACTAAGGTAGTAGTGGCTATATTCCGTATTAATTCGACTACATATAGATAACCGTTTTAAAAATATGTGTGAAACATACGCTACCTACATTTGAGTGTGTAGCAAAAGAGAACGCATGTTTTGAGACATACTACTTAGTGACGTCGAGCTGCTTTAAAACCGCAGGCTCCGTTTTACGTGCCGTCTCCGTAATCCGACCTGTCAGTCATCCTGTCAGATTTCACCTCCTGACATAAACAGTATTCATTTACATTTTCACACTCCTTCATTTATTATTTCGTTTAATTTACGCTACTCCACCGTATAGACAAATAGGCCTATTCTTGCATAACACTTACTTTCTTCTGCTTAGCATTCAACCTCTGAACTTGTGTGATCCAGGCATGTTTGGAACACTCATACCAAACGTTTTATAATAGTAATTTAGAATAGTAACCGTCCTTTATTCTGATTGGTTGAGCCGCGTTCGAAGCTGTTGTAAATTACTCTACAAATGTACACATTTGTTTACTTCTGTGTGTTGCTCACAGACTTTGTTGCAACCACAACCCTTTCTCAGGAACTACATTGTTTGGTGAAAGAATACTGTTTTTATTTATATCATTACATTTTATTTGCCATTTCATTTTGTGAAACGATACTATGTATACGGAATAACTTTGCGTCGTGCCTAGCAACGCCCCTTAGATGTTATAAATTCACTGTAAACCACAGCTTCTTGGGTCTTTTTGCTTTAATGATTTCTAATTCTAATATCAGGTAATCTCCGTTCACTATTTAGGGCAGAAAGTATGCAGATTGGGATGCCAAACCAAATGTTCTGTTTGAATACATAAACTGTTTGAATATGTAAAATATGTAAACACAGAAAAGAAAACTGCATTAGTAGATTATCCACTATAAATAAATAAGACAGTGATAGGTTACTTTGCTTGGATTGGTTTGGGTGGATGAAATCAGAAAAGTAATTACAAAGCATTTCAAGTAAATTTAAACTAGTTAAATGTACTGCAAATGATTTTTTTTTAGCAACCCATACATAAAATAACCATACTCGCTATTCCTGAAATATCAAATTAACCACATTTTAATACATTTGCAAACCATTTAAATGTGTCCTGGATGACATAATTAGATTTTAGAACAATTTAAACATCAGGTTATTTTAAAGCTTACAATTTAGCCTACATGAAAGTTATACCTTGATCATGTATAAAACGTTCCAAACTATTGTAAACTCCCCAAAAAATTCAACGAAAACACAAAGATATTTATTATAATCACAGAGAATTTAATTGAACAAATGTAATGAACATAAGGAGTGGCTTCAGGTCAATCATTAACAATAGCCTTCAGACACATTCATTAAATGCTGGTTAAGCTTTTACCATACAAAGACCTTCTTTTGAAGACATTTTTTCCTTTAAACATAATTTTTAAAGCTATATGGCTTTTATGACTTCTCTATTTAGAAAAAAAGTAGTTAAAAACGTACCTGTATATACACAAATACATACATATTTACACGTCGTTTTATTCTTAACCTTTAAGTCTTCCACATTTTTCTTTAAAATTGAAGTACGGGGAGAGTGTTGTGTCGTGCTGACAAAATACACATAAGTAGTACACCTGAAGATGTTGTCAACATCAAGGACTTGTGGGTAAAAAGCATAAAATATTCAGCAAGAAAAGAGTACAAAAGAGACCTTCAAGCGCAACATTCAAACCCATGCAAACTTGGAAAGAAACAACTGTCAGTCAACAGTCAGGATGAATGAACTTCAAGATGGGTTTTCAGATTCTGTAGACTTTGCCCTTGAGCTGTCAGATCTTTCTTTTTTGTCATCTTTCTTTTCTTTGCTCCTGCTTCGGTCCCGTCTGTCTCTTTCTTTCTCCTTGCCTCTGTCTTTGTCCCGTTCCCTGTCCCGATCTCTTCTGTCCCGATCTTTTCCACGGTCCCGTTCACGACTCCTTGAGCGTTCTCTTCTCCTGTCTCTGCTGTCTCGATCTCGGTCACGGTCTCTTTCTCGGTCTCTGTTCTTTGCTCTGTCTCGGTCATGGTCTTTTCGGTCTTGCTCTCTTTCCCTGCCACGTTCTCTGTCTCGATCCCGGTCCCTCCTCTTGTCTCCGTCTCCATCTCTGTATCGGTCAGACTCTCTGCCTCTACTGCGATCCCTCTCTCTACTGTGTTCTCTTTCTCTTTCCCTGCTGCGGCCCCGCTCCCTATCTCTTTCCCTGCTCCGGTCTCTTTCACGGTCTCTTTCTCTGCCCCGGTCATACTCATGCTCTCTGTTCCAGGCCCATGATCGTCCACCTTCTCGATGACCACCTTCTCGTTCTCGGTCTCTCCTCCTATCCTCAGATAAATCACGCTGTCTCTCTTCAGACAACCTTGAGGAGGCATCTCTGTCACGAGAACCACCATCAAATCTACTTGGACGGTTATGTGGTTCGGAATCTCTTCGTCTCCTCATTTCAGGGGAGTGCCGTCTCCAGTGGTCTTCACGGTGGCTGTCTGGGCTGTGTCCACCTATACGGCCCGGTATTGGGATGGGACCCTCAGGAGGTGTTGGAAGCAGAGGTCCACGAACAGGTCTGACATCTCGAACATCACTTGGGGTATCATCGTTGTAGTTGAATCGTGTTGGCTGACCAACAGGTTCCTTGTCATAATGTCCTGGTGGTGGACCTCTCGGGCCACCGAACTGCTGCATTGATGGTGCCCGGTGCCTTTCGAAGTCTTGAGATGAAGTTCCCCGTGGTTCCTCAAATGATCCCCTGTGTTGAGGTGAACCACGGAACTGGTTTGGAGGTGGAAATCGCTGTCCTGACATTTCACCTGAAGGTCCAGGGGGTCCTCTTCGTCCATCAAAGTGGTTTGGCAGTGGTCCTCTAAAAGGAGGCCCTTGTGAAGGTATCTGGGGCTTCTCTATTCCCTGATGATAAGCGTTTCCACTGTCTTCAAATTGATCAGCAGGCCCTCTTGACATATTAGATGGAGGACCATGATCTCCAATGTTATGAATTGGAGGTGGGCCTCTTGGCCCAGGGAAATGGGATGGTGGTGGAGCTCTGTTATCAAAGTGATTTGGAAGGGGACCAGGAAATGGTGGAGGTGGGCCCCTGGGAGCAGAGAAGTTAAAAGGAGGTGGAGGCCCATTAAACCTTTGTCCATCAAAGCTTGGAGGTGGCACGGGTGGTGGAGGCCCTGGAGGTGGGCCTCTTGGTCCAATATGCTGAGGAGGCATTGAATTAATAGAATTATCAAATATCTGAGGAGGAGGACCTCTCTGACCCAATGGCTGAAATGGAGGTGGTCCTCTTGGTGTAAAATTTGGAGGGAGTGGACCTCTTGGAGCAGCATCGAACTGGGAATTGCTACCCCACTGATTCTGGAAAGGTGGATATGATCCAGGTGGTGGATACTGAGAATGATCTTTATCCCCTAGGGGAGGTGGTGGACCTTGCATTGGGGGAATCTGCATTGGCGGTGGTCCTGACAGTGGAGGAGGGAGATGCATGGGGGGTGGAACGGTGATTGGTGGAGGGCCTTGCAGGGGAGGTGGACCAAGAATTGGTGGAGGACCAATAGGAAGAGGAAAAGACATTGGAGGTGGAATGTTGGCAGGATTTGTGGTTGGTATGTGCTGTATATGGGAACTATGAGAATCCATGTAAGATGAGTTGTCTTGGATGACATCTTGTGGTACTCCTGTGTGTAAAGATGTGGATGAAGTACTGATGGTTGAAATGTTATAATATGTGGTTGCAGTGGTCTCAATAGGCTGCCCAATTGAAGAAGTCGGATCTGCTTTTGAAACAGTCTGTCCGATGGATGAAACTTGTTCAGCTTTTAAAATACTGGCAGAATTAGGCCAAACCTCCTCAAAACTTTTGATCTCTGATTCAATGGGTTCATTCTTCGTTTTGGGTTCCTCTTCAGGCTCTTTTTCCATGTAGCTTTCGACTAACTCCGGGTCAATCTTTTCTCCTAGTAACGGAATTGAAACTTCTGTGCCTTTTGTATCAAGAAAAGGCAACTCCTCACTCTTGCTTTCTTCATCGCTCTCGCCCCCTTCCTCAGACTGGGATGCTTCTGGGTGCTGGATGGCAGGCTGCACTGAATCTAAGGTGGCAGTGACTTGCAATTCAGGGATATCTGGGGTGGCAGAAGGTTCCTCTACTGATGCATCCTCGGTAGAGTCAGGCTGTGCAGTTTGTGTGTCTGCAACTGTGCTTGCTTGTGTTGGTGATGTCTCTGTCACTGTACCTGGTTGTGGAGATGGCTTGTCTGTAGTAAGAGAAGATTCCTCCTCTGCTTCTGTGGAATCAGACGTTTGTCTTCTACTTGCAGCTGCCTGTCTAGGGTCTCTACTCTGCCTTGGGTCTCTTCTCTGGTTAATAACTGGAGCGGCCGAACTCTTTGCCACCAGCTCTTCAACCTTTTTACCAAGCTGCAGCAGTTGACTATTAGCCAACAGAGATGTAACAGGCTGAGAAATCAAAGTCTCTGGTATTTGTTGATGAACTGGTTCCTCGTGCTTTTGTTCGTCAACCTGTTTTTCTTCAGTTAATTTCTTAGTACTTGGATCAACCCCAACTTCATCAAAAAGAGAGTCGTCCTCAGGGTCATAAGCTACATCATCCATCACAGAGGTGACCTCTGCTTGCTTAACTGCAGCAGGTACTTTTGTTGTATCATGGGTATTTTCTGTACCATAGCCAACAGCTGGGTCATATTCTTCCTCAGGATCATACGGTCTATCATCCTGTACTTCTACCTCTTTACCCTTGGTTATTGCAAACTGCTGTACAATGGGATCTAACAGGGACACAGAAGGCACAGAGACGTCCACAGCACTTTGATCTGAAGGTGATAACGAGACATCAGAATCTTGCTTCTTCTTACCAAAAAGTGTTTTTAGGATAGTCTGAAGTGGTGTGGAAGAAGCTGTAGATGCTGCTGAGACATTGGAGGATGGAGAATTACTGCCTGTGCTAGTGCTGACACCAGGTGCTTTCACAGAGGACAGTATTGAAAACACAGAGGGGACAGAACTTGAAGACTCTGAGGCACTGAGGGGTGGAGGGGTGCCTGGGGGAGTTGTGCTTATGGCATCCAGACTAGATCGAAGAACTCTGTCCTGTTTTATTTCAGATTTACTAGTAGTGGATGGTTTTGGAAGTCCTGTCTCATCATCCCTTAGAGTTTTAGAACGTTTCTCCTCATTCTCTTGAGGAGCTCCTGGACGCTTCTTGTCCTTCTGGCAAATTAACAACCCCAGAAGGAGATTGGGGCGAGCTGGTTCCAGCCCTGCAAAAAACATGAAACATTATTAAGTCCTCTATATATCCATAGAGTCATCTAATATAACACCTACATATGATAGCAATTTTTAGGTAGATGTTATAGGTAAGAAATACACATTTAGAGAGCTTGTTCCACATAATACAAAATACAACAAACTGGTTATTAAAAACTTAGCAGCACATTTTGTTATGTAAATTTTATGTGCCAGCCAAAATACCTTCTTGATGTACGCATTTAATGAGTAAACATTCATGGAATATTGGCAAACTACCACAAAAAATTGTTAATTTACGCATAAATGTTCCCTTACACACCATTAAACCTCTTAATTATATAAAGTACTAGATATAGCAACATTTAATTAATGACAATACTACTCATGTTTGTTCCCCAAGTATATATATATATATATATATATATATATGCCAATAATTTAAATCATGTAATTTTTATGCAACATTTTTCTCAAGATAATTAACTTGCTGGCAAACATTGGTAAGTCAGTCACTCCTTGGGCAGGTCAGATGATTCCTTGTTTTTCTCATAAGATGTTGTCCAGCATATAACTTACCATGGTTGCTCGACAGCAGACAGCATAAATGGGCATTTTTAATTTTATTTGTAAAAATCAGTAAACTTATTTAACATTTATAGGTAGTCACTTTGCTTTTGCTCAATTTTGAAACACTCGTTCTTACAATTGAAATATGAACCTGAAAAATAAGGCTAGGACACAAATATCTACGACATCAAACTTGGATTCATAATATATTTTATTGGAAAGTCTTAAAATACATGACAACTTGCAGACAAAAATAAGACAAGCCAAAAAACAAATACGCAAACAACCTTGTCTTGGACAAACTCGCATTGTAGCACATTTGATATGGCCATGGTTTGTTTTCCTTTTTGTAAATTGTGGAACAAGCTTCCCATTCACAGAATAAAAAGTTAAACACAAACAGACGTTTAATCATGCTTAACTGATGTTAACATCAAAAATGTAAAATTTAATTGAAAACACCAAGATCCTTGTATATGCTTACCTGGTCCATCAAATGGCAGAAGCTTTGCAGGAAGTGGGTCTTTTGAGCTCAGAGGGATGAGGTAAAGGTCTTTAATGCGCTTATTGCTGTTTGCCACAACTCCAAACCGCTTACGGCTACTGAAATAAGAAAACAGAGACACATACGCCACCTCCTCCTCTTCAGTTGCTGGATGGAAACGAATAAGACTGAGTTCCTGAAAAAAGAACACTCAGCTTTAGAAAACAGCAATCAGATGAGTTTTGAATTAAATTCCAGTGCATATGAAATATGTTTTTTCTTTTCATACTTTTGACAGTGAAGTCTTCAGCTTTCCCACATAATCCCATACAGTGTGTGGTGATATTCTACCACCAATATGAATAGTGTCAGGCAAGTCCTGCAAATAAAATAAACAGTTGTTAAAATGAAACCATAATGTGAACCCAACATTCTAACATTAGGACCATTTAATCTTTAGAAAACAAACCTCCTTAATATGCTCAAACGATCCTGACACCATGTAGGCTTTTGTGACAAACTTGGCAACAGAGTGCATGTTTATGAATCCTTTCCACATCATCTCTTGTCCAGACAAGAACAAAGCGGTTTCACCCTCAGGACTGATCTCTGACACACTGATCAAAAAACCCCAACAAATATTACTACATAGTAAAATGGCATCAAGGTTGGCAGAAAGTCAAATTATATATATATTTTCAATTCAATCCTGCACCTGGTAGTACTGGACCCATAAGAAGCTGATTTCGGGACTACAGGTCTGGGTATAGATGTTGGGGCAGGAGGCGGCATAGGCAAAGGACCCTTTGCTTCCACAACCACAGGTTCAACAGAGACAGGAACATTTGCTGCCACAGCAGGAACAACAACATCAGGAACTATCTGAGGCACAGACAAGCGGTGACCAGCAGTACGAGGATCCCTCCTAGTTATTGTAACCGAAGAGACTGCAGGTACAGCAGCGACTGGGACCTGAACCACAGGAAATACACTGCTTGGATCCTCCATCACAGATGTGGAATCAGGCATGGGCGTCTCAAGAGAGGAAGCTTGAGGGAGTTCAGCAGGGGATTTGGATGGTCTCGGCTCTGATTTAGACTTAAAAGACGGCTCTGGCTTTTTAGGCACAGACATTTTCGATTTTTTAGACGGTGGTTCATCATCTGCCAACTTCTGGCCTGAAAAATGAGCAATGTGTACTTTAATTATTAGCTATTAGAAAGATCATAGCTGTATATACAGCCAGTAAGAGCCACTTTCCAATTGTCTTAAGCCTGTGTGGCTTTCTATTGTGAAAATTAGTCCCACCTGTACAGATCTTGCAGTTCAGGTCAAAGAGATGAGCCCTGTGCTCTGCTGTAGTGTCTTTCAACATACTACTGAAGATATCTGGCATTGAACTGCCTTTCCCAGTAGAGACTGGTGCAGAAGTGGGCCGTGTGTCCTCCTGGGAGTCCTGCTCAAAAAAGAACAAACATAGAATGAAATGATCAACAAACAATCTTTAAAATGCGCATATGCACCCATGCGAAAGACAGGGCAAGTTAGAATGAGAAAGATGGCAGGTATAAGAACAAAAAGTGCATTTTAGAAACTGAAATAAGGCTGACACAGATGCGTAAAGCAAGAAAGCCAGAACTTACAGCAGCAGAAGCCAAGTGGGTAGATTGGGAGAGAGTGGCAGGCATACATACATCTCCATCAGACATAGGAGGAGCTTCCTCCATGTCCACATCTGGGGGACCACTCTCCTGTCTAGATCCACTTTTGGGCTGTCCTGACTGGGATCTCCCGCTCATATCCAGACTCTTTTGGAATAAGTACACCATTTAAGCACACAGAACTAACACAGCATCACAGTTTACACAAACAAATTCCAGCTTGTTTTACCTCAGAGATCTCTGATTTTCTCCAGTCGGACATTTCTTTGGAAAGAAGCTCTTCTGGACTCAGTCTCACCAGCCTGAAAGGACTGATCTCGCCACCAACCACGCGATAGAACAAGCCCTGCCACACAGATAAGTACAACAATAAAACTCTCAGCATTTTTACATGTACATGTCAGTAGAATTATAATTGTCTCTGATACATAAATATACAAAAAACTGACTAACCTTGTTTTTGGGATCCTTTAGATTGAACATAAGAGACCTGTACTTGTTCTTGTACTTGTTATCAGTGTTCATATAAAGGTTAAACATCTCCTTCTCAATGCTGACGGCCAACTTTCCCACTTCGCTCTCAGACATGGAGAGATCATCACTGTCACTGACCCTGTGATGAATTTAAATTCATATTGCAATTCAAATATAAATGTAACATTTAAATTGCATGATTTTTAGGAACATAAAAAGCAAGCACAAAAAAAAAAAAAAACAGAACTAAAAACTCTGAATTAATTTCATCTCATTCTGCATTCATTTTTACCATAAAGTTTGATACTAACAGATACTATATTGGTGAAAAAAATTATACCTCTTATACAGGATATCAGTCAGAGATCGTCTGATGTTGGATCTCATCTGGTTGTTGGGTGGCGGCTGTGGAGGAGCAGGAGGTGCAGTGGGTTGGGTTGGTTTAGGGGCCGAGTGCTGAGTGGACGACACTGGTGAAGGTGGGGTTCTAGAGGTGGGAGAGGGACCAGGCTCTGCCACCTCCTTTTGCCCAGCCTGTGGCTGCTTTTTGGGGATAGTAAAGGTGCTTTTGCTTACGCGGAGCGCCCCAGAGGCATGGTGGCGAGATCCAGGGCCGCCTGGAGGTGATAAAACCGGAATTGGTGGTGGGGGAGGTCCTGGCTTTTTTGATTTGCTCTGTATGGGTATAGGCTGTTTCCTTAACTCTCTTCCACTGTTTAAAGGTGTAATAGTTGGTTTGCCTTTGGGAAGAGGGGAGGAGGTGGCAGCAGCAGCTGCCTTTGTCCCTTTGGAGCCAGGAGACTTCTTCCCGCCTTTGGGAGCAACATTTGAAGCAGGAGGCTTCTTGTCAGCGGAAGCTGTTTCCTTCTCTGGCTTGACTTCTTCATTGTCCTCCTTTTCTTTGTCTTTTGGAGCAGCTGCTGGAAAACAAGGAATGAACTGATTGATGAACACAGAAATGAATTTTCAAATCTAGGGCAAGTACAAAATGTTACAATTCACAATTTGAATTTAACAGCTTTCTTTTGGTCAATCCCAACCAAAAAAAAAAAAAGTAGTGTAAAATGCTCAATTGTAGTGCCTTGCCTTGACACTGTAATAACTTTCTCAAGTTACTGAATATGAAGACCATAGATTGTTCAATGAAACAAACAAGATGTTTAAGACACAAGCTTTATTTAAGAAAATATTGTCTTAGAATCATATTTAAGCCAGTATTTAAGGCTACTTGGCTCACATGCCAATCAGCTGTATTTTGATATATATACATATATATATATTTTCAATTTTCATACAATTTATTAATCAAAAAAATCACTTTGATTTATTAATCATAAAAATCCCTTTAAAAAAATACTTATATTAAAGAAAAAATGTAAAAAAATATGTATATAAGCAGAACATGAAGGGTTTATAGCACAAACCTTTCAGTTATGAAGTGAAGGCTTCATTATGAAGCCAAACTTAGATTTACTACGGTCTTGTTTTTATTATTTTCTCAGGCTATACCTCTTTAACCCAATTAAATCCTCTGGGAAAAAAGTCTTAAATTTATATTAAAATGCTGATGGTACTCTCAACAAGCAACAACAAACACATTAAGTATATAAAGCATAAACATCCTCATGTAATAATTAAAATATTACACAAGGGCTTTATAAAGGATCATCTTACCAGCTACATGGAGGGAAAAAAATGCATTTCAGTATGGAATTACAGATCTATTCAAGTGTATAATCACTGTATAATAACTAAACAGTGGATCTGGTTTCTTGTATTGTGGAAATGCATCCTTAAAAAGCACTTTCAAGATACACAGTGTACCACAGAGCATCAATGTAATCCCATTCATGTGTTAACCATATCAGAGATTTATGCATATCTTTATCAACACAACCACCCTAGGCAACCTTATGCACACTAATGCCACATATAAAAGGCTAAAACCCATATGAACAATGCTGCTGAAACCAAGACAAAAATGACTGGCATTCATTGTGATTTTCCATTTCATAATTTCCTTAAACTACCTTAAGCTTAAAGCATCTTTTTTCTCTTTGCATTTTCTAAACACAAACTTTGCGACAGTCAACTATTCCATGCTCTAAATGCAACCTCTGCTTCAAATCAGCTGCACTCATCTTTCAACAGGTACACTAAGGTCTTAATGTGTAATTTAATATTTAAATCTAAAATACAGACAGTCGTATCAGCATTGGTCTATATTCTGTGCATATGTATAAATACAGCTTGACATTTCCCCGTGTGCTGCAATTATGAGGCGTGTGAATTCTGCTGTTGTCTGCTGTGGTGTCCTCAGCTGTTCTTCATTACTTCAGCTCACTCTCTGGGCTCTTGGACTTTTCTGAAATGCCACAGTTCTTCTCTCAGGCCGCTCCAACGACTGTAGGCTTCTTTTTGAAACTCGCGCCGAGACATTTAACAGGCAGAGGCCATGCCATCCCTTGTTGTCAGCCAATAAACAGACTTCGCTCACAATTGAAGCACAGGGCCAGAAGAGTATTATCCGCAATTTCACTTTATTTTGAATGCCACTTTGTCCAATGAGGATTTATAAATGTAGTGCATGCAAGTCCAAGGAATATCAAATTAAAAGCTGTTAGTTAAATAAAGTTACATGTTTTCATTAATATGTAACAGCACCGTAGTCAAACGTCCATGTGATCAAAGATGTTCTATTCTTAGTCAGGGAAGGAGGGCAGGAGAAAAAGACACCAAACCTACCTGATCAGGTGTGCGGTCAGTACATCTTTTCGGATGAGGTTTTAGCCCCGATGATGGCAGGGATTGGAGATAAATGGCAATGGTATTCCATACATTAAGAGACTCAAAATAACACGCATATATACTTTGTAGAGCTTTACAAAAGCATATCATGGCAAGGCACTACAGTCTGAGCTCAGATCCCTAGGATCTACATACTTTTTTTGGTGCAAAACTAAGTTCACTTTAAATACTTGTAGACTGTAAAATACAGTCTTTATGTATTCTAGATATTAAATACTTACCATTTTGATTTTTTTTTTTTTTTTTTTTAAACTTACCTGTTCTGGAGCTCTGAATGATCTGATACAGATATTTTCCAAATATTAGCATCTTGCAGTGTTGCATAAAAACACTGATGAATATTTTAAAATGTAGCACAGGGTGTCCAACTTAACGTTCATAATTATAGCTGTGCTAACATTTTCAACCTCTAATATCCCTTTAAGGCACATAATTTCCAACCCAGAAGTGCTGCTTTTAAAAAGCTCTAGACAGCTTCTAGACTGCAACAATTTCAATCTGCTGTTCTTGATGGTTCAACACGGCCATCATTGGTAGAGACAGGTCAATAAAATGTGGAAAACCCTCAGAGAGATACATACACGTTTTGTTTAACACAGATGCTGATATGGGTGTAGTCTTTTCTGGCGTTACTGCAATGTAATTATGGTCACTGGACCAGGATGACATGGCTGGTGGTGGCGGATGCTCCTCTGCATGCTTGTCTTCATCGTCGTCGTCATCTTCCTCAGTCCCAGATTCGGACTCCTCCTCCTCCCCTTGGTTAGATGACCTCCTTTCCCGTACAGATTTCCTCTATGGTCAAGAACAGAAAGCACTGTTAGAATATATAGATTTAAACGTCCTAGCATTATAGAGAAAGAGCTGATACAATACCTGTCCTCCTGATTTATTGTGCAACCTGAATTAGCAACTACTAAACAACTTTTGCCTTTAACACCTAAACACCAATTTAAGCATATCCTTTATATAATAAAACAAATGCTACCTATTTATATAAATTTGTAGCAAACAATTTACCAATTAAGACTTAACACAATGAATACAGGATTATTCTTAAGGTACCTATGAATAATACCTTATTTGGTGATTTATTTGTGGCCTTTTTCTGCGCTTTGGGCCTGCCCCTCTCTTTCTGTTTGGAGTCTTTTCCATCCGTGGTGATGGTCTTCATGGCGGCAGCGGCGTGTCGGAGTATGCAGTCGTTCCCGCAGTAGACGGAGTCAGGGAGCGCATCTCTCTCGCAGCCAGGGCCGATGCACTTTGGGAGGGAAGATCCTTCGACTGCAGTCACCTGCTGAAAACTCAGGGATGTCAAACCTCTGTGCCCAATACATTACAGCAATAGATCTACACCTTATGTGCTATATCCTACTGCTTTTTTTTGCAAACAGCAATTTTTAAATTTTGAATGACACACAGTAATGCTACAGTTGTCACATGACCTCGTTAAATTTCATCCAGTTATCCAATCGATGCATATTGATTTAAGCATTATTTTTACTTCAATTCATGTGAAAATTCCTTAATTTCATGGCCTGATCGAATAATGAGTCAAAGAAGTCTGTGGTTAATATTACTTCCAAGCTCATCCATGGCACTAATAAAAGTCATGGCATTGCATTGTGGAATCTATTATTTAAAAGCAGAGTTAAATAAAAACAGGGTATTCTGCAACAGAAAATTCACAAATCCACACAAAGAATAGCATGCTGGTATGTTAATCCAGGTTCTCATCTGCTGAAAAATTAATTACTTTAATAGTGATTTTTTTGGGAATTTTGCTTCACTAAGGACAAATGCAGCATATATTATATATATATATATATATATATATATATATATATATATATATATATATATATATATATATATATATATATATATATATATCTTAAAGTAAATGCAAAAATATGCTAAGACTTAAAGCTGAAAAAAGCAGATTTATTCTAAGTTTTCTGGTGTCTGATATTTGCTATTTTATTCCAATCACTTAATCCCAATGATGTTTAATTATTTTTTTTAATTTAATTTTTAAATTAAATTTAATGTTAATTTAATTTATATATATATATATAAATTAAATTAACATTAAATTAAACATTAAAATTAAATTTAATGTTAATTTAATTTATATATATATATAAATTAAATTAACATTAAATTTAATTTAAAAATTAAATTAAAAAAAATAATTAAACATCATTGGGATTAAGTGATTGGAATAAAATAGCAAATATCAGACACCAGAAAACTTAGAATAAATCTGCTTTTTTCAGCTTTAAGTCTTAGCATATTTTTGCATTTACTTTAAGATATTTTATTTTAAAGGGGCTCACTTTCAGCCACCTTTCAGAAAACCACACCATGTTTTTCCTATTACATATATTTAGCCCCTTAACGGTCACCCCCATTTCTGAACAAAGACGTGAAAGTGCACTATCCAAACTTAAATTGTTATAATTCATGAGGGCTTTTCAATACAGATCTAAGGTTGGTCTCTTTTTAAAGGAAACACTCAACAGATTATTGCAGAAGTGAATTTTTTTTTTTTCCTTTTAAATCAAAGTATTCAAATTAAAGCCTCCTGTTATGATGTAGAACTTTGGGTGCACTCTTGTCGTAAATTAATCTATTACTGTGCCTACATAATTTGTAACCAAAAAACAGTGGTAAAATATCTATTTAGAAGTCTTAGACCTTTTCAACGATATGTGACCCTGGACCACAAGACCCTTAGATAAGGGTCCATTTTTTGAAATTAAGATTTATACATCTGAAAGCTGGTTAAATAAGCTTTCCATTGATGTATGGTTTGTTAGGACAATATTTGACTGAGATATCACTAAAAAAAAAATCTGGAATCTGAGGGTTTAAAAAAAAAAAAAAAAATTATATATATACACATTTCAAAATATTGAGAAAAATCACCTTTTAAAGTTGTCAAGTTCTTAGCAATGTATATTTCTAAGTTTTAATATATTTATGGTAGGAAATTTACAAAACAGCTTCACAGAACATGATTTTTACTTAATATCCTAATGATTTTTGGCATAAAAGAGAACTCAATACTTTTGACCCATACAATGCATTTTTTGCTATTGCTACAAATATACCTGTGCTACTGATTGGTTTTGTGGTTCCAGGGTCACAAATATTGTTTGTCATTATTAGATTAGGATTTAATTCTAATATAGTGAAGATGTCCCGCTAGCAGGACAGTGACAGCTAAAGGGTTGGGGGGGGGAGGGAAAAAAAAAAAAAAAATTACCATACCTTAACATCATAATTGAGATGCCTTTACAAGGTGATTTGGCTTTTATGTTAGCAGAAAAGATACCAAGTTGGGAAAAAACACCCAACAGTGACATGCAACCCAATAAAACAGTGCTTTACATGCTTTGTAATTGCACTAAAAAGCATGGTTCTCAGATGTTATTACTACCAAAAATTATGACACTTCCCTCTGAACATTAGTCAAATTATTAGCGGTCAAAACTGATAATCATAATTATACTGTACAATGAAATATTGTAAAAAAAAAATTAAATAAATAAATAAAAATAAACACAGATATGACAACTTTAAAATTAGCAGCTAATTAATGCCCATCAAATTTTGAAAGGTAAAAACAAATCAGATATTGCTGTAATTAAAGTTACATTAAGTTAAAATTAAGCTTTTAAGCAATGTGTCACTAACAATAAAATCCTGTAAGAAAAGCTGACAAATTTCATGCATAGAAGCATCAAAAACTGTATTCAAAACCACCAGGATGATTTTGATTTCTTCAATCCCATGAAATGCCATGTAAACAAGAGTGCAGTATTCAAACTTGTGTTTCATACAGCAACATACCGGCTGGAAAATCTTTATTTTCTTTTTCCCACTAGGATTGGTAGCCTTCTCGATCCTGCCCTTGATGCCCAGGTCATCAGAAGCTTTCTCCTCCGTGGTGACTGCAGCAGTGCTAGATAGTGGAGCAAGACTGTTCTCACTTTTACGAAGGCCAGCTGCTGGCCGTTTGCCATTCTCTGCAGCTGCTGTAGAGGGACCAGCCTTGGAAAACTGTCCCTTCTGTGTGTAGCAGTTTGGACAGACATAGTCCTCTCCGTTTCTTTCCATCAGTCGGCCACGTGCCTCAGAGATGCCAACGCAGTCGCCATGAAACCACTCCTCACAGCGATCGCAGCAGATCATAAACCTATGCACAAGGATTTAAACAATGACCAAACACCCTCAATAATCATTCAACTTCTGCTGACAGAAATAAAAGCAAGCAATCTATCATGACTGCTTTGAACTTAAAAACTTGCCATATTTTTTGCATCATGACTGATGAGGACAGTGTAGTATTAACCAAACGTTAAATTAACAATTATGACAGAACAGGAATGTACCAATAAGGAATTGTGTAATCTACACGAATAATTCTTGCAAAAACTTCACATTTTCACTTTTGTCTTGGGATAATTATTGAAAACCTATAAACTTAGAATCTGAATCCTCACGGCTGATATATTATGAATAATCATAATAGAAATCAGTAAAAAAAAAAAAAAAAAAAAAAAAAAAAAAAAAGTAATTCAAAATGCATAGATCATTGGAAACATACATGTTCTTCACTCACAGACTGAACTAATCTACTGTGTGAAAACTTTCAGATGCAAAAGTAAATCAAATACAGATATAACATTGTCATATGTACATTTATGGAATATAGCAGATGCTTACTGCAGATGATCAAATTTTGAGTTCAAACACAATGTAACATGATGCAGATCTTAAAATAATCCTAAAACATCATACAGCTAAAAAAAATATCTTACAACTGCCATATGCACACTGCGTTACTTGTATCTAAAGTGTAATTATCATGCATATATCTCATACCATATAGGGTTTTATAATTTTTACAGTTTTACTATGTATATGACAGTAACTTTCACAAGACCTAATGGTTTTAGCATACAAACCATGCTACAATTTCTAGCACAGAATATATATAGATTCCTCCTGGTCCTTAAATCAATAAAACTGTTAAGGCTTTCTGAGAAACTCATGATTTGGTTTAAAATACTCCTGGAGATACATGTGCACATACTTAGAGGGCATAAGAAAATTTCAGTTTAGTTCCTTAGTGTGTTTGCTCTTCAACTCAGGACACTTGCAAAAAAACTCTTTGTACTTTTAAACATGCTTTACTGAAATTAAACATCTGTCAAATTGCTTTCACATTTACACTGTTTTTATTATCATTTTTATGCAAGTGATACATTATATTAAGCTAATTTAACCCATAAAAAGCAAAACTGTCTCAATATTAGCGTAGTCACTTGACAATTTGAAACGATAGGTCTTCCGTGCAACGTGTAGTTTTTAAAATATATTTAAACAACTTATTCTAACATAAAAGGTCTTTAAAGTTGTGTTTTGGGCCATCATGCTTTGGCACAGTACCTGTCCAATGAAAATCGAAAGCGCAATATGGCTTAATCCCTTCATCAAATCTGTTTTTGCTGTACGTTTCACTAGATTTGTACCGAGATCATTTCTGTAAGCCTGTTTTCCTTTAAAATAAAAGCTCTACTGCTGTTTCCGTCAAAGAAAAAGCTTAAAAGTGCAGTATGAATTGCTGACAGCTAACGGTTTAAATGGGTAACGTTACTGCAGTCCAAAATCAAAACATCTCTTTCAAGTGTAAAAATTAGGAAAGCAGTATTGTATTTTCCCTACAAAAATAATACACCTATGAAATATTCATCTTCATTTATTTTGCAGTGCAATTGATTTACAATTAATGTATATTACTGTCATTGCTGTTGTTATTATTGTTATCATTATGTTCCAATTTGTTTGGCTTCCTAAAACACCAGTGTGAATGTAATTTAGACTGAGGCAGTATATCACAAATAAAAAGAGGGCTGAATCTCCTTTAAAGCTCAGGTACAAGTCAATTCACTGACTTTCTTAGTTAAGAACATAGGTTAGAGCTCTTAATTTTGAACTCTTAAAGTGAATTAGAAAAAAAACAGTTTAACGTCAAAATGCATTTTTTTTTCCAATTCTTCATTTGTCACAAAAAAAAAATAAAAATAAAAAAAAACGCAATAAATATTGCATTGTGGACTTCAAATCCCAATAACACTGTATCGTGAGATTTCAATATCGTTACAACCATAATAAATATCTTAACCAATATTATTAGAACTGTTTCATAGTTATTTAAAATGTATAATAATTCTTGTATATGTATAAAAGTGACCCTGGGCCACAAAACCAGTCATAAGGGTCAATTATTTGAAATTGAGATAAATAAGCTGAATAAATAAGCTTTCTATTGATGTATGGTTTGTTAGGATAGGACAAATTTGGCCGAGATAGAACTATTTGAAAATCTAAAATCTAAGGGTGCAAAAAAAATCTAATTATTGAGAAAATCACCTTTAAAGTTGGCCAAATGAAATTCTTAATATATTTATATATTACTAATCAAAAATTAAGTTTTTATATATTTACAGTAGGAAAATTTACAAGATATATTCATTAAACATGATCTTTAATTTAATATCCTAATGATTTTTGCCATTTAAAACAAACAAAAAAAAAAATCGGTCATTTTGATCCATACAATGTATTGTTGGCTATTTCTCCAAATATACCCGTGCTACTTATGACTGGTTTTTTAGTCCAGGGTCACACATAATACTTCAAAAAGTACATTAATCATTTCAAACAACACATTTTATAAATTAATAATTCACGCAAATTGTAATAAAATCATTTAAGATTCCTTTAAAATATTGCACCTTCGTTATTTCTTTCTGCTGAATCTACATGCACCAATAATTTAATTCTCACAGTATCCGTTAAATAACAACATGTTGTGCACCTCCAAAGACACATACCTTTTGTTGTGTTTCTGCCTGCAGATGCAGTAAAGTGCATTAGGGTCATAACCATCACTGTCAGACTCACTGGACGAGGTCTCTTCGTCATCGTCTTCATCTTCATCATCATCCTCTTCTTTCTTCTCGTTACGGAGCTTCGCTCCTACTTTGGCTTTAGCGTCTCTTTTGGCGTCTTTACTGACTGCTCTAGTAGGACGTCTATTTATGGACTCGTTTGAGGCCTTCTCTTTGTTCTTATTACACTCCTCCTCACCATCCTCTTCTTTCATCACCACATCCGTCGCATGTTCCTCTTTTGCTTCCACATCCTTTACATCTTCAGCACTGGCCACAGTCTCAACATGTTCTTGAGTGTCTTTCGTTACCTCACCGGCAGCCTTTTCTTCGTTTTCGGAGCTGCCGTCGTCACTCACTGATCCCACGCTAGTTTTAGGCTTCACCGGCCTTCGCGTTCTTCCCCGACCCCTTTTCTTTTTCTCTGGCGAGGCCGCTTTCTGTTCCTCAATTTTAGCATCTGCATTTCCGTCAAAGCTGGCTTCGGAGGCCGTTTCGGCATCGGTTGGGGTTTGGGATGGAGGATCCCCTCCTTCGAGTCGTGAGGGACAACTTCTCCTGCCCGTTCCTCTTCCTCGCTTCACAGTGACTAGAAACTCTTCCAGTTTGTCCGTGCGCTTCGCCTGCCTGCCGCTGCGACGCACCGGGGCGCCTTTGCCCTCTGGGGTCTCCGCTGCCATTTCTCCAGGGATTTCCCTCTTAGCAATGGTGGTCCGACGAAAGCCCCAAGTCTTCTTAAACTCACGTGAGGGCTTTGTGGATTTGTCAGGGTCTTCTACTTTGTCTTCACTAACATCACCTTGGTCGTTTTGATCTTTGACTTCTTCTGAGACCGATGTTGGTTCTGTGTGCGAGACATAGCAAAATTACAGTTCAATTCAACTTTAAATTTTTAAACATCAGCATACTGTAGCTATGCAATTTGTATCACAATTAAAACTGTGATACATGCTAAATCAGTTCAAATTAATATGGTGACACCACATTTTGAAAAAATGATTGCATGGAAAGGTTTTAACTATTTAATATTTTCCAGTGCATGCCCAGAAAAGAGACTCTTAAATCTCCATGATTACATCCAGTTTCAATAATTTCCCAATTTGAAACCCTGATTGGAGTGAATCCCACGGCTCTCTTGTACAGGAATGCATGTTGTGGAGTGGGCCGTGGGTACCTTGTGAGCTGGTATCCACAGGATCCTGGCTTGGCTCAGGCTCAGGGGCTTGAGCCAGCTCAGGGCTCACACTCCCCTCCATAGCAGAGAGACACTATTTTTCAAACAGAATATCTATAATTAAGAAAGAAGACAGATTTAATGGAGAGCACAACTCCCAAATATTACTACAAATTCCTAAATCTATAGTTTTCTCATCTGAAGTCATGCGGCTTCCCAGTAGAAGGGTGTGTCATGGATTTATTAAAAATGGTCTACAGGGCATATAAAAATTTAGCATGCTTCAGATTCTTAAAAGTGCTCCATCCCTGATCGATTACATTCAGAGTGGAGTAACATATCAAAATACACTTTACAATCTAAGGATCTGTGAAAAATTGTCTAAACCATCAAAATATGTCGCTATTACATGGATAACACTGGTGGAAACTATTTCTATTCTTGTTCATACACATTGCCTGAGTTCAAGATGCACACTGGGCTCCTCAAAACTAAATTACTTAAAACATATTTTTGGGCTGTTTACTTCCTCTATCTAGTAAACTAACAAATATCATCAATAGTAATCTTTGTCATCTTTGTTGTTGCATAATTCAGAAAATGATGCCCCTTGAGTCTTATTATACATAACACTGGTAAAATAGGAAACATCATATCACACAACTCTGCATATATAACAATAATACCCATAATTTCCAAATGTTAAATCCAAATTCCAATCACAAAAGGACAATAAAAAAATATTTTCTTGTGAATTGTGCAAATGTTGTATAAAGCATGTACACTACAGCTAAAAGTATGTTTACACACAGACTACCATTCAAAAGTTTGTGGTCATTACAATTTTTTTCAAATGAATTAATACTTTTGTTTGGCAAGGGCATATTAAATTGATTAAAAAAAAAAAAAAACAATAAATTACATTTTTAATTATATTAAAATAGAAAACAGTGAATTACTAGTAATATTTAAAATCATTATTTCTATTCCTAAAAAATAAGCAGAATATACAAACATACAAAAGATGTGTGATTGGACATTTTAAATTTGCATACATTTTTTCTTCTGACAAGGATGAAAGACTATAATCAATACAGTCTTCATGCAATTTACATAGGCATGCAAAAAATTACAGAAAAATTACTTTTGCAGTAAAACGTCCACAATTTAAGTGTTTACTTTGAGTATCATACACCAGTGTGAAACATTAAGTATAATTATTGTACACTAATAATAATGCATTTCTGAATTCCATAACTGATGCATTTTCAGCAATTTTCATCATTAGTTCAATGCATTTTCCATTTTTAGATGCCTGGAATTAATTTCATATTACTATGCACAAATTACTTATTATTTTGAGTTTCACACAACAGCATGAAATTTGGTGGACTTTTATACCATTAATACATCAAATACAACTGGTTTAAAGCTAACAGAATATCACAGTGAAAGCCATTGAAATGAAAAAAACTGCAATGCATTAGTAAACACACAAAAAAGGTTGTATAAATCTTGAACACTGTGATCTAGAGCAAACCAGACCTGCTGCAAGACAACACCTGCAGGCTCTAACATGCATTTGGTAAGCATCATAAGTTTGATTCATAACGTTCTAGTTTCCAGGAAACAATTAGCACCAACCATTCTCAATACAGTAAACAGTAACCGTGTGACTTCAGTTGTCAAAAACTATGCAGAGTTTCATAATAACAGTGGTGAAAGGCTGTACCTGTTTGCTATGAAGACGACGACTGGAAGTCTTCTATTTAAGATACTGATCTAAAAACAACATAAAAGAATAATTAAAAATTAGCAACAAAAATGTAAGCTCTATGAAGTTAAAAAGGTGGTTGCATCAATATGTTAACTTTTAAAAGTTATATAAACTCATATAACCTTCTGTATATAATTTATGTCTCTTCCTTTTCAACCAGTTGGAAGTCTATCAAATTACACCTTAAAAAAAAAGTAAGCACTTCAAATATGTGCCAGAACTCTTACGCAAGATCAACTGAACGGAGGCCTTGTATGTCACATAATGTTGCATATTTTTGGCATTAGTAAGTCTATAAATATTCTACAGTTCATACATTTAAACAAATAACTCATTTACCAGAACACTATGAGCAAATGGATCTTCTATACAGGATTAAATATCATACATTTGATTTGGCTCTTTCTTGTTAGCTTAAACACGAAAATATTGTTCACCCCAACAGACTTCAAATTGAAAGCCAGTCCAGTGCTGAAAATGCTTTGCAAAACACACTTACTAAATGCATATTAAAATTGCACTTTTACATGCAAACATGATGATAACAGCTCATTATTTTGTTATAGTGTTGTGACTGCTATAATTCCTTTTACACACATTCACTATTAAGCAAGTAATGGTAAATCATTGCACATTTCACATACATGTGTAACGTGCAATATAATTGCTATCCAATAATATTAAGATAACACAAAATATATGAGGTTAAGACGGTGAACAACACGTACAGTTGTATAATTGCTACATTACAAACCGTGTTTAAGGCCGTCATGAAACGTGTCTGAAATCTATACATTCACCCTCGTCTGATGTAATTTAAGGGAGGATAATCCACTATCATAAGGATTTCTGATATATTTGTGAACACATCATTCATGCACACTACATTTTAAAGTAAAGAAAACATACATCGTTGTGCTCTGGAATGGCGCCCACATTATTGAGTGTCATAGTAACATATATAGGCTACGCCACAAACAAAACCGACACGAAGAACTCAGCACAATATATCCCCTAACTGCTGAAAAATACACATACAAAAGGCGCAAAATGAGACAAAACAGCTTTCAGGATTGAGTATTTAGTTTTGTTACTTGCCCGTTAGCTTTAGCTAATCGCTAGCGCGACCTCCATTTCACTGTCCCACTCGTGCGCAATCTCGCTTAGACAAGAGATCCTTCCATTCCTAAATTTTGCTCCTTAGTATCGTTCATAAGAGTTTACGCTGTATATAGCACAGAATATAAATGAATACATTCTAAATAAGCTCTAAAATATGTTGTATTGCTGCTAAATCTAACCAGTTTCTGCGAATCGGTTCCTTCGAACAGCCAAAGAATCAATTACATTCTATACAGTGGTTCTTCGTCGTCATTGGGGAATGCCGCCGTCACGTGCTCCCTACGTACCGACGTCCCAATAAAACGACACTTATACATTGCTGTCTATTAGGATTTTGATATTTGTGTTTATCGTATGTTAATAGGATTTCATGTACCCCAGTACCGCTAACGAATCGTTCAAACTAGTTTGCTGGACTGAATCAACAAAGGAATTCGTTTGCGAATCGTATGTAACGTTAGTGAGAGCAGTGGTGGGGTTCGGTCACGGAGAGCTGCCACGTGAGAAGAGGTTATCATCTAATATGTTCATTATTTAATTGCAATCTAATTTAGAGAGATATCATAGTCATGCAAAACATACTGGAGATGTTAAATATTTAAAACGGACAGTTTCCTCAACAGATATACATCGCGTACTGCACGAACTAACGTTAGCTTTCTATTTCTTCCACTCGTGCAAAATACAAGCATTCATGAAGAAAAGTACTTCACGTTATAACAGATTCAAAAGCGACAAAACATTGCACACGTTTAGTGCAAAAACAGAGGACCGCACACACCCACTTTGTAGACACGGTACAAATCAAAACTAAACTGCATCTAAAATTCGTAGTAAACACATTTTAAAAGGACGGAAGTAATGCAATCGTGCATACAGCAATCTGCAAATGTTCTAGATACTATCGTACAGTCACACTGTAATTAAAAACACTGATTACCATGCGCATGGAAGGCATACGTGTTTTTTTTTTAACTCATATAAGTTACCAAAACATAGATTTGTTTGATTTGCATACAAAACGTGTGCTGTTTACTAGTCTGTCCCGGGTTGTTGCAACGTCACTCCACCTGGAATAATCATTTCTTATCGTATCACATAAATATGGAGACTCGTGGCGCCATTATTGGAAAACGAGGTTCACTGCTGTAAAACTGACAAACCGTATCTGCATCTCTGTGCTTGTTCAGCACAGACGAACGGCGACAAACATGCATTAGCGTTCACAACAATTGGAAATGCATACTCACTTGTTAACATTAATGTCGTTAGGCCTACGGTCAGAGCAACAGCGTGACCTCCATTTTCTTTTCTTGTTGATGATGGTGGCGAATGCAGTATTGCTTTTGCTTGTAGCGCATAGCATGAGGCAAAGCACTTTCGAGGCTGAAGTTTCGATGTAGAACAGCGACGCAGTGTCGTGGAGGTGAAAATGCAGCATCCAAAAATTATCTGACATACAGAAGTGCGCCCTCTAGTTTGCAGTCGAACATCTGACCCCTCGACATCTTTTCAAATAAATGAAAAAAAAAAATGCGAACATAGACATGCATGACCTTTACATTACTCAAAGATTTTGGACAGAACACAAGTTTTGATTGCTTTTCTATTAGTACTCTGCTGAATAGTGCAAAAATAGTTTTCTAATTCTTTATAAAACACTGTGAAACAGATTTTTTTTTTGTTAGAAAATGTACACTTAAGAATGTGAAACTTAACTAGTAAAATAGAAAGATTAATGACAAAAGCTTCGTTATTCACATTATCATAATTAAAATATCCAAAAAGTACATTTTCAAAATGCTAAATAAAAGTACCTTTTCTTTAATAAACACAGAGACATAGCTTTTTAACATAATTACAGTGCCAGAAAATGTGGGGTACAGTTTTCAAGAGTAAAGAGCAAAAAAAGCAATTAACATCAATATCCTTCTTAAATTTGCTGATAAAATGTTTACCAGATAGGGGCGTTTTTTTGGGGTTTGTTTGTTTGTTTTTTAATGCATAAATGTAAATCCAGAAATGAAAAAAAAAATGTTTTTAGACTGTTACCTGATTTACTGACGTCACAGTGATGGTAGGTTTAGCGGTGGGGTTAAGGGATCATTTTAATTGCATGATCGTAATTAATAGTTGAACGCACATGAATGCCACCACAAAGTCATTATTACAAGTGGGAAACTTGAAATTTTCTTTAAAGGAGATGTCCACTTCCAAAACAAAGATTCATATATAATGTACTCACCCCCTTGTCATCCAAGATGTTCATGTCTTTCTTTCTTCAGTCATAAAGAAATTGTGTTTTTTGAGAAAAACATTTCAGGATTTTTCTCCATATAATGGACTGATATGGTGCCCCGATTTTGAACTTTCAAAAATGCAGTTTAAATGCAGCTTCAAACGATCCCAAATGTGGTTGTAAACGATCCCAGCCGAGGAAGAAGGTTAGTTTCATTTAAAAAAATACAATTTATATACTTTTTAATGTCAAATGCTCGTCTCGTCTTACTCTGCCTGGACTATTTTTTTACTGGGTCATGACAGTTAGGGTGTGTCGAAAAACTCCCATCTCATGTTCTCCCTCAACTTCAAAATCATACTATATCGCTGTTTTACCGTTTTGTTAAAGGTGTTTGATCTTCTTTGCATGTTCACTTTGCAAAGACTGGGTCGGTACTTCTGCAGTGATGTAGGATGGTTTTGAAATGATTTTTAAAGTTGAGGGAGAAAATACGATTGGAGTTTTTCGACATACCCTAACTGTCTTGAGTCAGAATACACAGAGTTCAGGGAGAGTAAGACAAGATGAGCATTTGAGATTAAAAAGTATTTAAATTGTATTTTTTTTTAAATGAAAATAACAGATCGTTTCGCTAGATAAAACCTTCTTCCTCAGCTGGGATCGTTTACAACCGCATTTGGGATCATTTGAAGCTGCATTTAAACTGCATTTTGGAAGTGGTGCCCAAAATCAGGGCACCATAGCAGTCCATTATATGGAGAAAAATGCTAAAATGGTTTCCTCAAAAAACAATTTTTTTACGACTGAAGAAAGAAAGACATGAACATCTTGGATGACAAGGGGGTGAGTACATTATATGTGAATCTTTGTTTTGGAAGTGGACTTCTCCTTTAAGCCCCGAGTTTCCGAGTTGGGGGCGTGTCGGTGAAAAAACGTGTGGGATGCAATGGACGCATCCAAAGACAATAGATATGCAGCGTCTGTACTGACCGTAAATTTGTTGAAATGAATAAAATGATTATTTTTTGTAATGTACAGTAAAACTAAATAAGTTACATATACAGAATATAAAATTATTGTACAATTACCATAGAATATATAATGATGCGGTTTACATCACCTTTGAATAAAAACAGAAAAAAAAGCAGAAACACAATGATGCACATTCTTTATATATTATGTTGTAGATGCTGAGTTTTAAAAAATCATTGGATTTTATGTAGGAAAGGTAAATCGCCATCTTGTTCCAACCAAAGTGACTTGAACGCACCCGACGTTGTATTGATGACTTGTCAACTGGTAAGTACGAACGTCCCAGAAGGACTTGAACGAAGCACTAGATTTTTCGCCCGATCGAAACCAAATCAGTGCAGGAAGATTCTCAGCAGAGTGAATATTAATAATTATCAAAAATTTGAACTTTCGACTCTGTGTCGCAAATGGGACGTCAAAAGGCTCTAAAGGGGCAGGGCTGCATTTACTAAAATGGCTGTAACTTTTGAACTTTTGAAGATATCTTTACCAAACTCAACGGCTATGTAAGAACTGAATCTCAGGTCACGTGAAAAAAGTCAGAGAGCTTGGCCACTTGGTGGCGCTATAAGATGGGAAAAAAACATAAAAACGGCCATAACTATCCAACGTTTGTCCTATCAATGAGAAAAATGTGTATGCTCGGTCTTGGGCGATATCGACTGTATATTGCAGAGTTTTTCCACACATACCCACAATATTCTTATACAATAGACCTCCTCTTTCTGAACGACTTTGCCTCTAGAACCACTGCTGTCAGTCAAACTGTTTTTTTAAGTGAATGAGAAAATGTAAAAAAACAAAACAAAACAAAAAAAAAATACTTTTGAGAACTAGTCTTAGGTTTTTCGCTCAATCTGGAAAAACACTGCAGTGCAATTCTCTGGAATCTCTAGGTCAATAATTATCAAAAAATAACTAAATAAATAAATTTACCCTTTGAGAAGTTATCACGGGGTCGTTTATAAAAGGACCCTGTCCAAAAGCCTATAAAGTCTAAACGAAAACTCAAAACTTCATGAAAATAGGTGAGCATATGCGACAGATGATTCTAAACAAGCAGCCAACATTTTATGGAAATTCGACCACAGGTGGCGCTATAAGTCATAAATGTTAAAAATCATATTTCTATAATAAAATAACCTGGATTTTCCAAAAATCAGTGATTTAGGTGGTTACAGCCATGTTTACACAATGCATTTTTCCTTTCGTGGTTAAACCCGGTAAATGCTGCTTGCAGCTGTATATATAAAACCTTGTTTCTACTGTTAAAGAATGACTCTAATGTGAAACATATTTCATCAGGTGATCTTTTTAATACACTTGCACCATACAAAAACTATTAAATTACAATTTAGACCACCAGATCTTTATTTATATACAATATGTAAACATCAATCTGTTCTTCTTTTGACTGACAGCCTTTCTTGACCGCTCTCCTTCTTCCTCTGTATATGGTTTTGGAATAACATGTATGCACTATTAACAACATAACATACAGGAATGTTTCTGTTTGTGGTTCATAGTTGCAGTATCTTATGGGTTAATATGAATTTGTTCATCAAACACTGAGAATACAGCATTGAAATGAAGACGTTATATAACAAAAACAGCATTAACAAGCACTTCCTTAATCACCTGAACTGGTGTGAAGTTACAGTCCTGTTAGGTTATTAAAATAATGTAAAAATAATAAATTTTGCCAATGTTCAAATGAATCAGGTACTTTGAAAAGTTCAAAAAGGAATTTTAAATTATTCATCTTAAAGTAGTTATCATCTTGAAGGCAAAAAATTCTTTGACACCAACAATTTAGACATGACAAAATCTTCTGTCATTCGTCAATGACCTAACACACTTGCTTTCAAATGTAATGTAAACTTAAAAAAAGAGAACCATGAAATCCTATTGATGTAACAACAGGTGAAACAGAAAAACACTGAAGGCATTTAAGATCTGTATAAGCTCTGTTTACAGAGCCTCTCATTTATAATTCTCAGTCTTAACTCAGTGATAATACAGTTTTACAACATGTATAACCATCTCTTTTCACACAGTCAAACAAGATAACGATAAAGTAGTCATATTTTGTGAAACAGTGTTTAAACTCGTCTTAGCGATGTATGGAGAAGATATAATGTAGTCTCTTTAAAGTTTTATAAATCCAAATGTTCTTTTGATAAAATAGCATAAATAAGATAATCCAAGAAATACAGCACAAAACTCTTCTTGAAATACTAAAAATAAAAATAACCACATTTTGTATTGGAACTGGAAAAAAAAAAAAAAAAAACTATTCACTGTAACCTCTTTTAAAAATGAGTGACGTGACTCATCTTTGAAAGATTAACATCAGATCAGGCTTTCTGAACATTATAAATACACTTTTGGCAACATTAAAAAAAAGATGAGCTCAAATAAAAGTTATCAGACTCCACGTACCCACAAGAAAAATAAATAAACTGGTCTTTTTTTTGTTTAGAATCGAACCCAACCGAGAAGCGGACAAACCTTCTCAATCCTGCAACAGGAAATGTTTGGGTGGTCTGTGTCTTAGATTTGAAACATTCAGACATTGTCATAACATAAAAAACACAAAAGCACAGTCAGGCAAGACGAACGTTAGTTAAAAGAATTTTTGTAGTGAAGAATTTGACAACATCTATATACAACTGTACAGACATAAGTGCTGATGTAGTGTGTGTTTTGTACATGTGAGCTAGGACATAGTGACAGTCACATTGTCCTTGGCTTTGTCTGCTTCACTGTCTTTGTCTGCAGGAGTAGCAGATACAGTCTCTCTAGGTGAGTTGTTCGGCTGTCCGGGGGCTTTGGGAGTAACATCCGTGCTGCCTTCTGACTCTGGTTCCTGCTGTGATGATGTTGCTGGAATGCACAAAATCATTTCATATTCTTATTAATAAGACAAGTCATGTTAAACACATTTAAATACATTCACAACTAGGGCTGCACGATTAATCGGGAAAAAAAAAAAATCACGATCTAGATTAATACATAAATGTGATCTCATTTCTAAATGACGGCGATTCGCTTCCGTGTATTTTGGAAGTTCAAACTTGGAGGCACCATTGAAATCCATTATATGGAGATAATTCCTGAAATGTTTTCCTCAAGAAACATAATTTTTTATCGACTGAAAAAAGAAAGACATGAACATCTTGGATGACAAGGGGGTGAGTGCATTATCTGTAAATTTTTGTTCTGGAAGTGGACTTCTCCTTTAAAACTACATTTCCTGACACAATAACAGTAATATTTTGAAAATTCTGCAGGTTTTTGGGCAATGACGTTTCACAAGTCCAGACTGATGTAAGTAAGCCCAGCAAGCATGAACAGCATGGATGAATGAGTGAGGGACGGAGACGCTTTGTCCCCTTTGTACCACACACAAGTGACGATTCTAGTCAACCAATCATCGTTCTGCAGTGAGTTTAGCTCCGCCCTTTTGGTACGGTTTGCTGTGCTAGGTACCCCAACAGAAGGGTACCAAAAAGGTGGTACGGTTTGCTATTTTGGTACCATTCTGAACTTTTGACAATGGAGACGGACATAATTGCGTACTGTACTGTACTGTACTGTACTGAACCATACCGCTCGGTCGAAACGAGCCATTGGAATGATTTCTGAAAGATCATGTGACACTGAAAACTGAAGTAATGACTTGAGAAAAAAATCAAAAGTTCAAATATTTATCCATTCTGAGTCTTACACTATGTCTTACCAGACTGTGTGCATGACTTCATGTGTTCAGGCCAGTGTGCTTGTTGGCAGGGATAGTCGCAGTAGCTGGTGTTCCAGCAGCAGTAGAAAATGGCCTCCTTTCTGCAGTTTGCACACCACTGCTTCTTTTTCGTTTCATCCACGGCCTGCTGTTTCTCCACCTCCATCTGCTTCTTGACTTCCGTCACAATTCGTTCTCGCTCCTGCTCGAGACTCTGCCTCATCTCTGCCATGGTTAGCTCTGAGTACATTTACCAAATGTGGACAAACAAATATGCAGTCAGGATTAATTATTGATGCACAGTACATTGGTACCATATCAGAAGGGCTGTATGAAGTCTGTTTTATTTTTTTCCCAAATTGCATTTTATTTTTTCTCAAGTTTGTTCCATATTAATGTTTAAAATGAAATCTAGTTACCAAAAAAAAAAAAAAAAAAAAAAAAAAAAACTAAGCATGTGCAATTAATTGAAATTGTAAAAAAAATTACAATTTATTAAAACTGTAACAAAAAAATTGTTTTTAGCACCCTACACTCTTAAAAATAAAGGTGCTTCACGATGCCATAGAAGAACCTTTTTTGTCTATATGGTTCCATGAAGAACCTTTAACATCTTTGTTTCACAAAAGGTTCTTTGTGGTGAAAGCAGGTTCTTCAGATTATAAAAAGGTAAGAACAAGATGGTTGTTTAAAGAACCTTTGACTGAATGGTTCTTTGTGGAACCAAAAATGGTTCTTCTATGGCAGGAGTGGCGAACGTCGGTGCTGGAGAGCCGCAGCCCTGCATAGTTTTGCTTCAACCCTAATCAAACGTACCTGAACAAGCTAATCAAGGTCTGAAGGGTTACTAGAAAGCTACAGGCAGGTGAGTTTTAATTAGGGTTGGAGCTGAACTCTGCAGGGCTGCGGCTCTCCAGGCTCGCCACCCCTGTTCTATGGCATCGCTTGAAGAACCTTTTAAAGCACCTTTATTTTTAAGAGTGTAAGAAATGTGTTTGGTCCCATTTCATATTAGGTGGCCTTATCTACTGTATACTTACATCAAAAAATAAGTACAATGTGCGTATTGTGTTCATATTGTATTGCAAAACATTTTTTATATGTATATGGGTAAGAATATGGACATATTTGGTGGCGTGGGTAGGTTTAAGGGTGGGTCAAGGTGTAAGGGATGGGTCACCAGTGACTATAAATGTGATTACATGCAGCTGTTTTTAAAACATAAGCACATACATATATATACACATTGTATCAAATTATTAAATTAAATGTAAGTGCATAGTATTTAAGGCCATCTTATATAAAGTGGGACCATCTGTTTTATTTATTTATTTATTTATTCCATATTCAGGTGCTGAAACGTGCTTGACATGTCAAATGTGCTTGAGTTTGCATAGTAAAAGAAACTGCACTGATAAAATGCACTGATGTCACACACTGACATGCAGAACATGCATTAATATTCACAGAGATTAGTTCATATTCCAGTTTAATTAAGTGTACTGCCTCATTTTGAGTTAATAATCAAAAATTGCTTAATTCTTCACAAGGAGAAGTTCACTTCCAGAACAAAAATGTACAAATAATGTACTCACCCCCTTGTCATCCAAGATGTTCATGTCTTTCTTTCTTTAGTCGTAAAGAAATTATGTTTTTTTAAGGAAAACACTTCAGTAATGTTCTCCATATAGTGGACTTCTATGGTGCCTGTGAGTTTGAACTTGCAAAATGCAGTTTAAATGCAGCTTCAAAAGGCTCTAAATGATCCCAGCCAAGGAATAAGGGTCTTATCTAGTAAAACGATGGGTCGAAAAAAAACTCCCATCTCATTTTCTCCTCCAACTTCAAAGTCGTCCTACATCACTGTTTTACCTTTTTTTGTACAGGGTGTTTGACCCTCCTTGCACGTTCACTTTGTAAACACTGGGTCGGTACTTCTATAGCGTTTTAGGACGATTTTGAAGTTGGAGGAGAAATGAGATGGGAGTTTTTTGACATACCATAACTGTATTGAACTGGAATACAAAGAGTTTACACAGAGCTAGACAAGATGAGCATTTGAGGTTAAAAAGTATATAAATTGTCATTTTTTTTTTTGAAAATAACTGATTGTTTTGTTAGACAAGACCCTTCTTCCTCGGCTCGTTTAGAGCTCTTTGAAGCTGCATTTAAACTGCATTTTGGAAGTTCAAACTCGGGGCACCAATGAAGTCCATTATATGGAGAAAAATCCTGAAATGTTTGCCTCAAAAAACAATTTCTTTACAACTGAAGAAAGAAAGACATGAACATCTTGGATGGCAAGGGGGTGAGTACATTATCTGTAAATTTTTGTTCTGGAAGTGAACTTCTCCTTTAATTCCAGTTTTATAACTGGATTCTGTGATTCCATCTGCATTTTTCAAATTGCAGGAAATTATAGGGACCTATATCGCTTAATGGTCGATATTACAGATTTTTAATTTATTGCTTTAGGCAGACAATGGAAAATGTCTAGTACATGCTCTTCCCATGCATGCTCATTTCAATGTTAGTGCATTCCTACATTAAATAAACTATTATCAGAAAATCACATACCTAAATTGTGCTTCATCTCTGATAATTCTTGTTGATGTAGCCACTGCAGTTTTTCGATTTCAATTCGCAACCGTCTAATCTGTAACAGGATAAAAATAGCTTTTTTAGTTCTATTTTTAAGCTGTTAATTAACTCACCGACAGTTCTTTAGTCTTCTCCAGATTTACTTAAAGGGATAGTTCATCCAAAAATAAAAATTACCTGATTTACTCACCCTCAAGCCATTATATATATATATATATATATATGAATTTCTTCAAGCAGAGTTATATTAAAAAAAATGTCCTGGCTCTTCCAAGCTTTATAATGGCAGTGAATGGGTGTTGAGATTTTGAAGCGCAGAACAGTTTTAAATATGATTATTTTTCTTACACAAATGCATCGATTCACTTCAGAAGGCCTTTATTAGCTCTCCGGAGCACTTTTTATGATGGATGGACGCATTTTATTGGCCTTCAAAACACCCATTCACTGCCATTATAAAGCTTGAAAGAGCCAGAACATTTTTTAATATAACTCGGATTGCATTCATCTGAAAGAAGAAAGTCATATACACCTAGGATGGCTTGAGGTTGAATAAATCATGTGGTAATTTTCATTTTTAAGTGAACTATCCCTTTAACAAATACGAACCTCTGCTATTGTGTTTCCCGACGTGCTTTTGGAAAGGTCATTATATATCTCAGTCATCGTCCCTTTAATTGCATCCATGATCTGTTAATAGTTTAAAAACACAATCAGTTTATCAAATACATCAGTAATTTCACTAATAGATCAATTAAAAGAGAAGTCCACTTCCAGAACAACAATTTACAGATAATTTACTCACCCCCTTGTCATCCAAGATGTTCATGTCTTTTCTTTCTTCAGTGGTAAAGAAATTATGTTTTTTGAGTTAAACATTTCAGGATTTGTCTCCATATAATGGACTGATATGGTGCCCCGATTATGAACTTCCAAAATGCAGTTTAAATGCGACTTCAAACGATCGCAAATGTGGTTGCAAAAGATCCCAGCTGAGGCAGAATCTTGTCTTGCTCTCCCTGAACTCCGTGCATTCTGGCTCAAGACAGTTAGGGTATGTCGAAAAACTCCAACCGTATTTTAACTTTAAAAATCATTTCAAAATCATCCTACATCACTGCAGAAGTACCGACCCAGTCTTTGCAAAGTAAACATGCAAAGAAGATCAAACACCCTTAACAAAAAAGGTAAAACAGCGATATAGGATGATTTTGAAGTTGAGGGAGAACATGAGATGGGAGTTTTTCGACATACCCTAACTGTCATGAACCGGAAAAAAAGACAGAAAAAACAAGATGAGCATTTGACATTAAAAAGTATATAAATTGTATTTTTTTTATGAGAATAACCGATAGTTTCACTAGATAAGACCCTTCTTCCTCAGCTGGGATCTTTACAATCACATTTGGGATCGTTTGAAGCCGCATTTAAACTGCATTTTGGAAGTTCAAACTCTGGGCACCATATCAGTCCATTATATGAAGAAAAATCCTGAAATGTTTTCCTCAAAAAACATAATTTCTTTACGACTGAAGAAAGAAAGACATGAACATCTTGGATGACAAGGGGGTGAGTACATTATCTGTAAATTGTTGTTCTGGAAGTGGACTTCTCCTTTAAACTGATGTTGTTTGCAACCACCACTTCTTTTAGCAATCTTACTTTATTAGTGTACTTCGCTATATCAGCTGCTACATCTGCAGATGTGGTGGGGATCTGGAAGTCTCCAGATGTGGATGTTGATGATGATGATGATGATGAAGAGGTGACGGTGGGTCCTGCCATCATGGTGGCTGATACCGGTGTGCTGGTCACCAGCGTGACGGCAGAGGTGGATGTGGTGTGTGGCGAGTCTTTCTGTTGCACAGCTGGATAAACAGCACACCCAAACAATTATTTCAAACTTTTCACTGGTAATGTACATAGGAAATTCATAGTATTAATTCACGTTGAATGCATACTTTTTACAGCCTGTCGTGTTTGGTATCTGGTGCTGGATGAAGGCTGCTGTCCCGACGAGGATGAGGAGACCTGCGCTTGCTGCTGCGGCTGTTGGCTGCGTTGCACCTGCGTTAACACCTGCGCCTGCGTGGCCGGTTGCGTTTGGCCCTGCTGCTGCCTCTGCACCTTTTGCATGTGCCACTTTTGAGAGGATGTCTGAAACTTGGTGGTGGGGTTCCACACGACGGCCTGCTGCACCACAGGTACAGTCTCTCTGGGTAGTAAAGGTCGTTGTTTCTTTACTGTGCTGGTGGAGATGGGTGAGGAACTGTTGGCGGTGGAGGGAGTGGTGATGGGGAGGGTGGAGGAGGTCAGAGTGGTGCTGGTTGGAGCCGCTGTGAACGGTATTACGTTAAGAGGGACGGCCATCGGGGACTGAGATGGGTCTTTAATAGTCGGGGAGGAGGAAAGAGCCGTTGAGTTCTGAGGCTGGGTGAGACCGCTTGAAATCGGAGTGGATTTACCTGGAATAAAAGAAAATCATGAGGCCATGAGACAGGGTTATTATAGTGAACTAAAACTGAAACCATAAAAACACATTTCTGTTACTTAAAATAAATTTTAACTGAAATTAAACTAAAAAAAAAGAAAAGAAAAAAAAAAAAAAAACGTAAACCTATTTTGATTTAGTTTAACGTGATAACTACTGAAAAAAACTTTAAAATGAACAGAAAATATAAAAATAATTCTAATTCAATATAAAAAAATATATTAATTGATACACTAAAAGTTCATGAACAGTAAGAGTTTTAATGGTTTTTAAAGAAGTTTCTTCTGCTCACCAGGCCTGCATTCATTTGATCCAAAGTACAGCAAAAACAGTAAAATTTTGAAATATTTTTACTTTTTTTATATTTTAAAATGTAATTTATTCCTGTGATTTCAAAGCTGAATTTGTAACATCATTACTCCAGTCACATGATCCTTCAGAAATCATTCAATATTCTGATTTGCTGCTCAAAAAACATTTATTATTATTATTATTATGTTGAAAATAGCTGAGTAGAATTTTTCAGGTTTCTTTGATGAATAAAAAAAAGTTCATAAAAGCCGCATTTATCCGTAATAGAAATCTTTTGTAAGATTATAAATGTCTTTACCATCACTTTTGACCAATTTAAAGCATCCTTGCTAAATAAAAGTATTAATTTCCATAATTTCTTTGCCAAAAAAATAAAAAAATAAATAAATAAATACTGACTCCAAGCTTTTGAATGGTATAGTGTATAATGTTACAAAAGCTTTTTATTTCAGATAAATGCTGATCTTTGGATCTTTCTATTCAAAGGATTCTGAAAAAATGTATTTAACCGTTTTGAATGTTGATGATGATGATAATAATAATAATAATAAATGTTTTTTGAACAGCAAATCAGCATATTAGAATGATTTCTGAAGGAAATGTGACACATGACACACAATACATTTTAAAGTATATTCAAATATTTCAAATAGTAAAAAATATTTCAATATTTTACTGTTTTTGCTGTTAAAAACATTTAAAATATTACTGTTCAAAAACCTTTGACTGGTAGTGTATTAAAAAAAACCTAATAAAAATATCAAAAATACACAATAAAATGACTAAAACTTTAATTCTAAATATTAATAAAAACTATTATAGTAGCTCATAATAGAATCCCTGGCATGTGAACACCCTTAACCAATTTACCTTGTATTCTAACCAGGGTAACAATATAAACACGCAAGCATTGAATAATATACTTCTTTGTTAATCAAAACAAGACATTTGTTAGTTTATTGCTTTCAGGTTTTGTCCAGTTGAGCCTTACAATAGTTCAAACTGCCAATAAACAATTTTAAACATGCACTCACTCCGTTTTGTTTATGTTGCTAAATATGGCAGTCATCTTAAACTTGTTAAATATATACATGGGCATGAAATCATAATTTAAGATTAAGTTATTTTACAATCTTACCTGTATATTATCTTAGAACATTCTTACGAAGTACTGCAACAATATTAGAATAATATTAACAACGAAATCCTCTTGAGGTGATTTTTAATTTCAAACACAAGATGGCGCCAGTTGCGTTTTGTATGAAACGAGAGAGAGCAGTTCCGCTGCGTGACAAGAGCATTGATGACAACATCAGGCAAGTTGAAACGTTTCTGCCTACCTTGCCATTATATAATTTTAATCTCAGCTATCATTTAATTATTCTGTATGTGGAAATGACCGCTAATAATGAGGCTACTGCGTAGTAGCTAGTAGTAGGTTTCGGCAAGTCATGTGATCATGTGGCGATCAGCATGAAGCAACCCAGATCCATGTAAAATAAAACAGCGTTTGCAAGGCTAAAAATGGGGCTTCATTCAAACATATAATTATAAATTATATATTAATTTTATATTATGTATTAGTTTTTAACTTCAAAATATTATTTGATTTATTTTAAATTGCTATATAAATTACTGAGTGCACTTTTAAACAAGTATCTGATTGGCTGTAATGTTTATTATTTTGTACACTGATTCACCTTCATTGTTAACATAAAAATTAGGGCTGTCAGTCGATTCAAATTTTTAATCTAATTAATGATTACATTACATGATGTTTCGATTAATTAATTTAATTAATCGCAAAATAAATATGACTGTAAAAATACCCACAAAAGATTATTTAAAGCTATCTTTGTGTCCATTGAAAACACATCAAGTATACATTAGAAATTGTAGCTTTAGAAAGAAGTATTTTAATTAATTCAACATGAAATTTATTACACAAGCATTAAGGCCACAGTGTAAACTATGGAAAATAAAAGAAGATAATTTGAGAAACATCTCAGTATTTTTTGTTTATACAATAAAAGTCATGGTAACCAAAACAGCTTTTGTTACAACAATCTTTAAAATACTTTCTTTTATGTTCCACACGACATGAGGGTGAGTAAATGATGTCAGAATTAAATTTTTTGGGTGAACTATCCCTTTAATATTTTTATTTTTATTATTATTATTATTTATTTTATTTTCTTTTTAATGAAATGATACTCTAAATAAGAAACTAAATCAGGTGGCGATAAATGTCTTTTTAAGTCATTCATTCATTCATTCATTCATTCATTCATTCGATTCGTTCAAATGATTCATTGGAATGAATTAAATGGCTCTCTTTATGAATGGGCCTTTGAATTGAATCAATAATATTGTGTTTAAAATAACACAACATCAACTTCTTATTTACTGAACTGTTGTATAAAAATCACATTTAAGCTCATGATAGATCGGGACAAAATCAGCCCTCGTGTCATATTGCTCTTGCTGCCTGTGTGACATTGTGTGATGTGAGATATATATAGACCAATTATCTGTTTGTAAACATTCAGGATGCGCGTGCAGCATGGTTGCAGAAAACCGCGGAGAGATAGAGAATTACACAAATACGGTACAAAATACTTACAGTATAGATTATATTGATTAGATGTCATTTTCAAAACGTTATTCGCATATTACAAGAGCTTGTCACCCAGCGACACACTAGTTTTTTGTTAAATCGAGTTATAAAGTCCGAATTAGGAGATATAAACTTGCATCTGTGACAATAAATGTCAGAAGTGTGAGATAAAATAAAAAAATGTTATGTAAAAATGTTAATAGTAATAGGTTTAAAAAATATTTCATGCTGTAACTGTAGGGCTAATACAGTACATCCCCTATGAACAACATATGTGAATATTATGTAGACCTATTGTTTAAATCAAATTCATGCTTTAAAAGTAGAGTAATCCATAGTATGTCCGTTTAAACATCTGCGTTAAAGGAACACTCCACTTTTTTTGAAAATAGGTTAATTTTCCAACTCCCCTAGAGTTATGTAGATGTGTCTTACCATTTTTGAATCCATTCAGCCGATCGCCGGGTCTGGCAGTAGCACTTTTAGCATAGCTTAGCATAAATCATTGAATCCGATCAGACCATTAGCATCTCACTATAAAATGACTAAAGAGTTTCGATATTTTTCCTATTTAAAACTTGACTCTTCTGTAGTTGCATCGTGTACTAAGACTGGCGGAAAATGAAAAGTTGCGACTTTATAGGCCGATATGGCTAGGAACTATACTCTTATTCCAGCGTAACAATCAAGGAACCTTGCTGCCGTACCATGGGTGCAGCAGGCGCAATGATATTACGCAGCCGTCAACTCTGCCAGCTGCAACTCTGCATCTACACAAACTTAGTGCCGGTCACTTTCAGGCGCTGTGTAATATCATTGCGCCTGCTGCACCCATGATACGGCAGCAAAATTCCTTGATTATTATGCCGGAATGAGAGTATAGTTCCTAGCCATATCGACCTATAAAATCGCAACTTTTCATTTTCCGCCAGTCTTAGTACATGATGCAACTACAGAAAAGTCAAGTTCTAAATAGGAAAAATATCAAAACTCTTTAGTCATTTTATAGTGAGATGCTAATGGTCTAATCGGATTCAATGATTTATGCCAAGCTATGCTAAAAATGCTACCGCCAGACCCGCGATTGGCGGAATGGATTTGAAAACGGTAAAACACATCTGTATTCCTCTAGGGGAGTTGGAAAATGAACCTATTTTCAAAAAAAGTGGAGTGTTCCTTTAAGCTTCAAATGGCGTCTTTGACTACAGTATTCTATAAAAATTATTTGCATTCTGATTTTGACGTCAAAAGGCACAGAAAAATATTATTTTTCTCTTATTCCATGGATTTTACTCGTTGACCTCCACTTGTTACCAGTGTTTTTCTGCAACCACTATGCGTGCGCAGCTGCAAGTGCCGTCACTGTGACGTCTACTCAAAATTGGTCTATAAATAAGAGTCAAAACACATACAGGGGCATTTTTTTGCACCAATATCTTGAATTTTAGTACATAACTGCATTTATGGAGTTGTTGCCCTGCATCATATTTGTCAATAGTCAACTATATGAAATATAAGATGACGTACAGGTCTGGAGGCAGGGTCAGTGTGTTAACTTTGTTAAAATATTTTAATCACATTATTTTTTATAACTAATTAAGCTAACACGTTAAATTGACAGCCCTAATAAAATTTACTTGGTGCTGGTCTAATGGTGCAACTGATGTTGCTAGAAGTTTTATTCACAATTCAAGTTGGCTTATCAGTATTATTTACTAATTTACAGGCACTGATTCATAAAGAAATTCTGACCGTCAGTTTTGGAGGCTGTGGACTCTTTGAGCACAGTGACAGCTGAGTCTTTCCTGTTCCTCTTCCTCTCCTTCCCTGCCTGTTCTTCTCCCAGGTCGATGACCAGCTCCCTCTCAGAGTCCGAGTCCATGTCTACATCCACAGACGCCGGCTGCACGGCCTCCTCAGAGCCCTTGGGTTTCTCTCTGGAATCTGGGGATGCGGGAGCAGCTTTTAGTTTCTCAGGAGGTTCTTTCTCTGAATCCACACTTGGTTTGTCTTTAGCTATAGGTTCAGGGGTGCTTGTTTTTTGGCCGGCTTCTCCTTTGGTTGTTGCACTGGCTGTAGCAGCAGACTCTGTGCTGCTGTCTTTGTCCTCACTAGTAGCCACCGATGGTTTGGACTTTTTCTTGGGTGGCTCTTTTTCATTTTTATCAACTGCATTTTTGTCGTCTTGGCCGTTCTTGGATTTCTGTTCATCGTCGCTGCCGTATTCACTGTCGCTGGAGTCAGACTTGTCAGATTCCTCTGAATCGCTGTGTTCTACGCCTTTATACACATCCTCAGATATTTCATCTATACCTGTGAGATAGAGCAAATGTTTAACATTCAGGAAAGGAATACAATGGCTGCACATTATCAATAATTCTTGTAATTCAATTAAAAAAAAGGCATAAGGTAAAATATAGGCATAATTATTCATAAATTATTTTTTTGTCACAAAACTGAAAAATATCACCATCTGAGCTGTTGAAAGCTATTGCAGTTGCAATTGTGCATCAGTTTAATGTGTGAAAACGGCTGTTGTGTTTCTGATGATGTAACCTTGACGGATTTGAAATTGAACTCACCCAGCTGTGCTTTGCAGCTCTCTATGGTCTTATCCAGGTTAAGTTGGAAACGGCTTCTGATCTGTCTTTTAGGGGAGGTGAGGGAGGGCTGAGGCCCCTGCTGCTGTTGTTGCTGGACACTTTCACTCAGCTCCTTCAGGTCCATCTCCGCCTTACTACGATCTGAAAGAGTTCATAAGGCTCTCACTAGTCCATCATGAACAGATCTAAAAGCATACGGGCTGTATTAGGTAAAATTAATTATTAACTCATCTTTTCCAAAATATTAACTTAGTTTCTGTTCACTGTTCACAATTTCACATGTTGTAACATGGCATACACTGCCACTCAAAAGTTTAGGATCGGTAAGATTTTTAATAGTTTTAAAGATGTTTCTTATGTTCATCAAGGCTGCATTTATTTGATCAAAAATACAGAAAAAACTGTAATATTGTGAAATATTATTTCGATTTAAAATGCTGTTTTCTATGTTAATATATTTTAAAATGTAATTTATTCTTATGATACAAAGCTACATTTTCAGCATCATTACTCCAGTCTTCAGTGTCAAATGATCCTTCAGAAATCATTCTAGTATGCTGATTTATTATCAATGTTGAAAACAGTTGTGCTGCTTAATATTTTGGAACCTGTGATACCTTTTTCAGGATTCTTTGAACAATAAAAGGTTAAAAAGAACAGCATTTATTTAAAATAAAAAGGTTTTCTAATAATATACACTACTGTTCAAAAGTTTGAGGTCAGTACATTTTTATTCTTTCTTTTTTTTTGAAAGAAATGAATACTTTTATTCACCAAGGATGTGTTAAATTAATAAAAAGTGATAGCATAGATTTACACTGTTAGAAATGATTTATATTTTGAATAAATGCTGTTCTTTTAAACTTGATATTTATCACAGGTTCCAAAAAAAAAAAAAAAAAAAATTGGCAGCACAACTGTTTCCAACACTGATAATTCTAATAATAAATTAGCATATTAGAATGATTTATGAAGGATCATGTGACATTTAAGACTGGAGTAACAACTGGAATAACAGGAATAAATTATATTTTAAAGTATTTTGACATAAAAAAAAGATTATTTTACATTGTAACAACATTTTCCAATATTATATTTTTTTTCTGTATTTTTGATCAAATAAATGCAGTCTTGATGAGCATAAGAGACTTCTTTAAAAAAACATTACAAGTCTTACTGATCCCAAACTTTTGAGCGGCAGTGTGTATTATGTGATATTTATATTTTAAACATTTTTATTCACAATGTATGCTGTTGTCTACATACATACATTCATTTTATTTAATTGCCTTCAGTTTTGAGGTGAACAGTGGGTAGGATGTGGTATAACATGTTTAACTTATGCTACAGTTCCAAAGTTTTTTCAGTAAGATTTTTTTTTTTTTTTCAAGAATATAATATTTCTAGTATTTCAAATAAATGCTTTTGAACTTTGTTTTCATCAAAGAATCTTGTAAAAAAAAAAAAAAAGAAAAAAAAAAAAAAAATCTATCACAGTCTCCATTAAAGGATTAGTTCACTTCCAGAATGAAAATTTCCTGATAATTTACTGTCATCCATTCTTTTTTAATCAGTCAAAAAATACATTTTGAGGAAATTTTGAGGAAAACATTCCAGGATTTTTCTCCATATAGTGGACTTCAGTGGTGGCTAACAGGTTGAAGATCCAAATTGCAATTTCAACGCAGCTTCAAAGAGCTCTACATGATCCCAGCCAAGGAATAAGGGTGTTATCTAGCGAAACGATTGGTCAGTTTCTAAAAAAAATAAAAATTTATATACATTTTTAACCACAAATTGCACTAGTTCTGTGATGCGCATGCGGTTAGTTCTTTGTCTGTGTGCTTCAGTTCAAAAAGGTATGGTAGGGCAAAAAAATCCATTTCAGTTTCTCCTCCAGCTTCAAAATCACCCAACATCTTTGTTTTACCTTTTTTTATAAAGGGCGTTTGACTTTCTTTGCACGTTCACCTACATGCATGAAGTAATGCGTGAGGTTGGGCTAATGCAAGACGAGCATTTGTGGTTAAAAAGTAATCCTTTAAGCAGTTTTCATCATTGATAAAAAGCATATTATAATGATTTCTGAAGGATCATGTGACACTAAAGATTGGAATAATGAATGCTGAAAATTCAGCTTTGACATCACATGAATAAATTACATTTTAAATTATATTAAAATAGAAAATAGAATACACTTTTAAGTTACATAAATAGTTATTTCTGCATTTCCGTACAAACAGTTTTCGATCAAATAGCCTTGGTGAACATTAGAGGTTTTGAAAAGCATTTAAAAATCGTTTTGCGTTTATTCCGAAAATGTGGCTATTATCAGATAAAACGATTAAACAAAGAAACAGATTAATCAACTGAACAAGGTTTACCAAGGTTGAGGTTGAGGATGCTGCCAGTAGCGGAGGTCTTCTCCTGTTTAACAGGGGTGCTGGGAGCAGGTGAATGGAAAGGTTTAGGGCTCTCTAAGGTGTTTCCCGTGAGACCTGCTCTAGGTGGGGCAGGCGATGCTGTAGGAGTAGAAATGAGCTTTAAAGGGATAGTTCACCCAAAAATGAAAATTCTGCCATTAATTTTCACCCTTATGTCGTTCCAAACCCAAAAGACCTTTGTTTATCTTTAGAACACAAATTAAGATATTTTTGATGAAATCCGAGACCTTTCCGAACCTGCATAGACAGCAATGCAACTGACAAGTTCAAGGCCCAGAAAGATAGTAAGGACAACATTAAAGGAGAAGTCCACTTCCAGAACAACAGTTTACAGATAATGTACTCACCCCCTTGTCATCCAAGATGTTCATGTCTTTCTTTCTTCAGTCGTAAAGAAATTGTGTTTTTTGAGGAAAACATTTCAGGATTTTTCTCCATATAATGGATTGATATGGTGCCCGAGTTTGAACTTCCAAAATGCAGTTTAAATGCGGTTACATCCCAAATGCGGTTGTAAACAATCCCAGCCAAGAAAAAAGGGTCTTATCTAGCGAAACAGTCGGTTATTTTCATTAAAAAAATACAATCTCAAACGCTCGTCTTGTCTTGCTCTCCCTGAACACTGTGTATTCTGGTTCAAGACAGTTAGGATATGTCGAAAAACTCCAATCGTATTTTCTCCCTCAACTTCAAAAATCATTTCAAAATCATCCTACATCGCTGCAGAAGTACCGACCCAGTCTTTGCAAAGTGAACATGTAAAGAAGATCAAACACCCTTAACAAAAAAGGTAAAACAGCAATATAGGACTATTTTGAAGTTGAGGGAGAACATGAGATGGGAGTTTTTCGACATACTCTAACTGTCATGAACCGGAAAAAATCAGAGTTTGGGAAGAGAAAGACAAGACGAGCGTTTGAGATTAAAAAGTATATAAATTGAATTATTTTTATGAAAATACCCGAACGCTTCGCTAGATAAGACCCTTCTTCCTCGGCAGGGATCGTTTGAAGCCGCATTTAAACTGCATTTTGGAAGTTCAAAATCGGGGCACCATATCAGTCCATTATATGGAGAAAAATCCTGAAATGTTTTCCTCAAAAAACATCATTTCTTTATGACTGAAGAAAGAAAGACATGAACATCTTGGATGAAAAGGGGGTGAGTACATTATCTGTAAACTGTTGTTCTGGAAGTGGACTTCTCTTTTAAACTATTTCACGTGACATCAGTGGTTCAACCGTAATTTTATGAAGCTACATGGTACAGCAGCAACACACACATGCGTCCTGTTACTCTTGTGAACATGCATCGAATAAAATTGTTATTTTTGTTTTTTTTTGTTATGCACAAAAAGTATTCTTGTAGCTTTGACGATTATGGTTTTACCACTAATGTCACATGGATTGTTTTATCGATGTCCTTACTACCTTTCTGGGCCTTGAACGTGTCAGTTGCGTTGCTGTCTATGCATGGTTAGAAAGCTCTCAGTTTTCATCAAAAATATCTTAATTTGTGTTCCGAAGATGAACGAAGGTCTTACGGGTTTGGAATGACATGATGGTGTGTAATTCATGGCAGAATTCTAATTTCTGGGTGAACTATCCAAAAAGCAGCAGTGTGCATAAAACATTATATATACCAGTACAGTCCACCGACTCCTCTCCAGTGCTGTAATGTGGCAGGGCGGCTCTAGCATGACCTTTCTCTCCAGTCTCCTGTTCTCCATCAGATCCCGTATGGGCGGAGGAGTTAGTGCTCATTGGTGAACGAGGCATGTCCGTCACTGAGATCCGCCTTCCTGTCCCGCCCCCTACGCTTCCACTGGAGACCATGCTCTTACCCACGAGCAGCTTAGGAGATGCCGTTACATCAAAGCTGAACTTGATCTTCTCATGTTTTTCAGGTTTGACGGAGCCCGCGCCAGGGTTTGCCGGGTCCAGGAGCATCTGGAACTGGTTGTCTGGTGTGTAGGGTGTGCGGAATGGAGCGTAATTGAAGACTCCGAATTTTTTCCGGATGTTCTCCACGTACACTTCCATCTCCTGCATGGCACTGTTGAAGATGCTCTTAGTCTTCTTCACAGAGAAGGGGATCTCTTTGGACATGAGGTAGCAGTTGTTAATAGGAACCCAAGCCCTGTATATAAAAATGAATAAGTTAGAATAAAATTGAAGAGAGTGACGTACACTACCAGTCAAAAGTTTTTGAACAGTACGATTTTTAATGTTTTTTAAAGAAGTCTCTTCTGCTCACCAAGCCTGCATTCATTGCATCCAAAGTACAGCAAAAACAGTAAAAATCTGAAATATTTTTACTATTTAAAATATCTATTTTCTACTTGAATATATTTTAAAATGTAATTTATTCCTGTGACTTCAAAGTTGAATTTTTAGCATCATTACTCCAGTCACATGATGCTTCAAAAATCATTCTAATATTCTGATTTGCTGCTCAAAAAACATTTATTATTATTATGTCTTTATCATCACTTTTGATCAATTTAAAGCATCCTTGCCAAATAAAAGTATTAATTTCTATAATTTATTTCCCCCCAAAAAAATACTGACTCCAAGCTTTTGAATGGCATAGTGTATAATGTTACAAAAGCTAATCTTTGGATCTTTCTATTTATCAAAGAATCCTTAAAAAAATTTACTCAACTGTTTTATATGTTGATGATAATAATAATCAGAAATGTTTCTTGAGCAGCAGATCAGTATATTAGAATGATTTCTGAAGGATCATGTGACACTGAAGACTGGAGTAATGATGCTGAAAATTTAGTTTTGATCACAGAAATAAATTACATTTTAAAATATATTCAAACAGAAATCAGTTATTTTAAATAGTAAAAATATTTCACAATATTACTGCTTTTTCTGTATTTTGGATCAAATAAATGCAGGCTTGGTGAGCAGAAGAGACTTTTTTAAAAAACGTTAAAAATCATACTGTTCAAAAACTTCTGACTGGTAGCATATAACAATGAAATAATGTTTTAAAATGAACTTTTTAAATTTTGAAATACATTTACCATTTAAAAGAACTGCTTTTTATTTGAATATATTTTAAAATATAATTTATTCCTGTGATTTCAAAGCTGAATTTTTAGCACCATTACTCAAGTCACATGATGCTTCAGAAATCATTCTAATATTCTGATTTGCTGCTCAAAAAAACATTTATTATTATTATTATTATTATTAAGTTGAAAACAGCTGAGTATGTTTTTTTCAGGTTTCTTTAATGAATAGAAAGTTCAGAAGAACAGCATTTATCTAAAATAGCAATCTTTTGTAACATTATAAATGTCTTTATCATCATTTCTATAATTTCTTTAATGATGCTAAAAATTCAGCTTTGAAATCACAGGAATAAATTACATTTTAAAATATATTCATATAGAAAGCAGTTATTTTAAATAGTAAAAATATTTCAAAATTTTACTGTTTTGCTGTACTTTGGATCAAATAAATGCCGGCTTGGCGAGCAGAAGAGACTTCTTTAAAAAACATTAAAAATCTTACTGTTCAAAAACTTTCAACTGTTTAATGTTTTAAAGGGGTCATCGGATGCCCATTTTCCACAAGTTGATATGATTCTTTAGGGTCTTAATGAAAAGTCTCTAATATACTTTGGTTAAAAATTCTCAATGATTGTGTAACACAACACCCTTTTTACCTTGCCAAAATCAGCTCAGCAAAAATCATCCTGTTCTGGTCGACGCTGCTTTAAATGTTAATGAGCTCTGCTCGCCCCGGCCCTCTCTTCTCTCTGTGGAGTGACGAGCCTGTTTACTTTAGCCGCATTTAGCTGCTAAACTTGCTAACTAGCATGTTATTAGGAAAGGCGATCGCAAAGATTCATAAAAAAACCCTTATACTCACTTCTGCTGTAAGTGAAGCTGGATCACGAATGATTCGCGCGAACATAAACGGATATATGTAGATCGAGAGGCGCATTCCCTTCACAAACAAACGTAATCCACTGCATCTTCAGCGGCTCAGATGTCGGGAGTAAATGACGACCACTATGTTCATTATTACATCCAACAACACAACACCTCAATCGCTCAATCTGAGATATTTTTGTCTAACTTACATCCCTGCTCCAGCATCAAAACAATGGAGGACTGTCACAGCTGCTTTAAGCCGGGTCTGAGGTAAGACGCTCATGTTAATCAACTATCGTGGGAGCAGTCGATTTGAAAAAGGGGTTATTATTTTTACAGATTAATTAAAAACCACTGCATGGATTTTTATCATTATAGGGTAGATTTGTACATACACTGCCAACACACATGTAATGTATTCACAACACAATGTATTCAAACAACATGTAAAAGTGAACTTGGCATCCGATGACTCCTTTAAAATCAACTTTTATCCAATTAATCAAAGAAATCTGTAAATGAGCTATCAAAATCATATTGTACAACACTGCTGACGGTCCCTTCTGGTTAAAATGGAGCAAACTGATTTATTGCTTGACATTTTGTGGATGATTAGGACCCAGTTCAAAACTTCCTCACCTATCGTGCTGCCCAAAGAACCGTGCATCCACTTGTCCATCTTTGTCCCGAAGAGCTTTGGCAGGCCAAAACGGGAATCCCTTCAGCTTGGCCCAGACCAGAGGGTGGGGGTTGCTCTGATGCACACAAATATTTCATGAACAGATGGTTCACTTACACTGGTTACTATGTGAAGAAGGAATTTAATTTAGTTTAATGTAATACACTCACACATGGTTCACAAAACCAGTTGTCCCTTTTCTGGCACGCAGAGAGATAGCACTCTGGACAAACCTCGATCTCATTCATCTGAAAGGAAATTGGTGTTTAAAACACTGGCACTGAATAAAGTGCATGCTTACTTTGGCTTATAATTAATTTCCAATACATACTTCATGCTCACAGATCTTTACGATAACTTTAGCCGTTGCTGTAAGTTTATGGTTGCCTAAGAGAAAAACAGACACAAAGAGAGAGTTTTAACAAACCAAACATTCAGCAGAAACAAATTTAACAATACTGTAGAACCGCAGCCGACCTCCATTATAAATGATGCAGTTGTGCAAAATCCACTTGACATCAGCCAGGAAAGCCTCAGTGGAGCCGTACATTTTCTTTTTAATATTCTGAATAAGAAAAAAAAGTGAACACGGTAATAAAACACTTTTATAAGATGCCAGAAATTACACATTCCTAACAACTGAGCATGTCCATTTTTCAGGATCAGATGCTTCACTTTCACCTTTTCTAAAGTGCAGAGATCCATAGGGTGAAATATGTACTCTGCATAATCAGGATGCTGTTCTAGCGACACCGGCTTCTGAAATGGTTCCGTCTGAAGGAAACAAAGAAATATTTTTGCATTAAAGGTAAAAATAAAAATCATCCTCTAATACCTGAAGCATTGTCACAGCTTTCTTTACCTTTAATTCCTGGCAACCAATGCTTCCTGTTTCTTACCGAAAACTGAATAGGATAGTTTTTACGATGTATTACATGCACAGAATGACACTTGTGTTGGCATGCCCTTTAGAAAAACACTTTTAACTCAATCAGACACATCTTGAAAAGCTCTAGTGTGAAAGCAAGCCTTAAGAGCACCATTAAGACATTCAGGAAGCTTTTTAGGTGGGCAGAATGTGTCTGTGCCTGTTCTGTGTAAAAAAGGTTTAAGAACCATTTCATATTGAAGTCTACAGTGTTTTTAAAAAAAAAATTGTAAAAATTAAAATTTCATTTTTTTTCGATTTAGGCACAATTGTACAGGTGCATCTCAAAAAATTAGAATATCCTGTAAAAGTTCATTTTTTATTTGTAACTTATTTCATGTTTGTAACTTTTTCTAAAGTTTTTTGTTTTAATTTTGATGATTAGAGCTTACAGCTCGTGAAAGTCAAAAATGCAGTATCTCAAACATTACAATATTTCCTAAGATCAATAAAAACCGGATTTGCGATACAGAACAGTAAAAGTTTTTTAAAGTATGTTCATTTATGCACTCAACACCAGTGCTGGGGAAAGTTACTTTTTAAAGTAATGCATTACAACACTGAGTTACTCCCTAAAAAGTAACTAATTACGTTACTTAGTTACTTTTTATGGAAAGTAATGCATTACTTTACTTTTTCGTTACTTTTAAAATCTGGGCAGGGCTTGCTTCTTTGTTTTTAATATAAAAAGTTCTATTTTTGGCAAATGTAAAAGCCTTTTCAAACCAAAAGCCTCAGGCTTTGAAAAACGTAAATTCATGTCTGTACAGTACACTGTAGGAAAAAAATGTCAACTCTTCAGCAATAAAAAAAAAGGAAAACAAATGTTAGATTATCTTGAGTAATTTTTGCCTATTAGTATGGTTGAATTGGATCATTGGAGGTCGGCAGCAAAGACATTGGTTAATAAAACGGGATTAAATGCATAAAGGATATTTGTGTTATTTAACATATTTAATTATTTTAATCATATTCTGAGTTTAATTTCACTGTTTTTATTCATTTTGAGGAACACTGAATCTGTTTTTTTTTTGAGTGAGATTAATTAATACATGTTCACATTTATTCTAGAACTAACATATTATTCCCGATTTCGCTCAACATGGGGACAGGAGAGCTTTTAATCAATAAATGGGGGGAAAAGTAACTGGCGTTACTTATTTTAAAAAAATACCTCAGATATTTTCTTGTCAATTAAAAAGTAATGCGTTACTTTACTAGTTACTTGGAAAAAGTAATAATATTACGTAACTTGCGTTACTTGTAATGCGTTACCCCCAACACTGCTTAATACTTGGTTGGCAGCACATATTACAGCAAATGACTTGCTCCTAGCACAAATTACAGCATCAGTAAAGTATGGCATGGAAGTGATCAGCCTGTGGCACTGCTGAGGCACTATTGAGCCTCCAGATCATCTGTATATTGTTGGATCGACTGTTTCTCATCTTTCTCCTGAAAATATGCCATAGATTCTCTATGGGGTTCAGGTCAGGCATGTTGGCTGGCCAATAAAGCACAGTGATATCATGGTCATCAAACCACTTAGAAGTGGTTTTGACACTGTGGGCAGGAGCTAAAGTCCTGCTGGAAAAGGAAATCAGCATCTCCATAAAGCTTGTCAGCAGATGGAAACATAAAATGCTCCGAGATCTCCTGGTAAATGGCTGCATAGACTTTGGACTTGATACAACACAATGGACCAACATCACAGCAGACGTCACGGCACCCCAAATCATCACTGACTTCAGAAACTTCACACTGAACTTCAAGCAGCTTGGATTCTGTGCCTCTCCAGTCTTCCTGCAGACTCTGGGATCATGATTTCAACATGAAATGCACAATGTCCTTTTATCTGAAAAGAGTACTTTGGACCACAGAGCAACAGTCCAGTTCTTTTTCTCCTTAGCCCAGGTAAGATGCTTCTGACATTGTTTCTGTTTCAGAAGTGGCTTGGTAGCCCTTTTCCTGAAGACGTCTGACTCCAGCTTCCTTGTGAAGCTCTCCCAAGTGTTTGAATCAGCTTTGCTTGCCAGTTTTCTCAAGCTTGTGGTCATTCCTGTTGTTTGAACACCTTTTCCTACCCAATTTCTTCCTTCCAGTCAGCTTTGCATTTAATATGCTTTGATACAACTCTCTGTGAACAGTCGACCCCTTTCAGTAATGACCTTTTGTGACTTACCCTCTTTATGGAGGGTGTCAATGATTGTCTTCTGGACCACTGCCAAGTCAGCAGTCTTCCCCATTATTGTGGTTTCAAAGAACAAGAGACACCCGGAATTTATACTGCAGGGATGAACATTTAATGAAACTCACATGTAAATATTCTAATATTTTGAGATACTGGATTTTTGACTTTCATGGGCTGTATGTTCTAATCATCAAAATTAAAACATAAAAAAACCTTTTGAAATGCTTTACTTTACATGCAATGAATGTAGAATATATGAAAGTTTCATTTTTTAAAATAAGTTACAATAAAAAAAAAAAAAAAACTTTTTTGTGATATTCAAATTTTTGAAGATGCACCTGTAATGTAGACTACATCTGCAAAAGCAGAGCTATGGAAAGCCATGAACTTACACCAGGCTGCTTCATCTTCTGGAGAGCAAATTTCAGCAGGAAAGACAGCTGGTCCAATGTGAGCATCGTCATAGCTTTACTTTGAGTCTCTATGCACTCAGCAACTGTTATTTTCTGTAAACAAAAGAGAGAAATACTGAACGCTTCATATTAATGTAAACATGAAAGGGATGTTTCTATTTCATTAATAGAATCTTTACAAATCTTTTAAAGATGTTATAAATGTAAGGAAACTAATACTGCGACAAAATACTACAGAACCCATTATAATCAGTGACGCTGTTTACACTGGCTGCGACGCGACATTCTATTTATAACGTACTGACGCCAAGTTCCACGGCAAGTTCAAACGATTTGCTACGGTCGCTTGTAGTGCCCAGTGTAAACCGCGCGACGTGACACGACGCGACAACTGTCGCATCCGGTGTAGACACGGTGTAAGCGGCAAAAGTGAGTCATTCAGAAACCACTGTCGTGGAATGCCGCCATTTACAGCTTTCAGCATCTTAGTAGAAGCATTACTAACTTCACATGAAAAACCTGAGGTAGTAGAGGTCATTTACAGGCAGTATAGAAGTTTTAAAGTTCCAGTAGCAAAATCAGCCTGTTTAATCCTAAGTCAAAAGAAGTGGAAAATCATCAGGTAAATCTAATTAATGATTTTTTTGGTGAAAGAAACTGATATGATATATTGTATGTGAGCCTGGATCACAAAACCAGTCTTAAGTAGCATGGGAATATTTGTAGCAATAGCCAAAAATGCATTGTATGGATCAAAATGATCAATTTTTCTTTTATGCCAAAAATCATTAGGATATTAAGTAAAGATATTTTGTACATTTCCTACCTGAAATATATATATAAAAACTTAATTTTTGATTAGTCATGTGTATTGCTAAGAACTTAATTTAGACAAATTTAAAGGCAATTTTCTCAATATTTTGATTTTTTTTTTTTTTGCACTCTCAGATTCCAGATTTTTAAATCGTTGTATCTCAACCAAATATTGTCCTATCCTAACAAACCATACATCAGTGGAAAGCTTATTTATTTAAGGTGATAAATTTAAATAAAAAAATGAACCCCTATGGTTTTGTGATCCAGGGTCACATATAAAAATTTAACACTGGATAAAGCAAGGTTCAGAAATCTTGTTTCATTTTGATGACATATGAGGTCAAAGGTTTTTCCAAAATGGATTCTGGATACTCTGTAAAAAGCTTCAGAATATAGATGTAAAAAAACTGTACCAAAGTTTGTTATATGTAAGTGCTGCTGAAATTAAAGATTCTGGCTAATATTAATTACAATTAATAATAATAATGATTGAAATCTACGGATGCAAATATATATGAAGTAGTGCTGTCAATCGATTTGAAAAAAAAAAAAAAAAAAACTAATCACATTTTTTCTGAAATTAATCATGAGTAATAACAATTAATCTCACCCTAAAATGAAAGTTTTTAATATACTTTTATACTGCAATAATTTCACATTCAATCTTCAAAATAATTTAGAAGCAACATAAAGACAGTATTTTTTTAATATTTGTTAAATATTTTTTAATGACTGAAGGTATCACTGATACCAATATTACTGATGTCTCTAAGAAATGTTTTTTTTTTTTTACTAATATTTAACCATTGACTAAAGCCATTTAGCATTACAGTATAATTGAGAGCTAGCAATTTTAACATCTGTTAGACTTTGTTTGACTAATGCCTGGCGCTGAAGTTGGAGTGCACATCTGAAAAGTCTCCAGTTTGATGTGTTCATAAAAACTTTGTGACTAAATAAATGCACTTCTTGTCAAGAGAAAAAGAGACAGAAGCAACCCTAAGCCCCGCCCCTGTGTTAAATATTTTTAACGTCATTAAACTGGAAAAATTAATCATTACTTTTAAAAACGTGATAATTTTGACAGCACTAATATAAAGTGTAATAAAATGTTTTTGCATGTAGTATCTTGCCTAAAAATATTTACAAATTACTAACAATCTGCATTATAAAGATGATTTTTTTATAGGCAAAGTGGAGCCGCCTGATCCAGTACCTCACATTCAGGGCAGAACCAGTCTCCTTCGGGCTCTGCAGCCAGTTTGAGGCACTTAGCGTGGTAGACGCGCGGGCAGAGCTCACAGCAGAGCACCTGGCCCTCGCGGTGGCACACCCAGCAGTAGAAGTCATTCCGCCCGTCCTGCGGTACAACATCAACAGGATCTGTGGTGAGTGCGGGCTGCTTCACATAGTAAAAGGGACCATGTCTTAGTTCTGACTGGAATGCGGGCGAGAGAAACAGAAGGTTGGGGTTTCAAAACTTGGGTATTAAAGGTAACAAGACAAAAACAAACAGGCACAAAGGCTTTCGATCAGGGAGTGGCATGGAAAGACAGAAGAGGGCAAATGTAGACTAACGAGCAATGAATTAATGGCATTTCAGTCTGTAACACGAAAGTAAATGCATCCATGTCAGAGGCCGAAACAGGCTCAGGACTAATAATTCACTGCAGCTGCATCAATATGAATCATAGGCTGTCTCTGGATACACATTTCTGCTTAGCTTGCATGATTGCCACCTGCCTTGCATTTGTTTGGCTGGGCTTGTTATCTGAAGGTACGAATCTTAGGCTGTTTGTGAAAATTAATGTCACTGTCGAAAAATGACACTTTTATCAGTTTTTAACAGTAGTTGTTGACTTGAGGGTTTATCAATAGTCGACACCAGGGCTTGACAATAAGGATGGTCTGTTTGCATATGGTTGCTGTTGAGAAAACGCTCATGGCGTAAGATGCTGAAAAACAGTGGATGTGATCATGCTTAACCCTTTAAGTGTCACCGTCCACCCTGTGGGACGCCTAAGTTTACTTCAGCGTATTACAAATAAATCCTAATCTAATCATGACAAACTACACATCGTTGGAAAAGACTCCTAAATAGATATTTTACCATATTAAAAGATAATAGATTAATATATGTCAAGAGTGCAACTTACAGAATCTACATCATAACATGAGTTCTGACCTTTGTCATAAAAAACTTTCTTCGTTGCCTTTTTCCCTATCACACTTTAGAAATCATAAGAAATTATATACCAGTTCAAAACTTAAAATCTCAAAATTTATCCTTTGAAAGGCATTTCATTTCCATGGAAAATGTACATCAAAATCATATTACAAAATGTTTTCATTTATGAATTATAATAATTTAAGTCTGGATAGTGCATTTTTATGTCTGTGTTCAAAAATGGGAGTGACAGTTAAAGAGTTAAAGGACAAATAAATAACAGATAATGTACTCACCCCGTTGTCATCCAAGATGTTCATGCATTTCTTTCTTCAGTCGTAAAGAAATTATGTTTTTTGAGGAAAACATTTCATGAATTATCTCCATATAGTGGACTTCAATTGTGCCTGTGCGTTTGAACGTCCAAAAAGGAATGTAAAAATGCAGATTCAAAGGCCTCTAAACGATCTCAGCCGAGGAATAAGGGTCTTATCTAGCGAAACGAAATAACAAAATAAAAATGTATATACTTTTTAACTTCAAATGCTTGTCTTGTCTAGCTCTGCCATTCGCATGCATACTCCGTGTAATCCGGGTCAATACAGTTAGGGTATGTTAAAAAACTCCCATCTCATTTTCTCCTCCAAATTTAAAATCGTCCTACATCGCTGCAGAAGTACCAATCCAGTGTTTACAAAGTGAACATGCAAAGAAGGTCAAACGCCTTTTACAAAAAAAGGTAAAACAGCGATGTAAGACTTTGAAGCTGGAGGAGAAAATGAGATAGGAGTTTTTCGACATACCCTAACTGTATTGACCCAGATTACACAGAGTTCGCATATGCATCGCAGAGCTAGACAAGACAAGCATTTGAGGTTAAAAAGTATATATCTATCTATCCATCTATATATATATGTATATATATATATGTTTTTTTTTTTTTTTTTTTTTTTAGAAAATGACCAATCATTTTGCTAGATAAGACCCTTCTTCCTCAGCTGGGATCGTTTAAAGCCCTTTGAAGCTGCATTGAAACTGCATTTTGGAAGTTCAAACTTGCGGGTATCATTGAAGTCCACTATATGGAGATAATTCCTGAAATGTTTTCCTCAAAAAACATAATTTCTTTACGACTGAAGAATGATAAGGCATGAACATCTTGGATGACAACAGGGTGAGTACATTATCTGTAAATTTTTGTTCTGGAAGTGATCTACTCCTTTAAGGTGTGATGCAATCAAAACATGTACGCTTAATTGTAACAAATAAAATTAAATATATTGATGAACTCTTGCAACTATAAAAGCCTGATCAAACAGACCTTCCAATTTAATATATATTGATTTAAATATTTTATATTAAGGACATCAGTCCTGCATTCAATTCAGATGTGGCTTTGCCTTTGTATAAATATAGCTATTACTCAAATTATGAATTTAATTTTTACAAATAAGTTTAAACCTGTTGTTTTAAATTGTTAAAGATAATGTACTCCACATCTTAATTTAAAAAAAACGTCTAACTCAACAGCTAAGTTTGAAGCAAGTATACTTGAAAAACAATACAAAAATCGCTTAAGTCGTAAGTCTGCATCTATTTGATTTTTAGAATCAGCATAAATCTGTTAATTGTGAATAAAATTACATTTAATCAGTGTTGATTTATGAACATTAAATATTTAAGTGGTTAAAATGTATGAACTAGTTTACGTTTAATAAAGTGGATTTATATGATATATATGGTTATTGTGTATTTAAAACACATTAGTTTTTTTTAGTACTATTACATAAATCTCATCTCATTGACAAACAAATATGCATCACATTACATTTATTAGTTTACCCTAAAACGGTTTTATCCAAACAGATGGAAATTTTATATGTAATTAAAATACATAAATCCTAAATAAAGGCCTAAATGTTATTTTTGTGATAAGACTGATAACATTTTTATAGATTTTTACATTTTAATGCAACAAAATATTCAATCAGAAAATTGCATTATTAATTGACATGTCTTAAAGGGATAGTTCACCCAAAAATGAAAATTCTGTCATTAATTACTCACCCTCAGACCTTCGTTCATCCTCAGAACACAAATTAAGATATTTCTGGTGAAATCCGAGAGCTTTCTGACCCTGCATAGACAGCAACACAACTGACACGTTCAAGTCCCAGAAAGGTAGTAATGACATATAATAAATATGATTTAAAAAAAGGATTAAATAGTCCATGTTGCATCAGTGGTTGAACTGTAATGTTACAAAGCTTCAAGAATACTTTTTGTGCACAAAGAAAACAAAAATAACAACTTTATTCAACAATTTCTTCTCTTCCGTGTCAGTTTTTGATGCGCTTTTATGAGAGTGCACAATGCAAAGTCATGACAAGTTGTTATTTTTGTTTTCTTTGTGCACAAAAAGTATTCTCATAGCTTCATAACATTATGGTTGAACCACTGACGTCACATGGACCAACCACTGATGGTCAGAAAGCTCTCGGATTTCATCAATACCTCAATTTGTGTTCTGAAGATGAATGAAGGTCTTACGGGTGATCTTACATGAGGGTGAGTTATTAATGACTTGGGTAAACTATTCCTTTAAAGTGGCCAAAAATAAGGTAACCTTCTTTACAGGTTTGACAAATCAGGTGTAAATTCTTTTCGGGTAAAACATCAGAAAATCAAGCAGCGCTAATTGAACTAAAACATAAAAGTACATCTATATTAGGATGAAATGTGATGAATACCATCAAATCTGGCAGAGAAATCACCACGAAGAAGTCACCCAAAAGCCAAAAAACAGACAGACGCTGAAATTACTGAATGGTTGGCATGCAGGATTGATCAAGGGCTTGTATAGGGAGCGAAAAGAAAGTTGCACCTGGTCTTTACTGTTATTGACAGCTCCTGGTTTCTTCTTCTTTTTGACAGGACTGGAGGAGGATTCCGAAGGCGAGTGTCCATTTGAGGAGTGAGGGGGGCTGGAAACTTTGCGTTTAGGGACCGTCCTTTCTGCTGACCCTTGATCAGAGACTGCACAGCAATGGTACAAATTACTGACATGAAAACTGCATGCATAAACTGAACCATGCTAAAAAAAAAAAAATTTAATCCGACCACAAAGCATCAACAAATATGGAAGCTTAACTGCACTGTTTTGACACTTGAATGTGGAAATAAATGTGGCACTCATCACGTCAAAGACATTTTCTCACCCTTGGATCGTGTTGCGATTTCCATCCCTTCAATTGCATCTGACTCCTTCCCTCCTCCTTCAGCCAAACTGCCACAATGAAAAGAAATCAATGGTATATAAATATCCATTTTGTACACCTATACCTGCTGTTTTGCCATTATGCCACCTGTATTTATAATGCCATTCCTTTTAATAAAGGAAATCGCTTTACTAAAATTATGATTTATTTTTAACCTTCGGAGGGAATGCGTTTATAAAGCTAAAAGAGACAATAAAATCTAATCTAAATCGTCACTGTTTTATGAAACACCAAGCAAGCAAATATGTGATAGAGCTATTTGAAATCAACAGCAAGGCCTCTGTCAGACTCAACACAATATGCTTATTCGGTTTAACGTTAAGATAAAGTGTGTTAGGTGTATCTAACCAATGAGCATTTGATACTAGAAAAAACAAATGTGACTCTGGACCACAAAACCAGTCTTATGTTGCATGGGTATATTTGTAGCAATAGCCAAAAATACATTGTATGGGTCAAAATGATCAATTTTTCTTTTATGCCAAAAATCATTAGGATATTAAGTAAAGATCATGTTCCATGAAAATATTTTGTAAATTTCCTACCGTAAATATATCAAAACTTAATTTTTGATTAGTAATATGCACTGCTAAGAACTTCATTTGAACAACTTTAAAGGTGATTTTCTCAATATTTAGATTTTTTTTGCACCCTCAGATATCAGATTTTCAAATAGTTGTATCTTGATCTGATATTGTCTTATTTATTCAGCTTTCAGATTATGTATAAATCTGTGGGTCCAGGGTCACAAATCAGCTGTGGCTTTTCCTGATGATTTTGTTAAGAAGTGACATGGCATAAAAACATAAAATTTTATGTAAATATATACAAAAAAGACAAGGCAGTTTCATTTCTGTAAACAATAATGTGCTTTTCTCCAATGCAAAAACACAACAGCAACCCAGTTTAATTATACACTGCAAAAAATTAATTGTTTAGTATTTCTGTCTTGGTTTTCAGTACAAATATCTAAAAACATCCTTAAAACAAGATACATTTACTTTAGAATCAAAATGACTTAAGATGACATACGTCTCTTCTTAATTCAAAGAAACAAATAAGATTGTTTTTTAATAAGTAGCACAGTTATATTTGTAGCAATAGCCAAAAAAAAAAAAAAAAAAAAAAAAAACACTGTATGGGTCAAAATGATCCATTTTTCTTTTATGCCAAAAATCATTAGGATATTAAGTAAAGATCATGTTCCATGAAGATATTTTGTAAATTTCCTATCCTAAATATATCAAAACTTAATTTTTGATTAGTAATATGCATTGCTAAGGACTTCATCTGGACAACTTTAAAGGTGATTTTCTCAATATTTCGATTTTTTGCACCCTCAGATTTCAGATTTTCAAATAGGTGTATCTTCGGTTAATATTGTCTTATTTATTCAGCTTTCAGATGATGTATAAATCTGTGGGTCCAGGGTCACAAATCAGCTGTGGCCTTTCCTGATGGTTTCGTTAATAAGTGACATGGCATAAAAACATCAAATTGTATGTAATAATATACAAAAAAGGCAAAGCAGTTTCATTTCTGTAAACAATAATGTGCTTTTCTCCAATGCAAAAACACAACAGCAACCCAGTTTAATTATACACTGCAAAAAGTGAAATAATATTGTGGGTTTTAGAAAAATATTTTTGCAGTTTGTAACCTATCCTTCAGTGTCTCTGAACCACAAATTGTAAGTATGATTCATACGTTATTTGTACATTTTCAAATGAGTGCTCAAAATATCAAGGTTTTTGTGCTAATATGTGATGTATACATATTGCAGCTGTAGGTTTCCAGGTTAAACAAGATATTACTGTCTTTACTAAAATAGTTCTGATAATTAGCTATGAACCCAATATTTCCTAAGAATGAGTTGATTAGTTGATTAATGTAGCCTGCCGTTGTTCTAATCACTTCGTTTAATAATAGAGAATGTAGACATATTTTGGTTTACAAACTGTATTGTTTTATCAGTCATGTTAGCACTCGGCTAACGTATCCACCATTATTGTTTTGTGAAGTGTTTACAGTTTAGCAGCTAAACTTTAGCTGGGGTTTACCGACCTTAAAGCTGCATTCACGCCATCTCGTAATTCCGAGATGAAAACACGTGACATTCTACTCTATCTGAATTATGTGTTTCTATGGCAACACTATCAACGCCAAGGCCGACTCGGAGGTAGCGCCTAGTAGCGCAAAATCGACCCTGACGTCGTAATTCTAAAAACATTCCGAGTTTACAAGTTGTACTTACGAGTTAAGGAACACGTGAGGACTTTGGCGTAGTGTTGCCATAGAAACACATAATTCAGATAGTGTAGAATGTCACGTGTTTTCATCTCGGAATTACAGCATAGCGTGAATGCAGCATTATGCTGCCTTGACGCCATGTCGTAATTACCGTAATTCCGAGATAACAACACGTGACATTTTACTCATAGCTTTCAGAGAGACATTTTTAGAGACACATAATTCAGACAGAGTAGAATGTCTCGTGTTTTCATCTCGGACTGAGGAGATGACGTGAATGTAGCTTTAGGCGCTACCTCTCAGTCCAACAACATGGAAAGCTATGAGTAAAATGTCACGTGTTGTCATCTCGGAATTACGGTAACAGGGCTCTCAAGTTTTGGAAAAAGTTTGGAGTGAGATTACTATTAGGGGAGGAGCCTCTCAAATATTTGCAGCATCGGCCCCTCGGCGCCACGCAATTCTCTCAAGTTTTTGATAGAAATTCAATTTTATCTATAGTTCAAGATTGACCAGCACAAAATTATCACAACTGGTAAATCTAATAAAAGTCAAATTCATACAAAATTTAAAAAAAATGTTGTACATATTTAAAAAAATATAAATGTATCAAAAATAAAAAGAAAGTTGGCCCCAAATGAGCCAAATTAACAGCAGTGCTCAATGTATATACTGTACACATACAGTAGGATTGCAGAACCTGCCCTGAGCATGTAGCCTATGTCAAGCTGTGTGTGTGTGTGTGTGTACTTGTCCCCACAAGGATAGTAAAACCTGAAATTTTTGACACTGTGGGGACCGACCTGGGGTCCCCACAATGTTAAAAAATGATTAAAAATAGTAAATGATGTTTATCTGAAAGTGTAACGATGCAAACATGTTTTCTGTGAGGGCTAGGTTTAGGGTTAGGGTTGGGTTAGGGGATAGACAATATCGTTTGGTCAGTATAAAAACTATAGAAGTCTATGGAAAGTCCCCACAATTCAAAAAAACAAACGTGTGTGTGTGTGAGAGAGAGGGAGAGAGAGAGAAGGCCTACACATGTCCACTTATGAATGGCATTTTGTATTGCAAGTATTTTTTTGCACATTTTGATGCCTTGATGACAGTGGTAGGGGCTCGAACTTAACTACCCTAACTAGTAGTCGAATTATGTAATTTAATAACAAAATAAAATCTGTTACAGTTACTGAGAAACAATGTACAGTTAAATTACAGTTGCTTAAGAAAATCTTAATGATCCAAACACAGATTTGATTTCCAAAATTGCATTGACTGGTCTAAAATATGAGACACCAATGTTTCAGGAGTTTAGGATACAGAACAGGACACATGTTTATTTGATAACTGAATTTTAGAAAAGTAATCAAATGTAATCAGTTACATTACTTTTAAAGCACTTAAAATAGTTATGCTACTTATTACATTTTAAACAGGGTAACTTGTTATCTGTAACCCATTACATTTCCAAAATAACCTTCCCAACAATGCTGGTACATTTGTATTTTTGTAATTTTATTTTATAAATTTGTCTTTTATCAGATTTACCCAGGGTGTAATTTGTGAAAAAACCTGAGGGGGGATTTTCTCTCTCCATAGGCGGAGGTTGAACCAACTCCAGTAAAGCTATAGCCTAACTAAGTAACCTAATGTTAGTGTAATCTGTTAACAAAGCACATTATATACCTTTTTTTTTAGGCAAGTACCAGATAAGGAGTGTCATATCGTGAAATGTTTTAATACGACAAAAACCGTCTAACGTGATCACAATTTAATAAAAACATTGTAAGTTAGGCCTATTAATTATAATGATTTCATTTCAAACAACGGATAAATTATATAGAGAAAGGAGCAAAGAACACAGTATCAACAAAGCTTTTTGAAACTCCGAATCAGTAAACCACTGTGTCGCAAAATGATTTCGAAGCGCTCCAGTCGGATCGCGAATCATTCGATTCAGAACGGGAATTCAAAGCGTGTATCGCGAATCATTTGATTCAAAACGGGACTTCAGAGCGAATCATTTGATTTAGATCGGAACTTAGGCGCGGCAGGGATGCATAGACCAGAGTGGGATAAATAGAACGAGACAAGTTGTCCCTTTCTCAGCGTGAGAAATACAAGGTGTGGCGTGAGAGCGTGTGAACTGGTTGAAATGCGTGTGTCTCACGGTGAATGCAGCATAAAGGTGCGTTCACGTCATATCGGAATTCACGTAATTATGAGATTCCAACCTGTAAAAAGCGTTCACGTCCTCGTAGAACTTGTAATTGCAACTTGTGAACTGGAAATCTTCTGAGAGCTACGACTTGTACCACATGACCAACGTAGGCTCTGTTTAGGCGCTGAAAGTGTTGCCATAGAAAAGCATAATTCTGAGTCTGAAGACATGAACAGCTCCGAGTAGAACGTCACACGTTGTCATCTCGAAATTACGGTAATTACGATATGGCGTGAACGCAGCATGAGCTTCAGAACTACTTCGAACCAATCGTTTCGAAATCATTGCAAAATGATTCTAATACTGAATGTACATTCTGGAAAATTACAATGTTTTCTAACCTTAGATACTTTTAAACTAGGGCTGTCAGTTTAACGCATTAACTTCATAAGTAATGAAAAAATAATGTTATTAAAATATGTTAAAGCAGTAACGCGCTGGCCTCGCCCCCAGAATTCTACCTCATCTTATATTTTATATAGTTGACTGTTGACAAATATGATGCAAATGCAGTTATGCCCTAAAATTCAAGATATTGGTGCAAAAAATGCCTCATGTATATGTTTTGTCTCATATTTATATATATATCACATGTCACAGGGGCAGCAAGAGCAATATGACAGGAGTGCTGATTTTGTCCTGATCTATCACGAGCTTAAATTTGATTTTATACAACAGTTCAGTAAATAAGAAGTTGATATTATATTTTAAACATTACATTACGTGTTTTTGCTCAATTTTTACCTTTGAAGCCACAGCAGAATTGTTGCGCGTCTCCGAGCAACACAGCGGTGTTTAGTTTCTGAATGAATCCCTGTTTTGAACGAATCGTGTGAATCAATGATTCAAAGGCCAATTTATAAAGAGAGCCGTTTACTTCAATCCTGAACAAATCAGTCATTTAAACGAATCGAATGAATGAATAAATGATTCATAAAGTCATTTACCGCCACCTACTGGCAGATTTAGCTTCTTATTTAAAGAATCATTTCATAAAAAATAAAATAAAATAATAATATTAAAGGGATAGTTCACCTTCTGTGGAACATAAAGAAAAGTATTTTGAAGACTGTTGGTAACAAAGCTGTTTTGGTTACCAATGATTTTTACTATATGAACAAAAAAAACTGAGATGTTTCTCAAATGATCTTCTTTTATGTTCCATAGTTCACGGTAGGCCGTTGCAGCCTAAATGTTTGTGTGTAATAGATTTTATGTTGAATCAAATAAAATATTTCTTTCAAAAGCTACAATTTGTAATGTGTACTTGATACTTTCTCATTTAACACAAAAATAGCTTTAAATAATCTTTTGTGGGTATTTTCACAGCCAAATTTATTTTGCAATTCATTTTAATTGACTGACAGCCCTAATTTAAACCTGTTGTAAGGGAGACTCCAACACAATATTAGGACACTTTAAAATACCACATGACCTAAAGTCTTCTTTTCTGAAAAATTTATGAAAATGAAGTGAGTTTATGATTAAAACAAGAAAAAAAAGATGAATTTTTTTTTTACCCTACTGGCAGATGTTTCTTTTGTTAATTTTGATCATTTTTTAGAAAACAAGACTGTCATTTTGCGTCTCAAGAAAATCTATCTCATCTATCTCAGGTATTTGCACTGGAAAACAATGAGTATGAAAATCATTTTTTGCAGTGTATCACTGGCGGAAGTAGCGCCAAGATGGTTTCCTCTTACTGCCAAGAGACAATTTTCTATTAGAAATCTCAATAAACACACAAACGGCATCTGAATATGACGTGCGCATCAGAGCGATGGCCCATAACTCATCAGATGTAGCGTCAGCTGAAGCCAGCACTAAACCTCTGTGGAAATTTCAATTTTGATGCGGCACTTGGACTCGAGACCTTCCGAGCGACATAACGTTCCCCGTCGCTTTGCAGCCTGAGCGGTTTTAAAAAGGCTCCTTTTCTCTCCTGATGCCCGGGCCATTATCACACACACCCACCATCTACAAACAAACCTCAAGATGATCAGAGAATCACACTGTTATTGACATTTACAAGGTCTATTCTAATGCATTTGCCCTGATGTGGCAGCGATATCTTGCTTCGTCCTGCACCCCCAACCTTCAGAGATGCAGATGGGGAGGGGGTGTGTTGACAGCATGCACAAGGCAAACATCTGTAGACTTGAGCACTTGCCATCTTGGCCTTCTCACGTCCAACCTACATGCACCATCCACTCTCTCCACACCCATAGCAGAATCCAGTCCCTCTCACGCAAGCAATAACCCGAAAGCATGAGTTAAAAAGGCAAAATACAATCACAGATACACCTACAACCTTAACATCCAAGCTTCCTCCCCACAAACACACTAGCATTGTATGGTTGTCCATCTAAAAACTGACATATAATAACAGCATACCTTTTTCTTTACAGGCACAGTACACAGATTCTTCAGGCTGAGCCTTTTAAATATGTTTTTTTTCAGATTTAAAGGCAGTGAGGGATGAGACAAAGATGGGTGCAGAATTTTCCAGAAGGGCCTTGCTCTCCCTGCTGCTCTCAGAGCGATTGTCAATCTTTAACCTCAGCTGTGTGCTGCCGATTGGTTTGAGAGCCACACGGAGGCGCGTGATTGGGCGGCTGGCGCTGTGTGTGCCACACAGGCTCTCCCAGCTCCCCTCTCTCTGCTCTGATACACTGCTGCAATGCAGGGAGGGCTGCTGCTGCTGCTGCCATTCACTGGGAAAATACTCATATTCTACCCTAAAAACAACCGGTGTGCATAAACCCGGGACGTTGATGTTCGGATAAACATGTCAGATGCTTTTATTCTCCTCCCCTTCTTGCAGTCACGCTTAAGGGCGACCATTTTGATCACATTCTCTGTCCTTGGCGTGTTAGGTACGAGCCGAATGGAGATTTGACAAATGAGCGGCTTTCAGGAATGCAGTAAGGGCCTTGTAAACACCAAGAGACAAAGAAAAGGCTGGAAAATGTAATCGGAGTCGTGATAAATTGCAGGTCTTGGGAATTCTCCTCATGCTCTGTCATTTAGCTGCTCAAGACTGACTTGCAGTCAAAATGAGCTCATGTACACACTAAAAATAATTTCAATTGCTCAGTAATGTTGTATTAGGGTCAAGGATGCGCATTGTTCTGTCTGGATTCATTGATTCGTTCAAATGCACATTAAAAAAATGTGTAATTATTAATGAGCATGTTTTTAATTTCTGCTGTAAATATTTTTTTTGGTGGGGTATACGCTGTCTTGATATCATAAAGAAAAAAAGTGTCATTAAAATAATTAAATTCCTCCAAAAAATGTAGCATTAATAGTTTGGCTACATTTATGCTTGTTGTTGTTGTTGTTGATTTAATAAATGCTTAAATAAACAAAAAAAAAAAAAGAAAAAAACTTTTGTTCACCAAAAACATGTATATATATATATATATACACACACACACACACACACACACACACACACACACACACACACATACATATATATATATATATATATATATATATATATATATATATATATATGTGTGTGTTTTTGGTGGACAAAAGTTTTTTTTTCCTTTTTTTTTGTATTTTTTGTTTATATATATATATATTGTTAATTATATAGAAAATATTATATATATATATATATATATAATATTTTCTATATAATTAATATATATATATATATATAGTTTAGAATTATTTATCTTATTCAGTGCAATGCATTAAAATTAAAATTATACATTAGTTAATGCACTGTGAACTGACATGAACAAACAATGAACAACTGTATTTTTATTAACTAACATTAACAAAGATTAATAAATAGTGTAGTAATTGTATTGTTAATTTTTCGTTCATGTTAGTTAATACATTAACTTACGTTAACAAATGTGACCTTGGACCATAAAACCAGTCATAAGTAGCGCGGGTATATTTGTAGCAATAGCCAACAATGCATTGTATGGGTCAAAATGATCAATTTTTCTTTTATGCAAAAAATCATTGGGATATTAAGTAAAGATCATGTTCGATGAAGACATTTTGTACATTTCCTACCGTAAATATATCAAAACTTAATTTTTGATTAGTAATATGCATTGCTAAGAGCTTCATTTGGACAACTTTAAAGGTAATTTTCTCAGTATTTTGATTTTTTTGCACACACAAACTGATCCATCCCACAAAAATGTAAATATTTAAGCAGTTAAGTATTAAATTACATTTATAAAAGAATCTCAAACAGAAATCAGGAAATAAGTACACATTCATTGTCAATCACACAGGTGAAACCAGCAAACAATCGGGTTCAGTCACTCTGACAGCCAAACTGTCAAACGCACAGGTTATTTTGCAGGTTAAGAACTAAAAAAAACACCTCAGTTTCACAATATGGTTGTGGAAAAACACCACTAGTCCACCGTCTGCTTTGACCTCTGATCAGACGCCTGCAGTATCCAATGACTTGCCATCCAAGAGAAATATATTTTAAATACTGGATACGTACGTAATATTAATTATGCCACATTGAGAAAAAACGCTTGCATTCACAGACACAAAAAACAGTCTTTGTGGTTGCACAGCTGAAAGAGGAAGTCTGTCTGAAATGGCTGCCAACTCATACCACAACTAAGTTTTGATAAAATGCCTGGCCTGTACAGAGTCTTTGCAACCTGAGCAAACAGACAGAAGCCTGTATTTAACCTAGAAAGGCAAACACAAGCCTAATTCACCATCTATGTGCATCTATTAATAAAAAAGAAAGTTCTATGTCAGATCCAATAAGTCTGTCAGCAAAAGCAATCTGCTGTATGCTTTTGCGAATTAGGCCTACATCCTGAGCAAAATGGACATTCAGCATTATGTCGGCCATTGAAAAGTGTTCCCCTAACTTGCAACCCGAGCCAAAACTGCTGCTCGATCTACATGTGCGCTTCCTCTTACAGACTGTACTGTCTGCTCCTCAGGGCCTTCCATTTTGAGAGGTCTGGCCTGTGACACAACCTGACACGTCTGTGCTCCTCTCCGGCTCTAGAGAAACATTACTAGGAGAGAGACCAGAAGAGGCCATTTTGGACACAGTGCTAGCACAGGTCAGCCATGCGAGCCTGGAGACTAAAACACAGTGTGAGTGTGATTTCTGAGTTGCCTCTGCCTGCCAGGATCCAGCTCTTTGGTGTTGGGACAGCTTTTTTGTCCCCTGTCTCTCAGAAAATCCTGTATTTCTGCATGACACAAGTCAACCATTAGCATTAGCAGGTAGTGGAAAAAACATACAAGCAATGAAAAATCTCTTACCTCTGTGGATGCATGGCTTAAAACAGTGGGTAATGTCAATGCTTATTAAAACATGGAGGACAGCCCTCCCTCTCTCTCTCTCTCTACACAGCAGTCTCTGCTCTCCAAGCCAGCCGAGCCAACATTCTGATAACAGCCATGAAAGCAGTTCTGCCATTGGCCGGCTTTTACAGGCAGGATGAAAGGTGGCAGCTGATTGGTTGACAGGTTTCCTGAGTAAATGTCTTTTGTTCAGTACAGACAGGCTGTGGCAGGATTGTGAACTGAAAAAGCAGCTAGGCCTTGATGTGTACGGCTAAAACTGAGCACAGCCAACCGCTCGTTAAAGGTGTTTTACATTAAAAGACAACAAATACTTGTTAAAGCAGTAAAACAGATTCACTACACACAGACATTAAACTCCCTGCAGAGAAGAAAATCAAACTTAAATGCTAAATATCAAGTTCAAATACGTTTTGGATACATATGCAGTTAAAAAAGATTGAATTTGAATTTAATTATTAACCTCTGAACCATTCACTGATTCTTTCCACGTCATTGATTCTTCATCCTAACAGCTTGGATTGGTTATCTAGTTCTTTCTTCAAGTAGCCTACATTAGTGTTAAGAGAGATTTATACTTGAACAGTAAAGCCTTAAAGAGACAGTTCACCCAAAAATGAAAATTCTGTAAACATTTACTCACTCTCAAGTTGTTTATTTCTTTTGTGGAACATAAAAGATGATATTTTGAAGAATGATGGCAACCTGGAATCCCTAGTGATTCCATAATATGGGAAGTCAGTGGACCTTTCTCACATTTCCGGGATTCTCATAGTGGAAGTCGTCATAGTTGGGTAAAATCTGAGAGCAGTGAATGTGAGTGTACCACAAAAAAAAAAAAAAAGAAGAGAGAACGATGTCAAATTTACCGTCCTTCCCATAGACGCCACATTAGAAACACCTTCACATTAGGGTTAACTAGTTTTTTGTAACTTGATGAAAAGGTGGTATTAGTATAGTGTTATAAATGTTATAAATGTACATACATTTTAAAAAAAATCAAAATATGAAAAAAAAAATCAAGGATTTATGATGATGATGACCGTTAAAACGCGTCATCACAGTCTTGTGACCAGATTTCAGACTGATTTTTAATCTTCAGACTATGAATCCATTCAGTCAGAGGAGAATATCAAACATGTTTTTGTGTAAGTTTGTTTAGTTCTGAATGTATATTATGTATATTATATTTATATATAAAGCTCTTCCTGATGTATATGATGCCCAGTTTTTAAGGCAAATGTATGGCGCTTGGGTTGGTTATCTAGTTCTTTCTTCAAGTTGCCTACATTAGTGTTAAGAGAGATTTCTACTTGAACAGTAAAGCCTTAAAAAGACAGTTCAACTAAAAATGAAAATTCTGTAAACATTTACTCACTCTCAAGTTGTTTCAAATCTGTTTGAGTTTATTTCTTTTGTGGAACATAAAAGATGGGAAGTATGGGAAGTCAACGGACCTTTCTCAGGTTTTCTCATAGCGGAAGTCGTCATAGTTGGGTAAAATCCGAGAGCAGTGAATGTGAGTGTACCACTAATATATATATTTTTTTTGCATTCCCGTTTGCTCAAATAACAAAAGACAAACTCCACGATAGTGTTTTCGTGACTTTTAATCAAAGGAAAAAAATTGAGAGAAACTAATATCGGCAGTCAGAAGAGAAAACATGGCAATTTTACCGTCCCTCCCATAGACACCGCATTAGAAACACCCTCGCATTAGCTAAATAGTTTTTTTGTAACTTGAAGAAAAGGTGATATAATACAAAGTATAGTGTTATAAATGTACATACATTTTTAAAAAAAATCAAAATATTAAAAAAAATCAAGAATTTATGATGATGATGACCGTTAAAAAGCGTCATCACAGTCTTGTGACCAGATATCAGACTCTGGTTTTTAAGCTTTAGACTATGAATCCGTTCAGTCAGAGGAGAATATCAAACATGTTTTTGTGTAAGTTTGTTTAGTTCTGAATGTATATGATGCCCAGTTTTTTCTGTAATCATTTACACAGTCAGGTAAATGTATGGCGCCTAGTGTTTTGAAACTTATAGCCTACTCATGATGCTGCTATGACCATATGTTTCTAACAGATCTGAAAGGGAGGGGTTTGGGCACAGCTTATCGAAAACCCACTCTAGTTCGACAGGTTCTGAAGCACCTTGCAGTGAATCAGCTGCCAAAACACACCCCACGCCTGTTGTCTCTTTATAAAACCAGACTTGGTATCTTAATATCTTAAAAGAAGCAACATGTGTACATCTGATCAAAGGAAACTGCTAGATTTATAATCTATAAGCACTAGGTGTTACTTTACTAGTCCAAATCCTTGGACAAACCTGTAGGAGTCAGGTTCACCCCAATATTTAGATTAGCAGTAAATCAACACGGGCTGTTCAGTCACCAATTCTTAAAGGGACAGTTCACGCAAAACATAAAAATTCTGTCATCGTTTACTCACATTCACGTCATTCCAAACCTGTATGACTTCGTTTCTTCGGTGGAACACAAAAGACGAAATTTTGATGAATGATGGTAATTACATTATTCAAATTTAATTCCATTACATAGAATACTTAACATCAACTAAAAACATAATATCGTTCACAGAACTGGTAGGTCATGTCACAAGCTGTCCACTAGAGGAGGCTATTCAGCTTTCTGCTCCTCGTGTTGTCATCTATGCTGAGGACAGCTGTCTGAGACTCCCTGCTGCATTAATAAATCAAAACACATACTGACACAGACACACACTCACACAGCATGGAAGATCTCAAGCCAAAGAAATATTGATGATATGGAGAGTTTTTTCCATAGGCACCACTGATTTTATTCAGCTCCATATCTACAGTATCTTAAGATGTCCATGTGAGTCACAGGTATTTGCTGGTTTAATGCAGTTTAGTCACCAAAAATTAAACACTCAGTTGCCTTAAAAGAAAAATTTACCCCAAAATCTGTAATTGTTTACTCACCTTTGTGTCGTTTCAACATGGGGTGGAACACAATTAAGATATTTTGGTAGCCAAACTGTTTCAGTACCCACTGACTTCATTGTATGAGCAAAAAACAACACTGAGCCATTTTTCAAAAAGCTTCCACAGAAAAAAGAAACAAAAGCAATACAGGTTTAGAGCAACGTGACGATGAGTAAATGATGACAGAATGTTTCTTTTTAGGTGAACTATCCCTTTAAAGAGCTTTAAGTGCAGTGATACCATTTCCTAACCTTGAATTAAACAGATGTAATTATTGCGCTTTTTTTTTTTACTCACTCCTTACTTGTACATTCCTGAAGAGGTGATTTAACCTAGTAAATCTTTAAAGCACTTCATCTGGAGAGGGGATGGGCGAAGAGAGGTTCATGACTGCATGTTTGCAGGTAGAGAATCTATAGATGCAGATGATTGGGGGCTATCTCCTGTCCTTTAAAACTGCTATCTCCTGTCCTTTCAAAGGGGACAGACAGAGCGAAGGGGGTTGGGGGGTAAAGCATCTCACACTCTCGGAAGGGGGAAGTCAGATTGTGCTGTGAATTGGGGGAGGGAACAACAACAGGTCTATGGGCCTCTTTCTGAAGAATGTTTTTGGGGCACTGTCAGTTTTGTGGTCAAATATGCTCATAACCAGAATTTTTTCATCTCGTATAGCATGTTATTATTCTTCGTTATTTAAAAATAAGATTGAAAAAGTAGCGCTCCGCTTCAACTTTGCACGTCTCCTTGGCGTGCGTGAATTTAAAAAATATGTTCCATAGCAACATGACTTTTTCCTCGGCTAAATTGCTTGATGCCTCAGTTTCACGTCTATGTTTTTTTGGCCAGATGAGACCAGAGGTTGTATAGCAGGGAACTGTCATGACAGGAAACAGCAAGCAATGAGCTAATTACTACTCTCTCTCTCTCTCTCTCTCTCTCTCTCTCTCTCTCCCTCTCTCAGTCTGTGTCTCTCTCTCCGTTCTCCCCTCCCCCTCCCTCCCACCGTTCCTACCTCCCCTCTCTTTTTCCTTCCCTCCCTCCCTCTTTAGCGCTGTCTCCTTCTCCAACAGTTGAAATTCTACACTGGTATGCCTCAGAGATCACCATGGAGACGAGTTCATTGCTATCTTCCATGTCTGGTCTTCAGAGGGCAGAGCACTTACAGCCTCTGCAGACCATAAGAATACAAAGTGCGTCCTAAAATGCTTTTTTGGCCATTCATTTCTCTTTACATGAAGATCTAAATAAATAAGCATCACAAAATGCAAGCATATTATGCATATCAGGCATAGAAACAGATGCTTTTGATATTTTACAGTAAGGGTATCAAACTTTGCTGTGTCATATATATTGTACATTGCAGCTTTTATGTTGTAGCCTTTTCTGCTGCACATGCAGCAGTTTCAAAAACATTTTTTATTACTTACATTTTTATTACTATTTGCACACTTAAAGTGGATTCTCAGGGGCATTTTACCTTTGCAAGATTATTTCGAATCATACAAAAATACAGTATGTCACCCATTTGCTTTGCAAGCATCATCAGTGCACAATAAAATCAATGCATAATATCATGGCTAGAATAACAAACATGTTAGTAATTAAACATTGCAATGTCTCAAAAATATGTGACCCTGGACCACAAAACCAGTAGAATTGGTATATTTGTAGCAACAGCTGACAATACATTGTATGTGTCAAGATTTTTCTTTTATGCCAAAAATCATCAGGATATTAAGTAAAGATGTTTTGTATATTTCCTACCGTAAATCAATCAAAACTTAATTTTTGAGAAAAGAACTTCATTTGGACAAATCTTAATATTATGATTTTTTTTGCACGCTCAGATTCTGTAACAAACCATACATCAATGGAAAGCTTATTTATTCAGCTTTCAGATGATGTATAAATCTCAATTTCAAAAAACTGACCCTCATGTCTGGTTTTGTGGTCCAGGGTCACATGCCTCCATACTTAAATATCCACAGTATTTCTGTCAGTTGTGGTGACAAATTAATCACCAATTCACATTATGCAACATTGTTTATATTGAAAAGCATTCTGCAACCGTTTCGCAACTTCAAGTAACTGTGCAAGTGCTTGTACATCGTGTATATTGTGTAATGTATACTTTGTGTGTGTGTGTTTGTGTAATATATATTACGTGTAAATATGTAAACTGTACAGTGAGTTTCTTGTGTACTAATGCAATGTTGGTGGACCACTGTTTTAATGCCAAGAAAGTAATTTAATTTGACAGACTATGAATAAAAAGGTGTGCTACGAACACACAATTCGATCTCTGGCCAAGACCGCGAATTCGTCACACTCAACTTATGTAAATAAAGGCGTACGTCAGCCTACTCATTAGGGATACGTGACTGTTATCTGTATGTGGTCCTTGGATGAGCTAAAAATAAATGCACTATATTTTTTTCTACGATATTGCTACTACTGCCCATCTCCTACTGGATGTCTATTTTTCGATCTGCGGGGGTTCATGTACTTGTAGTTTCTTTCCGCTGTAGCGCCGAGTAGAATGCGCGTAGCGCCCGAATGGCGGAACTACATTACCCAGAAGCCCCCGCGCGCATGGTTCGGGCAGGCTTCTTTAAGCTTTGGGAGTGTTTCCCATTTAAACAAACATAGCTAATGCTGAAGATGGCGGATGCGTAGAAGTGGCTTAAAGAAACTGGAGTGTTTCACTGGATACATTTACACCGGTAAGTGAACCGAATCACTTAATCGCGATCGTAAATCGATACATTTGAGCAATTGTTGTGTTCGTGCAACAATGTTACGTGATGCCGGTTATTCAGAAGTACATTCTTGTCCACGGTGGGGATCTTGCCACCTAGTTATTCTGCCTTTGAGACAATAATCGTAGTAAGACAGTGTTGCCAGAGACAACATTCTCCAGCATGTTTGTTTACTTTTCATAACTAGATCCGCTTGTGGATTTTTTGAAAAAAATCATACGCGATCGTATTAACATTTTACCATTAAGTAGATGCAGTTTTAACACTGTTTTCCTAAGTTAATGAACATTTTGTAAAGGTTTGAATCTACTCTGAATTTTTTGAGATGTACACCAACCCTAAACGATTAAGTTGTTTTCGTAATTGCTGTACTATTCCAAATGTTAGTTTATGTAATATTAATACAACATGCACTTTTTTCTTGTTTTAAATTTTTGATCAACAGCAAGTTTGTTTACTAGTTTTTGGATCACCTGATCGTTTACATGAGCTGAAGTTAGTTTGCTTAAGCATAACATAATCTTAACCTTTTATCTGTCACTATCACACACTTATCTTTATTCATTCTTCCAACTTTTTCATTCTGACCTTTGATGAAACACTGTGTGATGTTATATTATGAGGATGTTTTGTAGCTTTCGCATATGATAAAGTTCAAATGACCCAAACAACAAGATGGTTTCCTGGTTAATGACACAGAGGGTGGAGATCAAATTATCAAAGGTTAGAAATCAACAATCAACGCTGGGCATTATTTACAATGTTTTTATGCTTTTACGTTGCTGCTTACCAAACAGTGGCTGAAGTAAATTAAATTAGCTGGGTAAACAGTTGAAGGGTCAATAAGGTTAGAATCAGTGGTGACCACTTTAGTGATGCAGGATAAGTTCCTGTGATAAATCTTGACCTTTTCTTTTTCTTTTAAATTTGTGGTATTGCATATTTGTCATGATAAAGGTTGTACTGGCTATGTTTGATGCTGTAATTATGGCTGTGTCTCAAACTCCAGTGAACTCTCTACCCAGACAGCATTGTTGGAAATGACAGGCGTTGTGCATCGTGAACGCAGGAACGTGAACGATTCTTATCAGAGTCATCAGACACTATTTTTATCACTCCCATTCTTTGCTCTTGCAATGTTAATTGCAATGATTTAGCCTGAGGTATTCAGTGCACTGCAGCGCTGCTGGAAACTTTGAGGAAGTTCCTCTAAATTCACAGCGATTCACGTTATGTAGTGATCCAAATGCTGCAGTTTCTATGCTAGGAGAGTTTGACCACATCCCACCGTTTCGAAAATATTCACTGCCCATTTATAGAAACATCACAGAACCACATTTGTAGGACCAACGCTTCCCCAAAATCCACACACGCTCATGCTGACATATATAGACGCTTCGAAATATATTTTGGACGCTAAAAGTACACAGGTAGATAACCTGCTTGCGCTCTCACTGTTTAATAATATATTGTCAGTACCATGACTGATTTGCTTTTATTGCCTCCACGGTGCAATAAGAATCTTCCTAATAATTATGTTATTAAATTTCAAAGCTGCAGCCTCTTTAGCCTGTAGTGCACTTATTCAGTGTATAAAAATAGTTTTAATACAAGTGTGCATTTCTGTAGTGGAGCGCATGAGAACAGAACATGCTTTATACACAGCGGTATATGTTGGTGCTCACACGCTACGGGACCCACGGATGCCCTGACTGCGTGTGGGAAAAGACCCTCTGAACTCTTCTTCACACTGGTCGCAGGCTGAGCCCCCCCTTCCCCCTTTATCTGTTCCTTTCTCCCCAGCTCCCTCTCTCTCACACGCCGAGCGTCAGGCTGCATTAACTATGAATCAATCTTGTGTTGAACGCTTTGACTGCAGATGGGGTTAAGAATTAAAGGATGCATAGATTCTCTGTCCTCGTCCATTTGTTAGCTCGGGCTCTATAACTCATTAACTCGGATACTCTCAGGGGAAGGAAAAAAAATGCTTGTGCGAAAGATTTCTCATGATTTTTGAAAGGACCATCTGATGTTTGAGTTATACATTTAAGCATCTTACATTTTGTCTTGTTTTACTGTCCATTGTTGTGGTTAAAGATATAGTTAATCCTAAAATATGAAAATTGTCATGGACAATCGGTGGCAAAAGCGCCATGAAGTATCATAAAAGTCGGCCATATATGACTTTTGGTTATGTTTTATGTATTCTGAAGCATTGTGTGATAAACAGGCCAAATTTAAGTTGTTATTCACTGATAATCTTGCCATCTAGTGGCCGTTGACTGATGTGTCACGAGTCAGTGAAGCAAAAATACTATTTAAAACAAATCCTGCATGTTCTGTGTGTCTCTGTGTGAATGAATGTCGCAAATGCGCAATTTCGTTTTATGGTGTTTTAAGCCTCTGCTGCCTCATGAGCACATGAACACAAACATAATCTGTAGAACTGCTGTGAGAGTCACTTCATGAGCATTTTACCATTTCTTTTGAGAAAAACTGTCATGTCATATGCGAACAGAAACTTAAAGATCTTCACAGCAACCTGTCAAAATAAGTTTGGTTTAGTTTGAAGAGACTGTGACAGAAATATATTACCTAATGTAATGATAGTACTGCTACTAATAAAATTATTATTAAAACATAATTGTTTTATTTAGCAGAAGAAATATATATATACACAACACTATTTCTGAAAAAAAAAAAAAAAGTCATTTTTTTATAAAATCGGTCAATTAGAAATGCTTGTGATTATTAAAAATTTAATGAAACCATTAAAATGACAATATTATTTTAGTATTATTTAGTGCTGGGCAATGATTAATTGCATCCAAAACATAAAGTTAAAGGTCTTTATAGTAACCTGTCAAAATAAAAGTTTGGTTTAGTTTGATGAGACCGTGGCAGTAATATAATATTTAATGTAATGATAGTACTACTACTACTACTAATAAAATTATTATTAAAACACTTTTTTTTTTTTTATTTAGCAGGAAAGAACAAAAAAAAAAAAAAAAAAAAATATATATATATATATATATATATATATATATATATATATAATTTTTTTTACAATTTTTTTTATAAACATTTTTAATTATTAAAATGACAATATTATTTTAGTATTATTTAGTGCTGGGTAACGATTAATCACATCCAAAACAGAAACATAAAGGTCTTCACAGTAATCTGTCAAAATAAAAGTTTGGTTTAGTTTGAGGAAACTGTGACAGAAATATATTACTTAATGATGGTACTAATACTACTACCACTAATAAAATTATTATTAAATATATATATATATATATATATATATTTTTTTTTTTTTAGCAGAAGAAACATATATGCACAACACAGTATTTCTGAAATAAAGAAATAAAGTTAATTAGAGATGTTTTTGATTATTAAAAAATTAATGGAACCATTAAAATAACAATCTTATGTTGCCACCAATAGCCTTGTGGGCAGTGCGGCGACATATGGTGCAGTTGCGCCTTGGGTGTCCCAAGTTCGAATCCCGCCTTGTGGACCTTTCCCGAATCCCCCCCCCCTTCTCTTCCACTCACTTCCTGAGTGGAAGAGATAATAATCTATTATCTCTAATATAAAATATTATTTTAGTATTATTTAGTGCTGGGCAACAAATAATCGCTTCCAAAACAGAAACATAAAGGTCTTCACACCAACCCGTCAAAATAAAATTTTGGTTTAGTTTGAAGAAACTGTGACAGAAATATATTAGTTAATTTAATGATGCTAGTGCTACTACTACGACTACTACTACTACTAAGAAAAATATTCTTTATTTAGCCAAAAAAAAAAAAAAAAAAAAAAAATATATATATATATAATAAAAATACACACACACACACACAACAGTATTTCTGGGAAATATACATTTATTATTATATTATACATTAATTATTTATTATGTACATATAAAGACACACATACAGTATATATTTAAAAAAATACTTGCATGTATTTATATGTTTATATTTATATCCATTTATTTATTTATTATTATTATTATTATTATTATATATATTTTTTAATATATTAACATATTTTTCTTGGATGCGATTCATCATTTCCCGGCACTAGTATTATTTCTATAATATAGTATTTATTTATATTTTAAATTATGTAGTACTTTATTCTTTATACTTTATATTAAATGTGCTTTTGTAGTTTTCCATTTTTGTAAGTATTTCTATATATAGCATTTATTTTTATTTCAGTTTCAGTTTTAGTCATTTTAGTACTTCAACTTAAACATATTATACTTTAGTGAGTTGCCAAATCAACATAGATTTTACTTTATTTCAGCTTCATTTCAGTAAACGAAAACGAACTTTAATCATTTTATTTTTAGTTAACTAGAGGTCAGTAATTTGAATGATTTATCTTTCTGAATCATTTAGGACAGTTTTGTGAACTTGATCAAGCATTTCAGTCAAATGATCCAATTCAAAAGAGCGATTCATTCAGACGTTTCAGAGATGACTTTAGCTTCGGTCCGTTTGGCATGCAAAACTATCATGTGACTTGTGCAAAGTCTTATGACCTACTTTTTATGATAGTTATGTTTGTTTTTAAATATATAATATATTTTGGAGCTCGACAGTCCCAGTCCCCATTCACTTCCATTATTTGGAAAAGAGTGAGTATGATATTCATCCAGAGTTCACCTTTCATGTTCCACAGTAGAGGATATTTAAATTTTTGGTTGAAATATTCCTAAATGTCTGTTATAAATGTTCCCGCAGATATTGTGCGGTTTCCTCCTGGATCGCAGGAGGTTGTGACTAGCGAAGCGGCAGAATGACTAATGTGCTTCTCGTCACCTCTCTGACACTTATCTGATCGTCCCCGCTCATTTTGCATTTGTCAGTCCACAATACTTGAAGAAGTTGAAACGCTGCCGTCCTCAGAGTGCGACGTGAGAAAACAGTGTGGTTGTGGGAGACGGCTATTTTCAGAGCAGGGAAAATGGTCCAGTTATATCATGTATCTGTGTGTTTGTTTCAAATGTAAGATTAATGTTGGGGGGGGGGGGGGGGGTAGTGTTGCTCCAAGGCGCTTGTGTTGGTGGTGGTGGGTTGAAACAAAAGCTTGATTGTTGCACTAATTGAAATGTGATACCTGCTACTTGCGATGGCTTTTTGCTCGGAGTAGTTAAAGGTGTCGGTGCGGGCGGGTTATTTTAGCCCTGTAAACTTTTAATACGTGTGGCGAGGTTGACTCACATCTCAGTGACTCATGTGTGCAAAATGAATCGAAAAACGAACCACTTGGAGCTTACAGGATATTAATGATTTATTGCACCATTCAGATCCTCAACGAAAACACCGTCAAGCGTAAATATCTCAGAGTCTGAGCTTACGTCGTAATTTATGCCACTAATCTGTAGACTGCTGTAACTTTCCATTCTGCTAACTAGACAAAAGAGTACTCGGAGAGAGTATTAAATTAATTCCTTTCGCTCTTTCACTCCCATGCACCTTCACTGCCGTGAATGGATGCCAGATTGTCTGTCACAGTTTTCTTTGTTTACTCGATTCGTAAAAACATGACGTTGTCAACTTTCTCCCTCGCTCTTCAGACGCCCAACTCAACGACGAAGGTCTTTTGCGAAAAATTCTGCGCGAATCATTTGGAAACTTATGAGTCATAATTAAGAGTCTCTGCGTGGCATCTGTGTCGCCGCTGCGTTTTACAGCTCCCTTCAGTGTCCTATAGCACAAGTCGAATTTAAGAGGAATGTGTAAGTTGCATCCAGCTGTGGCTGCTTGTGTAAAGCTGCGTTGCCATGACGACACTCCTGCACGACTGGCTCAAGGTCGTTCGGGCGGTGACGACGAGCTGGATGTGCCTGGCGACGGCGTGTGTGCGATATGCACACATACGCGGAAGGAAGAGCTCTGCAGTGCTGTGGGTGTCTGAAAGCGAAACTTGGAAATGCATGCAAACACTTTCTGTGCATGAAGACGGTGAAAGGGCTCGGTGAAAGGAGGAAAATTTTGTTTTGGGTCGTTCATTTTCTCATTGCTGTCGTAGCTAATTTGTTGCGTTTTCCAGCCCAGTTCAGATTTCTCCACGATCCGTAGTTGTTTTCCTGTCGCTGCTGAGAAAAGTGGAGAGAAATAGGAGGGGAAAGCGGCTAACGAGGTTTAAAGAGTGAAAAGTGCACACTCCTGTTTTTTTCCCTTGGCTTTCTCACCCTCTGCTGAAGAATGCTCGTAAAACGGGTTCACCTGAATGAGCCCATGGGAGGGTAAGGCCCTGGTCTGGTCTTGTTACCGTTGTAAAAAGTTAGCAAGACTTGGTGTGTGTTTGTGTTGTGTTTAGGGCCCTGTTGTATAATAGTAGAGAGAAGTTTTAAGTCACGAGGTAAACGTTACCAGATGCGTTCTCCGGCAGTCGAGCCTAGAGGAAGGAGAGGGGGAGAGAGATGGAAAGAGAGAAAGTCAACTTTGGATGAACTTCTCAACTGCTTAGCGGCCACCTTGTTTTCATTTTGCCAGCATCCCCACCCCCCGATTTGACGAAAGGTTTGTGGAGAGTTACTCAGAATTCCACACTTACAAAACCCCACTGTAGTGTTGGAAAACTTTTACAACTCAACTGCGTTACTGTAGCATATTTACTCTGCAATTAAAGGATTAGATGACTGAGAAATGAATGTGCTGTCATTGTTTATTCACTCTCATGTCCTTCCAAGCCTGTATGACTTTTATTTTAGCTGCGCAATGCAAAAGAAGATATTTTGAAGAATGTCTAAAGGGTTTTTTAATAGTTTCAAAACCGGTACGTCGGGTTTTTAGGTTTCTAGGTTTGACGTCAGTGACACAGATTCTTCAAAATTAGTAGTCGACAATGACTATTTTTCTTTTGGGGAACGCAACCAAGCGTATTTTGAAATATGGCGAAAATCATGTTTTGACTTTTCTTTTTGATAGTTATTGATAGCAAATCTTTCATTTTTGGCTAAACTATTCATTTAAAATGGTTAAATATAGGCACATTTGTGACCCTGGACCACAAAACCAGTCATAAGGGTCAAATTTTTGAAATTGAGATTTATACATCATCTGATAGGACAATATTTGGCCAAGATAGGACTATTTGAAAATCAAAATATTGAGAGAATCGCCTTTAAAGTTGTCCAAATGAAGTTCTTAGCAATGCATATTACTAATCAAAAATTAAGTTTTGAGATATTTATGGTAGGAAATTTACAAAATATCTTCATGGAACATGATCTTTACTTAATATCCTAATGATTTTTGGCATAAAAGAAAAATTGATCATTTTTAAATGATCATTTTAGATGATTTTTAAACTTGAACTGTGCCTTTCCTCTTCTTTCTGCTCTCACATTGCCCTTTATAACTGTATGCTTAACTCTTCCTGTTTTAAGTAACCCGTCTTCACCTCTTGACCTGTTGCACCCAAGTGCACAAACTGTGAGTTTGAACTTCCAAAATGCAGTTTAAATTCATCTTCAAAGGGCTCTAAATGATCCCAGCTGAATAAGGGTCTTATCTAGTGTAATGATTGGTTATTTTCTAAACAAATTGACAGTTTGTATACTTTTTAACCTCAAATGCTCATCATGTCTAGCTCTGCGTGAACTCTGTGTATTCCGGTTCATGGCAGTTAGGGTATGTTGAAAAACTCCCGTCTCATTTTCTCCTCCAACTTCAAAACTGTTGAAGTAGTACAGACCTAGTGTTTACAAAGTTAACATGCAAAGATCAAATGCAAAAGATCCCTTTACGATGTAGGACTATTTTGAAGTTGGAGGAGAAAATGAGACGGGAGTTTTTCAACATACCCTAACTGTTACTCTAGATAAGACCCTTTTTCCTCGGCTGGGATTGTTTAGAGCCCTTTGAAGCTGCATTTAAACTGCATTTTGGAAGTTCAAACTTACAGGCACCATCGAAGTCCACTATATGGAGAGAAATTCTGAAATGTTTTCCTCAAGAAACATAATTTCTTTACGACTGAAGAAAGAAAGACATGAACATCTTGGATGACAAGGGTACATTATCTGTAGGTACATTATCTGTACATTATCTGTAAATTTTTGTTCTGGAAGTGAACTCCTTTAAATTGGTCAAAAGTGACCTTAAGACATTTATAAGGTCATAAAAGGTCTCTGTTTTAGTTAGGGCCATATGCTTTCCGCGATAAACACAGATGGAATTGCAGAATCCAATCATAAAGTGTAATTTACTGTATAACACGGAATGTCACGGAATTTGCAGAATTTTGGATGAATAAATCAAAAGTAGGTCGGTACACTTAAATCAAATGGCGGTATGGACTAGTGTCTGTGAATATTAAGCCACAAAAATACAAAATATGTAATAAATATGAATCTTGCATGTTCTGTGCATCTCTGTGTGGATGAGTGGTGCAGACAGTTTCGTTTACCACACACATACAGTGTTTTTGGCCTCTGCCGCCTCAATATATGAGTATGTGAACACACAAACATAATTTCTAGAACTGTTCTAGGAGTCACTTCTTAAGCATTTTACCATTTCCTTTGAGAAAACTATCATCATAACATATGAAAAACAGAAACTTAAAGTTCTTCACAGCAGCCCGTCAAAATTAAAGGTGGTTTAACTTGAAGAAACTGTGAAAGAAATATTACTTAATGTAATGATACTACTACTACTACTACTAATAAAATTATCTTTTAAAATGTTATTTTTAAGGAATATTTACAAATATTAATATAAGGAAAAAAACTATTAAGAACTATTTATCAGAATTTATTTAGCACAAACACAACACAGTATTTCTGGGGAAAATAAAAACAAAATAAATAATAATAATAATAATCATATATATATATATATATATATATATATATATATATATATATATATATATATTAAAATACAGTCTAGAGAAAAAAAGAAAAAAAAAAGGAATCCAGGAAAAAAAAAAAAAAAAAAAACAGAATTTTTCATAGGTCCCTATATTAATCAAGAAAAAAAATCCTAAACAAAGGTATCATGATTTCCACAAACATATTAAGCAGCACTAATGTTTTCAACACTAAAAATAGTAAATAATAAATTATGTAATAGTAAATGTTTCTTGAGCAGCAAATCAGAATGATTTCTGAAGGATCATGTGACACTGAAGACTGGAGTAATGATGCTAATTTTGCACAAGACTAAGTCATCACAAGATTAAATTACATTTTAAATACTTATTAAAACAAAGTTATTTTAAGCTGTAGTAATATCTTACAATATTACTGTTAATACTGCATTTTGGTTCAAACAAATGCAGCCTTGGTGAGCATTACAAAAATACTTTTAAACCCTGGTGTATCACAATTTAGTTATTTTTGCTAAAAATTCAACTCCAAAATGTTTCTGCATTACATAATCATGATTATTTTCTGATAATTTAGTCAAGAGGTAAGATCTATAATAAATTAGTAGTAGATTACACTAAATATGACCGGACAATACATGTTATGGAAGCGCTATCTGAAAAGTTGACTATAGTTTTCTGCATGGCGTCTGATTTTCTTTTTATGTCTACCTTTATACCGCAAAGCGTATTTGCATCCAGGGTTGATGCACCCCTCTTTCGCACTGTGTATTTCCATAGGCTTCAGCTGTCTTTTGTTCCTGAGGAGCGTCACCGAGTCCATAATCTCTCTGTCTCAGGCCGATAATCTGATGATGTTGAAGGGACAACGCTGAATAGGATTTTAGCATTGCAGCGATTAAATCAAAGGTAGAATACAAGCTCGGTGAGAAAACGTGTACGCGGTGTCATCTTTGCAGCTTTGCAGCATAGCAGATGCACCTCGTGCGCCGGCCTCGACAAAAAAGATTGCACCAGGTGGGGAAAGCAACGGTCTGTCCCTTTAATCACATCATTTATGTTTTAATTAGCCGCTGTCGCAGCCGTCGTGTGCTGTCGGGACCGGTCACACACCTGAGACACACGTGTCGCTCATCAAAGAGCGTGACAGACCGAACGGACACCACCGTCTGACCAGAATGGCTCGAATGCACATTTGCATTGAATATATTGACTATTTCAATGTCGAGATTCTGGATTTAGATGTTTGTGCCACAGGATGTGGGAGGGTCTTAATGGTTTTCGGTTTGAAATGCATGTCATTCTACTGGTTGCAGTCCAAGAGCGTGTGGTAAAACAGATTACATCCTGGTCTCTCTGCTGTCTGTCTGCCTGTCGCCATGGCTTCACTCGTGTTTGTGGCCTGTTGTCAAGGTGATGAGGCCAGTCGTGGGTGGGGACAGCTCTCCTCGCTGTGGAAAAGATGATGGGCGTCCTCTTCCCTCTAGGAGGTCCATCTATCCAGTGCACTATTAATAGAGCGGCTTGCAATTGCATCGGCCTATTGTCGTTACTAAATTTTAATTAAACTTGAATTATGTAGACACACACACTGCCAAAGTCCTACCGCTATATATATATCACATCATATTGGCCTGAGCTGCTTTACCTTTCACCCTTTGTGGTTTGCAAATGACGATACAAAACCCTGATGCCAAGGACGCAGGTTGATGCTGTTTGGATGATCTATTGCGCTCATTTCGCATCTTGACATTTGTCATTTTCTTCACAGGCATTTCAGTGGGTGGACTAATCCAATCTATTGTCTTTAGTGTGGAGTACAGACTCTAAAGGTGACGACAAATGGCAAACATTTTACAGGAAGTGTCCCAATGGAGCTTGTTGTGACTGCTGTACAACATTTGATATGAAGGGAAGAGGCCTCATTGACTTTTATAAGACATTTGTGTCTTAGCCTGTGTGGCCGGATTTTAAAAAGTGCTTCAAGCAACTAGTTGGAGCTCACTACAATTAAAGGATTAGTTCACTTCTGAATTAAAATTTATGCACACCCATGTCATCCAAGATGTTCATGTCTTTCTTCCTTCAGTCGAAAATAAATTAAGGTTTTTGAGGAAAACATTCCAGGATTTTTATCCATATAGTGGACTTCAATGGGGATCAACAGGTTAAAGGTGCAAATTGCAGTTTGTTTGCAGCTTCAAAGAGCTCTACACGATCCCAGCCGAGGAATAAGGGTCATATCTAGTGAAACGATTTTAAAAAATACAAATGTATATGCTTTTTTAACCATAAATGCTCACTAGCTCTGCGATGAGTGGAAAGGACTTTAAAATCATCTGACAGTGTTGTTTTTAGGGATGGGGGGAAAAAAATCGATTCACATTTGAATCGCGACTCAGTCTTCTAGTGATTCACATTGATTCACAAATTTTAAAAAACGACATTCTAGTTGATATAATAATACCTTCTTCTGAATTTTGAAGGCAGCATAGATGTATCCTTCACTGACTTTGATATCCCACAATTCTGTGCGTTCCATTTCATGACGGTTGAGGTAAAAATATAAAGACGGCAACTGGTGGTCAGTTTTTGTGTAAATGTATATTTCAGACTAATTTTTTGCACTTTTCATGGTATTTCTAGCGAGAAATCATTATTATAGTAATTAAATATTTAGGGCTGTCGCGATTCATCCATTCTATTTGAGTATTCGATTTTTTTAAATCCTTGATTTTGTTTTGCCCGCGTCGAATAACCGGCAAAATACCGGAAGTGGCGCATTTCGTAGACGACGATCCATGAAACTCATTTTTAGACTGTTTTCCAAGGCTGCGTGATATATTAACCCCATTTAAAAATCATAGTTAACCATAATTGTGAATTCATAAACGCTACGATTCTGTTGAATAAATAAATGCGATGTAGGTTTAATATATATGTGCTTTAATTATTTACATCCGTGTAGGTTAAGCACGTGCGTCTCACAGCGGCTCCACTCCATTCTAGATATGGGAAGTTCGGATAATTTTACCGACTCGGACCTTTGAGTCTGGTTCAGCAAAATGAACGAATCTTTTTTTTTTTTTTTTAAGAGTCATTTTGTTCATTTTAGCAAAATATAATTAAAATGTTAAGCGTTGCTTCCCTAACACATCTACTGCTTACACAAACGTTGATCACACTTCAAACAAGACAAAACAATAATGCTAAAAGAAACAGAAAAGATTAATTCATTGTTTACCTGGGACTTTAGTCTATGATTAGCTCACCTCACCTCTTGTCTGACAAGTTTTCGGGTTCGAGTTGTTCGTTCATCACGTGACAGCCCCAAATGCTTAACCTATGCAGTCTGAGCCGGAAAGAGAATTGATTAGTTCATCTCTCGAGTCTTCGGGTTCGAGTTGTTCGTTCAGCCCCATAAGATGAACGAACGACTCGGAAAAACCCGAAGACTCGAAACAGGTGAACTTATCTCAGTACAGAACCTAATAGGATGTTGCGCATGCGCGACTGAACGAATCACTCCCCGACACGACTCGTTCTTCCCGAATCACATTAAAGATTCGTTCAAAATGAACGAATCGTTCAAGAACGACCTGTCACTGCTCCATTCGCAATAAATGCTGCTACAAAAACTGTTATCATTTACACGTGTGGAGAATCTCAAGCTCCATTTTTGCATGTTGTTGTGAGTTTGGCGTTCATCTGGGAAGGCAACGTGTGCCATTTCATCAGATTTGTAAGGTAAATCATTTATAAATCTACGCAAACTCGGGAGAATAGATTAATATTTGTTCAATATGCTAACTTTTCATCGCGATTTCAAAATAAAAGCTCAAACCCCCAATTTGAGTTTACTCGTTTTGATATCCACATATTCATTAAATTACAGTGGCTGTAGCATTTCTTTAATAAAGAAATCGCCAAATATTAAAGATTAAGTGGACATTTGAATTAAATGATGTTTGGTCAATATTAAACACGGATTAGATGCGCGGTAATGTGTAAAAACAATCGTCAGGCGGTTGTCGCCCTCTGCAGGCCTTTGCTGTAATGTGTAATGTACGTTAGCTCTATTGTGTGTAATACATTATGTATTTTAACAGTTTTGTTTAATAAAACAATATGATTTCTTGCTTTTGATGCTTTATTTTAGCTAATTATTATTGCCTCATTGCAATTATATATGTATTTTAAGTGATTTTAAAGGCTATTATTCACTGAAATCTATTTTTAGTACCACAAAAATTAATTATAATTATAGGGCCCTATAAAATCCATTTTATCAATATGAATCGAATCGTCAGGTACCTAAAGATTTCCACCCCTAGTTGTTTTACTTTTTTCTTTTTTTTTTTTGTAAAGGAAGTTTGACTTTCTTTGCACGTTTGCTTTGTAAACACAGGGCCGCTACTTCCGCCTACACCACGCATGACTTTTCGAACGTGACTACTTAACTAGTGTACGATGAGCATTTGTGGTTTAAAAAGTTTATCCTTTGTATTTTTCCTCTTTTTTTTTATTTTTTTTTTATTTTTTTTAGAAAATGACTAATTGTTTTGCTAAACAAGACCCTTATTCCTTGGTTGGGATTGTGTAAAGCCCTTTGAAGCTGCACTGAAACTGCAATTCGGACCTTCAACCCGTCGATCCCAATTGAAGTCCACTATATGGAGAAAAATTCTGGAAGGTTTTTCTCAGAAACTTTCAGGCACTGCGTAATATCATTGCGCCTGCTGCATCCATGGTACGGCAGCAAAGTTCCTTGATTATTACGCCGGAATGAGAGTATAGTTCCTAGCCATATCGCCTATAAAATCGCAACTTTTCATTTTCCGCTAGTCTTAGTACACGATGCAACTACAGAAGAGTCAAATTTTAAATAGGAAAAAATATCGAAACTCTTTAGTCATTTTATAGTGAGATGCTAATGGTCTAATCGGATTCAATGATTTATGCTAAGCTATGCTAAAAGTGCTACCGCCAGACCCGGCGATCGGCTGAATAGATTCAAAAACGGTAAAACACATCTGCATAATTCTAGGGGAGTTGGAAAAAGAGCCTATTTCAAAAAAAAGTGGAGTGTTCCTTTAAGCAGACTTATAATAATCCACACTTTTTCCAGTGTACAGAGGTTTACGGGAGTATTTTGTTGTTAATTAGATGCAAAAAAAAACAAACAAAAAAAACACACGGCAAGCTATCAGAACGGAAAAGAAAACCGTGGTTAAAAACCGAGGTACGTATTGAACCGTGGACTAACTGTATTGTTGCATCTCCAGGTAATTCACCCCAAAATGCACTTATTTTCTTCTGTGGAACACAAAGAAAGATATTTCGAAGAATATTGGGGTCCAAATAACATTTGGCCCTTTTGATTTTCATTTTATGGACAACAACAACTAAAAACATTTTCCGTTTTCAACATTTTCAAAGTCAGTCAAACAGGTTTGTCACAATGTAAGAGTGAATAAATGACGACAGATTTTTTTTTTTTTTTAAGTGAACTATCCCTTTAACAGGATTTTGATGTAAGAATCACTGATTGATTGAAATGTACCAATATTTGCTCTATAGAGTGAATTGATCCGCGATGATTTATTCGTTCTGTCGGATGCTTAGAAATTGGAGCACGTTAAAAGGCCGATGTGTCTTTTTAGCCTAAGGAAAGTGTCACAATGCTTCCTGACAGTTTGACTCATCACCTGAGCTTGTCTCCAATCAGCATCTGACCAAACAGTGTTCAGGATCAGTGCGTAGTGACCGATCCCTCACTCAGCACCCAGTCAGACACCGTCAGCGGTGGCGAGAGCACACGGCTGACCCCAGAGCAGGTCAGGGGTTATCTTTAAGAAAAGAACAAGCCAACAAAAGCAACTGGCCTTTAACCCCACTCATTCTGCTCTTTAGAGCGCCGAAAGCTAGCTGCCGCTCTGCTTCAGCAGGTCTAGATGTAGAATGCGCTGTTACAGGAAGTTTCCAGGTTTATTTATAGGTTTAGTTTGTTTCGGTGCAATTCGACTGAGGAAGGTCACAGCGTAACTGTGGTTTTCGCACCGATACGTTGGAGAGTTTGACCTAGTTGAGTAAAAGACATGCTAGCGCCAACTTCAAATGCGTTTTGTTTCTCTTTTTGAGAGTGGCACATTTACTTGCTGATTTCTTTCTCTTTCGACATTGCAAATGAAAGATGATGATGTCTCTGATCAGATGTTTCGTGTAGCTGTTACCGTTTGACTGCTTCCAGACCTTCCATTGTTTGAAGCTCAATTCGTTTTTGTGAAATAACTGCGGCTTGCAAGACAGCCAACGGTTTTCTGCCAAGGTGACTAAGAGTGTAACCTTGAAATATTCAGAAAAGCCTTTTGAACCCGGCCGGGCTTCATCGAACGTATTGGCAGTTCAAACTCGATTAGTTGATTTTTATCTTCAATATCGGAGGCACTTTGGAGCGTTCCCCAGCCTTCGGCCTTTCTCTCGTGCTCCCTGGGTGCTCGGCCCGTTCGACCTCTCTGTTGTCTCTGAGCTCATAAGTCATTTAAACACGCTTTTAATAGTGTTAGCCTACGTCGAGCTGGCGTTTAGCCCGTGTTGGGGCAGCATGTGGTGAGGGAGAGGAAAGGGAACCTGGAGAACAGAAGGGGTCACAGGCTGAGGTCAGCATGGGGCACTTAGCTCCCTTTACTATGAAAACTGCATAATTTGATTTGTGAATGAGGATGATGGAGGAGAAAAAAGCATTTGGTTTGTCCTATGAGCGAACCAGCTGTTTACGAGAGAGAGACGCAGGCAAGGCCTGTCCACATTTGCTTTAGGATCTTCATTTTATATTACTAAAATTGTTTGTTCGAAATGTGCACAAAATAATGCAGTATGAAAATTGCAACGAGCTGGCTGAAAAAAAACAAAAGTAAAAATAAAAATAAGTATGTATTTTTAAGAATGTGAATATTAATAAACATTTTTAAATATTAAAACCATTACCATGACATATGCAAATTGCCGACATATAAAAAAAAATGACCAAATTTCCAAAATTGTTTTTTGTTCAACTTGCCATGAACTGGAAAATTGCCATGAACTGGACAGACAGACATCCATAAATAAATGTAGTTATTTATATTTAATTTATTTTATTAATAGTGAAATATTTAAGAATTTAATATTATTAAATATTAAAACCATTACCATAACATATGCAAATTGCTGACATATAAACAAAAAGCTACCAAAATTGTTTTTTGTTCAAAATGTGCTCAAAATAACACAGTATGAAAATTGCCATGAACTGGTCATGCATAAATAAAATAAAATAAATAAATGCATAAATAAATGTAGTTATTTATATTTAATTCATTTAAATAATAGTGAAATATTTAAAAATGTAATATGATTAAATATTAAAACCATTACCATGACGTGCAAATTGCCGACATATAATAAAAAAAAAGTAGCAAATTACCAAAATTTCTTTTTTTTTGGGGGGGGGGGGGGGGTTCAAAATGTACTCAAAATAATGGCGTATAAAAAAATTACCATGAACTGGCCATAAATAAATAAGTAAATAAATAAAATATTTAGTTATATTTAATTTATTTGAATAATACTGAAATATAAAAAAGATTTAATATCATTAAATATTAAAACCATTACCATGACACATGCAAATTGCCGACATAAAAAAAAAACTACCAAAATAGTTTTTGTTGTTGTTGTTGTTGTTGTTGTTGTTGTTCAAAATGTGCTTAAAATAATATAGTATGAAAATTGCTATGAACTGGTCATTCATAAATAAATAAATGTAGTTATTTATATTCAATTTATTTCATCAATAGTGAAATATTTAAGAATTTAATATTATTAAATATTAAAACTATTACCATAAAATATGCAAATTGCTGACATATAAACAAAAAGCTACCAAAATTGTTTTTTGTTTAAAATGTGCTCAAAATAACAGTATGAAAATTGCCATAAACTGGTAAAATAATAATAATAATAATAAATATAGAAATATAAATGAAATATTTATTTAATACATAATACATACAAATATACATGCATACGTATATTTATGAAAAATTATTAAATATTAAGACCATTGCCATATGTAAATTGTCAGCATATGAAAAACTACCAAAATAATTTTCTTTTCCAAAATGTCCTCAAAGAGTATAGTATGAAAATTGCCATGAAATGAATGAATAAACAAATAAATAAATATTTCATTTATTTAATAATAATGAACTAATTAATAATTAATATTATTAAATATTCAAACTATTACAATAGCATATGCACATAAATTGCCAAAAAACATAAATTGTAGAGAAATATGCAAGAGTTTAATTTCAAATTACCCTATAATTTTGGTTTTACATTTGATTACAGCCATTGACATTAACAAAAAATATAGTAAAGATTTTTTCATCCCTTTTAAGGATTTTTAAAAAAAAATTTCTGTTCTTGCTATCCATGATTATATGGTTAATTTTGTTTTGTTATTTGCTTTTAGCATGCTATTCATTCAAAAATGGCACTTTGTATAATAAATAATATGAAAAAAGATGAATTATGATTTTAAAATTATTTTTCTTTCAACAATTTTTAGTAGATTATTCTAGAGACATTAGTAACATGTTCCGTATAAATGCCACAAAGAAACATTTTTCACCTTAGCGATAGCAAATTCACGTTTACAGCGTTACTTTATCTTGAGCGCAAAAATCTTTGCCGAGTCGTGCTGCTTTTAACAACGTTTGAAATCCCACGTTCTACCAATTTCAAAACAAACCCAAGCGGTGAGAAAGAACCGGAGTAGTAAAAGAAAGAGTGCAGGGGGGAGACGCGAGAGCGAAAGAGAGCAGCGATCCTCCTGCCAGTAGAATCCTTTTGTAGAGGTCAGAGTTCAGCTGCTGTGCTGCTATTGGCTGAGGAAAGGTGAAATTAAAACCACTGTAAACTTTTGACCCTGCCGGAGCTGCGCAGGAACGCCCAGAACCAGTTTGGAATGGAGCCTACGCTCTTCCTCTGTTTACTCGGAGAGAGAGGGAAAGGGAGGGAGGGAAGGAGAAAGAGCGGAGGCTGGAAAAAGGAATCGACACAGTCACAGTCTGGAATGAATAAGTTGTTCAACGGCGCAGAGCAGTCAACATGAGTTCAAGATAAAATACAAAACACTTAGGAAAAAAAAAAAAGAGAGAAATGCAGAGGGGGCTGCACAAGTTTCTCTTTCTCCCTTCCTTCTGAGTTCAGAAATCCGTGGTTGTTTTTCAGAGCTGTGCTCTTTAAATGAGCTTTTTTATGAGTAAAATGAGGCCCACCCTCTGCTTTTTCCATTTGCCCTCAGAGTGCTGTGTTTTTATGTGTTTGAAAGAGTCGACGCTACATTAGCTCACTGGGTAAAACTGAGGCTAGATGACCAGGCGCATGTTACCCTTCCACCCCCGTTCCCCTTTTCTCCCCTCACTTTCGCAGTCTTTTTCATGCTTTTTTCCCCCCGTCAGGCTGCTGAAAGCCTCTCTGTCATAGATTAATGAATGAATTTGCATAGTATGGACTTTGTGTTCAAATACATTTTTTTAAACCCCCTACGTGCTTGGTTGTTTTCCCTCTCTCTCTCTCTTTCCTGCGGAGGTGATTCTGCCAGCGTTTGTTGCATTTTTCCTGAACTCGGCAGTTTCTGCTCTGCATTGTTGGTACGGGGTTGCGTGTGCCAGTTTCTTGAACGAGAAGCGAGGCGAACGCAGGTCTCCTCCCTAATCTTGCGCTTAAAGACGCGTAATGCGTGTCTGTGTTGGTACTGCGCAGCAGGAATGACTTATTATCTGGTGGTCTGTTACAGTAACACAGTTGGATTAACAGATTTATTGTTATGAATCACAAAGTGGGCCTGTGGCGCACCCATAAGCAACGCCGCGTACGCACTAGGGCTGCACAATTAATCGGATTAAAATCGGAATCGCGATATGGCCTGGTGTGATATGGTATTATTAAACCTCAAAAGGCTGCGATTTAATTCAATAAATATAAATGCGTAATGTGCTTCACAGCGACGGAGAGCGCTCTGATCTGTCTCTGAACTACTGCTTATTGTCCAAGCACACGTGGCTTGTGTAATATGGGGTTCATACTTGCTGCGTTTCATCATTCTAGGTGCTTGAGAAACCTTTCTTCTTATTTTGATCAACTGAATGTGTCCGTACTGAATAACAGTATTGATTAAAAAACAAACTTAATGATTCCAAACTTCTTGGTTCAGTTTGATTCTGATTCACAAGCTTTCGATATTGATTATTTTGGATATATATCAGGTACAGTACATGCCAAATTTAGAAATGTAAGCACTTAAATAGGGACTGTCGTAAAAACTTGACAGATTTATTCAAACATGAATAAAACATTAAAGAACAGTAAAAATTATAATGAATAGGTTATGTGGTGCATATGAAGAGTTCAGATGTAAAAGCTTCTAAATCCATCAGACGTATTTCTTTAAAATGAGCATTTCTTTCTGGCTACTTTGTATAGGTTTCTATGTAAGTACCGGTACTTCTGATTGGGCTGAGGCTGGAATTTAGCGAGTTTGAAGTAAAAGTACACTACCGTTCAAAAGTTTGGGGTCAGTACATTTTTATTGTTTCTTTTTTTTTTTTTTTTTTTTTGTAAGAAATTAATACTTTTATTCACCAAGGATGTATTAAGTTAATAATTAAAAGTTTATTAAAAGTTAATCATAAATAATTTACATTGTTATAAAATATTTATATTTTGAATAAACACTGTACTTTTTAAACTTGTTATTCATGAAAGAATCCTGAAAAAAAAAAATTACAGGTTCCAAAAAATATTTGGCAGCACAACTGTTGATATTATCCAACATTGATCATTCTAATAATAAATCTGCATATTAGAATGATTTCTGAAGGATCATGTGACACTTAAGACTGGAGTAACAGCTGATAAAAATTCAGCTTTTCATCACAGGAATAAATTCTATTTTAAAGTATGTTAAAATAAAAAAACATTATGCAATATTACTGTTTTTTTTTCTATATTTTTAATCAAATAAATGCAGCCTTGATGAGCATAAGAGACTACTTTAAAGACTATTACAAGTCTTACTGGCCCCAAACTTTTGAACGGTAGTGTATTTGATGAACGCATAATATGTGTCAAGAGCATTCACTCAGTATCATTATCTCATTTTTGACCGAGATTGCTTTTAGCTGGTTTTGCATCTGAACTCTTCATATATTTAGCAAAATGTTCCTCTCTAGACTATACTAATGAGTTTAGGGCCACTGAATGTTTTTTGTCTGAGGTAAATGTGACGTTATGTGACATTGTTAGGGCCCTGTGATTTCCACGATGCAGAAAACGAGGACGGAATCCAGTCATAAAAATGGAATTTACTGTATAATGCAGAATATCACAGAATTTGCCCAGTTTGGGACGAATAAATCAAAAGTAGGTCAGTGCACTTAAAGGAACACTCCACTTTTTTTTGAAAATAGGCTCATTGTCCAACTCCCCTAGAGTTAAACAGTTGAGTTTTACCGTTTTCGAATCCATTCAGCCGATCTCCGGGTCTGGCGGTAGCACTTTTAGCATAGCTTAGCATAGATCATTGAATCTGATTAGACCGTTAGCATCTCGCTTAAAGATGACCAAAGTGTTTTGATATTTTTCCTATTTAAAACTGAAACACAGCGCCTGAAAGCGACCGGCACTAAGTTTGTGTAGATGCAGAGTCATAATATCATTGCGCCTGCTGCACCCATGGTACGGCAGCAAAGTTCCTTGATTATTACGCCGGAATGAGAGTATAGTTCCTAGCCATATCGACCTAGAAAATCTTTTTGTTTTTCGTCCGTCTTTGTACACGATGTAACTACAGAAGAGTCAAGTTTTAAATAGGAAAAATATCAAAACTGGTCATTTTTGTGCGAGATGCCAACCTATCTAATTGGATTTAATGATCTACGCTGAGCTATGCTAAAAGTGCTACCGCCAGACCCGGAGATCGACTGAATGGATTCGAAAATGCTAAAACTTAACTGTTTAATTCTAGGGGAATTGGACAATGAGCCTATTTTCAAAAAAAGTGGGCTGTTCCATTAAATCAAAACACAACAGAAACTTAAAGGTCTTCACAGCAACCCGTCAAAATAAAAACTGTGACAGAAATTATTTATTATTTATTGTAATATTTAATTTATTATTTATTGTATTATTTAATGTAATGATATTACGACTAATAATGAAATTATTATTAAAACATTATTTTTTATTTAAGAAATATTTACCAGAAAAATTATATATTAGCTAGAAAAATGTAAATACACAACGCGATGCTTTTGATTTATTGAAATGTAATGAAACCATTAAAGGAGACAAGGTACAAAACAAAGATTCACATTTAATGTACTCCGCACCTTGTCATCCAAGATGTTCATGTCTTTCTTTCTTCAGTCGTAAAGAAATATTTTTTTGAGAAAAACATTTCAGGATTTTTCTCCATATAATGGACTGGTATGGTGCCCCGATTTTAAACTTCCAAAATGCAGTTTAAATGCGGCTTCAAACGATCCCAAATGCAGTTGTAAACGATCCCAGCCAAGGAAGGTGGGTCTTGTATGAAACGATTAGTTATTTTCATTAAAAAAATACAATTGAAATACTTTTTAATCTCAAATGCACGTCTTGTCTCACTCTCCCTGAATTCTGTGTATTCTGGTTCAAGACAGTTAGGGTATGTCGAAAAACTCAATCGTATTTTCTCCCTCAACTTCAAAAATCATTTCAAAACCATCCTACATCGCTGCAAAAGCACCGACCCAGTCTTTGCAAAGTGAACATGCAAAGATCATCAAACACCCTCAACAAAAAAGGTAAAACAGCGATATAAGATGATTTTGAAGTTGAAAAAGAACATGAGATGGGAGCTTTTCTACATACCCTAACTGTCATGAACCGGAACAAAAACAGAGTTCAGGCAGAGTAAGACAAGACGAGCGTTTAACATTAAAAAGTTTATAAATTGTATTATTTTTTATGAAAATAACCAATCATTTCACTAGATAAGAACCTTCTTTCTCAGCTGGGATCATTTTCAACCGCATTTGGGATCTGCGTTTTGGCAACCTGCATTTTGGAAGTTCAGAATCAGGGCACCATAGCAGTCCATTATATGGAGAAAAATCCTGAAATGTTTTCTTCAAAAAACACAATTTCTTTATGACTGAAGAAAGAAAGACATGAACATCTTGGCTGACAAGGGGGTGAGTAAATTATTTGTGAATTGTTGTTCTGGTTTTGTGGTCCATGGTCACAACTGTTTAAAGTCCGTGTAATCAACATTTTCATGTTTCAAAGTTTATAAAGGCATCGTAAAAGTAATCCGTATGAACTGAGCCGTTTAATCCACGTCTGCATTGACGTCTGCACATTTTTTTTACTTTTAGCATGCTGTTTATTTAAAAATTGCACTTTATATAATAAATAATATTAATTATTAATTAAAACATTATTTCTAAGGAATATTTACCAGAAAAATTATATATTAGCTAGAAAAATGTAAATGCAATGGTATTTCTGTAAAAAATAAAATAAATAATAATAAATTAATTCTTTATAATACCACTTAATTAGACATGCTTTTAATTATTAAAATGTAATGAAACCATTAAAATGGAAATGGAAAACACAGATTTTTTTTTTTTTTTTTTTTTAAATTTAACCATTAAAACAGAAAAAAAGATCCAGAAAAAAATTTAAGGAAAAAAAAAAAAAAACGGAATTTGGAAAAAAATAAAACAGATTTCATAGGGCCCTGCGTTGTTTCTAAGATGTTATATTGCCGTCTTTCCGTGGTTGAAATACTGATTGAGAGATTACGTGACACAGAATACAGATTTGGTAAGTTGTACTCTTTCTTTTAACATCCTTTGGATGTTCATTCATGTTTATTTTGTGCTATAACTGATAGTAAAGCGAAGAATTGAGGCGATACATTAAACAGCACCAAAATAGCATTTGTCGTGGGAATACTGTAATAAAATGGACAGAATTTGAAATCTGAGACTTCGTTTTATATCAAAAGTGACAACACAAAGCTTACTGCGATTTATTGGATGGATGGTGCTCTACAATGTTCATTCATTAAGTGAAAACAGGCTAGACTAATCGATTCTTGCGATATTGTTTCATAAAAATGAGAATTGATTGAACCTTTAACTGTCATAGTCCACTCTGTGGGATGCCTAAGTTTACTTCACCATTTTACAAATAAATCCTAATCTAATCATGACAAACTATACATCGTTGGTAAGGTCTAAGACTATTAAATAGATATTTTACCATATTTTTGTGTTGCAAATTATGTAGGAAAAGTAATAGATTAATATATGTCAAGAGTGCAACTTAAAAAATCTACATCTTCATTGCCTTTTTTTCTATCACACTTTAGAAATCATAAGAAATTATATATCAGCTCAAAACTTAAAAATCTCAAAATTCATCCTTTGAAAGGCATTTTAAAATCAGACATTGCATTACCACAGAAAATGTACGTCGAAATCATATTACAGAATGTTTTCATTCATGAATTATAATAATTTAAGTCAGGATAGTGCATTTTTATGTCTGTGTTCAAAAATAGGAGTGACAGTTAAAGGGTTAAAATGAAGGAAAAAATCCTTCTGTTTCCCTATTTAATCTAAGCAGCAGAAATATATCATGTTGAATGTCCAATTATGCATTTTACTTTATCAACAATTATCATATGACAGTTAATCACAGTATTTAACGTAATATTTAATAGCTGTATTGAATGAAATTGCACATTTTAATACACTGGTATGTCCACTTCCTCTTATCTTGCTCTTATCTTATTATAGTGTGTTGGAAACTTTTCTCGCGCTTCGATCGCAATCATCTTTACGAGTCAGATTTTTCTTGAAGACGTCAGACCATATCTTTGGCACTTTTTCCAGCTCTGGCCAGCGAGTGCGTCCAGATTCGTTGAAGTGAATTGTGTGTCAGTGTGCTTGAGCTCAGATAATGCAGCGAGTGTTGCTGCAAAAAGCTTTTGGATGTCTGCACATGTACACACATGCTTGGCACATGTCTGCGTGTCTGGGCTGTTCGCTATTGTTCTCTCTCTTGGTTTTTCTCGCCCTCCTCCTCCTCCTCCAATCATAACCACACTCTGTCCCTTGTTCTTGTGCTGTTTTCTTTCTGTTTCTCACTCAGTCCCTCCCTCCTTCTCTTTTTGTTCTACCTCGGCTCATCTCTCGCACTTGCTGTCTCGCTCGTCTCTGCTGCAGAATGGAGCCGTCCTGAGCGGTCGTGCGGCGTCTATCGCAGAGAAAGCGAACGGCGGCCAGTAACTTGTGCCACCTCATCCTCCGCTTGCACCGTGTCTGAATAGATTTTGCCACAGTTCATTTCCACGGTGTTTTCATCCTTGTTTTGAAAAGGCAGAGTGTGCGTGTGTGCCGTATTGTCTGCGGAGGTTTTGTTGTGTATGTGTTTGTAATTTAGCGAGTGTTTCACTGAGCTCAGATTTCATGCTTTATTTCAGGCTCTGCCAGAATGTGGTGGCTATTCTGGGTCTGAATGGCTTCTGCTTCAGAGTCATTCTTCATGTTTCTCTTCATCCATTCTTGCATCACTTCCCTTCCTTTACGCTCCATTCATCTGTTTTTGAAGATGCGTTGTATTCATAAGCAGAATTTACATGCTGTCACTGTCTGATGTGTGTTAACATTGTGACTGCATGCACTCTGTTCTCAGTGAAAGCATGACTGGGCAGATATACAGTATGTGCAGTCTCATATGTAACAACAAAAGGCTCTAGTTAAGAGTTCATGCCTTTTGCTGGCTATTATTTAATATTAGCATAATATTAGAGCAGGGGTGCCCAACCCTGTTCCTGGAGATCGACTTTCCTGCAGAGTTTAGTTCCAACCCTAATCAAACACACCTGTCTGTAATTATCAAGTGCTCCTTGAGATCCTAATTAGCTGGTTCAGGCGTGTTTGGTCAGGGTTGGAGCTGAACTCTGCAGGAAAGTCGATCTCCAGGACCAGGGTTGAGCACCCCTGTATTAGATTATGATATTTGAGAGTGATGATGATGATGATGATGATAAAAACTGTCAATAATAATAATAACAGTGTTATTTTTGTTGTTTTTACTATTATGTAAAATTGTATGACTACCTACATTTGTTGCAAGTGACACTTCAAAAATTAAAAAATGACTGCAACATCATCATCCTAACACAAAAAATACATGTTTTAAAAATTAGTTAATGTGATGCAGGTAATTTCATTTTAACTGTAACTGAAAAAGATCATAAATAAATAATGAAATGGAAAATAAATAAATAAATAAAATAAAATAATATATGATAATTGATAAAACAAAATGAAATAATAAAATAAATGAAATGAAATATAATAAAAATGAAATGTAATAATAAGGTGAAATAAAATGAAATGAAATTAAGTAAAAAGAAATGTTAAATGTTAATTAAATAAAAATGAAATGAAATAAAATGAAACAAAATAAAATAAAAAAATGAAATGAAATAAAATAAATGAAATATGATAAAATGAAATTAAATAAGATGAAATTAAGTCATGAACTGAAATGAAATGAGATGAAATAAATGAAATAAAATAAAATGAAATAATACAATTAATTAATTATTAAAAGTTAAATGAAATAAAAAAAGTTACAATGAAATATAAAATGATGTAAAATAAAACATAATGAAATTAAATGAAATTAAATGAAATGAGGTGAAATAATAAAATGAAATAATGAAGTAAAATAAAATAAAACTAAATTGAAATGAATTAAGAAAATGAAATGAAGTAATTAAAAAATGAAGTGAAATCAAGTGAAATGAAATAATAATAGGATGAAATAAAATGAAATGATAACATGAAATGAAGTGAAATGAAATAAAATAAAATATATGGAAAATGAAGGAAATGAAATTAAATGAAATAATGAAATGAAATAAAGTGAAATGAAATGAAACTAAAATTAAATTAAATAATAAAATGAAATAAAGTAAAATGAAATTAAATAAAAAAAATCTAATCAAATAACGAAATGAATTTAAAAAATGAAGTGAAATGAAGTAAAATAAAAAATAAAATGAAGTGAAATAAATGACATGAAATAATAGGATGAAATGAAATAATAAGATGCAATAAAAAAAATAAAGTATAAAATAAAATAAATAAATAAAATAAAAGGAAATTAAATAAAATAAAATAATAAAATGAAAAAGTAGAATAAAAAGGAAATAGAAAAAATAACATGAAATGAAATAAAACAATTAATTAAATCAAATTAATTAAAATAAAATGAAATAAAATAAAGTGTTATAAGTATAATGAAACGATACTTAAGTTCCTAGAGTTGTAACTAAACTTGATCTCCCCCCCCAAAAATCAAACAAACAAAAAAAACAGTACTGTATAAACTTTTTTTTTTTTGTTTGTTTGTTTTTTAAATAATTATTAATGTTCACGTTTGGGTCTTTTGAAAGTGAGTGAACACGGAAGAGCTTTTAAAGTGAGTGCACGTGAAAGAGCACCGACAAACTTCTCACTTCCTTAATATGACGCATTTCCCAGTATAAGTGGGCATTCACTGAGAGAAAATGTGTAATGTGCCGTCACTTACTGTCTGGTGTCCTCTGACAGTCAGTGCATGGCTTATGTCTTCACGTTTCATCCTTCGCTTCAAGTGGCAGTTTGTTTTAAAACCTCTTCAGTTTTATAGAAAACGCCAAATGGAGTTTTTATGAGGGATTGAAAATAAGCTAATAACATCTTTAATCTTAATGCATGATTGAAGTGTGATTTGTTAAATGGCTCGATAGCCCTTTTATTGCACATGTCGCAGGTGACGCTGACATAATTATAAGTCTGTTTCTTTTCAATAATGTATTTCTCCCTTTAACTCGGTGTGATCGTTTTGAACGGCCCATTGAATTCGACCGCTGATACGTATGGAGAAGGTGCTGAGGTGGACCGTGTGTTGTGTGTATGTGGCGACAGGAGGCGGCCCCATCAATAATGCAGGTTCTCTCTGTATGGGGTCAAGGCATGATGGGATATTAAGACGTTACCCTACTGGTCGTCAGGGAAACAGGCAGAGGAGACGGCAGCAATTGGGGAGGCTGCTTGTGGTTTTCTAGCCTATATCTCTAGGGTTTGTAGTCTCTTTAGTTTTCTCATCTCTTTAATTTCATTAATAAATTATATTTTCCCCTCCAGCCAGTGTATTAGTATCCATAAAATATGACAGATGCATTTGTATTTACAAAAAGCCATCACATTCGCTGCTGCTGCATTTTATTTAAAAGGAATTTCACAACTGAATGGCAAACAAAGATTGTGTTTGCAGTAATCCACTTATTAGTTAAGGCTGGGCGATGGATTGAATGTTCACAGTATATTCATGATTTGGTTCACGGTTATATTGTAAAGTAACATTGTGAATAATGCAGTGCGTTTAATACGCTTCTGTCTCGTGACTGTGTTTAATACTCAGTTGCGGAAATGGTGGTAGAATTGGGAAGTTCAGCTTAAACAGTCTCGGTTTCAGTGAGTCTCAGTGTGATATTTTTCACGTATTAAAATGATTTTGTAATTCTCTGTGCATAAATGTTGTTTATTACTTTGTATTATTATGTAACTGCATATAAATAAGCCTAATCATCATTTTAAATTATTATGAAAAATATTATTGTTATACATTTCTTATTTGTCTTTTGTTCATTTATTTAGTTAATTTAATTGTAAACGGCTTTTACTGTTTTACTACTTACATATTACATTTGTAAGCATTTACAAATATTGTGATTGAAAATATTTTGAATAAAAATATTTGTGATTTGAATATAAAAATATTTATTTAGATATATATTTATATATATGTAATTATAATATTTAAACATTTTTTTACTGTTATACTACTCTTATATAAAACATTTGCAAGTATTTATAAATATTGTGATTTGGACATAAATATATTTATTTTGAATAAATTATTTATTGAATTTAAAAATATTTATTTAGATATATTTATATTTATGTATTTATTTATAATATTTAAACAGTTTTTACTCTTTTGCTACTTAAAACATTTGCAAGTATTTATAAATATTGTGATTTGAACATAAAAATATTTATTTTTAATAAAAATATGTGATTGAATGTGAAATTATTAATTTAGATACATATTCATATGTATGTATTTATAATATTTAAACAGTGTCTATATAGTAATATATAAATATTTAAATAATATTTATAATAAAAACATTTGTGATTGGGGGAAAAAAATATAATATATATATATATATTTAAATATATATATATATTTAGATGTTTTTATGTATTTATTTATAATAATTTACTACTTGCATAAAACATTTGCAAGTATTTTATTAATTGTGGTTTGAATGTAAAATATGCATTTTAAATAAAAATATTTGTGATTGAATATATCTATCTATTAATGTTTATTTATTTATTTTATATGTCATCCAGGAACAAAACTTTGGAACAGGAAGATACGGAGCTACAAACAATGCTGTAGCATTTATTCAATACATATGTAAATAATCCAAGCTATCTGAACCATATGCTGAATCATCTCTGATTAGTCCAATCAGTTTGATTTTGTATTATTTTCAAGTACAAAAACTTCTACAGAATTGTAGAGTAAGGCTTCTTTGACGCAATTTTGCAAAACTGAGTTAGGGAAATGAAGTTCTTATTAAAAGATAGAGATGATGGGTGGTGGAGAAAGATAAAGTCCCTACGGAAAGACACAGAGCGACAGATTAGCTTCGAAGAGAGAACAGAAGAACCGGTTCAACCCATGAGGTTGAATATGTAAATATGATTGCAAAGAGCCAGCAGGCTTTTTCCAGGAAGAGGAAGTGGTGACGCAGAACTCGGTGTGTGTGGGAAGGCGCAAACAGGATGCCTGCTTTTGCTGCTTCCTGATTCGGATATTCTCGATAACTTTCCCATTAAAATAGCCATTATTCTCAGAAAGACTGGAAGTGGATCTTCGCTCGGTGCATTCTATAAGAAGTCTTCGCAGGAGCTCGACTATAATGAGCCATGCTCTAGTATGTTTTTATCAGATATTCGCTTCACCTTTTGAACTTCTGAAAGATGTGGAATTGCTTCACTGTAGAATGGAGCCATAATGTCCTTAAAACCCACTCTTGGTTTCGACTGTTAGATCAGAAATGTTAGAGCAACACTCGTGCTTGTATCCTTGATTCTGCCGTGGGCTTCTGCATTCCACATCCCCTACTTAATTAAAGGCGTATGTGAAGTGCTCATCCTTGGACCTAAGTTTTCTCACTCTTGCTCTTTTCTCTCCGTATTTTGCTTTCACCCGTCGCGTTCATCTCCTCGCATTCGCATTCACACTCTCCCTCGCTCTTTCATGCTCTCTTGAGCAGAATGTTGATGTGACGTCTGGTTTTGTTGCAGGTGCGCTCAGAGTATTGATGAGGATGAAACTGTACACTTTGAATGGGATATTAAAGGAAAGGCAGCGATGAGATTTTCTGTCATTTACTTGCTCCTTCCTGCTGAATAAACCCTACCAAACTAGCCTAACTGAATTAACTGGTTTAAATCAGCAGAAAAGTACCGAAAAACAATATGGACCAAAAAACTAGCTTAGAACTGTCATTCCAAACCCGTATGACCTTTAAATGACCTCTACGTTCAATAGATTAGAAACGGATGGGGACTGGGGCTGTCGAGTTTCAAAATAACAACGGAAAGTATCAGAAACATTGTACATCTAACTCATTCACTATATTCAAATCTTCATTGCGCACAAAAAGTATTCTTGTAGCTTCATAACATTACGGTTGAACCGCTGATGTCACATCGACATGGATGTCAGTTGCGTTGCTGTCTTTGCAGGGTCGGAATGCTCTCAGATTTCATCAGAAATATTCTTATTTGTGTTCTGAAGATGAACAAAGTTTCATTTTTGGGTGAACTGTCCCTTTACAGCACATCGATTAGAGATGCACTGATTGTAATTTTCTTGGCTGATTCCGATTTGCCATGTTTTTTTTTTTATATATATATATATATATATATATATATATATATATATATATATATACGTGTGTGTGTGTGTGTGTGTGTGTATAGAATTACAATAAAAATGTGTTAAACATTAAAATTCCCCCAATCTGGACTAAGTTACACATATTCTCTATAAATGCATTTGCACTGCAAAATTTCAAATGCATCAGTAATTTTTTTAAGTATTAAACATTTTTAAACATGCAAATAGGAAATTGCAAAAAATGCAACGATACGTTTAAATTAGGGCTATCAGTCAATTCAAATTTTTACTCTAATTAATTACATGATGTTTCAATGAATTAATCGCAAAGTAAATTTGGCTGTGAAAATACCGACAAAAGATTATTTAAAGCTATTTTTGTGTTAAATGAGAAAGTATTAAGTAGATGTTAAAAATGTAGCTTTTGAAAGAAATATTTTATTTGATTCAACATAGAATTTATTACACATAAACATTTAGGTTACAACAGCCTAACGTAAACTATAGAACATAAAAGAAAATCATTTGAGAAACATCTCCGTATTTTTTGTTCATGCATTGAAAGTCATTGGTAACCACAACAGCTTTGTTAAAAACAGTCTTCAAAATAGCTTCTTTTATGTTCCACAAAAGAAAGGTTTGGAATGACATGAGGGTGAGTAAATGATGACAGAATTAATTTTTTTGTGGTGAACTATTCCTTTAGTGTTTTTATTTTTATTATATATTTATTTTTTAAAAATGAAATGATACTCTAAATAAGAAACTAAATCTGCCAGCAGGCGGCGGTAAATGTCTTTGAGTCATTCATTCATTCAGTTCATTCAAATGGCTGATTGATTCAGGAATGAGGTAAATGGCTCTTTATAAATGTACCTTTGAATCATTGATTCACACGATTCGTTCAAAAAGCGGATTCATTCAGAAACTAAACACCACTGTGTTGCTCAGAGACCCGGAACAGTTCTGCTGTGGCTTCAAAGGTAATATGTTCTCTGTAAAATTCAGCGAAAACATAATATTGTGTTTAAAATATAACACAATATCAACTTCTTATGTACTGAACTGTTGTATTAAATCACATTTAAGCTTGTGATAGATCAGGACAAAATCAGTGCTCGTGTCATATTGCTCTTGCTGCCCGTGTGATATCGGTGATATGTGATGTATATAAATATGAGACAAAACGCATAGAGGGGCATTTTGCACCAATATCTTGAATTTTAGTGAGTTGTTGGCCTGCGTCATATTTGTCAACAGTCAAATATATGAAATATAAGATGACGTACAGGTTAGGGGTCGGGCCAATGCGTTAACTGCGTTACAATATTTTAATCACATTATTTTTTCATACTTAAGTTGGCGCGTAAAACTGACAGCCCTAGTTATAATATAAAACCAAACTACCAGTAGGTGGCAGCAAATGACTGTGAGTCCTTTAGTCACTCATTCAACCAATTCATTCAAATGGCAGATTCATTCAGAAATAAGGCAAATGACTTTCTTTTATGAATGATTTCTGAATAATTGACTCACTCGATTTGTTCAAAAGCTTGGATTCATTCAGTAACGAAACAACGCTGTGTTACTCGGAGACAAGCAGCAGTTCTGCTGTGGCTTTAAGTGGAATCTATTTTCATCAGCGAATTTGAGCAAAAACAGTCTGTGTCTAAAATGTAAGTCACTTAATTTTAACTTCTTATTGAATTGTATAAAATCAGTGTCACATTGCAATCGCGTTGATATTTGGGTTAAATATCTCGGTCGTGCAATGCTGCATACCTACATCATATATTTCAATATTTTTTCTACCGCACTATGCATCTCTAACTTTCTATGAATGTTGTTGCGCTCATTTGTTTTGTGTCTCTTACATACTCAGGCTGCGCAAGCCTCATCTGGCACGACGTAAATGCATTATCAGTTGCGGTTAGTGTAATGTCAAAACGGATCATGCCAATAACTGCCTAATTCTGGTCCCTGGCCAGTCAATCGGTGCATCTCTAACATTGTTGCATCACACCTTTTAAATTTTGGTCTTGCCTCCGCATAAAGCTATCAAATGGCTTTAGAAGAAGCTGAGTGTATGAATTTTGGGTGAACTGTCTCTTTAATGAATTCAGACCTGAACGATGCCGTGACCTTAACAGTCACGAACGGTTATGTGTTTATCACTTATTTAACTCCACTGCAGAGTTCAAGGAGGTGAGGGTGAAAGAGATCTAAAAGTAGAGGATATGCAGACAGTTCTGCAGCAGTTTTGCGGTGTGTTGTAGGTTTGTGACAGACAGCCGTACGTGTCAGCACAGGCAGTGCAGTATGGGCACAGTTGTGTAACGTCTCACAGTCAGACTCAGGAATGATGAGCTCACACTGAGGGTTTTTAGGTGACAGAGGGCAAACTGTGTGTGTGTTTTCTTAAAGGGATAGTTCACCCTGAAATAGAAATTGTCATTGTTTACCCTCATGTGAATGACTTTCATTCATCTTTGAACAAAATTGAAGGTGTTTTTAGTATTATCTCTTCAGTGTTCAAGGAAATTCTATGCAAGCAACATTTTCATGCTTCAGAACGTACATGAAGACAATGTGAAAGTAATCCAGAACAGAAGCTCAAACGTGCTCGCTTCGCACACGCGAATAAACCTCACTGGCTCTTGTGGTGAAACGCAAGCTTGTTTGCGCTTCTCTTTACCTTATTTGATGCAATGATCATTGTCCTAAGTTTGGATTACTTTTACGATGCCTTTATGAACTTTGAAACATGAAAATGTTGAATACACAGACTTTAAATAGTTGTGACCATGGACTACAAAACCAGAACAACAGTTCACAAATAATTTACTCACCCCCTTGCCATCCAAGATGTTTATGTCTTTCTGTCTTCAGTCGTGAAGAAATTATGGTTTTTGAGGAAAGCATTTCAGGATTTTTCTCCATATAATGGAGAATAAATGTAGTCTAAATGCAGCTTCAAAGGGCTCTAAACGATCCCAGCCGAGGAAGAAGGGTCTTATCTAGCAAAATGATCGGTCATTTTTTTTTCGTGAATATAAAAATTTGTATACTTTAAGCACAAAAGCTTGTGTAGCACAGGCTCTGGGATGTGCGTTCACTACACTATGTACTATTAAATCACGTCGAAAGGTCACGAGGAAAGTAGGCAGAACTACAGACCCAGTGTTTACAGAGCGAACGGGCAAAGACTAAGAAAATGCAAGTAAGTCAAACACCGTTTACAAACAGAAAGGTACAACGATGTCGGACAATTCTGAAGTTGTAGGAGAAAATAAGATGGAGTTTTTCGCCTTTCTCTACCTTTCTGAGCCGGAGTACACAGACGATGAACTTAGACGTGATTCGTAGTAGTGATGGGAGGTTCGGATCCTTTTACCGACGGGGACCTTTGAGTCTCGTTCAGCAAAATGAACGAATCTTTTTTCGAGTCATTTCATTCATTTTAGTAAAATATAATTAAAATGTTACGTGTTACTTCCTTAACACATCTAGCGCTTACACAAACGTTGATCACACTACAAACAAGATAAAACTATAATGCTATAAGAAACAGAAAAGATTAATTCATTGTTTACTGGGTCTTTAGTCTATGATTAGCTCACCTCACCTCTTATCTGACAAGTTTTTGGGTTTGAGTCGTTCATTCATCACGTGACAGCCCAATAAGCTTAACCAAGGCAGTGTAAGCCGGAAAAATAATTGATTAGTTCGTCACTCGAGTCTTCAGGTTCGGGTTGCATTGGTCAAAATTATCGATTTTTCTTTTATGCCAAAAATTATTAGGATATTGAGTAAAGATCATGTTCCATGAAGATATTTTGTAAATTTCCTAATGCAAATATATCACAACTTAATTTTTGATTAGTAATATGCATGGCTAAGAACTTCATTTGGACAACTTTAAAGGCAGTTTTCTCAATATTTACCTAAGTTTATTTAATTTAATTTTTTTTGCACCCTCAGATTCCAGATTTTCAGATAGTTGTATCTCGGCAAAATATTGTCCTACAATTTAAAAAAATTGACCCTTATGACTAGTTTTGTGGTCCAGGGTCCCAAGTTATAAGAGAATACTAAAAGTAATTTTTTTTAAATAAATGAAGAGTTTCATTGCAAAAGCCTATAAAAGCCATCTTGGTCAAAAATAAGATAACGATACTGAGTGAATGGTCTCCACAAACAGTATATGTTCATTAAGTACTTTCACTTCAAATGCACAAAATCCCAGCCTCAACCCATTCAGAAGTACCACTGCTTACATAGAAACCTATACAAAGTTGCCAGAAAGAAATGCAAATTTTAAAGAAAAACGTCATGTGTACTTGGAAGCTTTTGCATCTGAACTCTTCAAGTAATTTTTTTGAAGGAGACATATTATGCACCTTTATTACATATACAATATGTAATATAAGTCTCAAGTCTCCCCAGAATGTGTCTGTGAAGTTTCAGCTCAAAATACCCCACAGATAATTTATTATATCATTTTAAAAATGCCTATTTTGAATGGAAGCAGAAACGCGCTGTTTTCATGCATGTCTCTTTAAATGCAAATGAGCTGCTGCTCCCCGCCCCCTTTTCTAGAATTGAGCTGTGCCTTTACAGCTCAGATACTCTGCCAAAAAACATCTGTTTGGTTTCGATTATCATGTCTGTCGCACTGAAATCTTGCGTTTTAAACTATATTAGTTTAAGCTTCTGATAAAAACTAAATGGCGGCGCCCTGGGTGGAAATGTGCAGATTAAGGGGTGGTAATATTAGCTGGTAATGTTTTCTCACATGTGTGCAGAAAAAGGCTGACCAAAACAAAATTTCTGGGTTGGTACATGCACTGGGGATCTGATTGTAGCACTTAAACATGGAAAAAGTCAGATTTTCACCATTAAAAGAAAATGAAGAATAGTGTTACAACTTGAGTATGTGGGTAAATGACCCAATGAGTATGTGAGTAAATGACCCAATTTTCATTTTTGGGTGAACTTTCCCTTTAAGTGAGAGGAAAAGGCTGTTTGCATGTATGTGTTCAGCGAGGGAAGGGGAAAAGACTGCAAGCCGATGGTCTGTGCTCTGAGATTTCCGCTGAACTCTGGGAGGGGTCAGGCGCGGGGCAAGGTCAGGGCTCTAAACAAACACACTCGCGCACATGCACGCATACAGCACAGGGTCTATGACCAGAGTGACAGAGACTGATAACAGCAGCAGAAGCCGGAGAGAATGAAAGGAATGGAGACTGAAAGACAGCCATGTGTGCTTTTATGTTAGCGACTGAGGCAACACTTGAAAATGTACATTCCGTGCCTTCGATTGGATGCATAAAATATTTAACCAAATGCAAACAGGTATGACTTGACATTTCCGAGTCATTTTTAGTGATTACTTAACCAGGTGACCTTAAGGTCATTTCTGGTGAATGCATGAAGAAATTTCCGCTAAAGTTCACACTGATGCTCTAGAAGAATAACACTGTAATTAGGGGTGGGAATCTTTCGGTACATTACGATTCGATTCATATAGATTCATGAATTTTAATACATTTTTTTGTGCACACTTGACATCAACCGCACAAGTGTTTTGATATAGAAACACAGCAGTCTATAGTATGGGTAGTCCTGATTTAGGAAACCAGTGTTTCCTATTAACGTCCTAATAAATGAAAAATATTTTAACAAAAGATTAATAATTAAAATAATATTTTTCCAAAACCTTGCCCTTGCTGAAAATGGGGCAGGATGTATTTGTTTTTCCTCCTCCAGTGCTATTGCTGCTTTGTTCCGACAACATCATGCTATCATTATTATTATATTAACTAGAAAATCGATTGCTGAAATGTGTGAATTGATGCAAATCACTAGAAGACTGAATCATGATTTAAACCTGAGTACATTTTTTTTTCCCCCACCCCTAACTATAATGTCATGCTGTAAGGCTTTTGTGTTTTGTAAATGCATCACAAATAAAATACATTCAAAATGCTAAAATCTACGCTCCAAAAGTTGAACTAAACCACACCAAACCAAAGTTGAACTTGAAAAACTGTCATTGTTTTTGCAATTAGTGCCTTTCTAGCCCTAGTGAAAAATAAATATACTAAAATGTATTTAAAATACATTTATGTCATGCTAAGTATACTGCAAATACATTTACATATTTATGTGCTTAATAAAAATACCCTGCAATTGTATTTTAGTAACAATTTACAACTAATTTTGTACTTAATTGTGCAGAAGTAGTGCTGAAGTCTAACTAAAGATATACTTAAGAATATTTGATTGTGCTAAAGTGGAGCTATTGCAAGTATACTTTAGGTACGTTTTAATTATTTTGGATTAAAGACCGATATTATTTAAAGATCATACAGTCCTCATCAATAGTGATATTAAAACACATTTTAGGCTTAATATTAAGAAATGTGCATTGTGCACAAGTAGTGCTCCAAATAAAGTTTAATTACATTTTTTTTTAAATTATTTTTATATCAGTAAGTCTCAAGCAAATTAAGTCATTGTTTTTGCAATTAGTGCCATTCTAGCCCTAGTAAAAATAAATATGCTAAAATGTATTTAAAGTACATTTATTTTTATGCTAAGTATACTAAAAATACATTTGCATATTATGTACTTAATAAAAATACCCTGCAATTGTTTTTGCAATTCTGCTGAATTGGAATAACTAATTTTGTACTTAATGCACTTATTAAAGCATATTTTAGGCTTAATATTAAGAAATGTGCATTGTGCACAAGTAGTACTCCAAATAAAGTTCCATTACATCTTTCTTTTTTTTTTTTTTTTTATGCAAGTAAGTCTCAAGCGATATGTAAGTAAATGTTAATAGATTTGAACTATACTTAGTATAAAATAAATGCATTTTAAATCTGTTACTTTTTTACTAGCGAGTGCCGATTAATTTCTGATTCACAAGCTTCTGATGACATGATTCTGATTCAATTTGATTCGATTCCAACTTATTCTTTTGAAATATTCAGTAAAAAAAAAAAATTGCTTATAAGAGTCCCTCATTCCAGGATTTGAACTACACTGTTTTTTGTTTGTTTGTTCGTTTGTTTTTAAATTCAGTGAAAGAACCGACTCAAACGAGTCATTTGTTTCAGGAATCAGCATTTATGATATTAGAGTCAGTATTGTGACTATTCAAAAAAAGCTATTTAAAAACAATGTTTTTACCCAGACCTACCAATGGCACAAAAATCATACTTCACCTTTCAAGTAAATGCCACTTGGTTTGATATTTTCTGTCTAATGCAATGACATTCATACTATTTAAGTCTGGCTTAAGTGTGATTAATATTATGGGTCATTCATTGTCTTTGCATACATAACTTAGTAGGACAGGCGTATCGGAAAGGGCAGTTCCAAGTTCTAAAATAAAAAAAACAGGTCATGATCGCAGAAAGGCAGAGAAGTGAGAAGTATCATTAAAGAGGAGGAAGTGTTGTCGTTGGTAAAGTGGGTGGAGCAATGACGGTAAAAGTAGGAAGAAATGGTGTGATTGTGTGTCATAAAGAGACGTGTGGAGGACGGACGTTATGTTTCTGACATGCATTTAGAAGGGAGTGTTTTGTGACCACTTTGTCTTTAATTCTGCATTGGAGTAATTCAGATTCATTAGTCTGCTTTTTAATTAGATCATTTATACATTTCATTTATATGTCGTGCAGTGCACAGCTTCACGGATTGAGATAATTGACCCAGTCCCTGCTATAGAAACACACACACACAAAAACACACTGAGGGTTGATCCATTTCCCCTGGGGCCCCGTTTCACTCCATCATAATCAGTGTCTCTTCTCAGACACACTGTCACACAAACACACAAACACACACACGCAGCACCGCTGCTGAGGCCTGGAACATTCCGCGCATTCAGCTGTATGTGGGAACACTTAAAAATAAGCCGTAGACACGTAGACACACTTGCAGTTTTTTACTAAAAACCATTTGAAAAGAGATGAAGCCTTCAAGTGCATTGTGTAGAAGTGCCAAAGTCAGCTCATTATTTGTTTGTATCGCACTAGAAGTGCTTGTTTCTTTTTAAGATCGTAATATACCTTTCGGTTGTGTGTTTTCTGCCCCTAATCTAAACTTTCATGTGTTTTTCAGGTGCTGATATGTTTTAAACATGAGTGGAGTGGGTGAGAACTCACTTGAGCCGCTGTGCTCGGACCGAAAGCGTAAACTCTCCACGTGTGACACGCCAGGACAAGGGTGAGACATTTTACCTAGCAGTATTACAAGTCTTTAAGTGCATTTCCTCCCTAAAATTCCATTTGTGTGTTTTTGTATCTACAGATGTGATAAACGCAGGAGGGAGCAGGAGAGCAAGTATATCGAGGAGCTGGCCGAACTGATTTCGGCCAACCTTAGTGACATCGACAGCTTCAATGTCAAACCAGACAAGTGTGCCATCCTTAAAGAGACAGTGCGCCAGATACGACAGATCAAAGAGCAAGGTACACATCTGCTCGAACGGCTCTTTTACATATCAGTCTGTGAAAATATTTACTAAACCCACAGTGCGGGGAAGTGGATGAATTCCTCGGTTTTGTAAAAACGCTGCCACCTGGTGGCAGGTGGAATCTGGTGTTACTGCACTCTGGCCTCCTGCTGGAGTGAATATTTGTTGTTGTGTTACACCTTTACTAGTTTTACCTAATACAGTTTTTGTCATAAAGAAAAATCACATTTGTAAAATCTGAGGTGTAGTTCTGTGTTCGTCGTTCTCATAACTATATATCGCATTCAGAACTGTAGTCTGCACGAGTTTGTTGCGTGTGACAGGCCTGTACATGCCTTTTTTTTTCATTTGGACTCTAACCCGGAGTTCACACAGTGAAACGATGAATAGGTGTTTGTGTTCATTCTTCCTTATTTGACATTCCATTGGTTAATAGTGTCTCACGGGAATGAAACCTACAAACTACACATCAAAATAAACAGAACAATTTTTCTACTGTTCCCCTGCTATTATATTCTATAATGTATGTTCTTTCGCCTAGTGGTGAGACAAATAGAGTGGAGATCAAAATTAGAGAGCAACCTATATTTTCCTAAATTTTAAGGATTAAGCATATTTCATACAGCGGGTAAAATAAGTATTGAACAAATGTTTTCAAAGGTGCTGTTGACTTTTCAACAGATGTCAGCAGAGACCCAAGTAATCCATACATACAAAGAAAACAAAACAAATAGGTTTATAAATTAAAGGAGAAGTCCACTTCCATAACAAAGATTTACAGATAATGTACTCACCCCCTTGTCGTCCAAGATGTTCATGTCTTTCTTTCTTCAGTTGTAAAGAAATAGTTTTTTTTGAGGAAAACATTTTAGCATTTTTCTCCATGTAGTGGATTTCTATGTTGCCCTGAGTTTGAACTTCCAGAATGCAGTTTCAGTGTGGCTTCAAAAGATCCCAAATGCGGTTGTAAACAGTCCAAGCCCAACGCTCGTCTTGTCTTGCTCTCCCTGAACTCTGTGTATTCTGGTTCAAGGGTATGTCAAAAAACTCCAATTGTATTTTCATCCTCAACTTTGAAAAATGATTTCAAAATCATCCTACATTGCTGCAGAAGCACCGACCCAGTCTTTGCAAAGTGAACATGCAAAAAAGATCAAACACCCTAAATAAAAAAGGTAAAACAGCGATAAAGGGCGATTTTAAAGTTGAGGGAGAACATGAGATGGAAGTTTTTCGACATACCCTAACTGTCACGAACCGGAGAAAAACAGAGTTCAGGAAGAGTGAGACAAGACAAGCGTTTGAGATTAAAAAGTATATAAATTGTATTATTTTTTTATGAAAATAACCGATCGTTTCGCTAGATAAGACCCTTCTTCCTCGGCTGGGATTGTTTGAAGCCGCATTTAAGCTGCATTTTGGAAGTTCAAAGTCGAAACACCGTATCAGTCCACTATATGGAGAAAAATGCTGAAATGTTTTCTTCAAAAAACATAATTTCTTTACGACTGAAGAAAGAAAGACATGAGCATCTTGAATGACAAGGGGGTAAGTACATTATCTGTAAATTTTTGTTCTGTAAGTGGACATCTTTCATCATATGACAAACACTATTTTACTGGGAGCATTCCTCCATTTTCACTGAGATTGCAAGATGGCAGGCCGCACTAAGGTGACCAGAAGCCAAAGGGACGACCCTTTCAGCCACTGCAAGAGAAGTTGGTCATTCCAAATCTGTGATTTCTTGAATATCGCAGGTTTACAATGACATCAAAATGACATTAAGTCCCCCAAAAAGGCTGGTCATCTACTTGAGACAAATCAATGGGAAATCGGTTCAGCACTGCAGCTGGAATTGCTTGCCAGTTCAGTGCTGAACAGGGTATGGATCTCTCTCTGCCAAAAAGAAAGAATCAGCAGAAAGAATCGAAAGGCTAAGCTCACCTTTGCGGAGGAGCATTGCTGAGTCCAGAGTTCACTTTAGTGATAGTTTGGGGGATGTTTTCTGCAGCAGGAGTTGAGCCTCTTATACAGATACATGTCAGAGCGAATGCAAATGTTTATCAGAACCTCCTTCAGCAACATGCAGTTCCTTCCCTGCAAGCATCTCCCAATTTTCATGTAAGACAACGCCCTTGTCTCACTGCAAAATGGGTAAAGCGGTTCCTTTTAAAGGAGAAGTCCATTTCCAGAACAAAGATTTACAGATAATGTACTTACCCCTTTGTCATCCAAGATGTTCATGTCTTTCTTTCTTCAGTAAAGGAATTATGGTTTTTGAGGAAAACATTTCAGGATTTTTCTCCATATAATGGACTGATATGGTCCCCAAACGATGCTTCAAACGATCCCAAATGCGGTTGCCGAGAAAGAAGGGTCTTATCTAGCGAAACGATCGGTTATTTTCATCAAAATAATACAATGTATATACTTTTTAATGTCAAACGCTCGTCTTGTCTGACTCTGCCTGGACTGTTTTTTCCGGTTCATGACAGTTAGGGTATGTCAAAAAACTCCCATCTCAGGTCCCCCCCTTAACTTTAAAATCGTTCTATATCGCTGTTTTACCTTTTTCATTAAGGGTGTTTGATCTTCTCTGCATGTTCATTTTGCAACGACTGGGTCGGTACTTCTGCAGTGATGTAGGATGATTTTGAAATAATTTTTGAAGTTGAGGGAGAAAATACAATTGGAGTTTTTCAACATACCCTAACTGTCTTGAACCAGAATACACAGAATTCAGGGAGAGTGAGACAAGATGAGCGTTTGAGATTAAAAAGTATTTAAATTGTATTTTTTAAATGAAAATAACCAATCGTTTCACTAGATAAGACCCTTCTTCCTTACAACCGCATTTGGGATCGTTTGAAGCCGCATTTAAACTGCATTTTGAAAGTTCAAAATCGGGGCACTATATCAGTCCATTATATGGAGAAAAATCCTTAAATGTTTTGCTCAAAAAATATAATTTCTTTACGACTGAAGAAAGAAAGACATGAACATCTTGGATGACGAGGAGGTGAGTACATTATCTGTACATTTTTGTTCTGCAAATGGACTTACTAATTTCCCTACTAATTTCTGATCGCCCTGCAAAATTTTAGTTGTAATCTTCTTTTGTGCTTCAGTGGTTACTATTCTCTATTTTTGATCACTTTCATCAAAATAAAGGTTTTTGTTGAAATGCCTTGGATATTTTGTCAACCATGTTAGTAGAGCAGTGGTATAACTACAGCTTATATTCCTTCAAATTTTAAGCGACGCAGAGTAACAAATCAAGTATTTATAGATCGTTCTATACTTTTGATCTCCACTGTATTCATTAACACTACTTTGTCTAATATATGGTCTCTATTCACACGGCTCACAGGTAAAAGCTCATGTGGCGATGATGATGTCCAGAAGGCGGACGTGTCCTCTACTGGTCAAGGGGTCATCGACAAGGACCATCTGGGCCCTCTGTTGTTGCAGGTAAGAATAGAGACCTAAAGGTCATCGGTCACCAGAAGCTCATTTCTCATGCTACTTACCAATTATGGTTTAAAATGTTTTCTAATAATCTTCGTTAATCTCTCTTTTTTTCTCTGTCAGGCTCTGGATGGGTTTTTGTTTGTTGTGAGTCGTGAAGGCAGCATTGTGTTCGTGTCAGATAATGTGACTCAGTACCTGCAGTATAAACAGGAGGAGCTGATCAACACCAGCATCTACAACATACTGCACGAGGAAGACAGAGAAGAACTGCATAAAAACCTGCCCAAAAACAACGGTATATATGTCAATGTATATCTTTCAAGTGAAAGTTGCTCGTCAATAAGTGTCACGTGAGCATCATGCATCACATTTTTGTTTGTATGTTAAGGTCCCAACAGTGTGTCATGGGGTGGTGATGCCTCCCGTCAGAAGTCTCACACATTTAACTGTCGTATGCTGGTGAAGTTTGGCCATGGCGGTCCTGGAGGTGAAGAAGGCGCTGGTGGGCCTCGCTACGAGACCATGCAGTGTTTCGCTCTCACGCAGCCTAAAGCGATGATGGAGGAAGGGGAAGGTCTGTAGTAGATTTATGTAGTAAAGTTATCACTTCAATACTTTTATACAGATCGAAATCTGTATACTGTCTTATAGTGTCGCTTGTGAAGTCTTAAGAGTGTTTTTCGTCTTTCTGTCCATCAGATCTGCAGTCTTGTATGATTTGTGTAGCACGGAGAGTGACGGCAGTGGAGAGGACAGAGCGATTCAGCACTAGACACGAACTATCAGGTAAAATTGATTACAGTGCCAGTGCTCAATGTTAATCTCGTCAACAAAACTACTAATAAAAAATTATTTGATTTTGTCTACAATACAAAGACAAGGCAAATGAATTAAATGGATAAAATTCTAAATATTGTGGAGATGTGGTATTTCCAGTATAAAGTTTAAGATTTTTAATGTTTCTTTAAAGTATTTTCTAATGCTCATCAAGGCTGCGTTTACTTAATACAGAATAAACAGTAATATTGTGAAATATTATTACAGTTTAAAATAATGTTTTCTGTTTTAATATATCTTAAAATATAATTTATTCATATGATGCAAAGCTGAATTTTCAGCATCATTTTACAGGATTCAATGTCACGTGATCCTTCAAAAATTATTCTGATATGCTGATTTATTATCAGTTTTGGAAACAGTTGTGCTGCTTAATTTTTTTTTTTGGAATCTGTGATACTTTTTTCAGGAATTTTTTGATGCATAAAAAGTTAAAAAGAACAGCATCTATTCAAAATAGAAATATTTAATTACAGTCTTTGCTATCACTTTTTATCAATTTAACACATCCTTGCTGAAGTATTAATTTCTTTCAAAAAAAAGAAAGAATAAAAATTTACTGTCCACAAACTTTTAAATGGTAGTTTATATTGTTAGCAAAAAATTATATTTTAAATAAATGCTGTTCTTTTTAACTTACTTATTTATTAAAGAATTCTGAAAAAAGTATCACAGGTTCCATCAAAATATTAAGCTTTCAACATTGATAATAAATCAGCATATCAGAATGATTTCTGAAGGATCATGTGACACTGAAGACTGGAGTAATGATGCTGAAAATTCAGCTTTGCATCATAGGAATAAATAATATTTTAAAGTATATTAAAATAGAAAACCACTATTTTAAATCGCAATAATATTTCACAATAGTACTGTTTTTTTCTGTTTTTTTGATCAAATAAATGCAGCCTTGATGAGCATAAGAAACATCTATGAAATTCATTATATATTGTGGAAATTAATCAAAAGAGCATATTGCTATTTTATTCACAGTAAATACTGAAAAAGTTTGAAGCACGGCTTCAACAGCAGACAAAAAGTATGAAAACAATGAAGTGAAACTGAATAAAAAAACAATCACATAGTCAGGTGTAGTACCACAACTGAGCATGTTCGTTTGACCACAGGTAAACTGATCGAGATCGAGCAGCAGAGCCTGTTGCACACCACCATGCGTCCTGGCTGGGAAGATTTAGTGCGCAGGTGCATGCAGATGTTCCTTCATCGCAGCGAGGGTCAGCCCTGGTCCTACAAGAGACACTATCATGACGGTATGTGGTTGTGCACCTGCAAGGCTTGAATCTTTTCTTCATTTAAATGCATAAATGAGGTAAATAGCTCCATCTACTTTGAGCAATGATGTTGAAAGACAAAACTGAAGTGTGAATTCTGTAACTAGTTATGACAGAAATAAAACATGCTGTTTAAGTGCTGCTTTTGCATGCAGTGTGAAATGGGTTTGACAGATTGAGTACATGTTTTATTAATGTTGTTTGTATTCTTCTTCTTTTCAGCATATGTTCATGGTAGAGCAGAGACTCCACCCTATCGGTTCTCTTTGTCAGACGGCACTCCAGTAACGGCGCAAACGCGCAGCGAGCTCTGCCGAAACCCTGTCACCAATGACCCGCTCACTTTTCTCTCTACTCATCTTCTGCAGAGGTTTGTTCCCCTCTAGGTCAACAGTTATACATTGATTTCACATGAAAATATATCTGTTCTCCTCACCTTATATGTCAATCTCTTTCAGGGAGCAAAACGGGTACAGACCCAATCAAGGTGGTGTAATGCGATCAGTTATGGGCAATGCCAATCCGAATGCCCAGATGGGCATGGGCAATGCCAGAGGCTACGGCATGAACGAGCAAGGTCACATGGGTCCCAGAGGGGGCGCTATGTACGGCCCAGGCAACAGGATGAATCAGATGAACCAGATGCATCAGATGAATCAAATGAACCAGATGAATTCAATGAATCAAATGAATATAAATCAGATGAATTGCATGAATCAGATGAACTCCATGAATCAGATGAACTCCATGAATCAGATGAACTCCATGAATCAGATGGGCCATCCTAGCATGAATCAGCACCAGCAGGGGCAATTTCACGGCGGTGGCTACGGAATGGGCATGACAAGTCCCTCTCAAGGTAGTCCCGGTATGAACCCTGCTCAACAGAATCTAATGGGCTCGCCACGGATAAGAGGGAGTCCTAAAATGGGCGCAAGTCCATTTTCACCTGGAGGTAAGTGTCGTTCCTGAAGTTCTACACATCATAAGCACCTTCTGTATTCTTTTATTAAATATGGTTTTAGATTCTAGTGGTCTAATGGAATATAATTGATTTTAAAGGCATGCACTCTCCCATGGGTCCTGTGGGTATGGGCGGCAGTGGTGGATCTTCTGGTCCATCAGTTGGGAACACCTTCTCCAACAGTTCTTTGAATGCCCTCCAGGCCATCAGCGAAGGTGTTGGCTCTTCTCTACCTTCAGCGCTCAATTCACCTGCCCACAAATCCGACAGCTCTCCCAGCATCAACTCGACCCAGTCCAATCAGCAAGGCCAGACCGGAAATAGCAAACCCGGTGCTGGTGATTCCAAGAGCCCGTCGAGTGCTCACAGCACAGGGTTAGATCAGCAACAGGCCTCTTCATCGGAGACCACGGATAAACCGGACAGTCAGTCCAGCAAGGATGGTTCCGCTGGGACGGAAGTCACCCGGAGAGTCCCTGATGGAAAAGGCCACAAGAAGTTACTTCAGTTGCTCACGTCGCCAACTGAAGAAATTGGGATTGGGACCGGAGGACCCGTCCCAGGTCGTGCCTCCACTCCGATGGGTCCCGACTCGAAGGAGGCGGTTAGTGGCATGATGAGTCCGTCATCGACGGGAGTGTCCTCCTCATCTGGTTCGTCATCGGGGAATAACGTCAATCAGCAAGGCTCGGGAGGAGTGTCGTCCACGGCTTGTCCCAGTGGCCATCACGGCACTCACACCTTACAGGAGAAACACAAGATACTCCACAAGCTTCTTCAAAATGGAAACACACCCGACGACGTGGCTCGCATCACAGCCGAGGCTACTGGGAAGGCCTCTCTTGGTCCGGAGCTCCCAGGCGCTGAGGGGAGGAATCTAGATCTCAAGCAGGAGCAACTCAGTCCGAAAGAAGGAAAAAAGCCACAAGCCCTTCTTCACTACCTCCTCAATAAGGATGACTCCAAAGAGCCCAATGCAGATGTCAACCCAAAGCTGGAGGAGCTGGAAGGGAGGGGGAGCACTGGAGGGCAGGGATCAGGGGTCACAACCTCCAATTCTAACACCCAGGAGGGCAAAGTCAAGATCGAACCACCTGATGAGGTATTTACGGTTAATTCATACTTAAGTACTTCTTGTGTTGGGTTCATTCTTCTATACTTGTCCTGTATTTTGGGATTAATTTAATAATAAATATGCCAGTCAATATTTAACAAAATAAAACATGAAAAGAAAAAGGATTTTTCTCCATATAGTGGACTTCAGTGGGACCCAACGGGTTGAAGGTCCGATTTGCAGTTCCAGTGCAACTTCCTATGTAGCGAAAAAAATGTATATTTTACACACATTTTTCTTTAGAAAATGGCAGATCGTTTTGCTAGATAAGACCCTTATTCCTCGGCTGGGGTCATGTAGAGCCTTTTGAAGCTGCATTGGAATCACAATTCGGACCTTCAACCCGTTGATCCCCATTACAGTCCACTTTATGAAGAAAAAGCCTGGAATGTTCATTTCTTTGTGATTGAAGAAACAAAGACAGGAACATCTTGGATGACATGGGGGTGAATAAATTATTAGGAATTTTTTTATTCTGGAAGTAAACTAATCCTTTAAATTGACCAAAAGTGACCATAAAGATTTCTATTACGAATAAACTTAGCACGGTTTCCCACATATTGTATTATATTTCACATATAATACTAAGCAGCACAACTGTTTTCAACCCTGATGATACCAGATCAAAACCAAATCTGCATATTAAAATGGTTTCTAAAGGATCATATGACTTGAGTAATGATACAAAAAATTCAGCATTGAATTAATCAAAAGAATTAATTACATTTTAAAGCATGTCAAAATAGAAAAATGGTCATTTTAAATTGTAATAAAATTTCTGTTAAATTATAATGTTCATACTGTATTTTGGCCAAATAAATAAATAGTACATTGCAGATATCTTTCAATGTAATATAGGGCTGCCCTCGACCAAAGATTTTTCTGGTCGACTAGTAAGCATTTATTTTAAGCATTAGTCGACTATTAGTCACCTGTTATAAAACATATAAATCATAATAATGAGCCTTTAATTGCCTACATAGCCTAATAAGCGCTCAAACGCAAAAACGCAAAAAAGGTTGCCACAGCGCATCGGCAGATATAATGATTATGAATGTGTCAGGGAAAAACAGCAACAGCCTAATATTTAAAAAAAAGTATTGATAAACTAGTGGTTTTTTTGTTTTCGGCTTAAGAGATGAAGTCGGCAACACTGGCTCGTCATCTCCACAGTAGTGATGCGCCTGTGTGCATGTCACATACGGATTACATGATCTGAAAATATTTGTTTTCTATTTGAATTGGTTAATTTAAAAGTAAACATTTCACTCTCTGTAGATATATTTTTTCATGTTTGTAAAGCAAGCATACACAGAGTTTAGTAGTTTCGCACTTGAGTTCACAGAGACCGAGACGGCAGAAAGCGCATCCTGTTTGCTTTGATTATTTTACAAAAGCGCAACATTTCGTTGTTATTCTGAGTGCACACAAATAAATGTAGAGTCTTTAACAGATTCGAAAGATGTATTACTCTTATCTGTATGACCAAAAATGACGGAGTATTTTAAGTGCAAGTGACTGCACCGACGCCACCATCTGTCAAGCAGTGAACGCGCTACTGTTTAGCGTACACGTTCCGCACAGACACTTTAATAGCGCACATTTTTCTAGGTTAACATTAGTTTGAGCTGACATGTAAAGTTGCTACTACTTATATGATAGGTGAGCATTTGGATGTCCTGCCCTAATATAAATATATAATAATTACATTTAAAAAAAATATTGTTTGTTTTTCCAGCTGGATAACTTGGAGAGTATTCTCGGAGGGCTGAGGAATTCTGGTTCTGGAATGTTTGCTGATTCTGGAACTGGAGGGACGGAAGGGGGCAATAAGCAGGGCAATGGACCTAACAGCACCGCACATGGTGAGTCACAACACCTTGAGTGCTCAAAGTCCAAAAAAATTGAATGTGACTAGATGACAACATGTAAAGATTAATAGAAAATGTACTGGACTTATATTTTATATCTAAGGTTAATGCATTTTGTTGTTGTGTGTTCCAGACCGGGAGGGTGTTGGTATGGGCTCTGGTCAACGTGTGCCCTTCCAGAGGGCTGTGTCTGTTGATGGTAAACCCCTGAGCGGGCCGGGCATGACTGGAAGAAGAAGCGCCCCTTCTTCCTTGGTCAAACAAGAGCATCCTGACAACCAGATGGGCATGGGTGCGTCTCTTATATTTTCAACTTTGAACATAATTTTATATATGTAACTGTTTAACTGTACATACATTCATTCTTTAGCTGAATTTTAACATTCCCAATATGCTTTTCTCAGGAGGGCCAAACAGGCCAATGGGAATGCCCAATCGGCCCCCAATGGCAGGTGCTGGAGATTGGGGAATGTCTGGCTCTGGCAGCCCTGTCGGACACCCTGGTATGGGCCGTGCAGGCATGGACCACAATCCTAAGAGCATGATGGGAGGGCCCATGGTTAACCGATCAAACAGCGTTCCTGCAACCAGATCCATGTTGCAGCAGCAGTTGATGGAAATAGGTAAGTTGTGTTAATTCAGAATAACTCAAAACTAGCAGTGTGGTCCTTACAACATGTAGCACATGAAATTAAATCTTTCTAACTACTTTGTGTTGTTTTTGCAGGGCCTTATGATGTAGGAATAGGTATGAATTCGTTCAGTGGGCAGGCACCTCCACCACAGTCCCCTTCATGGCCAGACAGTGGGATGGGAATGGAGGGACCACAGAATGCAAACAGGTAACGTAAATGACCAAAAAAAAGTATTAGATAGTATAAGATATATTCTTTTAAAACAAGTGTTTGCATTTTAAGATTAAAAGAGACCTATTATGCCACTATTTACAATATGTAATATCAATCTCAGGTGTCCCCAGAATGTGTCTGTGAAGTTTTAGCTCAAAATACCCCACAGATCTTTTATATCATTTTGAAAATGCAAATTTTAAAGGGGTTTGTTTTCATGCATGTCTCTTTACATGCAAATGAGCTGCTGCTCCTGCCCCCTTTTCAAGAATAGAGCTGTGCTTTTCCAGCTCATACCTCAGGTACTCTCAAAAAATATCTGTTTGGTTTTGATTATCATGTCTATCATGCTAAAATCATGTGTTTTAAAAGACATGTTAGTTTAAACTTCTGATTTAGCATTTTTTAAACGCACACATCCGAAGCACACACACAGAAAGTGGCTGTCACATGGCATGTGAGTACTAAACTAACTTCTAATTCATGTCTTATTGCGCTTAAACAGTCAAATACACACAAGTTTATGTTAAAAATACGCACAAAAACAGTAGGTTATGTCTGTGAAGGCAAACAGCTGGGAAAGAAATCACGTTTCTATTAGATCTGTGTGGCAGCAGCGTAATATACAGTAAATAAATCAATAAATCCACTGTTCTCTTGTGGGTGGAAATGTACAGATTAAGGGGCGGTAATATTATAATAAGATCTCCTTTCTGCGTCACAGGGAGAGTGAAATCTGAGCAGCATTTTTCACATGCTTGCAGAGAAAGGCTTAGGGTAGGGGTCGACAGATTTTCGGTTTGGCCGATTATCGGCACCGATATTAAGCATTCTTATGGTTATCGGTCATTTTCAAAACCGTTTTGCTGATAAAATAATTTAAAAGCATTAAAAGAATTTTTTGTCAGAGCCCTTCTTCTTAATTTTTGACTTTCATTTTAATCTTTACACCAGACATGTACAATTTTTGGTTATCGGTATCGGCCAAAACTGATTTGCCAATAAAATCATTTAAAAACATCTAAAGAAAGTTGTTTTTTTTTTTTTTTTTTTTTGTCAGAGCCCTTGTTCTTAATTTTGGCATTCATTTTAATTTTTACACCAGATATATATCGGTTCTAAATATCGGTTATCGGTCTGCTTGATCTGTAATAATCGGTATCGGCATTGGCCCTGAAAAAAAGCATATCGGTCGACCCCTTGTTACTGGGATGTCCTTTCTCACACTTTCTGGATTGGTAGATACACTGGGGAGCTGATTTGATCATTTAAACATGGAAAAAGTCAGATTTTCATGATATGTTTCCTTTAAGACTACATGATTTTTACACACAAGTCAATAACGTCCTCTTTGTCTGCTTTTTATATATCAGGCTGCCATTTAATAACTCTCTGGATGATCTTCTGGTCCCTCCATCTACCACTGAGGGTCAGAGCGATGAGCGAGCCCTGCTGGACCAGCTGGACTCTCTACTCAACAACACTGACGTCATTGCTCTGGAGGAGATCGACCGTGCCCTTGGCATACCGGATCTCATCAACCAGGTACCCAGCCAGTCGGCTTCACGGAACAGATGCGTTCAGTTTATAAATCAGAATGTTATAGCTGTTGCCCAGTCACATTTACGGAAAACCACCATTTTGGTCTTTTCTCTGTTTAGGGTCATAGCTCAGACCAGCCCCCTCCGACAGACCCTTTCTCTGGCCCTTGTCCGGGGCCTGACTCGTCTATGGGTATGGACCCCAAGGGCATGTATGGGCAGGGCTACCCAGGCCCCCCTACCATGGGAATGCAGGGCGGATATGGCCGTGGTCCCAACCCTGGTCCCGGCCCTGGACCTGGTCCCATGCCGGGCCAGACTGGACCGGGGTTTAACCCCATGATGAGTCCGATGAACCAGCAGGGTGGCTTCCCCGGAATGGGCGGCATGGGGGCTATACATCAACGTGCTAATATGATAAGACCTCGAATGGGGAATCCGGCCAGATACCAGCTCCAGCAGAGACTGCAGGGACAGCAGGTGAGCAGCTGTGCTCCGATAACACTCAACTTACAATTTCTGCAAAAGACAAGTTTGAGGAAGTGTAAACAAGTAACGTGATCGTTTACCCAAAATGAAAATTCTGTCATTAATTACTCACCCTCACGTGGTTCCAAACCCGTAAGACTTTAGTTCTTCTTCAGAACACAAATTAACATATTTTTGATCAAACCTGAGAACTTTCTGAATCTGCATAGACAGCAGTGCAACTGACACAACTGACTTCAAGGCCCAGAAAGCAGTAAGGACATTGTTAAAATAGTCCATGTGACATTAGTGCTTCAACCGTACAACCCATATTCATACTGTATATTTCAACACTTTTTATTTTAACAGTATGTGATTTCATGTACAGCTTTGGGTGCATTTGGTTAAAAAAAAAATTACTTACATTTTATTGTTTTTAATGTGAGCATTTTTATGTAGCTTAAACTACATATGTAAGCGTAATAATGATGATAAAAACATCTTTAAAATCACTGCAGTTTAACGTTTTTAAAACAGTGACTATTAAAATATTTCAAACATTTTACTCAAGATACTGTAGCTTTAAAAATTCATTAGTAAATATTAGTTCCAAAACATTCTTTTACTTTTAAATACCAAACTGTTAATATTTGGTCTGTAATATATTATTTTTCAAATTTACACTGAGAAATTGCAGAAAAAGCATTGTTTTTTTTGTTTTTATTGTTTAACTTCAGATAATTCGATTGCAATTGTTTTGAGTTAAATTATATTTGTTAAACATACATTTTAGGTTCTAAATAAAACTTGAAATCCTATTTCCAGCACAAGTAATGGTATTTACTTAATCATTTTATTATATTGATTAATCGGTAACATTGGTTAGTTAACTACTTTAGTTAACATGAATTAAGAATGAACAATACTTCTACAGCACTTATTACATTTACATTTAGACATTTAACAGATGCTTTTATCCAAAGTGACTTTAAAAAAGGACAATGGAAGCAATCAAAATCAACAAAAGATCAATAACATGGAAGTGCTATTACAAGCTTCAGTTAACCCAACGCAGTACACGTAGCAAGTTTTTTTTTAATTATATAATAAATAAAAAGAAAACAGAATAAAAAAAAGAAAAAGCAAGCTAGTGTTAAAGGGCTTCTATTTTTGCTTTTTGTTAATTTTATAATGAACAGAGAAAAAAGTAGGTAAAATACAAAAAGAACAGAAAAAAATTAAGCTTAGTTAATATCACTTTCAACATTTACTAATGCATTATTAAAATAAGTTGTTTGTTAACATTAGTTAATGCACTGTGAACTAACATAAACTAACAATGAACAGTAGTTTTTATTATCTAACGTTAACTAAGATGAATAAATACTGTCATAAATGTTTTCATTGTTTGTTCATGTTAGTTAATACATTAACTAATGCTACTGCTAATAAATGACACCTTAGTGTAAAATGCAGTGATGGGAATAACAGCTTTACTAACGGCATATCGAGTAATCAAATGAATTACTGTTTCCCAGTTACAACACCGTTACCATTACTCACAATAAAATGCAGCGTTACTATAGTGTATTATTATAATTTTATTTTTCAGTTCATCAGCGTACCTGTAATTTGATGAACCGTAAACTCTAGTGTGAAGGCACACAAGCCGTCATTTTGTATCACACACATGAAAACAGAGACTGAGATTGAGAGAGTCTTATACCATGCATAATAGACCAATGATCTGTTTGTAAACATTCGGGATGTACGCGCAGTATGGTTGCAGAAAACCTGGGAGGGATATCCTTTACAGCTAGAGAATTACAAGGATACGGCATGAAATACTTAGATTTAAAAAGAGTATAGATGTTATTTGCATATTACAAGAGCTTTTCACCCAGCGATAAGCACTGCTATTCAAAGAAATTGGCGTTAGATAGTGGGATAGTCTTACAGATCCGAAACAGGGATGACGTTTTTATGGGCCGTTCAATTGGCAGTCTATGGAGCCATGGAATAAAAGAATAAAAAAGGTACATTTGATTTTATATTTCAAAATCCTGACTTTATTTTCACAATTCCAAGATTATATCCCACAAATCTAGAGGAAAAACAACTCGTCATCCTCTCTTTTCCCCTCGGCTCGGAGATTATATCCCACACTTCTGGCTTTTTTCCCCTCAGAATTAACAAACTCATTAGTTTTGTTGAATCGAGTTACAAAGTCCGAATTAGTAGATATAAACTTGCATTTGTGAGGAAAAAAGTCAGAATTGTAACATAAAAAAAAAAAAAAAAAAAAAATCGGTAATATGTTAATAGTAATAGGTTTAAATAATATGTCATGCTGTAACTGTAGGGCTAATACAGTACATCCCCTATGAACAGCATATGTGAGTATTATGTAGACCTATTGTTTAAATCAAATTTATGCTTTAAAAGTAGAGTAATCATAGCAGTTTTCATCCATAGTATGTCCATTTAAAAGTCTGCATTTAGCTTCAAATGGCGTCTTTGACTACAGTATTGTATAAAAATTATTTGCATTCCGATGTTGACATCAAAAGGCACAAAAATATATTTTTTCTCTTATTCCATGGAGTTTACCCGTTTACCTCCACTTGCTACCAGTGTTTTTCTGCAACCACTATGCGCACGCAGTTGCAAGTGACGTCACTGACGTCTACTCCAAATTGGTCTATTGATGTGCACCATGTAAACAATAATCTTTGTTGTATTTTCCTGTCAAAAAAACGGAGTTCCTTTGAAATTCTTCAGCTTTTAAGAACTGCCTGTTTCTCCAGTAGTAGGCGGAACTAATGCGGAAACGGCAATCTCATTGGCTGGCGTTTACCTATTATCGTCCCTGTTTTGATTTCAGCAAATCAGTTTGAGTGAACGAAGACAACGTGATTAATATTCATGAACCCAGCAGCTCATTAATCCTTAGTGCGTTTTATATTATTAGTAGTAGAATTCGTAGTAGTTTTGTTATCTGTTCAGTATTATTTTTAGTCCCTCCCCCCCCTTTTTATAGAAACACTAAATTACAAACAGCATCTTTAGCACCACCTCCAGTCCTTAGTTCAGTCAGCATGACAAATATGCATTCATACTAAATTATCATAATGTCATATTATATCACATGTTTACTATTAGTCTGGTGAGTAAACTAAAAACTTAATTCAGTTCATTTAAATTTCATTCATTTAACATGTTTAATATTGGAGGCATCCAAGTTATTTGACATTATTTGAACTTTTTTTTATTTTTAAGTAACACAATAGTTACTTTCCCTGGTAATTAGTTACTTTTATAATGATGTAATTCAGTTACTAACTCATTTATTGTTTGTGAGAAGTAACTAGTAACTATAACAAGTTACTTTTTAAAGTAACATGCCCAACACTGGTAAAGTGTTACCGATGAATCATTTATTATCAAAATAGCTGTCTAACGAATGAATACCTGAGCATATCTCATTACGTTTGAATCTTCCTTTGTTGCAGTTTTTGAACCAGAGCAGGCAGGGTATGGGAATAAGGCCAGATGCAAACCCTGCAGGAAACCCAGACATGAGACCTAACATACAGCCAGGCATGGGCAGCCAGGTACCTTTTCATCTTTTGATGGTATCTGTAGCCTTATACGTGCTCATTTTCTCCCTCTAATATCATCCTTCCTTTATCTTTCAGCCTGGTTTCCTGAACTCTCAGATGGTGGCCCAGCGTGCCAGAGAAATGAGGAGTCTTGAGGTATAAACAGACGATTTCCAAAACGATCATTTCTGTGTCTGTCAGTGATTTTATAAATTGCATGGTATGATACTTAACCGCCATTGACAGTGTATGTATTTTACATAAGATGTAGCAAATCATAACCAGTGTCTTATGTACTAAACTATCGTTTTCTCCAGCTGAGAAGACAGAGGATGATGATGATGATTCAGCAGCAGCAGCAGCAGGTTGCAGCCGGAGGCTTCAGTCCTCCTCCGAATGTCACAGCCCCCACAGGAATGGACAACCCTATGGGAGGACCGCCAATGAACCAGCCCGGCCAGCAGCCCTTTAACTACGGAGCCAATTATGGTAGGCTTGTTGTCATATAGAAAAATGCACTTTAAATTAACTTTTAATGAGTTAAGGTGAATAACAGAATTTCAGTTTGCTTAGGTAAAAATGTCCCCGTGTTGTGATTCCAGGTATGGGCCAGCAGGGGGATCCTTCATTTGTGGGAACAGGCAGCAGCCCCCCTAATAATATGATGTCTGGTCGAATGGGTGGCCCTCAGAATCCCATGATGCAACAGCACCCTCAGAGCAATCCCATGTACCAGGCTGCAGAGATGAAAGGCTGGGGACAGGGGCCCATGCCAATGAATAAGTAAGTTCCAAAACCTTATGACAAAAAGGCAGTCATGAAACTGTTGCCAAATGTGACCCTGGACCGCAAAACCAGTCCTAAGTAGCCAAAAATTGCTCTTATGCCAAAAACCATGAGGATATTAAGTAAAGATCATGTTCCATGAAGATAATTTGTAAATTTCCTACCGTATATATCTCAAAACTTAATTTTTGATTAGTAATGTGCATTGCTAAGAACTTCATTTGGACAACTTTAAAGGCGATTTTCTCAATATTTTGATTTTTTTTTTGCACCCTCAGATTTTCAAATAGGTGTATCTCGAACAAATATTGTCCTATTAGAAATCGTATTTATTCAGCTTTCAGATGATGTATAAATCTCAATTTAAAAAATTGACCCTTTTGACTAGTTTTAGTCTGATTTTTAAACTAAATCATTTAAAAGAATGATTTGTTCTGCGATCCAGTTTGAACTTATTTAGTGACTTAATGATCCAATGACAGCAGTTTTTGATATAACAGTGCACTAGAGAAGATGATTTTCTCTGAATAACGACTTGGTCTGTTCATCATATGAAGCTTATAAGTAGTTTTGGCTACTTTTATGGTGCTTCATTGTAATTTGGGAGCTTAAAAGACATCACTAGAAATTGTAAGAGCTGCTTGAAGAATCTTTACTGAATCTTCCATAAGTGTTCCACCGAAACTTATAAATAAACTCATCTTTTGCACCCTGAAAACGCTAGTGAATTTTTGCTTTCAGGTCTTGAAATATAATTTAACACCGTGATGAAAACCCTGAGAGGTCATGAAAAAATAATAGAAGTTTCTATAGTTACAGATTATATATAAAATATAATAATATTAATATTAAAAAGGCATATTTAATTTTTTTTTTTTTAAATAATATGTACTATTATTGTTAAATTACCCAATATTATTATATATAAATAAGCTTTTCTATTTATGTGCAGTTCTAAATAAAATTTAACCAGCTAGTGTTTATGGTGTTTACATTGGTAACTTAAACTGAAATAAATAAAGCTAAATACAAATATAAAAAACTAATAAAAAAGACAAAAGCACATAAAACAATTACTTAAAATAAACTAAGAATAAAAATATAAAAATATTATTAATATCGGTAGATACTAATATATTAATAGTATATAAACGGGTGCACAGTGTGACCAAAATAAAATTAAAAAAAAGTTTGTTTGTTTGAGAGCTGTTAATGCACGATCACCATTTTAGATCGACTAACTATATTACTGTATACAATTTCTATTGAACTGAACTGAAAGTTTCAAAATGATAGCATAAATCTAAGCTATGCGCGCTTCAGTTAATTCAAGTTGGCAGCGCTAAAAACCGGCAGTGCATATACTTAACTTGCCAGCAACGCGCCAAAATAAAAGTTTGCTGATTTTAGGTTTGAAAATGTAAGGTAAAAAAAAAAAAAGAATAAAAAGGAAAAAAAACAACATAAAATAATTGCATTTATTTAATCCAGATTTTTTTTTTTTTTTAAATATAGTTGTATTATCACACTTTCTTTATTACATTTATTGTTTTTTCAAATAACCTAATGAAATAAAGCACAATTATATTATTTTTACTATTATTAATTCTTTTACTTTTTATAGTTATATTTAATGGGTCACACTATGTGCAGTGTGACCACCAAACCAAATCATAGGTGCTCTCATGAGAACCAGACCAAAAAACTTCAGTGCACCCCTGAATATAAACAATGCATTAAGAGCCGGGGGGTGAAAACTTTTTGAATTTGAAGATTGGGGGTAAATTCAACTTATTTTGTCTTCTGGGAAACAGTAACTATCTTCTGTAGCTTCTGAAGTGCAGTACTAAATAAAAAATATAGTATTTAGGCAAAATAAGAAAAATGTACACATCTTCATTCTGTTCAGAAGTTTTCACCCCCTGGCTCTTAATGCATATTTTTTCCTTCTGGAGCATCAGTGAGTGTTTGAACCTTTTGTAATAGTTGCATATGAGTCCCTCAGTTGTCTTCAGTGTGAAAAGATGGATCTCAAAACCATACAGTCATTGTTGAAAAGGGTTCAAATACACAAAAATGCTGAAAAACCAAAGAATTTGTGGGACCTGAAGGATTTTTCTAAAGAACAGCAGGCAGTTTAACTGTTCAGGATGAATAAGGGACTCATGAACAACTATCACTAGCTGTGGATCATTCAGGAAACAACACAGTATTAAGAATCAAGTGTATGTAAACTTTTAAACGGGGTCATTTTTATAAATTCAACTATTATTTTCTCTTGTGGAATATATGTAAATGTCTTTTATGTGAAATTTCTTATTCAGGTCAGTACTAAATCAAAAATAACATGCATTTTGTATGTTAAATTAACATTTTGCAGATTCTGCAAGGTGTATGTAAACTTTTGACCTCATCTGTAATCTTACAATAAGACTGGTGTGGAACACAACTTCTCAGACAAAAAATAGTTTAATACAGTTAAGCTTTATATGGTGTGTCTAACTCGACCTGTTTTATCTGTTTTCTAGTTCATACTCGCAGCAGCAGCAATATCCCCAGCAGGGGGCGCCAGGACAGTACGGAGGAATGATGATGAATGGTTCCATGCAGGGGGGTGTAAATGGCAACGGTGCAGGACAGATGCCCCCAATGCAGGGCCAGATGGGCATGAACGCCATGGGCATGGGGCGTATGCCAATGGGACCCGATCAGGTACAGACCACGTCTATTCAGTTACATTTGCCTAAAGGAGTAGTTCACCCAATTTACTCCTCTAATATGTAGATGAGTTTGTTTCTTCATCAAAATAAATTTGGGGGAAATTCAGCATTGTATCACTTTCTCACCAATGGATCCTCTTTAGTGAATGGGTGCCGTCAGAATGAGAGTTCAAACAGCTGATAAAAACATTAGAGTAATCCACACTTGTGGTTTAAAAGATATATTATGTTACTTGTACTTACCTGTGCATGTATAATGTGTGTTTTACAGAAGTACTGCTGAGGCGACGATGAGCTATCTCTGTCAAAGCTGGATTTGAACTCGGACTCGCACATCAGTCCAGTGAGGAAACGTCAACATAAAGCTGTAAAATCCGCCTCGTAAAGGAGAAATCACTGGAAATCTCCAGTGAAAACTTGATTGAGAGCGAGAAAAAGACATGCAAAGGGAAAGAGAGAGAGAGAGACTCAAGCCTTCTCTGTGGGCTGCTTTCTGAATACGCCCAGTAGCGAGTGCAGCAGGCTCTCTCCTGTCCCACGTGGCTGTACTGCAGTACACAACATAACCACCAGGGGGATCAGAGTAGGAACGGTTGTGGTACAACTCGACTGTGGGGGAGCACTTTATTTTAAGGCTAGTACAGAAAAGGATAGTTGCAATATATTTCTTGCTTTTCTAGCCTTATAGAACTATTATGTGCATATTGTCTATTTTGAGTTTGTTTCGGACAAGCCTCGTTTTAATGAAAACCGTGGGAATTGTAAGCACCAGAACTTCATCACTGACGCATATCAAAGCAATAATCCTCCTCTCAAGTGGTGTGTCAACAAAAAGCAAATGGTACTGCAGTATTAGACAGGATTTTTTTTTTTTCTCTTCTTCTTTTTTTTTTTTTTTTTGTGTGAATAAGATTGGAATTGTAAATACTGTATGCTACATATGTATCATACATGCTTTTACTACATACTTTTTTTGCACAGAGTTTGGGCCTGATTAGGTCCATCTTATCTATATTTTAGGTCAATACTGCTCTGGGTTTTACATCTATTTTAACTTTTTTCAAAGGGAGAAAATATTTTATTTTTATCTTTTCCAGCACAGCCTCTTTTTTTGTTTTGTTTTGTTTTGTTTTGTTTTGTTTTGTTTTACTTTCGCGACCGCCATTATGTTCGGATGGCACTTTTTCTAAATGTTCGACATCGGAAATGTTATGCAGTGATGGTTTCATAATTTTATTATCATTTCCATTTGTTCTTCTGACCGAAAAAATGGTGCAAGTTTTCAGATGATGCGCAAAGATGATGTTTTTGCTCTTTAAGCTAGCTCTTATTAAGGAAAATAACTCACTTTCTCACTGTATCGTACTGTCGGTTCTTCAGAAATCTACCTTTACGAAACATGCACAATCCAAAGATATTTTTTCAGTCTTTTTTTTTCTGTTTTCTCAAGTTTGACTACAGAAATGTATCCATTTATATGTTTTTGCGCAGACGCGCAGAGTAAAAGGTACATATCATATGAACATATTACTACATATTATGATTTTGTACTATATACTGTATACATACAAAACCAAGTATACCTGTTTATTTTTGAGGCCAGTTAATATTTTAGCAGTATTGTCTGTGCTTTTGGAGGGTTTCTCTATCATGCGGTTTATTCGCTCTTCAGTTTAAGTTTTGTAAGATTTTGATGATTCTGATTATCTACAGAACTGCCAAGACAACACACCTCGTTTTGAAACTGTTCTTAAACCACTTTTAAGAGCCTCTCAGATGTGTTTTTTTAAAAGTATGAGTAATAAGGAATCCATTCTGACAAAGACGCTCATCCGCGCATCTCTGTAGTGCAGTGATCCTCGGCCGCTTCGTTAGTCCAGTCTTGACCATCAAGTGACTTCAAATAATGCTGATTTCCGGGTGGGGGGATGAAATACTGTACAGTGGGAAACTAATAATAAGTCAGTCTCTTCAATTTTTTCAGGAAAGCAACACTATCATCTGTGTTCATTTCGCTAGGTTACTGTTGATTGATTGATTGTGACAAAGTCTATTTTGAAATGACAATTCCAGGAAATCGAGGTTATTCTGGTGAGCTTTCAGAACTGCTTGACCGAGGGGTGTGAACATGGAAGATAAGCTCACATTTTACAGGATGTAAATTACAATACACTTAATTATTTTGCTTGATGTTGATATTGTTGTAAATAAAAGTTCTATTTAAACGTGACACGTATTTCCTGCTGTCTCTGTGTGTGTTTGTGTGTGTCTTAGGGCTGTCACGATTCCTCGATTCAATTCGAGTACTCTATTATTAAAAAAAATAAAATAAAATCCTCGATTGCATTTTGCCCATATTGAGCAACCGGCAAAATACCGGAAGTGGCACATTTCACAGACGATAATCCATGAAACACATTACTAGACTGTTTTCCAAGGCTGCGTAATATACTAATTTCAAAATCATAATAAAGCATAATACTATTGTGAATTCACAAATGCAAAAATTAAATTAAATGAGTCTCAGAACGGCTGTGTTTATAGTAAATGCTACTTCACCAAAGCCACTAGATGGCAAGCCTGCAACCATTAGCCGAAAATGCTAACGGTTAAAGGTTTTTTATTATTATTATTTATTTATTTATTTTTTTTTATTCAGTTCCATCATCAAACAAAAACATAAGGCAACACTGCACATTTCAAATTTCAAATTCAACTGCAAAAAGAATAACAGGAAGAAAAAAACAAAATGAACACAAACATATACCAAAAATAAATAATTAATTAATTAATTCCAGGGCAGTTACATAAATTTGAAAAGCTTTAGAATTTTTGTTTTTATGAGCTTCTTATTTTGAGATCTCATATTAGAGAGGGTTTCAGGGTCAATTTTAAGATCAGTGTTACAAAATGTAATGTATAATGGTTTCTTTTGACTTGTGAATATAAAACTTTGCTAAGATAATTAAGAGATTTATAATATAACCCTATTTATCAGAAAAAAGAGGGAATTTGAAAACAAAGTGAAATATCATGAGAATCAGTATGTAATGGTAATTAATGCCGTTCTCTCAGAACTTAGGAAATTATTAGTAAATGATATAGATGAAAAACCAAATGTTGATTTCTGTCATAAATTGGAAGGTATAAATATAAAAGAAAAAAATGTAATAATAATTATCTTAGAAAGATTTGCCAAATTTCTAGTGTTCCTTTAGCCATTGGTTTTTGGAGATCACAATTTCAAGATGTCAATTGGAAAGAAACCTTTAAGATCTCTTGACGTTTTTGTATTACTAATAAAATTAGATAGGTATCATTCAAGATAGTTCATCGTATTTATCCTGTAAAACAGGTAATTGCAAAGTTTTGTAAAGACATTGACTTAAAGTGCGTTTTCTGTAAAAAGGAAAATGAGAGTATTGTCCATTTATTTTATGATTGTATTTATACAAAATTGTTTTGGTGGGATTTGGTGTTTTTTGTTAAACAAAGTACTAATGTTGAATTGCAACTCAAAGAAAAGGATATTTTATTTTTTTATGAGTATACTGCTGACTTCAAAATGTGGTATATTGTGAATTTACTCATTATATATGGAAAGTTTTTCATTCATAAATGTAAATGGGCAGTGAAAAAACCTAATTTTACTCATTTTAAAATAGAAATTGGTCACTACCTGTGTATATTAAAAGAAGCAAAAAATAGCAAAGCAAAAAAAAAAAAAAAAAAACCCCCAAAAAAAACTGTAAATTACTTTAAAGCCTATTGTTTCATTCCTTTTTTTATTTAATGTTGTATTTTTTTGTTATCTATTATGTAATTGCCCTTGTATGTTTTTTTTTTTTGTTCTAAAAACTGCAATAAAAAAAAGAAAAAAAAAAAAAAATAATAAAATAAAAAAAATAAAAAAAAATAAATATATATATATATATATATATATATATATATACACACACACACTACCGTTCAAAAGTTTGGGGTCAGTAAGACTTGTAATAGTCTTTAAAGTAGTCTCTCATGCTCATCAAGGCTGCATTTATTTGATTAAAAAAATATATAGAAAAAAAAATAGAAAAATAGAATTTATAGAAAAAAAAAACAGTAATATTGCAAAATGATTTTACAATATAAAATAATGTTTTTTATTTTAACATACTTTAAAATAGAATTTATTCCTGTGATGAAAAGCTGAATTTTTATCAGCTGTTACTCCAGTCTTAAGTGTCACATGATCCTTCAGAAATCATTCTAATATGCAGATTTATTATTAGAATGATCAATGTTGGATAATATCAACAGTTGTGCTGCCAAATATTTTTTGGAACCTGTAATTTTTTTTTTTCAGGATTCTTTCATGAATAACAAGTTTAAAAAGTACAGTGTTTATTCAAAATATAAATATTTTATAACAATGTAAATTATTTATTATTAACTTTTAATAAACTTTTAATTATTAACTTAATACATCCTTGGTGAATAAAAGTATTAATTTCTTAAAAAAAAAATAAAATAAAAAAAGGAATCAATAAAAATGTACTGACCCCAAACTTTTGAACGGTAGTGTATATATATATATATATATATATATATAATGAACATTATGTCAACTGTGAGAAAACAGTTGCAATAAAAAAGACAAAATAATAATAAAAAGAAAATTAAATAAATAAAAAATGCAACAACAAATTAAATACTAGACAGGGGTATAAAGTTAAACAAAACACATTGCGTTCAAAGTAAAAGATTAAACAGCTTACAGATTTTTAGTTTTTAAAGTCTTCTCATTACAAGAGTTAGAAATAGTCTTAAAGTAATGTTGTATTTCAACAAGCAAAACATGAAACAGTGGCTTCTGACATGAAAATTTACATTTATGTATATAAAATTTTGTTAACCAAAAAACGAGATTAAGTACATACAATTAGTTTTCCTGTAAATGCTCTTTTTTTGAATTAACAAAACCAAACAAGACATTTTCATTGAAAATAAAGTTCACCGTGTTACCACAGAGAGGCGCTAGATGCTAAAATGTCCAGTTTCACAGCTCCAAAACGAACTTTGTCCTTCAAAAAGGGGATTGTCTTCATCTACCTCATTATTAAAAGGGCGTAAATGTCATCCAATGACAACAATGAGCATAAGGATTTACCGAAAATGGATTTAGCCTACAGATAGATAATCCATTACTTTTCCGTTAAGTCTATCTGAGGGAAGTATGCAAACATAGGCTAAACGCCTCCTAATTAACATAAAATTGCCTTAATTTTAGGTTGAAATTCTTTATGGCTCCAATTAATTTTAAGTATTTCACACTGGCCCAGAAAACAACACGTTCCTTTTGCCTCGTCTTTTAAAAGCGCCTTAGTTGATGTTCTAGTGGAAAAGTTGGCTGTAGTGTGTGGCGCTATGTTTAAATGCGCTAGGTTCTTATTAAAAGAAGCTTTCGTTGTAGTATGTGGGAAACTATACAGAGGGAGTGAGAGTTCCTTGGCCGTGTTCCCGGCCCATCTGCAGCCCGGGCTTGCGGATTACTGTTTGTTAATGTTTCAATCAGCTGTGTGCCGAGGAATGTGGAGCGATTTAACCTGAACTTCCCCAGGTGTGCGGCGGCGCCGCTCAGTCTGCGCCCTCCCCTGCCCTTGGCACAAAGCGATCACACAAACACAATCACACACACTGGCCGAGCCGCACATCGCGAGGCCTGCAGCTGCGCGCATCACACCGCAGGGAAATGAGAAAAACATTGCACCAGGGAGACGGAATAAATCTTATAACGAACTGCCTTTTTCTCGGAAAACACTTAACCCTTCCGCTACCCGCCTCTTAAATACTGGGATGCTTAAAAAGAAGCGGAATTAGAGACTTTCGAAAGTGTTTGCAAATATCACCAGCTAAAAATAACCTTAAGTAATAAATTAAGCAATCTTTAACCAACAGAAGCTACTTTATTACATTTTAATTATTTTATTTAATCAATTTAGTGGGACATTAATTAACCCATCTTCCATCCTATATATATTTTAATGTACACTATAGACTTTTACATTTATTTAGCTGTTCGTTTATATGCCATTCATTGTTATGTAGTCATATTTATCTGAAGATAAAGAGTGGCTACAGTGAAAACAAAATTTGTTTTGTTTTTTTTCCCCCCAAACAATCGCTATTAACTTTTAAGACATTATTAGGCTATTTTTTAACAATAACAAAAAAAAAAAGTCTGAAGTGAGAAGTTCAGTTTCGATTTAACTACGGAAGAAAATCAAGTTGAAATTGGCTAAAGTAAAACCATAATGTTAGCAAAGATGTTGTAACATGTTACAGCTAAATGTTTAGCATGTTAACTAGACTAAACGACCTCTAACCTTGTAAAAACCCACTCATTTTAGATGTCAGTAAAACTGACCAGCTAAACTTTTTTGGAATAACAGCGTTTTATCAATTCAGTCCAGCTTCCAGTCATTCTCACACACAGAAATGGATAAAACAAGTCCGAAATATGTCTCATTTTCTTGTTTTAATTAAAAAAACACAATATACATTGTAAAAAACACAATAAGGCGTTCACATCATGTGTCATTGTAATATACAATACATTCTTTCGCTCAGTAATCTGAGAAAACTTTACAACAAAATAGACATTTTTCTAAAAAGTTATCAAAACATTGGAGAAACTTTGACCGAGAGGGAAATGCGTGAACTGTAAGTGAATAATCGCCATGGATTCCACAGCTAACACACACACATCGATACGTTTGGGAAGATCTCAGAGAGAACGTCACACTTAACGTCTCATGTCCACGGGCTTTGTGACTCTCTACTGAAAGCTGTTTTCCTCTACAACAGGAGAAGGAGATTCTCCCAACACAGTTCAAGGCGTCACAGCGGTTCTGGTCCATCATCATCATCATCATCACCTCAGCGCACCTTGTTCGTTCTTCGCGATGCTTCGATCAGTTGACGTGAAACCGGGAGCATCAACTTTAACGGCACATGATTCTGTCGTCTGAACAGCCGTTCTGCAAGACAAGAGAGGAAACGTCGTGAGTGGAGCCATTCAGACATGCTGGTTATAAAGACGTCACTTATTTATTATACATATTATTTATCTACTATAGAGTTGATATTTACCTCAACAGAAATGCTGGCCAGTTCCGCGTTCAGAGTCGTGAGGGGAGTTCGGGGAGCGGAGCTCTGGTTCTTCTTGCTTTCCAGCTCCACCTGCAAGTCCCAGATGTAATCAATAACGTGCTGCAGGATCTCCACCTTGCTGGCTTTCTTGTTGGTCGGTAGCGTGGGCACCAGCTCTTTCAGTTTGCTGTAGCAGCTGTTCATATCCTGCAGAAACATGGTCATCTGCTCGTCCAGCAGCGGGATCTTGCATTTGGAGATGGCCAGGCTCTGGTCGGAGAGGCAGCGGACAACATCTTCGCCTCCAACTTTGGTGCTCTTCAGCGCGCAGGTAGGTCCCACAACTTTCATTTTGGCTGTAAAGTTTGACGGCTAAGTCAAAGAGAATGAGTTGAAGCGATACGCTCGTACTCCGTTAGGCTCTTGAGTCGACGAGAGTGCGATGACAGTTCACCACATGCTTCACGGAGCCGAGCTGTTCGCTATTTATAGGATGTCGGGGCTTGTGGGCGTCACCAAACACTCGTGTTTGCAGGCTCGGGCCAATGGGGTTTCACCGGAGTCGCTCGCTGAGCCAATCACGGCGCGGCTCTGTTATCGCAGTTACAATATGCTTGGGGGATGGTGTTACAAATGGAAACAAATGTGTGTCTTCTGCGAATGATCTGTGGATATCCAGCTGTCCGTGCACTCCACAGGTGAAGCAGACAGATCAAGCGCAGGGTGGGGGTGGTCGAGGATCAACAGGCAACAGTTATTACTTTCAAATGAAACAAGCTTTCTTCGTATGTGGGCTGCTTCAAGAAACAAAGCACACTGTAAAATGTTTCATCAGCATCTTTGTTTCCATCCATTTAACTTGTCACAGCCTTTTCTGCCATTACTGGGCGAAGTGTGCACCTTAAACACGTGTGCATGAATATAATGTCAACATAACATATTTTAAGTCCAATATATATATAAACATTTCAACCTCTTATAACATAAACTTAACCAAACCAACCAACAGACAATGCCCAACTTTATACAATGATAGTGAAAAAGAAAACAACAATAACAAAACCATATAACATACCTAAACACAAAATATTACTTAAAGAGTCAATAAAATCCAAGTATGGAGTCCAAACTTGAGGAAAAGCTTCAGTAGACATATGAGTAACACATATGAGTCAAAAAGGGAATAATTTCCCAAATAATCGTATGCCATCCTATCAAATGTTTTTAAAATATTACTTTACAATAAGTTTTATTAGTTAACATTAGTTGACTGCATTAGTTAACATGAAGTATGAATAAACAATACGTCTGCAGCATTTATTAATCTTAATGTTAATTTTAGCATTTACTAACGCATGATTAAAATCACAAGTTGTTTGTTAGTTAATGCACTGTGAACTAACATGAACGACTGTATTTTTATTAACTAACATTAACAAAGATGAATAAATAGTGTAAGAAATGTTCATTGTTCATGTTAATTAACACATTAACTAATGTTAACAAATCATACCTTATTGTACCAAAGTGTTACCAAATATTAATAATTAAGCTTAAATTTTTAGAAAATCAGTTTTGCTATATATTTTTTTTAAAAAGAATGAAAAGGAGTAAGCTTTGCCAAACAAACTTTTTTGCTAACATATATTTGCTTTTCAAGAATTTTACATACTAAATTTAAGCAGCAGTTCAACTTATGTTTTTTTCACATTGCATTTTAAGCCAAAAAGTTATAAATTAATAAATCGTTGCTTAATATCACATATTTGTCTAGTGGTTTGTTTGCAATCTGATAAAATCGTGATGCAACAAGGCGTGATATGAAATTTCGTGTGTTTTTCAATACATAAGGCATTTATTGTTAAAAGTTGCCTAAGTGTGCATGCTAATGATATTTCTCCAGCTTTAAACTATTATGCATGCACGGTAAAGTATTCACAGTCCATTATCGTGCACTAAGTGCTGAGGTTTGGTGTGCAATCAAATCTCTTTTTTTTTTTCAAATCTGTTTATTCCCCGGCATTGTCTTTCTTTGAATGCGTTTCCTCGCGCAAACGTCCAAATTCCTTCATATGTGCGCGTCGCCTTGAGCTCGCACTCACATAACTTTGCATTGCTGTGCTCTGATTCTTCCCCCAGATTGTCCAAACAAACCGAAGCAGACTGCCGGGCGCCAGCGCCGTGACGTCACCCATTCATTCGAGCCTTGACGCCTGTCAGCCTGGCGCCGAGCGGGCGGTCTCTATAGCAACAACAAACAACAGGCTAGCATCCCTCCACTCTCCCCCATTCACCTGCGCGCTGCGGAATCCTGAGAACAAACTGGTCAGCGCTCATTTATCACTTAAAACCTCTGATGCGATTACCGCTCCGCGCACCTGCAAACTGCCATTGTCGTCTCGAAAGACTCTTGTAAAGACACAAAAGTGAGAGACAAAGTGAAAAATAGCCTATTGAGCCAGAGGGGTTTTTGTTAGATTCCAGGGACGCTTTTATTTTATTGCAATTTTAAGAAAGAGAATTAACTTTTTTTGTTTAAATTGAAAAAAGTGATGCATTATTAATTTTATTAATATTCGTAAAATAAAAATAAAAAAAAGCTGCAGTGTGCGAAAAAAAAAAAAAAAAAATATATATATATATATATATATATATATATATATATATATATATATATTTTTTTTTTTTTTTTTAAATTTAAAATAAAACTTAAATACAAATGCGTAACGTGCAAGAACGTGCGCACGTTATTTTTACCGACGCCTCGTACACATAGCAATACATCCTGCAGGAGTTAGAGGGACTGGAGCGTTTCTGGCTCGGTCACAGCTGAGCGGGGTTGAGGGGAGGCGGAGGAGGAGCTGAACAATGGGAGTGCAGTATCGGGACTGTGAGAGAGAATCTCGGCTGGAGCCGACGAGTCTGGAGCGCCCCTCCACTCGCTCATCCCGCTTTTGTTCAGCTGCGCAAGCTATCAGCACTTCCTACCGACTCCAACAATAAGCCCTCACAGCTGGGCTCTCCAAAGCCTGTTTACTGCACATCAAGGCAAAGAGAGGCAAAGAGTGTAACATCCCCCTTACACACACTCACACACCCTTATGAACTCTTGGTAAAATATAAAACATATTCTTAGAAGTGGAAAAAGGAAGTTCAGAGAAAAAAAAAGTTACAAATTATATATGCTTTATTATTTGATGGCCTGGCCACTGGACAGCAATCACTCTCTTTTATTCGTTCGTTCAGTAAAACTTATAATCTGCATCTAGTGATTATTTATTTTAAATGTAAAAAAGGATATATATATTTTTTTTTTTAAATGGTGAACCCAAGCTGTTCTCGTCCTGATTCCACCCTGATGTGATTTTACAGCTAGTTATTTCTCACAATATGTTCTACAGCTGAAAAAGCTGGTGCGGGATGAGTGTGAATGCTCTTCTTCTTCTTGCAGCATCTGCATGCATCTTTGACTTTTCCCTCTCATGGGAAGAGTGGCCTCGGATAATTGTCCTCGAGGGAATCACATCCTGTCAGAAGTCATGTGATCGCTGTCTGACAAGGCTGCAGTGTTCTGTGCTGTGTCATCTGCTGGCTATGAACTCTTTAATTCACAACATCACAGCTACACAAAGCAGCAGACAGGGAAAGGAAGTGTTCAATGCAAAACGCAATAAGACAATGCGGTTCACTAGGAACAGACATAAAATGACCTAATTAGCTTGCGTGAGTCATACTATGACATGAAGTCAGTGCGAATAGCTTTTCACAATACATCTGACTTCCGTAGTATGACGTGTTTTTTTTAAACGGGGTAATTGAGGACGGGAACTGATTTGATCCTTTGGGAATCAATTGGATGGTGGCTATTAAAAGCCAAAACAAATGTTTGGCTAACAGCAATTTGGAGATTATTTCACACATATTCTGAGGCCTAAGTGAGGCCTCCTTTTTTTAAAGGGATAGTTCAGCCAAAATTAACATTCTGTCATTAATTTCTCTCCCTCATGTCGTTCCAAACCCGTAAGACCTTCGTTCATCTTCAGAACACAAATTAAGATATTTTTGATGAAATCCGAGAGATTTCAGACTCTGCATAGACAGGAACGCAACTGACACGTTCCAAGGCCCAGAAAGGTAGTAAGGATATTGTTAAAATAGTAGTAAAAGAGTTATTATTATTAATTTATTAATTATGTTTCTATTAACACTTAATATAGAAAATAAAATAGAAAGATTTTGTACATTTTAAATAAATGTAACATTTTTAATAGTTAATTTATAAAAATAAAAAAAATAATAATTGAAAAAAATTAAAAATTAAAAATTATTATTTAAAAAAAGATGTTCAACTTTGAAATTCCTGCTTTTTATTGCATTTTTTTTAAATAATCAATTTAAATAAACAAATCAAAATGACAGCCCTAATTTTACATTTGGCCATATACATAATTTTGTTTTTCTGCAGTTTACTTCCTTTTATTGAGTTGTAGACAATGCAAATAACACAAAATGTCAGGCAAACACAGTTATATATATATATACACACACACACACACACACACACACACACACACAAACAAATAAACAAACAAACATTAAATAAATAAATAATCTTGAATTGTAAAGTATTGTAAAGTTAATAATAATTTTACTGTATTTTAATCAAATAAAAACAATTATCCCAAAGTTTAAACAATTTTCTAATAATTTTAATTTGAATTATATTTAAAATGAAGTTGCACTCTAAAATATAAAATAAAATATTTAAAAAAATTAGATTTAAGTCATTTTAAATAATTTTATGAAATAAAATAAAATCACAAATTAACAAAATTAACAAAAATTAAAACACACTTTATTTATTAGTTAGTATGGAAGCCCCGTTTCGGCCACTTAATAAAAACAAATATTATACATATATACACACACACACAAACAAACAAACAAACATTGAATAAATAAATAAATAAATAAACCAATCTAATTCTTTATCTTAAAACCATTATTATTAGCTTATTATTACCTTAATTTTATGAAGTTACGAGAATATTTTATGTGCGCAAAGAAAACAAAAATAGTGACTTTATTCAGCCTTTTTCTTCGTCAGCAGTACTACACGCATGCTTCGTGATACTGATGTGAACGCACGTCAAAAACTGACACGGAAGAGAAGAAATTGTTAAATAAAGTTGTTATTTTTGTTTATTTTTCATAAAAGTACAGTTGAACCACTGATGTCACATGGACTTTTAAAAAAAATGTTCTTACTACTTTTCTGGGCGTTGCACGTGTCAGCTGCGTTGCTGTCTAAGCAGGGTCAGAAAGCTCTCGAACTTCATCAAAAATATCTTAATTTGTGTTCTGATGATGAACGAAGGTGAGTAATTAATGTCAGAACTTTCATTTTTGACTGAACTATAAGTTGCCATGAAATTTTTCTGCCTCCGTCCAATCAACAACTAATGTATAGATATTATCATATATGCTCTGTTTGACATCCTAATGCCTTAGTCCTGATGATATGTCAACGGTCCTGACATATACCACTCCTTCCTACATATTGGTGCTGCTGTAGCAGATTGTGAACGGCGGTCTCCCCGCTCGCCACACACTTTCACACTCCACACTCTCCGCCTGGCTCCCACACACACTATCAAAGTGCCTTAATGGCTCCTAATTAGCTCCCCATCTGCTGGTGACAGAGCACCGGTGGCATGCTGAAGCCCCATTCAGAAAGTGGGCATTGTGTCCCGGGATCGTTTCCACTCCATTGGAGATTGCCTGGAGAGGACTTGGACCTCTGGGAAGGGATGGGACAGGAGAGCCAGGGTTACGGAGAGGGAGGAGACGAGCTCTGGACTCCGGGAGGCGCACGGGATGGGACGGGGGAGGAGGCCGGCGCACAAAGGGCAACAGTGTTGCGGCTTGTTGCAAATCTAATAACGTCGGAGCTCTTTCTGTCCCCTGGATGCCCCCCGCCGCCCCCCGCGCACACAAACACATTTTGTTTTCCTCCTCCTTTTTTCTCATGCTCATTGGCGACAGCTCTCCTTCTTCGAGTTAATCTGTGACTGTGTCATCTTCTGGGAACAGACGTTTGTTTTGTGCTGTTAGTGGGGTAATAAATGCAACCAGACAGCACCATATTAACATCCTCGAAAAGCGACAGAAGGCAGAGCTTCTGAAAGAACCCAAGTGGTGGTAACGTCCGGTCTGCGTGGCGTAAACAAAGCGTATACAAAGTGGACACTAAAGCTGCGGTCACATTTGCCATTGTTAGGTGCATTTTCATGTACCTAATCCAGTCATTTCAATAGGAATCTGTGCGATCCCAATGCAAATTTTGCAACGGGTTCAAGTTGTTCTTGGATGTGCCGCTAAGGCTTCTTAGTTTGATGTACTACTGAATACGGGGAAAAAAGACACAGGGAAAAAACATGTGGAAGCTGCTAAATCATATAGAGAAGGTCTTAGTAAGCAGGAAAGGGTGGAATAGTTTGACAAACTAAAGTTAGTAGGTGGTTAAGATGCATACGAGCAGTATTAATTAAAATATTAGCCTAATACTTCACCTACCTGACTGGAAATTCTAAGAACAAACACGAATGTTGTCAGGATTTTTGCCCTGGAAATCCAAATACAGTTTTTTGCACTCTTCTCCCTGATTTGTTATAACTTTTGTCAGTCTATAATACTCCAAATGTTTATCCTCGTCTGACCGATTAGTCCAGCCCAAAACATGACAATAATTGACCATTTTCAGCAGCGATAATCAGCAAAATATTACATATTAGAATATTAGTTTCGCTCAGTTCGGTGGCATTGTTTACATTCAGTGCTGCCTATATGGCCAATTGATGACGTATCGTACAATCACTCTATTCAGCTACAGCGACTGCTGGCTGCTTTTGTCCATGTAAGAAATTTTTCTGAAAAAACATCATATGTCCTATTAATCCTATGAGCATTGCTTGTGGACTTTCTGCGTGAGGGCGCCCTCCGGTGTCGAGTATGAATGAAACAAATCACACGTGAGAGTTTAAAGGAGTAGTTCACTTCCAGACAAAAATTTACAGATTATGTACTCACCCCCTTGTCATCCAAGATGTTTGTGTCTTTCTTTCTTCAGTCGTAAAGAAATTATGTTTCTTGAGGAAAACATTTCAGGAATTATCTCCATATAGTACAAGTGTTTGAGGTTAAAAAGTATATAAATTATCAATTTGTTTAGAAAATGACAGATCGTTTTGCTAGATGAAACCCTTATTCCTTGGCTGGGATCGTAGAGCCATTTGAAGCTGCGCTTAAACTGCACTTTGGACGTTCAAACTCGTGGGCACTATTGAAGTCCACTATATGGAGATAATTCCTCAAATGTTTTCCACAAGAAACATAATTTCTTTAAGACTGAAGAAAGAAAGACATGAATATCTTGGATGACAAGGGGGTGAGTAAATTTTCTGTACATTTTTGTTCTCCATAATGGTGTGCCGCTGGATTATTATGTTATATTATCGACACCCCTAATTAACACGATAACGATCTTATTGTTTAAATATCAAGATTATCAACACCCACACTGTAAAAAACAATTTGTTGAGTCAACTTAAAATAATTTGTAACCTGGCTGCCTAAAATTTTTAAGTTCAGGCAACTCAAAAAAAGTTTATTCAAATTGAAATGTTAAATTTTACTAAGTGACAACTTAGAACTTAAAATTTTAAGGCAGCTGGGTTACTTACCCATCTGTTAAGTTTAAGTTTAGCAAACACAAATATCTAAGTTGTTACTTAGCACAACTTAACATTTCAACTTGACTAAACTTATTTTAGTTGACTGAACTTAAAATTTTAAGGCAGTGGGGTAACAAATTATTTTAAGCTGACTCAACAAATTGTGTTTTTTATCTTTTACAGTGCATGTGTATATATAACGTAGAAAGCATGTTAAAAGGAAAACAAAGCCAAAACCCTGCCGATGTTTTAGGCAATTACGAAATGCTGGCCAGGACATGTCCGGGAAAAAGAGGCCGTGTGGTCGCCCTACATTATTGATAACAGACAATGAAATCCCTGCTGAGAAACCATCACAGAAATTCTAATGGTTTTCACTACAACTTTTCATCATTAAAACCATTAAAAAATGTTTTTGTAGGGTGTTTTGGGACAGATTCCATTAGGATTATTGGTTTCAACAAGCCACCAAGTAGCAGTAGGAACCCACAGGGTCCATTACAGTTTTCATTAAAACCAATACAAGTTCCATTAAAACCAGTAAAACCATTACAAACTCAGGGATCTTTTTTGTCTACAAACTTTTCTGAAAATGTCATTATGTGACTGCGCCTTTAGGCACTTTTTCCAGCATTACGTGATCATTTAGTGTGCATTCAAAAGTCCAGGTGGATAGAAGTCAATTGTTAAAGATGTTTAGATGACTCTGGTCCCACCTCAAAACAAGAAAAGCTGAATGATGTTCTCGCCTTGCCCTCATTTACATCACATTGCCATTGAATAGCCAGATCCAGAGGATGTGTGTGTGTGTGTGTGTTTATGGGAGACCAGCTGCTCACAGCTGGGGTATAATGGCCAAGTTTTGGAGGGAAGACCCTTACTACCGGGCAGCTGTCACCACCAGCAGGGGAGAGGGACAGAGGCCATTTAGCCAGAGACCCTCCGGAGAGCTTCTGCTCATTCTATTCTAAACCCAGAGCTCCCTGTGTGTCAGGTGCAGTGCTATTTCCGTTATCGCACGGAGCTGTCAAAAAAGGTGCCGTCAGCAACTATTCGTGGTCTTGCGGCTTGTCGCAACTTGTTGCTTATGGAATGGTTGGGTTGCGCCTAATAGATCTTTGTGTTCTCAAATCACCTGACTTCCTCCACATACCTCTACGTGCGAAAATACCACCGAACCCATCTGGATGAAAGTACGTCCCAAAGATGGGTGTGATGACGGTGGCAGCTGTGCTCCCCTCACAAAGCCCTATTCAGAGGAAAGGGGACAATGCCGAGGCCTGGTTACTCTCTCCTCTTCAGTTCCACGCTAAGATTAATTCCTCAAATCCGTTTTCCCAGTGGCAGTCGCAAAGAATGGGAAGCCCTCCTGTTTGTCAGAGCGTATTGTGCCAGTCGCCTGAGAATGAAACCCGTTGATGGTTCTGATAAATGGCCGCCGGAGTTGACGCTGAACAGACCTTTCCAGCTCTTTTGTTTTCAGTATTGCATCTATGTAATCTGGATTATTGTGGATTGTACGATCGTCCCCCTCTGGGTGGTACGGCACTCTCAAGATACTTTGATTTGACTTGTATGACCATTAAAGGAATATTCTGGGCACTTGTGGGATAATGTCGATTACCACAAAAATAAATTTCAACCTGCGCTCACAATAATAGTGAATCGGGCCAATCTGAAAATGTATAGTAAAGCCAGAAAATGTAAACAATATGTGTGTTAACATGATTTCAGTTTGAAAAAATACTTCCTGATGTGTTCGATGAAAAGTTCTAACTGATTTTTATGGAAGCCAGCTTCCGCCACTGAATAAAAAGTAAAAAAAAAAGGTTATTGTGACTTTTGATTTCAGAATTGTGAGATATAAGCGTTAAAAAACCTGCAATTCTGACATTTTTCTCGCAAATGCGAGTTTATATCTCACACTTTTGGCCTCTTTTCTCGCAATTCTCACAATTTTTTAGAATTGTGAGATAAAAACTCGCAATTGTGAGTTATAAAGTCCAATTCTGAGGGGAAAAAGACTGATATGTTTTCAGAATTGCAAGTTTATATCTCAAAATTCTGACTTAACTCACAAAACGTGTTATAAAGTCAGAATTATGAGATATAAACTCTCAATTCTGAGAAAAAAGTCTTAATTGTGAGTTTATATCTTGCAATTCTGACTTTATTTCTCAGAATTGCCACTTTTTTCCTCAGAATTGCAAGTTTGTATCAATTCTGACTTTATAACTCGCAATTGTGAGTTTGTATCACGCAATTCTGAGAAAAAAAAGTCTGAACTGTGAGTTTATATCTTGCAATTCTGACTTTATTTCTGAGAATTAAAATTATGAACTTAGAATTGTGACTTTTTCTCTCAGAATTGCAAGTTTGTATCAATTCTCACTTTATAACTCGCGATTGTGAGTTTATATCACGCAATTCTGAGGAAAAAAGTCTGAACTGTGAGTTTATATCTTGCAATTCTGACTTTTTTTCTCAGAATTAGAATTATGAACTTAGAATTGTGACTTTTTCTCTCAGAATTGCAAGTTTGTATCAGTTCCCACTTTATAATTCGAAATTGTGAGTTTATATCAAGCAATTCTAAGGAGAAAAGACTGAATTGTAAGTTTATATCTTGCAATTCTGACTTTATTTCTCAGAATTACAACTTTGTTTCTCAGAATTGTGAGTTTGTATAAATTCTGACTTCATAACTTGCAATTGTGAGTTTATATCAAGCAATTCTAAGGAGAAAAGGCTGAACTGTAACTTTATATCTTGCAATTCTGAGGAAAAAAGTCTGAATTGTGAGTTTATATCTTGCAATTCTCACTTTATTTCTCAAAACTGTGACTTTTTTTTCTCAGAATTGTGAGTTTGTTTTAATTCTGACTAATTAACTCGCAATTATGAGTTTATATCTTGCAATTCTGACTTCATTTCTCAGAATTGCGAGTTTACATCTCACAGTTCTGAGAAAAAAAGTCAGAATTGTGTGATGTAAACTCGCAATTGCGAGAAAAAAGTCAGAATTGTGAGATAAAAAAGTCGCAATTACCTTTTTCATTTTTTTTGATCCAGTGGCGGAAACGGGTTTCCATAGATTTTACAAGGCTTAAAGCCTAAAATAAACATTACAGCTCAAATAATACACCATTTTAAACAGAAAAATTAATCAGAGGGATTTTATGCATTTTAAGCTTCATAGTTCTGCAAAAAAATTGGAGCATTTAAAATACTCTCATTATAAGTGCTTTACCCTAACCTTGGGTTTTGCCTAAGAAATGATTCAACCGAAATTATTTTTTTAGTTATCAACATTATGCCATAATTACGTTTGTCAAGCCAGACTATTCCTTCAAGACACAATTAGTGATGGTTTATGAATTTCCACGTGTGGTTATGTTGGTAATCTTCATGTTTTGCTCTTGCATATAAAAGCTGACTTGCTCGACTGCGGTGGCGACGTCATACTTTAAGAAATGTTTGCGACCGCTTCGCAAGCCTCAGGATCAACAGGTGCGAGGAATGGCAGAAGCCAATGAGGCAATCGAGTCTGCAGGCAAGAATTGTTTGGTTTTGACTCATTGGTTTCATTCCTTTATTAGAGTGTAAATAGGTTTGAAATCACATCAGAAAGAGGTAACCAGAAACTCGCATGTATCAGGTGCTGCTGTGAGGCTGTTTGTCCACAGAGCTGAGGCAGTTAGCCACACCCGAAAATGCACACACACTCACCCTGTGTTTCTCACACACACACATACACCCTCCGCACAGGTGTTTAGCCTGCAGCTTTAATACAAGTGAAGCTCATCAGCCATTTTGCCTATGTGTTTAAAAGTGTACACTCACTGCCTAAAGCTGACTGGATCACTTCAGCTGCCCATCTGCCATATGGCAGGGCTGGGCTGTTAAATATAATACAGCTAAAATGCAACCTCTCACCTGCTTTATGTAGGTACAATATGTAAATTCAGCTCCCACAAGAATGGAATAATAGTCTCACGTGAAGATCAAGATACTACAGAATAAAAGTACTGAGACATTTGAGACACACACACATACACAAAAGCTCTGAGAAAATGTCTAATATCATTTGTTTGCAGCTGCTACTTGCTTTGAATAGTTTAAAATTTTTATTTTGTACATTTCACTTAAGTGTTATGTTAATTAACTGATGAAAGATTAATTTATTAAAAATTAATCAAACAAACACAGAGGCACACACATATAAATAAAAAAACAAAATAAAACCATAAACAAACAAATAATATTAATATTATTAATATATTAATGATGTTTATATTAATACTTAAAATAAAAAATAAAATAAAAATGTTTCATGAATAATTTAACACACAAATAAATAAATATAAGTGTTAATATTATTAGTATATTAATGATATGTTTCTATTAACACTTAAAATAAATAAATAAAAAGATAAGTGTAACATTTTTAATTGTTAATTAATTGATTAATGATTAATTTATTATTAACACACAGACACACAAGTATTACTATTATTAATATGTTAATTATATGTTTCTGTTAACATTTAAATTAGAAAATGAAATAAAAAGATTTTGTACATTTTAAATAAATGTAACATTTTAATTGTTAATTAATTAAAACAATGCTTCATTTAAAAAAATAAATTGAAATATTTATTTTTTCTGCAGTTTACTTCCATTTGAGTTGTAAACAATACAAATAACACAAATGTCAGGCAAACACAGTTACACACACACACAAACAAACATTAAATAAATACATAAATAATCTTAAAATAATTATTGTAAAGTAAATATTATCACTGTTTTTACTGTATTATAATCAAATAAAAACAATTATTCTCAACTATTCCAAACATATAATTAATTTTAATTTAAATTAAATTGAAAATGTAATTAAATTTAATGTTAAATACTACAGACTAACTCTAAAATCTAAAAAATTAAATCTAAAAAAATTAAATGTTATTAAATATAATAAAAACAAAAATGTAAAAATCATTAAAACACACTTTATTTATTTAGTTAGTTAATTGGTTAGTATGGAAGCCCGTTTCGGCCACTGAATAAGAAAAAATATATATATTATACATTTACATACAAACATTAAATAAATAAATAAATAAATAAATATAGTAAAGTAAATAATATCACTGTTTTTACTATATTTTAATTAACAATTATTCCCAACTATTCCAAACATTTAAATAATTTAAATTAAATTTAAAATTAAATTAAATTAAATTACATGTTAAATATTACAAACTAACTTTAAAATCTAAAAAATAAAATCTAAAAAAATATATATTTTATTAAATATAATAAAAACAAAAATATAAAAATCATTAAAACACACTTTATTTATTTATGTATTTATTTTGTTATTTATTTGGTAGGTTATTCGGCCACTGAATATATATATATATATATATACACACACATACATATACACACAAACAAACAACCAAACAAACATTAAATAAATAAATAAATAAACTTAAAATAAGTATTGTAAAGTAAATAATATCACTGTATTTACTGTATTTTAATCAAATAAAAACAATTATTCCTAACTATTACAAACATTTAAATAATTTCAATTTAAATTAAATTTAAAATTAAACTTAATTTAATGTTAAATACTACAAACTAACTCTAAAATATAAAAAATAACATAAAAAAATACATTTTATTAAATATAATAAAAACAAAAATATAAAAATCATTAAAACACACTTTATTTATTTATTTATTTTGTTATTTAATAGGATATTATGGAAGCCCGTTTCGGCCTCTGAATAAAAAAAAATATTATACATGTACACACACACAAACAAACAAACAAACAAACAAACATTAAATAAATAAATAATCTTAAAATAAGTATTGTAAAGTAAATAATATCCCTGTTTTACTGTATTTTAATCAAATAAAAACAATCATTCCCAACTATTCCAAACGTTTAAATAATTTAAATAAAATTTTAAATTTAATTAAATTACGTTAAATATTACAAACTAACTCTAAAATAAAAAAACAAAAACAAAAAAACAAACATTGTATTAAATATAAGAAAAAACAAAAATATAAAAATCATTAAAAACACACTTTATTTATTTATGTATTTATTTTGTTATTTAATTGGTTATTATGGAAGCCCATTTCGGCCTCTGAATAAAAAAAATATTATACATATACACATACGCAAACATACAAACAAACAAACAAACATTAAATAAATAAATAATCTTAAAATAAGTATTGTAAAGTAAATAATATCCCCTGTTTTTACTGTATTTTAATCAAATAAAAACAATCATTCCCAACTATTCCAAACGTTTAAATAATTTAAATTAAATTTTAAATTAAATTACATGTTAAATATTACAAACTAACTCTAAAATATAAAAAAATAAAATAAAAAAATACATTTTATTAAATATAATAAAAAACAAAAATATAAAAATCATTAAAACGCACTTTATTTATTTATGTATTTATTTTGTTATTTAATTGGTTATTATGGAAGCCCGTTTTTGCCTCTTAATAAAAAAAATATTTTACATACACACACACAACAAACAAACAAACATTAAACAAATAAATAAACCAATCTAATACTTTATTTTAAAACCATTATTGTAAAGTTCTCAGCTCTGGCTGATGTAATGGCAATCAGGAGAGTTTCTGTCCATAGGAATGACCACGGGAATCAATGAGGCTACAATCTGGATGCAAAGGATGCATCCCATCTCCCCTGGGCATTCTCACGCTACAAGAATGTGTCCCCTACACACACACACACATACAGTGACGCTATCTGTTTTCCCACAGCCACACACTCAGACACACACACATGTATCTAGCAGGCTTGACTTGCAGGAATCCAATTGTGTGCAACAGGCAGCAGAAGGTGCCCCAATTCTTTAACACTCTTCTTTTCTTCTTGGCATTGTTTCGGGGGGTTACAGTAACAAAGGGAGAACGGGTGAACATTGTGTGTGTGGTATGTTCACACCATCGTCCTCCAGTGCCCGTACGCGCTCATCTGTGAGCGCCGACTCTAAATTACTCTGGTGTGCATGTGTGTGTCTGAGGGGGGTTTCTGGAGAAAGCTGAATGAAGAGAAGGAGACACTCATGAACAGAATTAGCCGAGCACATTCCTCTGCTTTCTCCCGCTTTCTTTATTCTTTCTTGCCGTGGCCCCCACACCCCTTCATGAGAAAATCAAACAGGTGGTTTGGCCCTGTTGGAGGGGCTGCGTCTTGCGGAGGTGGGCTGTCCCGCAGCCTGTTGGAGGCACTGAAAGGCAGCGTCTCCTCTCAGCTCCAGCTTGAGTCCAGTGTCCAGTTAAAGAGAGCCACTCTCATTACCATCTCAATTCTGGGAACGGGCTAGAGACCTCAGCTGCACCCTAACAGGCAGCCCATATGGTGCTCGCTTGGCAACCAGGCAGGAGGGGACCGCCGTGCCCCCCCTCAAAACACATTCTCACACACATACGTTTATATTCTCAAAACACGCCAAGACCTAAATGATGCATTTCGTCTATATACACGCACACGATCAAAAATAGGCCGTGCGTTTATGTTGATGCGAATGCACCACCCGTTGCGATGGGCTTTAGATTGGGCATCAAAGCAACGCAGACAGTTGAAGAGAGCCTGGGGCTCCCGCGCACATTTCCTGGGGGAGCTGGACCACACAGCGCCTGTATGGAAGGACGCTTGGCTTCATACACACTTAGAGTGTGTTTTTGGAGGACGTTTCACCAGAAATGGCTTTGGTGGTTACAGACCCCACAGGTCTAAATGAACATGCACCGCTCGGTTCGCATTAGCGGTTTATGACAAGGAAAGATTCGGATAATAAAGCATAATGAAACTTGATCATTTTTTATTGTTGTAATTTACTATAATATTAATGAATATATATTTAGTAACATATTGATAATAAAAATATATTCAAACACAAAAACGTTATTTGTAATTGTAATAAAAGTTCATGATTTTACTGTATTTTAATAAAACAAATGCAGGTTTAGTGAGCATAAGAGCCTTCTTTCAAAACATAAAAACAACTGTAATATATATATATATACATATAAATAAATATATATATGTTTGTTAGTATATTATTGTATAATTATTAGAATTATTATTGTATAATTATTATTATTATTGTATTATCCTACTATTTATTTATAGTATATTGGTGTATATATTTCATAATTTTAAATACTACAGACTAATTCTAAAATATAAAAAATAAAATAAAATAAAGATTTTAATAAATATAATAAAGAAACAAAAACAAACAAAAAAGCATTTTTAGGAAAAAAATAGTTTTTATTAAATATAATAAAAAAATAAAGAAAAACATTTTTTTTTATGTAAAACTCTTATTTATAGTATTTTATTGTATATATTTGCTCATTTTAAATAATAGAGACTATCGCTAAATATATATCTATATATATAAAATAATTGTATTAAACATAATAAAAAAGAAATAAAAAATCATATATATATATATATATATATATATATATATATATATACACACACATTTTATTAATTATAATAAAAAAAAGTATTTTTAGGAAAAACTCTTATTTATAGTATTTATAGTACTACAGACTAGACTAATTCTAAAATATACAAAATAAAATATTTTAAAAAATGATTTTAATAAATATAATAAAAAACAAAACAAAACAAACAAAAAGCATTTTTAGGAAAAACTCTTATTTATAGTATATTATTATATATATTTCCTAATTTTAAATACTACAGACTAGTTCTAAAATATAGAAAAAATATTTTTTGTTTTTTTTTATTTCATTAAATACAATAAAATTTTGATTTTATTAAATATAATAACACAATAATATACATTACTATGGTATATTACTGTATATATTTTCTAATTTTAAATACTACATGCTACCTCTAAATCTAAATAGATGTTATTAAATACAATAAAAAATTTGAATAAAAAAAAAAAAGCATTTTTAGGAAAATGTCTTATTTTATAGTATATTATTGTATATATTGTCTCATTTTAAATACTACACACTACCTCTAATATATATATATATATATATATATATATATATATATATATATATATATAGTATTTTATTAAATATAGTAAAAAAATAAAAAAGCATTTTGAGGAAAAATTCTTATCTATAGTATATTATTGCATGTATTTTCACATTTTAAATACTACAGACTAACTCTAAAATATACATAAAAAATAAAACAAAAAATTGGATTTTATTGAATATAATTAAAAAACAAAATAAAGAAAAAACATTTTTAGAAAAAAAAAATTATTTATAGTATATTTTACATATTTCTTCATTTTAAATACTACAGAATAAGTCTATAATATATACAATATAAAATATAAAAAATTGATTTTATTAAATATAACAAAAAAACACTTATTTATAGTAAATTATTGCATATATTTCATAATTTGAATTACTACAGGCTAACTCTAAAATATAAAAAATAAAAAATCGATTTTATTAAATATAATAAAAAATAAAAAAGCATTTTTAGGGAAAACTCTTAGTTATAGTATATTATTGCATATATTTTCTAATTTTAAAATACTATAGACTGACTCTAAAATATAAAAAGTAAAATATAAAAATTTTGATTTTATTAAAAATATAATAAAAAAAAAAATGGTTATATATGTAGTATATTATTGCATGTATTTCCTAATTTTAAATACTACAGACTAACTCAAAAATATAAAATAAATATAAAATATTAGATTTAATTTTTGTTAAAAATATAATAAAAAATAAAAATTTTTAGCTGTTTCTAGGACAGTTTTATTCAGTAAATCACTCACCCTGACAGACAATCCTTTAAATAGTTTATTCTGTCATTATGAAATATGTTTCCTGTTTCTCATTATTACTTAGATTATACATTTTTATATTCAATTCTACATATTTTTTGTATTATACAGCTAAAATTGTCTATTTATTCATAATTATATTAAATATTGAAAATAATTATATAAAAGATGTTATATGCTCAATGTTCTATATAAACTATTATAAAACTGTATTCATATTATTTACCAATATCTAAGCATGTATATTTTCAAACATGAAGTGTTCAGTTTCAGCTGCAGTTGTGTTTTGGTTATGTCCCGGAGTAAAACAAATACGAATGAATTCATAAATAAAGACACAAAAAAATGTTCCCTCGTACATTTTGCTGATTTCGAGCAATATTTTATTCGTTATTTATATTAGCGAATAGCTGACCTCAACACCTGCAAGACCCTTCCTAAATATGTCAGCGAGAACAAAAGAAGTCAATGTGCAGGGTGTTTCTCTGGTCTAAACCATCAGAGAGGCCGAAGCTGTGAGGCATTTCCTTCCCGAACGGAGGAATGTGCTGGATCACAGCCTAATAGTTACAGGAAACGAAAGGTGCATGTGTTTATGTGCGCCGCTCTCCGTGTCCTCCACCGCTGCCGGTCCTCCCATGTTATAGCAGGTCATATCATGTTCACACATTATCGGTCTCATCTGCGATACGGTCCCCGATCAGCAAATGTCATGCTGTATGTGAGTCTCGCACACGCTCAGTCCGGCCCTCCGCAGCTGTGCGGCCGCATACGCAACATGATTTCACAACATCCTCCTGCCTTCACTGGAAATATCCTCTTTTACTCCCCCCTTTCTCTCTGCCTGTGTAAATGTCTTCAGTGAAATGCCCTGACAGCCCAGCAGGTGCGGGACTTAGTCATCCTCCCTGCCCTACCCGTACCCGTGACTCAACGCAGTTCCTTATAAAGCGAGGCCTATGTGATGTTAAGCTACGCCACAGCGCTAGTCACAGGTACATGTTGTAATCGACCATTTAGCTGCTCCCCAACAGCCCAGCTGTGTCAGTGTTTACTAAAAGCATCACTCACACACGCAGGCGCCAAGCACCGTGACTCTGGAGTTTCCAGGCTTTCGCATGTGTGTGTGTGTGTGTGTGTGTTCTGGCAGATGAGACTGTACTGCGCTTCTGAGTCTTTGTACAGCTGGCAGTAGTTTCTGTTTCTGGAGAAGAGAGCGGGCTGAGTGTCATGTCACTCTCGGCGTTCACTCACTACTGTTTATCATGCACTTATAGTGATAATCAGCCTGCTTATTGACACCTTCACAAGTTTACCTAGCGATCAAAATGAGGGCATGCCGCTGTCTTTCTTTATAAGACGATAGAGCGTGGTTTGATTTTGATTTTTGCTGTAAAGTATATATATATATAATGTAGTTTTAATCCTCATATTTGGGGCTTGTATCAGTGCACTAACATCCAGACCAGAGTATAGAGTAGGCAAGGAATTATTTTATATATTTTTTTATATATATTTTTTTTAATAAATATATATGATTTTTTGGGTCAAAGAGAAATTTCTCTAAATAGCAAGGGACACCAAAAGAAAAAGAAGAAAAATATATATATGTATATATATTGTAAACTATTTATATCAACTATTTAGTTAGCATTATTTATTTAATTGCAATATTGTAATTATAATAAAAGTAAATACCATAGACTAACTCTAAATAAAGAGACAAAAAAAACTCTAAAATATAAATATAAAGTATTTGTCATAAACATATTCATAATCAAAACAAAAATAAAGCAATTTGGAATAAATTTGGAATTTTTTTTTTTTTAACATATGAGGGCAATTTTGTCAAGTTTAGCTAAGTTTAGCTAAGTTTTGTAAGGGACAGTTTTTTTGTTTTTTTTTTAATAGACTAACTTTAAGGAGACAAAAATAAAATATTAAATATAAAATTTTATTAATAAACATATTAATAAAAAACAAAAAGAAAGCATTTTAGAATTAGATTTTATTTTTACCTAACATAACCTTTTATAGACTAACTAAATAAACATATTACTAATAAAAACAAAAATTAAGCAATTTAGAATAAAAATTATTTTATTTTATTTTATTTTATTTTTTATTTTACCTATGAGGGCATCCCCCAAATTTTTCCAAATTTAGCTAACTGTCAAGGACAGTTTATTTTATTTTATTAAATTAAATTAAATTTTATTTTATTTTATCTGACTTATGAGGGCATCCCCAAAATTTTGTCAAATTTAGCTAAGTTTCAAGGACAGTTTTATTTTATTTTTATTTTTTGTTTTACTTTATTTCATTTTACCTATGAGGGAATTAAGCTTTTACGTTTCAAGGACAGTTTTGTCAGGGACAGACTAACTTTAGAGAGACAAAAATAAAATATAAAATATTATTAATAAACATATTAATAATAAAGAAAATAATTTTAGAATAAAAATGTATTTTATTTTATTTTATTTTATTTTACCTATGAGGGCATCCCCAAAATTTGGTCAAATTTAGCTTTCAAAGTTTCAAGGACAGTATTGTCAGGGATAGTTTTTTTTTTAAAGACTACCTTTAAAGAGTAATAAAAAAAAGAGTAAAGAGTAATAAAATATAGAGTAATAAATACTAGTAATAGTAATAAAAAACAAAAAGAAAGCATTTTAGAATAAAAATTATTTTATTTTATTATTTATTTTATTTATTTATTTTTATTTTTATTTTATTTCATCTAACTTAACCTGACCTAACTGAATCTGTGAGGGCATCCCCAAAGAGAGATTTTGTCCAATTTTAAGGACAGTTTTTTACAGACTAAATAGACAAAAATAAAATAAAAATATATTTTTAATAAACATATTAATAATAAAAAACAAAAATAAAGAATTTTAGAATTTTTTTTTACATTTTATTTATTTATTTTACCCATGAGGGCATCCCCAACGAGAGATTTTGTCAACTTTAGCTAAGTTTCAAGGACAGTTTTGTCCTCAAAATATAGCTAAGTAAGGCGCTCACTCACACACCCTGTCAGATAATCCTTTAAATGGTGTATTTTGTCATTATGAAGTACGTGTTTCATATTTCCCATTATGACCTAGATAGCTCTCTGTTTTTCAGCAGAACCATATGTCTGTAATCCAACAGCTCTGGGCTCAATATGGCATCTAAACATATATATTTACTCTGGCTGCGCGTAATAAGATGGATGGAGGTTTAGTACGAGACAGAAATCGGTGTGGTCATAGATTTATCGTGATTTACACACACACACACACAGACTCGGCCCGTGTCGAAGATCTCCACATCTGTCACCAGTTAAGCCACACGCCGTTGCCATATACATGATGAATTCATCCCGACTCCGAAGGATACATTTAGGGCCGCCGTAACAGCGCGAGTCACGGAAAAGATAATTGCCGTGCGATTAACAATAAATATTGTTTAGCGTTAAGAGTCTATATTTAAAGAAGTTTCCAGAGAGAAATCGTATGCGCTTTCTCATTTCAAGAGGGAAACAGATGGAGGATCTTTGGAAACGCACAACAATAAAAGGCTGAAAGACAGGAAAAAGGAGAGTGAAGGATCAGAGCTGAATGAGAAGGAGCGAATGAATAAGTGAAAGAGAGCGAGAGAGGAATGGGAGATTGTCTTTCTGGAAGGTCTCCTCTCAGATGTGGGCTCTTCTTCACATGCTAATGGGATGTTTCTTTAGCCCTGGGCCTGTTAGCATAACAATGCTGAGAAAGTGAAGGAGCTAAACTTCAGCTTTCTTTGGGAACTAAACCCCGGCCTTTCTTCTGCAGAGAAACACTCTTCTTCTATTGTCAGAGCAATGAAAGTGGTTCGGGGCAGCTGTGTGAGGTGATCAAAGCCTCTGCTCGAAATGAGTTTGAAATGACCAAAGTTAGAGACGGAAAATCGGTGACATTCCTCAGATTCTGTAAAGACGCCATACAACCAGGAGCAGAAGGGATCTGTGTTTCTGTCAGCCTAGATACGTGTGTCTGCGCACCCTCTGAAAACGCAACACGGTGCGATATATTATCGTACGCAGCGATAAAACTGGGCTGAATTGTGTCTGCCGTGTTTCTGTGGGTGCTGTGTTGTGTCTGTGCAGATGCTAAGCTAATGCCGGTCTGTCACAGTCATGTAAAAGCCACCTCAGGCTGTCTGTCTTTCCTGAGGGTGTCCTTGCTTTGTTTTTCATTTGCTATCAGACTTGAGTTCGCTATCTTAATAACATGAAAAGGTCACATGAAATGTGGCGCCTTTGATCTAATAAGACTTTACTGAGAAACTGTGGTGCTCAGCACTTTATTTGCTCCCTGCAAACCCTCCTAAACTGAAACGGTTGACGAAAGGAAGTCTTGCTGGTTTACATAGCTGAAGAGACCGACATTCAATGCAATAGACTTTTAATAAAAAATAAACCCGCATTTAATACATAATATAATATAGTATTTAATAATATTATTATATAAATCATATTTAATATTTTTACATGACAGTATTTTGTAGTTACTTCATAATAATATAAAATTGTTAAAAAATATATATAAATAAAATATAAAACAAATAAATATGAGCATCATTGTTAATTATTGAATACTATCATATGTATATATAACAATCTACAATCTATATATATATATATATATATGATCATAATATGTATATATACAATCTATAAACAAATAAATAGGAAGATTCAATGTTAATTATTAAATATTTAATATATATACATTATATTATGTACAAATAACAATAATATAAATACGTAAAATAAAATATGCACAATATTTAATAATTAGTGTCATATTTTCATACAATAACATAAAATTGTTTTTAAAATATAAATATTAAAAAATATATAAAACAAAATAGATAAAAATATAAAACATAAAATTAAATAAATACATAAAATAAAATATGTACAATATTTAATAATAATGCCATATTTTCATAAAATAATATATACATTTTTCAAAATTTAAAATATAAAATATATAAAAATATCTACAACAAATAAATACAATAAATAAAACAAAAATAAATACATACAATAAAATATGTACAATATTTAATAATTAATGCCATATTTTCATAAAATAAAAAAATGTTTCAAAATATATTCAAAAATATATAAAAATGTATAAAACAAATAAATACAACAAATAAAACAAAATAAATACATGATAAAATATGTACAATATTTAATAATTCCATATTTTCATAAAATAATATAAAATTGTTTCAAAATATTATATGATCTATATATATATATATATATATATATATATATATATATATATATATATATATATATATATATATATATATATGTAAATACAATATGTACAATATTTAATAATTAATGCCATATTTTCATAAAATAATATAAAACTGTTTCAAAATATGAAATATTTTAAAAATATAAAAATATCTAAAATAAAAATACATAAGAGCATCAGTGTAATTATACACACACACACACACATATATATGTGTGTGTACGTGTGTGTGTGTGTGTATGATTAACTTTATCTAATACATATAATAATAATAAATATTATGTATATATACAATCTACAAACAAATATATAGGACCATTCAATGTTAAATTTCACATTGCAATATTTGATGATTAATGATTATTGGTTAATTTGATCTTTTGATCACCATATTTTCATATAATAATGTAAACATTTTTCAAAATATAAAATATATAAAAACATGAAAAAATACAATTAAAGGAGCATCATTGTCAATGATTGAATATTGACATGCATGTTTAACAATCATTATCATAAAGCATTATAGTTATTACATATTGTATATTTTTATATGAAATATTATATTTGCATAATTTATAGTATATAATAGCAACATTTTGTATTTCTCATTTATTTATTTATGTTTTTAAACTTTCAGAGAACCTTGAAGAAAAACTCTCCATCATCAGGTACGGCAGTTTGCTGCATTCAACAAACTTTTGACTTTTACTTGACTTTGCCTGAGACTCAAAAAGTGGTGAGGTTCAAGGGCCGGCGTTACGAGTGCTAATGATCCATTAGCAACCTGACGCATCCTTAAAGAAAGAAAGCGCCGCCTCACAAAGCCCTTTACACTAGGAGAAAAGCTTCAGTGTTTAAACTTGCCGGATCCACTCCTAAAGTGTGATAATTGTAACAGGCTATTGTCTCCAGATCGGTTTCCTTTCCAGGAGGGTCGCGAGCCATCAGCAACGAGGAGTACACTTAACACCTCCGCTTCTGAATGAGGAAGTCGATACCCAAATTAGGGATGAGCAAAGCCACGTTTGTGGTCACAACCCTTAACGCTCAATGACTCTGCCACTGTATTCACGTCAGCTGTCGCTACACAAATTAACACCTACTTATCTGAGGTGATACATCTTATTATAATGCAAAGCAGCCATTTCCTTATTCTCTGTATGCTAAGTGTTCAAAACAGGCGAAATGTTTTTAGCATATGCTCTGAACGCTGCTACGCTTCGTGACATAAACTTTAAAGACTTTTTTACGAACCTGAGGGGAGTGTAAAAGAGTCATTGACTAGCGTGTGTTTTAAGACGTTGTAAATATGCACCAGGCCGTGTCTTCAGCTTAATTAGTTCGCAAATATATTATTTTTATCGTCATTGTTTTCTCACCGACTCAAAATAACACGGATACGACCAAGTGTGCGACGCTGCAGATGAAAAACTGCTTATTTTCGTGTACCGTCAGAATGACGGACGGATGATTGTGTGCTGTCACACATCTGTTCCTCACTGGAGAGACTAGTACCATGGCGACGGGAGGCTCCATGGCGACAGGAGGCTGCCCGACTGGTGCCAGTGTATTTTTACGAGGCGGCAAATAATAACTCACAGCTGGCAGTGTGGGAACAGCTGCCGCTAACATCACTACGCCCAGCATCGTTCTCTCTCGCTCTTTTCCTCCCTCGCTTTAGGGCCCAGACTTGCTGGAGCCGAAGCTCCACAGCCCACTTCCTCTCTCCAGAATCGACTTCCTGTCATTTGATGGGGCTTCCTGTCACGCCTCTACGCTCAGGCCTTGAGAAAGCTCTTCTCAGAGAGTAGCTTCCTGTTTCAAAGACAGCTGTAGAGATAGTTCCTGCTTTTGGCCTCACTCAGGGAATTCGCGCACAAACACACTCGCACATGTGATCTTCTCTCACCCCGTTTTTCCATTTCCCTTAGCTAAGCAGGTGACTGCCGTTTGCTGATGCGATCAGGAATGGTTTTAGTGTCATCAGTTGGATGTGTAGAGTGTGTGTGTGTGTGTGTGTGTGTGTGTGTGTGTCAGCCTGTGGGCGAATGAACACACAGATCTGCTCCTGTTCTGCTCTTCTGACGTCGATTCCATTGCGGAATTCCAAGAGTAAAACTCCGTCATTCACACAAGTGGAAAAACACTTGGAAACTGGAACAGCACATAATGTCTCAAACGTCTCTCACTTTATTTGCTTATTCTTGCCATTTTGCTGCACATGTTCACCTTCAGAAACTCATTTACACACCACTTCATCTATCTATCTATCTATCTATCTATCTATCTATCTATCTATCTATCTACTGTTCTATCGTTCTATCTATCTTCTATCTATTGTTCTATCTATCTATCTATCTATCTATCTATCTATCTATCTATCTGTTCTATCTATTGTTCTATTGTTCTATCTATCTATATCTATATCTATCTATCTTCTATCTATCTATCTACTGTTCTATCTATCTTCTATCTATTGTTCTATCTATCTATCTATCTATCTATCTTCTATCTATCTATCTATCTATCTATCTATCTATCTATCTATCTATCTATCTTTCTATTGTTCTGTCGTTTTATCTATCTATGTTCTATCGTTCTATCTATCTATATCTATATCTATCTATCTATCTTCTATCTATTGTTCTATCTATCTATCTATCTATCTATCTATCTTCTATCTATCTATCTATCCATCTATCTATCTATTTATCCATCCATCTATCTATCTATCTATCTATCTATCTATCTATTGTTCTATCTATCTTCTATCTATCTATCTATCTATCTATCTATCTATCTATCTATCTATCTATCTATCTTCTATCTATCTATCTTCTATCTATTGTTCTATTGTTCTATCTATCTTCTATCTATTGTTCTATCTATCTATCTATCTATCTATCTATCTATTTATCCATCCATCTATCTATCTATCTATCTATCTATCTATCTATCTATCTATCTATCTATCTATCTATCTATCTATCTATCCATCTATTGTTCTATTGTTCTATCTATCTTCTATCTATCTATCTATCTATCTATCTTCTATCTATTGTTTTGTCGTTTTATCTATCTATGTTCTATCTTGTTCTATCGTTCTATCTATCTATATCTATATCTATCTATCTATCTATCTACCTATGTTCTATCTATCTATTGTTCTATTGTTCTATCTATCTTCTATCTATCTATCTATCTATCTATCTATCTATCTATCTATCTATCTATCTTCTATCTATTGTTCTGTCGTTTTATCTATCTATGTTCTATCTATGTTCTATCGTTCTATCGTTCTATCTATATCTATATCTATCTATCTATCTATCTATCTATCTATCTATCTATTTATCCATCCATCTATCTATCTATCTATCTATCTATCTATCTATCTATCTATCTATCTATCTATCTATTGTTCTATTGTTCTATCTATCTATCTATCTATCTATCTTCTATCTATTGTTCTGTCGTTTTATCTATGTTCTAACTTGTTCTATCGTTCTATCTATCTATATCTATCTATCTATCTATCTATCTATCTATCTATCTATGTTCTATCTATTGTTCTATTGTTCTATCTATCTTTTATCTATCTATCTATCTATCTATCTATCTATTGTTCTATTGTTCTATCTATCTATCTATCTATCTATCTATCTATCTATCTATCTATCTATCTATCTATCTATCTATCCATATTTACTGTTACTTTTTTGATCAGTTGAATGCAAAAAAAAGAAAAAAAAAAAGAAAGAAAGAAAACAGTGCTAATTAATAATTATGGGGGAAACATAAATGATTAATTTGAAACAGAAATATTTTTGAACATTAAATATGTATTTACTGTCACTTATTAGATCAATTTAATTCATCCCTGCATTCCAAAGAAAAAACAGGCCGAATAATTTTTTTTTTTTGCAGACCGCAGACTTTTAAACAGTAGTGTACATTCATTCACCTTGGCAGATAAAGCAGCATAAAAAATGCTGGATAGCTCTGGAATGCTGTAGGTGGAGAGGCCTTTGGTTTTTCTGGTGATAGGCACTGATTGGTACATGATGTAAACGGTATAAACCTGTGTGTGAGTGTGTTTCCAGACACTCTGGGTCTAAAAAAACGGCACTGCTCCTAAGAGAGCGTGTTTAACAGTTACACTTAAGTATTTTCAAGTATATTTTTCTACCTGATCTCTTCCTTATTTAATATTTTAACTTCCTAAACATGTGTTGTCCTTCTGTCCATCTACTGTGCCCATCTGGAGCGTGTGTGTTTGCATGTGTGTGTTTGTGTGCGAGGGAAGCAGCGGGGTGCTTGGACCAGGACAGGTTGGAGACGCAGCATGTGTCCTCAGAGAGGGACACAAACAGGCTGGTTTAAACCCAACAGGCCAGTCATATGGGTCAGATAAAAGAACCATTTGGCTGTGTCATGATACTTATTCCAGCAACTTTTCTAGAATACATTACATACATATTATAACATGATGTATTTATTACAGAGCACTGCAGTGCACTCCAGAATATATGCAACACAAATGCAACAATCTTTTTTCTTCTTAATATATGACAAGACCAACCATGTCCAGGTATTGACTGAAATTCTGGTCAAACTAGTACTGTTTTGGTAATAGTAGCACTGGTGCATGCTGTAGCAACTAAACTGCACAGACTTGATTTTCAACTTTTGGTTTTGCTCCAAAAGAACAAAGAAAACGAAAGGCGATTTCATTGTTAATTCATAAAATATGTCCATAAAAGATGTGAAATTATAGCAATTCAGACTCATAAAAACTAGTCAAACTTATGGAGAGTTTTATGCTTGGATTTTACAATAACCCAGCCCCCAGGGGACTTGTTTTGATTTACAGAGCAGAATATTGTTCCAGCTAGATATTTGGATGTGTATCATTACAAGCGATTGGTAATGATTTGTAATGCGTTCTGGCTCTTTAAACTTTATTCCTACTACTCTACGATCTAAAAATAAAATACACTGAAAAGTCTGAAAAAAAAAAAAGAATCATTCTTTCTTGTTTTCTACATTTTATAATAGAAGTAATTAAAACTATGAAATATTTAAAAATTCTCTACTTTCAATTAAATTAAAAATTCTGTTACTTTTTGTTTTTCTATTTAAACTTTACATTTTTTTGGCATAATCTGGGTTTATGTAGAATATTGCCAAATCATTATATACGAAACAATTAAAGACAAACTATGAATAATACAACAAAAAAGTATTAAAATAAGGTGTTAAGTAATGAATAAAAACATGAAACACAAATAATATATAATATAATAAACTTATCTAGATATTATGAAGAAAAGAATCTGTAATTTACAGTATATTTCTGTATTTTTTCTTCTTAATGTCTTAAAAGATGTCTGTTTTATATTATATACTGTATATACACTTACAGTTGGGATCAGTAAGATTTTTAATGTTTTAAAGATATCTTTTCAGCTCATCATGGTTGCATTTATTTGATTAAAAAATACAGAAAAAACTGTAATATTGTAAAATATTTTTGAAATTTAAAATAGTGGTTTTCTATTTTAATATACTTTAAAATATAATTTATTCCTGTGATGCAAAGCTGAATTTTCAGCATCACTACTTCAGTCTTCAGCGTCCATTGATCCTTCAGAAATCATTCTAATATGCTGATTTATAATCAGTGTTGGAAACAGTTTTGATACTTTTTTTAATAAATAAAACATTAAAAAGAACAGCATTTACTTAAAATAGACAATATACACTACCGTTCAAAGTTTGGGGTGAGTACATTTTTTCTTTCTTTCTTTGTTTGAAAGAAATTAATACTTTTATTCAGCAAGTATGTGTTAAATTGATAAAAAGTGATAGTAAAGATTTCTATTTTGAATAAATGCTGTTATTCTCTAACATTTTATTCATCAAAGAATTCTGAAAAATGATCACAGGTTCCAAAAAAATATTAAGCAGCACAACTGTTTAAAACATTGATAGTAAATGATTATTTATAGATCATGTGACACTAAAGACTGGAGTAATGGCTGATGAAAATTCAGCTTTGCATCACAGAAATAAATTTTATTTTAAACTATAGTAAAATAGAAATCCACTATTTTAAATTGCAATAATATTTCAGAATATTACCGTTTTTTCTGTATTTTTAATCAAATAAATGGAATTTTGATGAGCAACAGTTGAACAAAAACATACATTATTGTATCTGAATCCAAATATATAGTGCTGTCGCTTTCCTCATTCCTTTGCTTTCTTTTTCTGTCTTCCCTTTGCTTCCCTCCCTTTTTCTTTCCTCTCTCTCTCTCTCTCTCTCTCTCTCTCTCTCTCTTTGGGAAGCATGCCTTCCCCAGCTGTGTGTTCAGCCCCCACAGTGAGGGCTCAGGGCAGGCCAGGCTCACAGCTGGCCAGACATTGTGGAGCCAGTCGACAGGCGCATGGAGGGCCGCCCGCCCCGGCCTCTTCCTTTGCAAACATGCCCAGGTGTGGGGCCTGATGGCTGGGCCTCTGATGTGTGTGTGTGTGTGTGTGTTGGAGGAGGGGGGGGTCAAAGCAGGAGGAGGCATAAAGGGTGGGTATTCCCACTGAAGCTGTGTCAACACTGAATGCATGGGAGTGTTTGTGGCATGGGGGGTGGGGAGGGGGCCGTTCGCAGCGATTACTGGCTCATTGTAACCACATTGTAGGGAAATTGCTCATATTTTGCCAAGCAGCCAGCCTGGCGCACAGGCAGATGCTCAGAGCGCCATGAAGGGCTTTCATTTAAGATGCATGCAGGCGCAGCGGTTGTTTAAGTCAACAATGCATTCTCGACACATGCATACATGCATGCTTCTCCGTGACCGCATATGGGAATTGTATACTTCACGTGTCTGCTAAATTACAACAGATGTATGATGTTTTGCACTCGTGGACGGTCCGTCCAAGCTGTTAATCTATGATCTCATCCTGAGGCACTCTTTGTTAGAGACGAGTCCAAGGGCTGGACAAAAGGTGCTTGAATGAGATAACATCCAATAAGCCTTTGAACATCTTTATCTGTGGTCCAGACACACACACACACACACACACACACACACTCTCTAATGAGGTGTTTCTGGCTCTGTCTTGTGTTGGATTCTCTTGAAGTCTCTGCTACATCTCAGTCACAGTGTTTCAGTCCCTCTAGTGGTGGAAAACGGAGTCACGACTTCAGATGCACATCTGTATCCAGCCCTTGTCCCCCAAGAGCAACAAAAAGAATCAGCGCAGTCATGAACGTATAATAAGTGTGAAAGTGTAATGATTTGTTCAAGCTGTCCGTGACTCTCAGGAGAGCAATCTGACCAGTTCGTTTCTCTTTATTTTATGAATCATAACACTTCGAAATGCACTATACTCGACACGAAAAGGGACGCAAAATCATTTTTGATTAATTTGTTTACCATTGCAATTAATTTGTTAGTAACATGATACAATGATAATATCAGATGGCTTTACCATAGTATTTATCATTGTAGTGAATGATCACTGTATTAATACAATGACATTTTGAAATATACTATGGTATTTACATGATTTTCTGAGGCACACTGTAAAACAAACATGCCATTTTTTGCGTACAATGATACGACAAGAACTTTCATTGAATGCCATACCATGGTAAATGCCTCCAAAACATGGTATTTCCATATCACATGCCTTAGAAAATTTTAAATGAAAGACGATGGAACTACTATTTCTGGTATGTCATGGTATTAACATGGTGCTCCGAAGATTGTCCAAAAATACCATGCTACTCTGAAAAACATGGGAGTACCATGGTAAATGCCTAGTAAAAACACTATCTAGAAAGCAATGGTCTTACCTTGAAATTGTGTCCAAAATCACGGTAGTACTACGCAGGCCTGTAGACACTGAGACAGTCGATCCTCCCACTAAAATAGATAAATAAAAGTATTTTTAAAAAACTTTGAAATTTGTTTACATGATAACGTGGTACTTTGATGTATAAGATAGTAGTGAATGATTACTGTGTTAATATACAATGGTATTTAGAGGTGGGTTTTGACACAAATTTCACGATTTGATTTTGATTCACAAGCTTGAGATTCTATTAAATTTGATTCGATATGGATTATTTTGGATATATATGTGACCCTGGACCACAAAACCAGTCTTAAGTAGCACAGGTATATTTGTAGCAACAGCCAAAAATACATTGTGTGGGTCAAAATGATTGATTTTTCTTTTATGCCAAAAATCATCAAGATATTAAGTAAAGATCATGTTCAGTTGACCTGTAATATCATAAATATATCAAAACTTAATTTATGATTAGTAATACACATTGCTAAGAACTTCATTTGGACAACTTTAAAGTCAGTTTTCTTAGCATTTAGATTTTTTGCACCCTCAAATAGTTGTTTCCCAGCCAAATATTGTCCTATCCTAACAAACCATACATCAATGGAAAGTTTATTTATTCAGCTTTCTAAATCTCAATTTAAAAAATGTACCCTTATGACTAGTTTTATGACTGGTTTCAAGGGTCACATATCAGGTACATGCCAAATATTCTCAAGGAAAAATATCTCTTAACTAATGCTATAAAATATAGGCCTACATGAGACTCAGTTTGTACTACATTACTATAATATTGGAGATTAAAATGAACTGATTTGTATTCAGTTAAGTTTTTATAACAATAAAGTTACTAACTTAATTATATTTGTATTCCATACAAATATACTTATTTATCATACATTTGACGGAATTATTCAAACATAAATGAAACATTGACGAACAGTCAAAAAAAAAATTTAGTGTATATGTTATATGGTGCATATATTTAGCATAATGTTCCTGATAGAGTTCATTTTTCTAGCCGACTAACGCGTTTATGGTCATCGAATATTTTTTTTTTCTGAGGTAAATGTGACGTTACGTGACATTGTTTACAAGCCATATTGACGTCTTTGAGCGGTTGAAACACTTAATGAGCCATTACATGAGACAGATACGGATTTCGGTAAGTTGTACTCTTTCTTTTATCATACTTTCGGATGTTTATTAATGCTGAAACTGGTATTAAACCGGAGGAGATGACCAGTTAACGCTTAATTTGAACTGAGGCGCTACAGCGATCTGTCACTCCACATTAAACAGCGCCAAAACGGCATTTATTGTTTGAATATTGTAATAAAATGGACAGAATTTGAAATCTAAGATTTGTTTCATATCTAAAGTAACAAAGCACAAACCTTATTGCGATTTATTGGATGGGAGGCGCTTTACATTAACGTAGACTAACCATGAAAACAATGATTAACTGAAAACAGGCTAGACTAATCGATTCTTGGGATTTAAGAATCGATATCGTTTCGTACGTCAATCGTCTCCCATATATTCACAATTATAGTTGATAAATATGTGTTTAAATTATTTTTTAAATGATTATTTGCTTACCTTCATAATACTGTGGTACTTTTTTTGTGTGTTTTACTGGTCACTGCAATCCTGGCCTAAAATGCAACACCATGAGGAGAAAAAAGAGCTGAAGAATTTCTCATAATTCGAACCTATCCCGCAATAATGGGGTGAGAATTGTTCCGTGTGAGGTTGCTTGGCCTGGGAAACACTCAAGAGATGTCAAAATCTCCACAGCATGTGTGTGTGTTTGAGAAAAGAGACAGCGAGGCAAAGTGTGTATGAGTTTGTGCTTGTTACAGTGTGTGTTTGCTGCATATTTGTTCTCTCTTGTGTGCATGTGCTCTGTATTGTATCGGGGGAATGAATTGTTGCTCACCTGTTCACACACACATTAACAAAAGCCAGGCAGCGGAAGCAGCTGTCTCACAACTGTATTGGTACAATACTCGAGTCCCATACTCCTGTTTGCTCAGTACATATTCTCACCCTGGTCAGCTCAAACATCAGTCACACACACAGTTCTCATGTACTGCTCATGTCTCACAGTTTAAACAGCTGAATATTTCCTCCTCCAGGCCTGTTTACCGAACGAATATTGGACGCTGCGTTTCCGTGTTCTTCAGGTGTGTGTACTTACTATATTCTGCAAATCAAACACAGCTTGAGAATATTTTTAACAAAGATGTTATTGAATACTATCTCACACAAAGGCCCTTCAATGTTTTTATTTTACAAACACATATTTTTGTTTGTTAATACAAATAATACTGTTATAGAAAAAAAAAACTCAGTCATATTGGGACTCAAGTCATACCTCAGAATATCAGAACATCTTAAAGGGATAGTTCACCCAAAAATGAAAGTTACCCCATGATTTACTCACTTTCAGGCCAATCTAGGTGTATATGACTATTTTTTAAAAAGGCGGCAGTGAATGGCTGTTGAGATTTTGAAGGCCATGGAGCCATGTGGAGTACTTTTTATGATGCATGAATGCACTTTATTGGACTTCAAAATCTCAACAGCCATTCACTGCCATTATAAAGCTTGGATAAGCCAGGACTTTTTAAATATAACTCAGATTGAATTCATCTGAAAAAAGGAAGTCATATACACCTAGGATGGCTTGAGGGTGAGTAAATCATGGGGTAATTTTCATTTTTGGATGAACTATCCCTTTAACACCCACATAACCACAACTTTACTACAAATACCATGGTTCAACTATAGCAAAGCCATGGTTATTTTGTGGTTATCCACTATCCAGTGTTGGGAAGGTTACTTTGGAAATGTAAGGTTACAGATTACAAGTTACTCCATTTAAAACATATTAAGTAGTGTAACTATTTGAATTACTTTATTAAAGTAATGTAACTGATTACATTTGATTACTTTTCGATTACTTTTCTAAATTTACATTTACATTTAGTCATTTAACAGATCCTTTTGATCCAGAGCCAATGAGGACAACAGAAGCAACACAACAACTTTCAAAATCATTCATCTTTTGGATTAAGATTATAGTAATATTTAAAGCACAGCCACCACAAAAATCAAACTCTTTTTACTTGGAAAAATCATTCTGAGGTTAAATACTGATTTAAAATCATAACAAGAAATGGTAAATATTAATACAAAAAGTATTCAGAGCCTTTTTGTAATCGTTAACATTTTCGTAAGTAACTGTGATTTAATTACACATTCTTCTCAGTAACTGTAACAGATTACAGTTACATGTATTTGGACAATTAAATTGTGTAATGTCATTACATGTAACTAGTTACTCACCGTAACACTGTGGTTATCATGATTTAAAGATATTAAATAGGGCTGTCACTAACGATTATTTTACTAATTGAGTAATCTAGCGATTATTCTGATGATTAACCAAGTAATCAGATAATTATAATTGCATTTTTTGTGATAAATTATAGAGACCTAAGGAAACAATAGCCTTGAAAATTACTTAAAATACATATATAATAACAATGAGGCAATAATAATTAGTTCAAATAAAGTATCAGAAGCAAGTAATCACATGGTTTTATTGAACAAAACTGTTGAAATGCATAATGTATTACAAACAATAGAACTAATGTACGTTATACATTATAACAAATGCCTGCTGAGGGCGCCAACGGCCTGACGATTGTTTTTACACTTCACAGCACAATCTAATCCTTGTTTAATATTGACTAACCAACATTTAATTCAAATGTCCACTTAATCTTTAATATTTTGCCATTACCATACGACAGAAATGCTACAGCCATTAATGTCTTGAATATGTGGACATCAAAACATGTAAACTCACAGTGAGGGTATAAGCTTTTAATTTTGAAATCGCAATGAACAGTTCACATATTGAAAAAGATTTTTAAGTATTCTCCTGTGTTTGCTTAGGTTTATAAATGATTTACCTTACAAATCTGATGAAATGGCATGTTGCATTCCCAGGTGAACGTTATAATTAGGGCTGTCGATTAAAATGTTTAATCTAATTAATTACATGATGTTTTGATTAATTAATGTAATTAATCGCTAAATAAATTTTACTGTGAAAATACCCACAAAAGATTATTTAAAGCTATTTTTGTGTTAAATGACAAAGTATCAAGTAGACTTATAAAGAAGCTTTAGAATTAAATATTTAATTTGATTCAACATAGAATTTATTACACATGAACATTTAGCCTGCAACGTAAACCATGGAAAATAAAAGAAGATCATTTGAAAAACATCTCAGTATTTTTTGTTCATACGATGAAAGTCATTAGTAACAAAAACAGCTTTGTTGCCAACAGTCTTCAAAATACTTTCTTTTATGTTCCACAAAAGAAAGGTTTGAAATGACATGAGGGAGAGTAAATGATGACAGAATTACATTTTTTTGGGTGAACTATCCCTTTAATTTTATTATTATTATTATTATTATTATTAATATTTTAATGAAATGTTACTCTAAATAAGAAACTAAATCTTTCAGCAGGTGGCGGTAAATGTCTTTATGAGTTATTTATTCATTTAATTTGTTCAAATGGCTGATTCATTCAGGAATGAAGTAAATGACTCTATGAATGGGCTTTTGAATCATTGATTCACATGATTCTTTCAAAATGCGGATTCATTCAGAAACTAAACACTGCTGTGTTGCTCAGAGACGTGCAACAATTCTGCTATGGCTTCAAAGGTAATAAGTTCTCTGCAAAATTGAGCAAAAACACATAATATTGTGTTTAAAATATAACACAATATCAACTTTTTATTTACTGAACTGTTGTATAAAATCACATTTAAGCTTGTGATAGATCAGGACAAAATCAGCACTCGTGTCATGTTGCTCTTGCTGCCTGTGTGATATCCTGTGATATGTGATATATATATATATGTATATATAATATAAATATTAGACAAATCACATACAGAGGCATTTTTTGCACAAATATCTTGAAATTTAGGGCATAACTGGATTTGTGGCCCCTTTAGAGCAGTAACGTGTGCAGTACAGGGGTTGAAACACATGCCGAAGCCATAATCTACTCCGGTTGGCATGTCGGAGCCATAACGTGCCGCAGACGTGTGCAGTATGTGGTAAGAGATTTTATTCATCATACAGTGTAGACAGCTTCATTTATAACGCAAGTGTGTAAACCTGCACTAGAGTAGGCTAGGCTAATCAGTGATGATGTTCTTTGATAATGTTAGGCTGCATTTAGCCTTATGCTGGAGCTGGTTTCGGGCAATGAAACTAAGTATGTAAATAATTAAATACATTAGCACGATAATATTATGTATTGGCGAACTCGCAGGCTGGCAATAGGACCCAACACTACTGTAACGTATTATTTACTCACCCTCCTAGGTGTCCTAGGTGGATATGACTTCCTTCTTTCAGACAAATGCAATCTGAGTTATATTAAAATTTATCCTGGCACTCCCAAGCTTTAGATTGGCATAGATGAGTGTTTCTCTTCATCAGTCCAAAACAAGTCCAATAATATGCACCCATCCATAATAAAAAGTGCCTCACATGGCCCTGGGGGGTTAATAAAGGCCTCCTGTAGCGCATTGATGTGTTTTTGTAAGAAAAATATCCATATTTAAAATGTTAGAATCACTTTAATCTAGCTTGCGCTAACAGTTGTACACCAACTTGCTTCTTTGACAAGGGGCGTGGCAGTAATGAAACACCATCTGAGCTGTTCGCCAATCACAACGCAGTGGAACAGCTAACCAATCACAACACATTTTGTTTTTCGGAAGGCGGGCCTTCATTAAACCTGGAACTAATTGAGCCTTATGTGCCAGGCTGGGAGAAATGTATTGTAATAATGTAAATTATGTTAAAAATAATGCGTTTTTCGAACCACCAAGCACGAAAGCATGTTCTAGTACATTCCCAAAACAAAATCAAGACTTTGTAAAAGAGCATAATAGGACCCCTTTAAAATATTTGAATTGCATTATTTTTTCATAACTAATTAATTAAGGTAACACGGTAAACGGACAGTCCTAGTTATAATAAACCTAGACTCACAGCAATATACAGTTCCACATGGAGGTAGAGACACTCCACACATGTAATAAATGATAACAGTTTGTGTGGAGCAGCATTTACGCACTTATTTAAATCTTTGCATTTGTGAATTCACAATAGCATTATGCTTTATTATGATTTTGAAATTAGTCTAATAGATCATGCAGCCTTGGAAAACGGTCTGATAATGCGTTTTATGAATTCTCGTCTGTGAAACGTGCCACTTACGGTATTTTGCCGGTTACTTGACACGGGCAAAATGCAATCAAGGATTTTTCATAATCAAGTATTCGAATTGAATCGAGGAATCATGACAGCCCTATTATTAACTATGCTTTTTTTTTTGTTTTATTTGTAGTAAAACCATGGTTTATTTAATAAGGGATTGCTCAGATTTCCACAGATCGTTAGTTTCTGTTTGAGGAAGGCAGCGTGAACTTGTCAGGCTGACAGATGACTGTCCATGCATGCATGTAGACACACACAGAGTCTTGCAGCAAAAGTGTAACAGATACTAGAGTCTTTACTGTACAAAACAAAGGAGACACTGGCGTGTGTTCACCGGTCCATCGCATGTTGTGCTGCCGAGATCTGTAGAAATGATACGCCTGTTGTTCTTTCGCAGTCATGATTGGTAGTGCTGTAACTGTGATGACATGTGCTGCTGATATTTACTGAAGACCTCAGGGGCCGCTCCGCACATCTGGAGTCTAGACTCAGCGGCTCTACAGGACTGAGACTCCCTCGCTCTCTTCCTCTCTCTCGCCGCTGTCCACTGTTTGCATAGCTGCTTGTGTTTAATTTAAATTAAAGTTGCCCCCCTTCAAGTGCTTAATTGATTCTAGCGATGAAGGACAAAGTAACTGGATCCGAGTGTCCTCGAAACACACGGTGAGAAATATTATGAAGACTTACGCAAACCGGCCCGAGAGCATCTGTGTTTGTGAGAGAGAAACAATATGATTATCACTGGAATTGTTGGACTGAGAGGAGCCATATATTTTCCTTAATGCATCCTTGTGTTTACAAAAACACTCGCACAAAGGCTCTTGTTAGCTGCGGTGTAATGACGGATGCCCGTGTGGGTTTGTGCGGTTGAGAGGTCTGTTTTACCTGTTAATCTCTTTATCCCCTCCTACCCGCTCTATAGCTCATACACTGAGAGCTCTAAAACTTGACAGTAGTTTATTTTACAGACGCTCTCCGGCTTCTTCTGTCCTCCTTTTGAATTTGTGTTGAACTGCTGAAGTCATCATGCTCATCCAGCAACAGTATGGAGTGAAACATATTATCCAGCACATATTTATTTATTATTATTATTTATTATACATTTTAATACAATTATTTTATTTTATATGAACTTAGTTCACCCCAATAGCAAATTGTTATTTATTAAAATAGATATTAAATTTGGTTTAAAGTTGTCAGTTTGGGAAAATAAAAATATTATCTTATCAGTTATCTATAATATATTCAAGTTTTTGGGGTCGTTACAATTTTTAAAATGTTTTTGAAGTCTCCTTTGCTCATACAGTAAAAACAAAAAATATTACTATTTAAAATAACTGTTTTCTATTTAAATGTATTAAGAATAGAAAGTTCAAAATAACAGCATGTGTTTAAAATAAATGTAAAAGCCTTTATTGTCACGTTTGATCAATTTTAATGCATCCTTGCTAAATAAAAATATTTTCAAAAAGTAACTATTTTTAATTCAAATATATAATCATTCTTAAAAAAGTATTATGAACTTAGTTTTCCCTAATAGCAAATAGTTATTTATTAAATATATAAAAAAAGTTATTATTTTATTGTTTTCTATATTATTATATCTAAAAAAATTGCTACATTTTGGAATCTTTGATGAATAGAAAGTTCAAAAGAACAGTATTTATTCAAAATAAATGTAAAAGCCTTTATTGTCACTTTTGTTTAATTTTAATGTGTCCTTGCTAAATGAAAGTATTAATTTCTTTAAAAAATAGACTATATTTAATTCAAGTATATAGTCATTCTTAAAACATCATGCAAAACTGCAAATATTTTTTTACTTTTTTTTTTTTTATTTGATTATTTTATTTTATATGAACTTAGTTTAACCAAATAGTTATTTATTAAATAAAATCAAATAGTTAATAAATTTGCTTTAAAGCTGTTAGTTTGGGAAAATAAAAATATTATAAAAGTACTACGTTATGAATGATTCATAATGCCATTCAAGTATTTTGGGTTGGTACAATTTTTAAAATGTTTTTGAAGTCTCTTATCAAGGATCAAAAATACAGTAAGAATAAAAACAATACTATTTAAAATAACCCTTTTATTTAAATATATTTTTAAAAATAGTAAAATGTGGGATTCTTTGATGAATAGAAAGCATTTATTTAAAGACAGCATTTTTTTAAAATAAATGTAAAAGCCTTTATTGTCACTTTTGATCAATTTTAATGCATCCTTGCTAAATAAAAGTATTAATTTCTTTTAAAAAAATAACTATATTTAATTCAAACATAGAATCATTCTTGAAGCATCATGCAAAATTGCAAATAATTTTTATTTATTTTTTAAAATTATTTATTTTTTATTTTATTAGTTTACCTGAATAGCAAATAGTTATTCATTAAATAAAATTAAATAGTTATTAAATTTGGTTTAAAGCTGTCAGCTTGGAAAAATAAAAATATTTAAAAAAAAACATATAATATAAACAATATTATGCCATCAATAATTTCTAATACCATTCAAGTGTTTGGGGTCCGTACAATTTTTAAAATGTTTTTTTGAAATCGCTTATCAAAGCTAAGAGAGAGAGAGCGAGAAAAAAAAAAAAAAAAAAAAAAAAAAAAAAATATATATATATATATATATATATATGTTTTCTATGTTAATATATTTTTCAAAATTGTAAAATTCAGGATTCTTTGATGAATATAAAGTTCAAAAGAACAGCATTTATTTAAAATAAAAGACTTGCTCAATTTTCTGTAAAAAATCTGATTGACTTTTGAGTGGTAATGTGTGTGTGTGTGTGTGTATATATATATATATATATATAAAATATAGTTTTTATAATTAAATGTACCTTTTTTAATATTTTTATTATTGGTTTTTTTTTTGTTTTGTTTTTTTTTTTGTTTGTTTTTTGAAAACATGACAAAAAACTGATTTAAATTACATTATGCAGTACATTAAATAAGTAAGAAATACTTTAGAAATACTAAATCAATATGTAAATTCATATGAGAAAATATCCAAGATGTTTCCTAAGTATTTTAGGGAATTTTCTGTGTATATTTGCATTTTTATATAAAAACCTTGCAGAAAAAGTGCACTCTTACTAGTATTTACGTCAGTTTATTTTTCCAAACGGCCCTCACAGAGAGCTAGTTCTGCATTCAAACCCTCAGAATGATGGAAAATCTGGTTGAAATGATCTTTGTGTGTTTGTGAGTGAAAGAGAGAGTGAGTGAGAGAGAAGGTATAAATGAACCCCTGATTTACAGCCCGTCTTTAGGTAGAGCCCCTCCTTTTTCCATGTTCACCCCTTCTCTCCTTTCTCTGCCCATAATAATGGACACGGTGTTTTTACGAGAGTACCAGACCAAACCCTATTCACACTGCAGCACTGAGTCGCCACTAAATGGCCTCGTTCAGCTCACTGCTATTAAACAGCTCATAAAAAACTGGCCACACAACCGCTTGAGTCACACAGATGCAACTCCACGGCTCCTGATCCCAGCGTGATGCGGTTTCAGACAGCTGGCTTTGCCCATTTGCCATCTAACGCATGATGGTCAGGCGTCTAAAACGACCTGAATTAACCATTACCAAGTCAGAATTACTTGCAGGTATTAAAATCAGTCAAACGAACGAAAGCAGCCTCCACAGCTACTTGGACTCTCATTCTGACGGCACCCATTCATCACAGATGATCCATTGGCGAGCAAGTGATGTAATTCTAAATTTCTCCAAATCTGATCTGATGGTCTAAGTTTTAATTTTTGGGTGAACTAATCAGAATCGAGTATTCCAGACAGCCGTGCAATAATAATAATAATTATTAGCGAATTCTCTGAGGGTCGTGGCAGTTCGGGTTCTTTCCCACCCTGCTTGCTTTCTCTTTCTTTTCTTTGTCTTTCTGCCTGACACTCTGTGAGTGAAGGATATCAAATTCCCCTGAAAGCTCTCGGACAGGTGAGCGCTGCTTTGGGTGACCTCCATCTCTCACATTACGGTGCTAAACTGCAACTCCCTGCTCTTCTCGATTACACACGTATGCCTGCACACACACAGGTGTGATCCTTACACATCATTCTGTTTCACTTGTCACTGAGTATCATACATCACTAAAGCCAAGAGTTTTAAATTACACTGCATTATACATATATATATATAGCTCTGACATGATCATACAAAACTGATTTGTGCAAAAACCTGACGTTCGAAAGTTTGGGGTTTTTGAAAGAAGTCTCTTGTGCTCACCAGAGTTGCATTTATTTGATCAAAAATACTGTAAAAACAGTAATAATGTGGAATATTATTACAATTTAAAATAACAGTTTTCTATTTGAATATATTTTAAAATGTAATTTATTCCTGTGATCATTACTCCAGTTTTCAGTGTCACATGAACCTTCAGAAATCATTTTAATATGCTGATTCAGTGCTCAAGAACATTTATTATCAATATCGCTTATGCTCATCAAGGCTGTATTTTATTAAAAAAAAAACAGAAAAACAGTAATATTATTGGGTTGGGGAAATGTATTTAATTTTTATTTTTCCTTTTTTTTTTGTTCAGTTATTATCTTCATGACTATTTTTTTTTCTTTTTTATTTTCATGTTCTTTTTTCCTTTTGTATGTTTATTTGTTAAAATGTAAGTTGTATGTTTGTATTTAAAAAAGTGCAATTACAAGTGACTGTTGAAATTTCTAATAATAAATATATTTAAAGCAAAAAAATAAAAACCAGTAATATTGGTAAACATTATTGCAATTTCTATAATATTGGTTTCCGATTTTAATATACTTAATATAAAATATAAGTGTTTACTATGACTTTTTATCCATTTAACATATCCTTGCTGAATAAAAGTATTAATTTCTTTCAAAGAAAGAAAGAAAAAATTACAGTTCCCAAACTTTTGAATAGTACTGTATATTGTAACACAATGTTTAATTTATTATAAATAAATGTTTTTTGTTTTTTTTTAATTTATCAAAGAATCACAGGTCCTAAAAAATATTAAGCAGCGCAACTGTTTCCAACATTGATAAATGATTTCTGAAGGATCATGTGACACTGAAGACCGGAGTAATGATGCTGAAAATTCAGCTTTGCTTCACAGGAATAAATTCTATTTTAAAGTATGTTTAAATGGAAAAGTGTTATTTTAAATTGCAATAATATTTCACAAAATTACACTTTTTTTCTGTATTTTTGATCAAATATAACACAGCTTTTGATGAGCATGAGAAACATCTTTAAAAACATAAAAAATCTGACTGATCCCAAACTTACATATAATGATGCTGAAAATTCAGCTTTGCTTCACAGGAATAAATTATATTTTAAAGTATATTTAAATAGAAAAGTGTTATTTTATATTGCAAAAATTGTTCACAGAATTACACTTTTTTTCTGTAATTTTGATCAAATAAATGCCACCTTGATGAGCATGATAAACATCTTTAAAAAAATATTAAAAATCTTACTGATCCAAAACTTACATATAATGATGCTGAAAATTTAGCTTTGCTTCACATAAATAAATTTTAAAGTATAATTAAATAGAAAAGTGTTCATTTAAATTGCAATAATATTTTACAAAATTACAATTTTTTTTTCTGTATTTTTGATCAAATAAATGCAGCCTTGATGAGCATTTTAAAAAACATTAAAATCTTACCTATCCCAAACTTATATATACTGATAGTTTCTTTTTCTGTACAATTGATACTATTAAGATAAAACTTAAAAGACCTCATATTGGAAATATTTTGATCAATAATATTAAATATTTTCACTGACAATATTACTCCATCGATGCTTATGTAGGAATTTGATATTAGCTTCATTGTGAGCCAATGTAATCTGCACTAGTGTTATTGATATAACAATATTATTTTTATATCACATTCATCTAAAAGACACACTGAGAAAAAACAGTCCTGCTAGGATCTCAGTGGGTGAGAATGACAGCAGCATTACTAAGTGATGGAAAAACACATCAGAACGAGTAGGAAAAGAGGAAAAATTAATAACAGAAAGCTGATCTATATAATCAACCGTGCTATTGTGGTCAGGCTTGAACACTTGTGCTGAGGTGAAACCTCAAAAAGTTTTCAAGGGCCCTTTAACATGCTCTTACAACACTCAGTGAGAAAGCACCTGGACTTTTCATCTCTCGCTGAACCGTGAAATGATGTCAACACTTTCTTTTTGAAGACAGATTCGAAAGATTCGTTGCGCCACATTCAAAAAAGACAACACGTTTAGCATCTAAGCAGACAAACAAGAGGAAGAGGCAGGTTGAAATCTGGTTTCGCACACGTTCGACATTGTAAACATGGCAGTTTTAGATATCGGGGCATATTTCGTCCTCCACCTGCGGTGACTCAGAGGTTAATACCTCTCTTGTGGTTCTTCGCTATCTCTATCAGGGTTATGTAACACCAAGAGGGCAGTGTGGGTGTGTTCCAGGTGCAGCCATTCATTTCTGTCAGTGACACTATTGTGATATGATAAAGAGGAAATGCATTGGTCACGCTCGATATTACTGGCAAATGTTATTTAGGACAACAACAAAACTTCAGTTATTATAATGGAACAACATTTCATTAAATGAACTATAATAAGAATGTTTTACTCAAATTTCCTGATACTGGCTATTGATTGGTCAGCGTTCCAGCCGTCATTTGTTCATATTGTTATTTTTTGCGTAGGGATTTTAAATTTTAGTGGATGAATGTCAATTATTGGCTTCATGTAATAATTATTTAATGTAAATTCATGTTCTTAATATTTTATTATGTCGTGTAAGTAACACAGTTTTTCAGATATCAAGGCATTTTCAGACTATGATCATTTTAGCTGCGACAAAGTTCAAAGTATCCCAAGTTTCTAGTATGTCATCACCCGTGACAAAAACTAGAGACTTCATTGCTCCTGTTGCTGCAAATACTAGTATTTTGGCGCCATCTGGTGGTCGTAATGTTACTGTTACACCTATTGACCATATATGGGCTGTTCTACAGAATTGGTGCAAAGTCAGAGTTGGAAACATCTTAAAAAAATGTCTTTTTCTACAAATGTTGTATGTATGCAAATCGTATAATATCCAAGGTACACATTCTAGTAATTGTGCAGTTAATTCTCATATTGTATTTTCCAAAAGTTTTGAAATATTTGTCCTCTCCCCAAATTTGTCACTACCGACACTAACGCCGGACAAAAGTAACAAAGCTATTTTCTCAGAGCCCGGACTAAATTTGCTTTCCAAGCTATGACAGCACATTCAGCACACAACCCTTGATGGGGCTGAGAAATATCATCTGATTTCATCATTGTTTCCCGCAGTTAGGTCTGGAAAGCAGTTTTTGAATTTATGCATACAAACAGCTGGATGGAAACATGAATAGGCCTACTAAGATTATGCTAATCTAATTTTCATATTGTTCATTCTGTTAAAAAATGTTTTATAAAAATTTGTTGAATTAATAATAAATAATTTACACAAATCAAGTTTGTACGTTTGAAACATTTGATGAAACTTACATTTAAAAGGAAAAAAAAAAAAAAAAAAAAAATATATATATATATATATATATATTTATATATATATATTATATATATTATTATTATTATTATTTTTTTTTTTTTTTCAAACATTAAGGACAAAATATGTTTGCAGTGACATATTAACAAGGTCATAGTCATCTATATTTAATAAAAAGAAGAGTAAAAAAAAAAAAAAGTAACAAATCTATTGTTCCTTTTGACCCACCTGTGTATTACTTTCGTCCCAGCCAATGGGGTCGAAAGTAACAATGTGCAACTTATGTTCAAACTGAAATTATACTGAAGTCTTTCTACATTTTTACAAAATACCACCAGGTATTAATAGACCACACTTCTGAGTTATGGGCCACAGCAAAAATATATCTCTGTCTACAACTTATGTTTTTCAGAAAAATTTTACTTTCGTCCCCGCTCTCCCCTATATAAATTATATATTATATATAATTAAATAAAAAGAGTTGTATTTACTTATTGCGATTTTCTTACATCTTCCTTGTAAATATATACATTTTTCTATTTTATTTAAAAGTTTTCAGAGGTTAATCAATAACAATTACAATTTTAACAATATTACTAGTGTGTTTTATGAGATTTGTTGTATTTTGAATCCAATTTTTCTTTGTAAAAGGCAAAAAGTTGATCATACTGATTTCAAAGTTAACGATTCATTAATTTTGAACCAAACACTATCATAACATCTTAGTTGATAATTCGGTATACTTTTTTTTTTGACAAAGCATCCCATGATTCGGTCGTGACTGCACATTTTTAGTAGTGACAGTAATGTTTTGGTAGCGACTACATCACTTTACAGAATTTTAATACTAAAACATAGTAAAACACTACTAAAGCATACTAAAATAAAATTTGCATAACTGTATTAAAATTGTTTATTTCCCTTAAATAAAGGATTATGTGTTCCTTTTTGTCACTACTGAAACAATGATGACATGTTTCGGTCATGACTGTTTCGGTAGTGACCGTAATTTTAAACAAACTAAATGTTTTGGAACAACTCCCAAAAAATGTTTGTTAGTGACTTATTTTAAAGTTACACACAGATTTTTCAGACTTTTGAACACATTTACCTCAAAATGATGAAGTCTGTCTACGCACCACGTCACTGTGAAAGAGGGTGACACATAAATATTTCCAGAACTTCCCTTTTTAAAAAAATTTAAAAAGCTATTTTTAAAAACAACAATGGAATAAAATGCAAAACTTATTTCAATATAGTTTTCATAACTTGAAATTGAGGGGTTAGGGTCCGGGATAGCCACCTCCTAATTGAAAGTACTAAATAAATGATGATTTAATATATATTAAGCTTACTGATATTTTAAATATTGTTGTGGGTTTTAATAGATAATAGAAGGATCTAAGATTTGAACACTTAAATGCTTTTTTAATGTGTGTTTTTTGTTGGTTGTGGGACAGAAATTTGCACCAACTCTGTAGAAAGGCCCATATATGAATGCCTTTAGAACAACACAGAATAAAAATTACACATTAATGCAAGTCTGACATAACAGATGTTTAATTGTATGTATTTGGATGTTGCAAAACATTACAGGCAATATTCCAAGAACTGACAGTCAATCATATATTTTATATTCTGTGGCATTGGCATTGTAACAGCAGGTATAATTTATAAAGTCAGATTTTGTGCAATACTTGTGCCATCACACCATTCACTACTTAAGAGCAATGCATGCTTGGATATCTCAACTGCAGCTTTTATGCAGATCATAGGGAGCTGACATGAAATTGAAAAGTTGACATGTTCCACAGGACATGTGACAGTCTGAAACACTATTGGACAGCATACGTCTGCAGCGTTTTTATGATTTAGTGTTATGCATGCAGCATGTATAACATTGATTCAGAGATTACATGGAATATTTGGACTTTGAGGCAAATAGTGAGGCAAAATGTGATTAAAATGTTTTTCCTTTAAACATTCAACTATTAGAAAGTCAAAGGGCACATTATTTAACCATTTTCTGCTGTCGTTGTTTGATGGCATGCTGTTGATTCAGATGTGGATTGTGTTTGAGTAGTGCAGCTTGTCACACAAAAACATAAGCGGACTTGTTAAGCTAGCATTTCCAGTTTTACCAAACACATAACCAGAGAAAACATTTCTTGCTTCAAGAGCATAGACTACATTCAGATCCTTAATAAAAACAACTACATTTGCTAGCATCTCCAGCATTGACCTGACCTATAAAATATACTTCTTTTAACCTGCAAATCCTTGTCATTTTGTCATGATGCGACACACAAATACATTTCTATAAAAATATTACATCACTAGCTTAATCTTTGTACAGTATCCCGTAAGAGTATCATTCTTAAGAAAATGTGCGAGACAAAAAATATTTCATTGTCATTTAAAATCTCTCATTAAGTGCATTCCTTTTAAGCCATAATCTGCATAACCTACTTGTTATTAATATATAAACTCTTCCTTTATCTGTGTTAAATCCCTGTCTCATTGATTCCCTGAAAGAAGCTTTTCTTCTTTTCCGATGACTGACTACTGTCTGTTGTAATAGTTATGATTGTGAAAGTGCATTGCCGCAAACAACGTGTCGCAACACAAACGGTGTACGGAGGTTATCATCATCATTTACACAACCCAAGTTGTGTCCATATTATATCAGATCACATTCAGTTCATGGAGATTGACTTTTCAATAAGGCATCAGCGCTTAAAGGAACTAAAAATATTGAAGTCATAAATGTACATCTCATGATGATAAAGCATAGGATTCATTGTAATCATAGCAGTGGTGATTTGTCATGCAAGGGGCTGATGGGAAATGTAGTTCTGTCACCGATAAAGCAAGCAGATGGTGGGGAGTGGGAGAATCTAAAAGCAAAGTTTCATTTTCATGCAGGATTTTGGAAATTCCCTCCATCTCATTCAGAAGCGGAAACAGTCATTAACTTCGTCTGTGCAGTCAAAGTTGATTCCTTCACACAAGGAGTCCTCAAAAAATAGAAAAAAGAAATCATGAGAAAGGTAAACGTCAACATAAGGACAGTATATTTAAGGATCTTCAAGTTCTATCATACATACCACAATATTTCCCCCAGAAAGTATCTAGACCACTTCACAGTTTCAATTTGAAACAATTCAAAATACTTTTTGTTTTTAAAAAAAAATTAAAAAACCTTTTTTTTTCTTTGAACTTTAAGTGATCACTTGATCAAAACACTGTATAAAAATGCATTCAAAAGGCAGACTTGACTAAAGTCAATATGCTTATCCTGGTTTTATATGCTTACAGTATATAAACAATACTTTCATTACTTACCCTCATGTCGTTTCAAACCCATAAGACCTTGTTCATATTCATATAACACAAATAAAGATATTTTTGATGAAATCCAAGAGCTTTCTGACCCTGCATAGACAGCAACACCACATTCGAGACCCAGAAAGGTAGTAAGGACATTGTTAAAATAGTCCATGTGACATCAGTGGTTCAACCGTCATGTTATAAAGCTATGAGTAGGGAGGCATGACATTGGATTTTTGCCGATATCCAATATGCCAATATATATTTTTCAAATATTTTTCAACTCATTTTGGCTGATAGCCGATGTCAATATCAATATCTTTCCTTTGGAAACAACACCAAGTCTCTCCTGTGCAGAAATTAAAAGCAAACTATTTTTAATTTTGGTTAGTTTTTAACAAGAACTTATTTGTTAGAATTAAATAAACGACAGTGAAGTTCTTTTATAATGACAGTACATTAAAGCTTTGAAAATAACTATAAATATAATGATATTTTTGAATATTTATTTGAATATTTGAAAATAACTATATAATCAATCAGAAAAATGCAGTGGTAACCTTAACATTTTATTTTTAAATTTAACATTTGTAGATGTTCTAAAGCAAAAGAGTTCTGAAAATCTTTTAGAGCTCATAATTTGTTTAACATATTACACATTAATGAATAAATCAGTATATATAAAATTATTCGCAAGCGAACTAAACTCATGTAAGCCACTGCTTCTGACAAAGCTTCAACAAACTCATGATTAAGACATTGATTACTAGTTTATTTAACCAGAAACAAAGTCTAAATGTGATGCAATCTGGGAAAACCTGTCGGATGTCACATTGGGACGTTTTCAGGAAATTCTTAAAAATAGGTTGAATGTCAATTTTTTGTCAAAATTAGCTTTTCAATAAATTATTATGATATAACATCTTGACTATCATCTCTGAAAATATCTTGCCAAAATGTGCTTGTTTAGTGCAGAAAAATTGCAATTAATTTCAGAAATTACTGTCTTTCTCTTATGTTAAGAACGCACTGCAGAGCTTTCTCTTAACACCACAAAAACAGTTAACCTATCAAAATAAACCATGTAACATATATATATATATATGTTCATATTTATATTTAACATATATTTGAACATATTCAATAAACATAAAATTTCTCAAGAGCAATTTTTTGAAGGGGACACAATAATACAGCCAAAATTGTACTTGCAAGGATAGATGTGTGTACACAGCATGTGTACATAGCATGGAGACCGTGTTTAAATACGAGTTCGATTCATAGGTTCACTATGCGGTCATATTATAATTATTTATGTATTTTGTGTCCCTCACATTATTTTAGGTTTCTTCTGGAACTGAGGACGTCTCATGTTTATCAACCGTAGAAAGCCTACTGATCTGCCACTTAACATCATATACACAAAACCCAACACATCGGTAGGTCTACAATATTAGCCTAATATCAGTTCACACACAGACTTAACGTCGGTATTAAACAAGCTAAGCTTGACAACCTTGTAATCGCTCATAGAAAAATACATTGAATTTTAATAATTTTTTGTCATGACTAATTTATTAATGATCCAGCATCATCTATACTAAAGAGAAAGAATCGCTTCACCCAATGTTTAAAGTTATTAAAATAGCTTTGAAAGCCTAGTTGCTTGCACATAACTGCTAACGAACTTTGCTCTCTCCCGCCGGACTGGACCTGTGTGCGTTAGGGGTCGTTCTTGATCGATTCGTTCATTTGAACGAATCTTTAATGTGACTCAGGAAGAACGAGTCGTGTCGGGGAGTGATTCGTTCAGTCGCGCATGCGCAACATCCTATTAGGTTCTGTATTGAAATTAGTTTACCTGTTTCGAGTCTTCTGGTTTTTCCGAGTCGTCCGTTCATCTTATGGGGCTGTCACGTGATGAACGAACGACTCAAACCTGAAAACTTGACAGATAGTAGGTGAGGTGAGCTAATCATAGACTAAAGTCCCAGGTAAACAATGAATTAATCTTTTCTGTTTCTTATTTATAGCATTATAGTTTTGTCCTGTTTGCAGTGTGATCAACGTTCACGTAAGCAGTAGATGTGTTAGGGAAGTAACGCATAATATTTTAATTATATTTTGCTAAAATAAACGAAATGACTCGAAAAAAGATATGTTCAGTTTGCTCAACGAGACTCAAATGTCCGAGTCGGTAAAATGATCCAAACTTCCCATCACTAATGCTGCGTTCATGCCATATCGCAATTACGTAATTTCGAGATGACAACGTGTAATTCACAAGTTGTAATTACGAGTTGTTAAAGAACGTGAACGCTTTTTACAAGGTGGAATCTCATAATTACGGGAATTCCATTATGGCGTGAACGCATAATGTGCGTTGCGTATCGGTAAAGGGGTAAAACAAGCAGTGGACCAAACCACTGTGAGGCACAGAACGGGGGACTCAAAATATTTCTGAATTTAAAAAGCTTTTTTTGCGTTTATGTTGTTTTACTACTTACACAGTTATTTTAAATGTATGTACATTATATTGTTTACTATACACATAGTCACTTGTAATGATGTTTTTAAGGGGGACAACCCTCAGATGGGGATTTATGCCTATGATTACGGGCAAAACTTTGCTTCAAGAATAGGCTCCTTTGAGATGAGCAAAATCTGCGCAGAATGCATGCGACATGCATGCCGGTTAGAAATGTGTCCGAGTTACGTCTGCCTTGCTCTGATGTCATGTTGACGTGTGCCAAAAAAACTCTCGCGACTGCAAGGTGGCTGTGTCGGATTGAGCAGTCGGGCGCAGTAGCTCTCCACCGACTGCGCTGACCAAAAGCACGATGGGAAACGCCTGGATGATGACACAGCTTAAAGCTCATTGGTTCAGACAACCGTGATGTTGCCGTTCTTTTCTAAAATGTTTTATTTTTTAATCTAATATCATGCGGTTATGTGTTTAAATTATGCATGAATATTCCCAAACACTATGCCAGTCCCATCTCTGCGTGAGATATGTGATTGTTGTCATATTTTTTTATAAAAATCTAAAATACATGTTTGTATTAAAGTAAAAATGGATGATAAATATCTTTTGTATGGAATTAAATAGCAAGCACTTTGAGCGTCTTGTTCATCATATTTATTTTCATATAAAAACAACAGAGCTGAAATGATATCATGTTTATCAGCAACACAGCACGTGAGTGTGATAACGCGATATCCGCCTTTGATCTCGTAGGTATCTGTTCTACTTCTAGAGGTCAGAACTGTCCGTCTTGACTGCACTTATTTCACGGCTCTCCTCACGGCAGCCGCCTACTCTCGCCTACATTTCAGGCGAGGCAAGGCGCATCTCAAACGAGCCTAATGAGCCATGCTGCTGACGTGATTTAATCACTAGCACACCCTGAGCACTTGTGATTTATTATCAGCAAGACATTGGCATAATTCATTGCATTCATATCCGGCCGATGCCGATATTTACATTTAAAGCCATTATCGGCTGATTCTGATATCGGTCTGATGATTGCTAGCTACGAGAATACTTGTGCGCAAAGAAAACAAAAATAACGACTATTCAGAAATTCTTTTTGTGCGTTCACAAGAGTAAAATGAAGGTTGAACCACTGATGTCACATGGACTATTTTAACAATGTCCTTACTACCTTTCTGGCCTTAAATGTGCCAGTTGCATCGCTCTCTATGCAGGATTAGAAAGCTCTCGGATTTTATTAAAATTTCTTCATTTGTGTCCTGAAGATAACCAATGGCCTTACAGGTTTGGAACGACATGATGGTGAGTAATTAGTGACCGAATTTTCATTTTTGGGTGAACTGTTCCTTTAATGAAAGCTTTAAAAAGGGTCAATAGGTTTGTCTGCAAAAATATAATGTCACAACCACGACTGGAAAACTTATGTTTGCTGCATTCTGCTTCAGAGCATTGGGCATAATTTAGTCACTCAGCACAATTAAGCCACAATATACACATTTAAACTTGAAAAGACAACTGAGAATCATCAATCAAAAGAGCATGTGGTTTGTAACATCACACATATACCGAAAACAACGTTCTAAAAATGCAATGGGGTGAAACAGCTTTCAAACTCATGGGATACTCACAGATGACTGCCAACCACATGAGACTGTGAAAATAGAGACAGGAAGATGAAGGGGAGGGGAGGAAGAAAGAGGGGAGACAAATATGGAGAAGAGAACTGAAGCCAGAGGACAAATTGGCATGTTCAGAGTAAAACATGGACAAGGAATACTCATTACTGAATCACTTTGAATTTATCCAAAAATGAAAACCATCATCATTTACCTACCCTCATGTCATTCCAAACAAAGACTTTTGTTCTTTTGCAGAACGCAAAAGGAGATGCTGCTAGTTTCTATACAATGAAATCTAATGGTGACCAAAATCCGGTTTAAAAATCCACCAACATATTGGTTTTCATTTGAAAACAATCCTTGATCTGTGCATATTTCTCTCCTAATTTGGACAAAACAACATTTTAACTGGAGAATGCAATATTTTTGATAGAGAACTTGCATTTATTTAAAGCAAAGATTTGATGATGGATTTGTTCATCACAAACACGCATGTTTTTGTTTCACAGTTGATGGACTGGAGTCGTGTGGATTACTTGTGGATTATTGTGATGTTTTGATCAGCTCTCATTCTGACGGCACCCATTCACTGCAGACTATCCATTGGTGAGCAATAATGTTACATTTCTACAAATCTGTTCTGATGAAGAAACAAACTCATTTGTATCTTGGATAGCCTGAAGGCTGAGCAAATTTAATGCAAATTAAATTTTACTAGCCATTTTTGGTCACCATTCACTTTCATTGCATGAAAAAAGAGTTAAAGTTCTCTTTTTATGTTCCACGGAAGGAAGTTTGCAACAACCATGAGGTTCAGTAAATGACCTCATTTTGGGGTGCACATGAAATAAACTGGCAGCAAGAAAATAATTCGCTGATTTTGATCTGGTTTTAAGCAGAAAAAATTAATTTATAAAAAGAGAATCAAGAAGGAAAACAATTATATTTGCATATGTTGTTGTTATAAATATATATAATGCCAATTACTGTTGTTACTGTATGAAACGTGATGAGCACCCATACAGAATAACAAAAAAGGAGCCCAAACTGAACAAAGATTTAGCAAAGAATATGCACTTAGAGATGCAATCACTCATGCAGTTAGCACAGTCGTTACTGGGTGTGACATTCGGGGTGATTCAGAACACCAGGGTGAGGGTGAGTTAGTGTCAGGACAACACTGGGTCAGTTGAGTCCATTTAATGGATTCTAACACTAACTTGGCTTTGCTGAAGCAGCAGCGCCCCGTCTGGCGTGTCAGGGAAGTGCAGGGTTGTGGGGGAGGGGGTGAGGGGCAGCCAGGGACGGTTGCCAGCGCTGTAGAGGCGGGGCCGCTTAACCCGGTCGTGACTGGAGAGGGGCGTGTAACTATTCCGCCTTAGCAGAGGGGCGGAGTCTCGCCTGACTTTCCCCTGGTTTGAGATGAGAGAGACTGGGTGGGTAAAAAAAAAAAAAAAAGAGACTGCCTACACACAGCGCTCATCCTTTTTCGCAAACAAGACATTTCAGTCTTCAGTCTCCACAAAACTATCAAATGACATGGTATTCCCAAAGATATTCCATATTTATCTATATAAGACTTGAAAGTATAAAAAAAAAAGAAATTCTCCAGGTTAACATTATAAAACATCAAACGCGTCATCACTACAACACAATGTTATTCAGTGAAGCGAATAAGCACAACTCACAAGACAAATCCACAGTTATAGTACAACCACAGGCTGCTGGCACTATACTTAACACACAAATCTGTATCACAAATGTACTAAATATTATTGACAGTCAACAACAAATAAGGGGGTAGGGTGAACCTCACTCTGATGAGGTGAATAAACACAAGAGGAAGAAGATTTGAGTTTAATCAAACCTTTTGACTGAAGTTTGATTAAACTATAGAGAACAAAGCTTAAAGGAATGTTAGGGGTTAACAATTTAAGCTGTCACCACAGATAACAATTTTCATCTGTAATTTAGTTAAAAATTACAATTACAGTACATTTACAGTGATGCACTTAAAATCAGTGTTATTTCAGTATTATTTACAGTTGAGATTAAAAGTTTACATACACCTCGCAGAATGTTTAAAATGTTAATTATTTTACCCAAATAAGAGGGATCATACAAAATGCATGTTATTTTTTTATTTAGTACTGACCTGAATAAGATATTTCACATAAGAGATGTTTACATATAATCCACAAGAGAAAATAATAGTTGAATTTATAAAAATGATTCTGTTCAAAAGTTTACATACACTTGATTCTTAATACTGTGTTGTTACCTGAATGATCCACAGCTGTGTTTTTTTGTTTAGTGATAGTTGTTCATGAGTCCCTTGTTTGTCCTGAACAGTTAAACTGCCTGCTGTTCTTCAGAAATATTCTTCAGGTCCCACAAATTCTTTGGTTTTTCAGCATTTTTGTGTATTTGAACCCTTTTTAACAATGACTGTATTGAGATTTTGAGATGCATCTTTTCACACTGAGGACAACTGAGGGACTCATATGCAACTATTACAAAAGGTTCAAACGCTCACTGATGCTTCAGAAGGAAAAATTATGCATTAAGACCCGGGGGGTGAAAACTTTTGGAATTTGAAGATCAGGGTAAATTTAACTTATTTTGTCTTCTGGGAAACATGTAAAAGTGTCTTCTGCAGCTTCTGAAGCACAGTACCAAGTGGAAAAAAAAATATGATATGCAGGCAAAATAAGAAAAATGTACACATCTTCATTCTGTTCAAACGTTTTCACCCATTGTTTTTTCTTCTGAAGCATCAGTGAGCGTTTGAAACCTCTGTAATAGTTGCATATGAGTCCCTCAGTTGTTCTCAGTGTGAAAAGATGGATCTCAAAATCATACAGTCATTGTTGAAAAGGGTTCAAATACACAAAAATGCTGAAAAACCAAAGTATCTGTGGGACCTTTTTCTGAAAAACAGCAGGCAGTTTAACTGAACAAACAAGGGACTCATGAACAACTATCACTAAACAAAAAAAACACAGCTGTGGATCATTCAGGAAATAACACAGTATTAAGAATCAAGTGTATGTAAACTTTTGAACTGGGTTGTTTTTATAAATTCAACTAATATTTTCTCTTGGGGACTATATGTAAACATCTTTTTGGTGAAATATCTTATTCAGGTCAGCACTAAAAAAAAAAAAAAAAACATGCATTTTTGTATGACCCCTCTTATTTGGGTAAAATAATTAGCATTAGCATATACTGTAAGGTATATGTAAACTTTTGACCTTAACTGTATATGCTATTATAGTATCAATAATATATTGAATTAGATTTTTTATTATTTTAATATTTTCAGTTTTCAATTCGATTTTAGTTTGAGTAATTTTGCTTATCTGTTGATATAGCTTAAGTTGTATTAAGCCCAAAAAGCTACTTTAACCAGGGGGTTCTCTGAGAAAAGCAACAAGCAGGACAGACGTCAACATGCAGTGATGAAATTGCAATTCCAGATCAAAATAAAACCCATAAGATATCTTAAGCTGTATCGCAGGAAAACATAGCTTGCTTTCAAAAACATCACTGAAAAAAGATACAAATTTATGAGATAAATGTGGCACCAATTATTTTAAAATGAATATTTAATATCCTCCATTAATATTTCACACTCCAGGAGAGAACACCACAGAGACAGATGGGGACTCACCAGTGGTCGGTCCCGATGTGTGTTCACTGCTTCCACATTCAGATGAAACATTTCCACTTTGCAACCTAAAACATGAACCAGAATGACCTGTGAGCAGAATCTGTGCAGGTTTAACAATAAACAAAAGTGAGGAAACGACTGTCAAACCCACCATAAGCAACAGGAGTGAGCTTCATGACGGTATGAAGCGGACATTTCAAATAGGCGAGATCATCTATGACAGAAAAAATAAAAATAAGTTTCAGTTGACGGTCTTGCTTAAACATTTCTGTGATGTATTGCTCAGTATTAGGACGTACTTTGCTTAGTTATCAGTTAGTTATCAGTTATCTGTATAGTTGGCTGATATACATGAGGTCTTATTGAAATTGAGAGAATCAGATCAAATGGGTGAAAAAAATTACAAGCAATCAGTAATGTTTTTTTTTATATTGAAAAATATTTAAACATTATCACTACCTATTTTTTTCAAGCACATTAAAATTCATTGCTAAAAATGTATTTTATACGGTAATATAATAATATATATACTACCGTTTCAAAAGCTTGGGCTCAGAATGACTTTTAATGATTTTAAAGTCCCTATGCTCACCAAAGTTGCATTTATTTGATCGAAAATACAGAAAGAAACTGTAATACTATGAAATATTATTGCAATTTTAAAATAATGTTTTACTATTTTAATATACTTTAAAACATAATTTATTCCTATGATCCAAAGCTGAATTTTCATCATCCATTAGTCCAGTCTTAAGTGTCACATGAAATGTCAGAAAATCATTCTAATATGCTGATTTATTATCAATATTGGAAACTGCTGCTTAATATTTTTGAAACTTGATACTTTTTTCACAATTCTTTGCTAAAAACATTTATTTAAACTAGATGAGTAAAGTTTGAGAACAAGCTTTCAGTTGGCTTGAGAAAGCCTCGCCTGAAAGTTTGAAGCAGTTGTGAAAGTATGAAAATTGATGTTGCTAGCATGATTTAGCACATTGCTTGCATGATTTAACACGTTATTGGCATGTTTTAGCATGACTAGCTTGTTGCTTACATTTTTATAGACTGATTACAATGTTCTTAGCATGATTACCATGTTAGCATGATTAACTTGTTACTAGCATGTTGCTAACATGTTTCTAACATAATTAGCATGTTGCTAGCATGTTATTAGCATGATTAGAATGTTGCTAACATGTTTCTAACATGATCAGCATGTTACTAGTATGTTGTTAGCATGTTTCTAACATGATTAGCATGTTGCTAGCATGTTATTAGCATGACGGGAATGTTGCTAGCATGTTTCTTACATGATCAGCATGTTACTAGCATGTTGTTAGCATAATTAGGAAGTTACTAGCATGATTAACATGCTAATAGTATGTTGTTAGCATGTTGCTAACATGTTATTAGCATGATGAGAATGTTACTAGCATGTTTCTTACATGATCAGCATGTTACTAGCACGTTGTTAGCATGATTAGGAAGTTAATAGCATGTTGTTAGCATTATTAGCAAGTTACTAGCATGATTAACGTTACTAGCATGTTGTTAGCATTTTTCTAACATGATTAACATGTTACTAGCATGTTAGCATGATTAAGAAGTTACTAGCATGTTGTTAGCATGATTAGCATGTTACTAGCATGTTGTTAGCATGTTTCTAACATGATTAACATGTTGCTAGCATGTTATTAGCATTATGAGAATGCTGCTAGCATGTTTCTTACATGATCAGCATGTTACTAGCATGTTGTTAGCATGATTGACAAATTACCAGCATGTTGTTAGTATGATTAGCAAGTTACTAGCATGTTGCTAGGATAATTAGCATGTTGCTAGCATGATTAACATGTTTAAACCAGCTAAAACCAGCTGGTTCGGTAAAAAACAGCTAAAACCAGCCTAGGCTGGTTGTCTAGCTTTAGCTGGTTTAACCTCGGCTGGTCTTTTAGCAGGTCTCCCAGCTTGGCCAGCTAAAAAGTGGCCAAAACCACTTTAAACCATTTTAAAACCAGCCTGAGAGAGCAGCTAAAGCAGCTATTCAGCTTAGGCTGGTTTTAGCTGTTTTTTTAAGTAGGGAGTTGTTAAGCTTTGCTATAGCAATAAACAGCTTAGATGCACCACAGATCTCTCTGTATAAAAGTTTTCACCCCCTCAATGAAAGTCTATGGGATTTTAGGTAGACTTGATAGTCTGGTTTTCAAAAACCATAAGCCGGATCAGTCAGAAAAGATATAGAAACTAACTTCAGACCAGTCGAAGAAGAAGAAGAAGAAGAAGCTTATAGCAGATCAGTAAGTTGGCTTACTGAAAAAGAAATCTTTTGTAATAATATCCACCATTCAAATGTTTGGGGTCCGTAATGTTCTTTTTTTTTTTTTTTTGAAAGAAATTAATATTTTTTTCAGCAAGGAGGTGTTAAAAGTGATTGTAAAGACTTGTTAGAAAACATTTCTATTTTGAATAAATGCTGTTCTTTTAAACTTTTTATTCATCGAAGAATTCTGAAAAAAGTATCACAGCTTCCAAAAAATATTGAGCAGCAAAAACTGTTTCCAACGCTGATAATAAATAAGCATATTAGAATGATTTCTTAAGGATCATGTGACACTGAAGACCCGTAATGGATGGATGATAAAAAAATCAGCTTTGCATCGCAGGAATAAATTATATTTTACAGTATATTAAAATAGAAAACAGTTATTTTAAATTGCAATAATATTTCACAATATTTCTGTATTTTTGATCAAATAAATGCATCTTTGATGAGCAGAAAAAAATTATTTAAAAAACATCTTACTGATCCCAAACTTTCGAACGGCAGTGTATAATTACTACTTTTATTCAGCAATGATGCTTTAAATTGATTAAAAGTGACAATCTATGACCATTTGTTTTTTACATTATTTATATTTATATCTTTTTTGTGGTAAGGTCTGTGGTAAAAATCAGTTGTTTTTAGTAGTTTTTTAAGTGTAAGTGCATCTTGCCTGCACTCTTGTCCAAGAAATAGGCTAGTAGGCAGCGCATAACCGCCTGGTGGCAGATGACCAGTACATTCCCTTGTCTCTCAAGCTCCATGATCACAGGCTCCAGCCGCTGAACCAGATCCTGATACGACTACAAGAAGAGAGAGCCTTTTAAAATAGTCATACTTTCACCTTAAAAACCCAGAACAACCAGAAAGCCTACAGAACTACAGAGAGTTAGAAAGTACCTCTCCTCCTGGATATCTGTAGTGGTATTTGTCCTGATCCCTTAATGCAAACTCTTCTGGGAATGTGTTCTGGATCATTTCGTAGCTCATCTCCTCACATACACCCTGTGTGGGAGCAATAAACGCATACGAATGAACATATAATGCATATAAACTGCATGCAATCACCGCTGGGATCCGAGCATACTAACAGCATCTATCTCATTGAGGATTTTCCACTGTTCATATGGAACTCCCAGCTCTTCAGCCGTCTGGATGGTTCTCCTTAACTGACTGGTCCAAACCTTCAAGTCAAACAGCTTATGCTCCTCAATGAACTCTCGCAGAGCACTTGCAAACTAGTTGAAAAGGAAAGAAACAGTCAAGCATCTTATAATGAATAAACGCTATAAAGGCAGCACTAAATAAGTCCAGACCTGTCTCCCTCGGGGAGAGAGTTCAGAATCTCCTCCGATGCGGCCCTGGATGTTGTGTTCGCTCTCTCCGTGCCTGCACAGGTAGATGGAGTGCGAGTCCACGTGGATGTTCATGAGGTAGTAGACAATCTTGCTCTGGATGTAGTCCTGAATACGGTTTACCAGGAACCGACGGCCCACATTCATCACCTTAATAAAGGACAAATCTCTGCAGAAAATAAGTGAATGCTATGATCAAGAAAGTCTTTTTCTATTATAATACACAATTAAACTTTAGTGTGAAATCTATCCCAAACATTTAGCGCAAACGGATGCTATCATGTGGCTATTTTCTAAGCATTCTTACTTGTCATATTCATCAGGATCTAGTGGTTGGTAAGTGACTTTATAACATTCAATGCGTTTCAGGAAATCATCCATGACTCTCTCTCTGTGCGTCTCTGGATAATCTGGACTGGAAACCTTGACCTCCTGAAGAGCACATAAGAGACAACTGTTAAGAAGATTATAAAAAACAACACTGGTATGTTACCATACTTCATTTTAACCCTCTGGCCCTCTTTGTTTAGGAGTCACACTTGCCTCCTTCGTGGTCAAAAGTGATCGAAGCTTTGAAATGTAACTTTCTTTTTTTTTTTTCTTTTTTTTTTTTTAGGAAAATCAAATGTAACACATTTTTGTTCAATAATATTTTTTTGATTACTATTACAAATTTTGAGGAGATTTTATGATACTATGCAATATTTATACAATTTTAATGAGCTATTTTTTTCCATTGGAATTAATATATTTGTTTGCATTTAATTCTTTTTTTCTTATTTTTCGATAAATGCAACATTTCATATTAAAATAAAGTGAAAGGATTTAAAGGAGAACTCCACTTCCTGAACAACAATTTACAAATAATTTACTCACCCACTTGTCATCTAAGATGTTCATGTCTTTCTGTCTTCAGTCGTAAAGAAATTATGGTTTTTGAGGAAAGCATTTCAGGATTCTTGTCCATATAATGGACTTCATTGGTGCCCCGATTTTCAGTGTCCAAAATGTAGTTTAAATGCAGCTTCAAAGGGCTCTAAACGATCCCAGCTGAGGAAGAAGGGTCTTATTTAGCCAAACGATCTGTCATTTTTTTCGAAAAATAAAAATTTGTATACTTTTTAAGCACAAAAGCTGGTGTAGCACAAGCTCTGGGATGCGTGTCCACGATGCTACGAATTAGTGATGAGTCGTTTGAACGTATCTTTAATGTGACTCGGGAAGAACGAGTTGTCTCGGGGAGTGATTCGTTCAGTCGCGCATGTGCAACATCCCTACTAGGTTCTGTACTGGAATTAGTTCACCTGTTTCGAGTTTTTGGGTTTTTCAAATCGTTCGTTCATCTTATGGGGCTGTCATGTGATGCTGATTTTGCTAAAATGAACAAAATGAACGAAATGACTCGAAAAAAGATTTGTTCATTTTGCTGAACGAGACTCAAAGACTTACTTGTTTGACTTACTTGCACTGTCTTACTGTGCGTTCACACCGCCGGCGGCGAGAGTGTCAAAATTCGCTCTGGCCACCCTGCCAACAACGCTGTAGAAAGATTCGTTGACGCTCTGACGATCGAATGCTTGGTCTTGTATTTAAAGCATACGTTCAAACGACTCATCACTAATTCGTAGCATCGTGGACACGCATCCCAGAGCCTGTGCTACATGAGCTTTTGTGCTTAAAAAGTATACAATTTTTTTTTTTTTTCCGAAAGAAATGACAGATCGTTTCGCTAGATAAGACCCTTCTTCCTTGGCTGGGAGTGTTTAGAGCTCTTTGAAGCTGCATTTAAACTACATTTTGGAAGTTCAAAATCGGGGCACCATTGAAGTCAATTATATGAAGAAAAATCCTGAAATGCTTTCCTCAAAAACCATAATCAGACATTAAAATTTTGTTAGAAAGGGAAGCACTGAAAGGATTTTTCAGTTCATCTGTGTGCGCGCGCATGGGTGTGCGTGCCCGTGTGGGAGTGAGAGAGACTCTTTGGATTTTTTCTCTTTTGGATTTCCCATTCATTTCCTATGTCGGTCATTTATGACCACGAAGAAGGCAAGTGTGACTTTTTTTTTTTTAGCCCTTTAACACATCTGAATCATGTCCATGATCTTTTTGTGTGTTCACATTGCTAATGTGACAAAAGTGTCATCTCATTCCGATGAAGCTACGATTTTTCAAATTTAAAAATATAAATTTTTTCGGTCAAAAATGACTGAACAGGGCCCGAGGGTTACGTAAAAGAAAATGCATTCCAAACATCACAACATACCAGGATGTTAGCTGCAATAACCTCTGGATCATCACATACTGACTCCACAAAAAACACCTGCAAAAGTAAACACACAGAAAATGATAACACATCACTTTTACAAAAGGTAACTAATTTTTAAGAAGGTTTAAATTGTACATTTGGCAGTGATACCTTGAATGCATTCTCCTGTACAAAATTTAATATAAGATCACGCCTCTCCCTGGTTGTGTTTGTGGCATCAAATACCTTAAACAGACAAAACCAGATTACATCAAATGTAAAGAAGCAAGTTCTGAACCTTATTAACATTCTTAAACACTCCACACCCTAACAAATTAAAAGTGCCCCTATTATGGATTATGAAAGGTATATATCTTGGTTTTGGGAGTTGCCAACAACAGGTTGACATGCACGCAAGGTGAAAAAAACACTTTCATTGTCTGGCATTTATTTTTTATATTAAACAATTCTCTCAACAACATATTTTTCATGACGCTAATTTGCATTGATTGGTTTGATGACTCATTCTGTGACACCCATCACCATTATATTAAAAACAAACAGCCATGGTATTTGCGTTAGCCCAATGCAGAAATGTATTGCTAAAGCACTGCAGTTTGTACACCAACGTATTGCTTTTTTCTTTATCAGCACTCCAAGTAATAACCATGACAAACATTCACTATTCATCAATGCATTTCAAGACATATGCGAGCGAACCGATATTGCTGTTAGCCAGTTACCTACAAGCTGCGCAGAGCGAACACACCTAAATACGTATTTTGCATGCTACAGAGTACATGAGAGTAGGGCTGCAACTAACGATTATTTTAATAATCGATTAATCTGTTGATTATTTTTTCGATTAATCGATGAATCGGATAAAAAACAAAAAACAAGAAAAGCATTCATTTCCAACCCTTTATTCAAAAACAGAACTAAAATCTTTAGAAAGTGCACAAACATGTTGCTCCTTGAGTTGTTATAATAATAATAAAATAAAATAAAAATGGACTAACACAAAAAACATACACATGTATGCTTTACATCTGCCAAATATATAGACAAATATATAAACACCAGAACGAGGGACATTACGTTCCTCACTTCAAAACGGAACAAAAGTAGGATTCCGTAGTGATTCCGATCACACCGAACGCGTTTTTTAGTTCTAAAAACGAGGCGCACCGCACTGCCTTTTTCTGGTGACGTTTAAAAAAAGAGCAGTGCGTTGCGGTTTTTTATGTTGCTAGGCAACCATCAAATCAGCCGTCCTGTCACTCTAATCAAAGGATTATAGCGCGAGCGCTCTAAAATCTTTGGTTTTTAGCTGTTAAGTAAACTGTCATATCAGCAAAAAACTTAAAACACAGCTCTGGGTAACCCGCGATAGACACCAAAAGTTTCTCCTCCATCACTGCAGTCTCCGGACTTTTTAAGCGACGGTAAAACTTTTGTCACCACAACAGAAGGCTCGCCTCTCCATTAATTCGATTGGATAATGGAAAAAAAAAACGCGATGACGTCGGGCTCTTTTCTGCTCAGAGTTGCTTTTTTTTTTTCAACTTCAGGCGCTCAGAGCGTTCCGGCAAAAACGGGAGGCGCCCGCGGCGCATAAACAGCGCGCATAACGCTCACTGCCTATAGAAAACAATTAAAAAAAAGGCGCCTCTCACTGCAAAAACACGTTCGGTGTGATCAGGGCCTTACCCTGCTGTTGAACTCCCTTCCTCGTCATCAAACACACCAACATGTTTGCGTTTCAGGTGCTGGATCACTGCCGTGGTGCTCCCGTGCCATGCCATGTCGCTTTTGCATATTTTGCAAACACACTTTTTCTGTTTATTTAGTGTGAAATGCTCCCACACCTTGGATGACTTTTTTTTATTTTTGCTCCGCCCTGTCTATGAGGCGCCGAACTCTGCTAGCATCAGTGCGCGAGAGAGACGGAGTGTGTTCACTCAGCTCCGCGCTCAACTAAAGTTTTTTTTTTTTTTTAAATCAAATGTCTCCGCATCGCGCGACACAACGAATCGATTATGAAATTCGATGCCAACTCTTTTAGTAATCGATTTTTATCGATTTAATCGATTCGTTGTTGCAGCCCTACATGAGAGCAGCAACTTTTAAAGGATTACTCCACTTTCAGCATAAAAATGTCCTGATAATTTACTTACCCCATGTCATCCAAAATATTCATATCTTTTTTTTTTCTTCAGCCGCAAAGAAATTAAGTTTTTTGAGGAAAACATTTCAGGATTTTTCTCCATATAGTGGACTTCAATTGTGCTCATCGGATTAAAGGTTAAAAATGCTATTTCAGTGCAGCTTTAAAGGGCTCTAAATGATTCCAGCCAATGAATAAGGGTCGTATTTATTGAAACAATTAGTCATTTTCTTAAAAAAATGAATATTTATACACTTTTTAACCACAAATGCTCGTCTTGTCTAGCTTTGCAATGCGCATGTGTACTCTGTGCACTCCAGTTCAAAACAGTTAGGGTATGTTGAAAAACCCATTGTTTCCTCCTCCAACTTCAAAATCATCCTACATTGCTGTTTTACCTTTTTTTGTAAAGAATGTATGACCCTCCTTGCACGTTCACCTCCTTGCACGTGCACGTTCACTTTGTAAACACTGGGTGGGTGACATGAAACAGCTTGGGATTCGTTTTAAAAATGACTCATTTAAATGACTCAGAGTTTACTCTTTCTTTGGAAAGACAATAACTTTATACACGGAGCACTTTCAGATTTAAAACTTTGCAGGATGTTTTCATTCACTTAGAGCTGTGTAACACACTGCATTTAAAAATCCATAATAGGGGCACCTTTAAGTAAATAACTGAGGTGAACTGAGAAAAAGGTAAAACCTTACAGCAATCTGTCCACCTTCCTCATTCAGGTAGATTTTTACATCTTGCAGGGCCACCAAGGCACACTGTCTGTTTGGGAAAATGACAAAATGCAACAACAGACATGCATAAGTAAATAAATTCAGTAAGAATTTAATTTAAGTAAGTAAATTCAGTTCTCAGGAAAAACATGAACTGCCTTTCAGAAGTGCACTAATATAACCTTCAGAAATTAGTGCTGTCAATTGATTTAAAAAAATTAACTAATTAATCACACATTTTTTTCTGAAATTAATCGAGATTAAAATCGTGATTAATCTCACCTAACGTTAAGGTTTTTAATATACTTTTGTATTGCAATAATTTCACTTTCATTCTTCAAATTAATGTAGAAACAACATAAAGACAGTATATTTTTAATATTTGTTTAATGGTATCTTTTTTCTATGGCTGAAGGTGAGTATCTCTGATACCAATATTACTGATGTCTCTATTCCTGATGTCTCTCTAATTCCGTTTTTTCCGTTTAACTTTTTCTGGACTCCTTTTTAATGGTTAAATTAAACTTTATTATTAAAAAAGCATGTCTAATTAATTAAAATCATGAAATGTATACAATTTAACATCAGTTTTTTAAAAGTTTAATAAAAATGACATGTTTAGGGCCCTATGAAATGTTTTTTTTTTTTTTTCTCACCTTATGTTTTATTGTTATTGTTTTAGCATGTCTAATTATTTGAATGTATAAAAACAAATTTTATTTATTCTTACAATAGCCATATGAAATGTTTTCATTCTCTGTTTACATCCTCAGAAATTCTATGTTGTGTACTTACATTTTTCTAATTATCAAATGAAGGCATAAAACATTAATTTAATTTATCTTTTAATTAATGAAAATTAAACATTTTATTTTTTGGCAAATAATGGGAATTTACTATTAAAATGAAAACATGGAAGACATATTGTGTGATTATTTAAAAAAAAATAAAGTTGTATTATTTTTTCAACAGCAGCAGTAGTATCACGTACATTCTACTAAATAGTAGTAATATTCTGGCACAATGCCTTTAAGTTAAACCAAACTTTTATTTTGACGGGTTGCCGTGAAGTGCAAAATGCTCATTAAGTGACTCTCAGATAGGGCTGCACGATTAATCGAATGCATTTATGAGGCGCGCTTAGTCAGTAAAGCCGGTAAAGCTCCATCAGGTGCGTTCAGCTGGAGCGGCAATTAATACACAGAGCTGTAAATCACTGACGAGCTACGCCAAATCGCGCTCATAATCGCAGATGAATCGCGTTCGATTATGACCGTGATTTGGCGTAGCTTGTCAGTGATTTACGGCTCTGTGTATTAACTGCCGCTCCAGCTGAACACACGTGATGGAGCTTTACTACTAATCAAAGTACCGGCTTTACTGACTAAGCGCGCCTCATAAACGCATTCGATTAATCGCGCAGTCCTACTCTCAGAGCAGTTCTGGAGATGATGTTCATGTATTTATGTCTTCATATTTTGAGACGGCAGACACTAAAATCACCACGAGCATCACGTGCGCTTCAGTATGTTTGTAGTAAACGACACGGTATGTCTGTACCGTTCGTTCATTCATTCAGACTGGGAGACATGCAGAACATGCAGGATTTTTGTAGCTTAATATTTACAGATACTAGCTCATATCACGATTTGATTTAAGTGTAATGACCTACTTTTGATTAATCCAAACTTTTATAAATTCCGTGACATTCCGTATTATACAGTAAATTCTGTTTTTATGACTGGATTCCATGATTCAGTCCGTGTTTTTCGCATCACAGAAATCATAGGGCCCCAATCTCGTAAACTGATGTTAAATTGTATAAGTTTCATGATTTTAATTACTTAGACATGCTTTTTTAATAATAAAATTTTATTTAACCATTAAAAAGGAGTCCAGAGAAATTAAAACTGAAAAAACGGAATTTGGGAAAAAAATAAAACTGATTTCATGGGGCCCTATTTTATTCAGTTTCTGTATATTTCCTACTGCTGAAGGCCACAGACATGTATTATAATGGATTTATGTGAAGTCATTTTTAGAAGTCAAATAAAGTTATCAAACACTAAATTCTAAATTAAATATAGATGAATCCTTAAAGCTACAAAAGTTACTGATTTCCTCTTTTTTCTTTTGTTCTTTGATTAACAGACATCACAGCAGCTGGGTCATTGCTATTACTTTAAGAGCTGCTGCTGCTTAACCGCTTATAGTTTCATTTGCGCTTTAACTCTTTAACTGTCACTGTCCACTCTGTGGGACGCCACAGTTTACTTCATCATATTACAAATAAATCCTAATCTAATCATGACAAACTATACATCGTTGGAAAGGTCTAAGACTCCTAAATAGATATTTGACTGTATTTTTGTGTTACAAATTATGTAGGAAAAGTAATAGATTAATATATGTCAAGAGTGCAAATTAAAAAATGTACATCATAACATGAGTTCTGACCTTTGTCACGAAAGACTTTCTTCGTTGCCTTTCTCCCTATCACACTTTAGAAATCCTAAGAAATTATACATCAGTTCAAAACTTAAAATCTCAAAATCAGACACTGCATTACCACGGAAAATGTACATCAAAATCATATTACAAAATGTTTTCATTCATGAATTATAAAAATTTAAGTCTGGATAGTGGATTTTTATGTCTGTGTTCAAAAACGGGAGTGACAGTTAAAGGGTAATATGAAATGATACGGGCTACAGTGCACGCCAACGTATTTGTGCGTTAATTGTGTTAAATATTTTTATTGCCATTAAACTGGAAAAATGAACCACCTGCGCTAACGCGCTAATTTTGACAGCACTAAAAAAAATATCCAAACGGATAATTTCCACACAGGGCATTGTATGAAAGCGAGCAGCTTGGACATTCTGCAAAATGTCTTCTTTCATGTTCCACAGAAGAATATCATAAGGTTTGGAAAGTCCTAAGGGTGAGTCATGATGATAGAGAAGATATAATCATACTTTCGTATCTTCATGGCTTCCTCATTGTCATGTCTGAAGAAGTCATAAGACTTGTACGCTTTAACTGCTTCTCTCCGATACACTCCCAGGTTAAACACTGTGTGATAAACCAAAAAATAAGAAATTATGGTTAATCTTTACTTTCTTTATCAGTTTTAGCTCAACTGTAATGCATCAAGGTGATATCTCTTTGCATGTAAAGATAGAGCAACTCAATTCCCACTGCGTAAGAAACCTCTGACTTCATTTACGATGATTAAAACACTTGCATTGTGGGTTATGATGTACTTAAAAGAGTTTGAGTTTAAATGTGTTGGTTACCTAGTTCAAGTTCAAATTTAACCTCTTGATAGAACATTATTTTAGAATGGTCAGCTGATAGCTGAGTCCATTTAAAATTGAAGACAGATGATATTTATAGTGAGTGTCATTTGATATGTCGCAACTGTCTAAATTCAGCCGCCCACTTACCCTTTGTTGGAACTCCTATCCAGTTGAGGTAGCGCGTGAGTTTTTTTGACATGTAAGTCTTGCCTCTGGCAGGGAGGCCGATCATGACAATCACGGTGGGGGAGTTTGTCATGTAAGACGCCCATGCTGTGATCAGACAGACACGGAAAAGACAGTATCATGAGCTGGAGAAACTTACGATCTATAGTACTAACAATTATAACAGTTTTCAAATGTAAATTTCACATATGGGACACCAACAAATATGTTTGCACTTGTGGTTTATGGTGCTTTCCACAAACAAACTACAAAATAGGACCTGAAACTCAGTGACTTTTAACACCTTGCTTGCATAAGGCAAATTCTTTGCCGTTTCTTCAATCTTAAGTGTCACATGATCCTTTAAAAATAATTCTGAGGTGTTGATTTGGTGCTTAAGAAACATTTATTATCATTGTTGAACCTCGAAAGTTGTGCTGCTTAATTTTTTTGTGGAAACTGATTTTTTTCATGATTCTTTGACAAGTATTAAGTTCAAAAGAGCAGGAATTATTTGAAATATATTATTTGGTAACATTATGAATGTCTTTACTGTCAGCTTTGATCAGTTTTTGTCATTTATATATAAAACGTTGTTGGAATTTATAGACTATGTATAAAACAGTATTGTGTCTATTTAGTTATAATGTCACATGCAAACATTTATTAAAATAAGGAAAATATGTGACCCCCAACCACAAAACCTGTCATAAGTAGCATGGGTATATTTGGAGCAACAGCCAAAAATACATTGCATGGGTCAAAATGATCGATTTTTCTTTCATGCCAAAAATCATTAGGATATTACGTAAAGATCACGTTCCATCAAGATTTTTTGTAAATTTCCTACTGTAAATTGTAAAAATTAATGACTGATTAGTAATATGCATTGCTAAGAATGTCATTTGGACAACCTTAAAGGCGTTTTTCTCAATATTTTTTTTTTTTTTTTTTTGCACCCTCAGATTCCAGATTTTCAAATAGTTGTGTCTCGGCCAATTATTTTCCTGTCCAATCAAACCATACATCAATGGAAAGCTTATTTATTCAGTTTTCAGATGATATGTAAATCTCAATTTAAAAAAAAAATTTACCCCTACGACTGGTTTTGTGGTCCAGGGTCACATATTAGGTATTAAGAAAACATTGCCTCAGGTCAGCAATTTGGTAAAGACTGGGAAGGAAAAAAAAACCTAGAACAAACCCTAAACAAATGTGCCTTTACCTTGAGCTGCAATTTGAAACCAGCATAACAGACAATGCATATCTAAATAAAGGAAAGCGCAGCAGGTTTATTTCTAATCTAGACTGACAGTAAACTTCTGTTAAGCGGCCTCAGTGACAGGGGACACTATGAGAAGGGCAACTGTGTTATGACTAAGGGTCGTTGTTAGAATTCACTGGGCCGGGGACAGAAAAGTGAGCAGAAAAGTAGCCCAAACCTCTCTAACACCTATGAAAACAGACCGTCACAACCAGCTGACCACCTTAGGCTGGTTTAAACGGGCATTCAAAACAACTTTTTGATTTGTGGGATGTGAAAGCCATTGTACTTACAGCATTTCTTCTCTTGGCCTCTGGACTCTGATTTCTTGGCTTCAGCAGAACTGGTTGGACCAGCCTCTTGCTGCACCCAAGCAGACATACTGAATCTGACAGACTTAATCACTCACTCACTCTTCCTGCTGTAAAAACATAGTGGACCTGCAGAGAAAAAGGGGCGACATACACAATATATTCAACCTACTGTTACTGGAAACAACGTTACTGGTCTATTAAGAATAATTTATGACATTTTCTCCACACATCTTCTATTCAGTGACACTGCAGCTTCTATTCTCGCCACGTCGTCATTTTCTCAATCTCCCGCAGCGCGGGAACAACATATGTCGCGCTACATCATAACAGAGAAGGGGATGCTGAGGATACCGAGGATGTTACGTCATACCCGTAAACATCAGCCAGTGCTGAGTGTTTGTCTACTATGGTCTAATCCACGCGTCTGTTACATCATAGTATGAATAGATTAAATAAACACATCAAAGCACCGTGATTATCAACGAGATACGTAAAACGTGAGACCTTACCGTTTCCTAATCGCTGTCCCTTCAACCTCAAGGGTCCCTATTCCACCGGTGCTACCGGCAGGTTCAACGTCTTTCCGGAGGGTGTTGTTGCCTCAGCCGGTTTTGCACTTGATGACCTTCCATGGCAACTAGCGCCAAGCGCGTGAGTGAAGGTGTGTCTCGACGTCACTGTTTACTTACCGTAATACCTGAGGAAAAATGACACCGCGTCCGTCTATGATGTGAGCAGCAGACTTTCTCCAAACATTACAGCGCACTGGTCAGTGGTGGTGATTTTGATTCAACTCAGTGAGTCGACTCTTTCGAATCATCCATTCTTTTGATTCTGAACGAATTCGTTCAGTGACTTTCATCGTTACATCATAAAAGTCATAATCGACTGTTATAAAGCTATAGAGATTTAAACAATATTTGAAGAGTTCAGATGCAAAACCAGCTAAATCCATCTGACAACTTTCTTTAAGAAATGCATTTTTATCAGGCTCAGATGCATAGGTTTCTATTCGGTACTTCTCATTGGGCTGAGGCTGGTATTTTAGCGAGTTTGAAGAAAAGGTATTTGATGGATGTATAATATGTGTCAAGAGCTTTCACTCAGTATCATTATCTCATTTTTGACCGAGATGGCTTTTAGCTGGTTTTGCATCTGAACTCTTCATTTACAATATTTAAATAATTATGTATCATAATATTATAGATGACTAATAAAATGTTTCAATAACGTCCATGCGTCATTTTTAAAAGGTCAAATTTCTTATTAGCTTTTATGATTCGTTCACTAACTAAATTACACTTAGCCAGTGACTGCAGTATAAGCAGTAAACATCACCAAACCCACAATTTTCTAGTTATGATAAATAATTAAAACAAACAAACAAACAAATGAAGATTTAAATATAGCTGCAAGCAGCAATTAAGGTGCCAAGCACAACAGAGGTAAAATGTTAAGCTATGGAGCTATGGAGCCGTCTTTAATTACTTAGTAAAGACCAGGGTTATAACATGCCAAGTTTGGTCAGAATCAAATAGCACGCTTTACAAAAATGGTTTGGTATATCAAAAAGCTTTTGATAGCTTTTTGCCAGAATGCTTTGAAGATGATCTGAGCCAATTTTGGTGAATCTTCAGACAAACTGTCTAAGACGAGTTCGAAAAAGAAGATTCTTTGCAAAATTCAAAATCTTGACCCGTAGAAATTAAAATTTTGGTATGCATTCAACTCTGTATGAGCCGAGGAATCAGAAAAAAGTTTGCTTTTAGACCGTATGGTTCAAAAGTTATTAGCAGATACATGAGTGCAAATTTGGCCTGTTAGTGGCACTTGAGTTAAAGATTCAAAATTTGCTGTGGTTAATATTGAGAATATTAAAGCTTTGAACAATACAACATTTTAGTACAAAGTTGGAAATGGTCCATGCTCACAATGGCTGACAGAGGAAGATTGGGTATCATTTGGTTCGGTATGCTACTCCGAATCAAACGAGATCCCTTTAATGATTTTTGGTGTCAAATTTGTCAAATGTTTATATCTGTGGTCAAAGTTATTACCAGAAATATGAGTGCAAATTTGGCCTATTGGTGGCGCTACAGAGTTTGTACAAATTTGCTGTGGTTAACATTGAGACTGTGTCTATCTGTGTGCCAATTTTCATAACTTTCTCGCAAACAATTCTATAAGATTTATAACAGTATATTAAAGCATTTGAAAAATACAGCATTTTAATAAAAAATTTTAAATGGTCCATGCTCAAAATGGCTGACATAGGAACAATGGGTTTCATTTGATTCGGTATGCGACGAAATTTTTATATCTTCTTTAAATTCTAAACTCTAAATTTGCTGTGGTTAATATTGAGACTGTCCTCTATCTGTGTGCCAAATTTCATAGCTTTCTCTCAAGTGATTCTATAAGATTCATAATACCTTAAAGCATTTGAAACATACAGCATTTTACTACAAAATTCAAAATGGTCCATGCTCAAAATGGCTGATATGAAAACTGGGTATCATTTGATTTGGTATGCTGCTCTGAATAACAGAAATATGAGTGCAAATTTGGCCTATTGGTGGCACTAGAGAGTTTGAGTTAGAGACTCTAAATTTGCTATGGTTAATATTGAGACTGTCCTCTATCTGGCTGCCAATTTTCAGAACTTTCTTGCAAGTGATTCTATAACATTCATAAAAATACGTTAAAGCGTTTGAAAAATACAGCATTTTACTACAAAATTCGAAATTGTCCATGCTCAAAATGGGTGACATAGGAAAAATGGGTATCATTTGATTCGTATGCCACTATGAATCTAACAAGATCATTCTTATGATTTTTGGTGTCAAATTTTTTTAATTTGTCAAATTTTTATATCTTTGACCAGTTGGTCAGAGTTGTTAGCAGAAATATAAGTGCAAATTTGGCCTATTTGGCCCTGCTAGAGAGTTTGAGGCTCCAAATTTGCTGTGGTTAATATTGAGACAGTCCTCTAACAGTGTGCCAAATTTTATTACTTTCTCGTAAACGATTCTATCAGATTTATAACAATATGTTAAAGCATTTGTAAAATACAGCATTTTACTACAACATTTTCAGTGGTCCATGCTCAAAATGGCTGACATAGGAAAATTGGGTATCATTTGATTTGGTATGCTACTCCAAGTCTAACAAGATCACTCTCATAATTTTTGGTGTTAAATTTTTAAATGTCAATTTTCTATATCGTTTGACCAGCAGGTCAAAGTTATTAGCAGAAATATGAGTGCAAATTTGGCCTATTGGTGGCGCTAGAGCATTTAAGTTAGAGACTCCAAATTTGCTATGGTTAATATTGACATTGTCTTCAATCTCTGTGCCGAATTTCATAGCTCTCTTGCAAGCAATTCTATAAGATTTCATAACAATACCTTAAAGCGTTTGAAAAATACAACATTTTACTACAAAGTTTGAAATGGTCCATGCTTAAAGTGGCTGACATAGGAAAATTGGGTATAATTTGATTCATTATGCCACTCTGAATCTAACGAGATCACTCTTCTGTAAATTTGTTACATTTTTATATCTTTTGACCAGTTGGTCAGAGATGTTTGCTGAAAAATGAGTGCAAAGTTGGCGTATTGGTAGTAGAGCTGAAGATCTTTGCCCGAACCCGATGAAACCCGACGGGCTTAATTTATTTCATTTTACTCGGGCTCGGGCCGGGTTCGGGCTTGCGCTTCGGCTTGCACAGTAAATGAGTGGTCATGTGATGCGTTTCAATTAGCGCGAGAAAGATGCGAAAATTGATGCTGAGGAGGTGAAACGGAGGCTTGCCTCTGGTGATTACGTTTTGACAAAATTAGCCAGATCAGTACTATGCATCCTGGCCTGCCACAATATTAGTGAAAGGGTGTTCAGCGATGAAACAGAGTATATAGGCTAATGTTGGCATTATTCTTTTATTACATTTCAGATGCTATTCACCATCGCGTTGAGGCCGGATTGTGGAGAGAAGTGGTGAAGCAAATCCCACGGAGCCTTTATCTTAATTTCGTTATTGCCAAATCTTAATTTAGAACTTATCTTAATTTAATTTGTTAAAGTTGACTCATTTTTATTGGCGAGTTGGTCTATTCAAAGGCTATTCAAAGTGTATGCCTATTTAGAGTGCTAAGATGTTACGATGTTACAGACGACTTATTTTATTTCTTCGTTCCAACTTCTAAGTGGCCTATAGCCTACGTTAGTCATTAATAAATTGTTAAAACATGTATAAATGACACATTCTTGACAAAAGCCAAAAGAGCTGTGTGCTTGCGCACATTTGAATAATGTTGGGCTGTAAATGGGTTCTGACTTTTAAAAAGCTGCCAATCAAAATATACTTGTTGGGCTCGGGCCGAATTCTGTCGGTCTCGGGCCTTGTCGGGCCTTAAAAGTTAGCTCTAATTGGTAGCGCTACAGAGTTTGAGTTAGACTCCATATCTGCTGTGGTTAATATTGAGACTGTCCTCTATTAGTTTGCCAAATTTCATAACTGCAAGTGGTTCTATGAGCTGCCATAGACTCCCAGAGCTGAAGAAGAAGCCCCTTATAAATAACATTTTTGAGTTATCAGTAACACAATACTTAAATGCTATTAAAATTTTATTTGAAATCTCACCCCCACCCCAAACTCAAATATTTGGTTAAGGACTGATTGAGGATTTAATTTCTTTAGAGAAAGTTTTGTTTATTTTAATACAATGCCAGTAGAAAGTGCTCCCTCCAAGAGCTTCAGTGTGCAAGTTTTTCAGTACCCTTTTCTAAATTTCATTACCCATTCAGCAGTTGTCAAATCTATGTCTCATAAATAGCTTATCTACAAGTACTGTTATATGCAGTTATTCACAAGGCACATAGTGGTTCTGTTTTAAGTGGTTACTTCCAGACTAGATAATACACTTGCAGAGGATACATTTATGGGAAACAGCGGTCACAGGTTGGAATATAAGTAGTTACAGTAAGCAAGTGCATCAATACAACCCACTGCAGTCTGGGTGTGCTTTACAGCTCTACAATTCAAATTTGAGGAAAGCTCAACAACAAAGTTGAGCTGAACACAGGTTTGCTCAAACTGGCCGAAGGCACAGGGCATGGAGGAAAAACAATAAAAATCACATAGGTTTGGTCAGTAGATTTGCACGGTTTTTAAAGGATAACTTGGTCATCTGATAGGTTGTGCACAAGCACATTTAAGAGTCTCTCAGTCCTCAGTGTTAAGACGCTGGCAGTGTAAAGGCATCACATCAAGGTTTGATCTTCCAGAGCTGTTAAAAAAAAAAAAAAAAAAAAAAAAGCATGATAGTTATTAGTTTGCTTGTCGCACTGCTGGATAATAAAAGTCACATACTACAAAGAAAGAGCAACTCCCACTATGTTGATAATAGGAAGAAGTACAAATGTAGTTATGACTTTAGAGTCATAAAAACACAGATCATCAGATCTAACTCTAGATATCTGCATTTCATTGGGGCAATAAAACAGACCCAGGATACAGGTGGAGATAACCACTGTACTTAGAACACAAATGTTCTGCTCACCCGGATGTTGAACCCAAGTAAATCGCTGACGGCAGCTGAGATGGCTGACAGGATGACCACTCTCGTGATATTGTAGATCAGCGGGTTCACCGTCAGGCCTAGCAGACGAAACGGAGTGTCCAATTCCTAAAAGCAGCAAATGATTGTCAATGCAAGCACAGCATGTTTTATTTTTTTTCACTGAATGGTAATTATCTGATGGTCTTACTTTCAATAATTTTGTGGCCAGCCTCAGCACATTGTTCACTATGTTCAGCTGATCCTTTTTGCTGGGTTTCTTCTCCATCTTAAGATACAAGTTTATCTGAAAAAAAAAAATAAAAATAGATATGACTTCACAGTAAGTCTCCATCTGCTAACATTACTTACACCAGTTAACATGAAAAAACAATGAAAAAGGCTTGTGAACATTTGTTAATTCCAACATTTAATAATAATACATCATTAAAATAAAAAGATGAAAGAAAAAACAAAGCTTGTTTCTGCCACAGAATTAAAAAAAAAAATAAATAAATAAATAAAAAAAATAGTTGCAACTTTTTATCTCATAATTTAGACTTTGTTTCTCGTAATTATAAAAAAAAGTGGGGAATTTTGTTATGGAATTTTAAGTTTACATCTCACAATTCTGTTATTTTTTGTTTCCGCCACAGAATAAAAATTAAAAAGGTAATTGCGACTTTTTATTTCATAATTCACACTTTGTTTCTCCTAATTCTGTGGAAAGTTTGAGGGAAAAAATTAATTCTGAAATTTTGAGTTTACAGTCAAACCAAAATCTATGGTAATAAATGGTAAAAATGGTAATAAAATATGACAAGAACTCAAGAGTTAAACTGTGTCAGAACAAATTCACCTTGATAATGTCAGATAACTTTGATAGAAAGGTATGTAACAAAAGATGGTCAAATCAAATTTTTGGTTCCAAATTATTAATTTTACTGGTAGTCCACTGTATGAAGAATTTTTGGGTATAATATGTCACAGTTTACTTTATTTTGCTATCCTCGCTTACATAAATGAACTATAGTGAAAAAATATCAAAAATTATATCTCGTGTTTGAATAATTTCTGGTTTGACTGTACATCTTACAATTCTGTTATTTTTTGTTTCTGCCACAGAATAAAAAATTAAAAAACTTTATAAAACTTTTTATTTCATAATTCACACTTTGTTTCTTGTAATTCTGAGAAAACTTTGGAACAAAAAATTCTGGAATTTAAAGTTTACATCTCACAATTGTGTTATTTTTTTGTTTTCTGCCACAGAATAAAAAATATAAAAGGTAACTGTGACTTTTTATCTCATAATTCACACTTTGTTTCTTGTAATTCAGAGAAACCTTTGGAACAAAAAATTCTGGAATTTAAAGTCTCGCAATTCTGTTACTTTTTGTTTCTTGCCACGGAATAGAAAATTAAAAAGTTAATTGCAACTTTGTATCTCATAATTTATACTTTGTTTCTTGTATTTCTAAGAAAAGTGTGTGTGAAAAAAAAAAAACAGAATTTCTTAATTTTGAGTTACAATAATTGTGTTATTTTTTGTTTTCCTCCACGAAAAAAAAAAAAAAAAGAAAGGTAATTGTGACGTTATATCTCATAATTCACACTTCTGAGAGAACTTTGAAACAAAAAAATTCTGGAATTTAAAGTCTCGCAATTCTGTTATTTTTTGTTTTCTGCCACAGAATAACTTTTTTTACAAGTAATTGCAACATTTTATCTCATAATTTACACTTTGTTTCTTGTATTTCTAAGAAAAGGGTGAAAACCCCCCAGAATTCCTTAATTTTGAGTTTACATCATTTACATTTTTTGTTTCCGCCACAGAATAAAAAAAGGTAATCGCAACTTTCTCTCATAATTCACACTTTGTTTCTCGTAATTCTGAGAAAAATGTGGGGGGGAAAAAACAAAACTCAGCTGTAAGCAATGCTGACACCATTCAATTGCGTCTGCGTAGCGTCCATGTGTGAATGGTTCACTTGTTTCTGAATAATACTGCCTTCTTTGTTCTGTACGGCTGAGATTTTTATCTCACCTGTTCAGTTAGAAGCACAGAAGCGTTGCTATACTTTCGGTTGGTCTCGGCTCCGAGGGTAGCGAGGCGTAAGAGGAAAACCATCAGAGCAGCACACCAGACCATCAGCTCCCAGTTGGTCTCTGAGTCCAGAAAAGTGTGATGACTGTGCAAAAGCTGAAACACAATACCAGTTTCCTTCGCTCTATTAGACAGTCATATCTTCAAACCATGAATAGATCTACCAAGTGAAGTAATATGATACTTTACTCAACCAAATATAAACAATTGGTTTCACACTTTATGGGCTTTGTGACACAAACTGAGAAAACCTAAGTGACAGTATTACTCATGTGCGAATTTTTAACTCTTTTAACCAACAATAACAACACTGCTAAGTGGAGAGCAAAGTAATTGAGTTTCACAATTGAATCTATAGTTGCAACAAAGAATATTAGCACTACATAAAACTGAAGCATTAATTACGGTGCTCTAAGTTATAACACAAGTTGAATGGCACATTTACTGTAGCCTCAACAGTACACCAGTGTCTTTGTAGGGCAGGATTACAGAAGTAGGCAGCGTTTCTACGTTTCAGAACAATGACATTGAAGGTACAGTATATATGTAAACAGGATTAGATTTTTTTTTGAAGCCCAACCTTGAAAAGATAGGTCTAAAGGGTGTGTCAAAAACACTGTATGATGGAACAATAGCTAACCTGGGCACAGATGATAAAGGAAATAGACAAAGCCAGCAGAAAAATTGATGATACGATAACATCGACGGATCGCTGAGGGCCTCGTCTCTGTTAAATTGAATCAAAAAGAATATTAAAACGATATCTTCATATAAAAAGGACTATACAAATGTCACTGCCAAAAAAAAACAACACACTAATTTACTGTAATTTGTGCTTTTTTAAACAGACTAGTTAAGCAAGTTGGATTAACATTGAAAAGCAACTAAAAAGCTTTAGTAAAACGTCTCAAAAGTGAAATTAAACATACAAGATTTACTAAAGCTTACATTCAACAATGCTAATAAATTATTAATAGTAAATTAATAGATGAACTTTATGTGAGCATTAGCTGACAGCAAAGGTAATCTTAGATTTAAAAATGTAAGAAATTAGCATGCAAAATTAAATAAATATTAAATATTAAATAAAACAAATATAGTGCATCCCTGCATATCAATGTAGTGGAAAGATGATACCTTTAGGAATGATCGAAGTGAAAGCCACATCTTGATATTTTGCACTTTCTTCAGCCGAAAGTGAGGAATCTCAGATTTTTTGGCTTTGCGTGCAGATGTGAGATGACTGAAGAGTTTCGCAAATAAAAGGCGCTGTAGATCACATTCGAACAAAAAATCTTGTCAGGCTTTATAAAGATTTCAACAACACTTTACAATAAAGTTCAATTTCATAACATTAACACGTTAGTTTTAACTAGAGATGCACCGATACGGAATTTCTCTGCCGATACCGATAGCTGATTATTCAGAATGATATCGGCCGATATCGATGCTGATACCAACAGTTTGATTTTCTTAAGAAAAAAAAAAATCTGTCCTAACCGATGCTGTTAACTACAAAGGAACCCTATCATTTGCAGGGCTCTAGACTAACAGTTTTTTTTTTTTTTTTTTGCCATTTTTGCATTTTTTGTGATAGGACAGTTGAGACATGACAGGTAGCAAGACTTGGGAGAGAGGGGGCGGGATCGGGAAAGGTCCACGAGGCGGGATTCAAACTTGGGACGCCCAAAGCGCAACTGCGCCATATGTCGGCACGCTTGCCCACAAGGCTATCGGTACCAACAGTTTTTTGAGAAAAAAAGCGTTAAAACGTGATTGCATTTGTGCCAGTGCATGTTCTGTTCTGCTCTGCTCTGCTCTGCTCCAATGCGTCTGCTGTGCTCCATGCAGACAGCGCAGCAGGAGTCAGAATTCTCAGATCACCTGAAGAGAGTGAGGCCCTGATCACACCGCACACGTTTTTTTGTCTAAAAATATGTGAGGCGCACCCCACTGCCTTTTTCTGGTGACTTTTAAAAAAAGAGCAGTGCATTGCGGTTTTTTATGTTGCTAGGCAACCATCAAATCAGCCGTCCTGTCAATCTAATCAAAAGATTATAGCGTGAGCGCTCTAAAATCTTTGGTTTTTAGCTGTTTAGTAAACTGTCATATCAGCAAAAACCTTAAAAAAAATACAGCTCCGAGTAACCCGCGATAGACACCAAAAGTTTCTCCTCCATCACTGCAGTCTCTGGACTTTTTAGGCAACGGTAAAACTTTCGTCACAACAATGGAAGGCCCGCCTCTCCATTCATTCGATCAAACCACGATGATGTCGGGCGCTTTTCCGCTCAGAGTTGTTTTTTTTTTTTTTTCCAACTTCAGGCGCTCAGAGCGCTCCGGCAAAAATGCAAGGCGCAGCAGGCCCCGATCACACTGAACGCGTTTTTGCAGTGAGAGGCGCCTTTTTTGAGTTGTTTTCTATTGGCAGTGAGCATTATGCACGCTGTTTATGCACCGCGGGCGCCTCGCGTTTTTGCCGGAGCGCTCTGAGTGCCTGAAGTTGAAAAAAATTCAAATTTGTCCAATCAAATGAATGGAGAGGCGGGCCTTCCATTGTTGTGACGAAAGTTTTACCGTTGCCTAAAAGGTCCGGAGAAGCTTCAAAACGGCATTTGTTGTTTTCATGATAGAATGTACAGGCTTTGAAAGCTGAGACGTTGTTTCTTATCAGAAGTAAGAAAGCACAGAGCTCTTTTTGATTATTGGATGCGATGTGCGCTACATGCATATAGACATGTAGAGAAAAACTGTGGATCTGGCAATGCTGGCTTGAACTACGGGTGAGTCATATGTGACCCTGGACCACAAAACCAGTCATAAGGGTAAATTTTTCAAAATTGAGCTTTATACATCATCCAAAAGCTGAATAAATAAGCTTTGCATTGATGTATGGTTTGTTAGGATAGAATAATATTTGGCCGAGACTACTTTAGTATATGGAATCTGAGGATGCAAAACTCAAAATATTGAGAAAACTGCCTTTAAAGTTGTCCAAATTAAGTTCTTTGCAATGCATATTACTAATCAAAAATTAAGTTTTGAGATATTTACGGTAGGAAATGTACAAAATATCTTCATTAAACATGATCTTTACTTAATTTCCTAATGATTTTTGGCATAAAAGAAAAATCTATAATTTTGACCCATACAATGTATTTTTGGCTATTGCTACAAATATACCCCAGCGACTTAAGACTGGTTTTGTGGTCCAGAGTCACATATAGTCAAATGGCCTGCTTTAATGTCACTATTTGTAACTGTTAATGCCTAATTGTCACGCTCGCTGCCTTTTGATTGACAGGATACTATCGGCCCTGATCATCGGCTGATTTTGAACAATTGGCGGATGGCCGATGGTGAAATAAATTGCTTTTATCGACCGATACAGATTGTTGGCCGATACATCAGTGCAGCTCTAGTTTTAACTGTTAAAGGGATAGTTTACCCAAAAATGAAAACTGTCATTAATTACTCACTTTTGAATTACATTAATTACATCTTTTGAACACAAATTAAAATAGTGGATTATTTTAACAATGTCCTTACTACCTTTCTGGGCCTTGAACGTGTCAGTTGCATTGCTGTCTATGCAGGGTCAAGCTCTTGGATTTCATCAAAAATATCTTAATTTGTGTTCCTAAGATGATCGAAGGTCTTGCGTGTTTGGAATGAAGTGAGGGTGAGTAGTTAATGACAGAATGTTTATAATTTCTCGGTGAACTATACCTTTAATTTATACAACATGAAATGTATTAGGATACAGAAACATAACATAATGTTTCAGTATAAAAGTGGCAACAAACTAACATTAAAAATGCATTTAATACAAACACAAGGCATTTTCATATTCACCTGTTTATATGTCCGCTCAGCCACACACATCATAAAGAAAAAGAGTCCAGAGAGGAAAACTCTTTCCAATGCAGTGATGATGAAGAACGCACAGGACGAGGCGCAAGGTGGGCCGATGACCATTGCAGGCAGTTCCTCAAGGGAAACCAAATTGATATTGCCAACGTCCAGTTTCTGTGCCAGTCTGAAGCAGAAGGGCAGCAGAGCCAGCGTGGCAGTGACCAGACTGCCAAAGATCAGATAACCCATCCCTTGTTCGACCACCTTTACCTGGAAAACAGAAGTCCTTCAGCATAATTTCACACCAACGGCGCTGACCTGCCACTTTCTGGTCAGTTACAAATACCCCGAAGGCAAATACCAATGCAAAAATCCAAAACAGTCTGTGTTCAAATGGTTACAGAGGGGTTTAGAATGAATTTCAATATAATTTGTTTAAAGAGGAAGTCAACAGTTCCCTTCTTTTTTAAGCAATTTAAACCACTAATGTAGAGGCAAACAGGGCAGAGAAAGAAGAACTTTACTCGTGTGAGAATGATACCACTGATCTCCAGCACGGACATGTCAGCTTTCTTACACTCTCCTTGCTCCCAGATAATGGCACTGACGCGGTCTTTGGAAGGGTGACAAGCCTGCAGCCAAGAAAACTGGTGCTAAAGGGAGAAAGAAGTCATGTGTGTCATTCAAAGTGCGTAACAGTCCTTTTATGATGTTTGGGGAGTCTGTTAACCATAGGAAAGAGATTAAGACCAGTAACACACTTTTAATGGTTAATCAAGCGTATTCTGTGATGAGCATGTTTTTAGTATTTTAAAGAGGTCATCGGATGCAAAGTTCACTTTTACATGTTGTTTGAACATTAATGTGTGTTGGCAGTGTATGTACAAATCTACCCTATAATGATAGAAATCCATGCTTTTTAATTAATCTGTAAAAATAATATCCCCTTTTTCAAATCGAGTCACACCGACAGAGGCCACTCCCAAGATAGTTGATTGACATGAGCGTCTTACCTCAGACCCGCCTTAAATCAGCTGTAGCAGTCCGACCTCCATTGTTTCGATGCCGGAGCAGGGATGTAAATTAGACAAGAATATCTCTGATTGAGGTGTTGTGTTACTGGATGTAACAATGAACATAGTTGTCGTTATTTACTCCCGACATCTGAGCCACTGAAGATGCAGTGGATTACGTTTGTTTGTGAAGGGAATGCGCCTCCCGATCTACATATATCCATCTATGTTTGCGCGAATCATTCATGATAAAGCTTCACTTACAGTAGAAGTGAGTACAAGGTTTTTTTTTTTTTATGAATCTTTGCGATCGTCTTTCCTAATAACGTGCTAGTTATCAAGTTTAGCAGCTAAACATGGCTAAATGCGGCTAAAGTAAACAGGCTCGTCACTCCACAGAGAGAAGAGAGGGGCGGGCGAGCAGAGCTCATTAACATTTAAAGCAACCTCGACCAGAACAGGATGATTTTTGCAGAGCTGATTTTGACAAGGTAAAAAGGGTGTTGTTTCACACTACCATTGAGAATTTTTAACCAAAGTATATGATAGACTTTTCATTAAGACCCTAAAGAATCATATCAACTTGTGGAAAATGGGCATCCGATGACCCCTTTAAAATAAATTCTTGACATTTAAAAAAAAAAAAATACAATTTTGACATTTTTGGTGGACATGAAGTTAAAAATGCTGAGGGGGTGCAATTGTTCTAACATCATAACGAACGGGAAAAAGCTATGAAATTCTTGAAAAAAAAGAAAAAAAAAAAAAAAAAGTATTGCGACATAACCTTTTTTTTTTTTAAACTGCTTACTAATATTCAAAAAAAAAAGTCAGCTAACCAAAGTCATGAGGTAAGACCAACATGCAGAAAAATAAAACATAAAAAGGATATGATACCACAGAGAGGAGTTCAGCAGACCCTTGTGACTGTGCGTCAAGTTCAATACATTTCCAATAATATACAAATTAAGCAACAAGCAAAAAGCCCACAACTTGCTATAACTGCTTATCAATCTATGGAAATGACACCATGGAAATTAAATAATGTGTTTGCTGTTGCGGTTTGACAGTTTTCTTTTTTAAACAGACTTTTAAAGTATCTGTACAAACTGTGCGAAGCACATTAATATTTAAAAGGGTAATTAATGCTTAGTTTGTGATTGGTCGTCTGCAACATTCGAGTGCTGCTTAAATTAACGATGCAATCTTGATTTGTACTGGAGGAGTTAAAATTGCCTTTACTGGGGTTAAAAAAAGACTTTAACCCAGAGTTAACGTAGCAGTTCACCCAAAAATTCAAATGTACTCAACATCAGGTCATCCAAGATGTAGATGAGTTTCTTCATCAGAACAGATTTGGAGAAATTTAGCATATCATAACATAATTTGCTCACCAATGGATCCTCTGCAGTGAATGGGTGCCGTCAGAATGAGAGTCCAAACAGCTGATATCAGAATAATTTGCATGTAATCCACCAAGATGTTTTAACTTAAACTGTTGTTTCCTGCCAAAATACCAAAATACTAAATTGTGCATATTTCTTTCCTGATTCAGACTAAACAAATTTTTCACTATTATAAATAGAGAACTTGTATTTTAGCTGGAAGCAAGGGTTTGAATTTAAAATCAACACAATGAATTTATTTTAGTGCTGTCAAATCGATTAATCATGATTAAATCGCATTTAAAATAAAGTTTGCGTTTACGTAATAGGTGTGTTCTGTGTATATTTATATGCATATATAAATACACTAGGGGTGCAAAACGATTAGTCACAATTAATCGATTACAGTCACAACTAATCGATTCAAAATAAAAGTTTGTTTACATACTATATGTGTGTGTACTGTGAATATTTATTATGTCTACATAAATACACACATACATGTATATATTAAGGGAAAATATATTAAATTTATATATAAAATATTTATATTTATATATAATATAAATAATATACAAGTATTTACATGCAAATACATACGTGTATGTATTTATATAAGCATAAATATACACAGTACACATACTATATAGTATGTAAACAAACTTTTATTTTGAATCGATTAATCGTGACTAATTTTTCTTATTCATGATTGATATTTATACATGTATAATTGTAATATTTACAATTATACATGTATAAATGCACACAGAACACACACATATTACGGAAACTTTTATTTTGGATGTGATTAATCACGATTAATCGACTTGACAGCACTAATTTATTTTATTTAAAAACAGCTTTTTGCTTCACAAGACATTTCATGATGGCTCTTATTCTGATGGCACCCATTCACTAGAGAGAATCCACTGGTGAGCAAGTATAACAATGCTAAATTACTCCAAATCTGTTCTGATGAAGAAACAAACTCACCTACATCTTGGATGGCCGGAGGTAGTAAAGTTTGCTAAGTAAATTGTTAGCAAATTTTCAGCAAATTTAAATTTTTGAGTGAAACTTTCAAGTCATGTGTGACATTAAAAGTCACATTAAACCAGGGGTGTCAAACTCAGTTCCTGGAGGGCTGCAGCCCTGAACAGTTTAGTTTCAACCCTAATTAAACACACCTGATCCAGCTAATCAAGTCATTCAGGCTTGTTTGACAACTACATGATTTGTGTGTTAGAGCAGGGTTGGAACTAAACTCTGCAGGGCTGCGGCCCTCCAGGACCGGGGTTTGACACCCCTGCATTAAACGTATTACAGCAAAACTGCAACCCACCTGTGGCAAGGCTTCATCCTCATCACTAGTCAGATTGATGTTGGGCATAGGGAGGGAGTGGTTATGACTGTGAGGCTCCTCCTCTCCACTTTCACTGCTTCCTGTGGAGGCGGAGTCAGGATCCTGCAGAAGCTCCTCCCATAACATATCATCTGTGTCAGAGGCAGGACGTGAGCCCTCTGAAGGCCGCAGAAGCTCAACTTCACGTGGCAGTGCCGGACCATCTGTTGGCTTGCCATTACCGTCTCCCTGTATGCGTTGAGCAATTGTAATAAATATTCGGTACTATTTTACAGATATCTGCTTTGGTTTTACATAAACACTCACCGGAGTCTGGGGTGGCTGATTTTTCTTGGGGACATTGTGAAGTCTATTTCTGAGTGCCCGGGCGTATTTGGGAGGTGCTGATGAGAAGAGTCTCTCTTTTTGCAGCTCTGCTTCATCTGCTTCTTCCTCACTGGAGAGATCTTCAGAAGCTCCATACAGAGGCCTCCTCGGAGAGTTCTGCAAAGCCGAAAGGAACTCGATCAACACCAAGTATGAATGTTCATGACACTTCAAAATGTACTGTTCTAAGGAAAGTGTTTTACCAGTCTCTTCTCTGATCTGTGGAGTCTGTGGTTGTCTTCAGGTTGCCAGGTGTTGAGCTCTATTATCCCTTCCCCTCTGCTGCCCTCATCCTCAGATCTCTTGGATTTTCTACTCTTCCTCTGTCTATTAATAAACACCAAAATAGTTTAAAACATGACACAAAATCGAATCACATCAAAAGAATTAAGTACTGACCAATCACAAGCCAGGACCTACATTGGGATCAGTAAGACTTTTAATGTTTTTTAAAGGTGTGTATTATGTTGATCAAAGTTCCAAATATTTTATAAAAAAAAATACAGAAAACAGTAATATTATGAAATATTATTTCAATTTAAAATAGCAGTTTTCTATTTTAATATACTTTAAAATATAATTTATTTCTGTGATGCAAAGCTGAATTTTCATCAACCATTACTCCAGTCTTCAGTGTCACATGATCCTTCAAAAATCCTTCTAATATGCTGATTTATTACCAATGTTGGAAACATCTGTGCTGCTTAATATTTTTTTGAAACCTGTGATATTTTTTTTTCAGAATTCTTTGATGAAAAAAAGTTAAAAAGAACAGCATTTTTTCAAAATAAAAATCTTTTCTAACAGTGTAAGGCTTTACTATCAATTTAACACGTCCTCGCTGAGTAAAAGAGCAAAGAGTCAAAGAAAGAAAGAAAAAAAAATACTGAACCCAAACTTTGAACGGTAGTGTATATTGCTACAAAGGATTTATTTTAAATAAATACTGTTCTTTTTAATGTTTTATTCATCAAAGAATCCTGAAAAAAGTACCACAGGTTAAAAAAAAATGCAGCACAACTGTTTTCAACATTAATAATAAATCTGTGTATTAGAAAGATTCCTGAAGGATCATTTGACACTGAAGACTGGCGTAAGGAGGCTGAAAATACAGATTTGCATCACAGGAATAAATTACATTTTAAAGCATATTCAAACAGAGAACCACTATTTTAAATTGCAATAATATTTCAAAATATTACAGTTTTTTCCTTCATCTTTCTGAACCCAAACTTTTCAACAGCAGTGTATCCGTGTATATGTTATAATATATAAAACTAATTTAATGGATTAAATTTGATGGCAATTAGAATGAAAGACTTTTTTTTTTTTATCAATTAATTTATTCAAAAACACATTAAAATGTAATTCATGCATACCATGACTTGAATACAACTCTTCTATCATAAGCATGTTTTTAATTTTTGGAAAATAATCTTTCATTTTATTTTATTTTTTGAGGGTGGCATAATACATTATTTTATTTTATTTTATTTTATTTTATTTTATTTTATTTTATTTTTTTTTTTATTTTAGCTTCACTGTATATTAAGAGTAAAAAAAAAAAAAAACAACTTTTATCTGCTAACCCAAAATCATGTAGTCCAATCAACATGCAGAAAAAAACAGGATATGATATCATAGATTCTGTAGACCGTAAGGGCTGTTTATCAAGATCTGCAAGTCAGATAATTTCACTTAAAAAAACAAAAATAATAATATTTAATTATTAATAATTTTAAAAAGTGTTACCTTGAAAAATATTTTTAAAATATATTTTAAACATAATGTTTTAAATATAAACTATTTTTAAAATAAATATTTTAGTTTACACACTTACTCAAAGTGTATGTAAACATGTTATTACTTAATTGCCACTTTTTACTTAATGACACAGCAACATTTTAAGTTTAAATTTAGATACTCTATACATACAAATTGTATATATTTTTCCAAAAAAAAAACATGACACCAACATGAATACAATAAGTACATTTCTAAAAACTTGGCACATGTGTTTTAAGCCAGATATTTCCTTCTCTTCATTTATTTGTCGCTGACTCACTAGTATTGGCTGAACACTGGCACTACTGATTAAACTGCAAGCACAGCAGAACGTTAGCTGTACTGGCTATTTGATGAGAGAGAGAGGAAAAAAAACAACAACACTTGGTCCTTTATGGCTCTCAGATTAGTCTGTCTCTCACAAATCTGACACAGCAGTATCTTAACCTTTTCCTGCGAACAGGGCTGGCCGACCGACTGGGGAAAGGGCTGTTGTCCGGGCTTCTGGAGGATTCTGTGGATACTATTTGGCAGTGTACTGTACCCAACAACAGCATGAGACACAACGGACCCACAACCTCACTGGCACAGGCTGCTGGTACCTCAAAATACAACACAGCTCCAGCCACTGCAATGAACACAAATCCATCAGCTCAACATCCATCCCACACTGAGACTTTTCATTCATTTTCAAACGAGGAAGAAGGTATTATCACTAAAACATAACTCTCAACAATCTGACATATTCAAAGAATGATCAACGAAACTATTCTGAAACACCTGAATGCATAATTTATGTTCACGTGACTGTGCTTTGTTGAAAAGAAGAAAAACTGCATACCTTGAAGAAAGTAGAGTATTAAGATGAGGGTGGAAATGCTTTTAGATGTAACCTGGATCCACCACTGAAAGAACAAAGGGAAGAAAAGGACCCTGACCAAGCCTTTACGAGTCAGAGCGGTCCATGGGCTCTCTGGTTTGGCCTTGCTAAATGTAGAACCTGCAGTTGTAAAGAAATGATTTTAATTTTCAAAAAAGATGTTAGTTGCCTTAAAGAGATTCAAATTCTGACATTAAAGATGAATCAGATTAGACCGTTAGCATCTCGCTCGATCTAACGGTCTAATCTGATTCAATGATCTACGCTAAGCTATTAACAAAAAAAGTGGAGTGTTCCTTTAATTACTCATTCTCGTGTCGTTCCAAACCTGTTGACCTTCGTTCAACTTCAGAACATAAATTAAGAAATTTTTGATGAAATCTGAAAGCTTTCTGACCCTGCATAGACAGCAACGCAACTGACGAGCGAAATGAGGTTGAGTAATTTTCACAATTTTCATTTTTGGGAGAACTAACCCTATACAGTGCCATTTTTAAATATGCACACTACCGTTCAAAAGCCTGGGGTCAGTAAGTTTTTTAATGTTTTTGAAAAAAAAAGGCTCACAAAGACTGAATTTATTCTATCAATAAAATACAGTAAAAACAATAATATTTAGAAATATTACATTTTAAAATAACTGTTCCCCTTTATTATTTTATAATAACATAAGTGAAGCAATAAAATTTGTAATAATATTTATTTATTAATAATTTTAAAAAGTGTTACCTTGAAAAAGATTTTTAAAATATATTTTAAACATAATGTTTTAAATAAAAACTATTTTTAAAATAAATATTTTAGTTCACACACGAAGTGTAAGTAAACATGTTATTACTTTTTACTTAATGACAGCAACATTTTAAGTTTAAATTTAGCTACTCTATACATACAAATTGTATAGACTTTTCCAAAAAAAAAAAAAAAAACATGACACCAACATGAATACAATAAGTACATTTCTAAAAACTTGGAACATGTGTTTTAAGTTAGATATTTCCTTCTCTTCAACTGAATTTATTCTATCAATAAAATACAGTAAAAACTGTAATATTGTGAAATATTACATTTTAAAATAACTTCCCCTTTATTATTTTATAATAACATAAGTGAAGGAATAACATTTGTACTGACAACTGAGATACATTTTTTCATGAAACAACTATTTAGTAACATTAATAAATAATATTAGTCCTTATAAATGTCTTTTTGATCAATCGTATCTTTGCTAAATCAATGAATTAATTTCTTAAAAAAAAAAACAACAACAACTACAATACTGTTTAAAAGACCCCAGACTTTTAAACAGTATTGTAATTTTACTGTAAATTAAGTAAAGAAAATCTAAATTTATGGAGAAAAACTATCCTTGACAAGACATACACATTTATTTTGCTAACTAATAATTATGCTTCTGTAAGTAATTTATAGCAAAAATAGTAGCTCCTGTATGGTACATCACATTTGATTATCTTTAGTTTACGTATGTGTTGCTTCTTATAGTCATATTACTTATTTAGATTCAGGTAACATTACGTAATTTAATGATTGGGATCAGCAAGATACAGGAAAATACAGGGGGGAAAAAAAGTAATATTGTGAACTATTATTACAATGTAAAATCACATTTTTCTATTTTAATATACATTAAAATCGAATTTATTCCTGTGATCAAAGCTGAATTTTCAGCATCATTACTCCAGTCTTCAGTGTCACATGATCCTTCAGTAATCATTTTAATACGCTAATTTATTATCAATGTTGGAAACAGTTGTGGTGCTTAACATTTTACTTTTTTCAGAATTCTTTGATGAATAAAAAGTTAAAAAGAAAAGCAATTATTTAAAATAGAAATCTTTTCTAACATACAAAACCGTTCAAAAGCTTATGGTCAGTACATTTTTATTCTTTCTCTTTTTTTTGAAAGAAATTAATACTTTTATTCAGCAAGGATGTGTTAAATTGATTAAAAGTGATAGCAAAGACTTATACTGTTAGAGAAAAATGTATATTCTAAATAAATGCTAAATAAATAGCAAAACATATCTGGCAGCACAACTGTTTCCAACATTCATAATAAATCAACATATTAGAATGATTTCTGAAGGATCATTCGACAGTGAAGACTGGAGTAATGGCATGAAAATTCAGCTTTGCATCTCAGGAATAAATTGTATTTTAAAGTATATTAATAAATAAACCATTATTTTACATTGTAATAACATTTTGCAATATTACTGTTTTTTGACTGTATTTTTGATCAAATAAATGCACCTTTGATGAGCATAAGAAACTTCTTTCAAAAACATTACATTTCTTAATGGTCCCAAACTTTTAAACGGCAGTGTACACGCACAAAAAAAAAAACTTTATGTAATGCCCAAAATAAGTTTATTTATTTATTTTTTTGCCTATAACAATTATAGATACACAACAGATTCAGATGCTAAACTTGAATGTTTAACTCACCTCTCACTAGATCAACATCAATGAGGTCTGGTTTGATATGGCCAGTCCTTTTAGGTTTGCTTCCAAAGCCCTGTTCATACGGAACAGTTTCACAAGTCTGACTGCATACATTTCACACAACGTTAAAAACCACATCTGTGTTGCAAACACAAACTGCCACTGTGCCACATTACCTTAAACTCGGTCTGTTCCAGTGACTTTTCCCAAATCTGCTGATCATAGGCTCCAATCTTTGACAAAAGATCATGAGAGAACTGTCAATCCCTTTCTAATCGCAATTTGTATTTACTGTAAAACAGATCTAGTAAGGCTCACCTTTTTCTGATACCATGCTATTCCTGCCATTTCTCAAATACATTAGGTCAGGTCATCTCAGACAATAGGTAGTGGCAATCCCAGAATATTTCATTCCTCGAAAGAGTCAGACATACAGGTTATGTCATCGCTTACAGTAAAAACGAGACGCCTTCTCTCAGTTGAAGGTAACTCACGTAGGAAGCGGCTCATAAAGTACAAATAAAAGAAAGCGGCTGTGTTTCAAAACCTAGTCAGCTGCCTACCTAGACTGCATTTGATAAAGACCGCTACAGGTAAAGTTGCTTGCTGTTAGTCAACAGTACAATATTAAACTTACCTGAAGCCCAAGAAACGATATCTGGTTGCGATTTCTCAGAATTTCGTGTTGATTCTTGTCATGATGTTCAGATGTTTATGTTGGAGCTGAAACAAACCTCGCCCCCCTACAGCAAAACTATCTGACGCTACATCGTAAACACCTTATTTAGATGTTAAAACAACCGTCTGAAGTTGTGAGCTAACTATATTTGCTGTCAAACCGCCCTCGCATTAATTCGGTTCAGTTTGACGGACGATAAAATGTTCTTCTTATAAAAGAGAAGTGATTGTTAAAGTTCCCACTCTCATCAGCGCCTTCTGGCAGGAACGACAAGTGCGTGAAGCAAGCGACGACAGCGGCTCGTCAAATGTAAATGGCGGAACTACATGTCGTACAAAATAAACTTCAGTAGCTGGTGTAAAACAACAATAAAATAAAACAGAAACATAAAATAAAATACAAAAATAAAACAAAACAAAATTATTGTAATTGTATGTAAAAATGCTTCAGTTACGTTTTAATTTACGAGTATAATGTGTTGGTATTAAATTGTTATTATTTATTTGTTTATTTTATTATTATTAATCATTTTTCTGGAACAATTACAACAGAGTCAGAACACAAACAAACCTAGAGTAAATTTGACAAAAATACAGAAACAAGCAAACACACACAACAACAACATCAATATAAGCGGGAAGGTGCAGAAAAAACATGAAAACGTACATAAAAATACTAAAGTGAGAGCATACACTACCAGTTTTTGAACAGTAAAATTTTTAATGTTTTTAAAGTCTCTTCTGCTCACCAAGCCTGCATTTATTTGATCTAAAGTACAGCAAAAACAGTAACATTTTGAAATATTTATACTATTCTATTTAAAGAATAAAAAATAAAAATAAACTGTTTTCTATTTGAATATATTTTAAAATTAAATTTATTCCTGTGAATTCAAAGCTGAATTTTTAGCATCATTACTCCAGTCACATGAAGCTTCAGAAATCATTCTAATATTCTGATTTACACCTGAGTAGAATTTTTTTTCAGGTTTCTTTGATGAATAGAAAGTTCAGAAGAACAGCATTTATCTGAAATAAAAATCTTTTGTAACATTATAAATGTTTATTATCAGTTTAAAGCATCCTTGCTAAATAAAAGTATTGATTTCTATATACAGGGGTTGGACAATGAAACTGAAACACTCGCCAATATAGTATTGGAGGTCTCATGGCTATATTTGCGCTGTCTGGTGCCCAATCTTCACTTATTGTACATTACACCAGTTAGAGCAGAGTGTAAAGTTTCATTATGTGCACCCAATGGTTCAAACATTGTACCTTGAAGGTAGTGCTCTGTATCAGGATAATAATGCACCAATACACACAGCAAGACTGGTGACAGACTGGTTTAATGAACATGAAAATTAAGTTGAACATCTCCCATGGCCTGCATAGTCACCAGATCTGAATATTATTGAGCCACTTTGGGGTGTTTTGGAGGAGCGAGTCAGGAAACGTTTTCCCACATCAGCATCACATAGTGACCTGGCCACTGTTCTGCAAGAGGAAAATGGCTCAAAATCCCTCTGGCTGCTTTGCAGGACTTGTATTTGTCACTCCCACGATGAAATGATGTTGTATTAGCTGCAAAAGGAGGCCCAATATCATACTAATTGTGATCTAAAACCAGGTGTTTCAGTTTCATTGTCCAACCCCTGTATATTATATTTCCATATATATATATATATATATATATATATATATATATATATATATTTCCAAATAAATAAAAAATAAATACAAATAAATAAATAAATACATAAATAAATAAATAAGGACTCCAATCCAATACTGACTTTTGGTATAGTGTATAATGTTACAAAAGCACTTTATTTTCAGATAAATGCTGATCTTTGGATCTTTCTATTCATCAAAGAAAATGATGAAAAATTCATCAAAAATTGTACTCAGCTGTTTTAAATATTGATAATAATAAAAAAATGAGCATATTAAAATGATTTCTGAAGGATCATGTGACACTAAAGACTGATTCTGAAAATTTAGCTTTGATCAATGGAATAAATTACATTTTAAAATATATTCAAATAGAAAGCAGTTATTTTAAATAGTAAAAATATTTCACAATATTACTGCTTTTACTGTACTTTGGATCAAATAAATACAGGCTTGGTGAGCAGAAGAGAATTCTTTAAAAACATTGAAAATCAAAAACTTTTGACAGGTAGTGTATATTCAAAGCTTTATTAGCCTATTACATGAGGTGGATAAAGATTTAATATAAATCCTTACATCGTTTTGTGAGAAAAATGGGGAATAACTTATATATATAGTCTTACATTTATGGGTAAAATATATGTGTTTATGTCTGATTCTTCACTGAATCGTTCTTTTGAGTCGGTTCTGTTGAACCGATTCACAAAACCTGTCTGACCTTAAGCGGTCCTCGAATCAACGGTAAATCAATAATAAATACTACGTTTTCAGCTCATGTGAGTTTGTTTTCTAACTTATATTAAGTGACGTTTAATTGTACTTATTTACGTATTTGTTGTATATTTATTCGTGTGAGATAACTTTGCCAGTACTCACCAACGACTCTGATTGGTCCATCGTGATCAGCGCTGAGAAAAGTAACAGTTCCCTGCAACTAAAATGTAGCGACACAAGAACGTACTGCCAGATCTTCACCACTAGATGTCAGCATTTTAATGATAGTAGATTACATCACACCGCATTACATTATTTATTCATTTGGCTTTGTCTCTTTACGCCTGAAATTAAGCAGATTACTTACAGAGCTGTCGAACTTCTGAAACTGTAATTTGGCATTTCATTCCCTTTTTTAATATAATATTTGTTCTCACTATTCAAGCAGAAAATAAACCCCTCATTTCTATAATTGAATTCAGATGCTTACTCCTCTCTTATAAAATAAAATGTTATCAATTGCAATCGTATGACCCTAATTAACACTATAAATCGTTAGATGGGTGTAGACTTTCATGACTTTTATTTGTTTACGGCATAAAATTTAAGCCATATGACTGTGATCACGACAAACAGGCTTTGTCACTCTGATCTTGAACTTTTTTGGATAAAAATGTTTGCTGCTAACAATAATTGTATGATGATATTTGTTACTCACTGCTTGCAGCAAGTTTTGTGGTGCTGAGATGACTAGATACAGAGCTTTCGGTATAAATATATATATCCTGTAACACACCCACACTCTTTTGGATGGGTTATGTCACCTTCTTTGAACAATGCTTTGAATAGTTTCACAGCCACATGCAATGAAGGACATGCAGAATAATCACAGTAATCGGTGAAAGTGCCAGTCTGACATCATAATGTCACCATATGAACAAAAAGAAATTGCATGAAGCAATTGTGATTGAGACAAATAACTGACAGTGGTTATTATCTGGACCATACTGCAGGGCTGCACTGCCTAAAAGCCAACGTTTAATGATTAACCAAATAGACTAAACAGAAATGGCTTTGACTTTGACCAAATCATAGACATGTTGGTTACTGCATGGAGTCAATGTAAGGAGTCAACATAAATCATAATCATTATTGATATACAGACTTGTAACTTGTACTTAATTTTTTCTCAAAAAAATAAATAAATAAATACTTTTTCATTCTTGTCATAGATTTATAATGCCAGTTTATTGCGATTTGCTATATGTTTTCGCTAAGACAAAATCAAAGGTATTTATAAAGTTCATATATTTTACAACATTTGTAAAGGTGTGACTTTATTTGATTATTCTGTAACTCTTAAGATGTTAACATAATAGAATAATCACAGCTTCCTTTTATTGAATATTATCAATATTTTATTTATTAAGAATTATTTTTCTTACAAACATTTTTTATTATTGTTATTTTTATTTATTACCAGTACTATTAATAGTAATACTTATTATTTTATGTAGGAATTATTATATTATACATTTTATTTATTAAGAATGGTTGTTTATAAATATCATATTTAATTTTATTATTTGTAGTATTTATTTATTTATTTATTTTTTCATTATTATTACCAGTGGTATTAATACTTAGTAGTAACAGTATATTTATGCCATTTATTGGTAATGTGTGTATTCTATTTTTATTTTATTTGTTTCATTAAAATTCTTATAAATATTTTATATATTAAGAATTATTTCATTTATAAATATTTGTTGTTATTATTATTATTATTAAATATTTTATATATTAAGAATTATTTCATTTATAAATATTTGTTATTATTATTATTATTATTATTATTATTATTATTATTATGTTTTTATTGTTATTTTTATTTATTAGCAGTACTATTAATACTAAGCACTTATTATTTTATTTATTAAGAATTATTGTATTAAACATTTGTTTTTATTAAGAATTATTGTATTTATAAATATAATATTTAATTTTATTATTTGTATTGTTTTTTTTATTATTACCAGTAGTATTAATACTTTTAGTAATAGTATATTCATGCCATTTATTGGTAATTTGTGTGTGAGTGTGTGTGTGTGTGTGTGTGTGTGTGTATTCTATTTTTATTTTTTTAATTCTTATAAATATTTTATTGATTAAGAAATATTTTATTTATAAATATTTGTTATTATTATTATTATTATTATTATAATTTTTTATTATTATTTTATTATCAGTATTATTAATACTACTCATTTTATAAAATGTATTGGTATATTTTTATAATTGTTATTTTTATGTATTAGCAGTACTATTCATACTATTTTTTTTTTATTAAGAATCATTGTATTTATAAATATCATATTTAATTGTATTGTTTGTATTGTTATCCTTTTTTATTATAACCAGTAGTATTAATACTTTTAGTAATAGTATATTTATGCAATTTACTGGTAATGTGTGTGTAATCTTTTTTAAAATTATTTTTAATTAAAATTATTATTAATATTTTAATTATTAAGAATTATTTTCTTTATAAATATTTAAAATATTTATAAATATTTTTATAATTGTTATTTTTATGTATCAACAGTACTTTTCATACTAAGTACTTCTTATTTTATTTATTAAGAATAATTGTATTTATAAATATCATATTTAATTGTATTACTTGTATTACTTGTATTTCACTTTTATTATTACCAGTAGTATTAATATTTTTTAATAATAGTATATTCATGCCATTTATTAGTATGCATTATTATTTTTTCATTTAAAAAGGATAATTAAAACGAAAAGTATGATTATTGTTCAAAAATACCAGTCTACCTCTGTTACTTGATGACATGCTGCTCTTTCACCTGTGTAATTTGAATCGAGCGATGTAAATTTAGTCATGAATTTACAGTGGAAGTTCCAAGCGGGAAATCTCAGATTGTTTACATGCGCATTCTCATTTGAATGCACTAATGGTTTCTTACTTTCAATATACCCATAGATCACCTGCTATTTTGTCCAGGAGTAATTACCCAGTCCTCTGTGGGAGCGTACGTGAGCGCAGCGTATACTGCTTATAGATTTCATTTTGCGAGGTTTCCCTCTGATTTCCCTTGCCTCAGTAGGAGGTTATTATTGACTGGCATTATATGAAATGTCTCAGTCGATTTTGCAGTCCACTAATACCTGGAACGGGGGAACTTCATGTGTCCTACGAGACCCCTCTTAATGAGACTCATATGCAAGCCAGATCTCACCTCCAGCACTTGGAGAAGATAGATGATTTCACTGCATGTCCTAGTTGTCATGTATATTTGCCCAGTGCTTTTAGACCTCACCATCAAAAGGGGGTTTCTATTATTCATGGCATGATGAAGTAAGAGGTGGGAATAGTGATTTTAAAACTCACTGTGCTTTTCTTACATTAATTAAACATGGCTGTCAGCTGTGGGTCGACCACAGGTCTGGTCATCTCATCAGTATGTTACGTACACACTTAAACTCTCTTTCATCCCAGTCCAAGAAAAAGAAACGGTGTAGCCAACGATACTGAGGCTGGAGACTGGAGTTTTTATTCGCACAGAAATAATGATATGATATGTTTGGCTATAAGTATTTATTTAGTAGGCTGTATTTCACCTCCCTAATCTCAGTATTTTCTACATCTGCTTCTCAGGTAAAGTTGACTTGACTTGCCTCGGGCACATACATATATATATATATATATACACATACAGTCACAGATAATACAGAGGATGAGACAGGAAGACAGGAAAAAATGAACGTTCTGCCACCCTTTGCTCTCTCTCTCTCTCAAACATGATCCAACTCACAGAGTGTTTTCTGCTGACAACATCCCGGCCCACAAAGCTAGCTCACGCTTTGCTAGCTGCTCACTGACATGGATCACTTTGTTTCCGGAGTTATATAAACGCTAGGAATGTGTGCACATGTGTGTATCTACAATATGAATAGAAATGCTTGATAAAATATGACCATAGGGGTAGGCGTATAACACGAAATGAGTCATTTAATTTCAGGTAACAGTATATATCACAATCAGTGTTGGGGGTAACACATTACAAGTAACGCAAGTTACGTAATAATATTACTTTTTTCAAGTAACTAGTAAAGTAACGCATTTCTTTTGAATTTCTACGAAAATATCTGAGTTACTTTTTCAAATAAGTAACTAGGGGTGTAAGAAAATATCGATACGCGTGTGTATCGCGATATTTTGTTTGGCGATACTGTATCGATTCTCAAAAATGGAAAATCGATATTTAAAAAAAATAAATAAATAAATCATGCAAGATTCATGACAGTTGCTTTTGCTTCGTTTTGAGTGTATATCCTGACCGCTAGATTGCAGCCTTCTTATCTCTAAATTTATACAGTGACAGGAAATACTAGCATAAGGGCATGCCACTAATGTTAGCGTTAAAGTGCTCCTATTATGCCTTTTCAAATATGATCTTTCATGCAGTGTGTCATGTAGCTGTATGTGAACATAAACTAGCTACAAAGTTGTGAAGCCGACAGTGCACGATAAATAAAGTTATTGTCTGTCAAAAAAAAAAAAAGAGTCGGTTCACAATCGCCTGAACGAGTCGTCGGGAATTCGAATCTTTTTCTGTTACGGCCACACGTCACGAAGTAACATATTTGCATAATGTCCGCCCACGTTCTACGTCACGAACAACTTGCCCACCCACAAACACAGTAACATTTCCATGTGGTTTAGGTCATGTCGAGAAGACGCTGTATCCTAAGTACAATGCGGGATTCACCAAAGGTTTGCTCTTAAAAGATGGATCAGTGCGCAGTTTATTTGGACTAGCTTGCTCCTCTGAACTTCTAACTGTAAGTGTGATTAATAATTGATGGTTGTATTTTCTAGCGATCGTTTAAAATCGTCCTATATCGCTCATGGGGGTGAGTAAATTATCAGGACATTTTTATTCTGAAAGTGGAGTAATCCTTTAAAACTTGTTGCTGTCATGTAACGTTACTCTGTATCATGCAAAATACCTATTTAGTTGTTTGTGTGTGTGTGTGTTGTGTTGTGTATGCTCTGCGCAGCTCGTAGGTCTCTGGCTAACCGGCTGACAGCTTGATCTGTTCACTCGCTATTGTCTAGAAATGTGTCGATGAATAGTGAATGTTTGTCGTTGTGATTACTTGAAGTTCTGATAAAGAATAGAACAATACGTTGGTGTACAAGCTGCAGTGCTTTATCAATGCGTTTCTGCGTTGGGTTGACGCATATACTATGGCTGTTTGGGTGTTGTTGTTTACCACCGAGTTGTGGGCTAGAGTAACGGTGATGGGCGTTCCCTGTTTGAAATTCGCTGCACGCAGTAACGTTAAACCAATCACAAAAGACTGGGTCATCCGACCAATCACCGCAGATTAGTGTCACGCAAAGTTGGACAAATGATTCGTTTTAACGAACCGTTTGGGAGTGGTTGAGCAAATAAGGTAAAAATAAATGTATATTATAAGACAATAAAAGTGTTTTTTGACCTTGTATGCATGTCAACTTGTTGTTGGGGACTCCCAAAACCAAAATATGAACCTTTTATAATCCATAATAGAGGCTCTTTAATGGAGGATGAAAGAATAGTTCCTGTTCCCGCCTTGGTGTGGCGTCATGTCGGCTTTTGAGGTAACGTTCGCTCCGGGACGCGGCAAGCAACGGAACCGCCGCGCGGCCGCCACCCATCTATGCATCAGAAGCGCCCCGTGCAGCCGAGGCGGCGCCCGCGCTTCGCCAGCTTGCTGCGTCCAGTGAAAGGGCCTTCGCGCCGGGCGCAGTGGGGTAGCCGCGCAGCTGCCCGCCGCTTTCTCTCCTGGTGGGACTGTTTTGTGTAGTTGAGGCGGTGCTCGCGTCACGGTCTCGGCGATTCCACGCGGAGCATAATTACAAACTAAAAAACTTGCGAAATCCAAAACTTGCGAAATTCTCAGAATGTCCAATATCTGCATTTATTTTATTGTTTTACGATTCTTTTGTTTTCTTTAGAAATCCTGTAAGCACTTTATTTTTTTATTGATATTAAGCAGATGTAATTCTTAAGTTCAGATCAAAATGATCTGACATGGTTACAGTTGTAAACTTAAATTGTAAAGCTGGGTTTAAAAATATATATATGGTCTGTTTATAAAAGCTTACATTTTTTACATTTAATAACTAAATCTTGCAAACACTTTATTTTCCCCCTTTACTCGTACACAAAAAGTGATTCAGTAACACTGAATGGTTTGCATATGGTGAAATGTGTAACAGTGAAATGCAAACTCAGAATATGATGCAACCCTGCAATAATTAAATATGTTAAATAAAACAAATATCCTTTATGTATTTAATCCCTTTTTATTAACCAGTGTCTTTGCTGCTGACCTTCGATGATGCAATTCAACCATACTAATAAGCAAAAATTACTTTAGATAAATTAACATTTGTGCTTCATTTTTTTTATAGCTGAAGAGTGATCTCCTGCATAAATGTACTTTTCTTTCAGCCTGAGGTGAATTCATTTCACTTTTGATGTAAAAGGGCTTTTACATTAGAATTGTTTTATTTTAAAAACAAAGAAGCAAGCCCTGCCCAGATGTAAAAAGTAACGCAAAAGTAACGTAATGCATTACTTTCCTTTAAAAGTAACTAAGTAACGGAATTAGTTACTTTTTCAGGGAGTAACGCAAAATTGTAATGCATTACTTTTAAAAGTAACTTTCCCCAACACTGATCACAATATAGTAATTTTTGCACTATCCAGACTTAAATTTTTATAATTCGTTAATTACGAATTAATTCGTTAATTACTTTTCCTACATAATTTATAACACAAAAATATGGTAAAATATCTATTTACGAGTCTTTGACTTTTCCAACGATGTATAGTTTGTCATGATTAGATTAGGATTTATTTGTAATATGGTGAAATAAACTGTGGCATCCCACAGAGTTGACAGTGACAGTTAAAGGGTTAAATAAGTTCTTTATGATATCAAAATTTTTGACACCATAGAAATTTCATAATTCCTGTCACCATATCACAAAAAATGAATACTGTTCTTTTAAAACGCATGCAAAAAGTTTTAAACTATTCTTTATGGACAGAACATGACAAACACTTCATGTTTTTTGAATTCTTTACACTTTTCCAGTCAACAAAATAAATTAAAAATAATAAGAAAAAAAATATTTTTTTAGTTCTACATGTTCTAATGAGTAATATTGTTTCTTGAGTTAGGATGCAGATTTTTGTAGATTATCAAAATCAGTAATAGCGTTAAAAATTGTAGCAACCTCATTTGTGACCCAGTCTTATGTTGCACTGGTATATTTGCAGCAATAGCCAAAAATACATTGGATGGGTCAAATTTATCGATTTTTATTTTATGCCAAAAATTATTAGGATATTAAGTAAAGATCATGTTCCATGAAGATATTTTGTAAATTTCCTACCGTAAATATTTCAAAACGTAATTTCTGATTAGTAGTATGCATTGCTATGAACTTCATTTGGACAACTTTAAAGGCGAATTTCTCAATATTTAATTTTATTTTTATTTATTATATGATTCGTCATCCCAGAGCTTGTGCTACACGAGCTTTTGTGCTTAAAAAGTAAACCAATTTTTATTTTCCGAAAAAAATGACCGATTGTTTCACTAGAAAAGACCCTTCTTCCTCGGCTGGGATCGTTTAGAGCCCTTTGAAGCTGCATTTAAACTACATTTTGAAGGTTCAAAATCGGGGCACCAATGAAGTCCATTATATGGAGAAAAATCCTGAAATGCTTTCCTCAAAAACCATAATTTCTTTACGACTGAAGACAGAAAGACATGAACATCTTGGATGATAAGGGGGTGAGTAAATTTTTTGTAAATTGTTGTTCTGAAAGTGGAGTTCTCCTTTAAAGAAGGATGTTTTTTCACAAACATGCAGCTTTTCACTTTACAAGAGGACAGGTAGCATGTGGTTTAATTGTGTGTTATTGTGATGTTTGTATCAGCTGTTTAAACTCTCATTCTGACGGCACCCATTTACTGCAAAAGATCCATGATTGGTGAGCAAGTGATGTAATGTTAAATTACTCCAAATCTGCTCTGATGAAGAAACAAACTCATCTACTTATTGGATGGCCTGACTTTGAAGGTGAGTACATTTTTGTAACAAATTTTCATTTTTGAGAGAACTATTCCCTTAACTATTCCTGTTCCTCGGTTTTCTTTAGCGAGCAAAAAAAAACATCTATTCAAGTCCATATGGCATTTTCCATAATTAGTATGAAAATGAATGGCATACATGTACATATAATCTGTATCTATGTATATTTACAGCCTGTATTTTACTCTGTGCTCCCCAAATCCCATCACAGAGCAGAAACTGACATACATGTGGACTGAGAGATGTAATTGAATGTGCCATGTCAAGCCTGAGGTAGAGAGCAAATGTTATGTAGCAAAGCAGAGCGAGAGAAAGAGAGAAAGAATGAGAGCAAGGCTCTAAAGGGACTTCAACAATATTTTCCTTGTGCGTATATAGCCACATTCCCGTAACACATGCATCTTCTGAAAGTTATTTTGGAAAGGCACTGTATTGAATTATTCTGGGCTTGGCCTGCCTGAAACTTTATAAACGTTGAATTGACCTATATGCTCGTTGGCACTCTAACGATTAGCTATACGGCCCCTTTATACGTGTGATACATGCTCACTTTCCTTATTTCCATCTGGATTTCAGCCAAGACTGGATTGAGCGCAGCACATACAAAAGAAACGTAAAGACTTTATGCCACACAGAGACTCAAAAGTGCATTTTAACACATGCAAGAGACATTAGCATAAATTAGAGTGCTAGCGTTAGCTGGCTAATCCTTTATCCTGAATTACACTTATAATGGCTCTGTCTCCGTTGTACAGGAAGACCTAATAAATGTGGGGCAGCAATTAGAGGTTATCTTCAAAAGTTACGTAAAAAGTTTAAAGCTTATTCTCTTGAGGCAATCCGGACCTTTAATGGGTTATGAACAGAGCACGTAACTCTTTTTTATCTCAGTTTTTCTTAGGAGGTATATGGAGTTATATTATATTATATTATACTATATATTATCATTTAAAGGTTGCCTCACAGTAAAAACAGTAATATTATGAAACATTATTACAATTTAAAATATCTATTTTTTTATATACTGTAGAATCATTTAAATATGGTGAATTTGTGCTCAAGCAAAAAATGTTTAAACTATGACTGTTGAAAACAGTTATTATTATTAATATTAATATTTTTTTCTGCTTTCTTTGATAGACTGTTCAAAAGAACAGCATTTATTTTAACACTTTGTATACACTTTATGAATTGAATGTCTTTGCAGAATACAAGTCATTAATATATATTATAATATAATATAATAATATAATATTAATATATATATAAAATCAGTAATATTGTGAAATATTTTTACTATTTACAATAAATGCTTTCTATTTGAATATATTTTAAAATTTGATTTATTCCTGTGATCAAAGCTAAATTTTCCACATCAATACTCCAGTCTTCAGTGTCACATGATCCTTCAGAAATCATTCTAATATGCTGAAATGATAGAAATTAAAACTTTTATTTAGAAAGGATGCCTTTGATCAAAAGTGATAATAAAGACATTTATAATGTTACCAAAAAAAATTCTATTTCAGATCAATTCTGTTCTTCTGAACTTTCTATTAATCAAAGAAAACTAAAAAAAATGTACTCAATGTATATCAACTATGTTGTAATAAAAATAATAGATGTTTGTTTGAGCATCAAATCAGAATAGAATGATTTCTGAAGGATCATGTGATTGGAGTAATGATGCTAAAAATTCAGCTTTGAAATCACAGAAATAAATTTAATTTTATAAAATATTCAAATAGAAAGCAGTTATTTTTAAATAATAAAAACAATTAAAAATTTTACTGCTTTTGCTATAAAGAAAAAAAAAATGTCATAATTTGGAAAATAATGACTACGTTTGTAAGTCTAGAAGTCTTTGAAAGCCTAAAATACACATGCGGTGTGTAAATCTTGTATATTTTTCCTTTTTCCTTTGCTCAACTATTTATAAAAACTATCAGACATAAAATATCTCGTTTTTATTTTACTAAGACATAGTCTGTACAACACATTTTTTGACTTTTAGTTTCTATATACAGTATGTCAGAAACAATATCATTTTCAAAATGATAAAATCCAGATCCAGAATCAGTGAGCACAAGCGGAAACCCTTGGTGCATAGAGCATCTCCATTTCTTTACAAAATGAACACCAGGGTCACTCTTAAAATATTATTCATCGTCTATTGTTAGTCTACCTAAACAGTTTCCTATTTTTTTTTTAACCAAATCACCACTGTTGTTTAACGTAGAATAAGAGATCTGCCACTACACTCTTAAAAATAAAGGTGCTTTAAAAGGTTCTTCACAGTTCTTCCATTTTTGGTTCTACAAAGAACCATCTCTTTCTTACCTTTTTTATAATCTGAAGAACCTTCTTTTGCCACAAAGAACCTTTTGTGAAACAGAAAAGTTCTTCAGATATTAAAGATTCTTTATGGAACCATTTAGACAAAAAAGGTTCTTCTATGGCATCGTGAAGCACCTTTATTTTTAAGAGTGCAGGGCAGAAGAGTGGAAATGAAGGATTAGAGTGGCATTTTCTTTTCCACAAATGTGTTTCATAGTCACATTTGCTTCAGTGTGGCCTATATTGGTTTTATGTGTTTGTGGCACACCTAAAATCTTCCCTACCATTTTTTATAAGGTTGCAAAATTTGCATTTAAAGGGTACAAAGTTCTCATCATGCATTTTCGCATTCAGCATATTGTGTCTAACAGGCCAGTCGGTCAAGGATGTGTGCTTACTGTAATCCATTCACCCACTTATGCTCCGAAAGAGGAGGAAAGGACCAAAAATGCAGTATAATTTGTAGGTAATGTTGTTATTGAAACTGATCACAGCAGAATGGAGCTCATCCTTCCACATCACTTTCAAAGCATTCCTACAGTCTCAGAGGAAGCTGACACTGGAACCATATAAAGAGATACAGAGGCCACGCTGCATGGTATGTTTTGGAGCTGTTCCAGGAGCTCGCTGGTTACATAGGAACGCACATGTAGACATACGACACACATAGAGAGCAGGAGGTGCTCTTTTAAAACTGTGGGTTTACTGAATCTGTACATGAAGCCACGCAAAGTGGGCGATGAGGAGCAAAAATGGGAACAGTTCACATTTACATGTCAACATTTACATGCAGGAACAAATTTCAAATGTTAAATTGAATTCGTCATTGATACTGATGACAAAAAGTACAAAGCAAGACATCAAAATGGAAGCATGAATAAATTAATACATAAATAGTATGAAAAACCTGACAGATGATTATCAAAGAAATATGTAAATAGAGGATGTCACGCGATCGAGTTACACATAAAAAGATGCAAAACTGCCAACGTGGCAGAGCCTTTTCCAAAGCTACTAATATAAACACTTTAAGTAGTAATACAATGGAATGCGAAAATTTGGGAAAATGTGAATAATTTTAACAAAATAAGAGAGATCATACGATATGCATGTTATTTTTTATTTAGTGCTGTCCTGAGTAAGATATTTTACATAAAAGATGTTTACATATAGTCCACAAGACTAAAAAAAATAGCTCCCTAACCACTGTGTGTGGTTACCTGGATGATCTACGATCTTTTTTGTTGTTTTGTGACAGTTGTTCATGAGTCGCTTGTTGGTTCTGAAAAGTTAAACTGAGCACTGTTCTTCAGAAAAATCCTCTAGATGCTGCAGATTCCTTAGTTTTCCAGCATCTTTTGCATATTTGAACCCTTTCCAACAATGACTGTATGATTTTAAGATCCATCTTTTTACACTGAGGACAACTGAGGGACTCAAACAACAAAATTAAAATGAAAAAAGGTTCAAACATTCACTAATGCTCCAGAAGGAAACACGATGCATTAAGAGCCGGGGGGTGAAAACTTTTGAAAAGGATGAAGATGTCCAAATTTTTCTTATTTTGTTGAAATATCTTTTTTTCTTTAATTATTTAGTACTGCCCTTCAGAAGCAACAGAAGATACTTGCATGTTTCCCAGAAGGCAAATTAAATACAATCTACCTTGATCTTCAACTTCAAAAAATGTTCACCCCCCGGCTCTCAATGCATCGTGTTTCATTCTAGAGCATCAGTGAATGTTTGAACCTTTTTTAATAGTTGTGTTTGAGTGCCTCAGTTGTCCTCAGTGTGAAAAGATGGATCTCAAAACCATACAGTCACTGCTGGAAAGGGTTCAGATATGCAAAAGATGCTGGAAAACTGAAGAATCTGCAGGACCTGGAGGATTTTTCTGAAGAACAGTGCTCAGTTTAACTGTTTAGAACAAACAAGGGACTCATGAACAACCATCACAAAACAAAAAAACAGTCACAGATCATGCAGGTAACCACGCACAGTATTAAGAATCAAGGATTCCCAAACTTTTGAAGGGGATTATTTTAATAATTTCAGCTATTTTTATGTCTTGTGGACTATATGTAAACATCTTCTATGTAAAATATCTTACTCAGGACAGTACTAAATAAAAAATAACATGCATTTTATATAATCTCTCTTATTTAGTTAAAATTATTCACATTTTCACAGATTCTGCAAGGTGTTCCCAAACTTTTGTAACTTCAAGGTACTGTCGTGAACATGCGTCGAAGACTGACACGGAAGAGAAGAACTTGTTGAATAAAGGTGTTATTTTTGTTTTCTTAGCACACAAATACATTCTAGTAGCTTCATAACATTATGGTTGAGCCACTGATGTCATATGGACTATTTTAACAATGTCCTTACTTTTCTGGGTCTTGAATGTGTCAGTTGCGTTGCTGTCTATGCAGGGTCAGAAAGCTCTGGGTTTCATCAAAAATATCTTAATTTGTGTTCTGAAGATGAATAAAGATTTGGAACGACATGGGTGAGTAATTAATAACAGAACTTAGAACTTAGGCAAAAATATTTTTCTCATTATTTGTGCACATTAGACAGGGTTAAAAGGCTAAGCAAGGCCACAAATTTCTCATAGGCATTTATCATTCCTCTTCAAACAGTAAGGTCAAGGACAGCAGTTAAATTAAAACTGAACAAAAGGCTTTTATTCATCTTGTTTGTCTGGTGTAGCCTATCAAGGCTGATTCCAATGTTCATTCATCCTTTGAGTGAAAGTTTATTTAGAATACCACACACATCACTGTGAAGGGACCATTTGGGTTTAATAGAAAAGTTTTGCATGCACCTCTTTTCATCTAGTCGCCAATGAATTCCAACAGGGATTTATTTATTTATTAATTTATTTTTAGATTTAACAGTGCTTTCAAAGAAGGATACATTTTCAGATTTTACAGTGAAACATTTCAAACTAATCCAAAAATCAAACTGGACTTTTTTTTTCTTTTTCTTTTTTTTTTTAAAAAAAGCTAATTCTTTTAATCCACCCACTGAAGAGCTTTAGAGGATCATATTCAGACCAAAGGATGTTTGAAGGGTTTTATGGTACTTTCCAGCAACTGGATAGCACTCAGAGTGCATTCATGTTAAGATAATGAACAGGATTGCAGCCACAGAGACAGAGAGACAAAGAATAAGACAGAGGAAGTGAAAAGAAAGAGAGACTGGGCTTCAAATTGAGCATCTAGTCAGCGGGTAGTGCTGGGCGGTTTGACCAAAAATCTGTATCATCACCACTGCAGTTGAATCACAATCCAAACAAACATGTTCCATGTAACATGAGCAATTTTTAATGTAAATTAGATTGTCAAATTAGATATATCTGCATGAAACAAAAATAGCATACACTGTAAAAAACAATTTGTTGAGTCAACTTAAAATAATTTGTAACCTGGTGCCTTAAAATTTTAAGTTCAGTCAACTCAAAAAAGTTTATTCAACCTGAAATGTTAAATTATACTAAGTGACAACTTAGATATTTGAGTTGAATCAACTTAAAATTTTAAGGCAGCTGGGTTACTTACCCATCTGTTAAGTTTAGCAAACACAAATATATAAGTTGTTACTTAGTACAACTTAACATTTCAAGTTGACTAAACATATTTTAGTTGACTGAACTTAAAATTTTAAGGCAGCAGAGTAACAAATTATTTTAAGCTGACTCAACAAATTGTGTTTTTTATTTTTTACAGTGTATGGGCTGAAGGAGATGCAGATTCACTCTCTGACAGCAGGTGGCGCTTATGGAACAGCAGCTACTCAATGTTTCCTTGGTTACCGCTGTAAACAATGCAAAGCAGCGCTTTTAAAGGTCCACTGAACTGCTTTAAAAACACACAGCGTTTTTCTATGTGTTGACGTAATTTAAACTAAAACAGTTAGACAGGGCGGGACATATCCAGCAGTCCTGCCCCTTTTTAAAATAGCCAATAGCGTTTCATTTAGATCACAGCTTGGGCTAGTAAAGCCGCATTTGACAGCATATGACAACCACAGTCTCATCTATGTCGCTATAAGACGTTTTATGGTCTGTGCCAACTCGATCCACTCTGTGCTATCCTGTCTCTGGAACGGAGCAGATGGTGTGCGCATTGTGGCGGTTTGTGTAAAACAGCGCGAGACCAGACTTCTTTCAACCCAATGAAAGGGATATTTACACTGTCTGAATCGTTCCCTATCCCCTATATAGTGCACTACGTGCTATTCACTCTACAGAAAATACTAATTCTGTGAACAAGTGACCGATTTTAGTAGCAGCTTCTGAGCATTTGATTGGACAGAAAGTTTGATGAGAAGCTGAAGTGCAAGGTGATGTCATCAAAATCATTGATTAGAGACTGTAAGTTTTTAATGCTTATATCTTTTAAATGCGAATTTTCTCATTGTTTTGAAACACACTAGCTTATGAATACCTTAAGGCTGACATATTCATACTAAATGCCAAAAAAAATCCAATTTTGATTTCATGGGGACTTTAAATACTACATTAATATGCATTATATGGAGGTAAGATGAAAGGAAAATATCATCTAAACTTTTCTGAAGCCAGTCAGTTCCCCTCAGAGATACATTCATATAAACCCTGACTCCCAATTCAGTATTTAGGATTTTATATTTTGTGCATCATGAACAGTGAGCTTTTCTCCTCTTTGCGTTCATCTTCAGCGTCTCTGGCTTCTGTTGACGGCCGTTTACAGGTGGATTATTTTCCCGGGTAAAGAACTAGTTATGTGTTACTAATAGTTCCAAAAGTTTTCCAAACATTAGTCAGAAGTGTATGCTGTTAACAGGAATCTCCTCTCAATTAAAGGATTAGTTCACTTCCAGAACAAAAAATTACAGCTTATGTACCCACCCCCTTGTCATCCAAGATGTTCATGTCTTTCTTTCTTCAGTCGTAAAGAAATGGTTTTTTGAGGAAAATATTTCAGGATTTCTCTCCGTGTAATGAACCATATGGTGCCCCCAAATTTGAGCTTCCAAAATGCAGTTTAAATGCAGCTTCAAAGGGCTCTAAGCCGATCCAAGCCGAGGAAGAAGGGTCTTATCTAGCGAAACGATCAGTTATTTTCTAAAAAAAAAAAAATTACAATTCATATTCTATTTAACCTCAAACACTCGTCTTGTCCAGCTCTGTGTGAACAGTTTTTTTTCCGGTTCATGACAGTTAGGGTACATCTAAAAACTCCCGTCTCATTTTCTCCTCCAACTTCAAAATCACCCTACATGATGTTTTTACCTTTTTTTGTAAAGGGTGTTTGATCTTCTTTGCATGTGTAGTTTTGTTTCTATAGATTTTCCTGTTCATAAACATTTAATGCTGTTCTAAAATTCTTTAAACCAGTGTTTGTGAAAAAACATTAAAAAGGGTCTGTAAGGACCCCTCCCCGCCTTTTACAACAAAGTGGTTCAGCCCAGGCAGCCATGCCTGCCATAATGCTCTTTTAGCTGTCTTTTCCGTCTTTCTCCTGAACGAAAGAGGTATGCTGTGTTCCATGCTACAGACTTATAGTTAGCATTGGTTAAAAATGAAAATTGAAATAAAAATAAAATTGAAAAGTGTGTTTTTAGTTATTTTACTTTGCAATTTACAGATGTAAGATTATATATACTTAACATGCGTGTTTAACTATACTTGGGAATGTTATTTTTGTTGACAACGTTACTGATGTGTGAGCTGAAGCTGTCGTGACGACCTGTTTATATAAAAATACATTCTCTATGCAGTTAATGCATTAACAAACCATATTTTTGTGTTTTTTTGTGTTGTTTTAATACCAACATTCTTGCGTTTCGTACGCTCCTTTATGTAAGTTTATGTGTAGTGTTTTGTTTCTGTTCTTTCCCTTTTTCCGTCTTTCTCCTGAATGGAAGAGTGTTACTGATGTGTGAGCTGAAGCTGTCGTGACGACCTGTTTATATAAAAATACATTCTCTATGCAGACCCAATCTGACGCTCTCCTGTCGTTCTTCACGAAATTTCAACACAACGCAGACTAAAGAATCATACGGTTGCACAACTCTGGGTTGGTACTTCTGCAGCGGTGTAGGATGAATTTGAAGTTGGAGGAGAAAATGAGATGGGAGTTTTTAGACGTACCCTAACTGTCAGAACCGGGAAAAAAAACAAAGCTAGACGAGATGAGCGTTTGAGGTTAAAAAGTATATAAATTGTAATTTAAAAAATAATAATAATAACCTATCGTTTTGCTAGATAAGGCCCTTTTTTTCCTTTTTTTGGGATTGTTTAGAGCCCTTTGAAGCTGCATTTAAACTGCATTTTGGAAGTTCAAATTTGGGGGCACCATAGCAGTCCATTACATAGAGAGAAATCCTGAAATGTTTTCCTCAAAAAACATAATTTCTTCACGACTGAAGAAAGAAAGACATGAACATCTTTGATGACAAGGAGGTGACTAAATTATCTGTCCTAATCTAATCCTTAAAGGGGTCATCAGATGCCCATTTTCCACAAGTTGATATGATTCTTTAGGGTCTTAATGAAAAGTCTATAATATACTTTGGTTAAAAATTCTCGATGGTAGTGTAAAACAACAATCTCATTCTGGTCGAGGCTGCTTTAAATGCAAATGAGCTCTGCTCACCCCGCCCCTCTCTTCACTCTGCTGCTCTGTCCGAGCTTCACTTAGCTGTGTCCGAAACCGCTCCCTATCCACTATATAGTGCACTATATCGGGTGTCAGCCATTTTGTAGTGATGTCCGAATTCTGTGAATGACTTCATTCCCTACATTCATTCACTTCTTTTTACCCACAATGCATTCTGATTTCGAGTGTACAATCGTTGTACACACTTTACAAAAAATGATGATAATTTGGTGGATATTTAAAAATATTAAAATAAAAATAATATTAACGGTCGCCTGAGGGCTCTACGACCATTGGCATATTACATATTACGCTGCTTGGGAGAGTTTCAAGATACTACAAACAATAAATACATAGAATTATGAACATGTAATTAATGTATGTTTATTTTTGTTGGCGGTATTTTAATAGTATTTAATGATTAGTATATTAATACCATTAATAAAACCATAAATCTGATGCAGTGATATGTATAATTACAATATAAAGTCATTTAAAGTGTTATTGCTATTAATATTATTTTCTAAAATAAGGTACATGTAATATAAAAGCACATGTGACAAAGGCGTTTTTCGGAACAGCTCCAAGTCTCATGTGAAGTGTAATTTTATACGTCACCGTCCAAATTCGTTAATTTAATATATTAAATATATTAAATTATAGTCCACTCAACGACCATTCACTATATAGGGATTAGTGAATGAGTGAACGAGTGAACCATTTCGGACACAGCAGTTGTTTACTTTAGCCACATTTAGCGTGTTTAGCCGCTAAACTTGCTAATTAGCACATTATTAGGAAAGGCGATCACAAAGATTCATAAAAAAACCCTTATACTCACTTCTGCTGTAAGTGAAGTTGGATCATGAATGATTTGCGCGAACACAGGCGGATATATGTAGATCGGGAGGCGCATTTCATTCACAAACAAATGTAATCCACTGCATCTTCAGTGGCTCAGATGTCGGGAGTGCATGATGACCACTATGTTCATTATTACATCCAGCAACACAACACCTCAATCGCTCAATCGGAGATCAATCTTACATCCCTGCTCCGGCATTGAAACGAAGAGGGCGGACTGTTACAACTGATCTAAGGTAAGACCGTCATGTCAATCAACTATCGTGGGAGCGGCCTGGTTGAACCAGTATATTGGCCAGTTATACTTAGTAAATTAAGATTATGCAGCAAGAGTGAGGCTGACATCACTGAATTCATGTATTTACTTGGAGGCTCTTAATACTTAGTATTACATTAATATTGCCTTATCTATAATATTTAAATTTGCCATATTTCATTTAATGAAAAGTTTTTTGTATTTGTTGTACTTGCTGATATGATTTGTACTTACACTTACACTTACACTATACCAGATCACTTTAGTCAAAAATATGCATTTCCCTGCATATTATGGCTGACAGTTTACTGAGACAGGGGAAAAGGAGATTACACAAAATTGGTCGCAGTTTTATGTTTCTCCTCTCTCTATCTCGCTCTCTCTTTGCAAAACGAGGTCAATAGGTCATATTGTCGTTATAGATGAGGACATACTGCTTGCAATGCCAAAACCCTAAGCGCTGAACTAGTCAACATCATGGCATGTGCTACAAAATCTGCACAGGTTTTCATAATGCTTAAAGTCATACATACTAATTTCTGAATAAAAATGCATTTCAGATCCATTTGACTGACATATTGCATGATGTGCCAACGTGTTTATTGTGTGCTCATCAACTGAGAGCGAAGAGGGAATGGGAAAGAAAAATGTAGATAGTTCGCCCTCTGCAATAGGGGCTGCTTGCGGGAAGGAATGGAAAGGCAGATGGAATCAAATGAAAAGGAGAAACAGGGGTCACAGTCACTGTGCATCAGCCATTCGGACTTAAATGACGTGTTCTGGCAGGGAGGTTTGTGGTAGAAGGCCAGCAGTGAGAAAGTCCTGCCCACTCTCAGATCACAGAGGATTTGACTGGCAAAATGAGAGAGACGTTGTTGCACACCCAAATATATGCACACCTCTACTTCCACATCAGGTGAATGCCTTCCTTACTTTCTTTCTGAAACTGGAAGGCTCACTACAGCACTGAAGCATTTTGTATCACGCAAGCGTATTGAGGTTTAGGACTCAGCTGGCACAGGCTGGCGACATCAGCAAGAGGGACATCAGATTTTAGCTGGAGCCAAACAGCATTTAGTTACTACTTCAAAATTGCTCATGATTATTCCAGGAGTGAAATCGGGTTAGACATGTTACATCACCATTCAAAGATCCCAGATGCAGCAGGCTGGCATGGCGTGAACGCAGCGAGCGTCTGACGATTGGAGGAGAAGTTGCACGGTTTAAGCTTAAAAGCACTCTGTTTCCTGTCCCATCCAGGCCAATGGTTGGCGTCTCCAGGGAGAAGGAGTACTTTGAATGTTATTTTTAGGATCAGAGAGCTCATTTGCTTTTCCCAAGGTGAACAGCGAAGCCCATCTGATCCCGGCGACGGCCCTTCACGTGTCAGGCTGTGACATGCTGTCTGACAAACACATGCAGGAAAAATATACATGGATGACTACTGACACATATGAGAAAGTGACAGAGGAAATACAGAGTGTAATTGAAAAGAGACTTATACTACCAGTCAAAAGTTTTTGAACAGTAAGATTTTTATTGTTTTTAAAGAAGCCTGCATTTATTGTATTTGATCCAATGTACAGCAAATCAGTCAAATAAAAATATATATATATATATATATATATTTTACTATTTAAAATAAATGTTTTCTATTTAAATGTATTTTAAAATGTATTTTTTTTCCTTTGATCGAAGCAAAATTTTCAGCATCGTTACTCTAGTCACATGATCCTTTAGAAACCACTTTAATAATAATAACATTTTTATTATTCTTAGTATAAAAACAGTTGAGTAATTTTATTTTTAAGGATTCAATGATGAATAGAGAGATCCAAAGATCAGCAATTTTCTGAAATAAAAGCTTTTGTAACATTATACACTATACCATTCGAAAGCTTGTGAGCTGTATAATTAGGAAATTATAGAAATTAATACTTTTATTTAGCAAGGATGCTTTAAATTGACCAAAAGTCATTATAAAAACATTTATAATGTTACAAAAGATTTCTATTTCAGATAAATGCTGTTCTATTCATCAAAGAAACCTGAAAAAATTCTACTCGGCTGTTTTTAACATAATAATAATAATTTGGATGATTTCTGAAGGATCTTGTGACTGGAGTAATGAGGTTAAAAATTCAGCTTTGAAATCAAAGGATTAAATTACATTTTAAAATATATTCAAAAAGAAAACAGTTATTTTAAATAGTAAAAATATTTCAAAATGTTACTGCTTTTGCTGTACTTTGGACCAAATACATTCAGGCTTGGTGGGCAGAAGAGACTTCCTGTTCAAAAACTTTTGACTGGTAGTGTACTTTATGTAAAAATATTTCAATTTACAAAGAAATAGTAATGTAATGGCTGATCGATATTGACATTGATAAAAAATAATTATATAACTCAATGCCACTGTTTCATGTCTGATACAGATATTGATGCCAATCCGAAACCAGCACTGTTTTTTTTTTCTTGATCAGTTTAGAATATTTACCCATTATAAATTAATTTGACTCATTATTAGTTAAGAGAACAGAAAAACAAAACACAAAATTATTATATAAAATATATAAATTATAAAACAATAACATTATATATTATACATAAAAGTATATATTATTTTATAAAGTGAAAATAATAAATCCAAAAAAAAATTTTTGTATAAAATACTGCTTCATCCGCAAAAGTAATGTGAACAATATGTGAGAACTATTACAATACTGTAAACAGCATTTTGGAAAAAATGTGACAACAGACGTGTTAGTCAGGTTGAGCCTGAATAACAAGGATGAACCCCTATGCTAGGCTAAATTTCTACACAGACCAACACTCCTGGCAAACAGATTAAACTGGTTGTGCAAGAGCGAAGGAAACAAATTCCTGTTTTTTAAACAGCAAGTCTTAAACATAACAAAGACCAAACTACGTTTGAAAATCTTTCATGATTAACGGGTCAGGCCCAGTATAGTAATTCTGAAGATGTTTTCAATTAATCTCATTACAATTAACCCGTTTTTAGATGCTGACTATAGCCTCGTATAAAATCCAGGTACGATTATTCATACATGTTTATGTTTGCATTTATTTATTACAGCAATACAATGTGAGAGACATTTAATCAAGAGTTTCCAGAAATCGGCCTAAGTTCGTAAATATTATTGTTATTCTCCAAAAGACGGACTTTAGGACCTGGTGACGGACGCAGTGAGGATTCCCTTCAAGAGTCCGAAGGGAAATAGTGCGCATGCGCGCACGTTACATTCGCTCCATCCCTAGTTGCGAGCAGGCAGAACAGGATGAAATGTATCAAAACAGACGTCAACGCTGTACCTGTTTAAAGGAGCCGTGAACCAGGAGGAAACGTTCACCGACACAGTCTGTGTGCCAAAGGAAAGCTGGGGGAATTCTACTTAGAAGTGTTTTAGAAAAAAACCTAACTATTTTGGAAACAGCTTAAGACTTGAAGAAGTGTAGTTAGAGAGGTTTATGAAATGAAAACGCGCAGATGAGCGCAACCAAGAGGATTAAAGAGGAAACATGTTAAGAAGATGAGGAAAACAATACAGGCTAATTAGAGAAGCGCTCGGAGTGGGAATTTCATTTGCTGATCAGCCGGACAATGGCTTGATTTGGTTTTTCTTTTTTTTGGGCTGCGAAGAAGCTGCATTCATGACCGAGGAGACGGGAAAGAAACTTTACCGCGTGTGCGTGGGATATTTCATTTTATGAAACTCTTTCGTTTTTTCGTCTGTCAGTGGAACCACCTGTTTCTGGACGGATTTTATTGATTCATCATGTCCAAAGTGGTACAGAAAAAGAATCACTGGACCACCAAAGTTAACGAGTGCGCGATCTCTAAGGACGCCCGCGGCGAGCTCAACGTGCAGCTGCTTGGCGGCGCGGAGAACGGGGAGTTCGCCTATATCGGACACGTTAACGGGAATGCCGTACAGTACAGACACGGGAAAGTGTCCGAGGGGGAATTACTGCTGGAAGTGGAGACGCTCTCTGTTTCTGGATTGCCGCTGTATGATGTGCTAACAGTGATCAAGAACTGCAAAGGACCTATTAGGTTGAAAACTGTGAGGCAAGGTAAGAGGAGTGCTTTAATCTCACTTTGCTTTTGCCCATGTGATGTATTTCCTGTAAACAAATCATTAAGTCATTGTTTCCCAAGTACTGGCTATGTATGAAAATATTGCATAATTTAGCCTACCATTTGGGTGACTTGGCTAAGTAGAGACAGGCCTATTATTTATGTTTTTTAACCCACTGATTTTTAAGTGTCTGATAACCGATATGCAGAAGTGATTTTTAGTTATTGCATTATAAATGATTTCCTTGTAAAAACATTAGACTGCAACAAGAATAACTAAAAATGTATGTATATAAACTACCAGTAAGATTTAAAAAAAAAAAATAAGTCTCTCCTGCTCACCCAGCCTGCATTTATTTGATCCAAAGTACAGCAAAAACAGTAAAATTTTGAAATATTTTTACTATTTAAAATAACAGTTCTCTATTTGAATATATTTTAAAATGTAATTTATTCCTTTGATTTAAAAGCTGATTTTAGCATCATCACTCCAGTCACATGATCCTTCAGAAATCATTCTGATATTCTGATTTACTGCTCAAAAACATTAATTATAATGTTAAAAACAGCTGAGGAGATTTTTTTTTTTCAGGTTTCTTTGATGAATAGAAAGTTCAGAAGAACAGCATCTGAAACGGAAATCTTTTGTAACATTATAAATGTATTTATCATCATTTTTAAGACATTCAAAGCATCCTTGCTAAATAAAAGTATTAATTTCTATAACCCCCCCCACCCCAAAAAAAAAAATAGAGAGTCCAAGCTCAATTGACTCATCTGTTTTAAATATTGATAATAATAATAATAATAATAATAATAATAATAAATATTTCTTAAACAGCAAATCAGCATATTAGAATGATTTCTGAAGGATCATGTGACACTGAAAAATGGAGTACCGATGCTGAAAATTCAGCTTTGATCACTGGAATGAATTACATTTTAAAATGTATTCAAATAGAAAGCAGTTATTTCAAATCTTAAAAATATTTCAATATTTAATATTACTACTTTTGCTGTATTTAGAATGCAGGCTTGGTGGACGGAAGAAAATTTAGCAAAAATCTTACTGTTCAAAATATTTTTAATACTTTTGTTATTTTTTTTTTTTTTACTATTTATACTGTTACCTTTATCAGTTTTTGCACATTTATTTTCATCTTAGTTTTGGACTTCATCTAATGCATTTCTCAGTTACGAGTGAGCATTGTGAAACTTTTTACCCCAGGTTAGGTCAAGTTGAAATAAGTGTAATTTGACAAAATCCATTTCACGCAAGGTCAGAAGGGCCGAAGACCCTTTGCAGACGCTCTTTGATAAGTTTAAAGCATGACTCACTAAATAAAATCACATGCGATGCCGTTTCTTCACGTTTCTAAGACCATTCGTCATTTATTTCCCTTTAATCCTTTATGAGGAGTTGATGAGTGAGCCGTAACTCCCAGGTAAAGGCACTACAGACTGTCCATTGTGCTAAAGCTGTGGTGACTCCCCACAGGGCTCTGCCTCATCACATGGTTTGAGTTATGCTGCTCTCCCCGCTCTGTATGCTTATGCCTATTTCACCAAATGACTTCAGACAATATCAGGAAACCAGCCAATCAACTCGGACTGCATTCCCAGAGCACTACTGGGCCCAGCTCCAGCTCTCTCTCTTTTTCTCTCTTTTTCTCTCTTTCGCTCTCTCGCTCATACACTCCGCATATACATTGTGGTGTTGAGTTTCACTGTTTATAATCTATCGTGCTGTCTGGGATTTTTTTTTTTTTATCGTAACCAGTCTTAATTATGAAAATGTTTTTGGCAACAAATGCCATCTGTGTTTCTGAGTTTGTGAACAAAGTCTTCATTTTTTTGTCTTGAACAAGCTGATGATCTCAAGCTCCCCATGCTTCAGACTTGTAGGATGAATTATTGATATGAAATGCATTAAGCTGTGCTTGAAGTGCATTTTACGTGGTCCGAACGCTCTTGTTCATACAAGCACCTGTGGGTCTTTATGCCGCCAGTCATGTGGCCTTTTTAATTTGTGTGGGCCATTATTATATACGTTGTCTAATAATGAGCACACAGCCCGTACATAACCTTCGGCACACTTAATGCAGCGCACAACAAATTCTCTCATTAATCTTCATTGATTTTTACATTAAGACTCTCAGTCCTGTGGTGACCTCACTAACAGTCTGTGCCCTGGCAGCTCTCTCTGGAGGTAATATGTAATAGGAATACCTTTCAACGCTGTTGTATTGATTGATAGAATAAGCCTCTTACTCTTCAGCTGAGAAAACAGTGTTATCGGTAATGTCAGCAAAGTTGTACAGCTGAAAGTTACACGGCATGGCAGTTTTGGAAGTCTTTAAGTGAGGAAAATTCATGGGTCAATGACATAATACTAATTTTTTTGTTTAATTTACTAATTTACTCAAAAATCCATTAAAATGCATGAATATGTCTTCTTTCAAGAGCATCTTTAATACTTAGGATAAGCAGTGAATGGGTGCTGTCAGAATGAGAGTTGATTAAAAACATCACAGCAATCCTCAGGTAATAAATCCAAATCCGGTCTATTAATTAAAGGGACAGGTCACCCAAAATCAAAAATTACCTCATGATTTACTCGCCCTCAAGCCATCCTAGGTGTTTATAGTCTCAGCCTCAGACGTCACGCCCACGGAACGTTGGCTAAACGTCTGATGCATATGGTACACTTAACTGGAAACACTTCAGGAATGTCGAAGTCGTCATCTGATTGGTTGAATTTTATCGGATTTCCGGGGGACGCGAGTGTCGCGTTTATTTTCGGTCCGCCGGGAAACAAAGCGCAGACGTGTGATTGCAGAAGAAAAACTGTCGTGTTTACATGAGTGACAATGAGCATTTATCAAGATCAGCTAAACGTAGGATTCTCAAAAGTATGCGAGGTTCACGGCATAGACTCTTTAAGAGATGTCCAGGAGTCCTTCTTTGATTTTCTATGCTGACTGACTTGTTGCACGCCGGTCTGTTGTTGTGGGGACATTTGCACGCCCCGAAACGTGACGCTGAACGAAACGAACTGTGATTGGTTGTTTGACATGTCGGTCAAACGGCCTTATGGGCGGGCCTTGGCCAAAGAAAGCTGCTATGAATTCCAGACCTTCAGCCGTCAGTCTGAAGGTCTGGCTACGCGAGACTAAGGTGTTTATGACTTTCAGACAAATACATTCTGAGTTATATTTAAAAATGTCCAGGCTCTTACAAGTTTTAGAATAGGAGTGAATGGCTGTTGAGATTTCGAAGTCAAATAAATTGCATACATCCATCATAAAAAGTACTCCACATGGCACCAAGGGGTTAATAAAGGCCTTCTGAAGTGAATCGATGCATTTCTGTAAGAAAAATAACCATATTTAAGCCCCTTAAGCCATGTGGAGTGCTTTTTATGATGGATGAATGCACTTTATTAGACTTCAAAATCTCAACAGCCATTCACTGACATTATAAAGTTTGGAAGAGCCAGGACATTTTTTTTAATATAACTCTGAATGTATTCGTCTGAAAAGCTGTGTCTTAGTAATAAAAAAATTCATCAAGACATTTTTAGTGAGTTCTGTCTATAATATTGTATTTTCGTTTGAATTATAATAGAAATATGCACAGATCAAGCACCATTTACACAAAAACAGTCCAAAACAGTTTGATTAAATATGTTGGAGGGCAACAGGGAATGACTTTTTTTATTGGAAGAAACATTATTAGATTCATATTTTGGTTATTAAGTCATGTGGATGGCTTGTGTATTATTGTGATGTTTTTATCAGCTGTTTGGACTCTCATTCTGACGGCACCCATTCATCTATTGGTGAGCAAGTGATGTAATGCTAAATTTCTCCAAATCTGTTCTGCTGAACAAACAAACTCATCTACGTCTTGTCCAGACTGGGTGTTAACTTGTTATCATGATGCATTTCACAGTAGGACAATTTATCCTGTATCAGATTTCTCTAAACAAATGCTGATCCTAGATCAGTTTCCCACTCTGAAGCCGTGGAATGACACACTGCTCTACATCTCTCTGTCTGGGAGCTTCTGTGTGGGATTTGACATGGGGCTGGATTATGCCCGGGGAGAAAATGCATGTGTGTATTCATCATGTCCGCCGCCTCGATTTGCACAGGGATAATGCTAATCCACCCTAAACCAATATAAAGGGGAGTGTGAAATGCCATTAAGCCAGTGGTCAGGGGTTACCATAAAGGTATTGAGTGTCTGGATCACATCAGTCTCTCAAGGCTGTGCCCTTACTCTCTGCATGCATTTCTGTTCGTTTGCATAGTCAAATTTCAGTTCTGCTGCATCTCACATTGTATATCAAATACAATTCCGTTTCATATATACATATAGTAGATTTTTATATGGCCGGCTGATAGATTTACTGCGGTGTAAATGAGCTGAAGGGAGGGGTGGAGGCCTCAGTGGGTAGATTTCATGTGGAAGTGTTTATTTCCTTTTCCTGAGTTCAGTTTAAACATCTGTGTTCTTCAGGAGAAAGAGAGGAACATACTCTGCTTCCTATCATGGTCGGTGAGTCAGGACAACTTAAAACAATGAGGAAAGCCACCCATTCTTTCAGTGCCCCAAGAAAGGAAAGATCAGTAAAAGAGTGAATGAATGAACAAATGGTCTCAGTCGCACACTTGTGCATCCACCCATATGCATATGCATATGCAAGAGGAATTTGTGTACACTAAGGTATAGCACCTAATAGTTTAATTAGGGTTTATGAGACTTTTATGGTAAGAATAGCAATTGTTCTTGAGGATTTATAATGACATTTAAGTTTTATTTAGTATAATGGTTTTTAATCAGGAGGCCAACTTTTCAGCAAACTTTTGAGGCGGCCGCAGTATGACAAAAAGTATAATAAATTAATATATTACAGTTAGATAATCTCAATTAAAATGCAAAAATGCTCAAATCAAGATGTAAAATGAAATTATATTTCTTTTAATATCACTCAGTAACTTTTTGTTTTTTATTAAACCTACTGTTATGAAAACTTCTGGAGTCACAAAATAAATTGTTTCATTAATTTAATATCAATGCTCTGAGTTATTTTTTTTTTTAAAGTTTGAAAACAAGCAGCTGTTATGGTATTTTGGACAACGGGTGACCTTTGAGTCAAAAAGGCCAAGAACCACAGATTCAGTTATGCAACTTATTTACAGTTGTGAATCAAGTGTTGACCTTAGAGTTGTGTCTTTAGATGGCTTTTGAGCTCAGGAATGGTTTTTGTGTTTTTTTTGTTTTGATACCATGGGCTGTTCACTCATTGACTGCAACTTAGAGGCACCAGGACCCGATACAAGAAGTTCTTGGAGGGTCCAAGGTCAAAGACCTTTTCTGTCCCATAGATCTGTATGAACAAGTGTTTTTGTGATGTGGTCAGTTAAAAGAATAAAAAATTCCTGATAATTTACTCGCCTCTGTCATCCAAGATGTTCATGTCTTTCTTTCTTCAGGCGAAAAGAAATGAAGGAAATTGAGGAAAACATTCCAGGATTTTTCTCCATGTAGTGGACTTTAGTGGTGCCCAATGGGTTGAAGGTCCAAATTGCAGTTTCAATGCAGATTCAAAGGGCTCTACACAATCCCAGCTGAGGAATAAGGGTCTTGACTAGCAAAACAATTAATCCTATTCAAAATCTATATACTTTTTAACCACAAATGCTCATCTTGCACTAGCTCGATCTCACGCATTATGTAATTACTTACATGTGAAGTAGGTGGAAAATGAGATGAACTAACTGCGCGTAACCTTTCCAAAGTGATTGCGCAATCTGCGAAGACACGCATGTGCATCGCAGAGCTAGTGCAAGACTAGCATTTGTGGTTAAAAAGTATGTAAATATAATTTTTTTTTTTTTTTTAAGAAAATGACCGATTGTTTCGCTAGATAAGGGCGTTATTCCTTGGCTGGGATTGTGTAGAGCCCTTTTTACGTGGTTACTGTAAATCGGTGTGCTTTCTGTGCACAGTTTTCCTGATGCCTCCTGGGTGGCGTTGACACTGGTGGCTTGGGCCCGTGATTGCTGCTTGCAGCTATTTTTATTTTTATTTTTTTAAGTTTTTTTTTTCCCGACTATCTGGGGCTTTTGGGGGGCCTTAACGTGCTCAAAAACTCTTGAAAATTGGCACACACATTGGAATCTGCGGTCATTAGGACACGGCAGAGGCTGGGATCCGGGCGCGGCACAGGGGCTCTATGGCGCCCCCTGGAACGCAGTCAGAAAACTTGCTGCATAGCTCATATATACTTGCATGTATACGTATGAAACTTGGTACACATATAGATCTCACTGAGCCGAACAACTTTCACACTTGTTATTTGGACCTTCAACCTGTTGGGCACCATTGAAGTCCACTATATGGAGAAAAATCCTGGCATGCTTTCCTCAGTTTCCTTAATTTCTTTTCGACTGAAGAAAGAAAGGCATGAACTTGGATGACATGGGGGTGAGTAAATTATCAGGAATTTTTCTGGAAGTGAACTAATCCTTTAAGTTCATTGACCTGGATGGCGTTATCTTTTAACAAACCTAGCTGAATGTTACACAATACTAAAAAGCAAAAGCTGAACTTTGTACTTTTCATTGGTAAGCCTAAAAATCACATGTTTTGTAATAGCGGCTCACTCAAACGTTGACATTTTTATTAATATAAGCGGTAAGTAAGGGGAATTGGTTATGCTTGTGTTTGTACAGTATGTCTGTTCCAGGGCAAAAGCACTATTTCCCTCAAGCTATGTGTATCCAGAGGGAGAGCTTCCGTCCAACTGGGCTAATGGGGTCTTGTGACTTATTGCTGCCGATGTGACACTACTGACCTGCGGAGGATGCCATACAGAATTTCTTATTCACAGATCAAATTGGATATTAGTGTGTCAGTTTTAGAGAGCATTTCTTTTGAGGGAACACATGTGAGGTGGCCCCTCCGCTGTCAGACTCACAAAACTTGTTGCTTTCTTGCTTGGCACTTGAAAAGCTGACCTACATTGTCTCAAGCATGACATGGAACAAACTGTGTTAATTATCAGACCGCTCTGTTTGTTATGAATGTTTCCACCTCAGAGTAGAAAAAGAAAAAATATTTCACAGAATTCTGACTGATTCTTACAGCTTTGTTTCTTGTAATTTTAACTTTGTGTTTTCACAATTGCAACTTTTGTTTTCCTGTATCTTTATATTTCACATGTGACATTGGCCTTTACAACTTTATTTCTGATTGTAAACTTTTAATTGGACAATTAACTGTTTTATTTTTTACTCTGAAGTGGAAATGGGCTTCTACTGTTATAAGAGTGTGTCCATTCAAGCCCAGGTTACCTAAGAGATGAGCAAACATTCAGATGAATGTCAGATACACAGTGCTGGTGTGTGTTCAGTGATGTGTCAACAGCTTACCTGTTTCAATAGAAGCTTCTGGGGAAGGCCTGGGGTGGCTCTTAGATAAAACTCTGTTGTCTTTGTTTTCTCAAGATCTCACATTTAAATACTCACACATAAACACTGAAGCAAAAGCCTGAGAAATCTGATTTCTCTCATTCGTAGTCTCTTTCTTTATGTTCTGCTGTTGTTTTAGTCTGAGCTTAAACAGCACTTTTATTGGTGAAATAATCATTGCAATGCTATTCAGAATGCCTTGTCATTCTTCAGTTAGTGATGCTGCCCCACATTTCACAACATTACAGTCAAGGCATCCAACAAGCCATACAAGTTTGATTAGTGCTTACGAGAGATTTTAGAGATCTTTAATGTTTCTGGTCCAGTTTTCCATTAGTAAGGCACTTAATAGACACAGTCTGTCTTTCGATTGTCAACCAGTCACAGAAGAACTGAAAGGATGTGAAAGATTTGCGATTTCTGAATCAGCAGATGCTTTGAAAGGCAAACAAGCCTGTGGTGAGTGATGGCTGCTAGAACATTGCACTTCTGCTGGATGGCTGAATAAATCAGCATCTGTCAGTTGTGAATCAGTTTCAAAAGTTGGTATTATCAGTTTACATAAGGCAGATTTTTAGCTGGAATATGTGCTGTATTGCTGTTGTTATGACACATCCTTGGATAATGATGAGAATTGTGTAAGAATTGTGTTCAGATTCAGTTAATGGTTGTTTTTGTAATTTCGAGGAAGCAGGAATACACAATACTTGGAGTGAACCATTTTTTATTACATTTGCTCTGGGTCACAAAGTACAGACTCTGACATTGATGAAAGTTGGAAAAATCCTGGAGAGTATCTTCTTCGGATAATATTATACTAAGTGACATCTGTGGAGAGAGACTAAGGTTAGCAGAGAGAAACACGATTTGATAGTTTCTCCTGCAGGGAGAAACGTTGCAGAAACATACTTGCGCACATCAGATGTTCTGATCACCCATGCATATCCGCAGCTTTGCTGCCGTTGCCCTCGTTTCTCAATGGTTTTCAGAGCAGTCTCTCACACATGCGGTAAATTGAACTTAACCTCAGGATAATCCTGGCCTTTTTGTAAATCTTGAGCAGTTCTCTATATTATAGAGGTCACTAATTAGCGTTCTGTGGTTCATATACGAACACTGTGGCTGAGAGTTTTAGTAGCCTAAAGTATTTCTTATTAAAGGAGACCTATTATACCCCTTTTTACAAGATGATAAGTGTCAGGTGTCCCCAGAATGCGTCTGTGAAGTTTCAGCTCAAAATAACCCACAGATCATTTATTATATCATTTTGAAAATGCCTGTTTTGACAGGAAGCAGAATCACGCTGTTTTCGTGCATGTCTCTTTAAATACAAACGAGCTGTTGCTCCCCGTCCCCTTTTCTAGAATAGGGCTGTGCCTTTACAGCTCATACCACAGCAGGGATCTACAGTGTGACCATTTTGCATTTGCAAATGAAAACTACTGCAAGTGAAAAAATATTTAGGAGCATCAGTGCGACTGACCCGATCAGCATATTTGTGTTTGTGCTGAGGGGAGCTTTAAAAGTTTCTACGTGTTTTTGCAACGTTAAGTAATGCATCACAAACATATCTCAGCAATCCTTCCATAAAGTGTAGAGAGAGTGTAAATAAGAGATTGATTGTGCAGTGTAGAGAGCTTCGTTGATTATAATGGAACTTTGTGAGATTGTGATGAACTAAGATGAGTGACAGCTCAATTGGTTTTTAAGAGAGTTTGTAAGTGAGATATTGATTTAAAACAACAGTTAAAAAAAAGAAAGTGAACTTAAGTGACTTACGTTGTCTGACTATAACACTATTGCCTGATTTTGCTCTGTTTCGTCATCAAAAATAGTTTGAAACAAGTCACAACTGAGCCGCTGCACATCTCCATTCAAACACAGCGGTGTTTCGTTTATGAATAAGCGTGCATTTTTAAACAAATCTAGTGAGTCACTAATTCAATTATCCATTTATAAAGACAGCCATTTGCTTTATTTCTAAATGTATCAGCCGTTCGAACGAATCAAATGAATGAATGATTCAGTAATTAAATCAGTGACTTGCCGCCTCCTACTGGCAGTTTTAGTTTCGTTTTTAGTATCTTTTCAGTTGTTTAAATCATTTAATATTTCTGTATTCAAAATTGCACATTAATCTCCACATTAATTTATGAATTTGATTGCATTATTTGCCGCCTCTGTGCCTCATTAAACATGAAAATACACCTACAAGCCACTTTTGTGTTCTTCTGTGCCACCTCTGTAGTACAAATTAATTTTGTTAATACTGATTTCATTTGATTGGTATCTTGTTCTTATTCTGTTGTTTTAATTAGAAATTTTAAAAAGCTTATAAAATATATATTTTTAAAATTTGACATAAAAAATAACATACTTTTAATAAAGTTAGAAAAATGTCATTGCAAAGGTAAAAACTAAATACCCCTGAAAATCACTTCAAGGGGTCAAATATCACCTCATAATGGGAAGGCTAATGTTTGATCAGATTTTTTGATTCTTGATTAAAAGGGGCTCCTGAAATTTTGACAGTGCTCCTAAAAGTTAGAAGCACAAGTCCTCCTAAAAAGAAAAGTAAGCATAGAGCCCTGCACAGATACTCTGCTAAAAATGTCTTTTTGGTTTTGATTATCATGTTTATCTTGCTAAAATCATGCGGTTTAAAGCCATATCAGTTTAAACCTCTGATATAGGGTTTTTTCAAATGCACACACATCCAAAACGCACGCACAGAAAGTGCAAGTCCTAAACTAAGTTATCTTTCATGTCTTATTGCGCTTAAACTGTCAAATACATACGAACTTACGAACTTGCACAAAAACAGTTGGTTATGTCTGTGAAGGTAAACACACTCTTAAAAAATAAAGGTGCTTCAAAAGGTTCTTCAACATTTAAACAGAAAAAAATCTTTAGAAACTACTATTGCTGGGACTATTGGAAAATAAATGCTGTTTCTTTGACATTTACAGTAAGTATTCCTGTAGTGCACATTGCTTATTTCATTTCATAGCATTCAAGCCATATTGGCTTCTGAAACCGTGTTAGTTTTGATTGTTTGAATTATGCTGGGAAAGAAATGTTCAGGCCGGACCTCTTCGAACTTTAATTGAATACCCCTGTTATATTCGGTTGGATTATGCTTCATCATCCCAGGGTCTCCGGAGATGTTGCAGTGCGTCCAGCGTGATGTGTTTTTCCAGCACAGTTCTGCTCAGCTGAAGCCCAAGGGTCTGAATACACAGATCTCATTAAAGAAGAGGCCTTTTCTTTTGCTGCCTCTGCTCGTACGGCCTTATTACCGAAAGAGAAACGGAAAGAAAAGGAGCATGGAGTGTCTCGCAGAGAGTTTGGAGGGGGTCAGACTAGTTCAAGAGGATTTAGACAGGCTTTTATTGTCAACAATAGCAGACAGACTACACACTGCCACCCCGGTGTCCGATATGGTCGGCGACTGGCCATGCATCCTCCTTTGGTTCTTTTTTTTGATGCTTTTCATCCAAGAAAGTCTTGCATGAGATAATCACCTTGCTCCTGCTCTTTTCAAGTGCTTTTCATTCCAACATGCATTGTTCCAGAGATTTAAAATGTAAATTCATGCAACCTACATGTGTGCATTAAGTTTTTTTTTTATTGTAGACAGTGACAAAATTATTAGGGTCACTCAGAATAGTCTTGTCTTTGTAAAATCAGCACCATTCCCAGAATTAAAGGGATAGTTCACCCAAAAAGTCTGTCATTAATTATTCACCATCATGTCGTTTTAAACCTGTAAAACCTTCGTTAATCTTCAGAACACAAATGAAGATATTTCTGACCCTGCATAGACAGCAACGCAACTGACACGTTCAAGGACCAGAAAGGTATATAAATAATAAGAAATATTGGTGTTGAAGTACTAAAATTGCTAAAGCTGAAATAAAAAAAACTTAAAAGTAAATCGAAATATATAAACACATCTTCCAAAAATTACAAAAGCACATAAAAATCACTAGAATTAAAATGAAACATTGGTGTTGAAGTAGTAAAATTGCTAAAACGGAAATGAAAATAAATTAAAAGTAGAAAAAGTAGAAAAATAACTAAAATTTAAATGAAAACTGAAAATATAAAAGCTAATTCCAAATATTAATAAATAGTATATACATAATACTAAGAAACACTGAAACGCTAAAACTGCTAAAACTGAAATGAAAATAAAAGTAAATAGAAATATATTAAAAAAACTTACAAAAATGACAAAAGCACATAAAAATGGCTAAAATGAAAACTGAAAATATAAAAACTATTCTAAATATTAATAAATGGTATATAAATAATAGTAAGAAACATTGGTGTTGAAGTATTAAAATTGCTAAAACTGAAATGAAAATAAATTAAAGGTAAATAGAAATATAGCAAAAAGTACAAAAATGACAAAAGCACATAAAAATGGCTAAAATTAAAATAAAAACTGAAATACTCAAATTGCTATATATATATATATATATAGATATATATATATATATATATATATATATATATATATATATATATATATATATTTACAAAAATGACAAACGCACATAAAGTGGCTAAAATTAAATGAAAACTGAAAATATAAAAGCTAATTCCAAATATTTCTAAATGGTATATAGATAATACTAAGAAACAACATACGCAAATGATAAAAGCACATAAAAATAACTAAAATGTAAAGGAAAACTGAAAATATAAAAACGAATTCCAAATTCAGTCTAAATAATACTAAGAAACACTGGCGTTAATGTATTAAAATTGCTAAAACTGAAATTAAAAGTAAATAGAAATGTATATAAAAAATTTAGAAAAATGACAAAAAACAAAAAATGACTAAAATTAATTATTAGTAATTAGTAAATCCAAATAATACTAAGAAAAATTGGTGTCTAAATATTATAGTTTTGGCACGGGCCTTGCTTGAAAAGGAATTTGGTTGAGAGACGGAGACGAATGTTTCAGCAGGAGGTACTTAAACACCCACCCAACCACATACGCACCCACCCGTGAAAGGATGCACCCCACTTTCGGAAGGGAAAACAAATCAAGCAATTAAATTTAATAAGCATGTGTTAGTATTTACAGAAGGAAGTCAGAATCTCTGCCCACAACAAGCCCTCCCGGAACACTCCGCCTTCGATATAAATAACTTTTTCTGCACATTTCGGTTATTAAATCAAAGAAATCCAGCACTGTGATCTCTCCGTTCCCTGCTTGTCAGTTATTCTGGTTTTAATTCATTTCTCACAAACCAACACGCCGTTCTTGCTTTCCAAACAAATCAAATCTTGAGTTTGAACTGCGAAACCCTCCATCTGCGAAATAACAGGCGTGATTCGAAACACTTGTGGTGCTGAATGCAATGACTGAAGCGTGTTGATGTCCAAACCATCCTGATGCCTTTTGTTAGCGTTTACGGTGGGACGGGGGTGCGTTTGACAGTACGCAGCTGTGGAGGTGAGGCCGCCATATGTTTACAGTAGGATTTATCGTGACAGCGAGGGCCACTGTACTCGACATCTGCTGTCATTGTTCCCCATCTTTGTTGTCAGTGAAATGAGGGACATGTGGGATCTTGTACTAATTTATTATGTTGGACTCTGTGCAGGTTTTTTTTTTGTTTGTGTCTTTTATTGCCGTGCGTGTTTGAGAAAGAGAGTCATACTTCTCATCAACACCTTTTTAATTGCTTTCTTTCACTGTTCATCTTCATTAATTAGTTTTTATCTGCTGTTCCGTTGCGTCTCTGGTTGTCTCTCTTGCTATGGTAACCGAAGTCATGGTGTTGTGATTTGATTGGTGTTTATGTGACCGTGTGAGCACAGTGCCGTCCCGGTTGACAGGGTCAAAAGCTCGCGCGCACACACGCAAACACACACGTGCACACATTGTCTGTTGAGATCCGTCATATTCTGCCTGCAGTATGTCAGCAGGGTTATTTCTTTCTCTTCATTGTCATCTACTCACACGCTCGTTGCTCCCATTTGTCATGTCTTATGTGTTAATTTCAATTTCATTTTGTTTAGTCTTGGAGTGAATAATTTCATATCGCAGTGATGGAATAGATCACAATGCAGTCATTTTTACTGTGTTTTTTTTTTTTTTTTTTAATTTAAGTAACCATTAGGTTTTATTTTATTTTATTTTATTTTTTACCTTTTTTTTAATTATTATTATTTTTTTTTAAAGGACGGATACAAAGCAATAAATAAGAACTATTATTTTTTTAAAATAAAATTATTTTATTTTATTTTATTTGACAGATAAAAACCAATAGACAAGATTATTTTAAGATTAAATCAAAAAAATATTGCTACCAAGTCATACTACCCAGTTTTACTGAGTTTTCTCTCTGGTAAATTATATATTAAATAAATAAATAAATAAATAAATAAATACATTATTTATTTATTTATTTATTTATAACTGAAAAGCAATAGATAAGATTATTTAAAAAAAAAAAAAAAAACGCTTGTTGCTCCCATTTGTCATGTCTTATATGTGTTAATTTTAATGTAATTTTGTTTAGTCTTGGTGTGAATAATTTCATATCGCAGTGATGGAATAAATCACAATGCAGTAATTTTTACTGTGGTTTTTTTTTTTTTTTTTTAATTTAAGTAACCATTAGGTTTTATTTTATTTTATTTTATTTTATTTTATTTTTTTAAATTATTATTATTATTATTATTATTATTATTATTATTATTATTATTATTATTATTATTATTATTATTATTTTATTTTTAGGATGGATACAAACCAATAAATAAGACCTATTATTTTTAAAATAAAATTATTTCATTTTATTTTATTTGACAGATAAAAACCAATAGACAAGATTATTTTAAGATTAAATTAAAAAAAAATATTGCTACCAAGTCATACTACCCAGTTTTACTGAGTTTTCTCATTAGTAAATTATATATTAAATAAATAAATAAATAAATACATTATTTATTTATTTATTTATTTATTTACAACTGAAAACCAATAGATAAGATTATTTAAAAAAAAAAAAAAAAAAAAAAAAAAAAAACGCTTGTTGCTCCCATTTGTCATGTCTTATATGTGTTAATTTTAATGTAATTTTGTTTAGTCTTGGTGTGAAAAAAAAAAAAAAAAAAAAAAAAAAAAAAAAAAAAATATATATATATATATATATATATAATATATATATATATATATATATATATATAATAAATCATTTTAAAACTTTATCATTTTGATTTATTATTTTAATTTATCTTTTTTTTTTTTTTTTTTGAGGGGTGCAAACCAATAGATAAGATTAATCTAAGATTTTAAAAAAATATTGCTACCAATATTGTCATACTACCCAGTTTTACTGTGTTTTCTCTCTGCTGAATTCTATATTTTATAAATTAATTATTTTACTATTTTATTTTATTTACATGTTTAGTAAGCTAGGTTTAATTTTTTTTGTTCTTAAAAACTGAAAATGCTAAAACTAATGTGATTAAAACTGATAAATATAATGCAAAAATTCTGATTGAAAATATAAATGCGGCAAGTTGCTATGTAAAGCAAATGTATAGCAAAATTGCTTCCAACATTGTCATACCACACAGTCCTTCTGCGTTCTCACTTCTATTCTGTCCATCTCTCTTCCTCAAACTTCATGGCAGAAAAAGCGTGAAGACAAGGGTGGCGCATTTACCGTTTGATGCTATTCTTAACCCTTTAATATGGCAGAGTCAGTTTAAATTAGGCTGTACGGCACTGATTTACTGGCATGGCCTGTAATTGCACCAACAGCTTTAAAGGAGGCTGTTCCTAGAATCTGGTAGCCATTTTTTTTTGTTTTTTTTTTCCCAATCTGCACCTCTCTTACTCTCTGTGGATGGTTGGGCGGGAATAATTTATGCTAGGCTAAAGGGCTAAAGTTGCCTTGTGGTGCAGTTGGTGTTTCTTTCGGTCTGTTTTTCATTTAGCAAGGTTTTTTTTCAGTAGTGGCATACTTTAGACCTCTTCTCCTTCATTACAGAGGGAAAACAAAGTTGTCTTCAGCACCTCTGAGAGGAAGGGAGGATGAGGCATGACGAACCAATTCTCCCCATCTGTCGCTTTTTTGTGGTGGAAAAAATAGTTCAGACTTTGAAGTTTTTTTCTTCTTAGCTCATTGACAAAGACGGAGACAAATTGTGATTCTTGGGAGTCACTGGGATTAGGGAGGAGAGTTTGAGGGGTTTTGTTCTTTCTCACATTTGCACATTTCTTTAGAGGTCGTTCTCAAAATAGGTTGACTTTCTGACTTTCAAAATGTGTTTTTTATTTTTTTTATTTTTAACGACTGACATTTTGACATTTTACCAATCACTGGGTCACCGTGTTTTCTCAAAAGTAGAGAAATACATAATAAATTAATCATCTATAGCTGTTGAGTGTTTTCGTCATTATTATTATTATTTTTTTAAAATATGTAAATATGTTAATTTTTTGTTATTTATTTTAAAGTTTATTTTATTTCACATAAATAAACCTTTCCGTGTTTTTTTTTTTTTTTTTAATATGGAAATATGTTAATTAAACAAATATTTGTAAAGTTTATTTTAAGTCATGCAACTAAGCTTTCTCATGTTGTTTTTTTATTTTGTAATTTTTTTATATTTATTTTTTTAATATGTAAATATGTTCATATGTTCAATAATTTTTTATTTTAAAGTTTGTTTTAATTCATGTAACTAAACCTTTTCTTGTTGTTGTTTTTTTTTTTTTTTTTTTAAGTTAACTGTAATAAGCCTAGTCATGTTAAGCTTTGGCGCTCATATGGGAAAATATGTTTGAGTTCAGCCTGCATTGTATTCAAATTTCATTCTTTGTTGGAGCTGTGGCCTAGCAGTTATCACGATTAGTTTTTATATTGTCTGTTTTCATTTTTAGTGAAGGTTTTAGTAATTTTGAGTGTTTTTGTCATTTTTGTTATTATTTTTTAAATACATAAATATGTTACTTTTTTTAAAAATATTTTATTTTATTTGAAAGTTTATTTTAATTCACATAACTAAACTTTTTTTGTTGTTGTGTTTTTTTTTATTTTGTAATTTTTTTTTAAATATGGAAATATGTTAAATTAAAAACTACATTTTAATTTTAAAGTTTATTTTAGTTAATGTAACTAAACTTTCTCATTTTGTTTTTTTTATTTTGTTATTTTTAAAATATGTAAATATTTTATTTTTTAAAAAAATAATTTATTCTATTTTAAAGTTTATTTTAATTCAGGTAACAAAACCTTTTCATGTTGTTATTTATTTATTTATTTATTTTAATTAACTGTAATAAGCCTGGTCATGTTGAGCTTTGGTGCTCATATGGGAAAATATGGTTTGAGTCCAGCCTGCATTGTATTCAAATTTCATTCTCTGTTGGAGCTGTGGCCTAGCAGTTATCACAATTTGTGTTTATATTGTTGTCTTTTTATTTTTAGTGAAAGCTTTAGTAATTTTTTTTGAGTGTTTTTGTCATTTTTGTTGTTATTCTTTAAATATGTAACTATGTTAATTTTATTTATATATATATATATATAAATACAAACTTTTTTTTTCTTTCTCAAAATAGCTTGACTTTTTTAACAACTGACATTTTGACATTTTACCAATCACTGGGTCACTGAGTTTTCTCGAGAGTAGAGAAATGCATAATGAATGAATCATTCAAAGCTGCATTCTATGAACTAGTTGTTCGAGTTCATAAAACCTCTTATATTTTGGTCTTTTCCTCACGCAAAGCTGTTGTATGACTTCAGAAGACTTGAACTGAAATTTACAAAGCTTTTTTGTCCATGTTGGAGCTTGAGGTGGTTGTATGTCATTGTAAGGGAAAAGGTAACATCATGACAAAATATTCATTTTTTTAATAAACCATCCCTTTCACTTTCTGCTGTTTATATTTTAGCCTTTCTCTGCATGTTTTGTTTGGAGAAGTTTACCTTGAAGTCATCTCATGTTACATCGGTGGGCTGCCCTGCATATACACACACAGACTCTTTCCTACATTACCTAATTGAATCAGTCCTGTTGCCAGGTATTGCAATTAGATCTCTCTATGGAGCACATTGTCCTCATTTGAAAAGTGCAGACTGCAGCATCTCTCCTTCACTCTTACGTTTCAGCCCTCCGTTTTTTTGTCCCTGCTGCATCGCCTCATTTTTACTACTTTACTTTCCTCTAACTTTAGGCTTTCCTTCCTCTCTTGCTCACTGGCATCCTCTTTTTCACTCAGTGTACATCTGGGTTGATGCATTACCTCATCTGTTCAGTGCATTCAGAGAGGCCTCTGTTGGAGATGTGGCTTAGTGGTTAACATTGGGCCTTGGTGCTCATGTGGGAAATGCAGGTTGCATTGTATTCAAAAGGACTTTCGCAACTCATAGTTCTAAGAACTCAGCTGTACGAACTAGCCAGCATGGTGGTTCCTAGAGAACCAATTTCCCCCTCGGGCCATTTTTCCTGGTAAACAGACAGCAACGTCTTTAACCGCAGCATTTACAAGCGTCAATAAATTGTGAATGGAGGACGCCGTGATTAGAGCTGTTTTTGTTGTGTGTCTTGGGTTTCGTGAGAACGGAGATGAAACTTAAACGCAAAATCTGACCAAATTTCCTATGACAACTTGCAATGTTGCATATCATCGAGGCTGAGAAAAGAACACAACACTGAAGACAACAGTTAGCCAAATGCCGTTTTTATCGCTGTTTTCCATGTTCGTGGAGTAAATGTTTTTGGTGTTTCCTATGTGTTAGTTCCTGTAGAACTGTTTTAGACCCTAATCTGAAGTAGGAGCTAATTTAGTTTCCCCAAACTTGGTTCTTAGAACAAAATATGTTACTAGTTCCTGCGGTGCGAACACGCTAAAAAGCAAGAACTTCTGCCAGTAGTTCTAGGAGCTATTAAAAAAGGTTCCTCTGGTGCGAAAGCCGCTAAATTTCATTCTCTGTTGGAGCTGTGGCCTAGCAGTTATCACAGTTTGTTTTTCATTTTTAGTTAAAGTTTTAGTAATTTTCTTGAGTGCTTTTGTCATTTTAATTTTTTTAAATATGTAAAATGTTTTTTTTTTTTTTTTTTTTTTTTTTTTTTAAATGTTTTATTTTATTTTCAAGTTTTTTTTTTTTTTTAAATTCATGTAACTAAACTTTTTATTGGTGTTTTTTTTTTTTTTTTTTTTTTTTTCCCCTTACAGTTTGTTGTAACTGTAATAAGCCTGGTCATGTTGAGCTTTGGTGCTCATATGGGAAAATATGGTTCGAGTCCAGCCTGCATTGTATTCTCTGTTGGAGCTGTGACCTAGCAGTTATCACAATTAGTTTATATTGTCTGTTTTAATTTTTAGTTAAAGCTTAAGTAATTTTGTTGAGTGTTTTTGCCATTTTTGTTATTATTTTTTTTTTATATAGGTATATATAGTTTTTTCATAGTTGGTTTTAGTTTATTATAGTGCATTAATTTATGTTGCTTAAATTAGTTACAATAATATAAACTTTCTTTTATTTGGAAGTTTATTTTAATTAACTTTTTTTTATTTTTATTTTTTTTATTTTTTTATTTTTTAATTAAATGTAATAAGCATTGTCATGTTGAGCTTTGGTGCTCATATGGGAAATGCAGGTTTGAGTCCCGCCTGCATTGTATTCAGATTTCATTCTCTGTTGGAGCTGTGGTCTAGCAGTTATCACAATTTTTTTTTTTTCTCTGTTTTCATTTTTGGTTAAAGTTTTAGTAATTTTGTTGAGTGTTTTTGTAATTTGTGTTTATTATTTTTTTTATAGTTGGTTTTAGTAATTTTAGTACATGAATGGAAACTAATTGAAAATGAGAAATGTTGCCTTGGCAATTAGTTAAAATAATATATATATATATTTTTAAAAATATATTTTACTTTAAAGTTTATTTTAATTCACTTAACAAAACTTTTAATGTTGTTTTTTTTTAAGGTAACTGTAATAAGCCTAGTCATGTTGAGCTTTGGTGCTTATATGGGAAAATCTGGTTTGAATCCAACCTGGATTGTATCCAAATCCCATTTTTTTTTAATCTTCCTCTAATTTCCTGTCCCTTTAAATACTTGCTTAATTATTTTTAGTTATTTAAAGTGCCCCTGTTATGCCAATTTTAAGGTTCCTGCTTCCTAATATTGTTTTGGATGTCTCTACAATAGATTTAGATGCATGCAAGGTCAAAAAAACGCTTTCGTTTTCTTAAAATATGCATTTAATATCACCTCATTTTTCAGCAATTTTCAAACAGTTCGTCTGAAGCAGTTCAAAGATTAATTTTATCCAAACCCCTCATTTCCGTGAGCCTACTCTGCTCTGATTGGTCAATGGCAGAGTCTGTTGTGATTGGTCTACCGTGTACAGCGCATGTTAGAAACGATACATGCATTGCCACAGTGAGAGTTGATTCTGTATTTTGAAAGGAAATAACTTTACATTTTAAAGTTTACATTCACATACAGCCACTTTACACCCTGCATGAAAGGCAATATTGGAAATGGCATAATAGCGGCACTTTAATTTATTTCTCTGTAATACTGTTCTGAAACTCACAAAAAAGTGCTGCAAATGCTGATGTATAACTTAAAATAGGTCTGTACTGATGTGCAAAAATGTAAGAATCCATATTTAATCCATAATAAATAATGTAGAGGCTTTGACTTCAGTCTCTGATGGTATTTTAAGTTAATTTGTTGGTACTTTGCTAAAATAAACCCGGAGTAAAGTTCAAGAGCTGAGGTGGGGAAAACGTTTGGCATAAGCTGCGTTCAATTTAATACCGTTTGCTGACTCAGATACTGCAGCGCTTGTGAAACAGATGCTGAGAAAGTTTGAAGTCCAGGCAGAGACAACATAATGAGCCCTTTCTGCTGTTTAGCCCTGACCAGTGTCACTTCCTCAGTGTCATTTCCTGATTCCTTTACTTCCTACCTTTTTGTATGTGTCGTATCTTTTCCTCTTCACTTTTTGCTGCGAGTCTCCTATTCTAAGAAATTCGTTGCGTTGCTTGTTTGTTCTTTTGAGTCAACACCTGATCCTGAGGAGGGTCAGGAGGAAGTTTGGCTTCTTTAAGCAAATAAATGAGACATGGATGACTAAAATATCCAGAGTGCCAGAAGCTTCACATGACACCTGTTTGCTTAACACTCAGTAGAAGAGCTCCGGAATGTTCTGGTGAATGTTTACGCGTCTCCATGCCCTCTGTTTGCGCTACTCGCTCTGGAACGTCAGGAATCTGGTCTAACTGGTCTCTTCTGACATTATCTCTGTTTTTCTGTCCTTGCTTTTGTCTTTCGTGCGTAATAGTTCGCATATCTTATCTCATACACAAAGCTGCTCTCTACAAAATGCCTTTGAAACAGATACACTTTGCTAAGATGTGGTGCTTAAAAACCTCTGAATTCAACTGGCTCATCTTTTAATCTGAAGCCTTAAATGGAGGGAACGGGGAGTAGATTGTGACGCTGCACTGGCACCGAGCTGCACTACTGTGGCGCTGGCGCCTTCATTCCTGAATGCCAGAGATTACAACACTGCTCCACTAGCAAACCGTGGACTGACTGTATATGTAACACACCACGCACCTGCTCTCTGGGCGGGACCCGTCAGACAGGTTGGAGTGAAACTGACACATATCTGCATTCCACCTGTTAACAGGTGCAGATAGAAACAGGAAGTGAACTCTTGTTGTGTAAGTGCCATTATGACAGCTTTAATTCATCACATTTTTTGCTACGCAATTTTTTTATGGTTAGATAACCAATGTTAGATGTGATGAACTTTGATTTTAAAGTTAAATTAAATCCTTAATTTTATTTAACTGCTAGATAAAATCTGATTTTTGATATTGCCCTGAAACGTAAAGTAGTTTTAGGGCAAAATCATAGTTAGTTTGCATATTTGAAGATTTCTTCTTGAGAAACTTTTAATCCTGAATTTTAATGCCTAAATTATCATTTGACCCTCTTAAACATTTGATTTGAGACTGTAATGCACACCAGATGATTGTAGTGATTGAATCACAGTTGTATGTTTTGTAAGTCACTTCAGTCCTCCTAATAGGGTCAAGCATACTTAAAATGACTGAAATATTAATAAGGGCTTTTGCTAATCTTCTGGGGGGAGGCAGGTTCGGGACATTTGCATATTAACAATCCATAATATCCTGCAGAAAAAAAAAGAGATTTTTTTTTTTTCTTTTTCTCCTCCATTGTTGTTATATAACAATTACATTTCTGTTTCCAGAAGGTTTTGGATTGTAAAAGACAATGGCACAGATTTCCCAGTTTTTTTTTTTTTTCACAAACCCACCTAAGTGGAGGTTCATATATTGATGTGAGGAGTGGACAGTCATCGGTCACATGATTTGAGGCTTTATGGCCCACCAGAGGGCTTTAATGGACTCATACACTGATTGATGTCAAACAGCCTTTCCTTTAGTAAGCCTTGGCCAGCGATTCTCAACATTTCATACATGTCTCATGCAATAACACAGAATACAAATCTTGTTTCACTGAGGATTAAATTACCTGCACTGAATACATAGCGTGTACTTCGTGTCTATATTAATCAAAACTTCTGCTAGGGATGCACGATGCATTGGCCAGTACTGTTTTTATGTTTTGTACATTATTGGTATTAATATGATTAGGCTAAATTGATTAATCATGATTAAAGTATAAAGTTTGTGTTTACATAAAATATGTGTGTACTGTATTTATATATACATATAAATATATACAGCACACACTCATATATTATGTAAACACAAACTTTTATTTTGGATGCGATTAATCATAAATCGATTTTGACAGCACTTCATATGTAATCACAATTTTATGTAAACATTTTTATTTTGGATGCGATTTATCGTGAATAATCGTTTTGACAACACTTTATATACTGTACAAGTGCTGTCAAATCGATTAATCGTGATTTATGTAAACACTTTTTTTTATTTTGGATGTGATTATTTGACAGCACTTTATATATAAGTGCTGTCAAATCAGTTAATCTCAATTTATGTAAAACTTTTATTCTGGATGCGATTTAATCGTGAATAATCGATTTTACAGCACTTTATATATAAGTGATGTCAAATCAATTAATCACAATTTATGTTAACAAACTTTTATTTGGGATGCAATTTTTTATTTTTTTTAATTAGAGATTAATAAATGTAATTAATTTGACACCACTTTATATGCTGTATGAGTGCTGTCAAATCGATTAATTGCGATTTTATGTAAACAATTAAAAAAAATTAGAATGTGAATAATCGATTTGACAGCACTTTATATATAAGTGATGTAAACAAACTTTTATTCTGGATGTAATTAATTGCAAATAATCGATTTGACAACGTTTTATATATGTCAAATCAATTAATCGCAATTTATATAAACAAATTTTTATTTGGGATGCGATTAATCGTGATACTGTATAAGTGCTGTCAAACCGATTAATCATGATTTATGTAAACATTTTTTTTATTTTGGATGCGATTAATTGCAAATAATCGATTTGACAGCACTTTATATATAAGTGATGTACACTTGTACACTAGATCATGTATAATCGATTTGACATCACTTTATATGCTGCATGAACAATTAAAAAATGTTTTGGATGCGATTAATCGCGAATAATCAATTTGACATCACTTCTATATGAATATATAGATATCTATATCTATCTATATCTTCTATATCTATATACTTCATATAGAAGTGATGTCAGATCAATTAATTGCAATTTATGTAAACAAACTTTTATTTGGGATGCAATTAATTGCGATTAATCGATTTGGCAGCAGTTATATATTATATAAAGTGTTGTCAAGTCGATTATTCGTGATTATTCGCATTACATATATAAGTGCACTTTATATATAAAAGCTGTCAAATCCCAAATAAAAGTTTGTTTACATAAATTGCGATTAATTGATTTGACATCACATACATAAAGTACCGTCAAATCGATTAATCACGATTTATGTGAACATTTTATTTTAAATGCGATTAATCACAAATACTCGTTTTGACAGCACTTAATATGTAAGTGCTGTCAAATCGATTAATCACAATTTATGTAAACAAACTTTTATTTGGTGTGCGATTAATCACAATTAAGTGCTGTCGAATCGAGTGATCACGATTAATCACAATCATATTAAAATTTGTCTTAATATATGTAAGTGTACTAAAGCTTGGATTTTTGTATGTAGATGGGTCAGTTCACTTGTTTTGAGATCAAAATTGTGGGCGTGCAGGTTTGGGAACAATCTGGTATTGCAATGCGGTTGTATATGATGTAAAGAACAGTGATAGCTAGAAGTGTGGTGTGACACCGCTGCCATTTTGTGCACCACCAACCGCTGCTGTGAATCCAGTGGTGGACTGTAGATGTCCAAACAGTGATGTCATGCCTTTCAAACACAAACAGCCCTATTGTAAAACAGAACTGGGAAAATTATATTATGTTGAACTTCCTTTCTCATGTCTCAACTTTGAATCTGTGGTGTTTTTAATTGTGAGTTTTGTTTTGTGAGGCATGCAAGAATGTTTAATGTTTATTTTGAGGGAGATGTTTTTGGGACAAGAACATTTCAATTAAACGAACTTTATGCAAACACCACTAGCATCCAAAATAATGTTTTACTATAAGATATGAGGTCACTGTCTTCATTATTGTTTTGAACTTTATATGTAGTTGTAGTATTTACTAAACACAGATGATGCATTGGATGGATTCCAGTAGCCAGTAGCTACACCCGTTTGAACCGGAGGAGGCCGGTCAGCCGCCCGCTGTGTGTTTTCCCGTCTCTGATACAGCAGCAGGATGTTTGCAGTAAGCCTTTTCATCCCTTCACTGCCGCCCGCTCTGTCGGCTCTGTGAAGCATGAAGCAAATATGTGCCGTCATATTGTGTGCTGTGAGCAGCGCAGGGCCGCTTTCCTTTAGAATACCAGAGGCAGAAATGTTTAGTTTACCTGTCCCGCTGTGGTTTCCTTGGGAGTTTTTTTTTCCCCTCAAATGTCTGTGTGTTTGTTGACCTGAGTTCGTTTCGAGCTGTTCTCTGCCTCACTAGAGCTGTGTTTGTTTTCATATGGTGACTCTGTAACAGGAACACAAGGCTCTTCCAGCCTCTGTCTGTAATGAGTCACATGCTGCTGTCTGCCCGAAGACACTCAAGTGTCCATCTATTTATGAAATTATTTTTTCTTTGCGCTGTCACTTTCTCTTTCTTTTTTTTCACTCTTTCTATTGCATTTTTTCTTTCACACTTTTTTTGCACATTATTTCTTTTTAGTTCTTTCATACTTTTTGTTTTTCACGCTTAATTTGTCTTTTGCACTTTCCTTTGCGCTCACACTTCTTTTTTGCACTTGCACTTTCTTATTCGCACTTACTTTCTTTTGTTTCTTTTTTCGCACTTTCGTTCTTTCTTATTTTTTCTTTCTTTCACTCTTTCTTTTGCACTTTTACTCTTTCTTCACACTTTCTTTTTTTGCACATTATTTCTCTGTTTAACGTTTTCTGTTGCTTTCTTTTGCCCTCTTTCAAACACACTTTCCTAATTTTTCTTTCGTACTTTTCTTTGCACTCAATTTTTTTTGCACTTTTTTCACACACACATTCTTTTTTTTGCTCTTTCTTTTGCACTCTTTCTTTCACACTTGCTCTTTCTTTCAGATTTGTTTTTTGCACATTATTCTTTTTCACACTTTTCTTTGCACTCACTTTTTTTGCCTACTTTTTTGTGCTTTCTTTTTTTGCACTTTCATTCTTTTCTTGTTCTTTTTTTAGCTCTTTCGTTCACTTTCTCTTTCACTTTTTTCTTTTACACTTAATTTTTGCATGTTATTTCTCTTTTCACACTTTGTACACTTTCTTTTGCCCTCTTTCATACATGCTTTCTTTGTCTTTCATGCTTAATTTTTCTTTCACATTTTTCTTTGCTCTTACACTTGTTTTTTTTGCACTTGCGCTTTCTTTTTCACACTCACACTTCTTCGTGCATTTCTTTTTTTGCACTTTTGCTCTTCCTTTGCTTTCTTTTGCGTTTTTTTTTGTGCTGTCTTTCTTTTGCACATTCTTTTTTTTAGTTTTTTTTTCTAGCTTGCACTTTTTTTAGACTTTCTTTCATGATTTCTTTTGCTCCTCATTTCTTTCCTTCTTTTTTCTCTTTTGACACACCTTTTCATTTTCTTTTTCTTGTGATCTTTCTTGCACTCATTCAGTCTATCTTTCCTTAGTGTTTTTTTTGTTCATTTGTTTTTTTTTCTCTACTGTTTATTCTTTCTCATTTGCATTTTCTTTCTCTTTTGTTCTCTCTCTGTTACTTTTTTCTTTCTTTTAGGTTTTTTTTCTTTTCCTTGTCCTTTCATTTTCTTTCCATTTCTGTTTTTACTTTTCTTACGCTTTCCTTTTCTTTCCTTTTTTCTTGTATATTTGCTTCTTTCTTTTGCTTATTCTTTCTTTGCCTTTTACTCGTTCTTTTGCTGAGTTTATTTGTATCTTTCTTTGGCGTATTTGTTTTATTTAGCTTTAAATTTTTCATTCTTTCTGTCACACTTTCTTTATTCGCTCTTGTCACTCATGGACTTTTAAGTGTGTGCTGTGGTGTACAGTAACAGTAGAGTGACTCTTTGTTTTTACTATGGGGCATATGTCATAGAGCTTATTGGAAATGGATACTTTATGAGCGAGGAGGGGATGGCATCACGATTGCTTTTTGTGGTGTGTAATGTAATTGACGTGTGCGCACAAAATGCAGAGTGTGTGTGTGCGTTTGTGTAAAATGGGAGTGGGGGAGATCATTAAGCTGTCAGGCCCTTGAGCAGAAGGCAGTAGATATTGCCACTATAATTCACTGGGGTTGTGGATTGGTCTACTCTGTAGGTTCCCAGTGGGAAACCCCCTCAGCGCAGCATGCAGCCAGTGTATAAGGGTGTGTATGGCAAGAGGTTGTGAGATTTCTGCTCCGTGTTCAAAAGAAAAGTCCTTCATTGTTGCGTTTGGCACACTGCTGACATATCACATGCTAATCTCTTTCTAGTGTGCTTGGGTGTTTCATTATGCTGTTTGTGACTGTAAAGTGAGTGTATTCTTCTGCTGTTGTGTTTGGGTGTTTCGTCATATTGTGCATGTGTATGAGAGCGTCTGCTGGTGCCGGTGTGCGTGCTGTGTGATTGATGTGCTGCATCCTCAGTAGTGTCTTCTGGAGCTATTTGTCTGTATAATCTTCTCTGCCTGCTGTTTGTCTCACTCTTTTAGAGATCTAAAATAACACTTACTGCTCATACTTCAACTGATTACCACAACAGTACAGTAGAGTTTGGTGTAGTGTTGTGAGTGGGTGCTGGTTAATCAGGCCTCTGTTGTTCAGGTGTGTTCTGATCACCACAGGATGTTAAATTCCAGGATTTCTCTCCAGTGGACTTCAATGGGGATCAACGGGTTGAAGGTCCAAATTGCAGTTTCACTGCAGCTTCAAAGGTCTCTGCACGATCCCAGTTGAGTAATAAGAGCCTCATCTAGTGAAACAATTGGTCATTTTCTAAAAAAAATAAAATTCTCTATACTTTTTAACCACTAATGCTCATCTTGCCCTAGCTTGCATCATGTAATCACGTTGGAAAGGTCAAGCATGACGTAGATGGAAGTACCGATCCAGTGTTTACAAAGTGAACGTGCAAGGAAAGTCAAACACCCTTTACAAACAAGGTAAAAAAAACGATTTCGGATGATTTTGAAGTTGGAGGAGAAAATGAGATGGAGTTTTTCGCCCTACCCTACCTTTTTGAACCAGAATACACAGACAAAGAACTAACCACGCGTGACCTTTCCAGCGAGATTACTTAATGTGTGAACACATTGCAGAGCTACTGCAAAACAAGCATTTGTGGTTAAAAAGTATATACATTTTTTATCTTTTTAGAAAATGACCCCAGATAAGGGACTTATTCCTTGGTTGGGATCATGTCGGTTGCCACTGGCAGTACTGCACGGGACGTCACACAATCTATAACGAGCATAAAATACAGTGTTTCTGCAACAATTCTGCCGTGGCCATGTTTGATGTCCCTGCCTTCGCAGCTGCTGGAAGAGACCCGAGTTCATACGCACACAATAGGCTAAAGCTTGCAAAGCTCCAGGAAAAGTAATTACAATGAATGTGTCGGAGGGAAATAAGGACATACTTGTATGAATTATTAATAAACTAGTGTTTTCTGAGCCAGTGTCACAAAGATGACGATCCCGACTCGCCATCTGCTCATTGGATGCGCCTTTAGAGAGAAATGCATCTCTATGGATTTTATAATGAAAGAGTTTTTTGGATTAGAATTTTTTAGTTTTAAAGTAGTAAAGTAATAATTTAAAGCTTTCTATAGATATATTTATCCTGAGTGTAAGGCAAGTATTCGGTGAGTTTTGTTTCATTTTTGTGCAGCGCTCCTGTTCAACACCGAGACATCTTTATTTCTTTATTTTTACAAAAGCACAACATTTTGTTGATATTGTGAGTGCACGCAAATAAAATTAGACCCTTTTCAGTTCCGGATGATATATTACGCTTGCCTTTATGAGCAAAGATTACAGCGGATTTTAATTTTCTTTGCAAGTGATTGTGTTGGCGCCTCCATGTCCTGCAAAGCGCATTTCGCTTCCACTCTCCAACAAACGATTGTATGCGCATAATAGCGTGCATTTTCTCTGAGTTAAATGTTTCAATAACATTGTGATATTCTTGAAGATTTTATTTAGGCAAGTCATGATGATTTGAGAAGGCAAAATTGATCAGACATAGGCTGTGATCAACTCACTGCCTGCCTCTGGCCACTTGGTCATTACGTTAAAAAGCAAAAACCTTAATTTAACAAGCAAAAAATGTTCCAAACATATTTCTAAATTAACTTTAGAAAGAAATGAAAAGAAATATAACTACATTCCTATTAAAAACAAAACTGAGCTATTTTAATGGATGCAACAGTGTAATGGGAAAGAGAGAGAAAAGACTCGGGCTCCAGTCGGACTCGGGCCGGTAATTTCAACACCGCGCCACCAACGGTAAGTTGGTCCATTACCACCATGGTGGAAAAAATCTGCCACCGGCACAGCCCTACCTTCAACCCGTTGATCTCCATTGATGTCCACTATATGTAGAAAAATCCTGGATGTTTTCCTTAAAAACCTTCTTTTCGACTGCAGAAAGAAAGACATGAACATCTTGGATGACATGGGGGTGAGTAAATTAACAGGAAATTTCAATTCAGGATTGAATTAATCCTGTAAGCAAATTTATTCATATGTTGATTTCTCAGAAAAGTGTGACTCAAAACAAAGCTCCATGTTTGTTTGAGCATCCTAATCCAACACAGCAACATTGGCTCAACCAATGGTGTGAGTTTAGGGCGGGACTATCTGGTTTTTGACAAATGGCAGAAATTTTTCGTTAACTGTAAGAAAAAAAAATCTAAAACACAGCACAGCCACACTGCAGGTGTGTTTTCTTAAGGTGGAGTGGATATTGCACACTTCATTTTAAACTTTGTCTTTACCTCTTTCTTTGTATTTTGGTTTTCTTATCTTGTTCTGTATCTGTTTCTCTCAACTAGCCAGTCCAAGTACGCATGGGGAACTTAAAAACAGGACAAAGTGAATTTTTAAGCATGTAGTTTCACAATGTAGGCTGTAAACAACTCATTAGTGGCACAAACTGGCATCAGAACCTGCCAGTGCCAGATGGGCACATACACCCCTGCAGTCGGGACGGTGTGCTTGAGCCGGCCACCACCCACTGGGGGATTCGTACCCGCACACCTGTGCTTCCAACAGCAGTGTTGGGTTCATACCTGGAATCAGTTAATTTTGGGTTTTTTAACATAAATTAAGCTCCGCTTAGTTGGTTGAACCACTGGACTATTTTAACGATGTCCTTACTAACTTTCTGGGCCTTGAACGTGTCAGTTGCATCACTGTCTATGCAGGGTCAGAAGGCTCTCGGATTTCTTAAAAAATATCTTAATTTGCATTCTGAAGATGAACGAAGGTCGCTTTAATTTATCTTTATCAGCATCACAGATAAAAAAAAACGTTGAAATATGTCTTGAAAAACGTCTATATAGAAAAGTCAGTGGTGTCCAAATTCTTCAAACTTTCTTATTTTGTGTTCTACAGAAGAAATAAAACCATAGATTTGGAATGACATGAGAGTGAGTGAGTACTGATAGAATTTAAGTGAAGTCTCTTCATAAAGGATAGTTCAGTCAACTTATCTGCCGTCTTGGATTTATGCAGTGAAACAAGCTCAAAGAGGTCATTTTAGTTTCTTCTACTTTTGAAAAATGCTTACTTATTGCCACTTAATCAGAGCCAGATGCTGTAGATCATACGTCTGAGCCTCCATGTGCATCACCACCTTAAATGACACCCAAATATGCACATTTTGCTCGCTCTGGTTCCTCAGATGTAGCGTCCAACCAATTAACAGCAATAACAAAAATTCCTTTGTATGTTAATATTTCTAGACAGAGAAATGTAATTGTTTTTTCCTTTCTTTGATCATCTGTGTATTGTCTCATTCTTGCCTGATGGAGAAAGAATACAATATCGAGTGGAAAAACTATTCCTCTGAAGAAATAACAAGTTTGACATAGAAAAACTAGGAATGAAAGATGTTGCTGAATGTATGCCAGTGTGTTTTCGGAGCTAATGATCTGCTAGCTGATCTTCTATAGTCCATGCAGTCAGTGTTGATAGTATCTTCTGTTCACAAGTCCAAATCCATTCACAGTCTATCAATTTAATGCAACCTTGCTGAAAAAGTGTACAAAACAATCTGACCCCAAACTTTTAAACAGTAGAAGTTATAGATCATACTTTTCCCCTGTTTGTATCCTAACCTTTGCATTCTGATGTAAAGTATTTCACTTTCAGTGTGTTGCGTCATGAAGGTTGAGACAAGGTGTTATGCCTATTTAGTGTAATCTTGCTTTTCTCTCAGTTCTTTTTGTTTTATGCAGATTCAGCCCACATTCTGAATAAAAAAAGTGTGACTGTGCGATCTGAAAAGCCAGAATGAATTCAAGTGGACCGATAGATTATGTATGACAGTATCTTTTTCTTATTATACTGCTGCGCTTCTCTTTCTGCTATCAGTTGTGCTGACCAGGCGAGGCAGATATTTCCCTTTACGATTTGCAAGGTATTTTTCCTTTTTTAACCGCCATTCCTTGTTATTAAAGTATAACGTCTGGCTTTTACTGGCCTAAAAGCTTTTCCTTTGTCAGGGAATGGGTTTAACTTCCATTTATGGGAAGTTATGGCTTTGTTGGTATTTCAGGTCAGTGGTAGTGTGTATCCTTAGTTTATCTAGCTTGGAAAGCTCTCAGTAAGATTTTAGGGAGAAGCCCTTTGTAAACGTAAGCCAAATAAACTAAAAAGAGCTTGATTTAAATAACCTTTTAGCGTTATAGACTAGTCTAGTGTTAATAAATCCTAACAGAATGATCTGAAAAGACAGAAATCGACATGAAATGTCATTCGTAGGGCCCTATGGTTTCCGCAATATGGAAAACTCGGACAGAATCGTGGGATCAATCATAAAAATAGAATTTCCTGTATAAAGTTCCAGTGTTTTCAGCCTCTGCCGCCTCAATATATGAGCACTTGAACACATAAACAGCCTCTGAGGGTCACTTTATGAGCATTTGACCATTTCTTGTGAGTAAAACTATCGTCATATAATATATAAAAAGAAACTTAAAGGTCTTCACAGCAACCTGTCAAATAAAAGTTCAGTTTAACTTGAAGAAATTGTGACAGGAATATATTACTTTTATTGTAGTTCTACTACTACTAATAAAATTATTATTAAAACATTTTTTTAAAGGAATATTTACCAGAAAATATTTCTTAAAATTTACAGTATTCCTGAAAAAAAAAAAAAATAAATAAATAAATAATATTATATCTTTTTTTTATTAAATAAATTAAGACATGCTCATGCTTTTGATGGTTAAAACTAAATGAAACCAATAAAATGGATTTTGGAAAATTAATTAAAACAATATAGTAAAAACAAAACTGAATTTGAGAAAACAAACATTTTACAGGGCCTAAAAATTGTATTTTTTGTTAAACTTTTATAAATTGCTGTGAAGACCTTTAAGTTTCATGATTTTTTTTAAGCAGTTCAACATGCTTTTTGATTAATGTTTAAAAAAAAATAAAAAATAAAACGGAAAAACGGAATCCAGAAAAATTAAAATGAAATTTGGAAAAAAATAAAAATAAAACAGAATTTGGGATAAAAATAGGGCCTTACATTCACAACCTATTTTACTGCAATAGTCTGATGTATTTCCAATTAAAACAAGATATGCAATAAGGAAAAAGTAAAATGAAATGTAAGGGAGATGACATGAGCTGAAAAGGAAAGCTGTTTTAAAAAATCATGGTGAATCGTGCACAATAAGACCTGGAATGCTTATAAAGAAAGTAAATTGGGTCAGTTTTGCTTTCATGTTGATTTTGAAAATGTACGCAGGAGAGAGTCTTGAAGGAGGTGTAATGAAGAATGAGTTGGCAAATCCGGTTTGGAGAGGGACTAAACCATAAAAGTTGTTTTCAAGCTTTGATGTGGTGCTACAGTATGAGAGAGCAAGACACAAAGTGAGTGGAGGGAAAGCGAAACGCGAAAGAATGCCACACATGTCGATGAACCTGCTACGGGGGAATGTGTGTGTGGTCTGATGTCATGATTCACAAATTCATCCTGTCAGTTTCTGGCCCGTCTGACTTCTCCTCTACAGCCGGTTTCTGTCTGCGCTCTAGTTTCCACAGATACAATGCATCAGCCTTCAATTTCGACTGACTCTTATTGTTACATCACAGTTCTATCCTAATAATAACTCTCTTTAAAATATTCAGTCGTGGTTCAGCAGATTGACTTGGTCTTTTGTTCATATTTTCTTTGTGGTTCATGGTCGTGCAGAAACGCTTGTGTACAAACACTCCTTACGAAATCACTAAAACCACTCCGACCGCTGGAGTTTGGTGAATGTTGTTTGTTGATATTGCTCTGACATTTTGGAGGGGTGATGACATAACCCTGGACAGGAAATGTAAAATGAATCATAGCTTGTTCCTCGCAGGTTTTGTCTGTTTTTATCAAAAGAAAGCATTGAAAACAAACATTCAACACTCACACACAGCTCTGATTTTTTTTAAATGACACCATTCAAAGCATATGGTGAGCTTACTATGAGTATGCTGAGTTGTGCGGACAGATGTAGATAAGACTTATGCAAAATAGGATTCATAGTTCAAAGTTAGCTTGAGGATAGTGGACGGAGCTGACAAGCTTCATTATTGTGCTTTGCCTCTGTGTGGATTTAGGGGTTTAAGTCAGAATTCATAATTGTGCTGTTGTCTGTGGACTGTAGCTGGTGGTAAACACCAAACATATTCCTAATGGCTTTTAGAGGGTCACATAAAGGGCGTCCTGAAGGCATGGCAACATTCAAAACCCGTCTCTTTAACTCCAGGGCCTTTTTGCGCAAAACACGCTGGATGAAACACATCCGCTCCTACACTCTAAAAAATGCTGGGTTAAAAACAACCCAACTGGGGTTATTTGGCAACCCAGCGCTGGATAAATATTGGACAGAACACGTGCTGGGTTATTTTGACCCAGCTGGTTGGGTTAAATGTTTTTACCAAACATGCTGGGTTATTTTATTGAAGTCAACTATTGTTTAAAAATTGGTTTAAAATGGACTGGAACTTATAAAAAAACACACACACAGAATTACTAGAGGCAACAGCAATAATCAAAAGATGAACATTTATTATTAAGCAAGAACACATAGACAAAATACAAGACAAATTTAATTTATTTGGGTGAATACAGCATAGTTTACAATATTACATATGTTTGAACTAATTTAACAAGTATTTTAGACATTAAAAAAAAAATGTAACATTTAAAAGTAGCATTTTAAGTTTAGTGTATTCAGCCGCTTTTTACCGAAATGGCACTAATTCTCATGCTGGTGTGTCGCCGAAATCTGAGCCGTTGAAGGGCTGCTGTTCGGCGGGGTAACTGCGAACTTCAGACCGCGGCTGAAAGATGCCGTGACTGACTCCCAAACCTGCCTATAGACAAACAGTACTGGCATTAGAGAACATATTTTAACATCAAATTAAATTGAACTGAGTGCAATAACAAATAAAATCCATTTATTTTATGCAAGGCAAAAGGCGTTTCCATCCTGCGAAACAACCGCTGCTGATGCAGCTGACTGACATACTGTATTTAAGTTGCACTGTGTAAAATAATACAATTTACAGCACAGTAAAGACTTTATAAATGAAATAAAATATATACAAATGAGAACCGCTCTCTCCTGTAGAGGACTCAAAAAGCCTGCGCTCTTACTGTAACTCAGCAGCTGGGTTGTTTGGTCAGAGACAGCAACTTACAGAAAAACTACCCAGCACCTGTGTAAAAAATCTGAAAAATAACTCCAAAAAATGACCCAACAAGTTGAACCCAGCGTTTGGGTTAAAAAATAACCTAGCCCTGGGTAAAAATGTTAAAAATAGTCCAATAAAATGACCCAACGGGCTGAATAGCAAAAGTGGCTATTGTTTTTTTTTCTTTTTTTTTTTTTTTTTTTTATGTACTTGTATAATTGACAATAAGCATATTATTAGCCTGCAGTCCATAGCAGGTCATTTTATGACTCAGTTTTTCATTCTGTCAGTTGTGTTGTCAAAGTTCCTCATTACCAAATTTACATATGGATTATGGGCCGTGATTAATTATGTAATTTTTTTATTGCATATTTTAATAAAAATAATGAATCACTAGATTAAAATGTTAAATTGGTATTCCTAATTAAAATAGTTATTAATATTAATGTTGTATTTGCATAATTCAAGGCGTTGACATTTCATGATATTTGCAACAAAATATGCTTTTAATAAAGATAATCAGTGAACTTTTTATTCTCTCATTTGAGTGAAAATCCTAATGGGAAAAGTTACTGTGGCATTACATTGGAGAGTAGAGTCATACGGTTTTCCAGTTATGCAATGTGCAAGTCTTACTTCATATGTATAAAATAACAGTTTTTTTTTTTTTTTTTTTTTTTTTAAAAGTAAATGCAATTTACTCTTGTGATGCAAAGCTGAATTTTCAGCATCATTACTCCAGCCTTAAGTGTCAAATGATGCTTCAGAGATCATTTTAATATGCTAATATTGTTCTTGAGCATAAGTATGATCTATTCTTTTATGAATATCTGTTAACAACAGTTGTGCTGCTTAAAGGTGTAGTTCACTTCCAATTTATTCACCCCATGTCATCCAAAATGTCTTTCTTTATTCAGTTAAAAGAAATGGTTTTTGAAGAAAACATTCCAGGATTTTTCTCCATATAGTGGACTTCAGTGGGGATAAATAGGTTGAAGGTCCAAATTGCAGTTTCAATGCAGCTTCAAAGGCCTCTACATGATCCCAGCAAAGGAATAAGAGTCTTATCTAGAGAAACAATCAGTCATTTTCTAAAAAAAAAAATTTTTGAAGCTGCTTTGAAACTGCAATTTGGACCTTCAATGGACCCACTGGCTACCATTAAAATTATGCATTAAATCCTATTTTTACCTCTGCATCGTGTATTATATTATAGGATCCTTGCTAATTTTTGGCCTTTTAAATAACTGTATTGCATTAGATATTCTAAACTGTTGGCAAACCTTAATAGTGAGAGTGATTTAAAACAGCTGAACTGCCTCCTGCCCCAAAGAGGTGTAGACGGGGGTAAGTGGCCTGTCCCAGCTGGGCTTGTGGAGAAAGACTGATGAAGGATCTCCGAATGGTTTATTTGTGGGTTGTAAAAATGATTAACGTCCACTTCCTAGTAGTATAAATGATTGTAGGTGGGGAGGTTCAGGTTGTGGTGTTCTCTGATTGGCTGTTTGTTTGAGTTTGAGAGATGAGGGGGCGGGTCAGTGTGCTCGTTTCTCTAAATCCTCCTGGGGGTCTCAGTCAGAGGAGCGTCCTGTCCTGTCCCGCAGCCCCACCCCCAGAGGTCTGCTGTCGTTATGATACACTTCAGAAAGACTGAAATTAATGTTAATGATCTTAAAGGTGTCAAGGCACCATGGCAACGTTTGTGCGGCTGGCAGTTGGTATCAACACATGCAAGGTACAGACAAAAGACGTCTCTGAATTTTGATGTCACCGTGCATTGTGAGCACAACAAATCAATTTGCACTCAGACCCCCTCTGTCATCTCTGAGGGACGGAGTCTTGATTTGTGAGCAAAGTTATTTGCATTTTGTAATGGCTCTGGAAACCCCAAAAAGCAATTAGTGACAAATTTAGTGTGCAAATGTCAAGCCGACTAATAGACGAAACAGCGTCAGCCATCCTGGATGTTACGTTGGCAATTAATGAGACATTTTTAGCACTGAGTGCTTGTCTTTAGGACAGACTGTGGACATCTGTTCAATAGTAGGTCATTACGGTTGGAATCAGTAGTGCCATGTGCGTGTTTGAGTGCGGTAGGTTAAATGCTCATCTATCTAGTATAAATTAGTCAGTTGTTATTTAGGAAAAACTGACTTTATTCTTGAGGTGAAAGAAAACCTTGTAGGCACCTAAAAGAGGTGCTTAAACCTCATAAATTAACATTCGGAGACAGGGGCGGTTCTAGGGTGAGTGCATTTATGAGACAGAAATATCCATTTTTTGTATGCCAAGATGTCTTAAAATGCATTTCTTTTTCTAACATTTAAACTTAGACCACATTATTAGATTACAGTGACAATATTCATGAAAAATGCTTTTTACAAAATGGCTGCTGCACGGTGTCAAACCACATGTTGTCAGTCATAGTATACTTACTAAATTAAGTAGTTTAATCCATTTGTATTCTAGTTTTTTACAATTCCCTAACAATAAAGCAGGTCAAATTAGTGACTTCAGCTAAAAGCTTCATATGAAATCATGAGATAAATGAAAAAATTTCTGATAACTGAAAACAGACAGTGGATTTATCATGGGCCTTCTTCATGGATCTTCAGGAAGTAGGAAATAGGAAGTCAAGTGATGTCAGTGTGTTTTTTTTTTTTTTTTTTTTCAAAATGAACAATTTTTGTAAAACACCAGTGACACAATTCCCGGGGGTCCACTACTTTCATTATATATTTTATAGTATTTATTCAGCCTTTTTTTTTCTAATGCCATTTACATCATATATTTGATAGTTATGAATACATTATTGTATCTTAAATGGTAGAAAAAACTGTTTTTGACCTCAAAATAAAGCACTTTCCCTCTGTACTTCGCTGTGTGAACGAGCAGTTTTGTGATGCTTGAAATTCAAAGTAATTCATTTTAAAAACAAATGTTGCCACATTGATAGCTCAAGAAGGTGTAATTGTTCAAATAACATATTGTTTCATTTTAAAACGTAAAGAAATTGCAACCCTAAAGTGTTTTTCAAGTGCAATATTTCTGTAAAGGCCAGGGACAGAAACAATTTTCATAGAATGACCTGTGTGTCAGAATACACTTGATAAACATAAAATAAAATAGGCTATGCTGAGAAGTTACATTGTCTACGTGGCTTAATTTTTAATTTATTTTATTTTTTTAAAAACGAGTGTAATTAATTATAATTTGCACTTACAAATTGCATAAATAATATTATGGAATTGATGTTTTAAATATAAAATTTAGAATGCGGAAATATGAAATAATAGAAAAAAAATACAATGATACTTTAAAAATGAGATGTAAGTTACCAGTAGGTGGCAGCAAGCCACTGTCTTAATGACGGAGTCGTTAGTCATTTATTCAGTCGATTTGGCTGATTTATTTCATTCAGTAACGAAACACAACAGTGTGCAGAGATGCACAATGGCTTTGTCTTGAACTGTTTTCAGAAAATAGAGCAAAAAAACAATATTTTCTCTAAGATTTAAATCGCTTAATAATAACTTCTTGTTTATTGAATTTTGCATGCTAAATGCCAACCGAACTGTTCATATAATCGTTCTACATGCGTATGTGTGTCCTAGAAAGTCTATGCATATAAAACCATAATTAAAATCTATGCTTGTTGCTATACAGTAACAATAATCTAATTTTGGCTACAGTAAGTTAAAGCCTACCTGAAGGAGCTGAATTTTGCTGTTTAAGTGCTGGTTTAATAGGAAAAAAATGTACCATTGACATGGTAATAAAAACATGGCTTTACTGAAAACATTCGGGGCTTCAGCTCCCTTAGACCACCCCTAGTGCAGCCCCTGTTCGGAAGTCATACCAAATTTTATGAGAGACATTTTATTTTATGTCAAATGTCCTTCATGTCGTTCCAACCCCACAAGACCTTCGTTTATCCTCAGAACACAAATTAAGATTTTACGTGTTCAAGGGACAGAAAGGCAGTAAGGACATTGTTAAAATAGTCCATGTGACATCAGTGGTTCACCCTTAATTTTCTGAAACTACGAGAATACTTTTTGTGTGCAAAGAAAACAAAAATAACAACTTCTGTGTCAGTCTTTGAGTATTTTGATGTCCTCACTACCTTGAACATGTCAGTTGCATTGCTGTCTATGCAGGAAAAAAGCTCTCGATTTTTCATCAAAAATATCTTAATTTGTGTTCTGAAGATGAACAAAGGTCTTTTGGGTTTGAGACGAAATGAGGGTGAGTAATTCATGACAGAATTGTCATTTTTGGATTAAATATCCCTTTAACTATTTGCATCCTGTCATTCAGGTGATTAACACCCCACTTTTTTGCCTCCCGTCCTATGATGCTCTTTGTTTGTGTCTTGTGGTGTGATTTCAGATTTATATTTTGTTGTTTATCCAGACAATTCCAGGAAATGGTGCTGCAGCTGAGGAGAGTTTGAACAGTTAGTTTAATGATTTGTTTGTCAGGCTATTTGTTTTTTCCCACTAACTTCACAGAGATATTTCCATTTAAGTCATTACAGATTTGTCACGTTATGGTTAAATTATTGGCAGACATGTATAATATAATGCTGCGTGCAGCATGAACAAATGGATCTGTTGAAGCTGTTTATCAAAAATGGTCCATCTGTAATTATATTTGGCTGAGTCGTCGGCTGGTAAACACACAGCAGATGATTTTGTTGGATATGTGGAATGTGTCCGGCCGAGGTATTGCAAAGAATGTCCATCACGAGGTCTTCTCTCACTCTTGCTTGAACACACACAAAGACACTCCATCTTTTGTGCCAGGATTAGGCTTGAGCGCTAGCAGGACTCAAATGAACTGAGAGCAGCAGAGATGGAGGGAGATTCATGCTTGACTTCTTTCTCCATTTGTTTGCCCCCTTATTTCACATCAAGTGACATGAATCTCCACAGTCAGACATGTGATGTGCTCGCTGGAACAGACACGGACAGCAGAGCAGTGTGGGTTTGTGCTGAAGGCAGCGCCACACGTTAGCACTTTATTTTGCTCGCGTAAACGCTCATACTGAGTATTTGCACAGAAACTAAAGCATACTATGTGTTATGAGTGATTTTGTTTTTTTTAATAGTGACATAAGGCTTATAAATGAAGGACTTAAGAATGTGAATATGTCCTTTCTGTCAAATTCTTCGGAAACACTCCATGAATAATTTATTTTCAAAACATTCTTTTGAAATAAGTCTGCCTCACTTTTTAGCTTGCTCTGAGGCAAGTTTTTGCAGGTTTCAGTTTGAAGCTAAAATACTGATCTGTGATTTAAAATGTCTAATCGTGGATGGCACACCATTAATTTTATATGGTAGTGCTATATGTGCTAGTCTACAAGTGGCTCAGAGAAGGTGTAGGTGTCATGTTGGATTTACGACACTATTGTGGTGTATTTTAGAAAAGCCTTTATTGTTTTAATCTTTAATCACAGATTGCATCAAATAGTCTGAGACGCGTGGTTAAGAGGAGGATTTGTAATGAACCACCTGTGAGATTACTTGGCTAAACAGTTTATTCGTCAGCATGCACCAGTAATTAAATGAGGTCTAATTAATAATTAAATCCTCAACTCTAATTAGTGCTCATTTACATTGAATTAGGACAATAAAACCCTGTTTGCCTCTGATAGTTGCATTTAGTGTTCCACTAAATAAGAAAACATTTGTTACAGCAACAGTGACAAATGTAACTTTCCAGTTAGAGCGTTTTTGATGGCATAATTCTCAATATCACTAATCATAATATACTGTATTATCGTAATAATATGAGACTCGTTAAAAGAAAAGTCAATTTAAGCCTCTAAGCACAGTAAAAACAAATAATTAGTAGATGAAACATCTGTTCAAAAGGATATCTGGAGCTGAATGTGTCATTATTTGCGTTTTTTTTCAAATGGTTAAAATGATATAGAACAACTACAAACTAGATGAGTAAAGTTTGAGAACAAACTTTAAGTTGGCTTGAGAAAGCCTAGCCTGAAAGTTTGAAGCTGTTGTAAAAGTATGAAAGTTGATGTTGCTAGCATGATTTAGCACATTGCTTACATGATTTAATATGTTGTTAACATGTTTTAGCATGATTAGCTTGTTGCTTGTATTTTTATAGGCTGATTACAATGTTGTTAGCATGATTAGCATTTTGTTAGCATGTTACTAACATGTTGTTAACATAATTCGCAAGTTACCAGTATGTTGTTAGCATGATTAGCAAGTTACTAGCATGTTTCTAGCCTGATTAGCATGTTTCTCGTATGATTAGCATGTAGTAACATGTTACTAGCTTGTTGCTAACATGTTTCTAGCATGATTAGCATATTACTAGCATGTTGTTAACATGATTAGCATGTTGCTAGCATGTTTCTAACATGATTAGCATGTTACTAGCATGTTGTTAGCATAGTTAGCAAGTTACTAACATGTTGTTAGCATGATTATCATGTTACTAGCATGTTGTTAACATGATTAGCAAGTCACTAGCATGTTTCTAGCCTGATTAGCATGTTGATAACATGTTTCTCGCATGATTCACATGTTAGTAACATGTTGCTAGCATGTTTTTAACATGGCTAACATGTTATTAGCTTGTTGCTAACATGTTTTTAGCATGATTAGCATATTACTAACATGTTGTTAACAAGATTAGCATGTTGCTAGCATGTTTCTAAAATAATTAGCATGTTACTAACATGTTGAAAGCATGGTTAGCAAGTTACTAGCATGTTGTTAACATGATTAGCAAGTTACTAGTATGTTTCTAGGAAGATTGCCATGTTACTAGCATGTTTCTAGCATGATTAGCATGTTATTAAAATGTTTCTAGCATGATTAGCAGGTTACTAGCATGTTGTTAAAATGATTGGCAAGTTACTAGTATGTTTCTTTTATGATTACCATGTTTCTAGCATGATTAGCATGTTACTAGCATGTTGTTAGCATGTTTTTATCATAATTAATATGTTACTAGCATGTTGTTAGCATGTTAATAGCATGTTGTTAGCATGATTAACATGTTACTAGCATGTTAACATGTTTCTAGTATGATTAGCATGACACTAGCACATTGTAAGCATGATTAGCAAGTTACTGGCATGTTGTTAGCATGATTAGCATGTTACAACTTAACAAGCTGTTTGTAGATTTAAGCAACTTTGTCTAAACCAATGGCGTGAGTTTGGGGCGGGGCTGTCTTGTCGTTCAACCAATGCCAGATATTTGAAAAACTATTATATATTAAGAAGCTCCCTAGTTGCCCAAGCTGCAAATTATATCTCTAACTAAACTTAAATTGCAACTTTAGACCATCCCTAATGATTTGGTTTATTTCTAAACCCTTTCATTTGTTCTTTAAATCCATCGCCCATGTTCAAGATTGCGTTTTTGTTTTGTCTTTTGTTTCCCGACACAACTAAAACTCTTCTGTCTTTGTTAGAGACTCTGTCTGTCCACTCCCCAATTGGTGCTTCTGTCCAACTTTCGGAGTTGAGAGAGTTTAAAGCCACACGGCTTAGTCAGCAGCGCTAATGGAGAGAGTACATGGAGGACTGCCCAGCCTTATCAGCTCTTGACCAGCGTCATGGTGTTAAGCTCATGCAGCTCCAGCTGTCCGACCGTGGGGACGTCTCTCCATGCATCTATCATTAATTACTCAGACTCAGGAACAAGGAAAGCTCCACATGCCTGCTGTGTGACCAACGGTTGGCCTTCTGTATCCTGCGCGAGCCGCACCAGGCGCTAATTGTAGCTTGTGGGATGCTTTATCTCCAGCACACATGGCTGGGGGTTAACGTTGACTATCACTGGTCGGAACGAGATCATTCTGAGCAGACAGCGCACTATCTGTAGTATTTTGTTATTCATACACCCACAGAATCCCTCTTTATCAATTCCCTTGACCTCTTGACTGCATTGCAACTTTAAGCTACGCAATTCACACGACTCGATATTCAATGAAAGCACCAGTGATTTTCTACAGTCAACGCGCTCTTGATTTAAGCCTCCTTCGTAAGGTTCAACGGCTGATAGAAAAGACTTTCTGATAGAAATCTCTTCAATGTTCTGGATTATGAGCTGAATTATGAGTCGCGTAGGAGTAAGCAGCATTTTTCAAGCCATTAATGTTTGGTTTGGATACAGGAGGAGGTCAGGCTCTGGGCACCAGTGCCAAGTCTGAAAATCTTCCTGTTGACTCAAGATACAGAACAGCTTATCTCAACTGTACTGTTTCTCATTCCACTTGTCGAGGTTAATGATTCATAAATGAAGAATACATATCTAGGGCTTTGTGTATGAAACTTGATGTGGTTTCATCTGAAACGCTTTTATTTTTCAATCAGCGCATATGCCCAAACCTATGGAAGCCGTTTCTGGCACTGAACAATAAATAAATAAAGGTAATTGCGAGATGTTAACTCATAATTGCAAGTTATAAAGTCAGAATTGTGAAAAAAAAAAAAAAAGTCTTTCTCAGAAAGTCGCAGTTCTAAGAAATAAAGTAGCATTTCTGAGAAATAAAGCCACAATTCTGAGAAATTAAGTCAGAATTGTGTTATATAAATTCACAGTTCTGAGAAATAAACTCGCAACTCTGAAATGAAGAAATAAAGCCACAATTATGAGAAATAAAGCCACAATTATGAGAAATAAAGCCACAATTATGAGAAATAAAGTCAGAATTGTGAGATATAAACTCACAATTCTGAGAAACAGTCGAATAGTTGCAATTCTGAAAATTAAAGTCACAATTCTGAGAAATAAAATTGCAATTCTGAGAAATAAAGTTACAATTCTGAGAAATGTCAGAATTGTGTGATATAAATTCATAATTCTGAGAAATAAACTCATAATTCTGAAGTAAAGAAATTAAGTTGCAATTCTGAGTAATAAATCGCAATTCTGAGAAATAAAGTTGCATTTCTGAGAAATAAAGCCACAGTTATAAGAAATAAAGTCAGAATTGGAAGATATAAACTCACAAATCTGAGAAACAGTCAAATAGTTGCAATTCTGGAAATTAAAGTCGCAATTCTGAGAAATAAAATTGCAATTCTGAGAAATGTCAGAATTGTGTGATTATAAATTCATAATTCTGAGAAATAAACTCGTAATTCTGAAATAAAGAAATTAAGTTGCAATTCTGAGATATAAAATCACAATTCTGTGAAATAAAGTTGCAGTTCTAAAAAATAAAGTCAGAATTGTGATAAATTTGCAATTTTTTTGCAAAAATAAATCGCAATTCTGTGTAATAAAGTCACACTTCTGAGTAGTAAATCTGAGAGAAATAAACTCAGAATTGCAAGATATAAACTAGAAATTAAACTGACTTTTTTCACAGAATTGAGAGGTTATATCTTGCAATTCTGACTTTATAACATGCAGTCGCATGATTATATGTCACAATTCTGAAAAAAGTAAGAATTGTGAAGAAAAAAAAAAAACATTGCAAGATGCAAACTTGCATCTATGAGAAAAAAAATATATTTCCTGCAATTGTGTGTTTATATCACGCAATTCTGAGGAAAATATCGCAATAACCTTTTATTTCTTTTTTTTATTAAGTGACGGATACAGGCTTCCATACTGTGCTGAGTTCTTAGATTGTGGGTAATTTTATTCCCTCTTGCATGTCTATACATTAACCATATAAGGAGCTTAAACACTTTGATTATACATTATCTGCATATAATTTCTGTATGTATTTTGCCATCCAGGCCTGTGATACTTACATATTTAATGGTAGTAACAAGTGGGAAAATGGGAATTGATATTGATAATTTATTCTATTTATCTAAGAAATATTGAAGTATCTTTGACGGTATCTTTCTCATGTGTTCATGAGAAATTATAAATCGGGCATTGCATGTTGGTGGTCGGTAAATGGTGTTTTTTTATTTTTTATTTATTTATTTAATTTTTTTATACAAAATGCCCTATGATTACAATATGGAACATAACAATACAGGATTATCAGATTTGCTATTGAAAATGCATTAGAAGTAAGCAGTCTATTTCAAATTTGTATTAAATTAATCCACTTGTGGGTAGCGCATGGTTCAGTGCTAAGAATCTGACACAGGAGGAGAGCTTTCAGCTCTGTTTATTCAACTGGAGCTTTGTCGCTTTCTTCCACAAAAGCTTGAGTGGAAAATTCCTGTTCCAGAGTTTTACACAAAGCCAGAGCCCCTCGGTTCTCTTAATACCAGTGTTTGACACTTCATCATCTGAAGAGTTTATGCTTCAGAATATGGAGTTTGAGTTCTGCAGTCTGGAATATGTGGTCGAGGAGCAGGGGAAGGAAGTAGATGCACAAACGTAAATTCCCATGAATTAAATTAATCCCACAGTCACTAAAGGTAGCTTTTAGCATCTGGGCATCTTAAAGGGATTTGGCGAGGTACTATAGTGTGTTTACAGTGCAGGAAGTGGATTAGTCCGTGTGTTGTAGTACTTGAGTCCATTCCTGCGATGTCTGACTTGAGTCCAGCTCCCTGTGGAGTGATCAGTGCTGTTACCTGCCTGCTTTAGCACTCTCACTGATAATCTACTCTGCATGCAGTAACACACTGACAGAGAGGCTAACGGCTGTTCTCTAGTATCTACTCAGTCATCACGTCTAGAGCCCCGTCTGCTCTCGGTCTCTCGCTGCCACTCACTCTTTCCTAACTGTGCCGTCACATAATAAGAATTGCATTCTTAAAAGGATAGTTCACCCAAAAATTAAAATTACCTCATGATTTACTCACCCTCAAGCCATCTTATGTATGTATGACTTTCTTCTTTCAGACGAATCCAATCAGAGTTACAATAAAAAATGTCCTGGATCTTCCAAGCATTATAATAAATATCGAGTTTTAAATATGGACATTTTTCTTCCACAAACACATCAGTTTGCTTCAGAAGGCCTTTATTAACCCCCCAGAGCCGTGTGGAGTACTTTTAATGATGGATGTATGCACTTTATTGGACTTCAAAATCTCAACAGCCATTCACTGCCATTATAAAGCGTGGAAGAGCTGGGACATTTTTAGGGCCCAAGCGCTGGTGGTGCAATGACCCTATTGGAATTGCTCAGATTCTTCTTCTCCAAAATGAATCGCATTTTTGAGGGCCTAAACATGCTCGAAAAATCATAAAACTTTGCACACACACCAAAAGTGAAAATTTCCATGGGTTTTAGAAGTGGGTATGGCAAAATGGCTCAGTAGCGCTACGTATAAAATCTCAATGAAGTGCTCCTCGAGCTATGTTTCACATACATAATTCACATACGAAATTTGGTAGACACATGTAACACCAATACCTATAAAAAAAGTTCTAAGAAATAGTTGCAATTCTGAGAAAGAAAGTTGCAATTCTAAAAAATAAATTGCAGTTCTGAGAAGATTTATTTCTCAATTCTGAGAAATAAATCTCAATTTGGAGAAAAATTGCAATTCTGTGAAATAAAGTCGCAATTCTAAGAAATAGTCGCAATTCTGAGAAATGTTCACAATTTTCAGAAATAGTTGCAATTTTGAGAAATAAATTGGAATTCTGAGAAATAAAATTGCAATTCTGTGAAATAAAGTCGCAATTCTAAGAAATAGTCGCAGTTGTGAGAAATAGTTGCAATTTTGAGAAATAAAATTGCAATTCTGAAAAATAGTCGCAATTCTGATAAAGTTGCAACTCTAAAAAATAAATTGCAATTATGTGAAATAAAGTCGCAATTCTGAGAAATAGTCGCAATGTTCAGAAATAGTTGCAATTTTGAGAAATAAATCGTAATTCTGAGAAATGAAATTGCAATTCTGAGAAATGGTCGCAATTCTGAGAAATAGTCGCAATTTTGAGAAATGAACCACAATTCTGAGAAATAAAGTTGCAATTCTGAGAAATATTCACAATTTTGAGAAATAAAGTTGCAATTTTGAGAAATATGGTCACAATTCTAAGAAATAAAATCACAATTCTAAGAAATAGTTGCAATATAGGATGGGACCAAAACATTAAATTAACACCAAATTTGGTCAGTAACCAAAGCCCTTTGGATTGATTTTGAGTTTTCGTTAACAGGCCTATCCGTGGCGGCCTGACAAAGTTCAGTGTTTCGCTATGAGCGAACAATGTCCGGTCTGCCCCAAACTTGGTCGCTAAGAATCCTGTCCTGAACACATCTAATCTAATATCTAATCTAATATCTAATACATCTAATATTTAGTTATAACCATAGCACCACCTGTTGGCAACAAGATACGTCATGCTTTGCACCAACTCAATCTGCACCAAACGTCATATGTTTGATGAAAGTGCTGGCCTGGAGACATCTATATGGATAAATATCCAGTTATAGTCATAGCGCAACCACCTGGTAGCAGAAAGTTTGGCACATATAAATGACTTTGACATATTACTTCTATATTTACCACTTTAAATGCATATTGCTCACCGTTCTCTGTTTTCCTAAAGCCACCAGGTGGCGATGAGCCCGGATGTGAGGGCCCTTTCAATGCTCTAATTTAATATAACTCTGATTGTATTCGTCTGAAAGAAGAAAGTCATATACCTAGGATAGCTTGAGGGTGAGTAAAATATTGGGTAATTTTCATTTTTGGGTGAACTATCCCTTTAAGAATGCAAACCCTGGTTCTAACCTTTTTTTTTTTGTAATGTTGGCACATTCTTCAGTTTAAGTGTATATGAATTTATGTGAAAATGTTCCATCAAATAAATTAGGCTACTCAGATCATAATAGATACATTATACCGTTTATGGCTGAAAATGTTAGTGGTGAATATGTTTTTAATGACTTGATTTCAGCCACAGAGTGTGTGATCATGTAACGGTAAGCTGTAGAAATGGCACACGGGGACTCCGTCTGGCTCCCAGTATTGTTCATTTCATTTATTAGGATTCCTAAGGTTTGAAATGTTGGACAGGAGACCGTGAAGGGAAAATATTCTCAGGTTTTCCCCTCACAGCACCTTGAGAGACACATTTACACAAAGCGTTGTATAAAAACGCTTGCCTCCGCAGTTTATTTTACCATCCTTCTGAGACTCTGATAGAACAGGCCAGACTGGCGCTTTTGTTTCCATTGACACCTTCGCTGTTATGAGTTCAAACAGAGCCGTAGAGACCGGCACACCCTGACGTTCCTCGAGCTGACTGTTCGCAGACATTTCGCTGAAGGACAGCTCATGGAAATTTTCTTTTTAATGGAGGTAGTGGAACTTTTGGCTGTACAGTGTTTTATTAACCGTTTGAACCTTCTCTTGCTCTCTTTTTTTTCCTCACTCCTCTGCTCTTTCTCTCTGGGGCTAGTATATTTAAACACTGCTATCTGTGCCTGAAAATAATTAGCTGCAGCAGGTCACAAAAAATAGTCTCTACCGCTTTCAGCAGTTCTGTCACAGTCACGCAGAGAGAACGAACGCACGGGCTGTGGGCCGCGCAAGGGTTAAAGTAGAGGTCTTGTCATCTGTGGCGTGTTTTCAGTGGTCTTGTGTTTAGACCCTCAGGGAGCCAGAAGTTTGAGCTAATTTGCTAATCGCTATAATGTGGAGCTTTCGAAATGTTATTCTCTCTCTTGCTCTCAGTAATATAAAGTAACTCTCATTATGTCTTATTAATATCAAACCAGTGTCATCTCATCACATGGTGACACATGATATGACTGGCAAGGTGTAGAAAAGTTTCGACGATAACCTTTGGAAAAATAAAGCAAAGGCTATTTTCTTTTATTAAATAACTAATAACATTTTAATCAAATCAGTGTTCAGTTAAAAAGAAAAATAATTTATTCATTTATTTGTTTTTAAACAGATCATGCAGATGTGTAACCATTTAAATAAAAATGTATTGCTTTGTGAGTAATAATGTGTTATTATTATTATTATTATTATTATTATTATTATTGTTAGTATAACAATAATAATAATAATAATAATAATAATAATAAACCATTAAAATGTTTACTTTTGAAGATCTTTTTAATTTTACAACTATTTTAAAAAACTATTACTCGGTGGAATAATTATAAATAATTAAATCAATAATAAACCATTAAATTATTTACTTGAAGATCATTTTGATATTACAACCATTTAAAAAAAACTGTATTACTTGGTGGAATAAATGAATAATAAATAAATAAATAAATAAATAAGTGTGTAATAATAATAATAATAATATTAATAATAACAAATAAAACCATTAAATGATTTACTTTTGAAGATCATTGATGTTACAACTGTTTACTAAAACTGTATTACTTGGTAGAATATTTAGTAATTAATCAGTAATAAATTAATTTCTAATAATAATAATAATAATAATAATAATAATAATAATAATAATAATAATAATAATAAACCATTAAACTGTTTACTTTGAAGATCATTTCAATGTTACAACTTTTTTAATACAGCTGTATTACTTGGCGGAATAATTAATTAATTATTTATAAATAAATAATAAAATAATAATAATAATAATTTAATTATTTAATTTATTAACATTTTAAAGATATTTATGTATCAATAATTCAATTCAAATTAAATAAAACTAATAATTTTGTGGAATAATGTATTGTATTGTTGTTGTTAATATTATATTACTACTTCTGCTGCTACTTCTAACTACTACTAACAACAACAACAGCAACGATGATGTTGATGATGATTATTATTATTATTATTATTATTATTAGTAGTAGTAATATAATAATAATAATAATAATAATAATAATAATAATAATAATAATAATAATAATATTAATAAAAACGACAAGTATAACAACTGTAATAAATTCTTCCAAGTAACATGCTGTTTAAGGGGGCTATGCTATTTGGCATTAATATAAGCATTTTTGCATTAATATAAAATGTGAGTTTGTGACTTGCATTTTTAAAGCATGACCGCACTGAACATGGCTCATCCAGTCGTAGACCTCTCTTTGATAGTGTGACCATTAGAAAGTAAAGATTTAGTGTGCGAAGGCCTTGGATCTGGTTCTCGTGGGATGGGTTAAGGTGGGTCAAGCTGGAAACAATGCTAGCACTGAAGGATGTCCCTCAGGCTGTGGCACACTGCCATATATTGTACCGAAACATCTGCAGTGTCTCTCTGTACCGGATGAGTCGAAGAGTTTCTCAGTGGGTAAAAGGAACGCCTTTTATTTTTGTAGATCCTGCTATCTGGGCACTTGACTTGTGCTTTTTTTAAAGTGCATATTATTGACCCTGTTCCCAAAATGCTTCTTTTTATCCTGTTTATTTGTTTTTGGCTGCAGCCTCCGAGGACGATGTTGGACATAAATGGGCCCGTCCCTGCTTTTGTCAGTAAGAGCTGAATCACTGCTGCCTGCCTTCAAAACTTCTTTTGCTTCTTAAATAGATCTAAAACATTGTCTCCAGCAGGTCTGTCAACTAATGCTACATTAGTGGTCAGGTTGGCCAATAGTAACCTGCAAAGTGGCATACAGTCAATTTTACTGCACCAGAGCATTTCCAATTCGAAGAACTTAGTCAGCACTGAGCTGAATTTTCTGCTGGCTCTTTAAAAGCCCTGGCTGCATTTGGTGCTCTAACATAGTTTATGCAAGTCCGATGGGGGCAATATGCCCACCCTCTACTAATTCATGTGAATTTCAAATTCATTGAGTAGTATGTCATTTGTTAGGCCGTTTTTGCGTTCTCAGCACTTATCGGGAGGCGTGCCTTCGTCAAAAAAAGGAGTCAGTGAAAATGTTGTTGGAAAAAGGTCCTGTGATGAATGGCTAACGGCAGCCATAAATGGTGGTCCGGTTCCCTGTGTTGCTGGTAATTTTAAGAAAAGCTTTTATATATGATTGTTTTCCTCTCAGCAGTTTAATGTTACTGCAATGAATCAGAAAGTAAACCTCAATTTGCATTTTATTAAATAATGACATTTTAAAAAGTGAAAGAAAGGAAGAAAAACTGCAGAATCACTGCTGTAGTACAAGAAAAGTCCCTTAAAGGCAAATTGGGTCACAATAACATCATAATGCACTGATATTTTATATATATGTGTATGTGTAGTATTTACCCATATTTTGAATTGGCTTTTATTTTTATATTTTAATTTTAGTTCACATTTTAATAATTTTATGTCATTTTTTTATTTCTATTTTTTTTCCGTTTTTTTCCGTTTTTGCTTTTTAGTATTCCTAATTAGCATCATTAATTTTTTTTGTTTCAGTTTTAGTTTTGCTCATTTTAGTATTTCAACTTAAACTTATTTTATTGCCAAGGTAAAATGTAATTTTATTTAATTTTTTTTTTTAAATCATTTATGTCTTTTTTTTTTTTTTTTTTTTTTTTTTTTTTTGTATTTTAGTATTTCAGCAAACTTGCTTTTCTTCAGTTTCAGTTGCCTTTACTTCTTAGTCATTTTTATATAATTTTTTGGTCATTTCTTTTTTTTTTTTTTTAATTTTGTTTTTGCTTTTAGTATTGTTAATTAGCTTTAATTTATTTCTATTTCAGTTGAGTTTTACTCATTTTAGTATTTCAACACTTATTTTATTTCAGTTCCAACTGCCAAGGCAAAGTTTAATTTAATTTAATTTAAGTTAATTTAAGTTAATTTTTTTTGTTTACTTTTTAGTTATGTCTTTTTAAAATTTTGATTTTGCTTTTAGGATTTTAATTAGCTTTAATTTACTTTCATTTCAGTTTTAGTTTTACTCATTTTAGTATTTTAACTTATAACTTCAAACTTATATTATTTTACTTCCAGTTGCCAAGGCAAAGTTACATTTTTAATTTAATTTAATTTAATTTTTAGTTATGTCATTTTTTTTGGTCATTTTTTTTAAATTTCATATTTGCTTTTTAGTATTTCTAATTAGTTTTCATTTATTTTTATTTCAGCTTAGTTTTACTCATATTAGTATTCCAATGAAATTATTTCAGTTTCAGTTGCTAAGGCAAAGTTAAATGTTTTATTTTTGTTTTATTTTATTTTATTTAATTTTATTTAGTTTTATTTTACTTTTTAATTTAATTAAATTTTTTATTTTATTTTTATTTACTTTTTATTTATTTATGTTTTTTTTTTGGTCATTGTTTTATTTTGTTTTTGCTTTTTAGTATTCTGATTAGCTTTATTTTTTTTAATTTCAGATTTACTCATTTTAGTATTTTTTAGCGTTTATTTTATTTTAGTCAACAAAAATTATCTAAATACGCTGAGTTTTAGTTAACCATCACTCATCTACAACACTGCATGGTCATGTAAAATCACATAAATGTTGTAAAATGTTCTTGTGAACATGCTAGTGAACCAACTTTTTATAAAATTTTATATATCTCCTAATATACTTACTCCCTCTAAGAGGTGGTAGTCTTTTTAGCCAATTCTTTAAAACCACTAACTAATAAGAGACTGTATGTCCTATTTTGACCAGTTTGTAGATGTTTCATCTTTATTTTTTGTAGTACGTGGTTATTGCAAGTCTCTGTGGTGGGCATCAACAGTTTCTTTAAAAAGTTGGAAACCTCAGACTGGTGTGTATATGCTGCACTGTAACAGTTGTTTCACTATCTGATGTGACTGGTTTGTTCTTGGGGCCGGACGATCATCCCTGCCGGTCATTACAGCCTGCTGTGTTTCTAATCAGACCGAAAGGAAAGAGCTCTCATCTGATAGGGAGATGGACGGCCTTCACAGTGGCCTTACCGTCAAAACTATGGGGCCTTGTTTCTGTCTCACTCAGTCAGTCTCTTTTTTTTTCCGTCTGTCTTTTCGCGTAATTAGAAGTGAAGGTTAAGGACAGAAGACAGCGCAGGAGATCGGCCCAGAGATAACCCTCTATTTCCTCCCTCTGCTTGTCTGATGGGCGGGGTCGATCCTGGCATGCGAGGCATGTGTTGTCGGAGAGGGGAGGGCGGTTATATAAACTCAGGATCGCTGCCCTGGGTCTCAGCTGCCCTGCTTGAGCAAATGGGTATGACATTACCACGGACCCCTTGTCTCTCTTACTTAGAAATGTTTTCATGTGTGCGTTTGTGTGTGTACGGTCCTCCCGCGCCCTCTTAACACGCCATGCGGAACGTCACCGAACACAGTCAGATGGTTTGTGTGACATCACAGAGAAAATAACATCTTGTCTGACTGTGTCAAAAAGCTTTAGCTCAGAAAAATACTCCTTAGCGCTTCAGACAGAGCACATGGACCACCCCTCAAAGGGTGAAACGGTGATGCTTGTTCTTCATATGACTGTTCTTGTGTCGAAAACAGCAAGTACTGCATTTGTAACAGAGAAGAAACCTCGCACAAAAAATGTCAAATGCTTAATATAATACAAAAATATTAGTATAATGCCAAAATGATAGCATAATTTTCTATGTATATTATATATATATATATAATATAGAAAATTATGCTATCATTTTGGCATATATATATATATATATATATATATATATATATATATATATATATATATATATATGTATGTGTGTGTGTGTGTTATATTTATTTTAATATAGTTAAGTTAAATATATTTAAATATAATATATATATTAAATCATTTATATTATATTTATATATATATATATATATATATATATATATATATATATATATATATATATACATAGTGTTTAAATTATTGTATTATTTTGTGTGTATCCTAATATATACACACACACACACACACACACACACACACACACACACACATATGTGTATTAGTCTTCAGCTAATATTTGATTATGAGGTTTTTGATTATGAGTGTTGTGACATGTGCGGGCAAGCAGTCCATCTATCAGGCTGCTGAATGTTGATTGGTGTTATTTTTCCTGTCATGCTCATGCTCACTAGAAAATATTAATATTATAATAATGCTCTGACACATGTCCATTCTCGAAACATGGCTCATTCTCATTTTTCGTTAGGGGTTTTATTGCATTTTGAGTCCCTCTGATCGTTCCTTCAGGGCAGTAGCGCTGTCAGCCGCTGGGGCTCGTTTGCTGTTTGCATGACAGATTCATTTCCTCAGCCTCCGCTCTGCTGCGCTGTCGCCACAGTGATCTTTGTGTGCTTTTTCTCAACCGCGTGATCAATCACCGTATCTCGCATGCTGAACGCGTTCAGTGCGCTGATTAAAAATGAGCCGAACAGCTTTGTGAATGAAATAATAGTGTGAAAGTTCCCTTTATGAGTGTGTATAAAAGCATTTGTAAAAACAGACGGATGCCATTCACTTTCAGAAAAAAAGGTACAGTTCTGTCGCTGAGGCGGTACCCTAAGGTACAAAAGTGAAAAGGTACATCTTTGTACCTTACCAACCCCCAAACAGTACATATTGGTACCTTAAAGATACACATTGGTACCTTAAAGGTGCATATTAGTACTTTAAAAGTACATATTTGTACCTTTTCACTTTGTACCTCAGGGTACCGCCCCAGCGACAGAACTGTACCTTTTTTTCTGACAGTGTTGGAGAGCCTATCTAGTATTACACATCACATTTCAAGTTGCGTGAAATATTAGACGCCGGGTTTGCGCTCCGCTTTGTTTTTTTTTTTTTTTTGGCTCTGTCGGTCTACAGCTCTATCACATACAGGAACACATGGTTTCGATTGTAGTTGACATTTGAGGTCATCATTGAGCAAGAATTGTAAATGGAGTTGATAAGCCATGAAATTATCCTCTGTAGAGACCTCACTTCCATGGGATCAAAGAAAACACACTGTCAAAACTTCTCTCCCTGTCTTTCCCTCACACTCACACATCATTCATTCAGGTGCTGTAATATATCCAGGGTGCACTCAGAGTTCACAGGTACTAGTGTTCAGAAGTCACGTCACTTCCCAGCCATGCTAGATTTGATAATATCTCTTACTGTAATATGTAGTAGAAAACCTATGAAAGATTTACGTTATTTAAAATAATCCATAGTTTTATGCGTATTGTGGACTATGGGGGGTGCCATGATTTTGATTATGTGAAATGAATCCACTCGGTGAGCTACTGGCGCTACCTATTGCTGTTTTTACCACCACAACACAACTCGGAAAATAAAATACTGACATTATTGACCACAGCTACTGAAAGAGCTTACAGGTGGCTTAAACCGAATGTCGTACCGTCGATTTTCTCCCACAAGGAGTCTAAACGTCTCCGGATATTGAGTGAAATCCACGCTGAGAATCTCTTTCAGTGGCTGTGCCGTCATGACAAGCATCGGCATGTTTAGATCCTGTCAGGATGGTATCTAGCGTTTCTTGTCTCTGCCGTTTGTAAGCTCTTCACAAAAGAGGAGCAAAGATGCCTGTGGACGAATAAAACTTCCTAAAGACCCACGTCTTTGTTCTCTCCACTTTAGCCCTGATGAATCTGAGCTTTTTAGTCGGCCGCAGCTACTGAAAGAGCTTACAAACGACAGATACAAGAAACAATAGATGCCATCCTGGCAGAATGCAAACATGTCGACGCTTGTCATGACACCGCAGCCACTCAAGGAGTTTTTTTAGAGCGGATTTCATTCAATATCCAGTGTGTTTAGACTCCTTGTGAGGAAAATCGATAGTACAGCATTTGATTTAGACCTACGCTTATATCCATCACCAACTATAAAATCTTTCAGTAGCTGTGGTCATCGTATCAATATTTAATTTTTAGAGTTAGAAAATAGCAACAGGAAACATCAGTAGCTCACCGAATACAACCATTTCACTTCAACGAAATATGTATTAAACTATGTGGATTTTTTAAATAACGTAAATCTTATGGGTTTCTACTACATATTTAAGTAAGAGACGTCACATACATTATATTAGGCTATACAAGTCTTAATACCCGGGGTTCCCTTTAATAAGCAAGAAGTCATACAGGTTTGAAACAACATTAGACGTTTAGTTTTTGGCTGAACTATCCCTTTAAACAAAGGTGTGACATAATCCAAATAAAAACTGCTGTAGTGCATTCAAATGTAAATATGTCTTGAAGGGTGTTGGTGGTGAGGAGAGGTTGTGGTTCTTCGGCTCAAAAAGAAGCATGAAGATCTTAAGTGTGCCAGTGTGCTGACAGTGTGGAATGAGAGAGACCTGGAAAGTTTGTCTTTCCTTCCCTCTGTCCCACCCCCATCTCCCTGTAATCTCTATCACAGCTGTGTCAATGCTGTAAAAAATCACATTCTCCCCAATTAGATCTTTGTCTGGTTTACGAACCCGTTTCTTCTGCGTTCACCTCAGATGACTCTCAGTGGAATTCAGCTTTCTGTAAGTTTGCCACACAACTGGGGAGGTCCAACTCAATTTTTACCCACAAATACACAGAGGGCCGCCACGCTGAATGAGATAGAGTGCTGAAAAATATGCGTTCTGGGAAGAGAGGTTTTATTTGAACCATCACTCTGGATTCAAAGCTGCACCTGTGCTTAAAATGCCTTTTAATCCCCAAACATCTCCTGAAGTTGATTGTTTTGGAAGCCTTGTATAAAGTTCTGCCATTTGGCACAGTTTGGTTATTGCGTGGTGGTTGTAGGTGGTCCGGGGTGGAGGCGTATGGCTGGAATAGTCCTGTTTTTTTTTTTTTTTTATTTTATTTTACAGATTCAGCATTCAGTATTGCTGTGCACAACTGGAGAAAGAAAGGGGAGGGCCACCTTCTTGGATTCCTTCTTTTGGCATCTGGAAAACGGAATTACTTTGGAAGTGCTTGGATGCGTTTAGTGTGTGAGCCTTTGAGAAATGCTAATCTGCTGTTACATGTTAACATAGCATTCGATGGCACATGCTGGCGTATGAGCGTGCATGTCAGCGAGTCCTGCAGGAGGTAAAGTAGTAAGCGAAGGTTGAAAATTCAACGTCTTAATGTGGCATAAAGCACTTCGGCTAAAGAGCTTACAGCTTAGTTAGGATCTCGTCTTTCTTTATCTGCAGAGAGAGATGGAAAGAAGTGGCTTTAAAGCGAGGGATGGTTGTAGCTTTTCTCTAGAGGAAAAGTGGGATCATATGCTCTGATGTTGCCATGATGTTACCAAGGTACTACGTTTACAGTTATGAAATGGTTTCTTAGGGTTAAGGCCTTATGGATATGTGTCTATAACGGGGTCATTCCGTGTCAACTCAACCAGAGGTCTCCAGCTCAAATTTTTTTTTTTTTTTTCTTAATAATGAAGAAGAAAGCTAAAATATTATTGTCATCAATGTATATTTACTGAAAAATCCACTATTTTGTAGAGGGGGGTCAAAATGACAATATTCACCTGAGATTTGAAGCCAAATTACAGGGGGTTAAAATGACTTCAGAAAGATGGAAGCATCATCATATTATTTTTACACAGAGGTTGGAAGGTCTATGAGTACAATCTGCTGACTTGAGCAATCTTTCTTGCATTATATGCCAACGGCGACCATTCAAAAATGGGGAAAAAGCACTTTTCAAGTTTTTTTCTCCAAAGTTTGCATGCCTGTAACTCAAGAACTATTAAAGAAATCTTAACACCCTTTTAGATATTGGATCTTGATAAACTTTCTTTTAGGCATCTTAATTTTTAAGGCCCTGTATGGTTCAGTTCCAGAGATACTGGGATCTAAATATGCCTTCGGGAGTAAATTGTTAAATTGTACAAATTCATTATTCAAAAACCAAATGTGGGTCATTTTGCATAAAGATGATACTTCTTTTCTTTTAAAGAGGAATGTGTGAAGAACAAATAATGTTGAAACTAGAAATGTATTTTATTTACTTTAATATGCAAAGTTGGTTGCCAATTAGTTGTTTCATCGAAAATGTGTACAGTTTAACAATTTACTCCTGGAACCATATTGAATTTCCAATATCTCTGGAACTGAACCATGCAGGGATCTAAAAATGAAGATGCTAAAAGGAAAGTATGTTAAGAGCCAATATCTAAAAGGGCATTAAGATATCTCCAATACTTCTTGAGTTACAAGTATGCAAATTTTGGAGAAGAAACTTGAAAACTGCTCTTTCTCTATTTATGAACGGTCACCATTGGCACATGATGCAACAAAGATGGTTGGTTACACCTTTATTTTGTCCACTTCAGACATTCTACTAACTATAAGTAACTTTGCAACTACATGTCAACTAATTCTCATTAATTTGCAACTACATGTCTACTAACTCTCAGAGCAGACTGTTAGGTTAGGTTTAGGGTTAGTAGAATAAGTTGACATGTACTTGCTAAGTTTAAAAAAGTGTTAGAAGATATTAAGCAGACATGACTAGTTGACATGCAGTTGCAAATTTACTTTCTGTTAGTAGAATGTCTAAGTGGACTATCAAAATAAAGTGTTACCAGATGGCTAAAGTCAACAGATTTTACTAGTAGACCTACCAATCTCTGTGTAAAAATAACATGGCAATGCTGCCATCTTTCTAAAGTAATTTTTACCACCCTGTAATGTGGCTCTGAATCTCAGGTGAAAACTGTCATTTTGACACCCCTCTATAAAATAGTGGATTACTCAGTAAATATGCATCAGTGACAGTTAATATTTTGGTTTTCATCACTATGCGTGCTTATCTGTTTTGAGAAAAAATATTGACAAAATCAAATATTCGAGCCGGGAAGTTTCTGAACTTTAGTTGATTTGATGTGGGATGACCCAGCAATGTGTCTGAACACAAATACATATACTGCTCAAATATTTGGGGTCGGTGAGATGTGCTTGAAATAAGTTTTATATGCTCACCAAGCTCAAATGGTATAAGCCAATAGTCCCAAAATGTCATATTTTGAGTTACAGGTCTATTCTCTGTCTCTAAATATGAGCAGAAGCAATAGTGATGTAGTTCTTGATCAGCTAAAATGGTTCATCACCACATATGGTCCTCATGTGTGTGCATGTGTATTAATGCTATTCTTCTCGTTCTCATATTAATGCTATTCTTCTCGTTCTTCTATGACCATCTTTTTCCACTTTTCCTGTAGAAATCCAAGCCGTGTTCATTTGAATGTTTAGTCTTTTTTCCATTATCCTGTGTGTGGAGGTTCAGACTGGTTTGTGGCTTCAGGGCTAAAGGCACGGAGGGCAGGATGGAGGAGTGACTGAAAATGTTTTGTTAGCATGTGGGAGGGACGGTCAGGCGAGGTGGGGTTGAGTCTGGATGTTCTGGAGTGCTGCCAGGTGGAGTTGTCGGATAATTGCATCATTATCTCTGGTTCTCTGTGCGTGAGCTCCTTCATCTCATTAGACGGCAGTAAAGTGGCTGTACAACGGCCCCACTGCACGCTTCCTTGACAAAGCTTGTGCTCTTTAGCACTATTAGCCACGGCATGAAATTAATCATAGCTTTATTTGTGTTCTGTACTTGTGTTACCTTTCAGCGGCAGTGTAAACTAACACTACGTCACTGTTGCAAATAGAGGTCAGGAAAAAATATTACTATACTGTATTAATATTCTCATAGCATTTTTGGTGTATTTTTGGGTTTATGTTTTTATGCTTTGCTTAGTTTGATAGGTTTTTGCTTTTTGTTTGCTTTTTTTTTGTGTGCGTGTTTAGCATTTTGTTTTTGGTTTTGTATTTTTTGAGGGTTTTTTTGTTTAATGTTTTTCATTTTTTTAAATTTGTTTTTGTTTCATGTTTTTTGTTGTGTTTAGTTTAGTTTTGTTTGTTTGTATTCACTCACTTCCCTGGTGATTCCCACATACTACTTGCATTGGGATCTTACAAGATGTGTGAATATCTCAGAGCGTGCAATAGTGACAAAAAAACGATATCTCGATATTTGCTGTAATTTTTTTGTTAATGATAATTAGACAGTGTGTTATTGTGCTGGTATTTTGGCAGGTTTAGGACTGCCAAAGCTTTTGATCTTCTTCATATTCTGTGCAGTAGTTAGTTTTCTGGAATAACAGAAATGTTTCCAATAAGTTGAAATTGATTTTTACCTTTTATGGGCATTTTTACCTTTTATAAGGCCAATTTTTTCTAACCTAATTAAATGTGTGCATAATTTTTTGTGTCAAATTCTTAAATGTGACCCTGGACCACAACAGATACCAACAGTACAGTACTTTTTTTTCGGTAAATTACTCTCTGCGTAATAACAAAAACATTTATTTCGGTGAAAAAATAAGTAGAAAAATCTAACTTTCAACATTTTGAACAATAGGGCCCTACAATCCTTTTTTTTTTTTTTTTTTTTTTTTTTTTTTTTTTTTTTTTCCAGAAATTCTTGTTTTAATTTTTCTGATAATCAAATACAGGCATTAAACATTTATTTATTTTTAATGAAATGAAAATTAAACCCTTTTATTTGCTGCCAAACAGAGTTTTTTCTGTTATTATTATAATTAATGCATTTAATTGTTTTATTTAAATTTGCCAGAAATAGGAATATTTAAACACCTACATTATACTGTACAAAAGTAATACAAGAGTAATACATTTCTGTTACATGTTAAACATTACTTTTATTTTGACAGGTTGCCGGTTAGTTTTTGTGTGTATACCACTATGACATGGTGCTAATTTTATCAAACGAAACGGTAAAATTTACATGAAGTGACTCTTACAGCAGTTCTGGAGATTAAGTTCATGCGTTTATGTCGTCATATAATGAGACGCAGAGGCCGAAAATAACCGCGAGCGTCACGTGTGCTTCAGTATTTGTGTAGTAAACAAAGCCATTCATTCATACAGAGCCAAGCGGAACATGGAGGATACATATTTAAACCGTCTTTTTGCGGTTTAATATTCACAGACAGTAGTCCATATCGCGATTCGAATTAAGTGAGAGACCAACTTTTGATTTACAAATCCAAAAATTGACGAATTCTGTGGCATCCCGTGCTAAAGAGTAAATCCGTTTTTATGAATGGACTCCGCAATCCAGTCCGCGTTTTAGCGGAGGAGAAATTGTAGACGCGCGACCACGTAACGTTAGAGACAGAAATTACGTGCCGTTGTGTAAATAAGATAAATAACATAAGGCTATTTCGTTTGTTTAATAAAACAACAAGGTATAGAGTTGTTCTATAGACCAATTATCTGTTTGTAAACATTCGGGATGCGCGCGCAGCACGGTTGCAGAAAACCCGGGAGAGATAGCCTTTACGGCTAGAGAATTACAAGGATACGGCACAAAATACTTAGATTTAAAAAGAGTATAGATTACATTGATTAGATGTCATTTTCAAAATGATATTACAAGAGCTTGTCACCCAACGATAAGCACTGTTATTCAAAGAAACTGGCGGTGGGTAGTGGGATAGTCTTACAGATCCGAAACCGGGATGACGTTTTTATGGGCGGTTCAATTGGCAGTCTATGGAGCCATGGAATAAAAGAATAAAAAAGGTAAATTTGATTTTATATTTCAAAATCCTGACTTTGTTTTAGCAATTCCGAGATTATATCCAACAAATCTAGAGGAAAAACAACTCGTCATTCTATCTTTTCCCCTCGGTTTAATATCCCACACGTTCTGGCTTTTTTCCCCTCAGAATTAACAAACTCATTAGTTTTGTTAAATCGAGTTATAAAGTCCGAATTAGTAGATATAAACTTGGATTTGTGAGGAAAAAAAACTCAGAATTGTGCGATAAAATAATTTAAAAAAGTTAGGTAAAATGTTAATAGTAATCGGTTTAAATATGTCATGCTGTAACTGTAGGGCTAATACAATACATCCCCTATGAACAGCATATGTGAGTATTATGTAGACCTATTGTTTAAATCAAATTTATGCTTTAAAGGGGTCATCTGATGCTAAGTTAAGATGTTAAGATGTTCCGTGACGCCGACAGAGGCCACTCCCACAATAGTTGATTGACATGAGCTCTTACCTCAGACCAGCTGTCACAGTCCAGTAACTTTCCATGTTTTGATGCCAGAGCAGGGATGTAAGTTAGACAAGAATATCTCCGATTAAGCGATTGAGGTGTTGTGTTGCTGGATGTAATAATGAACATAGTGGTCGTCATTTACTCCCGACATCTGAGCCGCTGAAGATGGATTACGTTTGTTTGTGAAGGAAATGCGCCTCCCGATCTACATATATCTGTCTATGTTCGCGCCAATCATTCATGATCCAGCTTCACTTACAGCAGAAGTGAGTATAAGCATTTTTTTATGAATCTCTGCGATCGCCTTTCCTTATAACATGGTAGTTAAGAAGTTTAGCGGCTAAACGCGGCTAAAGTAAACAAGATCATCTTTCCACAGAGAGAAGAGAGGGGCGGGGCGAGCAGAGCTCATTTGCATTTAAAGGAACAACCCCTTAGAATGAGATGATTTTTGCAGAGCTCATTTTGACAAGGTAAAAAGGGTGTTGTTTTACAAAACCATTGAGAATTTTTAATCAAAGTGTATTATAGACTTTTCATTAAGACCCTAAAGAATCATATCAACTTGTGGAAAATGGGCATTCGATGACCCCTTTAAAAGTAGAGTAATCATAGCAGTTTCCATCCATAGTATGTCCGTTTAAACGTCTGCATTTAGCTTCAAATGGCGTCTTTGACTACAGCATTGTATAAAAATTATTTGCATTCCGATTTTGACATCAAAAGGCACAAAAATATATTTTTTTCTCTTATTCCATGGAGTTTACCTGTTTACCTCCACTTGCTACCAGTGTTTTTCTGCAACCACTATGCACGCGCAGTCAAGTTTACTTGACCTTCAAGGGGGACGGGCCGCCCCCCTAATATAATGGCAGGGGAAACACTGTTATCGTAGACGACACCCCAATCTCAGAGTGAGACGGACAGAATAAAGTGATGATTGTTAAGCAGCTTTCAGTCACCTAATAAAGGCTTTCGATTTAAATTCCGTCTCTATTGGCTCGTAATATTCAGTCTCCTCTCTATGCAAACCAGCGGCCCGCTCAGAGAAGGTCGCTGATTGGTTTTGCCCATTGAAATATGGGCTGCTCTGGATCATCTCCCACTCTGTGCTTTATTTCCATAGCACTTCCTGAACATGTGCCTATTGTTTAGGACAGGTGGAGAAGAGGATGTGATATTTTCCAGAGAGGAAAAGATGAAAAGCAGAGGCTTTTGCAATGAAGGAAGATGGGATTGAAACGGATATGATATTATGAAGAACCCATTGTTGCGGTTCTTGGTCTTGTAAAGAGGTTGATGACATGTAGCATGAAAGCGTTTAGTCACAGTGCAGTGGAATGAATGATGAAGGAGCCTGCATTGCAGAAAGCTGTCACTACCAGCTTCATGATTAATTCGCTCACAGAACAAGAGAGTCTGCAGCCACTACAGCATAGAGAAGCCTCTAAACGTTTAGGGTGTTTGTATAAACTTCCCCAAATGTGCACTGTAATGATGCTGGATTTGAGAAAGAACCGTAAGCTTGAAATGCAGAGCGTCTCTGTGATGTGACGCAGGTGATCAGCGCAGTCATGCGTCGTGCCTTTGTTTGCATCAGTGCAGGTTGGTTGGCTTGACAGATTGCAAAGCCCCTCGGGGTGTACGCCTGCACATATGGGCGCTTGATATTTTAAGCATGAAAATTTAGGGAAAAATGAAATTGGGAAGGCTAGGCATTAAAATTGCATGCGCTTCACATTCCCTTGGCTACTCCAAGTATGTTTGGATGTTTTTGTATTCTAACCAAAAATTTTTTTTTTCTTTTTTTTTTTTTTTCTGGGGTATCCTTGAAACTTTATCTATTAATTTATTCAAAAATACATAAAAAATTCAACACATACTTGTATACATACACGTTCAGTGGTGTGCATGTTTCTTATGTCTTTTAAAATTTCAGGTAACTTGATGTTTTTATGACAAGGCAAGGTTAGTTCAGTTTGAAAAATCTAATGCTGTGTGACTTCCTAAAAACTTAATGCTTATGAGTCATTCCTGTTGTTTAAAAAAAACAAAAAAAAACAAAAAAAAAGCCTTTACACTACCGTTCAGAGGTTTGGGTCAGTAAGATTTTGTAATGCTTTTGAAAGGAAGTCTCTTCTGCTCATCAAGGCTGCATTAATTTGATAAAAAGTGCAGGAAAAACAGTAATACTGTGAAATATTTTTACAATTGACAGTAACTGTTTTCTATTTGAATATATGTTAAAATATAATTTATTCCTGTGATGAAAAAACAGAATTTTTAGCATCATTACTTTAGTTGTTAGTTTCACATGATTTTTCAGAAATCATTGTAATATGCTGATTTGATGCTTAAGAAACTTTATTATTATTATTATTTTTTTGAAAGTTGAAAACTTTGTTGTGCTGATTAATATTTTTGTGGAAACAGTAATACATTTTCTCAACACAAAAGTCAACACATTAGCTTATGCACTAGCTAAGTAAATGTTCATTTTTTTTTTTTTTTAATAAATGTTATTCTATTATATGATGTATACATGTATTTGTCAATAGGACATTACAAACAGCTCTTTCTTTTTTATTTTATTTTATTTTATTTTATTTTACATTTCATTTGTTTATTCTGTTTTGTTTGTTTTATTATATTTTATATTTTATTATATATTTTTTAGCATCCTTTTCCATTTACAGCCATTCTAAAGTAGCTTTGTATTTATTTTATTTTATTTTATTTTGCATTTTTAATTTATTTTACTTTATTTCTATTTTATTTGAAGTTATTTTAAGTTTTTTTATCTCCATTTACAGCCATTCTGAAGTAGCTTTGTCCTTTTTTCTATTTACATTATTTTATTCCTTTATATTATTTTAAATTTTAATTTATTTTATGTTTTTAAATTTATTTTATTTTTATTCTTTTATTTTATTTTATTTTATTTTATTTTATTTTTATTTATTTCTGTTTTATTAGACTTTATTTAAAGTTTTTTTAATTTATGGCCATTCTGAAGTAGCTTTGTTTTTTTTTTTTTTTTTATTTTATTTTATTTTATTTTATTTTTTATTTTACATTTATTTTACATTTATTTTACTTTTATGTTTTTTTTAATGTTTTTTTTTTTACTTTATTTCTATTTTATTATAATTTATTTTAAGTTTTTATTTTTATTTTTAGCATCCTTTTCCATTTACATCCATTCTAAAGTAACTTTGTATTTTTTATTTAATTTAATGTTACATTTTATTTTATTTTACATTTTATTTTATTTTATATTTTTACATTTATTTTATTTTATTTTATTTTATTTCTGTTTTATTAGATTTTATTTTAAGGTTTTTTATTTTGAGCATCCTTCTCCATTTATGGCCATTCTGAAGTAGATTTGTATTTTTATTTTATTTTGTTTTATTTTATTTTATTTTATTTTATTTTGTTTTGTTTTGTTTTGTTTTGTTTTTTTGTTTTGTTTTGTTTTATTTTATTTCACACACACACACACACACACACACACACACACACACACAGAAGTGTATTACACGTATTACAATAATGCATTTGACTTTTTACTTGAAATGGTGTCAAAAATTTTCAAATCTTATAAAATCTAAAAACTTAAAAAATTTCGAACTTTTTATTTTTTATTTTTTATTTACATTTTTATATACATTTAACTGTTTACAACTTTTTATTTACGTGTAACACCCAACAGTATGCATGTTAAAAAAAATGATAAGAGCTACCATTTTAGGACACACTTTTCATTGCATTGATGTGGCACAGTCTGAGAGAGGCTTAAGACTAGATTTTAGACTGATCTCGGATTTGAAGCTCTCTTCTATAGCTCATGCGATTTGGTGAATTAGCCTTTTTCCCATCTGTTTTGGGATCATTTTGTTTGTTTATACAGTAATTTATATAAAATTCATTGAACACAACAACACAGCAGAGGACCCCTGCTGTGACCGGGTAATGAATGTTACGTATGCTCTAGTATGCCGTGTACAGTGTCACAGTATGCAGTGCTCTAGAGGAGTGGATCAGAGCTGCATTTGGGCCACTGTTAGATTAGTGTCTCAAAGACTTGTTTGGGAAGGTGCCTAAGCCTGTGTTTATGATGTACATGTATGTATGCAATCTCTCTCTCATTGAGTGTAGTTAAATGTAGTAGAGCGAGGCAGTTGTGTGCGTGCACTACTGTTGCTAAATATAGACGGAGGCAGATGTGGAGGGAGGCCCTGATGTGGATAACATCACCTTGCCCGTCTCTGTCGTGCGTTACATCCTGCTGGCCTGTGACTCAGCATCACCGCCGCAGAACTAGGCCATGGCCCTCGGCTCAAGGGTCAACGGCAGCCCGAGGATAAGAGAATGACAGGAAAAGCGAAAGATGGAGGGAGGAAAAATCTGGAGGTGGATAGTAAAGGGTTGTGGGAGTGAAATCCCAACATTAAATAGTAGGAGCCGCAGGAAATAACAACAGTGAAGGAGAATGAATGTGTTGGTATGAATTAATGTAGCTGGTATCCATTTGATCACCACTGTGTTTTGCTTACAGGTGATGGTTCATACTTATTACACTATATAAAACCTGAATAGTCCCATCTGGACTTTATTTCTAAGTAAATTACCCTTAATGAAGACCTTTCTCTGTCATTTACTGATAACCTATGCTATTATGGTCATTAATTTCTTTCAAATTGTATTAAATAAATAAATAATAAAAAAAAAAAAGTAGCTGTGGATTGTGAAATTAAACTTTTGTGATTGCCTTGACAATGACTTAAGATAATTGTTTTTTTAAATGTTATACTGCCATATACAGTTTTTTTTTTTTGTCAATAAGGCAATAAGTAGTTTTATATTTTTATCATATTATTATATTATATTATATTATATTATATTATATTACTTTTTTTATATTTATTTTACATTTCATTTGTTTATTTTATTTTAAGGGGTTTTTATAGCATCCTTCTCTGTTTGAGGCCATTCTGAAGTAGCTTTGTATTTTTTTATATTATATTATATTATATTATATTATATTATATTATATTATATTATATTATTTTACTTTTTTTCAATATTTATTTTACATTTCATTTATTTATTTATTTATTTATTTATTTATTTATTTATTTTATAGCATCCTTGAGGCCATTATGAAGTAGCTTTGTATTTTTTTTATATTATATTCTGTTTTATTTTATTATTTTATTTAGATTTTATTTTCCTTTTTTTTTCTTTTACATTTCCTTTGTTTTTATTTTATTTTATTATATTTACATCCTTCTGTTTGCCATGCTGTTCTGAAGTAGCTTTAATTTTTTTTATATATATATTATATTATATTATATTATTTTTATTTTTTATATATATATATAAAATTTTTTTTTGCATCTTCATTTGTTTATTTTATTTTTATTCTGTTATATTTAATTTAGTTTTTGTTTTGTTGTTTTGTCTTGTCTAGTCTTGTTTTGTTTTGTTTTGTTTTGTTTTGTTTTGTTTTTAGCATCCTACTCTCTTTATGGCCATTCTAAAGTAGCTTTCTGTTTTTTTTTGTTTTATTTTATTTTATTTTATTTTATTTTATTTTATTTAAATTTTACATTTCATTTGTTTATTTTATTTTGTTATTTTATTTTACTTTATTTTAGTATATTTAATTTTAAGATTTTTTTTTAATTCTATTTATATATTAGACATTTTTCTGTTATTTTATTTTTCAGGTGTTGTATACCTCTTTGTACTGAACATGGACACCTCTGTAGTTACTCTTATTTAACGTATTAAAGCAGAATGGAATTAAGTTAATGAGCTAAAATTGAGCATTGTACTTAATATTATTCCCAGAAGAGACTACATTAACTAGCCCTTATAACAAATAAATGTGGTGTTTCAACTTTGGACCACATTCACACATGCCCCCTAGTGACGGTCTTGGAAAGATTTGAGATGGTGTTGGTGGTCTTGGCTCAGCCGGTTGCTGTTTGCTTAGTCACACGGCTCTTCTCCTTGAGGCTCCGTGAGGACGGCACGTGCTTTATTTAGTTATTGTGTTGCATCAGCAAAATGAAAAATCATTGTGGCTGAGTGAGAGCGAGACGGGTCGGTGGGGTTCCTGTTAGCATGGCTGGCGCGACGCCACAGTCCTGAAGTGCGTGTTGGTCGGGTGGAGGGCCGCCATACTGACTTGTGAGCGCGCCCTGCTGCCACGTACATGGCGGGGGGACTGTTCACCCTGCGTGGGGTGAGACCGGTTTATATCACAGAGACTTTAATCAAACCCAGTGGTGGGGCGAGACCAAAACCGCAGTGAAGCGAGAAAGACATAGTGTGACGGAGGGTAAAAGAAAGTGACACATGCATCAAGATGATTAAAAAAAGGAAGACAAGGACACGAGAATGGATTGAGGGAACAATTAAAGTGAGGAGAAAGAAAGATGCCGTGGAATAAAAGGAAGACGGAAGTTCAGAGGAAGGAAGGAGTGTGAGGATATGGCCCTCAGCAGTGCAAGCACAACTCGTGTTTTATTAGAAATGGGGCCTTTTGTTTCTGTCGGCGGTACATTGGAAAGTCCAGTTGTCCTTTGTGCCATGGTTGGGCTGGAAAAGGCCTTTGGGTAGAGAAGGTGTAATAAGTGTATTTTCTTGTCAGTCTCCTAAAGGGTTTAAAAGTGCGGTGTAGGTGTGGAAAGACATTTAGTACCCTCTGGAAGGTGCTCATTTAAATGCTTAATAAGAAAATGGATGGATCTTTTCTTTTTTTCTTTTCTTATTTTTCTTTTCTTATATTTAATTTTAAGGTTTTTAGCGCCCTTCTCTGTTTATGGTCATTCTAAAGTAGCTTTGCATTTTTATTTTATTCTGTTTTATTTTAACATTTATATTTTACTTTACATTTTTAAACATTTTTTATATTACATTTCATTTTTTTATTTTATTTTATTTTATTTTATTTTACTTTACTTTATTTTACTTTATTTTTATTTTATTATATTTAATTTTAAGTGTTTTTTTTATTGTTAGCATCCTTCTCTTTTTCTGGCCATTCTGAAGTAGCTTTGTATTTTTATTTTATTTTATTTTACTATTTTGTAGTTACATTTTTTTTTTACATTTCATTTGTTTATTTTATTTTATTTTACTTTATTTTTATTTTGTTAGATTTAATTTTAAGGGTTTTTTTATTTTTAGCATCCTTCTCTCTTTATGGCCATTCTAAAGTTTAATTTAATTAAATTTAATATTATTTTATGTAACTGTATTTTACATTTCATTTGTTTATTCAATTTAATTTTTTTTTTATTATTTTTAAATTTTAAGTTTTTTATGTTATTTCGATTTTTTTTATTTAATTAATTAATTAATTAATTAATTAATTAATTTATTTATTTATTAATTAATTTATTTATTTTTTTAAGTTTTTATATTATATATTTTTCTGTTATTTTATTTTTCATGTGTTGTAGACCTCTTTGTGTTGAACATGGACACCTCTGTAGTTACTCTTATTTAACTAATTAAAGCAGAATGGAATTAATTACATTTTAATTGGGTTAATGAGTTAAAATTTAGCATTGTACTTAATATCATTCCCAGAAGATAATTTTCAGGTATAAACAGCAGGAATTATATAAAAATACATGTTTGAAAAAATAAATAAATAAATAAATAAAATGTGTAATTTAAAATGTGAAATTCTACCATATCACATCTTTTTTTATTGTTATTATTATTATATATTTGTAGATTAATATTAGTACATTTAATAGCTAAATAATTTCTGGTTATTATTGCAAATTAAGATTTTATTGCAAATATTTTTTATTGCAAATATTCACAATTGCAGTTTTATTGCTGACTTTTTACAAATATATAAAACTTAAACTAAAATTAAAGCTAAAAAAAAGCAAAAGCTACTAAAAATGACAAAAACACAACAAACATTACTAACATCTATATAAAATATATTTTAGGTATCCACAACTCTCTCCCTCTCTCTCTCTCTCATTACTTACACTATCAGAAAAATAAAAAAAAATCTATTTTATATTTTTACATTAACAATGTAATCAATATACAATTTATTAAAGCCAAGTGTGACTCTCATCAAGTGTTTTTAAGCATTTTACATTTATTCCAAAATAATAACTCAAGGCAGTAACATTTTAAACAATATATTTTATTTGTGAACTTACATTCAGCTATTTTTTTTTAATAGTGAATTCTGAATTTTTCAAATCATTAGTCATCAAAGCTTGGTCAGAGACACAGAGATTTACTTTTAATTTCACCAAGCTGATTACTCACCAAAAAGTCCCACAGATCATGTTTTTGTGCCATTTAAAGTCTTATTTTGACATAAAGTGGTTATATCTAAGTATGTGAGTTGTTTACTTGCTTTTTAAAATAAGTCTTTCCATTAACGCCATTATATTGTTCATTCAGATTTATGAACGTGAAACATGCACGAACACAAGAGGCGGGATTTATCGCATGAACCAACCACAGCTGATCATAACCAGTCTTATCCAATCATATCGCGATGGAGGCGTTGCCTCCTCTCACATGACTTTCCCCCATTAATTCTCAATTACCCCCCACCAGACTCACCACTTTAAGAGGTTTAAACTCAATGGGCGTAGGGGAGGTGAGAGAGACACGTGTATTTTGTAATATTATCATTGTATATAAAAACTTTGCATTGTTTGAAATCTGTGGTCAGTATCTGGGTTAATGAAGACCCCAGATGGGCACAGTTATTGTAACAAAGACCCTGTAGATGAAAAATGCAACCCAGGTCAATCCATTTCCACCTGTTTATACTGGCTGTCTTAGAAATCTCCTTTTGTACTGTCCTGAAAGAGCCAGACTCCTGGAGCAGCTCTTAAAGCACATGTAAGGTTTGGCCTAATGAGGAAATATTTGTAGGCAGACAAACAATGATGCTAAGCTGCTTTAACAGCCGTTCCTATCAAGCATAGAATGCAAGCTAGCAGTGTTAATAGGCTGTGCTAATTAATTGTGTTACTTCACACCGGGTGTTCAGAGTCTTAATGCTTCTCTGTTAATCCTATCAGAAGGGTCTGATTTGTTTGGCGGCGTGAAAGTTTAATTCGGTTGTCTGATGCTTGACTGGATTGAGTAAGGAAAGGGAAATAATAATAATAATAATAATTATTATTTTTTTTTTAATAAATTCCATTGTTAGTTTTACTCAGCTTGTTGGACTGAACTAACTTATTGCTAATTGAAACATCAGTGTTGCATGATTTTGTGGAAATTTTTCAGGAAATAATTTTTCAGGTTTCTTTAATGAACATTTATTTAAAATTAAAATGTTTCATAACTATAAAGATCTTTAATGTTACTTTTGAACAATATAATGTGGTCTTGCTGAATAAAAATTATTTTTCTTTTAAAAAAAGTCTTGCTGTCCGCAAACTTGTACCAACTTGTGCTTCTTCTAAAAGGGCAACGGTAAGATTCTGAGTTTGTGCTTCTTCGAGATCCACCAAAGATGTTCTCACCCATAAAACACTCTGATAACCCCAACAGTCAGACACAAACACAAAGGCCAGCGAAGCTAAAAAGCCTGTCTGATGCCTGCAGTCAGAGAAGGCTAATATAAACGACAGCTCTATCTGATCAACACTGCATGTCTGAGATGAATCATTGGAGGCATATTTTCTGCCCAGAGTGCTGGGAATCGATAAAAGCAATCTGGAATGTGGTAAACAATTTCACTTGCTACTGGAGAGAGATGCGGCTGTAAAGTGTCTCTGTCTTTTTTTTATCTCATACGCTCATTTAAAATCCTCAGGATGAGCGGCGATAGGCTGGGATTGTCATAAATTCCAGCGCAAAGCAGTGTGTTCCTCCTCATAAATGAGGGGTTAACGTGACGCTGTGACTGCACGTACACTACCAGTCAAAAGTTTCATAACAAGACTTTTAATGTTTTTTAAAAAAATCTCTTCTGCTCACCAAGCCTGCATTTATTTGATCCAAAATACAGCAAAAGCAGTAATATTGTGAAATATTTTTACTAGTTAAAATAACTGCTTTCTATTTTAATATATTTTAAAATGTAATTTATTCCTGTGATCAAAGCTGTGTGTGTATATATATATATATATATTTTGTTCAGGATTCTTTGGTGAATAAAAAGAAATAAAAAGCTTTTGTAACATTATACAATATACCATTCAAAAGCTTGCAAAAGTATAATAATTATTATTATTTTATTTTTTTTGGGAGGGGAAAAAATTATAGAAATTAATACTTTAATTTAGCAAGGATGCTTTAAATTGATCAAAAGTGATGATAAATAAATGTAGAATATTACAAAAGATTTCTATTTCAGATTAATGCTGTTCTTGTAAACTTTCTATTAATCAAAGAAACATGAAAAATTCTACTCAGCTGTTTTCAACATAATAATAATAATAATAATAATAATAATAATAATAATAAATATTTTTTGAGCAGCAAATCGGAATATTAGAATGATTTCTGAAGGATCATGTGACTGGAGTAATGATGCTACAAATTCAGCTTTGAAATCACAGGAATAAATTACATTTTAAAATATATTTAAATAGAAAGCAGTTATTTTAAATGGTAAAAATATTTTTGCTGTACTTTGGATCAAATAAATGCAGGCTTGGTGAGCAAAAAACATTATTTAAAAACAAAAAATCTGTCAAATCTGACTGGTAGTGTATATTAAACATTACTGCTACATTTAACACATCAAATGATTCTCATTTAAATTTTTCATTAATACTAATACATGTTTTTTGTGTGAAATGTAGTTTATTTGGCTAAAGTGACTGTTTCTCAAATACACAAACAAGCACACACATATACAGTTAATTTAAAATATTTTATATTTTGTGTATGTATATAATTTTTATATTTTTATATATATATATATATATATATAAACTGTAAACAACACTATGGAGTGTTTTTTTTTTTTTTCTTTTATTTTCAGTCCATTATTAACTGTTTGAACAGGCAAACAATGTCCACAGGTTCGTAATCATATACATTGTTTGTGCTTGTTAGCGTTAACCACCAGTAGGGGGCGGCAGACTTAAACGTCAAAGCTGGATGAGTGCTGCTCTGACCAGCGTTGCCATGGTGACAAGGCCCAGTGTGATGCAGGCCAGGCGTAATGGAGGGAAACAGAGAGGGCAGTGTAGAGCTGAGAAAGAAACGAGAGCAGAATACCAAACAGACGCCTGTTTACAGACCTCATACCTGTTTTTCACAAAGACTCTTGGACACATGGATCTACAGAGCGGCATCACGCTATCTGGGCGTTTTTGTCGCACTGCGTTCGTAAAAACGGCAGCACCACTGAGTTTTTAACCTGTGAGACTGCATGTTTTAAATGATTAGATTTGTGTTTTGGTTATAATCCATATATTCATATAATACTTTGAAATCAACATTCATTTTTTTTTCTTCAAGTTTGGAGAATTGAGAGGTGGAATTGAGATGATATCTATGTGTTTTAGCTGACTGATCTTGTAGATGATGTCTAATAAGGGAAGGCTCGTTAGATGACACTGACAGCCCTACAGGTCTGTCCACAGGCTGGCTTTGAGCATGTTTTAAAAAGATGGGTAACTATGATCTAATATGTATATATTAAAATGAAAAATGCATAATAAAAATCTGTATATATGGAGATCAAAATTAGACAACAGTCTATAAATACTTGATTTGTTAATCTTCATTGCTCAAAATTTGAAGGAATATTAGCTGTAGGTATACCACTGTTCTACTAACATGTTTGACAAAATATCCAAGGCATTTCAACAAAAACCTTTATTTTGTGCAAAATTAGACAACAGTAACCACTGTAACACGAAAGAAGATTGAAACTAAAATTTTGAAGGGTTACAGCTGTCAGAAACAAGTAGGAAGTGTACAGGCCCTTGCTTTGAATGACTTCAGCACATCTGCGGCCACAGGACCTCATTAGTTTCTCACACTACATTAGTGTGATCTTGGTCCACTCTTCTTCCACCATAGTTTGGTAACTGTAGTGGGTTTCTTAGCCACAACTTTGCTGCCAAAGATTTTCATTTGGGTTTAGATCAGGACTCTGACCCGGCCATTTCATTATTTCAATGTTCTTAGCTTCAGAGAACTGCTTTGTCTGTTTTGCAGTGTGATGGGGGCATTTTCTTGCATTTAAATTGCAGACTGATTGGGAGATGCTTGCAGGGAATAAACTGCATGTTGCTGAAGGAGGTTCTGATAAACATTTGCAATCACCCTGACATGTATCTGTGTAAAAAGTGTCATCAAACCATGGCATTTCCTCCTCCACTATTCATTGGCTTATTTACGCACTTGGGCTTCAGTCTTTCCTCAGTTTGACGCCAAACAAAATGTTTCTCATCAGACCCAAATAAATTAAACTTGCTCTCATCACTAAAGTAAACTTTAGACCAGTTCTCCGCTCTCCACACTACGTGCTCCTCACCAAAGGTGAGCTTAGCCTTTTAATTCTTTCTGCTGATGAGAGGTTTGGTCACTGTAGAGAGTGCTTTCAGTCCAACTTCTCTTAAATGTTTTGATCGTACCCTGTTCAGCACTGAACTGGCAAGCACTTCCAGCTGCAGTGCTGAACCGATTCCCCATTGAGAGGCTCTGCATTATCCTGTCTTCTCGTGCATTTGTCTTACTTGGACAACCAGCCTTTTTGGGAGACTTGAATGAATTAGTGTCATTGTAAACCTGCAATAATCGAGAAATCGCAGATTTGGAATGACCAACTTCTCTTGCAGTGGCTGAAAGGGTCGTCCCTTTGGCCTTTATCTGGACAACCTCCTGTCGCAGGGTTTCAGTCACCCTAGAGCGGCCCACCATCATGCAATCTCAGTGAAAATCGGAGGAATGCTGCCAGTTAAAGGAGACGTTCGAACAAAAATGTACAGATAATGTACTCACCCCCTTGTCATCCAAGATGTTCATGTCTTTCTTTCTTCGGTCATAAAGAAATTGTTTTTTGAGGAAAACAATTCAAAATTTTTCTTTACATAGTTGACTTCAATGGTGAGTTTAAACTTCCAAAATGCAGTTTCAATGCAGCTTCAAAGGGCTTCAGACGATCCCACCTGAGGAAGAAGGGTCTTATCTAGCAAAACGATTGGTTATTTTTAAAAAAATTACAATTTATATACTTTTTAACCACAAATGCTCGTGTTGTCTAGCTCTGTGATGTGCATGCTTTCTCTGTGTAATCCGGGTCAATGCAGTTAGGGTATGTCTAAAAACTCCAATCTCATTTTCTCCTCCAACTTCAAAATCATCCTACATTGCTGCAGAAGTACTGACCCAAAGTGAACATGCAAACCCCCTTTACGAAAAAAAAAGGTAAAACAGTGATGTAGGGCGATTTTGAAGTTGGAGGAGAAAGTGAGATGGGAGTTTTGCATTGACCCGGATTACACAGAGTTCACGCAGAGCAAGACAAGATGAGCGTTTGAAGTTAAAAATTATATAAATTGTAAATTTTTTTTTTTTTTTTTTTTTAGAAAATGACTGATCATTTTTGGGTCTTCCCTTCTTTCTCAGCTGAGATCGTTTAAAGCCCTTTGAAGCTGCATTGAAACTGCTTTTTGGTTTGCTCAAAAAACATATTTTCTTTACGACTGAAGAAAGAAAGACAAAAACATCTTGGATAACAAGGGGGTGAGTAAATTATCTATACATTTTTGTATTGGAAGTGAACTTCTCCTTTAAAGAGGGTTTGTTGTATAATTAAGGAAATAGCACCAGGTGCCAGATTAACACCAATAATTTAGAGGTTTCTGTAGATGTTCGAGCAGTTATTTTTCAAATATATCAATTATGATTGTTTTATACTGTGCTTCAGAATATATATATATATATATATATATATATATATATATATATATATATATATATATATATATATATATATATATATATATATATATATTAATATAAATTATACATGCCTTTAATCCCAAAACTGTTCAGATGGAATTGGAACATGAATTTACACTGGACCAAAAACCATCAGGTGCCTTTCCTCATTTCAGAAGTCTGCTGCACGCCACTGGTTAGACTGTGTGTGTCAGGCACTTTCTTTACTTATCTGTCAGGCACCAGTTTTTTTTTTCCCAAAAGCCTTTCTGAACAAAGTTATATTTCCTGCTTTCATGCACAGGCAGAGGAAAATGTTCAGAAAGTAGCTTGACTCCAAAGAAATGTGCAAATCTGACAGTTCTTTCATTTTTCCATCTCCAAAGCCAAGTGAGTAAAACAAGACTCCGTTCAGTTACTGGATTTCGTTTTTCCTAGAACTTAGGTTTGGCGTTAGCCGGCAGTGATGTTTTTGAGTGCTACCAGGTCCTGTATTCACACGCACACACGTGCGCTCACTCGCTCTCTCTCATGTCGCCGTTCTGAATGCCGAATGCTTTGTTTGATCCAGTAATCTCTTCTAAACACACTGTGCTTTAGCTTATTCTGATGGGCATTGAGATCCAGCAGGTAATTGAAGATACATCCCGGCTACTGAGACAGTTGTCTTACACACTTGCGTAAATGCAGATACACACGTACTGGAATTAATCCAGCGTGCTTTGGCTGTCGTGTTAAGTGGGCGCTCGCAGTTGGGAGCTTATCGGTATCTCTGCCAGGTGCAGTTGGTTCGGTAGCAATTTGTTCTCTAATTATCTGTTTTAGGAGGGATTTGGGGCTCGGACACCAAATGGCGTCCACCATACCCCAATACACAGATCCGCATGCATTAACATACTCAGAACCAAAGAGTGACTTATCTTTCCCTCTGAGACACCAGTTCTTGGTCTGTTTTTGGAGAGCGGTGGGGTAAAATACAAATAAAGACTCATAAAATGAAAACTCTGTGCTGCTACTTGTTCAGCTTCACACAGGATTATAGACACACTAAGCAAAAAGAAACCAGTCAGCCTTGTAAGATAAGATGTGCACCATTGGGCCGTTGTAATTTCTGTCTAGAGGGTCTGCATAAATCAGCAGAGAGTCAGCAAAATGAAGCAGAACCGCCGGCCTCGCGACGGATCTCATACAGCTGTTTGAAAACTGCAGGATGAGTTAGGTGAAAAACTGAACATTTATAAACAATAATCCATTTTAAAAAAACACTGATAATTTATTTATGTTCAGGAGTCATTTTGCCATGTTTGGTATTTTACTTCGATTTTGTGGTTCTCTAAATGCTGGTATTTAATATCTCTTTTTGTGTGAATAATGTAGTTATTATCGGTTTTAAATTATGCTGCTCCTCCATTTGAAAAATATCTTGTAATCATATTTTTTTTTCACAAAACACTTGTTTCCTTGAAAAGGTGCTTTTAGAGCCATTCTCTACTCTGCACTAAATCCATTTCCATATCACTCACAACACACATAATAACATTATATCTTGTGTAATCTACTCTATGTGTGTAAAAAGTGCATGGTCTGTGTAACATGACACCCTAAACATGTTAGTACACTACATTTTTTTACCTTTTTTTTTTTTTTTATTCACCAGAGCAAATAATACACAGTAATTCAAGGAATCTTGCTTGACTTTATTTTAGTTTTTATAGCGCTCTATGAAATCCCTTTTATTTTTTTTCCCAAAATCTGTTTTATTGTTTTCCAAATTCCGTTTTTCCATTTAAAAATTTTTCTGGGTTCCGTTTTACATTTTTTCTAGATTGAATTAAATTAAATTAATTTAATTTAATTTAATTAAATTTTATTAATCAAAAAGTATGTCTCAGTAACTGAAATGATGAAACTTGCACAATTTAACAGCAATGTAACAAAAACGATCATTTCAAGGGCCTATGAAATAGCCTATCTTTTATTTTTCCGTAAATTCAGTTTTATTTTTTACCAAATTCTGTTTTCCTTTAATTTTCTGGATTTCTTTTTAATGGTTTCATTAAATTTTAATAAACAAAACCATCTCTAATCAATTGATTTTATATAAAAAATTATTTTATTCATTTATTTATTTTCCAGAAATACTATGTTGTGTATTAACATTTTTCTAGTAAATAAATTCTGGTAAATATATTTTTTTCTGGTCAATATTCCTTAAAAATAATGTTTTAATAATAATTTGATTAGTAGTAGCAATAGTACTATCATTACATTAAGTCATATATTTCTGTCACAATTTTTTCAAGTTAAACCAAACTTTAATTTGATAGGTTGCTGAGAAAAGCTTTAGGTTTCTGTGTGTATATGATATGATGATAGAGTGAAGAGCCCATAAAATGACTTTCAGACCAGTTCTAGAGTATGTGTTCATGTGTTCATGTACCCATATATTGAGGTGGCAGAGGCTGAAATCACTATGAGCATCATGGGCGCTTCAGTATGTGTGTAATAAACAAAACTGTGCGTCTGCGCCATTCATTCACACAGAAATACGCAGAACATGCAGGATTCATATTTAAGTAGCCTTTTTATTCACAGACACTAGTCTATATTGTGTTTTGATTTAAGTGTACAGACCTTCTTTTCATTTATTCATCCAAAATTTTTCAAATTCCATGAGATTCCCCAGTATAAATTCCATTTTTATAACAGAATTCTAAAATTCTGTCCATGTTTCCTGCATTGCTGAAATCATAAGTCCCTGTTTTTACTAACATATTCATGGCAGCCCCCTTTCAACTTGAAAACCATTGTTATAGATTATAGACAGGGATTGTGGTAGAACTTTTTGTACTGAACTTTTTGTAACCACTGGCCATCACATTACCTTTGTAGTAGTGGCATAAGCTACTGTAAAATCCCTCCAAAAATTCATAAAATAAACTGTCTGCCTCCTGGCATCTTCTTGCAATCTGTCTGTTTTTCCATCTCTCTCTTGGCCTCACCTCTGCAGGGCGAGTTCTTAGATCTCCTTAGGTTTTTCGTTGGTCAGCCAGGAGTCCATCGTTGGCAATGAGTCGGACAGGCAAGCAGCTAATTGGAATAAAGTGAGTTTGGGATGATGGATGGGGGTGGGTGTGTAGTCTGGCTGTTGTAGGTTTGAGTAATGACTCACAACCTGTTGCAGGGATTAATTCACAGCGGTATGCCGCGGCGCTAACATCAACGCCAGACTGCACACACCAACTCAACAGGAATTTCACACTCGCATATTATTCCCGTTTTAGTTCTGAAAAGGCAGTCTAATGGGTTTCACATCGAAGTGTATTTTTAGCCTTGGATGTGGCTAGATTAAGAAACGATCCTCCAGAGGTTCAATTAGAAGAGAAGAGCTCGTTTCTGACCTTCTAGCTTGAACATTGCCTGGCAGAGCTGTTACTTGTTCTACAGCTAATTGTACAGCCTGCTCAACATGGTGGCTGTAACAAGAACTGTGTGTTAAATGTATATTTGGGCAATGTGTGCAACTATTTCTGCTGTGTTTTGAAATCCGTTTTTCAGTTAATCGATGAAAAACCTTCTATGCAATGATTGAAGGTCCATAAACGCTCTGGATTTGAAGACCACAATATTATGTTTAAAGGAATACTTCACCCAAAAATTGAAAATTACTCCCTGATTTACTCACCCGCAAGCCATTCTAGGTGTATATGACTGTCCTCTTTCAGACGAATACGAATCGGAGTTGAATTAAAAATTTCCTGGCTCTTCCAAGCTTTATAATGGCAGTGAATAGTCTTTCTGTGGCCTAATATTCACAGACACTAGTCCATATTGCGTTTTGATTTAAGTGTACAGACCTACTTTTCATTCATTCATCCAAAATTTTGCAAATTCTGTGACATTCCCCAGTATAAATGTATAAAATTCTGCAATTCTATGCTCGTTTCCTGCATTGCGGAAATCATGAGGCCCTGTTTTTACTAACATATTCATGGCAGCCCCCTTCTATGCAATGATTGAAGGTCCATAAACGCTCTGGATTTGAAGACCACAATATATGTTTAAAGGGATACTTCACCAAAAAATGAAAATTAGCCCATGATTTACTCACCCGCAAGCCATCCTAGGTGTTTGACATAATACAGTCGGAGTTGTAATAAAAATTTCCTGGCTCTTCCAAGCTTTAAAATGACAGTGAATGGCTGTTGCAATTTTGAAGTCTAATAAAGTGTATCCATCCATCATAAAAAGTACTTATATACACTACCGTTCAAAAGTTTGGGGTCAGTACATTTTTGTTGTTTCATTTTTTTTTTTTTAAGAAATTAATACTTTTATTCACCAAGGATGTATTAAGTTAATAATTAAACGTTTATTAAAAGTTAATAATAAATAATTTACATCGTTATAAAATATTTATATTTTGAATAAACACTGTACTTTTTAAACTTGTTATTCATGAAAGAATCCTGAAAAAAAAATTACAGGTTCCAATAAATATTTGGCAGCACAACTGTTGATATTATCCAACATTGATCATTCTAATAATAAATCCGCATATTAGAATGATTTCTGAAGGATCATGTGACACTTAAGACTGGAGTAACAGCTGATAAAAATTCAGCTTTTCATCACAGGAATAAATATAAAAAAGTAAATATATATATTTAACACACCTCTGAATGTAATTGTCTGAACAAAGAAAGTAATATACATCTAGGATGGCTTGAGGGTGAACAAATCATGGGTTAATTTTCATTTTTGAGTGAACGATCCCTTTTGTGAGAAAAATTGAAAGCATTATTTTGTTGTTTTTTGAACAATTCTTTGTGTTTTCACTAAAATTGAGATGTAACAAAGGTAGCAACAGATCTTTTATTCTGTATAATGACTTGCATTTGAGTGAAACAAATTATTGATAAAGAAAAAAATGTAGGTTTTAATTTTGGTTCTATTTGTCGGTTACTGATGGAGGCAGCTCTGAATGCAAGCTTGCAGTCGATTGTAAGAGATGGAGTAAAGTATCAGAAAAATCCTGCACAAGAGAAGAAACCTGTTGTTCTGATTAATTATTAGATCAAAATTGAAAAATAAATTGGATCATTCAACATAAGATCAATAACATGCATTTATGAAACTGAAATTTCCATTCCATGCTGACTTTAAAGACACATAACGATTCTGTATTTGCAGACCACAATATTAAATCTCTTTTTTGGTTATTATTATTTATTATTTTGTACACGCTATGATGAGAGTAAAAATAATGGAGTACTGAATTACTTCGTAGAAAAGGACAAAGAGATTCAGATTCTCCCCAAACTCATCCTCCAAACATAAAAGAAAAATGAAAATAGTTTTGAACATTTCTGCAAAATGGTTATCTAGGGAAACTTGCTGTAAGTGCTTATTTTTTAAAAGCATGTGCTTGTTGAGTTTGTTTTGTCCATCTCAAATAGGCTGTTTTCATTCTGTGAAGGGGACCTTTGAGTCGTTAAACTGTTTTAATCTCATAAGTGCCCTCTTCGTTTAGTTCATTTGGACTTTCTGTTCCATTTCTTAGCCTGAGTTAAACGCAGAAGTGCTGATGTAGTATTAGACTCCTCCAGTCCACACTTATCTTAATCAGTGTTCTGTACAAAAGTGGTCCCGGTTCTCTACAAAACAACAGCACTTTAATGACTAGGACTAGGTGATGATTCTAAACTGGAATTAAGCTTTAGATTTAGAATTTATTGTGAAAAACTGTTGTTCTTTTAGAATACAATGAGGGTGATCATGAGGTTTTGCATCTGTTGTGCACCCTCGAGTAGTCCAGAGTGGTGTGAACTTTACAGTCGATTATTACCTGACAGTCTATGCTGGTTTATGTCGCCCAAGTTTGCATTCGTTGTAGAATTTCAAGTGTAGAGGGCGGCATTTAGGACTTGCAGCACTAAGTATTGCCATGGCAACCAATTATGTATGTTCATAAACTTTAAAAATGCAGTTTCATTTGATCAACGACAGACTACGGAGCGAGCGAGTGAGAGAGAAACTGATTACATCATTAGGCATTAATGAGTCTATCTATTCAAAAGAATTCTCCAGAAATCCTGTATTCCCATTAATCCGGGTAAAGGGAAGTCCCTTGAGTCACTTGTGCATGTGAGAAATTCGAGAGTTTGTGGGAAGGCAATGCCGGCGACTGATCTGGCATTGGTGCGGGCACCCAGCGGAACCACATTAACACATAAACAGCTTTTGGCTATTGGCATCTTTTTGAAATGGTGCTGGGTAAGCGATCTGTGTCTTCGAAACAGATGGTGGAGCTGAGGGTGGGAAATGTTTCACATGGCCCACTCTATTGCTTGCACTGGGTTGAGGTGGCAGCCAGGTATCCCCATGAGTGTGAATGGAGGTGTGCTACTATGTGTTAATGTCTCATAGATTACAGTTTCACACCCATGTTCACAATTAATATGTTTACAAATGTGTTTTATTTGTCATTGAGTACGATTTGAGAAACATAGTTGCCAGACGTACTTGATGCAAACATCCAATAATATAATTGTACCATTCTAAGCATTTATACAGTTTTTTTTTTTTTTTTTATAAAGAAGTCTCTTATGCTCACCAAGGCTGCATTCTTTTGATCAAAAACAAGTAAAAACTATAATATTGTAAAATGCTATAATTTAGTGCTGTCAAATCGATTAATTGTGATTCATCGTGATTAATCGGATTCAAAAATAAAAGTTTGTTTACATAAAATGTGTGTACTGTAAATACTGTAAATAAATATACACAAATATATAAATATGCACGGTACACACACATATTATGTAAACACAAACTTTTATTTGGAATGTTATTAATTGTGATTAATCGATAATATAATTGTACCATTCTAAGCATTTATGCAATACTGTTCAAAAATTTGGAGGGGTTTTTTGTTTTGTTTTTTAAAGAAGTATCTTATGTTCACGAAGGCTGCATCCATTTGATCAAAAATAAAGTAAAAACCGTAATATTGTAAACTGCTATAATTTAGTGCTGTCAAATCGATTAATCGTGATTAATCGCAATTAATTGCACCAAAAAATAAAAGTTTGTGTGTACATAAAATGTGTATACTATAAATGCTGTAAGTAAATACACACAAATATATAAATATGCACAGTACACACACATATATTATTTAAACACAAATTTGCAATGCGATTAATCACGATTAATCTGTAATATAATTGTACCATTCTAAGCATTTATTCAGTAAAATGTTTTTTTTTTTAAACAAGTCTCTTATGCTCACCAAGGATGCATTTATTTGATCAAAAAAGTGCTTCAATTTAGTGCTGTTAAATCGATTAATCACGATTAATCACATCCAAAAATAATAGTTTGTGCTTACATAAAATATGTGTGTGTACTGTAAATGCTCTAAATACATACACAAACATACATATAAATATGCACAGTACACAGACATATATTATATAAAAACAAACTTTTATTTTGGATATGATTAATCATGATTAATCAATAATATAATTGTTTCATTCTAAGCATTATATTTAGTATGGTTCAAAGGCTGCATTTATTTGTTCAAAAAAGTGTTAAATTTAGTGTTGTTAAATCGATTAATCACAATTAATTGCGATTAATCGCATCCAAAAATAAAAGTTTGTGTTTAAAGTTGTGCTACTGAATATTTTTTGTAGAAACTGTGATACTTATTTTCAGGACTCTGTAATAAATAGAAAGTTCTTTTTTATCTGAATTAGAATTTTTTGCATCTATAAGTTTTTACTGTCTGTTTTGAGCAATTTAATGCCTTCTTGCTGAATGAAAGTATCAATTTCTTTCAAAAAAAAAAAAAAAATTACTAACCCCAACCTTTTGAACAGTAATCTGTATGGGTACATTCATTAGCGTCTCCTGTATCCCAAAGCTGTCCACTTCTTCCATTTGATCTCCAAAATGTATTAAAACTACTACTCTGAGACCACTGCAAAAAAATCCTAACATCCATAATCATCTATCCACAAATATATAGCTGCTATGATATTAGCCATTTTAGCCACCGTTAGCACCATTAGCCACTAGCAGGAACTTGTATCCTTTGCTGGTGAAACAATGAGTTGGAAACAATCTACACTACTACAGATATCTGCTGAGTTTGCGTATGATTCAGCATCAGTAATGTGTGTTTCCCTTTGTTTTGCAGGAAATAAACTCAATAAGGACCTGAAGCACTACCTGAGCCAAAGGTTTCAGAAATCCTCTGCTGACTATGAGCTTCAGCAAACCATACGTGACAACCTCTACCGCCACGCTGTGCCTTGTGAGTACTGATTGTTTCTACTTTTCTCTAACTCTCCAGTGTGCGTTCTGCTCTCTATACTGTATTCTGCTGTATGTTGCTCTCCTTCTTTCTATTGTATTCTTTGCTAAAGTTCATATGCAGAAGCTGTGTGTGCAACAAAGTGAAGCCTGGACTGTTTTTTCTGAGGCGGTGGAAGGGAGGACGCCATCAGTATTCACAGAAATCCTCCTTTCGATTGAGTAGGTGGCAGCCACGTTCTTGGAGAGGTGTGATGAAATAGTGTGTGTTTTTGTATTTGTGTAGAGGAAGAGAGTATTGGACGTGTGCGGATGAGTGGACATGCTACGATTCTATAAGACAGATGTTTCTAGAAGTCCAGATTGATTTTTCCCTTGTGTGTCTGTCTATAGAAATGAGCAAAAAAGTTTATGTATTTCAAACCAGTAATGCTGTATTTCTGTGGATTTACACAATTTTATGTGTGTATAGAAAATTGACTTGCCACCTGGTACATTTAAATTATTTGACACTAAACCTGGTGAGCTGCCTACCTAGACAGTATTTTAAAAGGACAGTTCACTCAAAACTGAAAATTCTGTCATTGATTACTCACCGTCATGTCGTTTTGACCCTGCATAAAAAGTAACACAACTGACACATTCAAGGCCCAAGGTTCAATGTGTCGTGGTACTCTAGTGAACGTGCATCGAAAACTAACGCAATCGAGAGGAAATTCTTGAATGAAGTCATTATTTTTGTTTTATTTGCACGTTTTCTTGTAGCTTCATAACATTACGGTTGAACCACTAATGTCGTATGGACTGTTTTAACGATGTCCTTACTAGGGCTGTCACTAACGATTATTTTACTAATCGAGTATTCTGTCGATTATTCTGACGATTAATCGAGTAATCTGATAATTGTAAAAAAAAATTTAGCAATAAAAATAGACCTAAGTGAACAATAGCCTTCAAAATGACTTAAAAAATAGGCAATAATAATTATTTCAAATAAAGTATCAAAAGCAAGTAATCATATGGCTTCACTGAACAAAACTGTTAAAATACATAATGTATTATAAACAATTTAACAACTTTAATGCATTATAAGATTGTTTTTACACTTTACTGCGCAATCTAATCCTTGTTTAATATTGACTCAACAACATTTAATTCAAATGTCCACTTAATCTTTAATATTTGGCCAATTCTTTATGATAGGAAAAACTACAGCCACTGTAATTTCTTGAATATGTGGACATCAAAATGTGTAAACTCAGAGTGAGGGTTTAAACTTTTATTTTGAAGCTGTGATGAACAGTTAGCATATTGAGAAAGATAATGACATATTCTCGTGGTTGGTTAGGTTTATAAATTATTTACCTTACAAATCTGATTAAATGGCGCACGTTGCGTTCCCAGTTGAACGTTATAATAAACCAAAACTCACAACAACATGCAGAGATGGAGTTTAAGATGCTCCACACATGTAAATGATAACTGTAGTGACCAAAGCGTGATTTCTCTGTCACTTGTCTGGACGCCCTTACAGTGAATTCAATAGTGCTCCAATGATGAGATGGTTTGATACGACGATGACTTGGTTTATTCTCAAGAAGAAGAAGGTAATAAACAATAAGCAATTAGTATATTGGCGTTATCCACAAACAAACTTAAGCATCAATTGAAACCTTACATCTGCTGGTGTCTTCCACAGTTTCACAAGCTCATTGCGTCATTTACTAGAGACGCGATATTTAAACAATCTTTTGTGACAGTCTTTCACCAGCAGGTGTCACTATATTGACAAATAATGGCTCATACAATAACAGTTTGTGTAATAGCATTTACTGTAAACAGAGCAGCGGTGACGTGCACGTAGGTTATAGATAACTGCATCGCATATATTTATTTAATTGAATCGTAACGTTTGTGAATTTTTAAAAGCATTATGCTTTGTTATGATTTTTAAATGGGTTTAATATGTGGAATGTGCCACTTTTTTTCATATCAGTCTATATCGATAATTATCACGATAAAGGTCAAATCTCTTTCTTTCAAGTTTAAAGTCAGATTTTTGCTCCAAAGTAAAAGTTGTAGGAACCAGATCTTTAATTTTCTTTAACAAAATAATTATCTAAATAGAAAAAGTAATTTCTGCATGTTCTGAGTTATATTGTTTCAAATCAAGAAACAGGGTTTGAGTTGTCTGATAATGATGATTATTATTTAATAATAATAATAATAATAATAATAATAATAATAATAATAATATAACTTTTTTTTGTCTCTTAGAAATGCACATTTGATAGTAGCTTAAGGATGCAGATGTAGTTTTTTTGTTCATTATACATCAGTAACATCTGTAAAAATTGTAGCAACCTCAGTTTTATATGTTTAAATTTATTCTGACCCATATTTTTTTTTAAGCATTGGTCTCCCATAGTAGCAAGCATACATTTTAAATCATGATAAACACAGTTAAAACCACACATAATGGTACCTCAATACCATAATAAAAATATAACTACATGGTTTTATAGGTAGCCTATTTGTATGAAAAACAGTTGTCTAAAAACATTCAGTATAAATGCACACATCCTATAGCTTAATCACAAATACACACATACTATAATTATAGACCATTATTCCTGTAATAAAATACAATGTGAATATCCCACATTGCTGCCACAATACCACGGTGCAGTGAGTGTTACTACAGTAAATCCATGGTAAATGATGGCGACTGAAAAGCCTTCTGACTGTCTCGTTGCACACAGCTTTAAACTAGTTTGAATCACAGAGTCATTTGTGTTCATCGCTGAATTCAAGTGTTTCACACTGGATCTCACAGCGTTGTTTAGTGCTCGCGTGACGGAGCCGTTCACATATCGCGTCTTTTGCGCGTTCAAGTTCGTTATTTCAAACGTAGGCGTGCGGCAGCTACGCTCATTATGGAAGCGAGTAGCGGCATGCTCGGTTTTTCCAGGCGCGTCAGTTTGAACCTTGGTCCGAGCGGATAAACGGTCCATGTGGCGTGATTCAATGAGTCGCGCTATTTTGTTCCGCTTTTGGCACATAAAAATTATATTGAACATTTATCGAACTCTTCATATCGTTTTATGAAGGAAAATTATATCGCGAAAATTATCGTTATCAAATTATCGCCCAGCCCTAGTCTTGTGGGTCTAGAACGACATGAGAATTTTCTTTTTTAGGTGAACTGTCCTTTTAACAATCAAAACTGTTTTCAGTATGATATCAGTAACAAATGTTTTTCCAACAGCAAATCAGAATATTGGAATAATTGAGTTTGAGTTTTGCCTAGTTAAAAAAACCCGCGGTTTGACCGTTTGTCCACATGCAAATGCAGTATCAGGACACTGAAACCAAACCTTTTTGAAAACTCCTGCCAGGGTGAAGATTTTCAGAAACTCCAGTTGCAATGTTGTCGTGTAGCCAGCGAAAGTGGAAATTTTGGCTTGTGATGTCAGAGTGCACGCATTTTTCAGGTTTCTGATTGGCCAACATGGGTTATATCGCCACCTGTCGGTTTGGCATGCTCTTGACAGCGCTTCATAGCTTGTTTTTGCACTTTCATGTGGACAAAATATATATATATATATCTCTTTTAAACTCTGTTTATAAAATAACCTTGTATGTGTGGACTAGGCTTTGATTTTACACAACTGATTTCAGTAGAGTTTGATGTTAGCATGTAACAAAGCCAACGCAACAAAACTCTAGCTTTCCACGAGGCAAGAAACAGCAAGGCAGCTCGCCGAATTTTTGCTACGGCTTTGCTGACGGTTTCCTTTGTGCATAAAGTAGTTTTGATAAGTCATAATATTTGTAGCAGCACTCCCAATGCTGTCTATTTGAAAGGAAACCCCTGCTCAGCTTTAAATTGTTTGGATGGAGAGTTTTGCATCTTTCTCCAGTTAATAGAGCTGTCTCAGATTAAACACTCTGATCCATTAGCTGATGTGACAGAAAGTGAGTGGCTCTGTGTGTGTGTGTTTGAGAGTGATTGATAGACATGAGACAGCTGGAGGGACAGATGGGAAGGAAGGACAGATCAGAGTAGTGGGCTCCATCTCTCTTCTAAACTCCATCACTGTTTTGTGGATACAAAAACATAGCCGTGGCCTCCAGAAATCAAAGCCGTCCATATGTGTGCAACTTGAAAGACAAAAATGATTGGTTTAAACATGAAACGAGTTTTTTCTGCCAATAGTGGCACCAAACTGTTTTTAAAATTGCATGATTTACCTTTAAAGACATGCTATGTAGATCGTGGACATTGAGGGCACATGTGAAAGAGGAGATCTATGTGAAACTGGAGCGGCCACCTCTGAGCAGGGGGATGTGTCCAGATGCTCCAGAATCAACTTCTAAAGCATACGACAGCAGTTCGTGCTGATCTGAGGTTAGAATTTACTGTCGTAACTTGATGAACAAGATGATAGGAGTGGCTGGAGATGATTTTAGGTCACTACACTTAATCTAGATCAGTTTATATATACAAAATGTGACTTTGAACTTGCGTTCTTTACTAGCGGTGTTAGTTCCAGTAGATTTAAACATGTCTTGATGAAAGCTTGTGCGTTTTAATATCAGGGTTAATGGAGCACTTGGTGTCTTGCTGTCAATTACCTGGTAATTTTACACGACGTGGTGCTGGTGAACATGACAGCAGTGAGTCAAGATTGATCAGAGCTTGTGAATGTGAGGAGGGTGGGTGTTTGGATGCGTGTGAGGGTCAGTTGGTGCTTATGCATGAGGAATTCGGAGGGGTGCAGCTGTCTCTTTTGTGCACTGATGGCCGAACAGCTAGTTGCCTCACCAGGTGGCCAGTGGCTGGGAGTGTGTGTTTAAAAATGTGTGTGTGTGTTGTGTATGTTTGTGTTGGGGGTATAATGGCCGGCTGGAGGAGAGTGATAATAAAGGCATGTGACCCTGTGATGGGACTGCGTGTCACAAATACAATTATAGATACAGATGCAGATTCAGCTGTCATTATGCACGTCTACCCTGACTAAGGTTTAGAGTCTGTTTTACTGTGAACACTATGAGTCAGAGTGTTACTGGAACAGTAACACAATTTTTTTTTCCACAGCTCTCTGGATATCTTCATTCTGAGTCGAGGCATTCTGGGGTCAAATATTTTTCTCAGACAACATAGCTGTGCTATTTTTTTATTCGAATTTTATAATTATTGTTCGTAAAAATATTAAATATATGATTAACATATGTTGTTGTTGTTGTAGTAGTAGTAGTAGTAGTAGTAGTAGTAGTAGTATAATAGTAGTAATAATAATAATAATAATTATTATTATTATTATTATTACTATTATTATTATTATTAATATTATTATTATTGTTATTATTGTTATTATTAATAATACTAATTTCTGTATATAATTAAATTTTCTGCTCAGCCAAATTATTTCTAAATTATTATTTTAATACTATTAATATATATTATTATTATATTTATATTATAATGTGTGTGTGTGTGTGTGTTTAATAACATAATAATAATAATAATAATAATAATAATAATAATAATAATAATTACTTTTTTTATGCCCAGCCAAATAATTTGTGAATTATTTTAATATTATTAATATGAATATTATTATATTTACATTATTATTATTATTATTATTATTATTATTATTATTATTATTATTATTATTATATATATTATAATAATACAGTGTTTTAACAACATTATTATTATTATTATTATTATTATATATTATAATAATACAGTGTTTTAACAACATTATTATTATTATTATTATTATTATTATTATTATTATTATTATTATTATTATTATTAATTTTATATAATTTAATTTTCTGCCCAGCCAAACTTCTTGTAAATTGTTTTAATATTATTAATATATATGAATATTATATTTTTCAGAATTTATAATAATGTTTTAATATTAATAATAATAATAATAATTATTATTATTATATAATCATTTTTCTGCTCAGCCAAATTATTTGTAAATTAATATTTTAATATTATTAATATAATATTATAAATTTATGATAATGAAATACTACTACTACTACTACTACTACTACTAGTAATAATAATAATAATAATAATAAAGCAACAACAACAGTGTTGTTATTTTTATTATCATTATTATTATTATTATTATTATTATTATTTCATATATCATTTATTGCATATGTGCTGTATATAATGTATATAATTTAACATTTCTGTCAGGACAATTATTTATTATTATGATTATTATTAAATATTGCTAGTAGTAGTAGTAGTAGTAGTAGTAGTAGTAGTAGTAGTATTTTTGTTTCATTATATATAATAGAGCATTTCTGTCAGGCCAAATTACTCAATTCATGCTCAAAAAACCCAGTGTATTTACAAAGCCTACGGCTATGGCACCTGTCATAAATCATGAACAAGTGTATCTTGTAACCTTCTCTATGAGAAAGCAGACAAACATGCATTTGTTGAGACAGATGGATGCAAAATGAACTGCTACTAATGTAAAATGTCCTGATGTGAGCCATGAAGCCAGATGCCCGGTGCACATTTCATTCTGCTTCTGTATCTCAGAGTGTTTGTCTGAAACAAATGCTGTTTATCCCCTTCTGTTTCGCTCATTTTCCTTCCAACCCCAACTCAAGCAGCTAGAAACAGGTGCATATGAAATGTTTTAGTGGCCCTAAGTACATCTGATTTCTCCGATTGCCGTCCTGTGATGTAATAGCGAGGAACAAAAGGCTGTGCCCTTTGTTCGTTCCAGTCGTCTCCTCATTTTGCGCTCCAGCTTTTCACGTCGCCGACACCGTCAACATAACAGATGCCGCTGGAAGGCCGCTCCCTCCCTCAGTGTTTTCACATTTCCTTCTCAGCCCCTCTGTTCTCGTCTTCATCTATCAGTCAATTTAAGCCTCCCTGTGGTTAGCCAGCCCCTGCTTGCCCTCTCTTGCTCCCCTCCTCTTTCCTGCATCCCCACACCCCCCCTCCACACCCCCTCTTTGGCTCTCTCGCTCCCTCCATCCCTCCATTTGTTTTTCTGCTCGGTAGCAGACAGCAGGATTGCAGCCGAAGACAGGTTGGCGCTGCGTTTTCTCGCCGGAAAGAAAGAAAGGATTACCGTCCGGAGGCTGTGCCGCGCCGAGGCAAGTCCGTCTTGTTTTTCCACACGTTTCGCGAGATGCGGCCGACGGATTAGAGGGTTTGCGGGTGATGTATGGTGCTTAGTGTGTGCGCTGGATGCTTCATATATAGGCTAAAGGGTTGGATTGGGGGTGGGGTTGTTGTGGGGGTGGGGTCGGGGTTGTAGTGGGGTTGAGTCAGGGGAAAGAATACGAAAGATCGAACCCTTCAGTCACATCTCGTTCACAGGGACAGATGGCTCCTAGCTGAGGAACTTTCTCATCAATATGATTTATTCTCAAGCCATTGTCCACAGTCCCTTTGGGGCACGGACTTCATTTTTCTCGTGTGTATGCATGTATGTATGTGTGTGTGTGTGTGTGTGTGATGGAATGATGATGTGGCAGAGGGAGTACGATGCACTGAAGGGCCATCACCCTTGATGTAATGAGCAATGATCAACTCGCCACCTGAACAAAAGCGCCCGGCGTCGAAGCGGCGCAGTGAAATTCAATTTGTCACTGCCCTTCGCACCACAGCGCGTGCTACGGATCCCTCAGACAGGTTACTGCCCAGTCATATGCTGTCTTCTTATGTTAGACATCACAAACATTGTTGCTAGGTAGATCTCTGCGTCTGAGAGAACACGAGAGACTTTCGCCATTTCAATAAAAAGCAGGCGTTTTTGAGTCGAAAAACAAATTCGCATCTTCGTTTTAGCTAGTTGTGTTAACATAGCATTCACAGCCACCCATGTCTAAGAGCTAGCTAATTAGCATTTAGCATGTGTGCTGCTCTGTCTGCCAGGCTTGGAGACAGGGTAGATCTGAAGAGCGCCCCGGTCGCAAGTCAGCTACGATTAGCAGACAGAAGAGAGATAATACCTGCAGGGAGCTGAGGGCTCTCAGTAGGGAGCGCAAACGTTTGGTGAGTTTTAGCATTGACACTCCGTGTCTGTCGCATGGCTTTAATCCAAAATGCGTTTTTAAATGTGTTATTCGTAGGTCCGGTCCTCTCCGTTTGGGTTCGTCCTGTGTTTCCAGGCTCCATTTTGATATGTCAGCTCAAGCAAGCATATGTGGGTGGCATACTGAGAAATTCAACTAAATCTGGGCACGTTCGGAATTTGAATACCATTCGGCCTGTTTTTTGTGCCTAACACCTTTCGGTGTAGACGAGGCCTGAAATGCCCATTCGCTCACAGCACTTGACATTCTGAATTCGAAAGCATTTTGTGAGTTCATTTGCAAGTCAAAAGCGCCCTCAGAAAGTGTTGATCACCGTGAGAGTGGACAAACTAGAGACCAGCATCAGGCCTGTCCAGGGGGGCACTACTTTGGATGGGCGGATTTAAAAAGAGGTTAGAGGAACAAAAGGAGAAGAATGCCTCTTCAGATACCGCTCCATTATTGTGCTACATCAGAACAAGAAAGACCAGGACTGGGAATCTGCAGCAAGTTGCTTTTTTTTTTTTTTTTTTTTTGGGTTGGAATTGCTCCAGGAAAACTAAAGTATCTTCAGCTTAGTGTTCAATTGTCCTTCACCCAAATGGAATGGCATCTACACATACTTTCCTTCCTAAACACACTCCTTATAAGGGATAGTTCACCCAAAAAAGAACGTTCTGTCACCGTTACTCACCCTCATGTCGATCCAAATCTGTATGACTTACTTTCATCTGTGGAAAACAAAAGAAAATATTTTGAAGAATGAAACTCAGTGAGATTCAAAACAACTGAACCACACTGACTTTCAATGAAGATAGAAAGAGTTTGGAAAAACATGAGGCTTTGTAAATAATGACAGAACATTAAGATGCAGCTCTGTATGCATACTAAGGCCTTTTTCACTCAACAAAGCGATTCTGCTTTTCTTCAGTGGTTGAAAGTTTGATGTTACGTAAAAGGTGAGCTCTAAATCCAAATCACAGCTCCGCGGGGCTGAGGAGATGATTCACGCTGAGCTCCACCCAGAAATAGAAGCTCACAGGCTACGTGACACAATGTGTTTCTGTCATTACCTCTGGCCTATTTCCTCAGGGTTTCATCTGGAGATGCGTGTTTGTCGTTTTGCCACTGTAATCATTCAACTCTGAGGGCAACACAGAAAGATTGAAAGATTTGCTTGAGAATTATGGGACTTGTTTGATGGATGAGGGAGGTAATTTCATTGAGTGGCTATTAGTGGTCAAACGGCTATTCAGAACCAGATTCTTTTGGTTTAATTTAATTTCGAGTTCACACGCACATTTTTAAGGGATAGTTCACCCAAAAATAAAAATGTTATCATTAATTTCTCACCCTCATGTTGTTCCAAATCTGTAAGACCTTTGTTCTTCCTCATAACACAAATTAGGATATATATTTTTCATGAAAGCTGAGAGCTTTCTGATGCTGCATAGACAGCAATGCAACTGACATGTTCAAGACCAAGAAACGTAGTAAGGACATTGTTAAAATAGTCCATGTGACATCAGTGGTTCAAGCTTAATTTTATGAAGCTATGAGAATACTTTTTGTGTGCAAAAAAAAACAAAAATAACGTCTTTATTCAACCATTTCTTCTCTTCTGTGTCAGTCTTCGCTGGGGTTGCAAAGGGGTGGAAAATTTCCAGTAAATCCCCGTAAACTTTCCAAAAATCCCTTGAAGATTCCAAAAAATCCTGGAATGTTTCTAAAATTTACTGGAAATTTTTCATCTTTTTGCAACCCTAGTCTTCGCTGATGTCCTTACTATCTTTTGGGCCTTGAATGTGTCAGTTGTGTTGCTGTCTATGCAAGGTTAGAAAGCTCTCGGAATTAATCAAAAATATCTTAATTTGTGTTCTGAAGATGAGCAAAAGTCTTACGGGTGTGGAACGACACGAGGGTGAGTAATTAATGCCAGAATTTTAATTTTTGGGTGAACTATCCCTTTAAACTTTAACATGTTTTAAAAGACAACAAAATATTTAAAGAGACAGTTCACCCATAAATTGAAATTTTGTTTTTATTTACTCATTTTCTATGGAACATAACATTTCATGTTCACCTGCACATTTTAAGCCAAAATAAAAGATGGAGAACAATATATGGATTTTAGTCGAAGATGATGAGACCAGTATAACTAAACACCTGAGAGGAACATTTAAAGGGACAGTTCATCTAAAAATGAAAATTCTGTCTGCATGTCGTTCCAAACCTGTGTGACATTCTTTGCTTCTGTGGTATGCAAAACAATTTTGAAAAATGTCTTTTTGTCCATACAAAAGTGCTCCAGTGCTGTTTTGGACCCTTGTAACGTTCATTGTACAGACAGAATTCAAGGGTCAGTGTTTTGAAATTCAGAATTATAGAACATCTGAAAGCTGAATGAATAAGCTTTCCATTGATGTATGGTTTGTTAGGATAGGACAATATTCTTCCAAGATACAACTGTTTGAATATCTGGAATCTGAGAGTGCAAAAAAATACTGAGAAAATCGACTTTAAAGTTGTCCAAATGAAGTTGTTAGAAATGGATATTACTAATCATAAATTGAGTTTTCATATATTTAAGGTAGGAAACTTACAAAATATCTTCATGGAACATGATCTTTCCTTAATACCCTAATGATTTTCGGCATAAAAGAAAAATGTATAATTTTGACCCATACAGTGAATTTTTGGATATTGCTACAAATATAACCTTGCTATTAAGACTGGTTTTGTGGTCCAGGGTCATATTTCTGTTAAAAGCAACCCAGCACTGGGTGAAAGATGGACAAACCCAGTGGTTTGGTTAAAAAATAAGACCTGTAAAATTTACTGTGAAAACAGCACCTGTGGTTGCCAGAATTTTGCTGCAAAAAATACAGTAGCAATGTTTTAGATTTTACAGTTTTAACTTAAATTTACATTTAAATATCATAATTTCATTAAATGATATAATGTTAATATACCAACTAATTGAAGTACTGAAATCTGTTTTGTACCTTTGTAATAGACTGATAACCACCAAAAACAGGTGGTAATGAGAAAGTCACATGATGAACCGAAGCCCATTACAAGCAGCTTTTAAATATTAACATATATAGAAGGTGCACAGTGTCATTCACACAAACACTAAACACCATCATGGTAACACACCTGAAACTGAAATAATGCAATAAACATTCATTTAACAACATTAAATGTAACATGCAACCCTAATGTAGAAACACATTTATTTCAACAAGAAAACATCAAATTTGAAATGTAATGCAGGGAATTCTGGGAATGTCAGTTTACGGTTATTCTCTGTAAATTTTACATTATTTTTCCACTTCTGAAAACGGTATACTACTGTGTGCAAGATCCAATACAGTTTTTCACCGTATATAGTAGGGGAATTTACCGTTAACCAGGTTTTTATTGTAGTATTTTTACAGTATTTTACCGTTAAATTTACAGTAATTTTTTCCAGTGTAATTTTATTTACCTTAACTATTGCTTAAAAATTACTATATTACTTGCGTAAAATGAACCCAAAATAGGTTGGAAGTTAACATTTATTAATATGTTCAATAAATGAACATTAAGTTGAATAAATAATAATTAAATACACAATTAAAAAATGTTTCTTATTAATAAATGTTCACCATTTGATTATTGCTAATGCCTCTAGTAATGTGTCTGATTTTTTTTTTTGTGGGGGGGGTCATTTTAAGCCAGCCATATAGTAATTTTTAAACAATAGTTGAGTTAAACAAATCTACCCAGAAGGTTGGGTTAAACATTTAACCCAACAGCTGTGTCAAAACAACCCAGTCTGGGTTTCTCCATATTTCACCCAGCGCTGGGTTGTATTTTAGTGTTTAAAAACATGTTTTTTTTTTCCTTTCATAATACATTTATCTGATAAATCATTCACGTTAACACCACAAACATTTCTTTAGGAAAATATAAATAGCGTCAGTTTTGATTTATTTATTTATTTATTTATTTTTAATCATTGTTCAGGTGCTTTTAGACTAAAGAATGAAGTCTGTCATTGGTCAGTACTTTGTTTTCTGTGGAAGCTTAATAAAAGAAGGGGAAATGACTCTGGCCAAAATGTGGTCACCCCCCCTCCACCCCTACCGTATGCCCCAGTGGCCTGCAGGAGTTAAACAATAGTATTGTATGCATGCACATGGCTGGCCTGACCAGCCGTTTTTTTTTTTTTTTTTTTTTTTTTTATCTGCTCAATCTCATTCAGCCTCTAATCCCCATCCTAGCCCACCATTTGATTGCCTTCGTCACGTCGTACTTGTGTATGTAGCGAGAGAGAGTGTGCAAACGTCTTGTTTGCAGGGGGAGCCATGTGTGTATCTGTCTGCAAGTGTGTGTGTTGGAGAAGGAGGAGGGGGGATGTGGTGGAGCGAGCGAGTGCGAGAGAGAGAGAGAGAGAGAGAGAGAGAGAGAGAGGTGGGCGGGCGGAGGTGGATGAGTGTGAGCCTGAAGACGTTTAGCTCAGATGGTGTTTGCTGTGCGAACCCCTCACATTGGCTGAGCTTCAACGCTGGGCTGGACGACTGCTGTACAGAGAAAGAGATTGAGAGGAAGAGGAGGAGGAGGGACGACAGACTGGGCAGCGCTAGAGCTGAGATACAAGCGTCTGATGCTCACCGGAACAGGATTCTGGGATTTTCTATGCTCTCTTCCTTTGGATTTCGGTCTTGTTGTGCAGGATCTTGAGTGGAGTGCTTGCATTGGAGGTAGCAACTGTTCTCCGCTAAGGTAATTTATCCGTTTTTTTATTCCTCCAAATATCACCTGGACTCTTCGGCTTCCGGGGTCTGGCGGTGGGGGGTGGGGAATGAGGGATGGAAAAAGAGTGAAGGAGCAGCTGAATGAAGGATGCGAGAGGATGTGATTTGTTGAGGACGGCAAAATGGTGCACCAGAGATGCCGCGGTCCGCGTTAGCCGCTGGAGCGTGCGCGTACGTGCCCGTCTGCTTGAGCGAGTGGAGGTTGAATTAAGCTGTGGTCACTTGACGTGTTGGAGGCCATTATGTTTGGAGTTGAGCAGTGTGGCAGGCGTCTCGCTCCCAGCCCCCCTCCCACATCCACACCAGCCCTATGTCTGTCTCTCCGCTGCAGCCGCTGTCTCCAGCCGTAGCTGTGTCTGAAAAGCTCTCTTTTCTCTCGCCCTTTCACGTAAGCTTAGAAAAGATGCCCGTTTTGAAGGGTTCTGTGTGTTTTTAAATGACAGAGAGCTGTGGATTATTTGATGAAGGTGAAGATTTGTGCCAAGTGAATCTGAAGCCAGGAATAGGCCTGCTGTGTGTGTTTGTATTGCATGGCGGTTTTGGTGTTAAGGCTCCATCAAATCAGCTCATCAAGCATTGATCGATATTTTCGGCAAAGCGTTATTTGGCAGGTCTTGATGCATTGATCAGTCGCTGAGTAGATTGGATTTGATGGAGTCTGTGAATGCGAAAACCATGCTTTGTTTTGAAGTGGAGGTCTTGTTGGGGGGATATGCTTTCAGAAACCAACTCCATTTTGTTAATGGGAATACGTGGGGTGGAAAATGCTAGAATCGGGGATCTGTGTTGTGGATTAACCCTTTGCTGGGACAGATGGTTCTCTCTCCCACTGAGCCGGAAGGGCTGGTTGTCAACATCAACATGGGCGCACATCCCCAAGCCTTTCCCGATCGTGAGTCTTCCCTTTCCCAGTGTCTCCCGCTTCCAGATCTCCCAAAATGGGTAACATCAGATGCCAAGTTTCTTCTCTCATCACTCTCTCTCTTCTCAACCTTCTGCTTTGCCTAGTATAATTCATGCTGGCTCGAAATTGTTTACTAACATACTGGCAAAACCTGCTAGAAAAATTGTAAAAATACTCATAGAGAGATTACACTGCCATTCAAAAGTTTGGGATCAGTGCGATTTTTAATGTTTTTACCGAAGTCTTTTCTGCTCATTAAGGCTGTGTTTATTTGATTTAAAAATACAGAAAAATAGTAATAATGTGAAATATTATTGCAATTTAAAATAGTGGTTTTCTATTTTAATGTAGTGTAAAATAGAATTTATTTCTGTGATGCAAAGCTGAATTTTCAGCATCATTACTGTAGTCTTCAGTGTCACTTGATCCTTTAGAAATCATTTTAATATGCTGATTAATCATCAGTGTTGTTTTGGAACCTGTGGTTACTTTTTTTTTCAGGATTCTTTGATGAATAAGACATTAAAAAGAACAGCATTTTATTTAAAATAGACATTTTATTAACAATATAAACTACCGTTCAAAGTTGGGGTCAGTAATTTCTTTCTTTCTTTCTTTGAAAGAAATTAATAATTGTATTGAGCAAGGATGTGTTAAATTGATAAAAAGTGACTTTTTATTTATCAAAGAATTCTGAAAAAAATATCACCGGTTCCAAAAAAACAACTGTTTCCAGCACTGATAATAAATCAGCATATTAGAATGATTTCTGAAGGATCATGTGACACTGAAGACTGGAGGCTGATAAAAAAAATTCAGCTTTGCATGACAGAAATAAATTCTGTTTTAAAGTATATTAAAATATTAAACTGTTGTTTTAAATTGCAATTATTTACTGTATTTTTTATCAAATAAATGGAACTTTAATGACCATAAGAGACTTCTTTAAAATGCATTAAAAATCGTACCAAACCCAAACTTTTGAACAGAAGTGTACATGTACATGTTGTGCTGTTGCTGTCAAGCCTTATGTTACCGTTACAACAGTTTTTTGCTCTCTGGTTCATGCACACCCCTTTACCATGGTAAATTTGCTGTAATGCAATGTCTGTTTGCGTATTGTTTTAACAAAGGCATTTAACAAAGCTTCATTTATATTTGGTTCTGCAGATATGCTGGTTAGCCGATGATCAGTTTGTGGATGTATAATGTGAAGCGTTATTAGCATTACCAGTGCAAACTATTGTGCCATTCAGTGTGTTTTGATAAATCTGTAGTGATCTGTCAACAGTTTGTGGGCATCAGTCAGACAGAAGAGAAAGTCGAGGCTCTCAAACGCCTCTGCTGTGACAAGACTGTCAATATCTTATATCCCTTTGAACTCTACTGACGTCGCCTCCAGCCTGGACATGCCATTTATTGGTGCTTTGCCTTTTGATTAATGCTTCTGACAAAGTATAGGTGCTTTTGGTTTTCTCTTCGCTTTTGGACTTCAAAAATTCTTTCTTCTAGCCCATGTCTGTCAGGATAGACAACAGATGGTGTAATAACTTCAGCGAGTGATTTTTGTATTTGGGTGATTAAGCTTATTTGCTTTTTGTAGTGTAATTCACTTGTGTTTGTTTCATTAGTTTACAGAGAAACTCTAGCCACAAGGTATGTGTAGCCCTGCTCATGGCTTCAGTCTTAGTGGAAACTGTGGCCTTGCAAAAATGCATCATGTAAACATGCTTCATGCCATGTGAATCCAGAGCCGCACTTCACTCCAGTGTGGGGAAAAACTGGTCTAGTAGTTCTGTCTCTACCAAAGTTAGGTTAGAAAATGCTTGATGCTATAATTTACGAATTAGTTACACATTATTCACTAATTCTACTTGTGCTTTTTTATTACTAAAAGTCTCTCTTTGTTTAGAAAATAGGGCAATGGCTTTTGGTGTCAGTCTGGTGATGTTAAGATGGTTAGATGAAATGGACTATACAATGGTGCAGCTCATCTTAGATCCCATTTATAAATGCTGTCTTGTGCAAGTTATTTACACCCTCCTTTTTACACACACACACACACACACACACACACATACACATACACAAAAAAAAGGAAATCACTGGAGGTTCACCAAAGATACATGTTTTACCAGGTGTAAATGACAATTTGTCCCAGCTGACTGCAGTCAGATCACCTGAGAAAGATGTTAATGCCAGGTGTGATGGTAATATCTTATATTTTACAAGCAAAGCTATTTTTAGGCCTGCTGTAAACAAAGAAATGATTGTAACTGCTTGCACTTTTTCTGTATTGCAGCATATTGTCTGTAAATGCACATTAAAATTATATATATATGTTAAATCCTTTTTTTTTTATGTTTCCCTTTAAAACAAGAAGTGGTGGTGGGACATATCAAAGGCCTTTCCCCTTTTTTAGTTTTTATTTTATCACAGCCATGAATTATGATTGCTTATTGTTAATGCTTATCACAAGTAGGTGCTAAATGTGGAGGTACATTCTCATTTAAAGAGTATTTAATTGGACAAACATTAGGGCCGTATGAAATCCATTGTATTTTTTCTGTTTTAATGTTTCTGGATTTCTAGATTCTAGACTCTGTTTTAATGGTGGAAACAAATTTTATTAATCAAAAAAGCAAAAAGAAAAAAAAATAAATAATTAAAATCACAAAATATACACAATTTAACAGCAATTTTTAAAAGTTTAACAAAAAATGTTTTTAAGGCCATATAAAATAAGTTTTATTTATTTTCTTTACATTTAGTTTCATTTTTACCATTTTTTTTCATTTTTTTAATTTTCATTAATTTTCTGGATTCCATTTTAGTAGTTTCAGTAAATTGTAACTTTCAAAAACATCTCTAAATTATTTTAAAAATGATTATTATTTAATTTTATTTATTAATTTATTTTTTTCTGAAATACTGTGTTATATATTTGGGTCAAAGATGTTAAGATGTCCACATCAAAGGAATTTTACAAAAGTGATTTTATGTCCATTGAAAGCACATTAAGTGAAGTGTCTACTTTTAAGGTTTCAAATAAGTTTTTGGAGAATAGAATGTCAAAATTTGGTTGAAATAATGTTATATTGTCATTCAGTGTAACACAATATTTATGTAAAACATCAAACAACATGCTTATTCTGACTTGTACATATTAAAGTATATAAAAGAATAAGGGAACATATTAAATTTTATTGTGTTATGAGTAAAAAAAAATCTTACTGACAAATAGGGAAAACCTAGGATAGTGGCAAATTTTAAAAATGTAGAATTACAACTAATTGGTATTTGGGGTGAAAGTAATTCATCATTTAATATGTCATGAATTGATTTTTGTTGTTGCACTGAATGACATTTTAGTGGGTGTCTTCTGTAGATTAGAAAAAAAGGTATGATATTTATTTTTTGCTCAGGAAAACAAAAATGCAACTAAATTAAACAGAAAACTTTTTAAAATTTTTTTGGAAAAACAACAACAATTTAAAGCAGTATTACACTTATTGTTTTTATGCTTAAACCCTTTTTCATCTTTTACCCTTTTACATTTTTCTGGTAAATAAATTCTGGTAAATAATTGTTCTGCTAAATATTCCTTAAGAATAATGTTTTAAAAATAATTTTATTAGTAATAGTAGCAGTAGTACTATCATTACATGTAAGTATTATATTTATGTCACAATTTATTCAAGTTAAACTGAACTTTTATTTTGACGGGTTGCTGTGAAAACCTGTAAATTTCTGTTTGCATGTGATATGACAATAGTTTTACTCAAAAAAAAAAAAAAAAAAAAAAAAAAAAAAAAAAGGGAAAAATGTTCATGAAATGGCTCTCAGATCAGTTCTAGTGTTTATTTTTATATGTTCATGTACTCGTATATTGAGGTGTTCGTGGCTGAAAACACAGCGTGCGCCACACGTGCTTCAGTATGTGTGTAATAAACAAAACCGCACATCTGTGCCATTCATTCACACAGAGACACGCAGAACATGCAGGATTCATATATAAATAGTATTTTGTGGCTTAATATTCACAGACACTAGTCCATATTGTGTTTTGATTTAAGTGTACTTCCCTACTTTTAATTTATTCATCCAAAATTTGGAAAATTCAGTGACATTTCATGTTATACATTTTAACTCCATTTTTATTAATGGATTCCCCAGTTCCATCTACTTTTTTTTTTTTTTTTTTTTTTTTTTTAATTACAATAGGTTGTTATTTTTATTAGTAGACCAGTATATGATATATACAGCATTTGAGATGGTCTCAAAGCAAACATGCACTAGCGAGTTTGAGGTTTTGCCACCCATTTGATTTGTTTCATCATCTTTCCAGTCATGTCAGTGCCTTTCATTTATAGATTATAGAGAGAAGCACATGCACAAAAAAAAAAAAAAAACGAGATGACAAGAGCGCAAAAAGAACGCAGTAGAAAAAGAACGAGAGAGAGAGAGAGAGAGAGAGCAGCCTGTATTACTCACTGGGTCAGGCTCATGAAAAATTTAATCAAGCCATGCAGATAACAGCTTCAGCTCAGAACAAACACATCCCAGTGTACGAGAGCATTTTTCAATTAGTTTTTATGTATTTAACAGGGAGGGCATCAGAAAACGCATGAAATTGCTTCTGTGAGAAGAGTGCTGAAGATTTAGCATCTCAGACTAACCCAGTTTTTCTTGTCGAGATATTGTAATCATGCTTTTATTTCAAGCCAAAAACCACAGGCCCTTTAATAACTTTGGAAATGCGCAAACATCCGAATGCTGGTATAGTAAGAGTCTTGACTATTATTAGAATGATGATGATAATGAGTCGTTTCCAAATGCGTTAACAACAGCCTACGCTACACCGCTAACTGAATCACGCCGGTGAGGCTCAGAGTCACTTAAAGCGTTGCGTCTGATTGATTGCCTCTCCAGTTACTGCAGTATTGCTCTCCAGGAATGCAATACCCTCCCCTTAAACGCCTCGATCCGCTTTATAACTGGACAAGATGTTGCTATGTCCAATTTCACAATGCCAGGTAACGTTTGTGTTGTGGTTGTGAGAGGTGACGCTGACCTACTATGAAAGAAAACAAAGAAGCTGTGAAACTTCTTTGTGTCTGGAGTTTGAGGGGAAAGTAACCTTTGTGGGCATTTCGGACCTGTGGATATGTATGTAATAGTATTAACATTTCATATCTACAAAACATGATGTATTACGTTTTTAGATTTCTTTTAATTAGTGAAGGATTACTCTTTGTTAGCCAACAAAGACACAGTGGAAGTATTTAATGCACCAAGGCTTCTGATGCGTTTCACTGTGTTGCACACCTTTGTTTGACCTTTAAGGATTTGAATATGGATACATGCTAATTTTGAAACTTATTATGTATAAGAGTCATCAGACACTGCTGAATCATACAGGCTTACTATTTTTGTCCACTTTGCAACTGTGATTTTTTTTTTTTTTTTTTTTTTTTTTTTTTTTTCCCTCATTGAGATATTAGTATGTGCATACACACATACTGAGCGTTAAGTTGGCTCAGAGACCAGAGTTTTGAAGTCAAAGCCTTGTTACACTCAGGTGACCCTAAAGCCGACATCCAGCTTTATGATTCAAAGCTGCCAGCTTTCTAATTTTGTATGTGTGTGTGTGTGTGTGTGTGTGTGTTTATTCCATGGCATTTATCATCTGTGGGTTAGTATTGCGCCATTGTGTATCTGCCAATGTTTTGCTAAAGCTATTTCTTTTACTTAGGTTTAAAGATTTGAAAAACTCCCAAGGTTTTGAAGGGTTTTGATTTGATTTGTAACCTGTCCTACACTCTTTGTGTTACGAACAGGAAAGATTTCTTTGTTGACATTTTCTTTTGAAACAGGTATTTGTGGCTCTTCCCCTTCTTTAAAAGCCAATATCGCTTAGTTTGCTTCACAACTGTGAACCATGATGTCCTTGTTGTTAAAGGGATAGTTCACCCAAAAATGAAAATTCTGTCATTAATTACTCACATTTCATTCCAAATCTGTAAAACCTTTGTTCACCTTTGGTACACAAATTAAGATATTTTTGATATTTTTAACATGTCCAAGGCCTAAAAAGTTAGTAAGGACATCGATAAAATAATCCATGTGATATCAGTGTTTCAACTTTATTTTATAAAGCTACAAGAATACTTTTTGTGTGCAAAGAAAACAAAAATGATGATTTTATTCAGCAATTTCCTCTCTTCTGGGTCAGTCTTCGTTGTGCATTCACGAGAGTACCATGATGTGTAACACTTCATAACTTTACAGTTGAACCACTGATGTCACATGGACTATTTTAATGATGTCCTTACTACCTTTCTGGGCCTTGAATGTGTCAGTTGCATTGCTGTCTATGCAGGTGCAGAAAGCTATTGGATTTCATCAAAAATATCTTAATTTGTGTTCTGAAGATGAACAAATAAAAGTTGAGCTGACAGACACTCAATGATGGCCTGACGTTCACAGACGTCTGTCTGTTGGCATGATATGTCGCAGCCTTAAAAGGATAGTTCACCCTAGGTGTATATGACTTTCTTCTTTTGAACGAATCTGATCGGAGTTATATTAAAAATTGTCCTGGCTATTCCATGCTTTATAATGGCAGTGAATGGGTGTTGGGATTTTGAAGTCCAATAAAGTGCATCCATCCATCGTAAAAAGTACTCCACATGCAGAGCTGGGTAGTAACTGATTACATGATTACATCTGGATTACGTAATCAGATTCCAAAAATTAATTACTTGTAATTAGAGTAAGTTACATTTTAAAATACTTGTAATCAGGCTACAGTTACTTTTTTATTGATTACGATTACATGATTACATATTATTCTTACAGTGGCAATACATTAATCATCATTTATTGATTCTCTCTAATTCCTCTTTTTATCTTTTAAATTTTCCTTACTAAAATTGTCTACTGCTTATGTACACTGGACTTTCTCAGTTTTGTGGACATTCACAAATTGACTAGTCATTAGTCAGGTGGTGACGCATCATTTGACCAATGGATTTACAAAAATCATTTTTGCTTTAAGAAGTTGCATCAACTACTGATGAACACATTCATAATTATCTGAATCATCACTCAGTAGGTTATTTAACCATGTGTTATTATGTATTATTGAAAGGCTTTTGTCTTTCAAACTCATTCAAACGCACAAATTCTCGTTATTTCTTATTTGCAGACATTCTGAAACGTTTTTTGTCATCTGAACCTTTTTCACCTAATATATTTACTTTAAAGCGGTGGTCAATCAGCAATTCTGTAAAAGACCGTATCTCGCGTTGCAGTGAACTATGAGTAACTTTGAGTAACGTTGTAACTTTGTAGATGTTGTTTTTGCTCAAACAGCAACATTACACACTAACTAAAGTTTAAAAAGTGAAATTACATTTGCATGTTCACGGTTCAGGTAAACATAAAATATTTAATCTTTTTAGTAAGTGTATTATTTTGATTGTTATTTTAAAATGACATTTAATTTTAGATTTTTATGATTTAGTTACTTGTTAGCCTTTCTTTAAACTCACAAATGCCCTGCAGTTCCTTTATGAACCCCAGTTTAGGAAACCTTGATGTAATATAATGTTTAACGCACTTCATGTTGTTAATTACAAAGTAAGGAATATATTTTCTCTCTCTTTGTATTTTTACATAATTATGGTATAAGATTATCCTCTTTAAATCAATGCGATAAACGAGTTAGATTAAAAGTAATCTAAAAGTAATCTGAGTATATTACCTAAAATGTGTAATGTAATGGATTACATTACTGACTACATTTTTTTTTTTTTCATGTAATTTGGAATCAGTAATGGATTACAATTTGTATGTAATCTACCCAGCTCTGTCCACATGGCTCTGGGAAGTAATAAAGGCCTTCTGAAAACTTTATAAACCGTAATCTCTAGCTTCCACTAACTATCGTACACGTGTTCACAAGAGAGTGGCGTTCCAGTGGATGGTGCAAAATGTAGGTGTAAAGTAAGCTTTTTTTTTTTTTTTTTTTTCCAGGAAATTGTAAAAAAAAAAAAAACTAGTTTTTCAAAAGAGCAATGTGTTTAGCAGTTTGTTTTGTGACAACAAAGCTGAAGAAGTCTTTTCTAGGCATGTGAGTCAGTGAAGCTTGAGAAGCTTGACTGAGCAGAACTCTGCAGTGTTTTATTCTGACTTCATATTGTACTTATGAACAGGTCTTGCCAAACAATGTTTTGGAAATCCAAAATATGTTCACCAAAAATGAAAATTCTCTCTTCATTTGTTCACATTCATGTCGTTCCAAACCTGTATGACCTCCTGTAATGAAGTTTGAATGTAGGTCATATGAGAAACCTCAACTAGGGGCTTCAGGAAACACAAAGCTTGTTGCTGCAGTGATCCTGGAACCTCAGCCACAAAAATAAACTGATTTATCAGACACGGCTATTTTTAGAAGCCTTTTGTGTGCTGGATGTGCACATGGCATTGTTGTTTTTCTGATGTATTTTAGAACGTGTGATGTTAAATATGTCTTCCTTTGGTGCTTTCAGGTTCCTTGCTGGCTTAGCACTTCACAATGCAGCTATTTTTTACCCGCTGCATGTATTTATGTCACATGCAAAGATGTGTAGAGAAATCAGGCTCCATTTTGTGGAAAATAAGACAGACCTGGCATGGAAAGTTTGAATTGTAATGTTACCTCTTACAGCAGTCTGCCACATCCTGGAATGAATTATATATTTATTTATGACTTTATGGGGCACAGAAATCTGTCATTTGAGACACTCGAGGAGAAATGCCTTAAAATAGGGACCAGTCGTTCATTAAGAATGAATGAGCCTCTGTTTTCGCTGCCAAATCACTGCACTCATTTCAATTCCGTTCACAGCTTCAGATCCTGTCCTTGTCCTTAACTACATGTTCACTTAAAGGATTAAATCACCCCCAAAATTAAAATTCTGTCATGATTTACTCACTCTCATGTCGTTCCAAATCCGTATGACTTTGGTTCTTCCATGGAATACTTAAGATGGAATTTTAAGGAACGTGATCGTTGATGATTGATGATGCAAAAGCACAATTGTGCGCTATATTCCAAGTCCTTTGTACTCGTATGACAAACTGAACAAGATTTTCAATGACTTATTTTGGTGCGTTCAATAAATCGATAAAACATTTGATCCAGTTCACCGAAGTGATTCGTTCACAAAACAGACTGAACCTGTCGGCGCCAATAGCCTCGTGGTTAGTGCGACCCGAGTTCGATTCCCATCTCAAGGTCCTTTGACGACCCCGCTCCCCTCTCTCCTCCCAGCTCTTTCCTGTAATCTCTCTGCTGTCCTATTGCAATAAAAAGGCATAAAAAGCCCCCAAAAAAAAAACAGGCTGAACCTGTTCAACTCACTGACTCTGTGATCTGATGATGGTTTTGGTCGCCATTTTTTTTTTTTTGCACACAAAAAATATTCACATTGCTTCATACCATTGTGGTTGAACCACTAATGTCACATGGACTATTTTATCAATATCCTTGCTACCTTTCTGGGTCTTTCTGGAAATGTTTCAGTTGCGTTGCTGTCTATGCAGGGTCAGAAAGTTCTCGGATTGTATCAAAATTATCTTAATTCACGTTCCGAAGATGAACAAAGGTCTTACGGGTAGGGCTGTCATGGTGAAGGAATTTACCTTGCGGTAATTTTAAGTGGCTCAATAGTGCGATATGCAATCACCATTATAATCTATAATATATCAAATTCAAATTCAAAAATTCAAATTCAAAAACTAATGAAACGAAACTAAATCGCGTTGAAACAGGAAGTGAACTAAACAGTTCAAGAGAATGACAAAATAATGGTCTACATAACAGATCATTAACCTGACAATAAAAACGTTAGGTGTTTTTAGCTTTTATATATATATATATAAGAGACTTTTTTTCTGTTGATATTTCACCTGCGTGTTCTAGATGGGCTGTCAGTCGGTGCGGTTTCATTGTTACGCCACAATATGGCGGCAAGGGACTGCATTGAGTCTTTAAACCGTTCATTCAACTACACGTTCAAAAACGCTGATTCATTCAAACTGTGCCGTTCACACCGCCGGCGAAAGCGTCAAACTGGCCGAAGTCATTCATTTTAAATGTGAGCCAGCGGCGAGCTCCGGCGAGAAGCGGCGCGGCGCATTTTGGACGGTTTGGGCATCGGGAGAGCTGAAGTCAGGTCAACTTTATGGTAATGAGCTATGACGTGGTTCGGCGGCAACCATTCGGAATGTAGAAGTCCACCCCTTGTGAGGATTCCAGAGAACGCAGTCCTGTAAAACTTTGGTTCCGACCACATTAGTTCCCAAGCAAAATTGGAATCAAAGATTGTTGATGTTCCTGTGCATTAACGTTATATATTTTCTGTAAATAAGCGGGAATTGCATGCTAACTTTAGTGCCAGAGCATGCAAAAGTGTCGCTGCTGAAAAATATTTCTGACATATCGACACATTTTGGATTGGATTACATCTGATGGAGACGAGGTGTATGTCACATATTTTAAAATAAAAGCAGTCACTTCTGCCTATTTTTTTTTTTTTTTTTTTCTGCAAGTAAAAACAAAAGTGTTCTATACCTGGTCTCCCCTGCGGTATTGTCAACAAATTGCTTAGCTGGAGAAAAAAAAAATAATGATAAATGTCAATAGACTTAAATATACAGACAGTGGCTGTATAGCTAATTCGTTTATTTCGTTAGCAAACATGTGGTGTAGTGGAGGGTATACGCAGCTGTACGGCTTTGCGTATACCCACTTTGAATATTTCATGAAATTAAATACACCCTACTTGTGGTCAGTCTGCACAAGATCGACATGCTTGTTTACTTTGCGGCCGCTTTAAATACAAGAGGAAGCGTTCGTTCATCAGAGCGTCAGCGAATCTTTCTACAGCGTTGTTTGCAGGGCGGGCAGAGCGAATTTTGACGCTCTCGCCGGCGGCGGTGTGAACGCACAGAAAGAGAGATTGACATCATTTTAGCTTTGAGCGCCACTTTTAAAGGCTCAGTTGACCAGCAGAGCGTCGATTCTTAGACAGAGATTTCGCTTTCCTTGGACATGACAACTTATTTTCACAAATATACAGTACATGACTCGGCCTGGGGTGCGTTTCCCAAAAGCATCGTTAGTTAAGTATGGGGGTTAGGTCCATTGAACTCTATTAGTAACGACGGAACTTGTGACCTTAGTTGGTTTTGGGAAACTCGCCCCTGGACGGTTAAGGCTAGAAGGAATACAGTTGTAGCTACTGGGCATGCGGACATCAATTTAACGTTATTTTTGTCACACTGTACAACAATAAAACTGTTTTTGTTTAGGGTTGGGTGTAACTTGGGTGTAGACGTTAAAAAAACACAATCTAACATGTAGAAAAATTCATTTAATTGTTAGTTTCTGATCGGAGCTGTATCCCTTCTAGCCACAACCATCTACTGAGCCTCTGTACAAATCAGCATTACACATTATGTTATCGTTACTAACTTATTTAATATACAGTACACATACAGGAAGTGTAAAATGAGAAGGGTATAACCTTGCAAAAAAAGAAAACACAAATATCACGGTTGCTGCGGTTGTTGCATATTATTGCGGTTATCGCGACAGCCCTACTTACGGGTTTGCAACGACATGAGGGTAATTAATGACAGAATTTTCATTTTTGGGTGAACTATCCCTTATATATGTAAAGAGATTATTTAAATTATGCTTTCCGGAAGCCATCTGTTCCTTTGAATCTGTATGCAGGAAGCAGTATTTATCCAGATTTCCTCCTGTAGAGAGGACGGACTGATGCTAGCTCACAGGTGAGAGGAAGAAATGACATTCAACCTGACAGACAGATCCAGAATCAGTCATAAGCTGAGTCAACAGCTCAGCCAGGTTTAAGCTACATGGAGTCTAAAGGGGATTAATGCCTGACAGACTGATCCAGAATCAGACTGCATGTCAACATCTCAGCCAGACCTGCCAGACCTTGACTACACCTAGGACAAGAAGAGACTGCATGTCTTTTCACAGAGAAAAATTTACATTTATCAAACCAGAGTGAAAGGGATGCATTTATCTACAATTTTGAAGCATTTCAGTGATAATGTTTTTGCACCAACGTCTATATTTTATTTTGCAAAACCATTTTACACCCTCTCTGTGACCTTTAGAATTAAACAGGCTGTTTTAAGTGCCTCTACCTTTATGTAAGACGGCTAAATGTAAATGACCTTTGTTGTGATTGGCTAACTTTTTTACATATGAAAACCACTGGTGTAGTTCACACTGTCATTCATCAGGACAGGCCATGTTGTTGAATACTGAATAGCTGTTGATGTGTAAATGTGGGCGGTAATATGTTAATGCCCTCATAGTTGTTACATCAAAACTGTGACGATTACAGAATGACCTGTTTTTGCAACTTCGTTTCCATAAATGGTCTTTGTGTTGTGAAAGTAAATCTTTCTAGTCTGTTGAGGTCTTTCATATCAAAAGAGCAGGGAAAATCCTGTTTTCCATGAAATGACCCTTTTGAAGATGGGTTACAATCCACCTCTTTGAGGAAAGCATGTGAAAAATGTGAAATCTGATGGATATTTAAGACTTCCCTCCTGGGAAGGAAATTGTTGAAAATTATAAAAGCCCATTTCCACATCTGAGTAAAAACAAAAAGGTCAATGTAAGACATTTTAAAATGGATTTGCAATGTACATATTCTCAAATATATGAAGTTTCAAAGACAAGAAACAAAATGCAAAACTGTCACATTGTGAGAAATAAGTTGACAATAGTGGAAATGGAAAGGTAATTGTGACTTAAACTCAGTATTGCAAGATGTATAATTTCCGAATTTACATCTCACAATTCAGAAAGTTCATATTTCACAAATGTGACTTTTTTTTGAGTTTACATCACACAGTTGTTTTATGTTTTTGCCTCTAAATAAAAATAATGAGGTTATTGCGTTTTTTTTTTTTTTTTTTTCTCCCACAATTGCATCTTTATCTCACAAATCCAAACATAAATGCATAATTATTTTTTCTTGCAATTTTCAAAATTACATCTCTTAATACTAAGTTTTTGTTTTGCAATTTTGACTTTTTTCCTCTGAATTCTGAGGTTACATCACTCATCACCACGAAGTAAAAAAAAAGTTCCACTTTTTCATTTCATAACTGCGACTTTTTATCTCACAAATCCAGATATAAATCCGAGATGTAATTGCGAGATGTAAACTCCAATTTATTTTTTATTGCAATTTTTGGATTTATGTCTCGCAATTCTAAGTTTGTTTTGCAATTTTGACTTTTTTCATCAGAATTCTGAGTTTACATCATGCAGTTGTTTTTTGTTTCTGCCACACACAAAAAAAAGGTTATTGTGAAAGAAATCTCCGCAGAAATCTTGTTTACATCTCATAGCCATGAAATAAAATAAGGTTATTGCGTTCTGTTTTTCTTTTACAATTATGATTTTTATCTCACAATTGCAAGTTCATATCTCACTATTTTGACTTTTTTCTCTCACAATTGCAAGTTTATATTTCGTGATTGCAAATTATAAATATCTTGCAGTTCTTGAGTGTAATAAATTTTGAGTTTATCTTATTTAATTCTGGCACATAATTCAGAATTACGAGATATAAACTTTTGTGTAATTTGTGGAGTTGTGAGATTAAAAAGACACAATTATCTTATTTAACTTTTTATCCTGTTTCAGAAACAAGATTCAATAACATTATGATATATATAAAGTCACAATTACAATTTTTTCACTCTAAGATGGAAAATGTATGGAACCCCTTTTCTGCTACTGAACAAAAAATAAGAAAGGTTATTGCGACTTTTTATGTCACAATTCTTACCTTTTTTCTTTGAATTGCGTGATATAAACTCACAACTGGCAGTTATAAAGTCAGAATTGCAAGATAAAAATTCACAATTCTGACTTTTTCTCAAAATTGTGAGATATAAACTATTTATAGTTTAGAGTTATAAAGTCCAATTTTGAGGGGGAAATGATATGTTCTCAAAATTACAGGTTTACTGTACTTCTGACTTAGTAACTCGTAATTGTGTCTTAATATATAAACTTGCAATTCTGAGAAAAAAAAGTCATAATTGTGAGTTTGTCTCGCAATTCTGACTATATAACTTGCAACTGGGAGTTTTATTACTCAATTCTGAGAAAAAAAGTCAGAACTGCAAGATATAAACTCGCAATTGAGAGAATAAAAGTCAGAATTGTAAGATTAAAAACTTTTTTTTATATGTATATATATATATATATATATATTTTGTTCAGTGGCAGAAATGGGCTTCCCTAAAAATTGCTTCCATTTAAAAAACACTGTCCACATTATACATAATAAACCAATATAGTTTAAAGTTGTATTTGAGTGTGTGTTTGTGTGCGTATGCATGCACATGTTGCATGTTCCCAAGCTGCATTGTGGGAACTCCTGATGCTGATTCATTGTGAAGCACCACTGTTCTTTTCCGGAGAGAGAATGTCTCCAGCCGCACATACACATACACTTTACTGCTTGGAAGTACAACGAGCAGCCAATGTGGTAGCAGCTCCAGCCTGTGACGCATGTGTGTCAGTGAGGGGGTTATCATTTAGCAGAGGGTTGTAAACCCCCATTAGGTAATTGTTTCTCTTTTGGGCCCTGGATCATGCCATTTGGCAACAGTAACCCCTTCTGTTCACAGTCACTGACCCACAACTGATGAGTGTGTGTAGGTCGGGATCGAACAGCTGCAGATTGTGATGTTTGTTGTCACTGCTCCTCACCTTTGCTTCATTTAGCACTTGGGCGCCCGGTGAGCTTTCAGTGGTCTAGCATAAGTATACAAACAGCAGAATCAAAACTGATTAAGGTGACTTCTTAAAAAATGTCTGTGTAGTGAAGTGCACTGTATTGTGTAGTGTAATCTACTCTTGCTAAATACAGTGTGCCAGTATGTCACGTGCACACTCAGGGATAATCAAGGCCATTCAGAATTCATGAACAGTCATGGGAAAGCTGTAAATATCAAGGAATTTTACGCTGTGTTTTTTAAGTCATGGACATGAATACAAATTATTGGGAAAATCATGGACAGTTCAAGACAAGTTTTTTTTATTAATTAATCAAAAAAGTGAAAAAGTGTTTTTTTTTTTTGTTTTTTTTTAATGTTTGGGGAGATTTCTGTTACAAATAATCACTGTTCTTTTGAACTTTATTTTCATCAAGGAATCCTGAAAAAAAAGTATTGTGATTTCCGCAACAATATTAAACAGCACAATTGTTTTCAACTTTGATAATAAGAAATGTTTCTTGAGCAGTAAATCAGCACATTAGAATATCATGTGATGCTGAAGACTGGAGTAATGATTTGGAAATTCAACTTTGTCATCACAGCAATAAAAGAGAAACAGTATTTTAAAAATTAATTAAATAAATGAATAAATAAATAAATATCTTTTTTTTTTTTTTTTTTCAGAATTACTATGTTATTATATTTTGATCAAAATAAATGTGGCCTTGGTGAGCATAACACTTTATGTAATAATTAAAAAAAAAAAAATTCTTGCTGTAAAAAAATATAATATAATATAATATGTAATATTTTTTGTAATTTAGACAAAGTTTGCTTTTTAAGCAAATTGTTATTTTCAGTGGATTTTTATGTTTTCAATAAATCTGTCAGTTTTAAAGTTTATTAGAATGATTCGTTAGCAAATCTATCTGAATTAAAATGAACAGTCTTTAACTAGTTTTCACAAATGACTGAAAAGTTGTGGAAAAATCACTGAGGTACCAAACAATGTTAAATTGATGATATTTAAATTTGACAGAAAAAGCTTTTTTTTAACGTTTTTATTCATTGTCTGGTGTTATGCAAACTCAGATTATGCAGAAAAGTACATGTTATCAGGAACATGGAGGAATGAAGGGAGATGTACAGAGTTAAAGGGATAGTTCACCAAGAAAAGAAAAAAAAAAGGAAAATCTGTGGAAAATTCAAAATTATTTTATTAATTTTTATTTTATTATTATAAAATAATTATTTTATTTGTATTATTTTATTTATGTTTGGTTACCAACATTCTTCAAAATATCTTGTGTAAAAAAAAAAAAAAACAACAACAACAACAAAAAAAACATGTTGGTACAACATGATGGAATGTATAAGATTTTTCATTTTTGGATGAACTATCCCTTTATTTATAAAAATGATACAAGCATACAAAAAGTAAGCATACAAAATGCATCAGTGATTCAAAGTTCCTATAGCAAATGCTCTTATAGACAAAAAAGCCTATTGCATGCCTGATATAAAAGTTCATACAGGTGCTTGACTTGAAAAACAAAGACCATTACCTTTGCAATGTTCATTTTTAAGGCTGTTGTTTTGCACCCGATCTTCGCTGTGTGTCATAGTGTGTGATGTGATATAAAATGGTTTGATCCCCTCAGAAATGAGAGATGAGGCTCTCAGGGATTGCATCCTTCAAGGGTTGTCCCTAGCAACAAGAAAATATATCATCATGTGACAGTCATGCTATTTATATTTTTGTGGATATATTTTTCTATTTGCAGTAGTGACATTGGTTCACATGTGTGCATGTTGTGTAAAGTGTATATACTACAAATGCACACAAGTGCTTTGTTTTCTATTAATTGTTCATAGGAGCGGAACTAGGGTGTATTATTGCGTGATTCCCTTGCTGAGGTGAAAATGTATCATCTATGATATTTCTAATGTATCATCTATCAAGTTATCAATACTGTCATTGTATAAAGGTGATGTGCGATGTTTCTTAAACGTCTAAAGCTTACAGTAAACCATTTGTAGGTTGGCTTCTTCAAAAATTATATTCACATTTCTGTATTGTTTTTAAAACATTGCTCTTTTGTTTGAACAGCCCGAGTTGTCAACTTCTGGCTTGACCAATAGTATGTAGAGTTGCAGGATCATGTGTTTGTCAGTGGAAGACAATGGACTATATTGTAGTATTGTTGTTTTCAAGGCATATAGAGCATAAAGATATATTTGGACAAGATATTCAACATTTGATCAGTAGCAGCATTAAAGGGGACATTAAAAGCAAAATTCACTTTTACATTGTGTTTGCATATAAATATGTTTTAGCAGTGTATGTTTTAACAATGATAACCATCAATTCACTCCTTTTTTTTTTTTTTTTTTTTTAAATTCCCAAAAAACCTAAACAGTCTCAATTATCATGCCATTTTGATTTTATGAGCAATATGACATCATACTGCACAGGCCCCGCCCACGACCGCTGACGGACTGTTCAGTAATTGCATATTTCCGCCCTCAGCCCGTTGTAAGCTGTTCGCCGTTTTTTCCGCGCTCAAGCTGCTGTAGCAACAAGAGTGTCTCGTAAGCAGTGCCGGTGTTTTGTAGTTGGACGTAAAAGTGAAAATAAGAGAAAATAAGAGGACGCAGTTGGATTTTTTTTTTTTGTTTTAGATGGTAACTCACCACTGAATACACAAAAAAAAATGCAGGAGAGGGGCGGGGTGAACAGTAGCTCATTATCATTTAAAGAGATATGCAACGAAAGGGTCACTGTGAGCAGGGCTGTTTTTGACAAGGTAAAATGGTTGTTGTTTTACACGGCCTTTGAGGAATTTTAAGCAAAGTATGTTATAGACATATCATAAAGACCCTAAAGAATCATACCAACTTGTGAAAAATAGGTATCCGATGTCCCCTTTAATGACGTTCTGTGATCACTGGAGAAACTAAACGTTTTCAGCCCAAAACAGGAAATTTTTATGCGTTTTTCCTTTTTGTTTACACCACAGTGTTTTGGGGACTGAAAATGCATAATTTTGAAAACAGGTTTCAAAGTGCAGGTTTTTGAAAATGCCACCGTTATTGTTTCCGTGTAAACACCCAATAAGGGAATCTTTGAAAATGCTGACGTCATGCGCGTGCGTAGGACATGTTAGGTATGTAGACATGCAGAGTACATGTCGATTTTAAAGGCAAGCGCCTACAAAGCGTGCCAACTACTGGCCTGTCATACGTAATACAAAGTTTTTGCAGATGAAAATATACATGTATACATGAAACTTTTTAAAAATGCAAGGGAAAATTTTTTCCGTTTTTGACTACATGTGTAGTCATGTGTCGTGTAAATGTAGCCTAAATTTCTATCAAATAGTGGCTGTTTTCTTTGAAAGCCTGTTTCCATAGAAAAAAAAGGTTATTTAGACTTTTTATCTGACAATTCTTTTTGACTTTTTGTCTTAGAATTGCATTCTTCTGACTTTTTCTCGGGATTGTAAGATATAAACAAAGCAATTGCGAGTTTTAAAGTCAGAATTGCATGATGTGAACTTGCAATTCTAACTTTTTCTCTCACAAGTCAGATTTTTTTATCGCACAATTCTGACGTTTTTTCTTAGAATTGCATGATAAAAACTCACAGTTGTGTGATATAAACTCGCAATTGCAAGACATGACTCAAAATTCTGACTTTTTTTAATAATTGTGAGATATAAACTTGCAATTGCGAGTTATAAAGTCTAATTTTGAGTCCAATTTGAACTTTTTCTTCTCACAATTCTGACTTTTTTCTTAGAGTTGTGATATAAACTTGCAGTTGCAAGTTATAAAGTCAGAATTGCAAGTTATAAAGTTAGAATTGTGAGATATGGACTCACAATTCTGACTTTTTCTCAGAATTATGAGATATAAACTTGAAGTTGCGAGTTACAAAGTCCAGTTTTGAGGGGGGAAAAATGTTCTCAGAATTGTTTATATTGAGGTTATATCTCGCAATTCTGACTTTTTTTATATCTTGCAATTTGCATGTTATAGAATCAGAATAATAAGAAAAATATAACAATGAGAAAAAAGTCAGAATTGCAAGTTTATATAAGATGTAAATTTGCAGTCAGAATTGTGTGATTTAAAAAGTCGCAGTTACCTTCTTTAAATTTTTTATTCAGTGGCAGAAACAGGCTTTCATAGTTTTCTGTTTTTGAAAAACCAAGAATCATCTTAGAATTTGTGCTCCTGTAAAACACAAACTTAACAAAAACACAATTCACAGATGTTTACATCAAAACGAAACAACTAAAAAGACCTGAGTCCTATTAAAAGTGACAAACAAGCTTTGCAGAGCATCCATTTTGGGGTTTGTGTTTTACACAAGTCGCTGCCGAGAGGGTCTGTAAACCAAAGAGAATATTACATTGTGAGGTTGTTGAGAAAACTGAGTTATCATCACATCTTTGATTTATCACCAGTGTCACTAAGATGGCTGCCAAAGAGCATCTCCCATCACGGAGTGCTATTTATATCAGCTATTCATCAGCTCCATCAAGTGATGGGGAGATACAGCACACGGCAGGACGAGCGTGTGAGACACCCGGTGACTGCCAGGCCACCGTCTTAACCTTCAGCGTCGCAGACAGCTGCAGAAGACCCCAGTGTCCAAGTGCAAATGAATACGGTTGTGGTGATAAGACGTGATTTATGACAGCTGAGATACTGATTATGGGTACAACGCAAGGGGCAAATGTGCTTCACATCTGTACGAGCGACGTGTGTGTGGATGATATTATGATTGATCACGGTGTCTAATAAACATGCTCTTGGGTTGTCAGAGTTCATGCGAATACAGTGAGTGGAGAAAGAAAGGAAAAAAGGAAATATGTTGTCGAAGACTTGTAGAATAAGTTCATTATTTTTGTGCACAAAAAGTATTCTTGTAGATTCATAACATTACAGTTGAACCACTGATTATTTATTATTTGTTATTTTATGAACGTGTCAGTTGGGTCGCTGTCTATGCAGGGTCAGAAAGCTCTCGGATTTCATCAGAAATATCTTAATTTGTGTTTGGAAGATGAATGACAGTCTTATGGGTTTAGAATGATTAATGACAGAAATCTCATTTTTGGGTGAACTGTCCCTTTAAGTGCATGGTTGATTGACAGGTTAGTAGCCTGTCTTTATTGTTGTCTGGGTTGTATTTGAACCCTATTTACACCTGCATTTTGTACTGACCATATGTGATTGTATCACAGATTTTAATACAAGGCCTTCACGGGATGTAAGGGAATGTGATAGAGGAGGCAGAGCAGCCGTATGGACTCTTTGATCCCTAAAGCTGCTTTAATCTAATATGTAGTTAGAGCAATACAGTGGGGGTTGGAGCCACACTTTGCTCTCCTACAACCAATTATCATCAAGGTGTTACAACATCTTCACTTTTAGCTGTGCAAATCTCTCTCACGCTGATTTCACACCCAGCGATCGGCTTCCAGGAGCCTGTAGACTGTAGCATGTGGTTGTTGTTGGCCCTGATGTAGGTGGCAATCATAGACATGGTTTATATGTGGTTTTAAGCATAAATTAGCAGTTTGATGTTGTCAGTGTCTTACGGGTTCTCTTTCCTTTTTTGCTCGTCACAGGTACGACCCGCCCCCCTCGTGACGGAGAGGTGCCAGGAGTAGATTATAATTTTTTGTCAGTGGACGAGTTTCTGAAGCTTGAACAGAGTGGGACACTGTTGGAGATCGGATCTTACGAAGGTAACCCGCAACAGAGTTTTTGTTAAAATTAACTATTTAAACAATATATTTAAACAAGTATATCTGATTACTCATTAAAAACTACCACAGATCATGTTTTCATATCATTTTATATCTTATTTTGACATAACAAAGTTGTTCTATATAATGATACAAGTTGTTTACTTACTTTTTTAAATTTGTCTTCCCATTAACGCCATTATATAGTTCAGACGCGCACAAACGCAAAAGGCGGGATTTACCACATGAACCAATCACAGCTGATCATAACCAGTCATGTCCAATCATATCACGATGGAGGCGTTGCCTCTTCTCACGTGACTTTTTCACATTCATTATTAATTAACCCCCAACAAACTCACGGCACACTTTAGGGCGTCTGTTATAAACCTGCTGGTTTCGCTGTTAGATAATGTTTTTTTTTAGAAAAATGTAACTATTTTTACGCTTTTTATTGTTGTATTTTGAAATATTGGCATTGTTTTATTTTTATGCATTTTTTTTTTTCTCATCCAATATTTTGAGGAGGTACTGCCTCCCTTGCCTCCTCAGAAGAAATGCCCCTGATACACACACAGTGTTTTTTTTTTCTCTCTCCATGCAGACAAACTATATAGCTTTTCTCATATAAATACGTGCAGTAGTCTCTTTTATCCATTGCATAACTTGGGATTTGCCTTTTGTAACTCATGCTAAAAGATATGAAGGTTTAGTTATGATAAACCAAGGCAGTGCTCTTAGATCAGGGTCAGCCCACAATAACTGTGGATTATGGGATGGTAAATCTGGTGAAAATCTGACCTTTTGTACACAGTTACGTGATCAAATTTCCTTATTTTTTTAGAGATCCAGAAATAGTGCAAAAACCTAATAGTTGTTGTCTATTTTACCTCATAGTTTTTATTTTACATTTTTTATTTGAACACATTATTTATTAATTTATTTAAAAATAGATTTTAATCCTGTATTTTCAATTGATCAATGTCATAAATTTACTTGAAATTTAATGAGTGACCTAGAAATAGTGCATAACTGTAGTAATTCTTATTTATTTTACGTTGCAAAATTTTTTTTTTTATTTCTCAAACTTTCTTAGAATTAAACTTTATTTATTTGCATATTTATCATCTAATTGCATTATACACTTTATATACACTACAAGTCAAAATATTTTTTTGTTTTCAGTCTCTCCAAGCCTGCATTTATTTGATCCAAAATACAGCAAAAAAGGTAAAATTCTGAAATATTTTTACTAGTTAAAATAACTGCTTTCTATTTAAATATATTTTAAAATGTAATTTATTCCTGTGATCAAAGCTGAATTTTCAGCATCATTACTCCAGTCTTCAGTGTCACATGATCCTTCAGAAGTTATTTTAATACGCTGATTTGCTGTATAAGAAATATTTATTATTACTATTATTATTATTATCTTTTCAGGTTCAGTTTTTAAGGATTCTTTGATGAATATAAAGATCCAAAGATCAGCATTTATCTGAAATAAAAAGCTTTTGTAACATTATACCATTTAAAAAAAAAGGAGTCAGTAATTAATTATAAAAATTAGTGCTTTTATTTCTGTGTTCTTCGGAACTTTCTATTCATCAAAGAAACCTGAAAAAAATCTACTCTGCTGTTTTCAACATAATAATAATAATAATAATAATAATAATAATAATAATAATAATAATATTATTAATAATAATAATAATAATAATAATATTAATAATAATAATAATAATAATAATAATAATAATAATAATAATAATAATAATAATAACAATAAATGTTTTTTTTTTTTTTTTTTGAGCAGCAAATCAGAATATTAGATTGATTCCTGAAGGATCATGTGACTGGAGTAATGATGCTATAAATTCAGTGTTGAAATCGCAGGAATAAATTACGTTTTAAAATATATTTAAATAGAAAGCAGTTATTTTAAATAGTAAAAATATTTAAAAATGTTATTGTTGTTGCTGTACTTTGGATCAAATAAATGCAGGCTTGGTGAGCAGAAGAGACTTCTTTAAAAACATTAAAAAACTTTTGACTGGTAGTGTGTACATTTTATTTATTTTTACATTTAAAAAACAAAAAAAAAAAAAAACATTAAAAATAGATTTCTAATCTGAGATTTTCAGTGTGGTCTCAGACTTTTGGATCTCACTGTACTCTATATAAGTACACATTGCGCATTAAATGAGACTTTTGTTATTAGTTAAAATCGTAATTTCTTTAGTTTTACTCCGTCCCGATGTTGTGTTTTGTCAAAATGAATCACTTAATTAATATTAAAGTTTATCAGTTTGCCCAGCATGGCCGAATTCTAAATGCATTGCTCTCATTTAATGATGTGGAGTGCTTTTCTTTCTGTCCATTGTGTACGCTCATTGGCCTTAATACTGCCTGATTGTCCAGACAGCGCTGATACCATTATCTCCCTGGCATAAACTTCATGAAGACAAGCAGTGGTTTTGATAATAGAGGATTTTCAAAACCCCACATCATCACGTCTTGCATTTCCTTTAACCCTCCTGTTCTGAATGCTGGTAATATCCTCTTGTTGCCTAGGTAACTATTATGGAACACCCAAGCCGCCCAGCCAGCCCCCTAGTGGGAAAGTGATTACTGGCGATGCTCTGCAAGACAGCCTTCCTGGTTCCCAGCAGTCAACCCCACGCCGCACCAAGTCCTACAATGAGATGCAAAATGCTGGAATAGTGCCTACAGAGACTGAGGATGATGATGAGGTTCCTGAAATGAACAGTAGCTTCACAGGTCAGCAGTGAGCCCATTTGTTTGCATTTCTGTCTGGCACATGGGAGAAGGGATGAGTGATGCCTCTTTGTTGCTTTCCTCTTCCTTCGCCATTATGAGGGAGGAAGGGGGAAAGAGCGCCATCTGGCTGCGGTAGACGGGTTTGTTTGTGTTAGAAAGCAGCAAGATGGACTCTCCCAGTCTTTATTTATTGATCTGACAGTTATCCGCTGCCAACTTTCACGCTATTGAATGGGTTGCATTTTGTGGCGTTCTTCAAAGGCATCTGCCCTATGAGATCGATTCCTGCATGCTTATAGCTGCCGATTGATGAGAGGTATTGACATCCTTGTGATCTGATCTCAAGCAGACAGCAGTAATTACAGGTGTCAGCAGTTTTCTGATGTAATTATGTTACTTCAGTCATGTTCAGAGAATATGTGCACATTGCACTGTGTTATAATCGCAAATCTATTCTGTTGTGTACTGGGCAACAATTAAGCACCGCCTGTTCACCTGTCAGTCAATAGTTATGCTATAAGAAGGATTTGAAACTTCATCAAAGACATTTGCCTCATCTGAGTAGGTAGGAGGTGCACACATCTAAAGATCAAATAATGCATCTGCTCAACTACAGTGACATTCAGCATTCCAAATGTCATGTTTGCTGTGTGATTAAAAAAGTAAGAGTGCTTTTGCAAGCATGTTTTTTAAAAAAAAATATATATAATTATTATTATTATTATTATTATTATTATTATTGTTGTTTTTTTTTTAATAAAGAAGTCTCTTATGCACACTATTTATTTAATAAAAATACATTAAAATCAGTAATTTTGTTAAATATGTTTACATGAATGTTTGCATAATGCAAAATATCAAACCAAGTAGCAATTGTACTTTCTATATTCTATAATTATTAAATATAATTGGATTGGCTTCAAAAAACACTTTGACAAAAACATGTCAATAAATGTTTAAATAAATAAATGTTTAAATAAATAAATGTTTAAATAAATAAATAAATAAATAAATAAATAAATAAATAAATAAATAAATAAATAAATAAATAAATAAAACAATAAAGAATAATGAAGATAAGGCAATAGATAGAAAAATCATTAGAAAAAATGTAATTTGATAATATTCAACAGATCAAAATTCAAATAAAAAAATCAGAAACTGAAAATGAGTATAAAATATTAAATAAATCAGTCACTAAATTAGAGATTCTTTTATGTTTTTTAATTTAAAATATGTAATATTAATCTTCATTAATACTAAAATATTGTGTTATATTTTATGTTAAATATGTTTACAATTAAATTAATTTTAACAAATAAATTAATCTTTTTTTTTATTACTATATTTTAAAATATAATTTATTCCAGTGATTGCAAAGTTGAATTTCAGCATCACTACTTCAGTCTTCAGTGTCACAGGATTCTTCAGAAATGCAGCTCAAGAAACATTTCTTCTTATTATTGTTGATGTTGAAAGCATTTGTACAGCTTAAATTTGAGTGAGGCATTTTTTTTTTTTTTTTTTTTTTTAGGTAAACAAAGCACAGAAGAGCAGTATTTAATTAAAATTTATTTTTTGTAAAGTTATAAATATCTTTACCATCACTTTTGAGCAATGTAATGCATACTTGCTGAATAATTTATTAAATAATTCATTAAAAATAAAAAACTAAAATCTTACTGATCTCAAACTTTTCAACAACAGAGACACATTTGAGACATGTTATTAGTACTAAGGACTGGTTAACTCCAGAATGAAAATTTCCTGATAATTTACTCACTCCCATGTCATCCAAGATGTTTGTGTCTTTCTTTCATCAGTCAAAAAAGAAATTAAGGTTTCTGAGGAAAACATTCCAGGATTTTTCTCCATATCAGCGGGTTGAAGGTCCAATTTGCAATTTCAGTGCAGCTTCAAAGGGCTCTACACGACCCCAGTTGAGGAATAAGGGTCTTATCTAACAAAACTTTAGTCATTTAATAATAATAATATACTTTTTAACCACAAATGCGCATCCTACTAGCTAGGATTAAAAATCCTGGAATGTTTTTCGACTGAAGAAAGAAAGACATGAACATCTTGGATGACAAGGGGGTGAGTAAATTATCAGGAAATTCATGTGTTTGACATCTTGTGTTTTAAACGGATGTAAATACCAGTAAATGTCGGGTCTGTGTAAGCACTATGATGCTTTTCCAATCCATGCTCAAGACTGTAATGGCATATTTTGTTCAAGAGTATATTTGGCTGTATTATAATATTTTATAGTGCACATTATGTTCAATATCCAAGTTAATTCTAGAGCTCTTCATTTAAAAAGGGCAATAAGCTGTCCTATTCATACAGATTCACGCCTTTCATTTGACAGAGTGGTTTGATTTAAAGCAGCTAATTCAGTCAGGCGTGCCATGCAATGTAGTTAAGAGTCGGTTTGTTTAGATTCCTCACCTCTTCAAGAAGGTTAAGTGTTAACTGTTTACACTCTTACTGATTTGAGGGGATGTTGGTGATTTTATTTTTTGGTGTGGGTGGGAAAGTGTCAGACAGCCAGGTGTCGGTATGCGTATTTGTGTATAGTTGAGTGTGAATGGTGTTTGATCAGTCCACAGGAAGTGAGAGGGAGGGTGCTTGGTGCCACTCTCCAAACCAGTAGCATTAGCCAAAGTACACTGCCATGTTCATTTAGGATGCAGTTCTTAACCAGAGACTCGTGTTGAACTGAGAGGGTCTGTATTTGCGGTCTGATCTTGCAGGAGACTCGAGTGAACCGGACGACCACCCCTCCGTGCGGCCCTTCGCCCGCGACCACGTTCAACCCTACGGGCTCAACAACACCTCGGCGTCAACCACGGAGAGCTCTCAGAATACACACACACACCCCGGCTATCCCACGGAAGAGGACCCTCTGGGCCCTCTGCCCGAAAACTGGGAGATGGCCTACACCGAGAACGGAGAGGTCTACTTTATAGAGTAAGAACCGGCTGCTGTCTTTATATTTTTATTAGGTTGATATTTACAATGGCCATGAAACATTTTGGACTCTGCAGACTTGAAAAATGAATGAATGTTGGCGTAAATAATGCGAAAAATCAAACCAAGTAGCAATTTTATTTTTTTGTTGAAATATAAATATATTGGCCTAAAAAGAAAACCCAAAACATGTAAAGTCAGTTATAAATTAAAAAAAAAAAACAAAGATATAAGGAAGATAAGGCAATGAATAATAGAAAAATCCACAGAGAAATTAAAAATTGATAATAAGGCAACGGATCAATTGAAAAAAAATAATAGAGAAATTAAAAATTAAAAAATCAGTCACTTTATTCTCATTCTTAGAATAACTGTATTTTTATCATTTTATCATAATTGTTTATTAACATAGAAAAACATAATATTAATATTTATGAAGTTGTAAATTCTTTAATATTGTAATCTTAAAATTTGTTAATATCTAAACATTAAATTAATATTTTATATTAATATTTTGTCAACATGTCGGTAATTGCTTTGGTATTGAACATGTTTTTTTCTCAAAGATTTAATAATTTTTCAAATCATAATTATCTTATTTTTGTTCATTTTAATAATTGTTTATTAACATGGAAAACATAATATTCTTATTATTTATTAAGTTGTGAATTCTGTATTTTTTATTTTCAATATGTAATATTGATATTTATTAATATCAAAACAATTAATATTTTTGTTGATAATTATGCTTTTTGATGTTGAACATTTGTTTCTCAAACATTTAGTAATTTCTCAAGTCATAATTATCATAATTTTTATGTTAATAATTGTTTATAAGCAGAACAACGTAATCTCATTTATGATGTTGTGAATTCTTTAATGTTTATTTTTAATATATAACATTAATATTTATTATAATCTAAGCATATTAAGTTAATATATTCATATTTTTGTCAACATGTTGATAATTGCTTTTTGATGTTGAGCATGTTGATTTGTTTTCATAATTATTATAATTTTTAATTTAATAATTGTTTATTAACAGAAAAGCAATATTATTGTTTATTTTTAATATGTAATATTAATAATTATTAATAGCAAAACGTATAAAACTAATATTTAATATTATATTTTTGTCAACATGTTGATAATTGCTTTGGTGATTTAGTAATATCTCAAATTATAATTATCATAATTTCTATTTTTATAATTATGTATTAACAGAAAAATGCATTGTCATTATTTATAAAGTTGTGAAAACTGTAATATTTATATGTTTAATATGGAATAGGGATATTTATTAATATTAAAACTATATTTTATCAATTTTTTTTTGGTCAACACGTTCATTATTGCTTGTTGGTGTTATGACGACTTCAGAAATTACTAAATTTTGGGGGAAAAATGTTTAACATCAAAAAGCAATTATCAACATGTTGACAAAAATATTATTAGAAAATATTAATTTAAAATGTCTTGATTTATTAATTTAAGAATTCACAACCTAATAAATAATAACAATATTATGTTTTTCCATGGTAATAAACAATTATTAAAATAAAAAAATTATGATATTTAAGATTTGAGAAATTAATTACCATAATTTTTTTAACAATTTCTCAAATCATAATTATCATAGTTGTTATTTAAATAATTGTTTAACACAGTTTATTAACAAAAACTTAATATTGTTATTATTTTATTTTAACATTTTTGCCAACATGTTGATAATTGCTTTTTGATGTTGAACATGTTTTTTTTTTTTTTTTTTCTTTTAATTTCTCAGATGTGTGTCATTTGGGCCTCCACACGAACGTGAAAGTAGATCTAAGAAAAGTTCTGACGACTTTTGTTTGCAGACGCCGCTTGGTTTGATCTTTTAAATCTAATGCAAAGAAATACAATGAAATGAAACGCATGCATACATACAACTGTGACCTTATTTTCTAAAACCACTTCTTGAAAGCACTACCAACACGTTTCGATATTTTTATGTATAGACACAGCCTGCGCTATAAATACCTGAGGTTACAGTAGTTTTGTGTTTACCATTTCAAGTGTATATATGGCTACTGGCAGTTTTTCAGATATCAAGACAGGAAGTATCAAACACTGCGGTATCTTTAGTATATGTTTTCCTGCCTGCTGGGATGCAGAAAAGAGACCACAGGATGTTGTTCTGCAGGCGTCTTTTTGAACAATGCCTCACTGTCTGTGTTCTGGATCTATTCATAGCCACAACACAAAGACAACATCCTGGATAGATCCCCGATGCCTGGACAAACCTCAGAAACCCCTGGAGGAATGCGAAGATGACGGTATGGACGTGTAGTCGAGTTTTTACTCGTGCAAATATAAGTTTCACTGTGTTTTTGATGACATGCTTTCATAACGCTTGTTTGCGAGTGTTTTTGTGGCATTGTGCATACATAAGCTTTACGTTTTTTTGAACTAATACCTGGCTTACAATAACAAAGACAGTTTCAAAGTTTCAGCCCTCACGTCATGCATTGTAATCTCATGACAGCCTGTAGATGGCGCTCTTGAGCTGTAATAGCTATAACAGCCAGTCTCACCTTGTGACAGAATGACTAAGGCAGCCTCTATAATGCTATAAGGAGGGTCTGGATTATATTGAATCTCCTCACACAAAAACAAATCACTCCCTTGAACCTCTATAAGCCAGAGCAGGTTTATGATTATGCACAATATGATTTTAATCGCTCAGATGTTACATGATAATCTTGCATTAACTCCAACACAATCTTTTTGCTATTAATAAATGCCATTAATTTTGCATTTTATGATTTGAAAATATGCTGTGATTTTGCTTTTTTCTTATGTCAACTAACCCTCTCTGCCTCTCTGACACCCTTCCTCTCTTTTTCTCGCCCCACTTTGTGCACACCTGCTCCCCTTTTACTCCCTCTTGAGAAGAAGGGGTACATACAGAGGAACTGGACAATGAGCTAGGTAGGCCACAATTCCACAGGGAAGCATTTTTTCCAAAGCCTGCATGTTGTTTTTGTTTTTTTTGGGGAGGGGGGGGGGGGGGTGGATCGATCCATCTGTGCTGCTTTGGGACCAGATGTTTTCTCTCGAATCCTTAAACTAATTATGAGAACTGACCGCACAGTTGATCCCAGATCAGCGCAAAGGTTAACGTCTACCCAACAGCGCCGCGTTTCAGCTTTGCTGCCGTTTAGTTCTTTTCGGAGTGACCGTCAAACACGTTTCATTACTTTCAAACAAGGTTCATTTGTGTTGTCATTGGCACTGCATGACATAAAATATTCATTGTTACTATTTCTACCACTGAAGCAGTTTAACTCGGGACTCTCGCAGCTGGGAGTGGTTCCGTTTTCATTATGCATGCAAATAGCTCGAGAGATCCGAAACTATTATGTCAAGCTAACGGTGACAGTCAAATCATTGAATAATTTGTTGCTTTAATCAGTTTTACCGTCGTCAGAGCACACTATATCAGCGCACAGAGCTCTCTCTGTTGTTCAATGTGCCTTTGTAATTGAAGGGCTGATTCGTCATTAGTAACGGATTAGGTGATGCAGGCAGTGGCCTTGAGAAGCCCTGTGTTTGCGTCCGGTGCTGATTGGAAGAGCACGGTCAATAGCTATTGATTCGAGAAATCGGAGCCATTAAATAGATGCCGTGACTGCGGGATGTGGGCAGTAGGTACGAGAGTATCCGGTCGCACGGTAGAGACCTGATCCTGTAGAGAGGGAAGATGGGATGCAAACAGATTAATGGCCAATTTGTCAGTAGAGTCGCAGTAATGATGTGGGGGAAGGACAGGACGTACTGTCCAGCAGTTGCTTTTGGTAGACAGTTAAGCTGGCTTCTTTAACAGTCAGTATTTAAAAAAACAAACAAACAAATGAGATGTTGGGTGTAATTTACATTTCTCATTACATTAATTTAAAAAAAAAAAAAAAGAACCTAGAAAAAAGGTTAATGTTAAAGCTCCATTTGTTGACATTACTTAAACTGATTAGTTAAAGGGATAGTTCACCCAAAAATGAAAACTACCCCATGATTTACTCACCCTCCAGCTAGGGCTGTCAATAACAATTATTTTGGTAATCATGTAATCAGTCGATTATTCTGATGAGTAATCGAGTAATCTGATAATTATTTATATATATAGGAGAAGTCCACTTCCAGAACAAGAATTTACATATAATGTACTCACCCCCTTCTCATCCAAGATGTTCATGTCTTTCTTTCTTCAATTGTAAAGAAATTATGTTTTTTGAGGAAAACATTCAAGGATTTTTCTCCATATAATTCCAAATGAAGTTGTAAATGATCCCAGCCGAAGAAGAAGGGTCTTGTCTAACGAAACGATTGGTTATTTTAATTAAAAAAATACAATTTAAATACATTTTAATCTCAAACACTCCTCTTGTCTTGCTCTCCCTGAACTCTGTGTATTCTGGCTCAAGACAGTTAGGGTATGTCAAAAAAAATCAGACCGTATTTTCTCCCTCACCTTCAAAAATCTTTTCAAAATCATCCTACATCACTGCTGAAGCACCGACATACAAAGAAGATCAAACACCCTTAACAAAAAAGGTAAAACAGTGATATAGGATGATTTTGAAGTTGAGGGAGAAAATACAGTCTGAGTTTTTCAACATACCCTAACTGTCTTGAGCCAGAATACACAGAGTTCAGGGAGAGTAAGACAAGACGAGCGTTTGACATTTAAAAAGTATATAAATTGTATTATTTTTATGAAAGTAACCTATCGTTTCGCTATATAAGACCCTTCTTCCTTGGCTGGGATTGTTTACAACCGCATTTGGGATCATTTGAAGCCACATTTAAACTGCATTTTGGAAGTTCAAACTCGGGGCACCACATCAGTCCATTATATGGAGAAAAAAATCCTGAAATGTTTTCCTCAAAAAACATAATTTCTTTACGACTGAAGAAAGAAAGACATGAACATCTTGGATGACAAGGGGGTGGGTACATTATCTGTAAATTGTTGTTCTGGAAGTGGACTTCTCCTTTAAAATACATTTTGCCCCAGGGTAAAAGGTGCCTTTGATATTATTTTCCTCTAAACCACTAGATGGCAGAAAAACGTGGCGTAGCACTTTCCGAAATGTCCACTTTTCAAGATACACGTGCAAATTTGCAGCACAGTAGCGCAACGTCGATTCTGGGCTTGCTTGATCTAATATTTGGTGTTTTTAAAAATGTTGTAGATTTAAGTAGCAAATGAGAATCACAAAATTTTTTTAATATATCTTGAGACAAAGGTCTTCTTAATGATTTTCAGTTTTATATAATTAAAGCAGCAGTTTTTAAATCATGAAAGAATATGTAAAAGTATGGAATTTGGGGTAAAAAGTGCCCCTGCTGTTGGGGCTAAAAGGCACAATAATTAACATGATAAGTAATAGAAGACTAACTTTTCCATTTGTTGACATGACATTGTTAGATTCAGCTGTTTTTCGCTGAATACTCGACACCTGCAAAATGCAATCGAGCCATCATAGGTGTACAGTATGTGACGTTTTTCTTTCTGATGAATACAATTGGAGTTATATTAAAAAAATGTCCTGGGTCGTCCAAGCTTTATAATGGCAGTGAATGGATGTTGAGATTTTGAAGTCCAATAAAGTGCATCCATCCATCATGAAAAGCACTCCGCATGACTCCGGGGGTTAATAAAGGCTACACCTATGTCGTACGTCATCCGCTGGAACAACACTTTTGTATACAGTCGTAATTTCTTTACGACTGAAGAAAGAAAGACATGAACATCTTGGATCACAAGGGGGTGGGTACATTATCTGTAAAAAGAAAGACATGAACTGGAACAACACTTTTGTATACATGTGTACAACAGTTAGCAGAAGCTAGAGATTACAGTCTATAAAGTTGTAAATATGGATATTTTTCTTACACAAATGCATCGATTCACTTCAGAAAGCCTTTATTAACCCCCCTAAACAATGTGGAGTACTTTTTATGATGGATGGATGCAATTTATTGGTCTTCAAAATTTCAACACCCATTCACTGCCATTATAAAGCTTGGAAGAGCCAGGACATTTTTTTTTTATATATAACTCTGATCGCATTCGTCTGAAAGAAGAAGGTCATATACACCTAGGATGGCTTGAGGGCGAGTAAATTAATGGGTAGTTTTTTTATTTTTGTTAACAGTAGCAATGAAAAATACTTCTAAAGCATTTAATAATCTCATAATTGATGTTAGTTTCAACATATACTAATACATTATTAAAATCAAATTAAAGATTATATTATTTAATTAATGTAACATGAATTAACAATTAACATTTTTATTTTTTTATGAGCTGATGTCAGTAAAGGTTAATAAACAAATGTATTGCTCATTGTTTGCATGCATCAATGCATTAACTAATATTAAGTAATGAGACCTTACTGTAAATGGTTCCCAGGCTTCCCCAAACACTCCCATTGCTGCTATTGGTCAGACAAACACATAATCCCGCCCCCACACCCATACCATTGGTTGCTAACAGATCAATGGGTGTGTCCTAATTTACATACTCTTTATGTAGTATGTGAGTGTAGTATTGAGCTGCTGAGAATTTTAAAAAGAAATAGTGTACTTTAGATTCAAAGATGATTCCAAGTTGCTGTTTGACAAACACAGAGTTGGATAATGTGTGGTGTATCATCTGGGACGCAAGTAACATTTTGAAAGCACCACAGAATTATAGTGTTTACACTTTTGGTTAAATCAACACACAAATGGCTTAGCTGTAAGTTATTTTTTTTCCCCAGCCAATTATTTTAACATCTAAAAAATTACACACTTCACCTTCACCGCAATGACTTTGCGACAGCTTGTCTATTACACATTTGCGCAAATCCTGCGCTCTAAATTTCACTCAACAAAAACACTCGTTGATTAATTATGTTAAACTCACGAAAGATCACGAAGGGTGAAGATATATGAGGCAGAGGCTGCTGAGAGAATCGTTCACCGGTAGATCGTTATTTGTAAGTAATTAGTGTTGGTTGACATTTATAGATTCATTAAAACAGTACAGGAGTCGGCCGTATTTGCTATCGCTGCTTGGGAGAGATAATGAGTCCTTGCTTTCGCAAAAAATTCTAAATGTGTACCACTTTCATTGGCCAATTAGAAACTGGCACGATATAGAAATCTTCTCTATGGGAGGTGTTGTGATGAATTTCCTGTGTGCTGCAGGCACTATGCTAATACAACATCTCTGTGTCCCGGGTGCTACGACATTTCTGTCTAAACCATGGTAAAGAAAGCAATATTTTCATTTGCATGAAAGCGCATTTCAGTGTCGAAACGCGGCTGAGCCTTTTCATGATTATTCTGTTATTCTACACAAGACATGTTGTGTGTCTTTTCGCCTTTACAGTGTCGCAGTCAAATCTCTAAACGTCTTCTGTTGCTTTCATACACTTGTCAACCTTTGCCTGAAATATTCGGAGCGGTTCGTATTTTTGTTGTTTGTCAGGTCAATAGATTTGGAAATGCCGGGGAACATATCTGCTGTTTATGTAAATATCACGAGGAGGATCTGTCAGAGAGCTGTGGCTTTAGAGACAAATGACAGATCTGTACACAAACTTTATACTGTTGCAAGCATAACCTGCATCTCTAGTCGGATGTCTCAATTAATATGGTATTCCTCGGATATTGCAGCAGCGTCTTTATGAAAGAATTGACGGGAGACTGTTGAATTATTTGCACCGGAGCTAGTGTTACCAGTGTGCATTACTTTTTAAAAAGCTTGTTCTATTCATCATTTATTCTTCTGTATGGTTACCTCATGTACTTGTGTTGATCTTAAACACTTTTGTGTGTAGAACATTGATTCACCATCAAGTCGTCATTTACTAGTTTGAATGAGTCACTCAAGGCTGTATTACAGACTCAAGCATTACTTTAACAGTAGGGGTTGTTTTTATTATGTTATTTGACATGCAAAGAAAGAAATAGCTTTTTTCTGTTTTCTTCTGCTGTGGTAGACTACACTTCTTTAAAGGATTAGTTCACTTCCAGAATAAAACATTTCCTGATAATGTGCTCACCCCCATGTCATCCAATTAAGAAATTAAAGTTTTTGAGGGAAACATTCTAGGATTTTTCTCCAAATAGTGGACTTCAATGGGAGCCAGTGGCTTGAAGGTCCAAATTGTAGTTTCAAAGCAGCTTCTAAGGGCTCTACAGAAGAAATAAGGGTCTTACCTAGCGAAACGATTGTCCATTTTCTGAAAAAAAAAAAAAGCCCAAAATGATGTACTTTTTGACCACAAATGCTCTTGCACTAGCTTAAGTTCACACACGGTTAGTTCTAAAAGGTAGAGTAGGGTGAAAAGCTACATCTCATTTTCTCATTCAAACATTGTTGTTTTGCCTTTTTTTTTGTAAAGGGTGTTTCACTTTCTTTGCATGTTTGGTTTGTAAACACTGGCTTAATGTGTGACCTTTCCAATGTGATTACATAATGCGTGAAGTCCAGCTAGTGCAAGACGAGCATTTGTGGTTAAAAAGTACAGACATTTTTAATGTTTTTTTAGAAAATGATCGATCGTTTCGCTAGATAAGACACTTATTCCTCAGCTGGGATCATGTAGAGCTATTTGAAACTGCAGTTTGGACCTTCAACCCATTGGCTCCCATTAAAGTCCTTTATTAATTTCTTCTTTTTTTTGTGACTGTCTGAAGAAAGAAAGACATGAACATCTTGGATGACATGGGGGTAGCGAACTACTCCTTTAACATCACTGAAATCAATCAGTGCTTTAGTGAACTAGAACATCTGGCAACCAATCAGAATCAAGCATTCTGTAGTGCAGTTGTATAAATGGGTAAACAAAGAGGATAAATGATGCAGTTTGCATGATAATTATATAATCTGCTCAACATGGTTATTATAGTTTTAAAGCGTCTAGCTTGTTTGTGTGAAACCTCTTGAATTTTAATTGGGCGAAAAATCAAGACATCATATTACAAAGGACTTGATAAAAGCCTTATTAAATGAGTTATAATGAGCTGAAAGTGTCTTCTGTTTTGCTCCTTTTGCAGAGCTGCCCACAGGCTGGGAGAAGATTGATGATCCAGTGTACGGGGTGTATTATGTTGAGTAAGTGACTCATCAATGTTACCTTCAAATCATCTTTATTTTATGACATCGTCGTGGAAGATGAAAGAAACGGTTGCATCTTTTTGTTTGGGCCTGTTCTGTTTCGGCTGTATACACCCTTTGTTACTGTTACCATTTTGAAATCTTGTTCTCTCTCTTTCCCTCCCCTTCAGAGGGACCCTTGGGTTTGTAGCGCATAAATATGAATGCATTCATATGTTTTGATGTTGTTTCAAAGCAATACCTCCGAGGCAGGAAGCCTTCCGGTTTTTGTCTTTGGAGATGTTTACTTACATTTTGAGCTGTATTTGCCTAGTAAACCGCGCAGGCCGTTTGGAAAGTGGCCTGGATCGCAGCTGGGTGCGATCTGTATTTTTTTGTAAATGTGGTGATGGGGTTTTATTTTTGGCTTTTGATCTGTGTTTATTGAGCTTGTCTAGTCTGGTGGAGAGATTTTGCTTTTAAGCACATAAGATGAGAGAGAATGGCACACTTTTTCCCCCCGCAGTTTTAAATGAATTTTAAATGAATGCAGAGGCTTTCAGCCATAGTTTAAGCTGCCGTTATTGCCTTTTCTCTGAATTAATTCACTTTATTTCTCGTCCGCTTACCTGCTCTCCTTATGCTCAACCTTTACCTGCCCTCTCATTCTATTTCCTGTTTCTCCCTCTGGTTCTGTTATTGACTGTGTCCTCTGCTCACTCATCTTCATCACCTCTCTCTCTCTCTGTTGCTCACTCTCTCCCTCTTTTTCCACCTCCCAGCCATATTAACAGGAAGACGCAGTATGAAAACCCAATTCTGGAGGCTAAAAGAAAGAAGCAACTGGAGCAGTCTCAGCCCGCTGAAGGTGAGCGGTATATCCAAGGTTCGTTTCAGGCCCGACATGCCGCCATTTCTTTCTTTTCTTATACGTTTGTGATCGTCCATGTTTGTCATTTAGAGTTTTTGTTTTGGAATGGTGGGATTACAGTTAATCTTTTCATGGCTTAAATTTTTAATTTATTTAATTTTGCTATCACTGATTCATTACTGCTGAAACAGTGCTTTAGGTTTTTTTCATCAGTGTAATATTTAATTCTTGAAAGAAAACAAAAAGAGAAGTCTAACATCAAGCAGACAGTTTTTTTTTTTTTTTTCTCCAAAATTTCAGTACACGACCTGATGCATTTGAATGTTAATGTCTTTTGTTAAACCTGTTTTTGTTAAATATATAAATAAGGATATTCCTAGTTAATAACAAGGAGAAACCAGTATTAAAGTCAACATGAAATGCCATCTGCAACCCATTTTACCTTTACAGTGTTAATATGAAATATAGTAGCCTTTAAAGTCAAAATAAACTTCATATGCTTTCTTAAAAAGATAGTTCACCCAATAATTGTCATCATTTCTGAAAAAAAAATGTTCTCTAACCTTCTTTCTTCTGTAAGTTAGTGTTTACTTTACATTTATTCAAAAATAACTCAAGGTAACCTTGAATTTAAACCACATATTTTATTTGTGAACTTATGTTCTGCTATTCTTTTTAATTGTTAACTTTTAACCATTTTTGAATTTTTCGGATCATCAGTCATCAAAGCTTGGTAAATATTGGTCACTTTAAAATTTTACCAAGCTGATTACTCACTAAAAACAGATGATGTTTTCAGGCCATTTTAAAGGAGAAGTTCACTTCCAGAACAAAAATGTACAGATAATTTACTCACCCCCTTGTCATCCAAGATGTTCATGTCTTTCTTTCTTCAGTCATAAGGAAATTACGTTTCTTGAGGAAAACATTTCAGGAATGTTCTCCATATAGTGGACTTCAATGGTGCCCCAAAGTTTGAATTTCTAAAATGCAGTTTAAATGTAGCTATAAAGGGCTCTAAACGATCCCAACCGAGGAAGAAGGGTCTTATCTAGCGAAACGACTGGTCATTTTCAAAACAAATTGACAATTTATATACTTTTTAACCTCAAATGCTCGCCTTGTCTCGTCTCAACGATGTGCATGCATAGTCTGGGTAATCTGGGTCAATACAGTTAGGGTGTGTCAAAACCCCCGTCTCAGTTTCTTCTTCAACGTCAAAATCATCCTACATCGCTGTTTTACCTTTTTTTGTAAAGGGCAATTGATTTTCTTTGCATGTTCACTTTGTAAACACTGGGTTGGTACTTCTGCAGCGATGTAGGATGATTTTGAAGTTGGGGAAGAAAACAAGATGGGAGTTTTTTGACATACCCTAACTGTGTTGACCATATTAAACTGAAAAAAAAACAGAGTTCACGCAGACTTAGACAAGACGAGCACTTGAGGTTAAAAAGTACATAAATTGTTAATTTGTTTAGAAAATGACAGATCGTTTTGCTAGATAAGACCCTTCTTCCTTGGCTGGGATCATTTAGAGCCATTTAAAGCAATTAAACTGCATTTTGGAAGTTTAAATGTGGGGCACAATTGTCCCATTATATAAAAGTCCATTATATGGAGATAATTCTAGAATTTTTTCCTCAAGAAACATAATTTCTTATCGGCTGAAGAAAGAAAGACAAGGATATCTTGGATGACAAGGGGGTGAGTACATTATCGGTAAATTGTTGTTCTGGAAGTGGACCTCTCTTTTAAGTCTTGTTTTGACGTAAGAAAGTGGTTATATCCAAGTGCGTGAGTTGTTTACTTACTTTTTTTTTTTTTTTTAATAAGACTTCCCATAAACGCCATTATATTGTTAATTCAGACTGATTTGTAAACGCGGAATGTGCATAAACAGAAGAGGCGGGATTTATCACATGAACCAATCACAGCCGAATATAAACAGTCATATCATATCGCGATGGAGGCATTGCCTCTCATCTCATGTGACTTTCCTCCATTTATTCTCAATTACCCCCCACCAAACTCACCGGTTGCTTTAGGGGGTGTGTTAAAACTCAATGGGCTCAGGGGAGGCGAGAGAGATGCGGACTTGCGCTGTAACTTTACCCGCTTGTGTCACTCTTGGACAGAAGAAAGAATTAATTCCTATGCCACAACAAACTGTGGCCAGTAAACTGATTTTGATTCTGAAAGTCATATGAGTTTAGATCTTTACCTTTAAGAAAACAAATGGGGTCAATTTTGAGCTCATGTTGACTTTGAAGGCTACTCATTCTATAAATGGTTAAGAAAGTTCTACTGAAATGCAGGTTGCCATGCTGGGACATGTCCTTGATCTTGTTCCCAGCCAAGTCAGCTGAACATTGCTTTCTTGATTACCTAATAACTTCTTCTCCCTCAAGTTCAAGTATCTCATATTCTGCCACTGATTGTGATACAGTACTGACAATATGCAAGTTTTACACCTAGAGCAACTTAGGACACCGTAGGGGGCTCTAAAGGTCTAAAGCTGGCGGCTGCACGGCTTCAGTATGAGTTTGAATAGGCAGGAAATGTGACTGGCTTGAGAGACACACAAAAAAGGAAGTGCACCCTTCACTCTTTCAGAATGGATAGAGGAGCATTCATCAGGAGCACCGCTAGCGAGCTATGCTGCTAACCACCAAGAGACTTACAGAGAACCCGGCACCGCCCCTCCACTAGCACCCCAACTGGGGGCTAAACGTATGTGCTGCCTCCTTTTTTTTTGTTTGTGACACAAATACATACATACCCGTGTGTGGCGTATTCCTCTGTGGACATTCACTATTCACTCACTCCTGTTTCACTTTTTCCAAATCTTCCTTCCCTCAGCTCTCTGTCTCTTCCGTCCGTCCCTGTGTTGTTTGAACACCCGACGATAAGCTGCTTATTTAAAGATTTAGCAAAACACTCACTTTTATTGGAAGATGTTGCATTGCCCTCACACCATTTGCAATTTCTCTTTGGTGTCTTCATGCGGGCACTCGTTCAGTTTCTCTGGTGCTTTCTATAATGTCACATACAAAAGATGCATTATGGTTAAAGTCAAGGATGTGTTGAATTAAGGAAGAGAAATGCTGTCGTTTCAAAAGATTGTATCTGAAATGATTTGACGCATGAAAATCCAGTCAAGGCTTAAGCTCTAAAGAACATGAATAAATTGACCTTGGACTAAAATTTATATATATATGTACTCACACACATTTAGGATTCTATACAATAGACTTATAACAGTCCATACTGAAAGTCTGGGATTTAAAATCAAAAACTTAAACCTTTAAAAATATTGTGCATTAAGACATTCTAAAATGAATATAATTTGTAATGAACAATTTGCATTAAATTAGAAAATAGAAATATACACTTTTCCACCCAGACTTTTGGATCCCACTGTATATTCATATTGTGTGCACTTAGATTTTATTCTGTTACGGACAGCTCTGTTTCTCTGTCTGTCATGTTTTCCCTCTTGCATATATATATATCTTGATCATGTCCAGTCATTTGCATTCAGTGTACAGTGTGTGTCTCTCTCCTCAGGGTGTCTCTGCAGTTTTCTCTGATCCCTCTGTCATGACAGACCATGATGATCAGATCATACATCATCTATCTAGCCAATCACATTGTTGTTCTGTGCTCACTCCTCCATTATTTCCTCTCTTGTATCTTGTACTAACAGCACTTTTGCTCTGATCTAGGACTGATTACCAGCTGATGCATCTACTAACATTCATTTTGCCATTTTGCTGTACAACTATGACCATGCACAACAGTTATTTGACAAAAGTGCACACTGGTAATTAAAAAAAAAAGGAAGGTTTGTCTTGGATGTTGACATGACAGATTAAAGATTTAATTATTTGAAGGTTATTTAGACTATGTACTTTATATACTGTAAAATCTGTGTGTTAAAAAAGTGTTAAAATGGATAGACGGTTACTGACAGTTACATAGTAGATGGACAAACTCATAGATAGATAGATAGATAGATAGATGGATGGATGGATGGATGGGTAGTAGGGTGGGCGATATGACCAAAATCTTATATCACGAGATGTGTAATTTTATTTTACGGTAACAATATACATCACAATATAGTTGTTTTTGCTTTAAATAAGTTCTTTAAGATATCAAAATTTTTGATACCATAGGAATTCTTGTCACCAGTGTTAATATTACAAAAAAAAAAAAAAAAAAAAAAAAAACTAATACTAGCCTAATTTAAAAAAAAAAAAAAAAAAGAACTCAAGCTTACTGAAGACAAGTAAACAGTCAGCAATTAAATAAGAATGAGAAACTAATTAGGACAAAAAAACAGTAAAACAAATAAATAAGAAATGCTACATGCATTGTATAAAGCCATCAAATGTATAAAAACAATGCATATTCTTCACAGTGTAAATTAAATATACATTTCTTCATATTAAAGTTACAAAAGTGATTTAGTCAAGAGCAGTGAGAGATTTTCTCTCTTTTGTTGTTTGATTAACATGAATTACTGCTGGATCCAATATACTGTTACAGATCTTTCTTAGCTGTTTGCTTTCACTTAAGACTTAAATTACTGTGTTTACGACGATACTTGCAAAGATGGGCATTTTGATGCATACAAGTGTGTAGGGAGTGGTACTGGAAAAATACCGGTATATATTTGATTTCAAACGCTTGCCAGTGTTGCCAAGTCTGTGGTTTTCCCGCGGAATTGGTCTACTTTAACACTGTTGCCGCAGGTTGTTTTTTTTTTATGTCCGCGGGTTGAAGCGACCCCAATAACGTTATATTTATCCTCTGGAATGCGAACTGTGCCAGGGGAACCCCGCCAAAAAACATGTATTTTAACCTCCGGAACACGATTTTTACTGCAGTAACCCCCTCGAAGCCTGATTGGGCTAGTTTTGGGCTAGTTTTCAGGAGCAATTGTGCAGGTTTTGTCATGAAAACCTGGCAACCCTGGTGACAACAGAACAACACAATGGATTATCAAACAGATAAAACTCCATCAACGAGCTCAAAACTAGTAAATAAAGACAACAGTAGAAGTGAAATTTGGCATTATTTTGCTTACAGAACAGATGATAAAGGTGAACGAGCTGACCTTACTGCACCTGTATGCAAGCATTGCTATAAATCATGTGTAAATCATATGCTTTTCAGAGTCTGAATTCTGAAAACAATCAGAAAGAGAGAAATAATAACATGATTTTGAATACTTTGTTGGAATAACACTTTACAGTAAAGCAAGCTTTGTCAAAATTAATTAGGTAATCTTACCTAACAGTATTACAGCACTTATTAATCTAGCTCAATAATTAGTTACAAATGATAAATGAACTAATACATTTAGTATCTTTTAAGGCTGGTTATTTGTCACCTATGGTATTAATTTAGTATCAATACCAAGGTGTCATATCCTGGTATTGTACCAAAGCCAAAATAATAGTATCGAGCCATTGCTACAAGTGCGTGAATTTAACCGTTCAAGGCCTATAAAGTTGTAAAAATAAAGACCGTGAGTGCGTATAGTTAAATGAGTTGTCTTTCGCTGCTGATTGCATTTTAACGGCTTAAAATCACTTGTTTTTAAGATGGAATGCTTAAAAATGCATGCAAAGAAATTTCATGACCACATAGCACAGCCACATCACGTAAGCGTGTAACCGCGATAGAAACGATAGTCCAAAATCTCTGCCGGTTGACAAATTTGTACTGGTTAATCGCATCACCCCTTAGGTAGATAGATGGATATATTTGACTGACTAATTGATTGACTGATTGATTGATTGATTAGTTAGTAGTTAGACAGATAGACAGTCAGTTGGTAGATAGGTAGACAGGCAGTCATAAACAAAATATGCTGTTTTTGTCAAGCCAGTTTAATTGCGTTGTGGTCGGTAAAGTTAACTTTTTTGTACAGCTTCTTTTTGAAACTTGAATGTTCTTAAGATTTGTGTTGTAACACAGAGGTATCCATAATCATCTCATACAGAGGGTCCAGCAGATTTACTCTCACATATTCCCATAGCTCACAAATAGTGCAATGCTTTTCTTACTGCAGGAGGCAAGCCATTTTTCACAAGAAACCCTGCAGAACTGAAGGGGACATTCATTAACACCAAGCTGAAGAAGAGTAGGCGTGGGTTTGGCTTCACCGTAGTAGGAGGAGACGAACCGGACGAGTTCCTGCAGATTAAGAGCCTGGTGCTTGATGGACCAGCTGCCCTGGATGGAAAGATGGAAACAGGTACAACTAAAAACTGTGCTACCTTAACACATCTTTGAGCCGTAGTCTTTGTTCTTGCACCAACACCTGTTTTCTTTTCACAGGGGATGTTATCGTGAGTGTGAACGACACTTGCGTGTTGGGTTACACACATGCCCAGGTCGTGAAGATCTTCCAGTCCATCCCTATCGGCTCTATGGTCGACCTTGAACTTTGCCGTGGCTACCCCTTACCCTTTGACCCTGATGACCCCAACACCAGCCTGGTGACTTCTGTGGCCATTCTAGACAAGGAGCCCATCATTGTCAACGGAAAAGAAAGCTACGACTCGCCATCCAGCCACGGGAGTGAAACTACAGGTGGCGGCGGTAGTTTGAACGGCTCCAGCGACCCTCCTCGCCCCCACAGCCCTTCGGCAGAGGTGGCTTCTAATGGCTCTCACGGTTATCCCAGTGACGTGGTGACGTTGGCGTCTTCGATCGCAACCCAGCCCGAGCTCATTACGGTCCACATGGAGAAGGGTGACAAAGGATTTGGCTTCACAATAGCAGACAGCCCGTCTGGGGGAGGCCAGCGAGTGAAGCAGATAGTGGATTACCCACGATGCAGAGGCCTGAGGGAGGGAGACATCATCATGGAGGTTAACAAGAGGAACGTGCAGAACCTGACGCACAATCAGGTGGTCGATCTGCTCAGCAAGTGCCCCAAAGGCAGTGAGGTGACCATGCTGGTACAAAGAGGTGAGCTTACAAGGAAATTATTAGGGCTGGGACAATAAATCGAAGCATTGCGAATCGCGAAATGATTCTCTCTTGAATCAATTTTGAGCTTAGTTTTCACCAGCAGATGGCACTGCATGCTTTAGAAACAGCCGTACTCTGCTTGCTTTCAATTCCTTACACACACACACACACACACCGCTTGCACCTAAAATAATCATTCATAAAGTTTGAAAAGGTTTAAGCGAATTACAAAGGTGTTCATAGTGGGCTGTGTTTACATTAATCTAGCGTCGTGAAAGCATAAAAGCTGAGGTGCAAGTACATTTAACCACTTACATGACTCACACATACATAAGCGCTCTTCTTCATGAGCATTAGAGCGCCATTTGCTGTTAAAAGCTAAGCTCAGAATCGATTTCAGAGAGAATCGTGATGCATTCGGAAAATAGCAAAATCGATCCACGAATCGCAATGCACTGATTTATTGTCCCAGCCCTAGAAATTATGCTTTTAAATGTTATAAAAATGGAGAAAAGGTGAGAAAAGAATGCTTCCACAAGTATGCTTGCAGGTGAAAAACTAGCTCTTATTTGTCAAAGTTTCAAAGCATCATTAGATTGCACTGATGTTAAAATTTTAACCGATACCATTAAGCAATAAGTATTTTTATATTATGGCTGATAAACAGTCAATAAATAGCTGATAAATAATCAGTATTAAAAGTCTATTTTGCCTAAATAATAGTAATAATAATAATAATTAAAATAAATCTAATAATTGCCAAGAACCAATCTACACCATACAAAAGTTTGGGGTCTAGATTTTTAAAAATGTTTTTTCACCAAGATTGTGTTTATTTGATCAAAAATCCAGTAAAAACAGAAATAATATATGACCCTGGACCACAAAACCAGTCATAAGGGTCGATTTTTTTTATCATCTGAGATTTATATATCATCTGAAATCTGAATAAATGAGCTTTCCATTGATTTTAGGATTAGGATAGGACAATATTTGGCCGACATACAAGTATTTGGAATCTGGAATCTGAGGGTGCAAAAATAATCAGTACTGAGAAAATCGTCTTTAAAGTTGTCTAAATGAAGTTCTTAGCAATGCATATTACTAATCAAAAGTTTTTATATATTTACAGTAGGAAATTTACAAAATATTGTCATGGAACATGATTTTTACTTAATATCCTAATGATTTTTGCCGTAAAAGAAAAATAATGCAGTTTTGGCTATTGCTACTGAAGACTGGTTTTGCGGTCCAGGGTCACGTATGACTATTTCAAACAACCATTTTCAATTTTAATATATTTTAAATATAATTTATTCCAGTTATGGTAAAGCTGAATTTTCAACAGCCATTACTCCAGTCTACAATGTCACATGAGCCTTCGTAAATCATTGTAATATGCTGATTTTATGTTTATGAAACATTATTACTATTATTATTATTATTAACATTATTATCAATGTTGAAAACAGTTGTGCTCCTCTGTGGAAACTGATACATTATTTCATTATTTTAATTAATTAATTTATTTTTTTTGACGAATAGAGTTCAAAAGAACATCATTTAAAAAAAAATAAATAAATAAAAATCTTTTGTAACATTACAAGTGTCTTCACTGTCAAGTTTGATCAATGTAATGCATTCTTGCTGATTAACAGTATTTAAGAAAAAAAATCCTACTGGCCCCAAACTTTTGAACGTTAGTGTTCCATTTTGTTATCCAAGTTGTGTCCTGTTTTAGATTTTCCCGCTTCTAAATGCCACATAAAATAACAAACTGTGATTAGTTGGGCTGCCATTTCTGTTTAAGTGGGTGCTTTTTGGCCCTTTTTCATTATACGCTTCAGCTGTTATAAATCTTGGAAGCTTCCTTTCTCACTTTTTCTCACTCTGCTGCTGTTTTCTTCTTCGTTCCAAACCTGGGAATGTGCACAGTGTCCTGCAATGTGGACTTGACTTTATGCAGATTTTTAAAAATCTTGCTACTCGAATGTAAAGAAGGAAATACAGATAAAGTACACCACAAACAAGGGAAGAATGAGAGAAGAGGCTGTGCAGTCAGTGTTTCTGAATGACAGGAAAGTGTCCAGACAGAGACGGTTTCAGGTGAGAGGTCTGTGCCGATCATTAATATGAAGTCTGGGACTTCTTCTTTACCCTAGAGGGCTGCCAAAATCAGCTGTCTGTTAACCCCACGTCAACACAGCCTTATCTCTTTGTCTTGAATTTTGGGGGAGGAAGTTGAGAAATGTCAAGGTTACCAGCTATTGGTGGAAAACCTCTGCCTTACAGATGGCAAAAGAGACTGAAAGAAACTGAGGGAGACAGACCGAGAAGAACGGAGAGACTAGTGTGTGTGTGTGTGTGTAAAATGAGAGAGAACATTGAATACCAGCATCTGACTGTTAAAGAAAGAAGTCACTTCTCATAGAAAGTTGCAGTTTGAGAGAATTACCCCAGGAATTTTGCGCACACAAATCCGCAGGTCTTTCAGGACCGGCTTTAAAATCCTGTTTTGCCTGTTCTCAGAGCATTCAGTCAGAGCCTGGCACTCGGATTATTAATTTGATGAATTGAAAGCACTTTTATCTGTCTTGTGTAAGTGCTTTTAACAGGGCCAGGAAATTGCTGCATGCCAATTGCAAGGCCAGAGCCTGTTGTATTAAAACATCCCCATTTGTCATTTGGGACAGTTACCAGCATGTAAACAAAAGTGTGTGCAGTGCTTATATCTTTTATGGCTCATCAATAGAGTTGCCGCCTCGCTATTTCAGTAAAGCAAAAAGCCAAATTGTCCTCCAGGATTTGACGGCCTACTGAACTGACGTCACATAACTTGCAGTGTAATTTATGACTTACACAGAATGAGACAGCAGGACTGAAATTACCTCTCTTTTTATCTATGTGGCTTACACACTCTATTCCAATTCGTTTTTAAAGTATAACCAGAGCTCAGTAAGTATTACCACTAAGTATTTTTCTGCTGTAGTTCAGATTTAAAAATAATGTATATATACACACACACTCCCGGTCAAAAGTTTGGGATCAGTAAGATTTTTAATGTATTTTAAATAAGTTTCTAATGCTCATCAAGGCTTGTATTTGCTAAAAAAATACAGAAAAAAATGAAATATTATTACGATGTAAAACAACATTATTCTATTTTAGTATACATTAAAAATTTAATTTATTTCTGTGATCAAAGCTGAATTTTTCGGTATCATTACTCCAGTATTCAGTGTCACATGATCCTTCAGAAATCATTCTAATATATTGATTTATTATCAGTGCTGGAAACAGTTGTGTTGCTTAATTTTTTTTTTTTTTTGGAATGATACCGGTGATACTTTTTTTTCAAGATTCTTTAATTGATAAAAAGTTTAAAAGAACAGCATTTATTTAAAATAGAAATCTTTTCTAACAATATAAACTATTGTTTAAAAGTGAGATTAATTAAAAACCTTTTTTTTTTTTTTTTTGAAAAAACAAAAAACAAAAACTGAGTTAAAAAAAAAATCTTTTTTAGCAATTAACTCTTCATAAATGTATAACATAAAAAAAAAAAAGCAAACATTTACAAAATGTTTATTTTCAGATCTTACAGCTGCAAAAAACCTCCGTTTAATTATAAGAGTCAGAGAGAGGATGGGTAATGATAATTTCATACTAAACCATGACCGTTTTGGTGCGAAATACCTAACGTTATATGTGGTCCTCAGGATTAATTGTCATTGGAGTAATCCGAGTTCACACCAGAGATACACTAGAGAGGTTCTCTAAATGTGTATGGGATGTTTTAAGTATTCTCTGTGCTCACATCTCACCTTTAATTGCTGGCCTTGATGTCCTGCAGCAAATCCCGCCACACACAAATAAGCAGATACACACACACAAACACACTATTCCTTTTCATCAACACTCCCCCATCACTGGCCTACCAATTAGAGTAGAGCCTGAAGAAAAATCTAATGGGTAGAAGCTCGATTTGTCTCTTCATTCCTTTAAACACACATATATACACACAAATACTCACATGTTGAAATTGCAGCATGTTCGGCTTATTAAAACACATTTCACATTGTAGGGAATGCACTGTGGCTCAGCTGGTTCTCTGGATAATTGACTCATGTATAGATCTAGATCCTATAAGATGGTTTGACTTCATTTGAGCTTTCATAGCTTGTGTCCTTTTTTGTGCCTCTGGTCAGGCAGGTTAGGTTGGTGGTCTAAAAGCTTTATTAGATCATTATTTGAAAATTTTACTCACGTATTAAAAAGTAGGCTGTTGCACTAAAACTGTTGTTTTACCGTGGTTAAAGCTCAATCGACAGCCTTTGCAGCATAATGTTTTTTTTGTTTTCATTTTTTGAATAGAAGAATAATAATGAAAGTGAATGGAGCCAATTTTTAAACTATTTAAAAGCAGAAATGTGAAGCTTGTAACTTTATAAAAGCATTTAAATGAATTCTTCTGTTTAAACGTGTGTATTATTTGAGCTAAAAACTGTTTAAATCATCATTAATTTTACAGTTGTTTTAGTGGTTATGGTATTTTGTTGGATAAAATTGAATATAACTTTACACAAAAAAGGTTAGTGATTTAATTACAGTAAAATTGTTAACATATATGACCTTGGACCACAAAACAGTAGCTTGGTCCAAGACCTTGGACTACCCAAAAGTAGCATGGGTATGTTTGTTCCAATAGCCAAAAATATATTGTATGGGTCAAAATGATCAATTTTTATGCCAAAAATCATTAGGATATTAAGTAAAGATCATGTTTCATGAAGATATTTTATACATTTCCTACCCTAAATATATCAAAACTTAGTTTTTGATTAGTAATATGCATTGCTAAGAACTTCATTTGGACTTTAAAAGGCGATTTTCTTAGTATTTTTTTGCACCCTCAGAGTCCAGATTTTCAAATAGTTTTATCTTACCAAATATTGTCTTTCAGATGATGTATAAATTAAAAAAAAAAAAAAAAAATAGATTTTATTCTGATAATGAACATTATGCCACAAGTGCTGTCAAATGAGCTTAACCTCTGCTAAACCCAGAAAATATTTCTTTAGAAACCAAGCATAATTATGATCTTATGTGCTGCTCGACAGAGCATAAAGCCCAACCTGTGGTTTCCAGTCGTTGACGGTTTTTCCCCATGAGGCTTGACCACTGTCAGTTTTTTCCTTGAGATGTTTCTCAGCTGTTTGGGTCTAAATGTCACACTTGCAAATGCTCAGTATAAAGGAGATTTATGCATCCGTTATACCCAGGGTAATCAGTTCAACACAATGTGTGTTTGCGAGCTGAATACATCATGGCTGCGAGTCACTGGCCCTGAGGTCCATTCCGTGTCCCTGAAGTGTGTGTGTGTGTGTGTATTTATGTATTTACGTCAGTGTGGAATCGCTAGTGCTGCAACATGTAGAAGGCCGTTTCTAGCCTCATTGCAATTCCTCCTCCTGGCGTTTATCAGAATCTGCCGCTTTTGAGAAAGAGAGTAAAGGATGCTCCGGCTATGGATAGTGTGATGAAATGAAAGGTGCATACTACTATCTGATCGACTCCCTTTATGAGTCATCAATCAGCAATGACAGCACACATCTCGATTTCCCCAGCAGATATAAAACCGGCTTCTACTCAGGCATCGGCTTCTAGTCTGGTCTCATTAGCTGCTACTCCAAGCATCCAAATGAGTGTGTTAAGGCTTATTCCCACCAAGAGGGAAATGAAAACACCAAACAAATTGTAAAACATTAAACTATTCACACCAAGAGCGAAACACGAATTTGACAGGCTGTTGTTCTCTCTGACTGTCATTGAGATGACAGGGATAACTAAACGGATATGCTTTTGCGGATATTGTAGACTTCTTAAAGGAAAAATAACTTTTGTCTTGTCCTTAGTCATGAGTTTTTCCTCACTGAATGAAGAAAAAAAAACAACCTTGAGGACTAAAAATCATTTTTCTTTTTAGCGCAGGTATGAATAGGTTCATATAAATCAATTCCTCCATATAAAGTTTCTCGTTTTACAGACTTAAAAAATGAGTTCACTTCTGAATTAAAATTTCCTGATAATTTAGTCGAAAAGAAATTAAGGTTTTTGAAGAAAACATTCCAGGATTTTTCTCCATGGGGCTCAATGGGTTCAGGGTCCAAATTGCAGTTTCAGTACAGCTTCAAAAGACTCTACACGATCCCAACCGAGGAATAAGGGTCTTACTAGCAAAACGATCTGTCATTTTCTAAAAAAAAAAAAAAAAATTCTATACTTTTTAACCACAAATGCTTATCTTGCACTAGCTTTGTGACGCGTGTCTACGACTTCACACATGGAAAGGTCATGCCTGGTTAGCTCTTCATCTGTGTAATTCGGTTAAAAAATGTAGGGTAGGGCCAGCGTTGCCAAGTCAGTGGTTTTCCTGCAGAATTGGGCTACTTTAACACTGTTGCCCCAACAAAAAAATGTGTACTTTATCGTGATTTTTAACCTGGGACCCCCCTCAAAACGCAATTGGGCTAGTTTTGAGAGCACTATAAAAAATGCTGGTTTAAAAACAACCCAACTTAGGTTATTTGGCAACCCAGCGCTGGGCAAATATTGGACAGAACACATGCTGGGTTATTTTGACCCCACTGGCTGGGTTAAATGTTTTTACCAAACATTATTTTATTTAAGTCAACTATTGTTTAAAAATTATGATATTGCTGGTTTAAAATGGACTGGAACTTATAAAAACACACACAGAATTACTAGAGGCAACAGCAATAATCAAAAGATGAACATTTATTATTAAGCAAGAACACTTTGACAAAAATACAAGACAAATTAAATTGATTTTGGTGAATACAGCATAGTTTACAATATTACATACATCTAAACTTGTTTAATAAGCATTTTAGACATAAAAAAATGTAACATTTAAAATTTTAATTTTAATTTTCGTGTATTCAACCATTCTCTGTAATCGCTTTTTACTGAAACAATGCTAATTCTCATGCCGGTGTGTGGCCGAAATCTCGCCGGGTTAACTGCAAACTTCAGACCGTGACCTTGCGTTTCACTTGTAGCTGAAACATGCCCACAGACAAACAGTACTGACATTAGAGAAGAGAGATAAAATCCATTTATTTTATGCAAGGCAAAAGACGTTTCCATCCTGCAAAACAACCGCTGCTGACGCAGCTGACTGACATCTCGTCCTTATGTTGCGTAAAATAATACAGTTTACAGGGCAGTAAAGACTTTATAAATTAAATAAAATGTATACAACCCTTTATTTTGCTGAAGAAGTGCAAATCAGTGGTGCCGAGAACCGCTCTCCTGTAGAGGACTCAAAAACCCGGGCTCTGACTGACTGTAACTCAGCAGCTGGGTTGTTTCATCAGAGACGGGCTTAACCCAGCGGTTGCAAAAAAAAAAAAATTAACCCAGCGTTAAAATGACCCAGCAACAATATTAAAAAATAACCCAACAAAATGACCCAACAAGTTGAACCCAGCATTTGGGCTAAACAAATAACCCTGCACCTGGGTAAAAATATGAAAAATAACCCAATAAAATGACCCAACGGGCTGAACCCAGCATTTTTTACAGTGTAGCAATTGGGTGGGTTTTGTTGTGAAAACCTGGCGACTCTTTGTAGGGCCGAAAAATTCCATCTCATTTTCTCCTCCAACTTTAAGGTCGTTGTTTTACCTTTACCTTTGACGGTACTTCCACCTGCACCACGGGTGACCTTTCCAGCATGATTACATAATGCGTGAAGTCCAGCTAGTGCGAGATCAGCATTTGTGGGTAAAATGTATATAAACTTTTATTTTTTTAAGAAAATGGCCAATCGTTTCGCTAGATAAGACCCTTGTTCCTTGGCTGGGATCATGTAGAGCCCTTTGAAGCTGCACTGAAACTGCAGTTTGGACCTTCAAACCATTGACCTCAATTGAAGTCCACTATATGGAGAAAAAACATCCTCAAAAACCTTAATTTCTTTTCAACTTTAGAAGGATTGTTTAAACTTTATAGCTCTAGTTATCGTTATAGTCATTGTCCTTGGTGTGAACGAGCTTTAAACCAACAGGAAAATTAATCGAAGCTGGTCTTTTTAGGATGGAACAGCATTGCTGTCTCGTTTTTCTTTTTTTGGCTGGACCAATACTGCTAGGGGAAGATAAACCACCATGATTAGTGATGTGTACGAAAGCAACTTGATTTAATGTTTGAAAGGAAGGATTCCAGTACTTTCTGCATTAATTTTTGCTGAATTGTCCAGCGGTTAAAATGAATGGTGTTGCCGACACACACGTAGGATATCAACGGTCCACAAGAAGCGGTGGCCTGGCTCTGAATCAAATCAAGAGTGAAAAATATGTTTTTAGATAATGGTTTTGAGGAGCGTCTTCTCCCCGACTGCTCACCCTTTGGCTTGCTGAAGGGGTGAAGCGTAGAACCCACCAATCACACGATTTCACACCTTGTTTCCATGACGATGCTCTGCTGCACTTTGCGGTGGGGTTTCCTGTTAAAATGATAAAGCGGAGAGGTCTGTCTGCACACAACATGCAGGCGCGTCACATTCTGGAACAAATGCCAGCAGGCAGTGAGGACAGACAGAGACAGACAGGTGTTTTCAAGTCCACTCTGCATCTTATTCTTTCATTACGTGTTACCCTTGAATGATCTTGATTGACGTGTTTGTGTGGGCCTACTGAATCCACACAAGCAATGGACGGGAAGTAGTACAATAGCCATCAGAGCTGTATCTGTGTGCGTGTATGCACCGGGCCATTTTAACATCACCTCATGCCCTGCCACCTCCAATTGTAGGCCGTGTCAGTTTAAGACTGTTCTAATGTACACACAACTGTGCACACATAAGCTGTGCTCTACCTAGTGAACAGCCTACACAGGCAGTTGTATTCTAAGGTCATTTTGTAACTGTCAGGAGAGCATCGACAGTGATTACTCACAAATAGCAGTTCACAATATTGAATGAATATACTTTACAATATTGAATGAATTCATTTTGGGGTAAAATAATCCATTTTAATTAAGGGCCATTCACACAAAGGCAGGTAATTATAATGATAACTATCTATCCACCTTATTTTTCAATGCAGAAGCAAGCCGTTTTTTGTGAATGTGCAAGATTTCTGGTTCAGTAGGCACTGTAGGGAAATAGTGAGAAGAACAAAGTGCAGTAAACCGTAAAACCGTTTGCACTACAAACCAGTGTGTTCATAATTAAGATAAGACATTAAAATAATATGATGAGACACACCAGTTTGCTAAAAATAGCTGGGGGCAGATGAGTCCAGAAGCCTCGAGCATAAAATTGCAAGTTCTAAAGTCAGAATTGCAAAATGTAAACTCATAATTCATACTTTTTTCTCGCAGTTTGTATCGCAATTTTGACTTTTTTAGTGTAATTTTGACTCTTTTTTCTCGCAAATGCGAGTTTATATCTCGCAATTCAGACTTTTTTTCTGGCAGTTGCGAGTTTGTTTTGCAATTCTGACTTTTTTCTTGCACATTTGTAGGGAAATAGTGAGAAGAACAAAGTGCAGTAAACCGTAAAACCGTTTGCACTACAAACCAGTGTGTTCATAATTAAGATAAGGCATTAAAATACTATGATGAGACACACCAGTTTGCTAAAAATAGCTGGGGGCAGATGAGTCCAGAAGCCCTGAGCATAAAATTGCAAGATCTAAAGTCAGAATTGCAAAATATAAACTCACAGTTCATACTTTTTTTCTCGCAGTTGCGGGTTTGTATCGCAATTTCTACTTTTTTCTAATTTTGACATTTTTTTTCTTGCACATTTGTAGGGAAATAGTGAGAAGAACAAAGGGCGGTAAACAGTAAAACTTTGCACTACAAACCAGTGTGTTCATAATTAAGATAATACATTAAAATAATATGATGAGACACACCAGTTTGCAATATCATCAGCAAAACCAGCTAAAAATAGCTGGGCGCAGATGAGACCAGAAGACTTGAGCATAAAATTCTAAGTTCTAAAGTCAGAATTGCAAAATATAAACTCACAATTCTAACTTTTTTCTCAGAATTGCGTTATTAAAAACTCACAACTCTGACTTTTCTTGCAAATGCAAGTTTGACTCTTTTTTCTAGCAGTTGTGAGTTTGTATCACAATTTTGACTTTTTTTCTTGTAATTTTGACTTTTTTTCTCACAAATGCGAGTTTGTTTTGCAATTCTGACTTTTTCCTTTGTTCCATATTTTTCATTTTTTCAGTCCGTTGTTAAATGTCGGTGCTACTTCTGCTATATTTTCACGCTTAAAACAATAATTTGGTATTCCTCTTGTACCACTGTCCTCTTTTATGCTAAGAAATAAGTCACCAGGCATTTCTCTCCCATATGGTTGCATTGCCAGCATTAAGTCTGAGTATGATTCAGTGGGTTATATAACACTTTTAATTGTCAGGAAATTACTTGTCTTTAAAAGTTTTGGTTCAATATATTTACCCATTGATGAAAAATAGCCTTAAACCTAAATACATTTTTTTGGTTTGTTTGTTTTATTTAGTGAATTTCAGTAGGGTGTACTCATAATTGATCAAGCAGGCTTGTTGGAACATTATATCTCCAAAGAACCCTAACATGTCTTCTAAGTAAAGAGTAATTGCTGAATTTTAGTTTTAGAAGGGGTGTACTCATTTATGCTGTGCATACCTGTTGTAACAGGCTTCACTTAGGAAGTGTTTGTGATGCCCCAGAATGCTGCCTGCATAGGGATCTGACAAGCTGGAACTCCACAACAGTCTTGCATGAAAATGGTTTTGTGTCTGCTGTCGTACTCTCCACACCAGAGACTCGCATGCTGTTGCGGCGGCTCCTGGGAGACCGTCTTTCATTCCTCTGTGTGTCAGACTGCATCACTGACAGATGGTCTTGACCGTCAGAATCTGTTCCGATCAGCCTGGCCGAGGAAGGGGGGCCCAGTACAAACCTTTCGCTCTCTTTGTGCCCTCATGCACATGCATGTGCACATGCGGTGCATCATAATCTTCTCCTGCTAAACCTTCTTATTAGTCTCCTCTGTGCCTGACATGGTTCACGCTGATCTGTTGCCAACGTTCCTGCTGACCTGCGATGGCATGTGCAACACGTTTATGGAGGGAGCTCTTAATCTCTTACACCAACAGTATTGTCAATTTGAGTTCAGGCGTGAGCTGAATCATTTAACTTCATTTTCACAATATCTGAAAATTGTGCAGAGCTGAAATATAACCAGTGTCAGTCGTCATTTCTCTAAATAATGAATTGGTGGAGATGTTGTATGTCTATTTCTGCCACTCAACAAAAAAAAAAATGTTATTGTGACTTTATCTCACATTTTTAACTTTTTTTCTCAGAATGGCTTGATACAAACTCGCAATTTTGACTTTTTATCTCCGAATTGTGAGATATAAACTCGCAGTTCCTTTTGCAGTTGACTTTCTTCCTTGCTTTTGTGAGTTTTTATCTCATAATTCTGACTTTTCTTTTCTCAGAATTGCGTGATGAATCTCGCAATTCAGACTTTTTTCTCGCAGTTGCGCGTTTGTATAGCAATTTTGACTTTTTTTCTTGCAATTTGGACTTTTTTTCTCACAAATGCAAGTTTGTATCTCGCAATTCAGATTTTTTTCTTGCAGTTGTGAGTTTGTATTTTAATTCTGACTTTTTTCTTGTAAATCTGACTTCTTTTCTCGCAATTCAGATTTTTTTTTCTCAGAATTGTGTGATAAATCTTGCAATTCTGACTTTTTTCTCACAATTCTGGCTTTTTTTCTGAGAATTGTTAGATATAAACTTGCAATTGCAAGTTCTAAAGTCAGAATTGTGAAATATAAACTCACAATTCTGACTTTTCTCACAAATGCTGGTTTGTATCTCGCAAGTCTGACTTTATTTCTTAGAATTGCAAGTTTATTTCTCAGAATTGCAAGTTTGTGTCTCGCAATTCTGACTTTTTTCTCGCAAGTTTGACTTTATTCTCAGAATTGTGAGGTATAAACTCGTAATTGCGAGTTATAAAGTTCAATTTTGAGGGGGAAAAATGACTATGTTTTCAGAATTGTGAGTTTATTTCTCACAATTCTTACTTAACTCGCAATTGCGTGTTATAAAGTCAGTATTTGAGATATAAACTTGCAATTTTGAGAAAAAAGTCAGAATTGACTTTATAACTAGCAATTGTGAGTTTACGTCTCACAAATTTGGGAAAAAAGGCTGAATTGCGAGTTTCTATCTCACAATCCTGAGAAAAAAAATCAGAATTGTGAGATAAATTACCTTCGCAATTTCCTTTTTTACTTTTTTATTCAGTGGCGGAAATGGGCTTCCATAAATATGGTATTAGTTTTGCACTAAAGAAGGAGGAGTGGAAATAGCAGAGGTCTGGAAACAACCTCAAATTGCACGACTAGAATTTGAAACAGGTCCAAGAGTTAAGAAGCAATCACAATAAGAGTCATCCACTTTTAATGCATTGGTCACTTTGTTTGCTTTTCATTCAGCAAGGCAGCACTGCTTTATGGGATTCAGATAAAGCCATTATGTGCACAGTAAAGTAAAATGGATTGATTGATTACAAGGTATTAGGCAGCATCTCTCCTCTATAAGCAACAACCTCCAGACACTCCCTGGGTTATAAAATCAGACCGGCACAAATCCGCTCTTAAACTTACAGACTTTTTTTTTTTAATGCTTTCTTGTTGCTGCGCAACTGTGGAATGGTATTTCTGAACAGGGAAAAAATTATAGAAATTACACTTGAGGTCATGGGAATCATCAGTGTTTAGCTCAGTCAATATCACAAATTGAGCTCAATTGAATTGAGATTCTGTAGTAAACATGATTATTCCTAGCCTACATATAATCAACGTTATTTTTAAAAGGACAGTTTCATAAAGGCAAATTAAATGAATAGTCAGCAAAAATGAAATTTTGCTGAAAATGTACTCACCGTCAGGTTAGCCAAAATGTAGTTGAGGTTGTTTCTTCATCAGAACACATTTGGAGAGATTTAGCATTGCATCACTTTCTCACCAACGGATCCTTTGTAGCAAATGGGTGCCGTCAGAATGAGAGTCCAAACAGCTGATTAAAGCATCATAGTAAAATAATCATAAAGTAATTTATTTAAATCAGTTGCATTGGAATGACTTTTTTGAAATAATATTTTCATAATTTAATTAAATTTAAACAGACAAGAAATAAATAAGAACTACATGCCAGTGACGCAACTTTAAGGCCAGAGGTCAAATGATTGCAGTGTTTTCAAAAATATTGCACTACCAAACAAAACACTGCGATGCGAGGTTTGAATACACAAAGAAGAGAAAAATGAAGAGAGTATGTTTGCGAAAGGGCGTGTGGCGATGCTGCAGAAACTTTTAACAATTAATGGACTGTAGTGGAGACAGGCATAGAGAGGAGAGGGAGGGAGGCGGCAGACTGCAGAGGATGATAGTGTTTGTTTTGGGGATAATGAGTCAGGTTGGAGGCAGGGCTTGTCGGGGCAGGTCAATTTGCGACGGAAAGGACGACGGAAGATTGAATACCTGGAGATGTATCAGAATAAAGAGCAGGCACGCTTTGCGAGAGAGAGCGACATGTGGCTGGACGCAAATGCGCATGTGTGTTACCGTGGGCACGCTCGCACTCAGACGACTTGCTCTCAAGGGAACGGCTTCAAAATAAGCAGCCCTTTTTTCCAGGCCAGACTGGAATCAGAGTACCGATCGCACACGGATCTCACACGGATCTCACAGCACCGTGCAGTGAAACACACACACCCAGCTGTGAAATCACAAGCAGACTCATGTTTGGCGTAATGAATCTCACCGTAGTGGAAATGTTGCGAGACATCCGTTTCCTGTTTTTTTTTTTTGTTTTTTTTTTCTGCTCTAAATGACGTGCACATCTATTTATGCATGAATGCATAATTTATGCACGGCCTGTCAGATGCAGCCTTTCTGATGGAGGCGTGGGAGGGGGCGACGGCACATCGACGCATGTAGAAGTGGGAGGGAAACGGTGTTCGGAGGAGGGAGCACGATGGTCGCGCTCGCGTCGGGGAGAGAAGGAGCAAACACATGAAGACGGAGCGAGGGTGATGCACATCGAAACAAGGAGGGGGAGGGCGAAAAAGAAGAGAGAGAGGGAGAGGGAGAGAAAAAAGAGAAGCTCAAAAGACAGGAGAATCAAGGACTGGCTCTAGATGCAGGATCCTTCGGCAACAACATCGCGAGGGGCAGGGACGCTGGAAGATGGTTTCAGTAAGAGGGGAACTGACCGTTGCCTATAATTTAATGTTCAGTATCTTGGACTCCTTCTCCATGGGTAATAGCTTAGCACCTGTCTGGGCATAAGCCCCTTCCTGTGTCTCGTTCGTTTCGTTCTCTCTATCTGTCGCTCTCTTTTCTGTCTTCATCTCTCGCGCGGCGTCTGCTAGCTTTAAAGGGACCGTTCTCTCTGAAATCACATCTGTGGCTGCACGTGCTTGCGTAGAACGTAAAATGAGCTATTGCGCACAATGTCCCGGCTGCTGTTTTCCACACAGTGAATGGTGAGCGAAATTGTGTTGCAGCCGGGACATTCTGTTGAATATCTCCTTTTGTGTTTCAGTTGAACCGTCCCTTTAAGTCTATAGGCTCTGCTTAGCATTTAATCAGAGCAATGAGGGTCCGTCCTCTGATGCGGATGGTCCGCGCTGCCCTCTTTATGCTATCGGAGTAAAGGAACGAGAGACGAGAGAGAGGCTGCCGCCGCCGCCGCACCACCACGCTCCCTGATTGGAGTCATCCATCTGTCTTGGGATTGCTTTCAGATTTGTGCCTGTGGGGAAGGTGAAATCTTTGTGTGCACACAATTAATATTTCTGTCTCTTTCGCTCTCTGTAGGGGTGGCACCTGCGAAGAAGAGCCCCAAACTGGTGAGTACAGGTGTTTTATTCTCGTTCTCCTCTCACTTTGTCTGGCTTTTTTTTTTTTGTTGTTGCTCTTTTCCACGTTGTTTCTGCTCATTATCCGTGTCATTGGTCTAGTTGAAATCTGCCAGGGAGAGTCTGATATGCACTTCAATGCAATTGCTCTGGAGGTGGACGGTGAAACCATGTGGTCAGGGTTGGGAGGGGTTGGGGGTGTTCACCCCTGGGAAGAGGGCTGATTTTATTGGTCACATGAGCGCCCTGTAATAGCCCTCTAATGATTTAGCAAAGACAACAAAACCAGCAGGTTAGGAGCTTCAGGGACAGAATAGCAATAAACTGTTTTTATTTTTAATCCTCTGTGTTCCACCAGCCTGTTGATGATGTATGTGAGTCTATAAGCATAGAAAAGAAATCAGTGTTCTTCTGTTAAAATGGCAGCCTTGGGTTTGTCTACTTTGTTGAAATGGAGTCCATGCTTGTATGGCTTCTCAATGCCAGACGAGCGTTTCTCAATTCTCAAATGGCCTCTGTTTTATTTGGATGGATTTATTAGCTACTTATTGAATTGGGGTTTCGTTTTTATTGCTGGATTTCTTTATTTCCTTCATGGGCGTCTGCTGCGATACGCAGATTCGTAGGTCGTGCTGGGATGCAAAGGATGCAGAGGTGTGCGTGGGTTTACAAAGAACTTCAGATGACTTGGTAGAGAAGAAGGAACCTTAAAAATGTTATAACCCAACTCACTGGTGGCATTTTATAATTAAATTATGATGTATTACTTGTAATATTTACACAAAGCATTAATTGAAATTATTTATTTACATAATAACTATAAAAACAGGAGTGAAAATGCTTCTGTTTAAGCTCTTTTACATATGCGACCCTGTACTACAAAATCAGTCTTAAGTAGCATGGGTAAATTTGTAGCAGTGACCAAAAATAAATTGTATGGGTCAAAATGATCAATTTTTCTTTTATGCCAAAAATCATTAGGATTTTAAGTAAAGATCATGTTCCGTGAAGATATTTTGTAAATTTGTCTACCGTACATATATCTAAACTTATGTTTTGATTAATAATATGCATTACTAAGAACTTTATTTAGACAGCTTTAAAGACGATTTTCTTAATATTTAGATTTTTTATTTTTTTTTTGCACCCTCAGATTCCAGATTTTTAAATAGTTTAGTATCTGGGCCAAATATTGCCCTACATACCATACATCAATGGAAAGCTTATTTATTCAGCTTTTATATGATGTAAATCTCAAAATTTTAAAAATGGACCCTTATGACTGGTTTTGTGGTCCAGGGTTACACATATGTATATTTTTAATTGTTAAAGTGTAATTTTTACAAATTAAATGGTCAGCTTAACAGTTTTGGTGAACTTTTGCTTCAATGATAGCCGCATTCAAGCTGTAAGTTTGAGTAAAACCAGATTTTTTTTCCAGTTTAATTGTGACCCTGGACCACAAAACCGGTCTTATGTTGCACGGGTATATTTGTAGCAATGGCCAAAAATACATTGTATGGCTCAAATTTATCGATTTTTCTTTTATGCCAAAAATCATTAGGATATTAAGTAAAGATCATGTTCCATGAAGATATTTTGTAAATTTCCTACCGTAAATATATCAAAACTTTATTTTTGATTAGTAATATGTATTGCTATGAACTTAATTTGGACAACTTTAAAGGTGATTTTGTCAATATTTAGTTTTTTTTTTTTGCACCATCAGATTCCAGATTTTCAAATAGTTTTATTTCGACCAAATATTGTCCTATCCTAACAAACCAAACATCAATAGAAAGCTAATTTATTCAGCTTTCAGATGATATATAATTCTCAATTTCGAGAAATTTACACTTATGAGTGGTTTTGTGGTCCAGGGTCACAATTTGAGAATCTGACCATCTGTACAAAGGGAGTCACATGATCAGTCACTGTAATTTGCTTATTTAATTAGTGACAGAAATAGTCTGAAATATTTCTTAGTCATTTTAAAATTGCTTTAAAATTTACGATTTTCAGACTTTTGAACCCCACTTTTTTCTTAATAAGTAAAGTGTTTTATGACGTCAGTACCTGTATTAAGTCATATTGCATTTGTTACAGTGCTGTCAAACGATTATTCGCGATTAATCCAACATAAAAGTTTTTGTTTACATAATATATGTGTGTGTGCTGTATATATTTAGTATGTATATATAAATACACACACATGCATGGATATATTTAAGAAAAATTTTATTTTTATATATTAAATATATTTATATATAATAATAATAATTATATGAATAAAAATATATCCGTGTAAATAAATGTAAATATTTTCAAAATACATACTGTATGTGTGTGTATTTATATATACATAATAAATTTACACAGTACACACACATATATTATGTGAACAAAAACTTTTTTGGTTGCGATTAATCATTGAATTTAAAATGAGTTGAGTTGCTTAGAGGGTATTGGAGATTGAATGATAGTTGAGTCAGAATATAAAAATGGCGATATAATTCTTGGCTTCGATGTATTCTGACGGCGAGGTAAGGAGAGTTGTGCGTCATTCTGTCCTTCAGCTCATTCATTCATTTTTCTTTCTTGCTGCTTCACATTTATTCAGTTCCTGCAGTCCGTCTTAAAGACGCTGGGGAGGTTGTGGTCCTTTTTTCTTCTCTATTCATGTTTCCTCTCTTTTATGCCCCCTCCCCGCCACAGCAACAGTTGGAGCGCAAGGACAGTCAGGGCAGCTCCCAGCACAGCGTGTCCAGTCAGCGGAGCATCCACGCTGACTCCCCCCTCCACGCCTCCCAGGCCCTGCTTAACGAGTCGGCCGCCCCTCCGCCCCCCTCCCAGCCCCTGCCAAGCCTGCCCCAGGACCCTCCAGTAGACGGAACTCTCCAGAAGAAACCAGATCCCTTTAAAATCTGGGCCCAGTCCAGGAGCATGTATGAAAGTAGGCGTAAGTAATATGGGATTTTGGTGGCGGGTGCACTGGCAGCGGATCATTGGGTCTCTCCTTTATATTTGGTTGGTAATGGGATATCAGGTTTGGTTGGGTGGGAAACAGGATGGATTCCTGTTTTGATTATTCTGCTTTGCCATTTAGCTAAACATCAACATTTTGGGTTTTTGTTGGAGAAAAGAATGATCTAACCATGGTGTAAAAAGATTATTGCTAACCACTAATATGAAGGCAAGACACTACAGGCAAAACAGTATTTTTCCATGCACTTTGAGATGTTGGACTTTCATAACTTAATGGAAAGAAAAAAAATGCAAAATACACTTTAAGTGTTTATTTTATTGCACTTCTGTAGATTTCAATTACAAGTTTGAGACTTGCATGCTCCAAACTGTGCATTTTTAATTCTATATATTTTTCATATATAATTTGCCTGATTTTATATAGAAAAACATTGCAATTCTTAACATGATCAGTTAACTTGGGAAGTATGGTGAGTTACATTTTTACCCTATTCAACTGGGGTGTCTTGCCTTAAAGGGATAGTTCACACAAAAATTTAAATTCTGTCATTAATTACTCGCCCTCATGTCGTCCCGAACCAGTAAGTCCTTCGTTCATCTCGCATGCGTCGTGGTATTCTTGTGAACACGTGTCGAAGACTGATACGAAAGAGAAGAAATGCTTGATTAAAGATGTTATATTCAGGATTTTTGAGCACAAAAAGTATTTTTGTCGCTTTATAAAATTACGCTTTAATCACTGCTGTCACATGGACTATTTTAACAATGTCCTTACTACCTTTCTGGGCCTCGAATGTGGTAGTTGTGCTCAGAAAGCTCTTGTATTTCTTCAGAACTATCTTAGTTTGTGTGTGAGAGTAATTAATGACAGAATTTTTATTTTTGGGTGAACTATCCTTTTAAGAGTGGATCTATACATGTATAAAATTAATGTTTTCAACCTTCTTAATATTCACTGTTTCTCAATCATCTGTATAAAGTAGTAGACGTTAAGTAATTTGTATGTTTCAAATTTGGCGACACCGCCAAACAGTCCATTAACATCAAACATCCTTTTGAGCTTGCCTGTAGTCTTTTAGTATTCAAATAGCTGTCCAAAGCTAATATAAACCATTAGCCGTCAGTTGGAATCTGGTGTGTCTGTTGTGATCAGAGAGCTGTGTTCGGATGAACCTGTCATCTGTACTTCCAAAGCTATTCATTAGCCTTTCCCGTTCGTTCTTTGCTTCACTTTGCTTTCGCCTACTCGCTCAACGCCAGTGAGAATCCAACGTGAACGGCGAGGCACTTCTGACCAATTACATTCCTCCCTGCCATCAGTGCATTTGCGCGCTCCAGCGCGCTCTAGAACACATCTTTTGACAAATGTGCATATAATTGGTAGTGGTGGAAGACAGTGAATCCAATACTACTTTCATGTGTGCCAGAGCAGAGGGGCTAATTAACAGGAATATCTTTCAGTGGATGTTAAGAGGCTGTGGAATGGAGCGCTCCAATGTTTGCATTGGAAAATTTTTGGTAACCTGGAGTGTGTTTGTTGTTTCTGCTTGTGTTAGGGTCCCTCATTAGGAAGTCCTTTAAGAGGGAAGGTGTTGAGTTTATCAGTTCTGCCTCTTAACTATTCCGGTTCTTTAACAGTTCCATTAACAGTTCTTTTAAAAAGATTCAGTTCCGTGTGTTTACAAACTTTTTAATGATTCATTCGTTAATGATTCATTCATTTTAATACGTCATTCGTTCAGGAACTTGACTACACCGATTGTGTTATATTTTTGATTCACTAAAAAAGGACAGACTTATTGAAGTAATTCGTTGTTCATTGTTAGACTGTGCTTTTTGATTCACTAAAAAGAACCAAAACTTTAGAGTCATTCGTTTGAAAATCAAACTTCCCTAGTTATATTAAGGTTTAAACAATTCTTACAAAATGTGTCTTTACAAGCTTTTTAATGATTCAAAAAGAATGACTCTTTTGAGTTATTCATTTGTGAATTTGATTTTTTTTTTCGATTCACTTAAAAAAAAAAAAAACAAAAAAAAAAAAAACAACTCATTGCAATAATTCATTTGGCAGTTGCTGGACTGTAGGTTTTTGATTCATTAAAAAGAAGCAAATCTTTAGAGTCATTTATCCGAGAATCAGACTTCACTGGTTATACTAAAGTTTGAACAGTTTTTGCAAAACAAGTGTTTACAAGCTTTCTAATGATTCGAAAAGAACCAGCTCTTTGGAGTTGTTCATTTGGAAAATGGATTACTCTGATTGTGCCGTATGTTTTTGATTCACTATAAAAGAACTGACTCATTGCAGTAATTCATTTGGGAGTCGAATTAAACTTGCTACACTGTATGTTTTTGATTCACTAAAAAGAACCAAATCTTTAGAGTCATTTGTTCGAGAATCAGACTTCACTGGTTATACAAAAGTTTAAACAATTCCTGCAAAGTGTGTGCTTTCAAGCTTTTTAATGATTCAAAAAGAATGACTCTTTTGAGTTATTCATTTGTGAATTGGACTTCCCTGATTGTGCCATGTTTTTTTGATTCACTAAAAAAGCAACTCGTTGCAGTAATTCATTTGGCAGTTGTTTGACTGTATGTTTTTGATTAATTAAAAAGAAGCAAATCTTCAGAGTCATTCATTCGAGAATCAGACTTTAATTGTTATACTAAAGTTTGAACAATTTTTGCAAAACGAGTGTTTACAAGCTTTCTAATGATTTGAAAAGAACAGACTCTTTGGAGTTATTCACTATTCACTTTGATTCACCAATTACTCATTGTAGTCAAATTAAACTTGCTACACTGTATGTTTTTGATTCACTAAAAAGAACCAAATCTTTAGAGTCATTCGTTCGAGAATCAGACTTCACTGGTTATACTAAAGTTTAAGCAATTTTTGCATTTTTGTGTTTTCATGCTTTTTAATGGTTCAAAAAGAACAGACTCTTTGGAGTTATTCATTTGGGAACCGGACTACTCTGATTAGTGCCATGTTTTTGCTTCACTAGAAAGAACCAAATCATCAGATTCATTCGTTTGAGAATCAGACTTAACTAGTTAAACTAAAGTTTAAGTGATTCTTAAACTATTGTGTTTACAAGCTTTTTAATGATTCGAAAAGAACCGACTCTTTGGAGTCATTCATTCGGCAGTCGGATTACATTTGCTGGACTGTATGTTTTTGACTCACTAAAAAGAATCAAATCTTTCGAGTCATTTGCTTGAGATTTCCACTAGTTCTGGTGTACGCTTCTGATTCACAATCAGACTACACTGCTGCAGCCCTTGAACTTGATTGAAAGGTAAATCGTTGCCATTTGATTGACGTTTTTGGACCAGCTTGAGAACATTTTGTCCAATAAACTCATTGAGCAGCTGCATTGAGAGGCTTTAATGCAAATGAATGCAAGTTGCAGGTCTGTCTTTGCCATAATGCACAATTTGCAGAGTCTGGCACAACCGTCCTTGCTGCCTAATGGAGATCGAACAGTATGGGAAAATTGCCCATGCAGCAGCCATTTTGTATGGCTCTGGAGCCATTCTACTTCCTATCTCTGTTACAATAAATTGCTGTACATCTGGTTAGACTGGAGATGGAGGTCCTTGTATCTGCCATCTGCTTCACACGTCCAGCTGCATTACAAGAGCTTTGCAGGACGTTCACGAATGCAGAGCATTTGTTGTTAGCCCATGCTTAAAAGTTAGCTAAAGAAATAAAAAGAAATTTTCGCCCAGAGCCGCGGTTTCCAGCTCTCTCTTCTACTTTACAGGCGTAAATGTCCCTCGACAGAACATCATGTGTTGCACTAGAGAGCTACAGGGTCAATAATGTAAAATCTGACAGATTGCTGATGTCTGCAGGGCTTCAAGTCTAAAAGAGGGGGAAGCTCTGCTGTTGCTCGTCCTGACTGATTTGACATGGAAGTGCTGTGGTGGAGACAGCGCTCAGGCGGTGGTGTAAGCTCAAGGGCACAGCTGCTTCAAAAGACCTCCGGATTCTGTCTTCCGCTTCACCTGATCTGTAATCTAGATTTAAGCACATGTGTCAGTGCTTATCATTTTCCCAGATGGGAGTACCTGTTAATCAGATTGTTCTATGTGAATGTATCGAGCAGAGTGGTCATTATATTACACCTTCATTGGTGTGAACCAATTAGGAAAAAGTCCAGATGTGAGATGTGATCATTGAAGCGATATTGTTGGCTTTTTCCACCTTGAACCAGCAACCGTTCTTGAAAGGGGGAGGTTTGGGTTATAAATCAAAGCTCGTGCGTCATTCTGCAGGTCGATTGATCATGGTCTCAAGCTATTTTTCCTCCTTTTCAGTACCTGATTACCAGGAGCAGGATATTTTCCTGTGGAGAAAAGATACCGGCTTTGGATTCAGGATCCTGGGAGGCAATGAACCTGGCGAGCCGGTGAGTGCAAAAGCTCTGCGAGCCAGTTCTGCAAGTATTGTACTCATCAATTTGTTCATTTTTTGATATTTATTACAGTTATTTATTCGTGTAATCAGCCTGCAATTGTTATTTTTAAAAATACATTTTGTGGAATATTTTTAGAATTATTCCATGCAGCTTGCATGCTGTCTACATGGAATACTTGTATTTTAAAAAAATAAAATTTGTCTCACCGTAGGACCATTTAAAATGAAATAAAGACAAAAAGTGGTTACAAATTTTTTTTAAAAATTGTGACCAGTTACAGCACCTAAAATATATACTTGCATACATGATATTATGTCATTTTTCATACATTCATATACATTCTAACACAAAGTCTTGATATTGATGGTTAAAAAATAAGTTTGCTACACTTAAACAAAATGTAAATTCACAACTGTGTTGTATAGATTTGTATGGAAGCCTGTTTATGCCATTAAACAATAAAAAAAAAGGTAATTGCAACTTTTTATCTCAGAATTATGACATTTTTCTTGCAACTGCAAGTTTACATCTCATAATTCAGACTTTTTTCCCCAGAGTTGCATGATGCAAACTCGCAATTCTGACTTTTTTTACTTTTTTCAATAAAGTTGCAGTTCTGAGAAATAACATCAGAATTGCATGATATATACTCACAATTGTGAATTGCAAGATATAAAGTCACAATTCTGACTTTTTTTTCTCAGAATTGCATGATATATACTCACAATTGCAAGAAATAAAGTCAGAATTGGAAGATAAAAACTTGCAATTCTGACTTTTTCCTCACTATTGCGAGTTTGTATCTTGCAATTCTGACTTTTCTTGCAACCACAAGTTTTTATCTCAGAACTGGGAGATATAAACTCACGATTCTGGGAGAAAAAAGTCAGAATTGTGAGATAAAAAGTCGCAGTTACCTTTATTATTTTTTATTCTGTTGCAGAAATGGGCTTCCATAGATTTGCCTGTTAACAGCAGTTTTTTTTAGTATTGTTTATGTTGTAAAAAATATAGTATTTATTAATATTTTGAATTTTATTTTACAAAAAAAAACTTATTTGCTTTTTGGTTTTACTTTTTTTTATTATGTCTATTTATTTTTATTTTTATTTGTTTTAGTAATTTTAGTATTTAAACTTATTTTAGTTCAAGGAACAATTCTAATTTTTACGTTTTTTAAGTTTCAATTTTTGAGTTTTTCATCTAATATTTATATTTTATTTTATGTCCGCTTTATTCAGTTAAAAAAGCCATTTTTTATAGTTTTAGATAAGGATAGCAACACTGCTTAACACATTACTATGCTTGTCAAGTCAATATTTGATAAAAATGTAACAACATTAATTATTAATGCATTTCTATTAATTAGTTATAACGGCAGACAGAAATACACTTGCGCTGTTTGACAGTTCCAAAGGCGCCTAACAAATATAGAGCCTTTGAAGATTTTCCAAATGTAATAGTCCAAGCTTGGCTGAGTTCTCAGTTTCAGTCTTCACAGCTTGTGCATGATACCCATTTCTATGTGAAATATTACAAACACTCAGCTTTTGGCAAAACTTGTGCCCAGTGAAAGCATCTGCCCTGTGTGTGTAGGTTGACAAAAGCTTTGATCTGCGCAGTACAGCCTGGATCAGTCAGAAAATCTCTCTCAGACCACCAGTTCTTCCCTTTAATGAGGCCATGTTACATCTTTGAACTGATGAGTCGGTTTCTCGGACTCTAGTCCTTGAAGAATGCCTGCAATACGGCTTTTTTCGGCTGGTAAAAAAATTCCATAGAGCTTTTACTGTTTGGAGAACATTTCACAACCATTAGTTTTAAAATAAGCAGAAATTTCAGTCTTCCAGTGAAGTTCAACCCCTTGACACGATGCTGACACCGAGTTTGAAAAGTGATAAATCTCAAGGGGTGAAGTTCAGTTTGCCCAAGACAGTTTGTTAGTTGTGAGGATTTTTTTCCCGTTAACTGTCTTTCTGTGTCTGTCTCTCCCGGCTGTACAGATTTACATTGGCCACATTGTGAAATACGGAGCTGCCGACGAAGATGGGCGCCTGCGATCAGGAGATGAGCTAATTTGTGTGGATGGAACGGCTGTTGTGGGAAAATCTCATCAGCTAGTCGTTCAACTCATGCAACAAGCCGCAAAACAGGGTCACGTCAACCTGACCGTGAGGCGCAAGACTGGATATGGATGTAAGCAGGCTTCAAAATATGATTATTGTTCAGAAAAATTACAGGCTATAAATATTTATTGCGAGTCGTGAAACTGTATTTTACATTTTTATTGAAAAATGTATTTTGTCCTTATGAGAACAGAATTATTTGAGCTATTTTCTTGCATCATTGCTGCAGAAAGGTCATTGTGTCACCTGCAGAGATAATGTTGAGATAAGCCAGTGTCTGTCACAAAAACATTAAACCACATTTTTGATTTGGTTGCAATTTCTGTTTTAATGGCTTACTATACGTCATCACATGAAGTTCTGGAGAACAAACAAACAAACATAGGATTGATTTGGATCATGCATTTGAACTGTACGTCACTTATATCACCAAGGTTCAAGATAGCATTCTCTAGTATTTAATCTAATCGTGCATTCCTTATTATTTTGTTTTATACACTACTTTTTAAAAGTTTGGGTTAGTGTTTTTAAAAGAAGTCTCTTTTGTTCACCAATGCTTCATTTATTTGATCAAAAATACTGTAAAAACTGGAATATTGTGAAATATTATCACAATTTTAATTAACTGGTTTCTATTTTAATATATTTTAAAGTGTAAGGTTTTACTTTGATGGCAAAGTTGAATTTTTAGCATCATTACTCCAGTCTTCAGCATCACATGATCCTTCCATTCGGTGCTCAAGAACCATTTCTTATTATTATATTTTTGTAGAAACCATGATATGAAGAGTTTTTTGGCAAAAACAGATATCTCCTTTTTTTACATTTTCAAAAATCATGTTTTTTTTTATTATCACATTTTTATTGTTTTATTGTTAGTTAGCTGTATTTTTTTAAACCTAATCAAAATAACCCAACTGCAGTTTGATTTATCTGAGTTATCTGTTTTTGCAAATTAACTCTTCTATTCTTTTTAGGATTCTTTAATTAATAGAAAGTTTAAAAGAACAGCATTTATTTGAAATAATTTTTTTTTTTTTTACAAAATAAATGTCTTTACTGTCACTTTTGATCAATTCGATGCATTTTTGCCCAGTATTAATTTCTTTTTAAAAAAATCTTACTGATCCCAAACTTTTATACTTCAATGCACTTTATTTCATTTTATTTTTGAGCAGCTGCAAAGCTTTTCTATTAGTGTCATATGTCATTTATCTCAGTAGGGTAGAGTTAATTCCTGAGTAAGTGTTAATTGCAGCTTAAACGTGCACTTATTGTACTCTACAACCCGAACGTAATGACCAGCATGACTTGTGGAATTGTAAATTATGCAGGATTTTGCGGTCTGATTATCCATTCCTATCAGACAGACTTTATTTAAATGAGAGTTCATGGCACATGATAATGAGGGTACGCCTGCTGACTCTGGCTAATTAATCTATGCGGGGTTCTGGGTCCCATATGTCAGGTCTCAGAGTATAACTTACCCTTTTTCGCTCATCCAGGATCACCTACCTGAATACAAGTCCCAATATAACCACTGCAAGAGAGCAGGGCAAGATATTTCATACTTGCAGGGAAATGGTGATTACTTAAGTTTTAATGATCTGAGGCCAGCAGGTTTATGTAATTGCATGACCAGTTCAAGCTATTCAGAAGCGTGTTTGGTGCATAGAACATAAATCCCTCAAGAGTGACCTTGCTAACCTTCCTCCAAAACCCTGTTCCTCCTCAGTGGCAAAGGTGGATGGAGAGATGCCTCCCTCCCCGGCCTCCTCTCACCACAGCAGCACACAGGCCCCGTCTCTGACCGAGGAGAAGCGCACGCCGCAGGGTAGCCAGAACTCCCTCAACACGGTCAGCTCCGGGTCAGGCTCCACCAGCGGCATCGGCAGCGGAGGCGGGGGCGGCAGCAACAACACGGTGGTCCCCAATGCCATCCAACCCTACGATGTGGAAATCCAACGCGGAGAGAATGAGGGTTTCGGATTTGTCATTGTGTCGTCAGTGTCAAGACCTGAAGCGGGCACCACTTTCGGTAAGATTGTTTGCATAGCATATTAGTTGAATGAATTTTTTTTAATTAAATAATGAATGAATGTAATTATTTATTTGATTGCCATACATTTTATTTAATTTTTTAGTGTACATTTATGGTAAAAAATAGGGATGTCACAATTCTCAATATAATATCGAACCATTCGGTACGACATCCACGGTTCAATACGTGCTTGTGAATTGTGGGTTTTCGGTTTTGCAATTAAATAACTTGCTTGTTTTATTTCTCTCAGAATTTGCTATATGTGTGCCTGCGTCCTCACGTGCTAAAATGAGGAAATGCTTCCCCGCTTAGATTTGAAAAAGCAACAAAAGCAGATCATCTGCATAATGACATGCAATGATAAGCCTTTCTAAACCTGTTGTCCAACAAAAGAGTTATAAAAACAAAAGTTATAAAAACATTATAACTTGTTTTTAATTCACAACATCAGTCGAGTAGTGATGGGTCGTTCTTAAACGATTCATTCATTTTGAACGAATCTTTAATGTGACTCAGGAAGAACGAGTCGTCTCGGGGAGTGATTCGTTCAGTCGCGCATGCGCAACATCCTATTAGGTTCTGTACTGGAATTAGTTTACCTGTTTTGAGTCTTCGGGTTTTTCGAGTCGTTCGTTCATCTTATGGGACTGTCACGTGATAAACGAACAACTCGAACCCGAAGACCCGAGAGATGAACTAATCAATTCTCTAGACTGCATAGGTTAAGCTTATAGGGTTGTCACGTGATGAACGAACGACTCAAACCCGAAAACTGGTCAGATAAGAGGTGAGGTGAGCTAATCATAGACTAAAGACCCAGGTAAACAATGAATTAATCTTTTCTGTTTCTTATAGCATTATAGTTTTGTCTTGTTTGTAGTGTGATCAACGTTTGTGTTAGCAGTAGATGTGTTAGGGAAGTAACACGTAACATTTTAATTATATTTTGCTAAAATGAACGAAATGACTCGAAAAAAGATTCATTCATTTTGCTGAACGAAACTCCGAGTCGGTAAAATGATCCGAACTTCCCATCAATACAGTCGAGTGTTTGAAATAACTTCCTTATGTGATCAGACAATAAATTCTATACTCATATGCTATGTATATCGAATAGCAATGGCTTATGAAAATACACGAGATGGCTTGAAGAACACAGATAAACCATGTATTACTGCAGACGAGTGTTTATTGTCCTTACATTTCATCATTCAAAACGTTTAACGATATATATTGTTTTTATTCAGTTACCACAACAGCGATGCCTTTATCCATGTTAGAGAAGCTGGAACGGAACGTAATCAGTGATACTTCTTTGACACATGTGTGGGTTTTCTGCACGAGGGCGCCCTCTGGCGTCCAGTATGAATGAAACCCATTCTATTTTGCGTAAAAATCGAAAAAAATAATATCTCTCTTAAAAGACATATACTAAAACCACGCTTTTGTTTACGGGAGTATTTTGTTAATTTGTTGCCAAAAAAAAAAAAAAAAAAAAAAACACTGAAGTGACAAGATATCACTACCGAAAACAGTGATTAAAAACCGAGGTACGTATTGAACCGTGGATTGACTGTATTGTTGCATCCCTAGTAAATAAGCAAAATGGACCCTTTTTACATTTCTGTCATAGTGGTAAAAGGAAACTACAACATTTTGCATTCCCATTGCACGAAAGAAAAACCCATGACAGCGTTTCTATGACTTTTTAAAGGAGAAAAAAATATTGAGAGATTAAACTGATCAGAAAAAAGAAAGTATCAAATTTGCTGTTACTCTCTCATCTCTATCTCAGAAAGACTCATGCAGCAGCATTAACTAGCTTCCTGTATTTTAATCCAAACTAATAAAACACTATACTGTTGTATATGAATATTACATTTTTAAAAACATAACATTTTTAGATTTACGATGTTAATAACTGTGGAAAAGTGTAATCACAGTCTGTAAAAAGGGTCCATTCTGCAGTTTTTTCAAAATCAGCACATAAAATTGTGAGTCTGCAGATTTTATCTGGCTTTGAAAAAAAAAATGTTTCAGCTCAGTTGGTGGAACATGGCACTAGCAGTGCCAACCTTTTGAGTTTGATGCCAGAAAGTGTTTAAAATGACAAAATGTATGACTTGAAAGCACTGTAAATCACTTTGGATAAAATTGTCTGTCAAATGCATAAATGGGACAAAGGAAAGCAATCCTCTATTTGCATATTTGCATATTCACTTCTTTTATATTATAAATAGAGAAAATGAATTCTTCTGGGAGCTTTTTGCCTCTGAATGGCACTTTGGTTGTGGTTTTCAGTTTTTGGTGGGTGTGGGTTCTTCGTATTCTCCTTATGCCAATCTGCATGTCCTGCGATTTTCTTATTGCAAAAGGCAAATGCCTTCCTGAAGCAGGGGTCGATATCCACTTTCTCTCCATGGGGCTCTATTTCTGCTCTACTTCCCAAAACCAGACAAGTCTCCATTACACAAGATGGCTGTCGAGTTAGTGAAACAGCATTTAGGTAGTCCAAATCTCGTCATTTAATCTTCACGGTTGCCAGCAGCGCTTGCCATCAGTATTTTTAAACAACTGTAATTGATAGAGAGATCAAGTTAGCATAAAAGGCAAATCAAGTATGACATCCTGTGTTTACAGAGTTAGATCCTTCTTTGCCGTGTTCATCAGAACGCTCCCGCTCTTTAAACTCACAATAGTGCCGTTGGCAGCCTTCACGTAAGTGTATACTGGATCCAGCGGGCTCGGTGATTACTCCACGTGGGAGTTTTGTTCAGAGAGTAGAACGGAAGAGTGGAATGACAGATACGTGTTTGAGAGGAATAAAAGCGAGGGAGCAGTGCTTGGCACTCGTTTACTACAGTGATGAAACGCATGAGTTGCTGTGCCAGAGTCGCTGCGAACGAGGACCTCAGAGCATAAACAGAGTTCAGTCATTAGTATTACAATCGAACAGCAAATCATCTTCATAGCAGCGTGACGAGCGTGACAGGTTGAATGAATATTTGATAGTTGTGCTAAACTCCCATCACAGCATTTAGATTGATCAAAAATGCATATTTTGCAGGATATGACAACTGAAAATTAGTTGACTGAAAGGTCAGATGTTAAAAAAAAGACTTTTAAAAAGCATGCTGAGTCGTGATTCATCACAATAAAAAAGCGTTTTAGGGGCCGTTCATAAATAACAGGTTTTTGCATTTCACTCTGCTGTATCTCCATTTTTTTCTGGATATAAAAGCACAGCGTTTATGTTGAAAGTTGTTACGCATCTCTATTTGACAGCACTAAAACAGGCAAAGAAGTGAGTCAGGCGGGGAGAAAACTAGCCAATCAGAGAGGTCTGACTGGAAAACATTTTATGCATTTGCAAACTTTGGAGAGATTTTGAAAGGAGGCCCTTTATGAAAATTAACCAAGGTTTTACTACAAATAAAACCAAAAAAACATGGTTACTATAGTTAAACCATGGTAACCACAAATTAACCATGGTCTTGCTACACAAGCCATAGTTTAAACGTGGTATTTGTAGTAAAACAGGTTATACAAATGGAAATCAAGGCACCAAAAAACCATGGTTACTACACATTTACTATAATAAATCCATGGTTAATTTTCGTAAGGGGGGCTTGTGCAGCAAAATGTCAAAATTGAGCAAAAACAGCACCTTTTGTGCCACGCTAAGCGAACCACAAAGCGCAAACTTGATATCTAGCCATCAGGGGTCAGTTGCACCAGCTGGGCGTATGCCCGGTTGTAAGACTAGGCTGGACGTAAAATGCGCTTTAAGTCGTGCGTAGAATTTATACCCATTGCACCATCTGGGCGAAGTGCTACGTCTGAGACTAAATCTTACACCTAGTCAAAGGTAGGCGTAAAGTGAAAAGTCACGATTTGCTCGGACATGATTCGTTTTTAATTACTTATTGCAGACGCCAACTGTAACGTTTATGGTCTTTTCGGGCAGGATAATGTGGCCTATAAACAGTTATTATTGGGAGGGGTCAAGCAACACATGCAAGCAACGCGCAAACTTTGCACAAGAATTATAAAAGTGAAAGTAAAAAAGAAACTAAGGCTAACACTGCATTAACGGCACAAATTCTCTCTGAGACGAATCTACTTTACCATGCTGATAACAGTACATAACTGTCTTAAAGTATTCCCTTAATATTTCTATTCGACATCTTGCTGGGACAGTATAAATGCTTGGAAATACTTAACGTCTTTAATTCATCTCATCATTTGCAGCGTTCCTGCCATCCAATAATCGCAGTAAGTTTTGTGCTTACTTTTTAATCAGAAATAAAGTATCAACTTTCAAATTCGATTTCAATTCGATCACAAACTCTACAATTTATAAATGTGGTTTTTCAGACACAGAAAGATGTCAAGAGGCTAAAATGCACAATTGTCACATAAATACACATTTACCTCAAGAAAGACATTAATTGCACATAAACTCGATAGCAAGAAAAAAATAACTCTAGAGAGAAGCATTGTATTACATTCATTATATTTTACTTAACCCGTCACCTTTATTTTTAGTGTTAGTCTGAAGAAATATGTAATGGGAATGTGCAGGGAGACCTCAGATACAAAAACGCGGACATTAGGAAATATTTCGTTAATGAAATTATTTCACGGTGGTTTCACTTGTTATGATGTCTTGAGCAATTCAGAATATCTAGTCATTTTCATCAGACTACTACCCAACTACCCTGTGTTTGCGAACTTTGGAAAGATTTATGAAAAAAAAAAAGTTTAGTAAAATTAGCAAAATGGCTAACAGCACCTTTCGTGCCATACTAAGTGAACCACAAAGCACAAACTTGAAAACTATGTAGTCATTTTCATCAGAAGCCTAGCCAGTCAGACTGGAAAACAGTTTATGTGTTTGCAGACTTTGGATGGTGGGATTCTGAATAGAAGGCATGTGGTTGACATCGGCAAAATGACAGCAATGAGCAAAAATGACTAACGGCACCTTTCGTGCCACGCTGAGTGAACCACAAAGCACAAACTTGAGTAATATCTAATCATTTTCATCAGAAACCTAGTCAATCAGACTGGAAAAGAGTTTGTGTTTGCGAACTTTGGAAAGATTGTTGAAAGAGTGCCATGCGGTTGAATTCAACAAAATGACAGAAATTAGCAAAAATGACTAACAGCAGTTTTCAGGCCACGCCAAGTGAATCACAGATCACAAACCTGAACAGTATCTAGTCATTTTCATCAAAAAACTATCCAATCAGGCTTGAAAATAGTTTGTTTGTGAACTTTGGAAAGATTTTTGAGAGAAAGTCATGTGGTTGAATTCAGCACAATTGACAGAAATTAGCATGAACTGCTAACTGCGCCTTTGTGAACCACAAATCGCAAACTTGAATAAAATCTAGTAATTTTCATCATAAAACTAGCCAATCAGACTGGAAAACAGTTTATGTGTTTGCAAAGGTGGCATTCTGAATGGAGGGTGTGTGGTTGAATTCCGCAAAATGGCAAATATAAGCAAAACTGCTAACAGCACCTTTCAGGCCACGCTAAGTAAACCACAAAGCGCAAATGTGAATAATATCTAGACATTTTCATCAGAAAACTAGCCAGTCAGACTGAAAACAGTTTGTGTTTGCAAACTTCAGAAGGTGGGATTCTGAATGGAAATTGTACGGTTGAATTCGGCAAAATGGCAAAAATTAGCAAAACGGCTAACAGCCCTTGTGAGAAAACCAACATATGCTGGTAGGTATGTTTTGATGCTGGTTTAAGCTGGTCCTTTGCTGGTTTGTGCTGCTCCTTAGCTGGTCATGTTGCTGGTCAAGGACCAGCATAAACCAGCATCAGAACCTACCTAACCAGCGTATGCTGTTTTTTTTTCAACTGGGAGCAACATTCTTGCCACACTAAGTGAACCACAAAGCCCCAACTTGAATTGTATCTAGTAATTTTTATTAAAAAAAAAAACTAGCCAATCAGACTGGAAAACAGTTTGTGTTTGCAAACTTCGGAAGATGGAATTCTCTATGGAGGGTGTGTGGTTGAATTCGGCAAAATGGCTAACAGCACCTTTTGTGACACGCTTAGAGCAAACTTGAATAAAATCTAATCATTTTTATCAGAAAACTAGCCAGTCAAACTGGAAAACAGTTTATGTGTTTGCAAACCCTGCTAAAAAAAAACAGCTAAAACTAGCCTAGGCTGGTTGGCTGGTCTTAGCTGGTTTAAGCTGGAAGTAGCTGGTTTTAGCTGGTCTCTCAGCCTGGCTAGGCTGGTCAAGCTGGTTTTAGCTGGTCGTTCCAGCTGGTCTCCCAAAACCCCTCTAAAATCAGCCTGCTGACCAGCTAAGGATGACCAGCTAAAAAAGGCTGGTTTTATCTGTTTTTTTTTTTTCAGCAGGGAACTTTGGAAAGATTTTTGAAAGAAAGTCATTTGGTTGAATTCAGCAAAATGACAGAAATGAGCAAAGATCGCTAACAGCACCTTTCGTGCCATGCTAAGCGAACCACAAAGCGCCAACTTGAATAATATCTAGTCAACAGAAAATTAACCAGTCAGGCTTGAAAACAGTTTATGTGTTTGCAAACTTTGGCACCTTTTGTGCTACGCCAAGTGAACCACAATACGCAAACTTGAATAATATCTAGTCATTTTCATCAGAAAACTAGCCAGTCAGACTGAAAACAGTTTGTGTTTGCAAATCTCAGAAGTTGGGATTCTGAATGGAAGTTGTACGGTTGAATGGCAAAATGGCAAAAATTTGCAAAACGGCTAACAGCAATGTTCTTACCACACTAAGTGAACCACAAAGCCCCAACTTGAATAATGTCTAGTAATTTTTATCAGAAAACTAGCCAGTCAGACTAGAAAACAGTTTATGTGTTTGCAAACCCTGCTGAAAAAAACAGCTAAAACCAGCCTAGGCTGGTTGGCTGGTCTTAGCTGGTTTAAGCTGGAAGTAGCTGGTTTTAGCTGGTCTCCCAGGCTGCTCAGGCTGGTTTTAGCTGGTCGTTCCAGCGGGTCTCCCAGCGTGACCAGCTAAGGAAGTAGCCAGAACTCCTTTAAAACAGCTTGCTGACCAGCTATGACCAGGCTGGATGACCAGCTAAAACCAGCCAACCAGCTTAGGCTGGTTTTAGCTGTTTTTTGTTTTTTTTTAGCAGGGAACAACAGGGAAGATTTCTGAAAAAGTAATTTGGTTGAATTCAGAAAAACGACAGAAATGAGCAAATTAGCAATGACTAACAGCACCTTTCGTGCCACACTAAGTGAACCACAAAGCGCAAACTTGAATAATATCTAGTCAACAGAAAACTAACCAATCAGGCTTGAAAGCAGTTTATGTGTTTCCAAACTTTGGAAGCGGGACATGTGGTAGAATTAGGCAAAATGGCAAAAATTAGCTAACGGCTAAAACGGCTAACGCTGAGTGAACCACAAAGTGCAAACTTGAATAAAATCTAGTCATTTTCATCAGAAAACTAGCCAATCAGTCTGGAAAACACTTTTTGTGTTTTGCAAACTTTAGACGGTGGGATTCTATACAGAGGGCGTGTGGTTGAATACAGCAAATTGGCAAAAATTTGCAAAATTGATAACATCACCTTTAGCGTCATATTAAAGGGCACCACAAAGTGCAAACTTGAATAATCGAAGTGATACCTAGTCGTTTTTTAATAATTCATCAAATAGTTACAGCACAATGGAGTGCTCTGAGGGAATTTCAAGAGTTTACACCTTTTTTCACAAAATGAATAATTCAGAAGCGGTGGTGATTATTCACAGGATCTGAAGAGTGCTACAGAAATGATGCTGAGGGTGATCTACTGTAGCATGCAAATGCCTTTTAATAGTGCCAAATTCAGCAGATTCCCTATGTCCGTTCTTGCTATTGCTCCGCCAGACCTTTGCTGTCCATTCAGTAACATGCTTTTGTCTGTCACAAGTTCCTTTTATGGTGTGTTTTGCTTGCAGGGCACAATCTGTGGGCATTCTATAAAAATGTTGGCACTTTAGCTTGGTGGCTTGGTGTATTAACCCCTACACATTCTCTCTTTCCTTTTTCTCTCTTTCTCCATCCCCACCAAAAAAATAAAAAAACAAACATAACCATCTTAATTAAAACTCATACATGCTCAATCACTGTTGGCCAAAAGCTGGAAACGCATGTGTGGCAATGCCTCATAAAATAGGTCGCATCATCGAGGGAAGCCCAGCTGACCGCTGTGGGAAGCTGAAAGTCGGAGACCGGATCCTGGCTGTCAACGGCTGCTCCATCACCAATAAGTCCCACTCGGATATCGTCAACCTGATCAAAGAGGCTGGAAACACGGTGACGCTGCGGATCATTCCAGGAGACGGTCAGTTCCTCTCTTTCTCATTCTCTTTCCCAGCAAAGCTGAGGTGAGAACATATTGCTGCATGTGGGTGTGTGCAATATGTGTGATAGCACGACTTCTCAGCACACTGCTCTCGCGAGCCTCGCAGTAATAATGTAGACGATACATTCAGCATTATTAGAAGAAGAATAATGAACAGGAACCTGCGAGGGGATCAACACAATAAATATTCAACACGCTTTTATAACCTTAGAGGCAGAACGCCTTCATATTGTGCTGTTGTAATAATGACAGATGGCACACCAACAAGGTTGATCAAGGAACAAAGACACAGTCTTGCAGAAGCGTCATGCGCGTTCAAATGTTTCCCCAGAGATTTTAGTGGGAAGTGTTTTTAAATGAACGTTTTAGGAAAAATAACATCTTTAAAAAGTCAGAACTGTGCAATAATTATTATTTATTTGTCCAAAAATTTATAGTTTTATTTATTTTATTTTAATATATTTAATACTATTTCGCCCCCCCTTATTGTTGTACTCTGTAAGTTGCACAGTTGTTCTTCATTAAAAAGGTGTTTATTGAAAGTGACAGGACACACACATTCACATGCTTAAATTGAATCACACTTTTTACAGGTGTATTGCACTTCAGATCTGCAAATCATCTGCAACTTTCATCATCTACTCATTCAAGCATTCGTTTTGCGTCATACTCACTTCTGTTTTCCTTTGGATCAAAATGTCAGAGCTGCCTTTTTCCATGCAACAAAATTGCGTGATGATAACTGGCTGTCAAGTTCAATTTATTAAATTCAGTTTGGATTTTGAACCCAGGTCCCTTTTCACATTAGAAATAAACCTTTGTCTCTGACCCATGTCAATTAGTTGTACTCACCTCACCTAGCAAGTGAGCCAGAACTGACACTGAAACAGCTGAAACATAAGTTCTGGTATAACAGCACATGATATATGCGTGCTTGCATGTGCCGGTGTGCCTGTGCACTATATTGAGTGTTTTCCTCAGAGGGAAGGCGGCATGCAATAATGAGAAAGCCATTTCTAGTGAAGTCTCGGCTCTCATGCGTGATGCCAAATGCACTGGGGTCTGTCTGAGAGTTCTTCATACTCTTTAATCAGAGAGTAGGAAAGTGCTGGCATACTATGGGAATTTCCAAAATTGACAGATTGTGGGTGTGTATGTCTGGTTGTGTTTACAGGAAGGCGAAGATGGTTCGTTGTGGGTTTTTTTTTTTTTTTTTTGGATGTTACTTCACTCTAGTTACTAAACTGTAGCCTTTTGCATTCTTTTTGGCTTCTGTGCTTAATTTATGCATAATGTATAATTTCTTGTGATTTCCGAGTGAAAAAGGGAAAATAAGATAAAACTGTGAGATGAGGAAAGAGAGAGAACAGCAAGTCTGTTCCCAACAGAGTGATGGGGAAGGGCTATTTTAAGACGGTGGGATTCACGGGCTGTGCACTCATCAAAGTTCCCTCTCTCTCCCACAGTGACTGCCCAGTGGGGCGGAATTAAAGCAGCTTTGAGCGCAAGCAACAGCAGCCCGTGTTTCACTGGTGACAGCTGACTTAAGAGTTGGGCTGATGCAGTCAAAGCAAATGATACAAGATCAATTAAACTAATAGTTTGCACAGAAATGGACAAGAGGAGTTGTTTTAAAGATGTTCAAAAATCATTCCTTATTATTATCAGTGTTACACTGTGATGCACTAAACTTCAACATTTTTGGTGCGAGTTAAAAAAAAAAAAAAGGAAAGATAAGAAATGCAATCAAGAATGCACTAAATTGCTTAAAAATGCAGTTTTTTGAAATTGAACAAAGAATTCTGGGGGGAAAATGTAATTGCAACTTTTAATCTCGCAATTCTGACTTTATTTCTTAGAATTGCAACTTTTTTTTCTCAGAATTTTTTCTCAGAGTTCATAGCTCACAATCATGATTTATTTTTTTTTTTTCAGAATTGCAAGTTCATATCCCACAATTGTGACTTTCTTTCTCAGAATTGTGAGTTTATCTCACAATTCCGACTTTATAACACCCAACTGCGAGTTAAGTCAGAATTGTGAGATATGAACTCAATTCTGAGAACATAGTCTTTTTTCCTCAAAATTGGACTTTATAATTCTCGAATGCGAGTTCAAATGCGTATTCAAACTTGTAAACTTGCCTTTACATCTCGCAATTCTGATTTTATAACTTGCAATTGCAAGTTTGTCTCGCAATTCTGACATTATTTTTTAGAATTGCAACTTTATATCTCATAATTGTGATTGTTTTCAGAATTGCGAGTTTATATGTCACAATTGTGACTTTTCTCAGAATTGTGAGGTAACTTTATAACATGCTATTGCGAGTTAAGTCAGAATTGTGAGATATAAACTCAATTCTGAGAACATAGTCTTTTTACTCAAAATTGGACTTTTATAATTCTCAAATGCGAGTTTATACCTGACAATTCAAAGAAAAAAGTCAGAAGTGTGAGAAAAAAGAATTGCAAGATATAAACTCACAATTGTGAAAAAAAAAGTCCGAATTGTGAAATACACTTGCAATTGTGAGTTATAAAGTCACAATTGTGCGGTAAAACTTACATTCACACTTGTAAACTTGACTTTATATCTCGCAATTCTGACTTTATTTCTTAGAATTGCAACTTTATTTCTCAAAATTCTCAGAACTGTGACTTTTTTTCTCAGAATTGCGAGCTAAGTCAGAATTGTGAGATATAATAATACTGAGAACAGTCTTTTTTTCCTCAAAATTTGACTCTTTAATTCTCAGTTCAGAGAAAAAAAGTCAGAAGTGCGAGGAAAAAAGCAAGAATTGTGAGATATAAACTCACAATTGTGAGGAAAAAAGTCAGAATTGTGAGATAAACTTGCAACTGCGAGTTATAAAGTCAGAATTGTGAGATTTAAACGTGTAAACTTGACTATATCTCGCAATTCTGACTTTATTTCTTAGAATTGCAACTTTTTTTTCTCAGAATTGAGTTTATCTCACAAGTTATATCAGAATTGTGAGATAAAAACCCAATTCTGAGAACAGTCTTTTTCCTCAAAATTGGACTTTATAATTCTCAAATGCGAGTTTATAACTGACAATTCAGAGAAAAAAGTCTAAAGTGCAAGGAAAAAGATTGTGTAAAAGTCAAAATTGTGAAATAAACTTGTAATTGCAAGTAATTATAAAGTCAGAATTGAGATAAAAACTTATATGCAAACTTGACTTTGTCTCGCAATTCTGACTTTATAACTTGCAATTGTGAGTTTATCTCGCAATTCTGACTGTATTTCTCAGAATTGTGAGTTCATATCCCAAAATTGTGACTTTTTTTTTCTCAGAATTGTGAGAAAACTTTGACGTGCGATTGCGAGTTAAGTCAGAATTGTAAGATATAATAATACTGAGAACATAGTCTTTTTTTTCCTCAAAATTGGACTTTTATAATTCTCAAATGCGAGTTTATATCTGACAGTACAGAGAAAAAAGTCAGAAGTGTGAGAAAAAAGCAAGAATTGCAAGATATAAACTCACAATTGTGAGAAAAAAGTCAGAATTGTGAGCAACTTGCAGTTGCGAGTTATAAAGTCAGAATTGCAAGATAAGAACTTATATTCAAACTTGTAAACTTGACTTTATACCTCACAGTTCTGACTTTATTTCTTAGATTTACAACTTTATTTCTCAGAAGTGCGAGTTTATATCTCACAGTTTTGGGAAAAAAGTCAGAATTGCAAAATGTAAACTCACAATTGCAAGAAAAAAAGTTGAGATAAATTATTCAGTGGCAGAAATGGCCTTCCATACATAGGAAACTTATTTCAGAATCATAAAAAATGTATTTATTCCAAAAAACTTAAACCAACATTGTATGGATTTGTGCTTATTGGTGAGAGTACAATATCTGTTGTGTAAAAATACTAAAATGATCAGACATTTAGTTGACTAAAACTTGACCAAACAAAAACTAAAAATGATAACTAAAAAGTACATTTGACACAACTAAGGCTAATTGGAAGACTAAATTAACATCAATATCTTTCTTTATGTTCCATCGCAAAACTATACAGATGTGAGAATGAATAAATATTAATTAATTTCTGGATGAATTATCCCTTTAACACGAGCTGTTGTGATTGTTAATGTGAAGGATAGATTGCGATATGCAATTACAGATGGAAGAGAGATATTGGGTGTTCAGCTTTGCATGGTTTTCGGGCATTAGGCTATAATGTAATCTGTGAGACGGGAGCTACAGCCAGAATGATGAATGTGCCGTTGTTCCTGCTACCCAGCTGGAGTGCGCTTACACTGTGCACTAGTGCTAATGTTTTGATGTATGGAAAATGGGCCTCTGATGCTTGGTCCACAGGGTACACTTACACGCTGCAGATGCATTATGGGTAATAATGTGGAGGCTTCTCTGTCTTCCTTAACATTTGTGACGTTCCTCCCGCAGAGTCCTCCAATGCATCACTGCTGACCAACGCTGAGAAGATTGCAACCATAACTACCACACACACACCTCAACAGCAAACTGCACCTGAGCCAAGGTACACAGCACACACCTGAACTCATGTCATATTTTAATGGTTGCTCATTATTTGTTTATGAAAGCAAATCTCATTAAAAATGTAAAGTGCCTCCAAAATGTATTTGGACTTTTAAGTCGCACTTAAAAATTAATAAACTTCATTTCAGAGCAACATATAAAACCAGGTGATACTACAGCTTTTTTGGGACTACTCGTAATTTTACAAAAGTTTTGTCACTGGCTTTTTTCCCCAGAAACAACACCAAACCAAAACAGGAGTCTTTTGAGTTTAAAGCCCCACAAGCTCCGCCTCCTCCAGCTCCAACACAACCGTCAAATCAGGTACATCACTCACTCCTTCAGATGTTTGGCCCTCTGAGAGAGGGCATGCGAGTAGTTAAACGGGCTGTCAAAAACAAAACAAGGCCAAATGTTCAAAACACCAAAGCGAATTTGTGAAACGCACATTATGACTCATTTTACGCTTGAGGTTCAGGGTTGCCAGGTTTTCACAGCAAAACCCACCTAATTGTTTCTTAAAACTAGCCAAGCTGCATTTCAGAGGGGTCCCCCGGTGAGCATTCTAGGTGCTAAACATCACATTATTGAGGTCGGTTCAACCCCCATAGTGTTAAAGCTGCTCAATTCCCCAAAAATAGCCCCGGACTTGGCAACACTGTTGAGGTTTCCTGATTCTAAGGTGGTATTGTGTTTGTTGGTACCTCACGATGGCTCTGTCCAGTCCTTCCTAACTAAAATACCATCAGAGTCCGATCAATTATTTAAGCTATTCCTCTGATGCTTCTGCTATCAAATACATGTGACTTCCCTGCAGGTGGCTTTCATTTCCTCTGCTGAAATGGGAGCCTAGATGAAAAATGTAATTATAGATTCATCACTGACCTTGGCTTGTGTTTGCGTTTTAGGATGCTGAGTTTTACTCTGTCGATCTGGAGAGGGACAACAAAGGCTTTGGTTTCAGCCTTAGAGGGGGTCGAGAGTACAACATGGACCTGTATGTGCTGAGACTAGCAGAGGACGGAGCAGCCGTGCGAAACGGAAAGATGAGGGTACGTGGGACACACGTTAGGATTTAATCATACTTGAATCTGAAACTGATTGATCTAGACTTATCATCTAAAAGGATTGCCCAAGGATTGGTTAGGATAGGTAGTTGTTTGTATGAATGACCTTAAACTGCTGGTAGTTTAATTATTAGTTAAGTATAACTAATAAACATTAAGAAATATTGTTTTCTTATTAAAGTTGAAATTAGTCATCATTTTTATTTATTTTAATTGAAATATTACATTTATTGATATATATTTAATTAAAATATATCGGTAACACTTTACAATAAGGTTCATTAGTTAACATTAGTTAACTACATTAATTAACGTGAACTAATAATGAACAATACCTCTACACCCTTTACTAATCTTAGTTAATGTGAATTTCAGCATTTACTAATGCATTATTAAAATCACAAGTTGTGTTTGTTAACATTAGTTAATGCACTGTGAACTAACATGAATTAACAATGAACAACTGTATTTTTATTAACTAACATTAACAAAGATTAATAAATAGTGTAATAAATGTTTTGTTCATAGTTTGTTCATGTTAGTTAATACATTAACTAATGTTAACAAATGACACCTTATTGTAAAGTGTTACCAATATATCATATTAATTTAATTTAAATATATATTTCAAATGTATTTTTAATGTAAATGTAAATTTAATGTAAATTTTAATTAAAATAGTAAATGTAATGTTTACATATTTAAATTAAAAACATAATATTAATTGAATTTAAATATATCTTAATATTATATCATGAATTGTAATAAATGCAACATATTATATTATATTATATTGTTATATTTTAATATTATACATTTTTTTAATTACAGAAAAATTTTAGCAGATGCAGCTCTTATATTATATTATATTATGAATGTTTTATGTGTTAGATCAATTTTAATAGATAAATTAATTATTTTTAATTTAATTTAAATATTAAATTTAATATTATGTTTAATCAAAATATATAATATTAATTGAATTTAAATCTATTTTAATATATTATGAATTTTTATAAATGCAACATATATTATATTATATTATGAAGGTTTTAAGTGATATATACATTGTATACATTAAATTATTATACATTTTTTAATTTAAATGTTAATTTAAATATTAAATGTAATAATTATATATTTGATTAAAAATATAGTAATTGAATTTTATTGAATAATATTATATTATGTAATTAATTGAATAATATTATAAATTTTAATAAATGCAACATTTATTTTGTATTATATTATATTTAAATATATTTTAATATTGTATTATATTTTAAATTGCAGAAGAATTTTAATAGGTACAGCATTACTCTTAATAATTATATCATGTTATGAATATTTTAAGTGTAAGATCGATTTTAACAGATGAAAATTAATTATTTTTATTTGCATATTTTTATATACATTTATTTAATGATTATCTAACTAATTAATATATAAAATATTAATTACATTTAAAAGTTTTAATATTATATTATAAATTATTAATAAATATTATTTTAAAATATTACTATTATATTATATTATATTATATCACATTATATTATCCTGAGTGGTCTTATATCTATAATATCACCTAAGCTGATGTCCCAGTATAGCAAGCATTATATAATTATATTTCTTTAACTGCTTTTTAAAGTATTATTAAGTATAAAATTAAATAAAATTCTTTTTAAATGTTGATAATTTAATTAATAATTTGCTCTCCTAACAAATTCTGTAATCACAGTTCATTTCTAGCACCAGAAGCGTATTTAAACTGTGGATTTTTTAAAAGCAAATAAGATTAGAGAAATTAGCTTTCCGTTAGCATCAGTGCTAAGAATGAAATCCAGAACTGCCATGCTAAGCTGCGAAGCGCAGCGAGTTGTCAGCCGAAGACCCATTTTTGCGGAAACGGTATTCCCTTGAGGATAAGCTCTGACAGCTAACCAGAGGCAGAGAGGAAAATAGAACAAAGGAAATTCTACCTTCCTCTTCATCTTTAGCTTTCTCTGTGCGTGGCGCTGTTTACTGGATGTCACTGCTAAATATAGGATCCTCTGCCTTATTTTTATGCTCTCCACGTCCTCTCTTTATCTCTCTAGGTTGGAGACGAGATCCTGGAGATCAATGGGGAGAGCACCAAGGGCATGAAGCACGCCCGTGCCATTGAACTGATCAAAAACGGTGGCCGAAAAGTCCACCTGGTCCTAAGGAGGGGGGACGGCTCGGTGCCAGAATATGGTGGGTCAATCTACGAGAACATCCCCTTCTCCCCTGTCTTCACCCCTTGAGGAGTCCCCCCCCCACGGGGGTCGGCAACACCACCACCTCTTCTTTTCTGCGCACTGGCCCTCTCCTCTGACCTCCTCCTGGGTGATGGGCCTTCCACTTGCTGCTGTTGCCCCCCTTGCCTCTGTGCACTGGGCTAGCCTAGGGGACTATGGGATATGTGGCTTTTGGGTGGTGGTTGTGGCACATGCTTTTCGTAATACTTCACAAGAATTTAAACAAACAAAAAAAAAAGCGTGCAAAGCGAGGAAGCAGAAATAGTAACGTTTCTAAAACTGGATATACATTTATTGTTTTTCAGAGGAATATGATAAACTCCGTCGTGCCCTCCATTGAGGTGGCGCGACCGTGTCAGTGAGTTGTAACATATTTATGATATTTATTGAAGGTGAATGTAAGCTACTGAGAAGGGTCTTTAAGGAGACTCAATGACTACGACGCATTCTGGTATCATTATCCGTTTCGGTCAAAACTCACAATACTGTATTCCACATATTCACAGATCTTTTTTGCACGTTGTACATGTCAACTGCTTCTTTTTGCGAACTTTGCAGATGGTTCCTAAACTCCACATAATCGATTTTTCTTTTTGGTTGTATCTAACGGATTGTTATCGGACGTTACGTCTTTTCATTTACAGACAGAAAGCAACTCACTTATTGAGCATAATGTCAGTGCCGCATGATGTCAGTGAATATCTAAATGTGTTTTTTTATTTTTTTTTTTTCTTTCTTGTCAATTTCCATAATATTTATGGAAAATTCATGTACTAATTTGCCACAGTTATTTTTTATGCTTTTGTTTTCGGTCTTGACCATTTAAAGATGCTCATTCATGTATTTTGTCAAGTTCAGAATGTGATATAATGTGTCCTTTCCCGCACCAACATGATATCTCTGTGAGGTTGTATATTTTTATACCATTTTGTACTTGTTTTTCTCATTTTTCTCTTCCACGTCTCACCACTTTTTGTTTTTCTTTCTGTTTGCAATGTAAACTGCTTCATATGGGGTGTGTGTGTGTGTTTGTGCACATAAGCTTGTTACGGCATCCACATCTCACTGTCTTCGGGTTGGTTTGCTGCTGAGTGAAACTGTGTGTGCGTGTGTGTGTGCGCGTGCGTGTTTCCGGCTCTTTCTGTTACTGTTGATTTTTCACTCAAGGGTGGGGGCGTTTTATGGACAATCTCTATCTTTGACTAATTGATAAAATAAACACTGTTTCCATTGCAAAAGAGCATAACTCTCTCACGACTGTTGTTTAAGGGATCTAAATACTCTGCTTCTCTCTCTTTTTTTGTTTTATCTATTCTTTTCTGTTGTTCTGGGCTCTTCCTTCCACCCCTAGCGATGGTTGCTCCCCAAGTCGCTGCTTGTATGAGATCTGAAAAGACAGGAGAGCCTGCTTTCTACCAAAATCAGACCACGGTTTGTAGATCCCGTGTTCCGTCTCATCACATATCTGGCAGTTTTCTGTGCTGTGGCTTCCACTCAACTGTACTGTCCCTTGCAAGTTCATTTACACAGAATGCATTGCCAGTGCTGTGGCCATTCCTGACATTGTGACCTGAATGAGTGGGTTCATTCTTGCATTTAAAGTTTGCCGACATCCCCACAGGCGAAATGAAAACCTCATCAGTGAATGCAATTTTTTTTTTTTGTTATTAGTGGGTGTTGTTTATTTTAGTTTTTTTTGTCATGCGTTTCTCTCTTTTTTTTTTTTTTTTTTTGTCGACGTTTGCCACCCACCAAAGCCATTAACTGGTACAGGTAACTCTTTTTTTTGACTCTGTGGATCTCTGTCTTATCTTCAGCATGTTAGATTTCTCTCTCTCAAAAAAAAAAAAGAAAATATGTAGCTTAGAAGTGCTTCTACAGTACATGTAGAATGTTAGTCTTGAACTTCAGAAAAGAGTCGTGGGAACAGAAAGGTTTGCCTGCAAGTTTTGACTCAGGTTTGTTACATCCATTTTTCTAATCATGTCTCTCACAAAGCAGTTTGGATATTTAAACTTTTAAACAGCATTATAAAAGCATCAAATGCATGAGTTCATCATTTGCATCAGCACTTAAACTATTCTTAATTGTTGCTTGAACAGAATTGGTAGGTTCGTTTACATGCACAGTTATAACAGATTTCTGCAGTCAAGTTTCAGTCATCATTTGTCGCTCTAAGTATACAGTGCATGGCAAAGCATAATCAGATATTTGAAGGAATGCCTCTGCCTTTTGAAGCACAATGCCAAGTCCGATTGTAGTTCGGTTAACATGTACACATATTAGACAAAGGCATGCTACAGTTGCAATACTTAGATTGGTTAGTCCGACTTTACAAAAGTGGACTGGTACTATTACTGTTGCTAGCCATCATACACTTGCTGGCTTTGAAAATAGTTACACAGAAAAACTGGCCATCATACACTGAACTGATGTTCACATTACCAGACATTCATGTTGTTGTGAACACTGTCCAACTGTCCAAATCTGCAGACTGGCTTTGACGTTTGTCAACAAGCATTGACTGCAAAAATCTGAGCGAAGTCATGTCGTGGATTCCAGCTGTTGTTTTAGTCCGACTGGAATCAGACTTTTAAAGTGCATGTAAGCATACTTAAAGGGATAGTTCTCGCAAAAATGAAAATTCTGTCATTAATTACTTCACCCTCATGTAGTTCCAAACCCGTAAGACCTTCGTTCATCTTTGGAACACAAATTATAAGATAGTTTTGATAAAATCCAAGAGCTTTCTGACCCTGCATAAACAGCAATGTAATTACCACATTCAAAGCCTAGAAAGGTAGTAAGAACATCATTAAAATAGTCCATGTGACATCAGTGGTTCAACCATAATGTTATGAAGCTGCGATAATACTTTTAGCGCCCAAAGAAAACAAAAATGACTTTATCCGACAATTTCTTTTCGCACGTTTGCGAGAGTACCACGATGCATGCATTTTGCATTCCTCTGCTTGCAAACAAGGCACATACATCGTGGTACTCTCGTGAACGCACATCGATGACTCGTGTCTTATAGCATCATAAAATTACAGTTGAAACACTGATGTCTCATGGACTATTTTAACAATGTCCTTACTACCTTTCTGGACCTTGAACATGCATCACTGTCTATGCAGGATCAAGGCTCTCTTTGATTTCATTAAAAAATATCCTAATTTGCATTCCAAAGATGAAGTCTCACGGGTTTGGAACGACATGAGGGTGAACGATTTTTGGGTGAACCATCCCAGAGGCAATGTAGTCTAGTCATGGTAACATCTTACCCAAAAAGAGCTTTGAAAATATAGCGATGATAAAGACACATTCGCAATCCATCACAAACATGAGACATGTTCAGGCAATATGTGACAACTGAGTTCACCCATAATTGCTCATATCTTACAGACGGCATCAACGACGGCAACGGCCCCAGCGCCGGTGCACAAACTGTTTCGGAAGTGAACGCAGCTCCTCCCGAAAGTCGGCCCCACCCACCATCGGAGTCCAGCTATCCACCAGACCTTCACAAACCATCACGAAATGACGACAGGAGGGCGCGGGAGTCGGGTCAACGGGAGCACGGCCACCGGTCAAACCACCGTCACAACAACCACCGACACCGCTCCCCTGAGAAAAAGAGCAGGAGCAAGGGGCACAGCAAGGACAGTGGAACGTCAAAGCCTCACAAGAGGAAGGGCGACAAGAAGAAGTCCAGCACGGATGACTCACACCATCACCACCGCCACCACCACCACCACAGTCACAACCAGAACCACCATCACAACCGGAGGCACCGCTCCCCAGAGAGGCGCAGAGCTCGGAGCGCCGAGAACACCTTGGACAGTCGATACGACCGGAGGCACGGTCGTTCACCGGATAGACGCCACCATCGCCACTCTTCTCCTCGCAGACACAGCTCACCTCAGCGATCACCCCACCGATCCGGTAATCGCCGCAGCTCTCCTTACCGCCGTAGATCCCCCTACCGTTCCCCTCAACGATCCAGATACCAGTCTCCCTCCAGACGTCCTACGGCTTCCTCAGATAAACCCTACAACGGGGAGTTCGACAGGGAGCTGGATGCGACCTTAACAGAGCCTCCTCCTCCGAAGCCTCAGTCCCGATCCGGGAGCATTCCACATTTGGCGGCATCCCTGGACCGGCTCGATCTGGAAGGCACCCTACCGAGAGAGCCACCCAGCTACCTTGACGACCTCTCCCCTATGGAGCGGGTCTATCGCGACTCGACCCTTCTCCGCGGGGCTTCTCGCGACGGCACCTTTCCCCGCGTTCGGACGCCCGACTCGGATTCGGCCTTCCGGAACTACAACTCGCTACTGAGGGGCCGCTCCCCCGTGAGAAGTCGGGGCGGACAGGACGGATACCGTCGAGCCGAGTCTCCGGTTTCGAACTCGTACCGGACGAGGAGTCTCGGTCGAGACCTGTCTCCCTTCAGAGGGTACCGCCATGATGAGGAGGAAGAGGAGGACGGATCCCAGCTGAGTGAGTATTCTGGCACGCTCAGATCCAATTACAGTCGAGCCAACTACAACGTACCTGAGCCGAGGAGGACGGCCTACAAAGAGAGCCCCAAAGACCTCAGCATCTGATGGGTCGGCTAGGAAGGACGCCATTCCCAGAACGCACCGTCCACACGAGCCTTCATCCAAGGACTGCGCAGACCCTGGATGCTAAATTATTGATTTGAAATCCGGTGTTTTCTCATGGTTGAACATCTTTACAACTCTCAACAGCAGAAGAATGATTTTGTTTCTTTCCATCGAAGTGTCATTTTGGTTCTTTTATGACCCTTTTTATAAATCTGCTAGCAGTTCTACAGAGTTTGACAACTATGTATAAAGGAAACGATTATGTGCCTAACAGTACCATTCTTGGTGTTTTCTTTTTTGTTTTTCTTTCGTTTGGTTTTACGAAGGACAGCCTTTTGGACTACTGTCCGGTTACGAATCCTTCTGTTACAGAGAGCCCTCTCATGCACCGAGCAGCTCAGTCAATGTGGTGCTCAGACATATACTGTGCATGTCTTTACACTTTCAATGTCCTTTCTCTCTTTTATTTTCTTTCTCTTCCCCAGTGCCACTGTTTTTTAGACATTTGACCAGAGTATAGCACAAGCCTGCATTCGTTTGTATATTTTTGACAGTTTGCAGTATGTGTACATTCAGAGGTGATCATTTTAAAAGAATGAAGGGATAATGAAATAAAAAAAACTATGATGATAATGTTCAAAAAATAAAAACAGTATATATACACATCTTGATGGTCTTTCTTATGCTTCTCAAGCTTTCCACAAAAAAGGAAATAGGCTAGTTAGCGGGTCAAGCGGAGGATAACTTGGACTGCGCAAATTTATTCAAGATGGATGCGTGTGGGAGGTAGAGACTGTGTTTAACTGCACTAGCTTCTTCTCTAACACTTTGCCAACATGTCTGGAAAATAAAGAGGAGGAGAGAACAAAGACTTCTTTATCTTCTTGGCAGTTCAAAAGGTGAAGGAAAAGAGATTCAATACACTACCCACGGAGTCGACAGCTTTTTAAAAATCCAGTGAGAGCTCCTTCTCTCGGGTTATCAGATGAATAAGAGACTGAGCCTTTCTCTCCGGCTTCAAGAGAATGATGTGAATGCATAAAAAGAGAAATGCATCAGGTGTACTTTGTTCTCTGCAGCCCTAGTAGGGATGGAGTGGTTAGGGATCAGAGGGAATTAGTATGTCCTTGCTTCAACAACGTAACTTTACAGAACGAGAGTAAACACACCTGGCCCAGAAAAGTGTTTTGAGGACCTTTATGCTTATGTATTTTTATGCAACAAAATCTAGGGGTGAAAACTATTTGGCTAATGCTTGCACGATTTGGTCTGCAGCAAAATACTAAGAAAGGTAGAACTCATGATTTGAACACGTGAAAAGGTGACTGCGCGGAAGAACAAAGCGTGACCGAAAGCTCTCTAATAAAAGTAGTTGATTCATTCCAGGAATGACAGTGTTAGTTGAGCTACCTGGTATGAATGGCTGTTATTTTGACCTCATTTTAGTCCCACTGCTGCATCCAAGAATAGAAGGCCTACATTTTGGAGAATGAAAAAAGGATTGGAGTGACGTAAACTACAGACACTGTTGCTTTCCTGCCGTGCAAAAGTATGCTGACTTCCCAACATCCAGATCTGAACAAAGAACAATGTGTTGTGCACTTTAGTTACTCTATCTATCCATCTATCTATCTATCTAGGCTAGCATCTGTGCCCTTCTCTTCTGTTTATGCAGGTTTGAATTTGTATTCTGCTTTACATCAAGGGGGAGGGTATGAGGTTTCTGGGTTGCTATAGTTACCTCAAGGTCATTTTTACAGAGTTTCATAGGCATTTGTTTCCAGAGAGCATGCCGCAATAACCTTAAAACAGCAATACAAATCAAGGAAACATTGATTGGACTTTAAATGTTTAATTTTCCTTGCTAACATGACAGACAATGAATTTGTTTGCAGTTGCATTTGGCAGTCAGTATCACCGTGTATTGATTATTGTAAGGAAAAGACATGAACTGTTCAATACTGTAGTTTAGATATCAGTACATACAGAACAGTAAATAATATTTCCAAAGTATAAAACCTACATTGCCCTTTACATTTAATAAAAAAGTGATTCTTTGATTCATTGAACACCTTTGTATTTAGCTCAGTCCTATTTAGCACACATTCTCTTGCAGATGGTATAAGGTAACATTGAGAATAAATAGTTGCAACAATCAATGTTCAGCGCTAGTGTTAATTATACTTAATATATTGGTGCTATGTAGCGTTTTTATTCTGCTCAAATTCAAAGAACTAAATTAAACTAAATTATACAGTTTCATTATATTTTAAAATGTAATCTGTGATGCCAAAGCTAAATTTTCCGCATCATTACTCCAGTCTTCAGTGTCACACGATCCTTGCTGATATGCGGATCAAACGTTGTCATTAGCAATCAATGTTACAACACGTGTGCTACTTAATATTTTTGCAGAATTTTTTTGATGGATAGAAAGTTTATTTTAGATAACATTTTTTGTAACAATGTAAAAAAATCTTTACTGTTAAACAATGTAATGCATCCTTGATTAGGGCTGGGTAAAAATGTATATATATAGATTTCTCGATTTTAATCGGTTCTCATTTTTACGAAACAATATTGATAATTAAATTGTAGCACACCTTCCATCTAATAAATCACAGTAAGTTTTGGGATTTGTTACTTTTGATGTGAAACAAAGTCTCAGATTTAAAATTCTGTCCAATTTTTTACAATATTCAAAGAATAAATACCATTTAGGCGCTGTTTAATATAAAGTGATAGATCGCTGTAGCACCAGGTAAATACAGTTAGGGTATGTCGAAAAACTCCCATCTCATTTTCTCCTCCAACTTCCAAATCGTCCTACATCGCTGTTGTACCTTTTTTTTTGTAAAGGATGTATAACCTACTTTCCATGTTCAATTCGTAAACACTGGGTCAGTACTTCTGCAGTGATGTAGGACGATTTTAAAGTATGAGGAGAAAATGAAATGGGAGTTTTCCCGACATGCCCTAACTTTATTGACAGATTTCACAGAGTGCACATACACGTGGCAGAGCTAGACAAGACCAGCCCTACTTGAGCATTTGAGGTTAAAAGGTATATAAAATTAGAATTTTTTTTTTTTTTTTTTAGAAAATGACTAAAAAAAAAGTCTAGTTTCACTAGATGAGACCCTTATTTCTCGGCTGGGATTATTTCGAGCTCTTTGAAGCTGCATTTAAACTGCATTTTGGACGTGCAAAACTCGCGGGCACCATTGAAGTCCACTATATGGAGTTCATTCCTGAAATGTTTTCCTCAAAAAAACATAATTTCTTTATGACTGAAGAAAGAAGGCATGGACATCTTGGATGACAACGGGGTGAGTACATTCTCTGTGAATACTGAAAGCCATATTCTGTCTCATCTAATGTAATCGTGCATTCAGTGTTTCAACCGCTCAAAGCCGTCAATATAACAGCTTGCAAACAGTGTCACCTAACGTCATATTTACCTCAGGAAAAAAAAAAAAAAACATATTCGGTGACCACAAACTCGTTGGTCAACCAGAAAAATCTCTAGAGAGGAGCATTTTGCGAAATATATGCACCATGTAATATTCATTATAATTTTTACTGTTCTTCAATATTTAAGTTTGAATAAATCCATCAAGTTTTAACCTTCAATACTATAGTAATAACTCATTAGTTTCCTTGTAAAAATTGGCCATATAATGTACCTGATATATATCCAAAATAATCAATATGGAATTGAATCAAAATTAAAATTGTATCAAATAGAATCAAGTTTGTAAAGCATAATCAAAACAAATCATGACAATTGCGTCAAAACCCAGCCCTATCATTGAAGAATTCTTTTCTTAAACAATAAAATCTCCCAAATATATGTATATATATATATATATATATATAGAATCTGAAGTATGAACATAATTTATAAAATCAGAATTTGAACCTATGTCCTCTTGCAGACAAATTTGACACTTAGTTGGAAGTAGTAATAAAGTGCTGTTCTTGTCACATAATAATTGCTCAAACAGATTATTTTATATTACCATCCACAGTCTGAGCTGTACTGAAATGTCTGTTCACTTAAATATAATTATACAATTTTATCAGCCATGCCAGAATTTTCCATATGTCCGTACATGGAAGTAGCTGTCAAAGAATGCAGACAGCTGAACTGTTTATGCCGCAAATAGCCTAAAGGATGGCCCTCAGGCAGAAGATTCGGAGCTGGAGACAGATGAGGTCTCCGTCTTGGACTTAGAGGTGGAACTTCCTTCCTCCTCATCCTGGAAGGGATCTTTTCCACAGCACAGTATTAGCATCATGGAGTGACGGAACTGCTTATTCATGAAGACGTAAATGAGCGGGTTATAGAGTGCCGAGCTCTTGGCGAAAAAAGCCGGGATGGTCATAAAAATGGGGCTGAACTGACTGCCCTGATGGGTGAAGATATACCAGGCGACGCTGGCGTAGGGTAGCCAACATATTAGGAAAGCGATGACCATGAGGATTACCATTCGAGTAACTTCTCGCTCGGCCCTCTGGGTAGTCTCCGATTCTTGCTGCTGGGCGGCTGCGACCTTGACGGTGCAGAGCAGACGGCCGTAGCAGAAAGAAATGATGATGAGAGGGATTGAGAAGTGCACGACGAACATATAGATGACAAAAGACTCGTTCTCAGTCTCAGGATTCAATGTGTAATAGTCCACTCCGCACGAACACTGCAGGCCCTCCGGGATGTAGCGGGACCATCCGAGGAGGGGTGGTATGGCACACGAACAGGCCATTGTCCAAGTAATGGCGACACCGAAGGTGGCGTGGAGTTGCGTGAAGCGAAACTTGGAGAAGGGCTTGCAGACAACCACCCATCTCTCAACAGCCAAGACAACCAGAGACCAGAGCGCAATCTCACCTCCGAGAGTAGCGAAAAGACCCTCCAAGTTGCAGCCGGGACGTCCCAGGACGAAATATCCATGTAAGGAGGTGTAGAAGGTGGTCGTGAATCCACCAAACACCATAAAGAGGTCAGCCACCGCTAAGTTCAGAAGGATGTAGTTCAGGGGCGTTCGAAGCTTTTTGTTTTCAATGGTCACGTACAACGTGAGGCCGTTGACGGGAATGCAGGTCACGATGAGGAACATCATGTATGCGGCGACGCAGTAGAATGCCAACGGTGAGGCCAGGTAGAATTGTGGGTATTCATAAGGGCTGCGCACCACGCCAGTCACATTGGACATGGGAACGTAAAAGTCTGGTCCCTCCGTGCCATTCATGATGAACGGTTGGTTTTTCCACCCTTCGCTGTCGGTTTGTTTGGTCTGGGAAATTGAGCACACTCCGCTCGGGTGCCTTTAAAGGACAGATTATAGATTAGCATATTTCACTGGTCAGCAGAATTGTGGTTCAGGCAATGCTTATCTTAATCGCTGCCCTACACTTACACTCATGGTGTGATCAGGTTATGTGGATTAAATCTGTCTGCATCAATTGGGTTAAACAGATCAGTTGGTGCGTAGAGCAATGCATTCTGGTTTCTAAAACAACACACCTCACGTTGTCTCCTTATTTTGTTTCATCTTTAAAATATCTATTTATAATGATCTCAAAAAGAGTGTAAGAGTAGACAAATGAACGTGCCGTACATGAACTTAAATGCTTATAAAAGGTAAAGGGTTTTTTTTTTTTTGGTCTTGCTTCACCAGTTCACCAGTGTTTAAAAGAGTAGTTCACTTCCAGAATAAAAAATTCCTGATATTGTACTCACCCCTGTGTCATGTTTATGTCTTTCCTTCTTCAGTCAAAAAGAAAGTAAGGTTTTTGAGGAAAACATTCCAGCATTTTTCTCCATATAGTGGACTTAAGTGGTGGCCAAATTGGTCCAAATTGCAGTTTCAATGCAGTTTCAAAGGGCTCTACATGATCCCAGCCAAGGGATAATGTCTTGTCTAGCAAAACGATTAGTCTTTTTCTTAAAAAAATAAATATTTAAAAATTAAATCGATATACTTTCATTGATATCCTTTCAACCACAAATGCTCGTTTTGCACTAGCTCGACTTCACACATTATGTAATCGTGTTGAAAAAGTCACGTGTGACGTAGGCTGAAAGCTAAACGCCCTTCATAAAGTTAAAACAATAACGTTGGACAATTTTGAAGTTTTGAAGTACACAGATGAAGAACTTAACCCTTTAACTGTCACTCCCATTTTTGAACGCAGACATAAAAATGCGCTATCCAGACTTAAATTTTTATAATTCATAAATGAAAACATTTTGTAATATGATTTTAATTTTACATTTTCCATAGTAATGCAATGTCTGATTTTAAAATGCCTTTCAAAGGATGAATTTTGAGATTTTAAGTTTATATAATTTCTTATGATATCTAAAGCATGAAAGGGAAAAAAGGAAACGAAAAAAGTCTTTTGTGACAAAGGTCAGATCTTCTGTTATGTAGATTTTCTAAGTTGCATTCTTGACATATATTAATCTGTTACTTTTCCTACATAATTTGTAACACAAAAATATGGTAAAATATCTATTTAGGAGTCTTAGACCTTTCCAAACATGTATAGTTTGTCATGATTAGATTAGGATTTATTTGTAATTTGGTGAAGTAAACTTAGACATCCCACAGAGTGGACGGTGACAGTTAAAGGGTTAACGTGTAATCTTTCCAACATGATCACGTAATATATGAAATCCAGCTAGTGGAAGATGAGCATTTGTGGTTAAAAATATCAAAATAATTATTTTTTTTATTCATTTAATTTTTTTTTTTTTTTTTTTTGAAAAATAATCGTTTTGCTAGATAAAACCCTTATTCCTCAGCTGGGATTGTGTAGAGCTCTTTGAAGCTGCACTGAAACTGCAGTTTGGACCTTCAACTTGTTGATGCCCATGTTTTCCTCTAAAACCTTAATTTCTTTTCAACTGAAGAAAGAAAGACACGAACATCTTGGATGACATGGGGTGAGCAAATTATCAGAGTATATTTTTATTCTGGAAGTTAACAAATCCTTTAATCAGATTTTTTTATTTGATTTTTGTTTTACGGCTTACAGCAATTAAAGTTTGACCCTATACCATTGAACCCTGCCTAATGTGCCTAATGTATTATCCACTGAAATTCGAAACACTAATACATAAAATTATTAAAATGCGAAGAACCTTGTACCACAATATAGTAAAAGAGGAAAAACTTTTTCTTTTTTTTTATTTATTCATTTTTTTTTTTTTTTTTTTTTTTTTTTTTTTACAGTTTTCTACTTTTTAAGATTGTCATTAACCAGTCCTGTAGTTGTTGTCTAACCATCAGGACTTGTAGACATGCTATTTAAGGAAACTGCTGGGATGATTTTAAATTATAATTCATATTTAACTATATACCATAGTTATGTTTTTATAGCATATTGCTATAGCATTTTCATTAATCATGTTTAGACAAGTATGTTTTTTTTTAATGTTTTGTGATTATTTGATTGAATAAAATAACTGTACTGATCAGGTTCTACTTGATATATTCAGCCCTGGGGACATAGGAAGGCTAAAATTCAATATTTCTCTCAAAAAGAAATTCAAAATATGCTTATATTTTTAAATGGTTTCATGTCTTTTCCATGAAGAGACAGGAAAACGTGATGTTACGTCAACAGAAATGAAGGGACGAGACTGAAAAGAGGTTAAACGTCAGGAGACAGCATGAGCCCTCTGTCCGTTTCTTGGTCAATAACTTCCCATGCGCCATCTTGTGGTGAATATCTGAAATGGCAGTTTCTCTACAAAGCAATCCCATCAATTGTTTTATTTATTTATTTATTTATTTTAGTTAGTAATGAATATCCTTGAAATCCAGCAACTTAGGTTGAAATCATCATGTTAAATATTGATTATCATGACTTACAACTGCCTATGGATATCTGTCTTGTCAGTTTATGTGACTTATAGCTACATAAATTGAATGTATGATCAAAACAGAGGTAGTTTTACAGACTTCAGCAATGTTATAGTTAATGTAATGAGCTTTTTAAATGGAAAACAATAGGGGCATACAGACGTCCTTTTTTGGCACAATGTAGACACGCCCTCTGCTGCTGACACACAACCCTGCAGGAGTATGAAGAAACCCTTCAACCCAACCCAAGTCTGTAAATTTGTCTTGAACTCTTTCATTATGCGGTTCATTTGGTATTGTCACATTTATAAACTGGTATAATTCAGCACTTGGATTTATTATGATTTCAAAGAAGGATGTGCCAAGACAATGACTGATTACATTTTTCTTTTGTTTGCTCATATTTAATTCACTATAATTTCATACGCTTTACTTAGTACTCATATTTTATCCATTTATATCTGTTTCTAATTAGCTTAGCTGAATTTATGCCATTTTGGATATCATTCTTGATGAGATTTTTGCACATGAACTTATATTTCAAATGCAGGTAGGGAAGAGCAAATTGAGTTGACCCAGTTTTTACTTAAACTGTGTTTAAAGCAAGCACATGACAGTAATGGGTCCAACTTAAATATATACATAAATATCAGGATGTGGTGCATCCTTGGGAATATTCACTTTGGATCTAAAATAAACTACTTTCAAGAAATGGCTTTCCAAAAAATAAAAAAAAAAGGTCTCTTGGTTCAACATGCCCCCAGTGAGGGGTAAATTGAGCCACGTGGAATTAAACTGTGCCATTGAGTATGCTGAAGTAAAACTGAACATTATCTCCTCATATATCAAATGAAGGGAAATTTAATAAAAATGACTTCTTATAATCTATGTGTGAGCCTTGTGATGGACCAGGGAGTTTCCCCACCTGTGGTTCAAGATGTTGGGTTAGAATCCAGCTCCATACGACCCTAATAAGGATAACATTTTTTTAATTATGTAAACATTTTTAGAACTAAATAAATGTCAAATTGAAGCATTAAAGAAAGAAAGAAAATGTATATAAAATGTTAAAGGGGTCATCAGATGTCCATTTTCCACAAGTTGATATGATTCTTTAGGGTCTTAATGAAAAGTCTATAATATACTTTGGTTAAAAATTCTCAGTGGTAGTGTAAAACACCCTTTTTACCTTGTCAGAATTAGCTCTGCAAAAATCATATCATTCGGGTCGAGGCTGCTTTAAATGCAAATGAGCTCTGTTCGCCCTGCCCCTCTCTTCTCTCTGCTGCTCTGAGAGATTGTTTACTTTAGCCGCATTTAGGGCGTTTAGCCGCTAAACTTGCTAACTAGCACATTATTAAGAAAAGGCGATCGCAAAGATTCATAAAAAAAAAAAAACCTTATACTCACTTCTGCTGTAAGTGAAGCTGGATCACGAATGATTTGCGCGAACACAGGCGGATATATGTAGATCGGGAGGCGCATTCCATTCACAAACAAACGTAATCCACTGCATCTTCAGCAGCTCAGATGTCAGGAGTGAATGAGGACCACTACGTTCATTATTACATCCAGCAACACAACACCTCAATCGCTCAATCGGAGATATTCTTGTCTAATTTACATCCCTGCTCCAGCATGGAAACAAAGAGGGCGGACTGTTACAACTGATCTAAGGTAAGACCGTCATGTCAATCAACTATCGTGGGAGCGGCCTCTGTTGGTGTGACGCCACACCGACAGGCATCTGAGAATGACTCGATTTGAAAAAGGGGATATTATTTTTACAGATTAATTATAAACCACTGCATGGATTTTTATCATTATAGGGTAGATTTGTACATACACTGCCAACACACATTAATGTTCAAACAACATGTAAAAGTGAACTTAGCATCCAATAACCCCTTTAAAAAAAAACTTAAATGGACAGTTTTCATAAACACCTATTTATTACATTTTCAGAACAAAATCAAGTTCAAAACAACAAAATCAAAAATGTTTTGGTCTAAAATTTCTGAAATATCCTGCTGAATTACAGCAAAATAATACTTTATATTCGTAAAAAGGGGTGAGCCATTGGCTCAGCTTACCCTAGGCTCAAACCGGCCCACTCTCGCCATTTTAACAAACTTGTATCATCCAGCAGTTTAGAGCTAACATCATGCTAACAGTGCAGCCTCATATTATAAGTCACTAAATCACAAACACGTGTTATGTTTTTTCAGATTTGTCTGTAATTGTTCAGACATAAGAAGCTTCAGTCTTTTAACATTAAAAAACACTTTGAACTTAAATATAGTTACCGATCAAAACATAGGCCTCTCTTCATCACAGGGTTAGTTTAATATGCATGGTCATATCACCAGTTTTGTTTAAGATTGCTTAAAAACAAGGGGTGGCTCAACTTACCCACAGGCTCAAATCACCCCGCTCTCCCCTACACTAAAACTGTAAGACTGAAGTGTGAACCATTGGGCTTTCTTTTAAAGCTGCACATTTCTTTGAAATGACTGCAGTATTTTCTCAGACATCAATCCTTCACTCTCCAGGAGCTTTTAGAGGACTGGCTGCTTAATAGTGTGGGCTTCTTGACTTTGATAAGAGATCTGGCTTGGGGAGTTGAATTATTTTATCTCAGTAGTGTATTAAATTATCTGTGCCTGTGACACAGAAAGACCAAACAAAGTCTTCTCACATCAGCAGAGCTTCCTGTGTGTCTTTAACAGCACTCTTATGTCACTCTGAGTCCTTCAGTGCTGGTTCACTGGATAAAACTTGCAGGACTGTACATTATTCTGTTATTAATACATCAGGATCAAAAGCTTTTAGTGCTTACTGATGGTAACAGGCTGTGTCTTTGACACGTAATGGGTTGACTCTAACCAACGAAGGAGTTATTTCTCAGACTCATTCATATTCATATCCACAGTTGTCCACATGTTTTTGGTACTTTAAAGGGGTCATCGGATGCAAAGTTCACTTTTACATGTTGTTTGGACATAAATGTGTGTTGGCAGTGTGTGTACACGTCTACCCTGTATCTACCGATCACCATTGTTTCGATGCCGGAACAGGGTGGTAGACAAGAAAGGCTCTTAAGCGATTGAGGTGTTGTGTTGTTGGATGTAATAATGAACATAGTAGTCATCATTTACTCCTGACATCTGAGCCACTGAGGATGCAGTGGATTACGTTTGTTTGTGAATAAAATGCGCCTCCCGATTTACATATATCCGTCTATGTTCGCACGAATCATTCATGATCCAACTTCACTTACAGGAGAAGTGAGTATAAGGGTTTTTTAATGAATCTTTGCAATCACCTTTCCTAATAACGTGCTAGTTAGCAAGTTTCGTGGCTAAACACAGCTAAATGCAGCTAAAGTAAACAGGCTCGTCACTCCACAGAGAGAAGAGAGGGGCGGGGCGAGCAGAGCTCATTAACATTTAAAGCAACATCGACCTGGGTTGCGTTTCCCAAAAGCATCGTTAGCCAACTATGGTCGCAAGTTCCGTTGTTACCAACATAGTTCAACGATTCAGTGTTTCCCAAACAAACTTATGTGGTTGGAACTACAGCTCTCAACCTGTGGTTAGAAGAATAGTTCCTTGTTAGTAAGACATATGGGCTCAATAAATTATGCTCTCGGGCACAATAAGCAAGCTAACATGCAGTACAATCTATATTTTTCACTCAATCTAAATATAAATGCATTTTAATCTATGTGTTTTTAAGCTTCCTTTGTAATTGCTGTTTTTGAATAGTGCGCATGCGCATAAATGCCTAAGGTGTATGACATAAGAGGGAACCCGTGATGTATCAAACATCAAATAAAGCGAAATGACAGGGAACAAAAAATAGTAAATTAGTCATCAGGTGCCATATTCAATATAGCTGCATTTTAGAGATCTTTAATCAGTTAAATAACATGAAGTTATTACTTGGTGATGTCATTAACAACGGCCCTACATTGTTCAACTAATGTGGTTCAAACGACGGAGATGCGACCGCGTTCGGGAAACAGTCATGACTGGCTAGTTCGTTTCCACAACAATGCATCGTACTATGGAGGTTAATCAGCGAGTTACGTCGTTGTACGGAAAACGCAGAGCTGATTTTGGCAAGGTTAAAAAGGTGTTTTTTACACTATCATTGAGAAATTTTAACCAAAGCATGTTATAGACTTTTCATTAAGACCCTAAAGAATCATATCAACTTATGGAAAATGGGCATCCAATGACCCCTTTAACAAAAAGGTTACTTTTAATAAATATCATTTCTTCATTTGGATACAGTGTATTTATGTATATACTATCCATTCATTCATCCAAAATTTGTTCCAGATAGTTCCAATTTTAACAATTTAGAACTGACCTTTTTAAAAAATTATAAATTCATCTGTTCAGAATGAATACCATACATGTTTAATTTTTGATTCCCCATTCCATAGATTTTTAAGTCTGGACTTCATAATGCATTGGATTACTGTCTTGGTGGAAATAAATCATTGCCATTGATGTAGATTGAAAGGAAATGTTTGCTGACTCCATTCATGTTCCTTTTGATGACAGACAACTTTCCATTTCTTCCTGCTGAAATGCAATCCTAGAATATAATGCTGTCACACTTACTTTGGTGTCAGCCTATTGGTTTGTGCCAGACATAACATTTAGCTTTCAGGTCAGCTTGAGTGTTGTCAGACTATCATATATATATATATATATATATTTTTTTTTTTTTTTTGAAGGGTATCATGTTCCATCTAGTCACTCTCCCATAGAGCAGTGTTGAAGAAACTACTGATGTCTGGGTAGTCTCTCCAATTTTAGCCAGAGAGCGCTGAAATGCTGTTAGTGTTGCAACTGACCTCTTAGTCTGACAATTGCCCTTCTTGTCCAGTTGCTCAGTTTGTCTGGGTTGTCTCTGTCTGTTTTGCCACAGGAGACCTCAAAAACATTTTCCAAGGTTTTCCAAGTTTTTGCCTAATGAAATCTTAGCATTCATTTCAAATCAGTGACGAATGACAGCATGATAAAACTACTTTAATGTTTCCTGTTATGTAAAAATGTTACAGAATTAGGCATAATCTGAACAAACATCATATTTTATTATGGTTTAATATGATATCTTATTCAGCATTTTTTTTTTACATTTATATAATGTTATAGTATTTATTATAGTGTGTATGTTTTTTGTGTATGTTCATTTTTTATTGCTTTGAATTTTTTTAAATTTTTCTTTTCTTTATTTTTATTCCAGTTTTAGTTATAATTTTAGCATTTTTATTATCATTTTGTTACTTTAGCCTAAACCTATTTATTTCAGGTTCTAATTTCTTTCAACTTTCTGTGTTAAAAAAATAATTTTAGCTTTATTTTCATTAGCTAAAATGATTTTTAATAGTTTTTATTTTTAGTTAACAATAACAACAATACATTCTAAAGTCTTGTTATCAGAGAGATTCTTGTCATCATCATCATTATTATTACAGAGTGAAACAAATTTTTGTTTGGCTTTTATTTTTTATTTCTTTTCAAAGTTTGACATGCTGAATCCAAAAATCCCTTTTTGTGTATCATTAACAGTGCTAGTGAAAAGTAAATATAAAAGTATAAACTCACAATTCTGAGAAATAAAGTCAGAATTGAACTTTTTTTTTTTTTAATATGTAAGTTTTGTATGTCATAATACTGATTTTTTTCCCCCTCAGAATTGTGAGATAGGCCTATCTATCTCACAACTTGCAATTGCCAGTTTATATCACGCAAATTCTGACTTCATTTCTCACAATTGCAAGAGTTTATATTTCACAATTCTGAGAAAAAAAAGTCAGTATTGTGAGATGTAAACCAGCAATGTGAGATAAAAAGTGATTACCTTTTTTTATTTTTTATTAAGTGGCGGAAACGGGCTTCCGTACTAATCTGTTACATAATACTCAAGCACAAAAGTGACATGGTACATGCATAATACTGAGCTAACAACAGTTTAACATAAACAGTCCCAAACGTCAGAAGTGCACGTCAGATCTTTATTTATTTATCCTTTTGTCTTGTATGACTAGTCCTACAATTTTTGGAATGTTCCAGAAAGAATCATCACTAAACCATATTTGTAGTTACTGATGGTTGAAAACTGTAGGCTAACTGAAATCTATTCTGTTTGATTTTGTTCTATGTCTGTATTCACTTACTGTAAGACACACTAAAATGAATGAAATGCTGAAATGAAATAGTGTACATGTTGTGGTTGCAACATGGTAATTTGGGTCCAGAAAGCTGAAAGAAACAAAAAAACACCACAGGGTAATGCACATGAGCAACACAATTGCAAATCAAGCTGTCCTCTGCCAAGGAAAATACACAAATGAGACAGACGCCTACTGCTGGAGGGCCCTCAGTTGTATACAGTTGAGAAATACCAACGTATCAGAAACACATTTGCCCATTTTGAAACAGCAATCAAATCAAACCAAGACTTGAGCCATCTGATATCCATTTCTGTCAAAAAACTGCTTTAAGTGATGAGCAGGCCTAGACTGAATCTGCAGACTTATTGTGTAGTTTCTGATCCGGAGAAAATCTAATAATGTAAAATGCAAACATGGTGAAATCTGTTAAATTACACTTATTACACTTATTACACGGATTACATTTATACTGCCATTCAGAAGTTTTGGGTTGGGCGATTTATTTATTTATTTTTTATCAAAACCACAGTGAAAACAGTAATATGGTGAAATATTATTACATTATAAAACAACTGTTTTCTATTTTAAAATATTTTAAAATATAATTTATTTCTGTAACGGCAAAAAACTGAATTTTTTAATGTTAAAAACAGCTATGCTTAATATGTTTATTGAAACTGTGATTATTGTTTCTTTGATGAATAGAGACCTCAAAAGAACAGCATTTATTTAAAACAGAAATCTTTGGTAATAGTGTAAATTACAGATGTGCCCGAATCCGAATACTGTTTTCGGAAAAGAAATGATTTGTGCTACTGAAACCCCTGAAGGTATTAAATACGAGATGGGAGGGGAAAAAATATTTTAATGCTTTCTCTCACAATTATATCGCTGGAACTAAACAAAACTTGCATATTTTGCTGATTATTGCTGCTAAAAGTGGTCAATTAGTGTCATGTTTTGGGCTGTACTAATCGGTCGGACTGGGAAAAACATTTGGAGTAGGGGAGAGTGGGGTAAGATGAGCCATTTTTTACTTGTGTGGTCCTCAAGATAAGGGAAAATGAGGCAGAAGTACAATAAAAGTATCTAAAGTAATTTCTGAATGTTTCCTATCATTTTAAATGATCAGAATGTATCTATGACAAAGGGTTCTAAAATTATGGCTTCTTATTAAAAAGTGTTCCTGTGGCTAAATTTGCCCCAGGTTAGTGGTAAGTTGACCCAAGTCAGGGGCTAAGATGCACCATCTGGGTAAAAACTGTCCATCTGACTGAATCTGATTCAAACCCATGTGAAATTTTAAAGATAATTGACCCCTTTTTTAAAATTTACTTAATAATCAAATTTCATTTCACAAACAGTCACATTTATTTTCTTAAAGCTAACCTAAATGAAATAAAACCAATCAAATTAAGTTTTATTTCCAATCTTTAATTGTTTGCATTTCTGAAACAATGTGTTAAACACCAAAGTTTTAACCTTCCCAAAAACAGACTAAACAGAGAGTTTGTTGAGTAAAATTAAATAAAAACTGAATTAGAATGAAGGAATAAATGTCACTGAAACTAATAAATATTTTAGTCAAATGATTCTTGACATACAAGATATGTCTCCTATATAGCTCTTGGCAGGATCTGGTCATTTTAGCTCATATCTCACTTTGGCAACTGTCATACATGATGCCTAGCTCATATTTTCTATTATCAAGGCAATAACTAAGAACTAACTAAAAAAAAAAAAAAAAATGCAAAAAACTTATGTGCGAACACGTGAAATTGGTATCACATGTAATTGGCATGTTATGGAATTTAACTATGGCAAATAAGTGAGAGAAGATGGAAAGCGATGTCTACACGTTTTCCTGAAACATTTACAAGGTCAATTCTTTCTTGTATGAAAATAGTGGAAAAGAAGGAAATGTCCCACACGGAAATAACCTATATAAACATATATGTTTTAATATAGGTTTTGATATAGGTTTTTAATATATGTGGCATATATAAAATTGGCCGTTTTCCTATATTATATGTACATATATGCACATATATGTGTACATATATGTACATATAATATAGGAAAACGGCCAATTTTATAGAGAGTTTATAGAGAGTTATCAAAACCTATATTAAAACATATATGTTTATATAGGTTATTTCCGTGTGGGAAGGATTTGGTGACACACTGTCCCTATCAAATAAACTACTATCTATCTATCTATCTATCTATCTATCTATCTATCTATCTAAAAAACTAGCTAGCTTACCAGTTCAGGCTAATATTTAACCAAATAAGCCAAAAACAAGCCAAAAACAATTTTTAGAGTAAATGCGTGCCTTCCACTCCTCCCATGTGTTTCTTCTTTTCACAGTCTGACAAAAATGATGTGTGATTCCAAAATACATGATCACACCATAAGGGTGTACAGTGGGTCAACTTACCCACTGACTCAACTTACCCCACTCCCCCCTAATATAGACTGCCAAAAGTTATAATAAATCAAGGAGAAGCTTACAAAAAACTGTCTGAGGAACAAAAGACTTTTGTGGTCGGCCAAACTGAACTAGGATTTCCAGGGCAAAATTTTTGGCAACATTCGTATTTGTTCTTATCATTTCCGTTCAGGCAAGTGAAATATTAGGCTAATATCTTAATTAATATTGCTCATATGTATCTTTACCACCTATTAACTTCAGTTTGTCAAAATGTTGCGTCCTTTTTGCTTGCTAAGTCGTTCTCTATATGATTTAGCAGCTTCCACACGTTTTTTCTGTGGTTTAGACAGCATAAATTAGCAGAACAACGTATTCCGTAGTACATTAATTGTGCAATCCATGCTAGTTTTGCTAGTATGGCCGAGCATCCGGGTAACTGACCAAATCATGACTGTATATAACTGCACCAGGGAGCCGCTATTAATATGCGGTGTTGAATGCACGCTCACTTTTTACTTTCACTCTCAAGATTCACGATCACATGTTATCTGTGTTTACTATGGAGCGGCAGTACTTACCACACATTTTACAAGATTAGATGTTTGTCAGTGGTGCTCAGGATCTAGAAACCATTCGCCATCAGTCATCTCTCCTTACTCTGTTTATGTGATGAGTGAAATTTTATGTAGTTTAACGCTACCATGTAAAGCGGCTAACCATGTTCCTTTAGTGGCTCAGCAGAACACGTTATTGGTTTTTTTCGTGTCTTTCCGAATACGGATTCACTATTCGGGCACATCCCTAGTATAAATGTCTTTAATGTCACTTTTGATCAATATAATAATACAATGTATCCTTTCAGAATTAAAGTATTAATTTCTTTCAAAAATAAATTAACCATGATATTTAATAAACTGCACACAAGAAGTGCAGAACATGCAGACCTTTGTTAATGCCAGGTGTTCCAGCGACATTTTCTCGGGCGTTCCAAACAAGCGCACTCCAGCAAATTTAAGCTTTGATAATTAGTTCAAAGTAAAACTGCTTGTCTCCACACAGTCTATTTACAGTGGCTTCCTTAGCTTAGAGGAATTTAGGAATGCTTTTTAATTTTTGGAGTGAGATCTGTTGGCCTGGTAAATGTCATTTCTCAATTATCTGAGATGACTTTTTAATTTTTGTCATTCTTCATGCAGTCAGATGTGGTTAGAGGTTGGTATTTAATACACAAAAACAAAATAAACATAAAATTTATGGTACAGTGTGTATATAGATATGCTATATAATTACAGGCATAGTTAAATTAGACTGAGATGTTGTTAAAAACATCTATATATTTATATAGTGATTTAAATTCAGTTTAGATTGACTAAATGTAACTTTAATCCAAGTTATATCCCTGCCTTAGCTGGAATCTTTTGACTAGAAGCATTTGGTAGCCTTTGTGTTAGACGTCAAGTTGATAAAAGAGGTACAAGCCTGGAGTCTGCTGTGAATCCTTGCATATGAACAGTCTCACTCCTCCACTAGATTCATCAGACACTGTACAGTTCATTTGTAACACTGGCCTGACTGTAGGGGTCATTTGAGCTGGTCTCCCTAATGCTGATTAATCAGTCGCAGCGAAACAGTGACAGACTGTTTGGACTCGGAACAAGTGATAAGCGAGCAAAATATGAGCAGAACAGACTAAAATGTCTTGGCAGTGAAGAACAAAAATGATATCTGGAGACTGTCATTAGATAAGTTAAATAAGATGTCCAGAGGAGATATTGGTGTCAGCTGAATTTTCACTTCCAGGGACATTATCCTTATCATTTACTAACTTATCAATAAATTTCACTGTGCAGTGAGGCTCTGTGTGTGAAAGGTACCGTTCAGATTCGCTACTGACTCAGCAGAATGTCTTTATAGAGTGCAACAGTTCCCTTCAGCAACCTTAGTTTCAGAAGTAGTTTTCTATTCAATTTTTTTGAAGAGTTATAAACTATAAACTAAACCAACCAACCACAAAGTGACTCAGAAAATATTAATATACAAATATTGAAGTAGTTTGCGAGCGAAGGGAGTCTGACTCAATTATATCATTTGCTGAGTTTCATGAAATTTGACAATAGACCGTTAAAAAAGATGGACAAGACGTCTCTATTTATATTTAAATGAGGCCGAAATGTCCCAGAAATTGTCAAGGTGGAACCATGATTTTAAGGTCCCGCCCATACTCCCACAGACTCAATCTCAAGCTCTCAATCACATTTATACAGCATCAAATAGCTAACTAAAAACAAACTTATTAGAAAAACACACATCAGTGTGATAAGAGCTACCTACAATGACAGAAACCAACCAAAATTTATTTGTCATTTGATTTTTTTTTTGTTTTTTTTGCTTCCCTTGCATCCCATTTGTTTACATGAAGAGGGCAGGGTGTATTTCCTATTTATGGAACACCAGATATTTAAGCAGTTTTTTTGTTAAAGCTGCATTACATTTTTTATTATTATTTTTTTTTTTTAGTTAAAAGTGATCCTAAATCAATTAAATTAGTCAATCAAATAATGTGATATTTGTCCCCTGAAATTCAAATTTTTCCAGGGAAACCCCACCAAAAACTAGTATTTTACCACTTAAAACATGATTTTTAACGGGGGCCCCCAACAAAACACGAATGGGCTAGTTTTGTGCTAGTTTTGAATAGGAATTGGGCGGGTTTTGTTGTGAAAACCTGGCAACCCTGTCTGGCAACACTGACATATTACCGCAGGGCTTGTGAGCGCGACTAGCCCCATGTCAAAATGTGCTAAGGTTAAGATTTATTTCTCTGTCATGTCCTTGCATCTCACATACGGACAAAGACACATGTCTGATGTGCATTTAAATACATGATTAACAACTAGTTGTTCAGTTCGGTTCCTTACACACTGTGTAGAATTTCTGTAAATGTGGTTGTCACTACCTGTATTTTCAGGAGTTCATGCGGTTGGCGAATGCAGTTGTCACTCCCATATTTTAGTGAATTATGCGTGTACAGAATGAGTAAAAGGTGAACTGACAAACGAATTAAGCTGCAGGACATACTTTTAAGATGTATTAAACTGAATTCCGAAGTACAGTTAATATCCGCACTAGTTCGTTGATTGACAGCCACACATGTACTTCAAAACGTTAGATTAATCCGCGCTGCCGATGCTCAACCCACATAAAGAAGATAATTCATCTTTTTTTTTTAAGATACACTGTTATTTGTAAATGCTATTGCTGTTTATGGTTATCTTTTGATATGAGTTTTATCCTTGCTAAAGCTTTAGTACCACGAAATAAATAATTGTGTTGTAGCAGTTCAAAGAGATTATTTGAACTACAAGCCCATTACGAAGACTTAAGTCCGAAATTTTTGTCTGAAATTTTTGCACGTTAAAAAATAAATGCGACCTCACGTTGTGTCAATCGAGTTTACACACTGCCTCCGAAACTTTTGTCCGTCATAAAAAAATTCAGGTTCAATTTTCTGCGTTTTGGCATCCGTAGCAAGCATTTTGATAGGAAAGGATGACGAATATGAAAAAAACGAAAAAACGCACATGAAAAAGTCAAACTCAGTGTGCAAGGACCTTAATTATGGCTTTACTACAGTGGCAAAAATCAAACACAGAACCATATTTAGTGTGCCTGTAGCTAAACGAGCATAAAAGCTGTAATCAAAGAATAGTTTACAGTAATCACATAAACACAACAAACACCAGCATTCGAATTTCGCTGGTGTAATTAAAAAGAACTTTGTAGGTGTTTGTAGGCATTTGACAAATAAGAATGAATTGGCATTTTGCTTAATGGCTAGCGGAGCCAAACAGCGTTGCGGTTTGTTTATGTCCTTACTATAACATAAAATGACCCCACCACCTCTATGCTCCCGGGGGCAGGATTTATGTCAATTTCAGGGTTTGTGATGTCACTAACCCAGGAAGTAGCTTCTTGTCGTCCCTACCAGCTGTTGTAGGCCTTACAAAGCGAATTTTATTAAAGACAATTTCTCCCTTTGATTTGAACTTTAAATATCGTAACTTTGCAGATGCTGTTTATAATCAAACAGCTAAATTACACACTAACTAAAGTTAAAAGGGTGAAATCTTAATCTATGACCCTTTTTAAGTAATGCAGCTTTAATATTTTTCATCATCATTGACAACACTGTATATCAAACTGCTTATCCGAGTGTCTGAAACCAACACTTCGTTCATGTTTTGCGTATCACAATGCAAACTCACTCTCTCTCATTTCAGACAAGTACAACTTTTATCATCTAGCATCAACTGTAGTGAAAATAACCTTAAAAGATTTCAGTATATTGTTTTGTGCATCACAATTGACACTTATTCAGTTACATTTCCTGGTTTATTTGGTAACACTTTACAATACGTGTGCACAAATATGCATTAATTCATGCTTAATTAATGCACAGATAATCACAAGTTAATGTATAATTCATGAAGAACTAAACCATTTAATAATATTTACTACATCAGCAACTAATGAACATTCTTTATGATTCATAGATTAAGTAATCAATAAATTGTTATTAGTTAAAGGTGTCATAATGTATTAATTCCCTAATAACTTATTTTTTTGACTAATGATGTAAATTCATATGTTAATTACCACAGCACCACTTCCAGTTGTCTGCTTTAAATACTCATTAGCTAATGATTTGCAAAGGTATCATTATGTTATGACTTTACTTGTTGAGGTACACAACTATTAACTAATTGTTAAGTAATATGTCATTGTGGTTATGGATATAGAATTAGTTAGTTAGTCATGTGCCTCAATGAGTTGAAGCCATTTCAACTTCCATTTGTCTGCTTTAATTAATCTTTAGCTACTGATTTGCAAAGATATCATTGTTATGACTTTACTTGTTGAGGCACATGACTAACTAATTCTAAATCCATAACCACACTGACATATTACATAACAATTAGTTAATAGTTCTGTGCCTCAACAAGTAAAGTCATAACATAATGATATCTTTGCAAATCATTAGCTAATGATTAATTAAAGCAAACAACTGGAAGATGAAATGCGTGGCTTCAACCCATTGTGGTAAGTAACACATGAATTTACACTATTAGTTAATAAAATAAGGTATTAGGGAATTAATACATTATGACACATTTAACTAATAACAATTTATTGATTACTTAAGCTATGGTTTAGTTCTCCATGAGTTATATATTAACTCATGATTATCTCTGCATTGGTTAAGCATGAATTAATGCATATTTGTGCACCCGTATTGTAAAGTGTTACCGTTTATTTAAAAAAAAATCCAGGTTTTCAATATGGTCTCATATATTTGGATCTCACTGTAAATGTTTTTTAACACACGTCTGTCTTTGTAGATCTGCGACAGCACGCGTTTGAATGTCAGATATCAAAGAGATGTTATCAACCAGCTTGGTACATTTGTTTCAAAGAGGTAGGTTTCTTTACACAAGCTTTAGAAGGTGAAGATAACATTTTTGGAAAGGAAATATGTTCCAGAAGACGCAGCGTTTATGTGCTGCATCCCTTGATCTAATCATCCACTTTCTTCTTCAGCACTATCAAACTTAGTCAGCTTCTCTCCTTTCCTGCTTCGGGACATTTGGCAAGGCAGCTTGTCTCTCCCTTTCGGATCTTTCTCTTCTCCTCGTCTGCCTGGACTTCCTTCCACAAATTCATCTCAAAGCTCGTCTACATGTTTCAGTTAATGAATCTGGTTTATGTTTCAGCTATTACAGTAAGGAGTTGCTAGTAGGGAGGAGGTCGCATCCTCCCAGGATGATTGTATCTCCGATATGACAATGCTAGACTGCTGGGAGAGGCGTGTGGAAAGGCCTGCACAATGAAACCGAGGTGGGGTCGCTTACGCTAAGATGGCACTGTCACATCCCATTCATGGCCATTAGACACGTTGTTAAACCATCTAAGAGGTAGGAAGTGATGCGGGATACAGAGGTGTTCACAGGATGTCCTGAACAATAATAGGTTGGGTTGACAGGAGGAAGTGACAGGGCTACACGCTTCTGACGTTGCACACGAGAGGAGGGAAGCTGGTGCGAATGTTATGAGTGCCGATGCGGCCCAGTTCTGTGGGAAAAACCAAGTGAGCATGCTCAGCTGCCTTGTAGAACAAAGGCCACTGCTTGTGCCTCTCGGGACAAGCAGCAGATCTCATTCAGCACGCCTGCTGTGAGAGCAAAAAATAGAGCGATTACACACTTGCTAATACACACAAACCTTGGCCAAAATACACAGAGCATTTCTGAGTAAACCAGCTATGATTTCAGGAGCGAAGCCAAAAACTCTGAACTACAGTAATATAGGAAAGGCCATGGATGGTTGTAACATCTTGTTTCAATGTCTGTTTTAAATATTTATTTCAAACTTGGATATAATGTTTCAATTTTTATCTACTTAAGTACTAGGAGTTGTTACCAGGTGAGTTGTAATAGACAAAAACTGCAGTCCCACTTTCTTTTAGGTGGCCTTAAACTACTATGTACTTATTGTGTTAATATTGTATTGCAAAACACGTTTACTGCTATTGAGGTGAGATACGAGTAAGGTATGGGTAGGTTTAAGGGTGGGTTGAGGGATGAGTCAACAGTGTAATTAAAAATTTTATTTATTTATGGGCTACTTGTTGATTTATTCATTTATACTTGTTTAAGATTACAACATATTAGTTTATTGCAAACATTTTCATTTAAAACAAAAAAGGAGGAAAGGTTTTATTCTACAACAACAAATAAGTTGGAGAAATGATTGGAAAAAATACTTAACCCTCCCTGTCTGCTCAAATATGATATTTAAAATATTTATCATTAAAAATAGATTTCATTTTTAAAGTTGTTCGGTAGTGATATCTGCATTCACACTCTTAAAAATAAAGGTTCTTTATTGGCATCAGTGGTTCCATGAAAAACCTTGTGCATCCAAATGCAGAAAAGTTTCTTTATAGTCGAAAAAGGTTCTTTAGATTTTTAAATGTACTTCAAAATGGTTCTATTCGGAACAGTTCACTGAAAGGTTCTTTGGGGAACCAAAAATGGTTCATCACTCTAAAAGCACTCTTTTGGAAGCTTTATTTTTAAGAGTGCATTTGATCAAAAATACACTAAAAACAATAATATTGTAAAATATAATTACAGTTTAAATTGTCAAAATTTGTAATAATTTTATTACATAAAATTATTTAAAATATAAAAATATTCTGATAATAAATAACAAATATAATATAGAAAAATTGTACATGTACATAAATTACTTTATAATATGATAAAATTATATTTCAGTATTTAAAAATATTTAATACATATATTTAAAGTAAAAGTAAAAAATCCTTACTGCCACTTTCTCATCTTATTCATTTTTCGCTGAAAAAATATCAATTGTTTTAATATATATATATATATATATATATATATATATTAAATTATAATTATTTTTGCTTTTGTTTTGCTACTACATTCTGTTTACTACTACTCTGTGCAGTGTGTTCAGTGTTATTGTTACCTCACCAACGTAACACTGCGCAGAAGTACATAACTACCATAAAATCCCTCTCTAGTGGACAAATGTTCTTTTAAAGTGAAGCTACGCAGATTATTGTAAAATCCACGTCGTTCTCTCAGAGTTATAGCCGTGCCTCGTAAGAACACTCAAGCTACGTCGTTTCCCAGATGCCGAGGAGCCCGATGACGTTGTCCTCTCATATCTCCCTGCATGCGTATGAGCACAGTGACGTCTGCAGCTACTGAGTGTGTTTGTAACTGACCAGCGAATAGAGAAGAGGAAGATGGCAAAGGAAAGGGATGTGAAGGGAGGAGTTCTGGGAAGACAGCATGACGGGGCTTAAGATGAGGTTGCATAAATCACTACTCGCTTTTACAATCTTGCGACCATAAAGTTTGAGGAAAATTACTGTAACGTCAACTTTGTGTGTAATATTTTGCTAAAAGTTTATGTTGAAAGTCCCAGTCTCAGGTTGAGAGAGAGCTTGATTTCCCTGAATAGTGTTACTTTGACTCTGTTTGAGCATCACGACCAGGCCGACAACAGCAGCATTGGCTCAGCCAGTGATCTGAGTCTGGGGCGGGGCTATCTGTTTGTTTGACCAATGACAGACAAGGGAGCGTTTAGGGAAAATGTTTTGATAACAATCATTGTTTTTGCAATTCTGTTTCTTTTAAGCTGTAAAATACTTCCTTTAGTTCTCAGTCTGCTTAAAGGAACGCTCCACTTTTTTTGAAAATAGGCTCATTTTCCAACTCCTCTAGAGTTAAAAGGTTGAATTTTACCGTTTTCGAATCCATTCAGCTGATCTCCGGGTCTGGCGGTAGCACTTTTAGCATAGCTCAGCATAGATCATTGAATCCAATAAGACCGTTAGCATCTCGCTCAAAAATGACCAAAGAGTTTCAATATTTTTCCTATTTAAAACTTTTACTCTTCTGTAGTTACATCGTGTACTAAGACGGACGAAAAATGAAAAAGTTGCGATTTTCTAGGCCGATATGGCTAGGAACTATACTCTCATTTCGGCGTAATAATCAAGGAACTTTGCTGCCTTACCATGGGTGCAGCAGGCGCAATGATATTACGCAGCCGTCAACTATGCCGGCTGCAGCTCTCCATCTCCACACACTTAGTTGCCGGTCACTTTCGGGTGCTGCGTAATAGGCGCAATGATATTACGCAGCACCCGATGCACCCAATGATATTACGCAGCTGGCAAGTTCCTTGATTATTACGCCGGAATGAGAGTATAGTTCCTAGTCATATCAGCCTAGAAAATCGCAGCTTTTCATTTTCCGTCAGTCTTGGTACACAATGTAACTACAGAAGAGTCAAGTTTTAAATAGGAAAAATATCATCATTATATATGGTCATTTTTGAGCGAGATGCTATCGGTCTAATCAGATTCAATGATCTATGCTAAGCTATGCTAAAAGTGCTACCGCCAGACCCGGAGATCGGCTGAATGGATTCACAAAAGGTAAAACTCAACTGTTTAACTCTAGGAGAGTTTATTTAAAAAAAAAGTGGAGTGTTCCTTTAAGAACAGGCACAACTCAATGCAATATTTCTGAACAGATTGCATTCTGTTTCAGAAAATGTTTTTCTTTCCCAAACCGAGTCCGACATGTGGCATTTTTAAAAAATCTGTATCGCACCCAAGGGAATTATTATGAGTTCATGGAGAGATTTGCTGTAGAATGGCAAATGGGACAAAACTGCACCAAAACATATGGTGTATAAAAACAACAACAGACATAATAATTTCAGAGCGTCTGAGGGAAATTAAAAAATGAATAAACTCGCATTAATGTAGCGTGGGAGGTCTGTGTGGCTCATATGCACAAGTGCTTAATCTCTTGAACGAACTTGTTCCTCATATATAGAGAAAGTCTATTCAGATACAGCCAAGAGTGCTTATGCTTTTGTCTCTCAACCCACAATAAGCACAAGCGAATCATCTTCAGTAGTTTTGCTGTTGCATTTAAAGAAATGCGAGACAGCGCTTTTTGCCAATAATTAGCTGGAATGTCTGTTTTGCATTGTGGTCTGTGTGTGAGCTTGTGTTTGAGGTTTTGTAAGAGGGTAGGTGTCATGATGAGTGTCTCAAAGTGATCTAAAACTGTGTGCATAGCCTGAAGGATTGTCTTCCAGACTGTTGTAGTTCGCCACAAACCACTTTAAACATTACCAAAGATTATAAGATAACCGCCCATAAGGCTTTGAATAGGCATGTTTCTCTTCTCCCTTTCACATTCTCCTCATCCTCAGCTTGATTCTGAAGACCTCAGAAGGTAATATGAGACTTTTACAATCTGCGACAAAAAGCCAGAAAGTGCTTATTTACTTTTCAATTATACTTTTTCTGTGAAATCCTCCATACACCTGCATGTTCTGTATGTCTTCTACAACTAGTTGTAGAGCTGTCGTGGGAGGGAGACTGAGAAGAAAAGGATGAGCGAAACAAGAGGGCATGCGGGGAAAGAGAAACAGAGACGTTGCTCAACTGTTCTTGCTTTGCCATTAGGTAAGTGGGAGACTGTTGTTGTAAAAGCACATTCCCTGGATGTTAGTACTATCAGCCTGTACGATGGAGTGAATAGCACAGACATACGACTGTTTGTGTGTGTAAGCATAGAGCTGAGTGGAGACAGATATGCCAGCCCAGCTGGAAAGGGCCATCTCAAAGAGGCAGACGATAGTTTATGTTACAGAGAATACTCTGACATTACAGGTGGTGCACAGTATGGTACTGCTATTCTTCATATGTAGTGTTATATATACAATGTCAAGTGGAAACTATCACTCTGTTCCAAAACATAATGAGCTGCCTATGCTGTGCTGGTGTTTGCTAGTAGCTATTCTTGATATATCAGGTGCACTGTATATCAGATCACTGTTTGCACTCGCATTGATGGTCACCACATCATTTCACTGCACATATGCTTGAAGTTAAGCTTTGTTTGTCACTTATATAACCACAAACTGCTTGAAAATGCCTCATTAAGCATCACTGCATGTATCTTTCTCAGTGGCAGCAATCCCTGAATGCATTGTGACAAAGACTGTACAACCGCCTTATTTTTTCTGTAAGAGCAGGCGCAGCCATTTGTAAATTTTATGGGACTTGCTTCCGGTCCCATCTGCGTCCAGCTATTTTTAGCTGTACAAAACAGCTTGTTTTGCTGCTTGATATTGCAAATTGGTGTGTCTTACCATATTATTTTGATGTATTATCTTATTTATCAACACATTGGTTTGTAGTGCAAACAGTTTTACTGTTTACTGCATGTTGTTATCCTTCTCATTATGTTCCTATAGGGGATGATGAACCGGAAGAGTAAGGTGGATGCTATGATGATGGTTCTCTTATTATATTAATAGCAGAGGGAGTCATGCACAATGCAACAGAATAAACCCTGTGGTCTCACCCCCCTAAACAAGGCTTGAACCCCCCCGATGGACATCAAAACTAGATGTGTAGGGGGGTTAATTAATTACAATATATCATTTATTAGAAAAAAAAATAATCACTTGACAGCCCTATTTAAAGTATAAAAGATACCTCCCTTGTTGTAAACAGGCCTTGAGTACACCCTATGGAAGCCCATTTCCGCCACTGAATAAAAAATAAAAAAGGTTATCTCACAATTCTGACTCTTTTTTCTCACAATTGCATGATACAACTCACAATTATGTTTTCAATTCTGAGAAATTAAGTCAGAATTGTGTGATATAAACTCGCAATTGTGAGTTATAAAGTCAGAATTGCAAAATAAATTTGTAATTCGGTGAAATAAACTTGCAATTCTGAGAAATAAAGATATAAGCTCACAATTCTCAGAACATATGAATTTTTTCCCTTCAAAATTGGACTTTAGAATTCACAATTGCGAGTTTATATCTCACATTTCCGACTTTTTTCTCAGAATTGCGTGACACAAACTCACAATTGTGAGTTATAAAGTCAGAATTGTGGAACAAATTTGTAATTCAGAGATGTAAACATAATTCTGACTCAGAATTGCGCAGTTTTGACTTTATAACACACAATTGCAAGTTTTTAAGTCAGAATTGTGAGATATAAACTCGCAATTCTGAGATATAAAGTCAAAACTGCAAAACAAATTGGTAATTCTGAGATGCAAACACAATTCTGACTTGCTTTTTCTTAGAATTGCGCAGTTCTGACTTTGTAACACACAACTGCAAGTTTTTAAGTCAGAATTGTGAGATATAAAATCCCAATTCTCAGAACATATCAGTTTTTTCCCCTCAAAATTGGACTTTATAACTCGCTATTGCGAGTTTATATCTCATGATTCTGACAAACAAATTTGTAACTCTGAGATATAAACACAATTCTGACTTGCTTTTTCTCAGGATTGTGCAATTCTGACTTTATGACAGAACTGCAAGGTTTTAAGTCAGAATTGTGAGATATAAACTCATATCAGTTTTTTCCTCTCAAAATTGGACTTTATAACTCGCAATTGCAAGTTTATATCTCACAATTCTGAGAAAAAAAGCCAGAATTGCAAGATACAACCTTGCATTCGTGAGAAAAAGTCAGAATTGCGAGTTTTTAGCTCACAATTCTGACTTTATTTCTCGCAATTGTGAGTTTTTATCACTCAATTCTTAGAAAAAAGTCAGAATTGTGAGTTAATATCTCGCATTTTTGGCTTTAGAACTCGCAATTGGGAGTTTACATCGCAATTCTAACTTTATTTCTCAGAATTCTGAGTTTATATCTCACAAAAAGTCAGAATTGTGAGTTTGTATCACGCAGTTCTGAGAAAAAAAGAATTGCAAGATAAAAAAGTTGCAATTACCTTTTTAATATTTTTTCATACCCCCAATTTACAACCTAACTGGAAAAACATGCCTCTACCGAAATGGCAGTAAAATGCCAACAACTTTTATTCACGTTCAGACAAATTATGAGCAGTTTATCAGGTAATGACGAGTCATTTTTGTACAATTCCTTGCATAATACTATGTCACGACCTCAAAATGTAATTTCCTGTAATGCATGATTTGTAAACGAATACATTTGACGTCTGCATCACGTAACCACCTCCACATGTATGGCTTTTTGACGTCGTAAACTTACTCACCTGGTACAGCATTGCGCTTGTGATGAGAAACGCTCAGATACGAGTCCTGTAAAATGAGTCATGATAAAACAGATCAACAGAGTTGAAGAAGCAAACTAAAATTTTGTGGTTGCTTCAGCAAATGTGTTTTATCTCATGTTTACTTTTGTTAATGTATTGGTTAGGGTTGGCATAGGTGTATTTTCAAACGATAAACGTGTTAGTGCATTAGCATTTTTCTGCCAGGATACATACAACAACCAACATAATGAAAACATTCATCAAGTGTTGCAAAGCATGCAAGAAGCTACAACATAGTTTTAAAGAAATGCCACCAAAGTCACATTTTTCCAATGAGCATGGGTCAGTTTAGTTTAGTAATTTATTACTTATAAGTCCAGTTTAAAAATAGTTCAGTGTAGTTTCACTCAGGATTTTTAGTTTGCTGTGGATTTGCTTACTCAAGTATCATATGGTTAACAAAATGCTAATATCAAACTTAGCTGTAAACAACTGTCAACTAAGTCTCCTGTGTGCAGTGCTATTTGTGTGACATGCTATGCAGAGCACGTCAAATCACTTATGAGTGATGACTGTGGGCTTCTGTTTCAGTTAGAAATCTACTTTAGAAAGCAGCTGCGCATGTAGCTAGTAGGTGCAGCTCACCAGGTTTTGGAACAGAAATACTATGTTGAAATTCCCTGTGGGGCATCTGGCTACTCTTATCAGTTTCATTTTCTTCTTTTCATCCCCCTCACTCTTTTTCTTTCTCACTCCATCTGTCTCTTTTTTTTCCTTCAAAGATTTTTGGAAATAATCATCTACTTACCACACAGATGCACCCACAGAGAAGCATTAACACACTGCTATCGAGGTCTGAGAGATGCACACACACTCAGCTGCAATGCTAAAATTACCATAGCACTGTTGCAGTTTGATTTCTTATTATGTTAAGTTACTATGGAATCTTTACAAACTCAGTCCGTATGAGCAGAGCTGAGTAAAATATGCTTTTGTGCATTTGTTTTGACTCTGGGTTGTTTTAGAATTGATTGTGTCAGCGGAGTTTTTATGTCAGAGTGTCATGAAATAATGAGATGTGGTTAATTTTTTAGTATGTGACTAAAAGTTGAGGTAAACATCTGTTTGTAGGATTTACCAGAGACGTTGTCATGCTGACAGATGCCAGCGACTTATTCCAAGAGCTTGCCACCTCAGCGGTACCAGCTGTTGGAGGCCCACAGTGCATATCACACACACACACACATACATACAAACTCTACTTGAAGCTCTTAGACAACCTCATTCTCATCATTCTCATCAAAGAACATCATTAAGAGGTGTTGAATGATGTACAGCAGCCCCAAAAAGCCTTGAGAAAATAAAGGCAGACATTTCACAAGTCAGTTTTCCACTTTTCTGTGATTTTAGATGCAAGTCAGAGTGAGAGCGGGCTTGTATGTAAGCTGCTCTAATCATTTCAGTTCTCCATGGGCATCTTTTCCACAAGTGTACCTTTTCGCCAGTTGAAATGCATGCACATTTTGGGTCCTACTTTCTATTGGTTTGTGTCTGTGTGATCCATGTTAAACGTGTTTCTCAGTAAGTTAAATGCAAACCCTGCCTTGCAGCAGATTTTATTGTTCAGCATAATCATAAGCACCTGTTAATGGATTACACTGTTAAAAAAAAAAAAAAAAAAACGTAAAAAAAAAAAAGTTGTTTCAGCTTAACCCTTTACCTGTCACCGTCCACCCTGTGGGACGCCTAAGTTTACTTCACCACATTACAAATAAATACTAATCTAATCATGACAAACTATATATCGTTGGAAAGGTCTAAGACTCCATAGTGTGTTACAAATTATGTAGGAAAAGTAATAGATTAAAATATCTACATCATAAGATGAGTTCTGACCTTTGTCACAAAAGACTTTCTTCGTTGTCTTTTTCCCTTTCACACTTTAGAAATCATAAGAAATTATATATCAGTTCAAAACTTAAAATCTCAAAATTCATCCTTTAAAAGGCATTTTAAAATCAGACATTGCATTACCACGGAAATTGTACATCAAAATCATATTAAAAATTTTTTTCATTCATGAATTATAATAATTTAAGTCTGGATAGTGCATTTTTATGTCTGTGTTCAAAAATTGGAGGCACAGTTAAAGGGTTAAAAAAGTAAGCTGCCATAAGATTTTAAGGAGAAGTCCACTTCCAAAGCAAAGATTCACATATAATGTACTCACCCCCTTGTCATCCAAGATGTTCATGTCTTTCTTTCTTCAGTCGTAAAGAAATTATGTTTTTTGAGGAAAACATTTCAGGAGTTTTCTTGGACTGATATGGTGCCCCGAGTTTGAACTTCCAAAATGCAGTTTAAATGCAGCTTCAAACAATCCCAAATGCGTTTGTAAACGATCCCAGCCAAGAAAGAAGGGTCTTATCTAGCAAAACGATCGGTTATTTTCATAAAAATAATACAATTTATATACTTTTTAATGCCAAACGCTCGTCTTGTCTTACTCTCCCTGGACTGTTTTTTTTCCAGTTTATGACAGTTAGGGTATGTCGAAAAACTCCCATCTCATGTTCTCCCTCAACTTCAAAATCATCCTATATCGCTGTTTTACTGTTTTTGTTAAGGGTGTTTGATCTTCTTTGCATGTTCTCTTTGCAAAGACTGGGTTAGGACTTCTGCAGTGATGTGTTTCCCTGAAAATAATTGCGAACCTTAGTTCGTCAGCCAATCAGATTCAAACATTCAACGGCCCCGTAGTATAATGCAATGTAAATGCATACCGCATGTAAATCCTCACCCTTATGTAGTTCTAAAACTGTATGACTTTCTTATTTCTGTGGAAATAATTGGTTTGGGGAAAAATCACACATGCTAGATGCATGATGTGACACTAAATTTGGACTTTTCCTTAGTTAATCCTCCTTTCTTCCATTCTGTCTTCTCTTCATCCATAAATCTGAACCATTATCTCTAACATTTGCCACATGGACTTTTAAATTATCTGGCCTCTAGTTGAACACGTAGTCTAGTGTGTACAAGTGTGACTGTCTTTTCAGCGGTTTTGTTTGTGGCTTGTCTCCCACTCTGCTAAATGTAATGCACTTGTGTATGCGTGTCACTTCTTTTGATTAACCACTTTTTGACATGAAATGTAGCTGCGTTCTGACATCACCCTTCTGCGCAGGAACACGCGCATTCTGTTAACCATCTTTTACCAATTTTGCATGCAGAAAAATTGCTCTTACCACAAACATGCTGTTATTCCTCATCTTTCCTCCCACAATGTAGTCGATGAATTCTGCAGTTTCTCAGTTTAAACACACACAGGTGTGACGAGATATTATTTTCTCCCAGATGGAGCTGAGCAACTGCTATTTTCGAAGACCAAAAACTACAAACTCTAAACCATCTTACAGTGACATAAAATCAACCTAGCAAAGGATAAAGGCATGCAAAGTGTGCCTTAGAAGTGACTGTGAAGGGACTTTGATTATGCATTCAAACTGGATTGAAATTTTCTCATTAGTCGGCCGTTCCAGAAAAGATCTGGTATTCCTGTGGCGTTCCAAAAGGAACCAAAAGTATTCAGTGAATTTTCAAGAAAGCTGGTATGTGGACTCTTATCGCTTTGAAACAAGTGCTGTGTAAGCTTTTAAGATGCCATGGAAACTCAACATCCCGCATACGGTGACAGGAAATACACCTGGAGTAGGTTTAAAAAAAAAAGTCAGAAAGTCAGCAAGTCCAAGAGCCCACAGCAAAGGCTTTTTGAACCTTCTGCGTGTCAGCTCTTTTAAAGTGGTTAACCAACACTCAAAATGACCCAGGCAGCCTGCCTTGAACCTGAGCCAGCGCTGCTGAACACTCACTGCATCACCACCTTAATGCACTCCTGTGGGCCGCGCCCTGCTGATTGGGAGAACTTTCACACAATGCGAGCAGAGAACGGGAAACGGCAGGAAGGAAGAATTAATAATGTATCCGCATCGAGAACACGTAACGAGCAGCCGATCAGTATGCGAACACATCCGTTTATTCAAATGTCCCTACTTTATTCATCAGACTGTATCGGTTCCCGCTGCTTTCTCAGTCTCTAAAGTAGTTCCTGAATGTTTATTCACCGTGACCCACTAAAATAGACCGTAATGGTTTTAGCACGACTGGTAATCTGATATTTCCCGAAAGTTCTTGTCTCGAGACCGCTTTGGCTGTTGCGGACGGATTATCCGTTGTAGTGAGTGAGGAGTTGATGATTCCTTCACATACGACAGAATTCCGGGCTGTTTGCATGTCTGAGTGTTTGAGGGCTGTGGTCGCATGCTATGAGATTAAGGATTAAGAGTAGCTTCTAATTAAACTGTTAATTACAAAACAAGATGAAGAAGAATATGTAAAATGGCTCCAAGGCGGTTTTCAAGCCATAAAAATGCAGTCCTCCACACTCACTGTGGAACATTTTGTTCATCTAAAGACATTCTGAAGAGCGATTTCAATTAAATAAGAGCATAAAGCTGCATGATATGCTTTAGAAAAAAAGACATTCCAGATTTACAATGATTTATATTTTCAGAAGATCTAGAGAAGATTCTGAGGCCACGTACCTTCAAATATAATGATTTTGTTCCTAAAATATAAACATAGCTATATATATTCTCGTGTATAAACACCCATTTTTGTACTGTGAAAAAATGTTATATTATATATGTTACCGGGCTGTTGAAACATTCTAATGTGTGCAATTATTTTCAGGGAAGCGCATGGCTAAAGTAGTTCCAGGCAGGTCTTGACCGCTTTACATGACTATATAACTTCGCCCAAATGAATTCAGTGATTTCAAAGGTCCTAAAACAGCAAAATAACCAAAACCTACAACGACACTGGCCAAGCAAATGAATATAGTAAACGATGGGATAAAAACGACTGATTATTTCTATGTTTTTGCCACAAAATTAAGTTTTATTATGTATGGAAAGCAAATAGCCTACTCTCTTTCTCCACTCTCTCTCCCTTACAAATGCACACACATAGGGGAGAGTGGGGTAAGATGAGACTTTTTTACTTATGTGGTCCTCAAGATAAGGGAAAATGAGGCAGAAGTACCATGGAGCTATCTTAAAGTAATTTCAGTTTCCTATCATTTCAAATTATCAGAATGTATCTATGACAAAGGGTTCTAAAATTATGGCTTTTTATATAAAAGTGTTCCTGTGGCTCAGTTTGCCCCAGGTTGGGGGTAAGTTGACCCGAGTCAGTGGGTAAGATGAACCATCTGACTGAATCTGATTCAAACCCATGTGAAATTTTAAAGATAATTTACCTCTTTTAAAAACTAACTTAATAATCAAATTTCATTTTACAAACAGTCACATTTATGTTCTTAAAGCTAACCTAAATTAAATAAAACCAATCAAATGAAGTTCAATTTTCAATCTTTAATTGTTTGCATTTCTGAAATAATATGTTGAATACCCAAGTTTTAGATTCCCAAAAACAGACTAAACGGAGAGTTTGTTGAGTAAAATTAAATAAAAATTGAATTAGAAATGTCACTGAAATGAATAAACATTTTAGTCAAAAGAGTCTTGGCATGGCAGGTTTTCTGCAATGTTGAACAGACCATTAGGAACAACAGGTGGAAATATATATTTGATTATAATGTGATAAAAAAGCATCTTCTGGTTCTCAGAGAAGGATTCGGTGCACTTGTAAACTGTCCCTATTAAATAAACTATAAATAATATGTGTGTGTGTGTGTATATATATATATATATATATATATATATGTATATATATAAGCTAAACCAGTTGCGTAATATCACATTAAGATGCCAGTTTGCACTTCAGAGATTTAACTTAACCTCAGTGCCTTATGGTGCACTTACCCCACAGCTAACTTTGCCCCATAGCTGGCATTTTGGAAAAAGCTAGCCTGCTTACCAATTCAGGCTAATATTTATCTACATGATTTGCATGGTTTTATATGTTGCTAAATCACCTATATTTATATATCATGAATATTTTAGACCTGGATAAAGTTGCTTTGATGTAATAGCTATTACATCTGTTATGCTAAAATTTTACTTACTGACAAACCAAAAAGTAAATGTGAATGTAAATGGGTGTCTTCCAATCCTCCCATGTGTTTCTCCTTTTCACAGTCTGGCAGAAATGATGTGTGATTCCAAAATACATGATCACATGGCAATAAAAGTGTACAGCTGCAAAGATACAGGGGGTGGGTCAACTTACCCACTGGCTCAACTTACCCCACTCTCCCCTACGGACACACATTCGCATAGAAATGTGTTGTCAGTGCTGCTCTAATGATTTTTATCAGTAAAATAGCTCAATAACTTAAAAGCTACGTCATTTCGTACAAGCAAAGTAATACGGCACTGTTGAAACAGACGGGCTTACATTTTCGCTATTAGTAGAGACACTGTTGCCGATCAATGTTGAGAGATGACTTGGGTAATTCACAGACGCCCTCTCTCTCTCTGTTAATAACTTAATAACTGCATTAGTCTGCTATCAACAGCTCAAGCCTCCTTTACTAGGTCTAAAATTATATTTTGTAATTAGAAGTGATGAGATGCCTAAGAAATTAATCTATTCACCAGAGCGTTTTGAGAATATTGCCTGTAATGTTGTCCAAATGAAGCTCTTAGCAATGCATATTACTAATCAAAAATTAAGTTTTGATATATTTATGGTAGGAAATTTACAAAATATCTTCATGGAACATGATCTTTTTAGAAAAATGTATAAATTTGACCCATACAATGTATTGTTGGCTATTGCTACAAATATACCTGTGTGGCTTATGACTGGTTTTGTGGTCCAGGGTCATATATATAATTCTGTAAATTCTAACTTATTTTATTTATTTATTTTACATTTCATTTCCCAACAACTGCAAATACATATAGATACTATAGATTATTTACAGAGATTTCAAAAGCTCCATTTTTGAACAGTGCTACAGGAGGGATTCATTATGGAGACAAAATATCTGTGCTTCAGAATATTATTTTTGTTTGAAGTGTCTGTATCTGATCTGAAGTTCAAAATGAGGTGCTGGTGCGCTGAGCTTTGTGTGCGGCATGCTGCGTATCTATAGTGAGGGCAAGGCTATCAAGGTGAAGATAGCATCTGAAAATGTTTTGGTTTTGATTTTCTTTGTTCCTCCTTATCCCCTCTCTCTGATACTGAGAATGAAATACAGAACATCTGCATTTCATTAATGCTGGAAAGCATAAATCATTCAAAAACACATTAAAGAGTCAATTTTTGTTGACTCAACCATCACTGGGCTGCATAATTTCCTTTTCTTTTTTTTTTTTTAAATGGCTTTTGATGGCTCACTTAATTCATGATTCTACCAGAATTGCCTGAAAAGAAAATGGATTACTACTTAAAAGGTTTTTTTTTTTTTTTTTTGCATTGTGAACACAAATCTGGGAGCTACTGTAATCAGCAAGCAAAACACTGAAGCAATGCACCCAAATGTTGGCATAACTCTTTCCCAGGAGGACATACAACTTCCGGACATCCTTCGGTGTGAGAGAGCAGATGAACAGCATTGGTGTACTGTATATAGGGCAGAGGACTAACTAACTAACACTAATTGCTTCTTGTCATTGAAATAATAGTTCCTGGGAAAATGAACAAAGCAGGCACAGCTAACTGAAGCTGATGTAGTGTAGTCATAGTAGCACACAGGAAAAATAAAGCATTCATTGCTAAAAATAAAAAATAGCAGAACCGTTTCACATTTTCTCATGTTAAAGTGATAGTTCATCCCAAAATGAAAATTCTGTCATTAATTACTTACCTTCATGTTGTTCCAAACCCTTAAGACCTTTGTTCATCTTCGGAACACAAATTAAGATATTTCTGACCCTGCATAGACAGCAACGCAACTGACAAGTTCAAGGCCCAGAAAGGTAGTAAGGACATTGTTAAAATAGTCCATGTGACATCAGTGGTTCAACCGTAATTTTATAAATCTACAAGAATACTTTTTGTGTGCAAAGAAAACAAAAATAACAAATTTATTTAGCAATTTTTTCTCTTCCGTGTCAGTCTCCGTCATGCATTCATGCATTTTCTTTTTTTTTTTACAGGGCCTAAATGTTTAACAATTTGTTGACTGGAATATAACAAGTTATTTTTGATTAAAATAATAAATCAATAATACAGTTTTAACATCTCTGAAAATTGCATGACTGCCACTGACTCCTTAAACCAAAATATCTACTTTAATTGAGCTGTGAGGCATCAGTCATCATCAGACGTCTCATATGCAAAGTCCAAAAAAGATGTCCAAACCACTTTTTTTTTTTTTTTTTTTTTTTTGCAGAAGCTGTGAGGACCCTAGTAAAAAGGTAATAATTTAAAATGCATTTATTTTATAATACATATTTAGTGACATATCACTCAAGACTTAGTGATATAAAAAATTGTAATTAAACTTTATTTTTTACTTTAACTACTTGTGCACAATACACATTTCTATGGAAGCCCGTTCCCGCCACTGAATAAAAAATGTAAAAAATATTATTGCGACTTATCTCACAATTCTGACTTTTTTCTCAGAATTGCGTGATACAAACTTGCAATTCTGAGAAATATAGTCGTAATTGCATGATATAAACTTGCAATTGCGAGTTATAAACTCAGAATTGTGAGATATAAACTCACAATTCTATGAACATATCAGTCTTTTTTTTCTCCTCAAAACTGGACTTTATAACTCGCAATTGCGAGTTTGTAACTCAGAATTCTGAGAAAAAAAGTCTGAACTGTGAATTTATATCTCGCAATTCTGTCTTTATTTCTCACAATTGTGAGTTTATATCCTGCAATTCTGACTTTATAACTCGCAATTGTGCGTTCATATCTCACAGTTCTGAAAAAAAAGGCAGAATTCGAGTTTATACGACACAATTCTGAGAAAAAAAGAGATGTAAACTCGAAATTGTGAGAAAAAAAAGTCAGAATTGTGAGATAAAAAGTCACAATCACCTTTTTTATATGTTATAAGTGGCGGAAATGGGCTTCCATACATTTCTTAATATCAACCCTAAAATATGTTTTAATGTCACTATTGATGGGGATGGTATGATCTTTGAATAATATCGGTCTTTAAATGCAAAATATTTAAAGTGTAGTTCCACTTTAGTTCCACTTTAGCACAATCCGACATACTTAAGTATATCTTTAGTCGGACTTCAGCACTACTTCCACACAATTAAAGTGCATTGAGTACAAAATTAGTTGTTCCAGTCTGGCAGACTTACAACAGTATGGCAAAAGTACAACTGCAGGGTAAAGTACATAATATGTAAATGTATTATACTTAGCATTAAATAAATGTATTTAAAATACATTTTGCTATATTTATTTTTTTACTAGCCATACTCCCTGATCAACCGTGATGATCCTAATTAGTAAAAACATATGGTTTTAAAAACAAAACATTCAGCAAACTATTTAAATATACACTGTATTTATGATGTGCTTGTTGTACCATGTGTTTTTACTGTAACGTGTCTAGACTGCATGTTGACACAGTATATCAGCTCTCTTTATACTTAAAGAGAAAAGGCTGATGTCATAATCAAGTGTAGTAATGGATAAGCCTGTACACACTCAAAATAACTGTAAGAGCTTTATGTTATGAAAATAACTCGAAGAAATCCTTATGGTCTCATCTTGAATCTCTGCATATGGTGTATCGAATCATTTTTTGGAACGTTGCCTTCTTATATTGATTTCAGAACAGTTTTGTTGATTCTCCTCAACATGATGATAATTCGAGCAGTTGGTCCAAGGCCAATATTACACACTGTTTTGGTAGATTGTGAACTAAGCACTTATCTTTTTCCTTCTTTTCTGTAAAGGTTACAGTCGGGTTGACTTTCCGTAAGGGTTACAGAAATGTGCTCAGCCAGATGCTTTTGATTGTTCTGTTTGGAAAATAAGAAACCGTGTGTTTAAAAGAGGTTAAATTCTTTTTTATTTATGATGCACTTTGCTTTTTTCTATAACTATTACCCAGCTCACATTTTATGAGGCACAAAGCCATCCTTTGACCAAACTGCTAAAAAGCTTCATTTCACTGAAAATTGCATGAATGGTAGTGATCACAGTACATTATATTTAAAAACTCTTTGAAAACAGCTCTCATAAAAACTGTATTGCTGTCTTGGCAATTAAATTTTGCCTGTGGCCTCTTTTGAGTATTCAGACAGCAAGAGATTCCAGGTATGTCTTAGAGACTGCATGCTTTAATTTAGTATATTTATTTAAACAAACCACAAAGATCAACTTTTTCAGACCTTTGGGATGATATTTATATACACTTTAAATGCTGGGGGACGAGATGAGAAAGTAGTCAAATAGTTGTAAACATCTAAAGCTGCTTCCTCGAGAGCTGAGTTGCACATCTGGAAGTCCCTGAAGATTAAACATGCACTTCATGACCTACTGAGAATCACTCGTTACAGTACCAAAGCAGTGTTGGCAAAAAAAAAAAAAAAAGAGTGAAAATAGCTGCATAGGTAAAGTTCAGAAGTTCTCGGTCTTGGTTGAAGAGTTAAGTTTAAAAGGTTGCAGAGTTCAGTGTAATCTCCCATTAGGCTCTCATTCATTCGGCAGGATGGGAGGGTGGTACTCACAGTCCCATTAGGAAATCACATCCCAATCTGTTCTATAAACATCAATGATAATGATGATTCTGATGGTGAATGATAAATATTGAGTACTTTTTTGTGGAGACTGCATGAGCAAAAAGAACACTGCAACTGCAGATATTTATTAAGTACTAAATATTTTTATACCGTTTAAAAGCTTGGAATCAGTAAGATTAAAAGGGAACCTTGGGTATTAAGACCCATGTATGACTTAATATAACGTAAATGATGTCTCTTACTAAAATATGTAAAACAATTTGTTGAGTCAACTTAAAATAATTTGTAACCTGGCTGCCTTAAAATTTTATGTTCAGTCAACTTAAAAAAAGTTTATTCAAATTGAAATGTTAAATTATACTAAGTGACAACTTAGATATTTGAGTTGAATCAACTTAAAATTTTAAGGCAGCTGGGTTACTTACCCATCTGTTAAGTTTAGCAAACACAAATATCTAAGTTGTTACTTAGTACAACTTAACATTTCAAGTTGACTAAACTTATTTTAGTTGACTGAACTTAAAATTTTAAGGCAGTGGGGTAACAAATTATTTTAAGATGACTCAACAAATTGTGTTTTTTATTTTTTACAGTGTAGGAAACCCATGAAAGATTTACATTATTTTAAAAATCTACATCATTTTATACATATTTTGGACTATGGGGGCCACCATTATTTTGATGACCTCAAATGGTTGCACTCTTTGACCTACTGGCGCTACCTGTTGCTGTTTTTACCACAACACAACTCGGAAAATAAAATACTGATCTGATGCTACATTGTACGGCTTTTGGTTGTAATTTTCAGTCGAAGAACAACAAGAGAAGCGATGTAAGTCTTGACTGCTTTCCTAGCAGTAGGAAAAGGAGAAAAAAATGGGAAGATGCCTGTGGACGAATAAAACTTCCTAAAGACCAGCGTCTTTGTTCTCTCCACTTCAGCCCTGATGACTTTGAGGCTTTTAGAAGACCACAGCTCCTGAAAGAGCTTACAAACGCTAGAGACAAGAAACGCTAGATGCCATCCTGGCAGGATGTAAATATGTTGACGCTTATCATGACGCTGCAGCCACTAAAATAGTTTCCCAGCGCAAATTTAACTCAATATCCAGGAGTGTTTAGCATTTGTTTTTAGTTTACACTTATATCCATCGCCACCTGTAAGCTCTTTCAGTAACTGTGGCCGTCCTATCAGTATTCTATTTTCCCAGTTGTGTTGCGGTAAAAATAGCAACAGATAGTGCCAGTAGATCACAGAGTGCAACCATTTGATGTCATCAAAATAATGGCGCCTTCATAGTCCAAAATATGTAAATCTTTCATGGGTTTACTACTACAGTACATATTTCAGTAAGAGACATCATTTACGTTATATTAAGCCATACGAGTCTTAATACCGAGGTTCCCTTTTAAGGTTTTAGAATGTTTTTGTGGAAAACATGATCAATTTATTAATGATTAGAAAGTTAAAAAAGAAGTATTTGAAACGGAGTTAATGTTTTTAATTTAATTATACACTTTTTTGAATTTCCCTTTCTCATTATTTCCAGGCAGGAATATATGGGAAGGGAAGTTACATTACAAAACATTTCAGGCTTTTTTCTTCTCAACTGGGATTGTTTTGCTGTGGCTTTCAAATAAAGTCTCAATTTAGACTAAGAATAACAAAATGATGGGGTATGTAATTTAGGAACAAAAACCAAGCTTTTTACGTGCAGAATTCTTGATGCGGAAGTGGCGATTCAGAGTTCAAAGGCTGACATTTACAATCATCATTGTCTTTCACAGCATGTATAAACAGCAAGGCCGGTCAAATCTATTAAACGCTCTGACCATGTGTAGCTAGTTAGTGTACTGACTTATTAACAAAATGACCACAACTATCTAGGATAAGTGCTTTGACATACCAAATGACTCTACGTTGCTCTGATCCATCGAATGCAATTCATTTGCTTCAGAATAAGGCGATGTCCCTCTCTCTGCATTAAAAATAAGACAAAAGTATGTAAACACTCCATTCTAATTAACAGTTTCGTCTATTTTAGCTACACTCATTATTAACAGGTGCGTAAAATCAAGCATACAACCAAACAATCCCATTAGACAAACATTTTAGTTGAACGGGGCCTTTTGTGTAGTTTACTGAACTGGAAGACCTTGACCTGCCTGAAAGCCCACGCTTTAACCCCACTCTGCACCTTTGGGCAAACATCCGTCAGTTTTTAGCGGCCATCTTTCTGTTTCCTTTTTCCAGGTTGTGTCACTGGAAACGAAGTAGTTGAAGAGCCAACCATCAAGACTACTCTTTGTGACCATGAGATCCTACAGCTTCCTCTGTGCAGCTTTGATAGCAGCAAGTAATAAAACAGAATGTTTCCTTTTCATGTTTTTATCAGTTACAGTAGCTTCCGTTGAACTCAGCGCTCCTCTCATTTTCTGTCCCCTCCTTCTAACAGAGATAAGTAGGTCATTAGGGTAGTTGGGATTTTCTTATGCAACATTTTACCTCTCTAAAGACGCAAAATGATGTTTTCCCCTGACTTCAGAAAGAGTGAAATATGATTGCATGTTATGCACAAAGGCGGACGTGCAGCCCAATCAAGTAAGATGAAACTATCGTCAGAGCTCAAATTTACATCAGCTCATCTGTGCTTTCCTTTCGAGTCCATTGCAGAGCTTGTACAGATGGATAGTCACAGGAAACCACAAGCCCAGAAGGGATTTGGCATAGCATTTGGTGTGCAAACTACAAAGGGGGAACACCAGTGTACCCTTGTAAAAGAGTTAAAATAAAGCTGAAATAAAATTGGAGGCTTATATGATGTCTCATAGACTATGTGGTGTGCTGCAAGAGAGAATCTGCCTTTAATTTAAGATTTTTAAGCTGTTTTCCTAAGATTTGCATCATGGTGTATGAGTAGCAAACCTTTGGGACTGAATTTATTAAGGAACTATTTTAGAACTAGGTGGGTCATCTGAATTATGGGGTAAGCAACTATTTGCTCTTTGATTTCCTGCCAAGTTTCAAAGCCTCATTAGAACGGCATTATTTGTGGAATTTCTCCTTCGCCTGATCGTTGATAATTACCTGTCCTAAACAATTTCTTCAGGCCAGATGCGGAGTCTAATAATGAATAGGTACATAGCCACGTGAATGCAACATGCCTAAACTGTGCTCTTTGTTGGGCAATGACTGTAACAACAAATTAGGAGAGAAAATCTCTTTGTCTTGGAACAAAAGCATTCTTGCTATATTGGGTTATAGCAGTCTTAATGGATGCACTACCTCAGTTACTCCATTAAGTATGGGATACTGGTTTTATACAACAGTTGAATGAACTTAATAAGTAACGAACATTTTAGTCATAGTTAATTTTAGTCAAGTTAATTTGACAAAGTCAAAGCAAAATTAACTGTTGAGTATATCCAAGCAAAGGCAGCGTTTTGTTCCTGAATGATGTTGAATGAATCATTGACTCACTCATAAAGAGACTTTTGTTTATTTCTCAGTAAATATGTGTGTTTTAATGAATCAGTTAAATTAATAATTCAATGACTCAATCATAGAGAACGCCATGTACTAGTGTAATAATTTAACCTGCAGAAAGAGTCGCTGAAAATCCCTCTCACAACAGGACATATTGAAATTGGGAGGAGGTTGCTGAAAATGTGAGAAACAGACTTGGAAGTATTGTTGCCCTAGATTACATTTTGCCTTCAATGAAACAATAGACTATATTGTAGATGTTGCAACAACAGAGCTAGTAACTTGTCTCTAAACCTCTGGCCACTGCTGACTCTTAACTGAAATTAACTGTTGAGCATATCCAAGCAAAGGCAATGTTTTCTTCAGACCAGGCTCATTTTTTAAGTGAAGTGTCCAGAGATGTTAAAATAGTTTTTAAGCCATAACAATATTCTAGAAGTAATTGTGTGAAAATTAGGCTTTAATAATCAAAACTCTGTGCGTAAATCATACTTTGTGTAAAAAGGAATAAATGCTGTTGGAGTTTTACTGCCTCTAGTGTTCATTTCAACTGCAAACTGCGGTGATTCGTACATGTAGGTATGTTTTTTCGGTTTTGCAGAAATATATATAGAAGCACGTATTTCCAATGAGCCTATGTTGGTTTGGTTCCTGAATAAATCAGCGCCGTTGAGCGAATCATTTGAATGAATGATTCAATGACTCACTCATAAAGAGTCTTCTGTTGAGTAATTTCTCAATAAATCATTGTGTTTGAACGAATTGATTGAATGAATAATTCAATGACATGTACTAGCGTAATGATGTAACCCGCAGAAAGAGTTGCTGAAAATCCCTATCGCAACAGGACATAATGAAATTGGAAGGAGGTTTTTGAAAATGTAAGAAACAGATTTGAAAGTATTGTTGCCCTAGAATGCATTTTGCCTTGAATGAAACAATAAATTATATTGTAGATGTTGCACCAACAGAGTTAGTAAGTTGTCTCTAAACCTCTGCCCATTGCTGACTCTTACAGCACATTGACTAAAATTAACTGTTGAGTATATCCAAGCAATAGCAGCGTTTTGTTCCTGAATGATTTTGAATGAATCAATGACTCACTCATAAAGAGACTTTTGTTTATTTCTCAGTATATCTGTGTGTTTTAATGAATCAGTTAAATTAATAATTCAATGACTCAATCATAGAGAACGCCATGTACTAGTGTAATAATTTAACCTGCAGAAAGAGTCGCTGAAAATCCCTATCACAACAGGACATAACGAAATTGAAAGGAGGTTGCTGAAAATGTGAGAAACAGACTTGCAAGTATTGTTGCCCTAGATTACATTTTGCCTTCAATGAAACAATAGACTATATTGTAGATGTTGCAACAACAGAGTTAGTAAGTTGTCTCTAAACCTCTGGTCACTGCTGACTCTTACAGCAAGTTGACTGAAATTAACTGTTGAGCATATCCAAGCAAAGGCAGTCTTTTGTTCAACCCAGGTTCATTTTTTAAGTGAAGTGTTCAGAGATGTTAAAATAGTTTTTAAGTCATAACAATATTCTACAAGTAATTGTGTGAAAATTAGGCTTTATAAATCAAAACTCTGTGTGTAAATCATACTTTGTGTGAAAAGGAATAAATGCTGTTGGAGTTTTACTGCCTCTAGTGTTCATTTCAACTGGAAACTGCAGGTTTGTTTTTTCAGTTTTGCAGAAATATATATAGAGGCATGTATTTCCAATGAGCCTATGTTGGTTTGGTTCCTGAATAAATCAGTGCCGTTGAGCGAATCATTTGAATAAATGATTCAATGACTCACTCATAAAGAGTCTTTTGTTGAGTAATTTCTCAATAAATCGTTGTGTTTGAACGAATTGATTGAATGAATAATTCAATGACAGGCACTAGCGTAATGATGTAACCTACAGAAAGAGTTGCTGAAAATCCCCATCGCAACAGGACATAACGAAATTGGAAGGAGGTTGTTGAAAATGTGAGAAACAGATTTGGAAGTATTGTTGCCCTGGAATGCATTTTGCCTTGAATGAAACAATAAATTATATTGTAGATGTTGCATCAACAGAGTTAGTAACTTGTCTCTAAACCTCTGCCCATTGCTGACTCTTACAGCACATTGACTTAAATTAACTTTTGAGCATATCCAAGCAAAGGCTTTTTTTTTTTTTTTTTCAACCCGGGTTCATGAAAATATGTGCCTCTACATAGGTTTCTGCAACACTGTAATTAGTATCTTACTGCACATTTTGTGTTAAATGTCCAGAGAGTGGCACTAAAACACACGTTCAATACATGACCGTGGCACTTTTTTGCTGTGTTTTTATTACGCCGCTTGAAGTAGGTATAGTGGCTATTCAGAATTAAAATATCCAGGGAGTGTCGCTAAAGGTTAATGCTCTATCATGTTGGAAATATCCCCACACCAAACCCAACCCTAAACCTACACGCTAGTGTTAACAAATGCAAAAGTGATATAAAAATGCATTTGTTGAAGCAGCCATGCTATTTTAACTTCCCTATGCGGATTTGAGCTGTTTTGTCAAACCGTAGTTTTACAGGGTTCAAATTGGAGCTCTTCATCACTCAAGTGCAACGTCGTATCGCGTGAGCTACTGAGCAAACCTACTAAATTAGAAAATTCATGTGTGTGTACCTGTATATGTGACGACAATGTTCCTGAATGAATCAGTGCTTTTGAACGAATCATTTGAGTGAATGATTCAATGACTCACTCATAAAGAGTCTTTTGTTTCATTTCTCAATAAATCAGTGTGTTTGAATGAATTGATTGAATGAAAAATTCAGTGACTCACTCATAGAGAACACCATGTACTGGCGTAATGATGTAACCTGCAGAAAGATTTGCTGAAAATCCCCATCACAACAGGACATAACAAAATGGATGGAGGTTGTTGAAAATGTGAGAAACAGACTTGGAAATATTGTTGCCCTAGAATACATTTAGCCTTGAATGAAACAATAGACTGCATTGTAGATGTTGCAATAAGTTAGTGTTAGTAACTTGTCTCTAAACCTCTGGCCACTGCTGACTCTCACAACACGTTGACCTTTGACATGTGAACTTCACGGATCATTCCTTCTGAAATTCAGCATTTATAGACACACTCAAATTGCTGCATCTTGCCCTCGTTCTCCAGACTTTATGATTGTGACATTCTGAAAAGCATGTTTTAATCTGTAGGCTCTCTTTGTTTCCTGGTGAGACTCTGAAGGGTGTATGATTGATTGTAGTTTGTAATACTAATAGTAATTTTGGGGCACAACATCCTCCCTCTTTTGCTTTTTTTAATCAGAGCAACATTCCTTTTATACCTGACAAAGCTTACACTATAAAAACAGCCTGTTTAGAGCTTCATATAATGTTTGTGGCCTCAAAGGATTTGCTGTTTAATAAAGTGCAGTGCTTTGCTTGCCGTTTCCTGAGGAATGAGCGTTTCGGGGTATACAAGTATAGGAATTTCAGCCTGTTGTCATATGATATTTCCTGTACTTCTCCAGCCATCCAGTTCACAACTGAAACATACACAGAGGACTATCTGTGGCCAGTATGTCACTGCTGCTGGGAAAGAGAGAGAAGGTCCATGGTGATTTTCTGCTTTCCCAAGATGTCTTGTCTGACATATTTTCACTGAGGTTTGTTTTGCGAGGAGCTACTGATATGCTAGTATCAGAAAGATCTGACATTTCAGAGTTTTGAAAATTGCAAGTTATGACATTTTTGGTTCATTTAATGCTCTTAAATTTTTTTTTTTGTCTTATTTAAAAGCAGAGTAAGCTTTAAGGTAATAGCAACTGTTTCTGTTGTGGTTGCAAATGAATTTGCATTGAGGTATTTGACTAATGAGTCAAGTTTACTCAGTGCCAGGAGCTCTACCGGATTGCAGTTATAAATTACGTTTTCCTCAAGTTTGTCAAACTTTCTGTTTATGATTGTTGGATCATCTGACACGCAACAACAGCTTCTGATGTTTTGGACTGAAAAGCTGTCAATCATAGTGATTAGAAGCAGTGCCTCTGCACGATTTCACAAAAGATGAATAATCTGCTCAGTTTTCAGACAGCCAAGTTATAATTTATGCTGTCTGTAACGAATGAAGAGTGAAGGCTCATGATCACTGATGATGTCTTGAAGCTCAGCCAGGTTGTCCATTTAACTGCATTCTTAAAGTATGCATTTGGAAATTTGCAGTTTTTATAATAAATCTAGAGGATTTCTCTGAGCATGTCTCACTCTCTCTCTCTCTTTCTTATTCTCTCTCAGAATCTCAAGCTCCCCCTCCCACTCTTTCGTCTTTTTTTCAGTGAATGCCCACGTTCACACAGGAGCGTAGAGGTAATTTGGGCTGCCGTTTTTCTCCAGCGGGGGCCCCAGTGCACACCGCTGCGATCCTGTCAGCCACTGAGGGGCTGAAGTCACAGTGAGTCCCGGGTCTCCAAGCTCCTGCCAGCAGGACTCTGGCCTGGCCATTCTCATCCCAGTGACAACCAGAGAATGGAGTTTGTGACCCAGAATTCTAAGCTATATATGATATGACAAAAGACCAGGCCACTGCATCTGGAGAGGGCAAGCATATTTCCCCATGGTTCCTTTTCCTACAGGCACATGGCTTTGATGTAAAGATGTACAGTCGGGAGAAAGAATTTTCCTGTGTGTAAGAAGTGGCGAGGCATAATCTGATTGGCTTCTCGGAAACTATGATTAAAGGAATATGCAATACAAGTTAAGCTTGTGGAACAAAGCTGATCTCCACAAAATATCTTTTACATTGAGGCACTTCTTAGACCAATTTTGTAAATGTTAAAATACTCACTGTTTAGCCATAAGATGTAAACTACATGTGTGTTAACATGATTTTACTGTGACAAAATGACCCTTTTTAAATGAGAACTCCACTTCCAGAACAACAATTCACAAATAATTTACTCACCCCCTTGTCATCCAAGATGTTCATGTCTTTCTGTCTTCAGTCGTAAAGAAATTATGTTTTTTGAGGAAAGCATTTCAGGATTTTTCTCCATATAATGGACTTCATTGGTGCCCCGATTTTGAACTTCCAAAATGTAGTTTAAATGCAGCTTCAAAGGGATCTAAACGATCCTAGCTGAGGAAGAAGGGTTTTATCTAGCGAAACGATCTGCCATTTTTTTTGAAAAATAAAAATTTGTATACTTTTTAAGCACAAAAGCTTGTGTAGCACTAGCTCTGGAATGCGTGTCCACGACAGTATAGATCACGTCTTCATCGTCTGTTTACTTCAGCTCAAAAAGGTAGAGTATGGTGAAAAACTTATTTTCTCAGAATTGTCCAACATCATTGTACCTTTTTGTTTGTAAACAGCATTTGACTTGCACTTCCTTAGTCTTTGCGCGTCTGCTTTGTAAACACTAGGTAAACACTGCGAAGACGACGACAAAAAATATTCGTTAACGGACATTTTTTCTGTGACTAAGACAAGACGTTGACGAGCTAAAACTAATATCTGATGATAAAAACTATGACGAAATTTATGCCGCGTCTTCGTTAACAAGATGAGATGGGACTAGAATGTTATTTGAGGACTATGGGACATTCAAAATATATCCTATAGGCTAAGTTAACTGTCGTGTCTTTCAAAATGTGCATCCCTGTCATTGGATCATTAGGGACATATCTAGTCTCAGTATGACAGCCGCAAACAGCCGGCTACCAAAACACGACTTTGCGATCTGAAACGATGGCCTCCACACCCAAAGGGTTTGCGATAGGGTGACCATACATCTTGTTTTTCTCGGGAGTCACAATTCGTTGTCTATTAACTTAAAGTTAGTGAAGGCGAGATAGGTGGAATAGCGCTGATAGAAGCGCTCTCTCTGGCGCACACTCCATTTCTTCAGTTTTCATACAGCCCATGATCAGTTCTCAGTTTTCAAATATACACACAGTAGGCCAAATGTCTATCGTGTTGAGTATCTCGTGTAAATATAGTCAGTTATGGCTTAAGTAAACGTAAACAGGTGGGTGAAAACTGAATGTGTCAGTATTACATGCATGCCTTTCTTAAAGGGACAGCATTCCTAATGAAATACCTATCTGTGTCATTTATGTTAACCAAAAAAAGATGTTAAATAAAGGTATACATGTTAAGTAAAATTGTCATAATTTATTCCAGTTTTTCCAAATTCAATCCTTCATTCAAATTTCTCATAAGCATAACTGATTTGGTTCAAAGAATTTTTGTTTGAAGACTATAAAATAGCTACCAAAATAAATGTTGGTAACTACATTCTGGCTAAAAGTAATGACTAAAAGTTGACAAAAATGTAATGACTTTTCGTCGATTAAAACTATGAAAGACTCAAATGACTAAAATGTGACTAAGACTATTAAGCAATTTCATCTCAAGATAAAAGACTAAGACTAAATCAAAAATGCCTGTCAAAACTAACACTGCGTTTGCGTGACCTTTCGATGTGATTCAATAGTACATAGTGTTGTGGACGTGCATCCCAGAGCTTGTGCTACACGGGCTTTTGTGCTTAAAAAGTATACAAATTTTTATTTTCCAAAAAAAGACAGATCGTTTTGCTGGATAGGACCCTTCTTTCCCTGCTGGGGTCGTTTAGAGCCCTTTGAAGCTGCATTTAAAATACATTTTGGAAGTTCAAAATTTGGGGCACCAATGAAGTCCATTATATGGAGAAAAATCCTCACAACTGAAGACAGAAAGACATGAACATCTTGGATGACAAGGGGGTAAGTAATTTATCTGTAAATTGTTTGTTGACACGCTGAAGGCCCAGAAGGGTAGTAAGGATATCGTTACAGTAGTTTACGTGACATCAGTGGATCAACCATAATTTTATGAAGCTACGAGAATACATAACAACTTTATTCAACAGCTTCTTCTCTTCTGTGTCAGTCTTCATTCACAGCGTATTCACAAGAGTACTACGATGCATGCATGAGGTGCTGCTGACGCAGGAGCCCGGCAGAACTCACTGTAACCTGAAAATGAGGTACAAATCAGAAGTTACATGTGCTTACTATAGTAATAACAGTACATTATACATAATTAGATGCAACTAACCTTAAACTGAACCCTACCCCTACATTAAAGAATTAGTTCACTCCTGAATTAAAATTTCCTGATCATTTACTCACCCCGTGTCATCCAGAATCCAAGAAACTGAGGTTTTTGAGGAAAACATTCCAGAATTTTTCTCCATATAGTGGACTTTAATGGGGATCTACAGGTTGAAGGTCTAAATTGCAATCTTAATGCAGCTTCAAAGTGCTCTACATGATCCCAGCCAAGGAATAAGGGTTGAAACTGTTGCTCATTTTCAAAAAAAAAAAAAAAACTAGCTCTGCAATGCGTGTCTGTGCACAGGAAAAACTCCATCTCATTTTCTCCCCCAACTTCAAAACCGTCTGACATCATTATGCCTTTTTTTGTAAAGGGTGTTTGACTTTCTTTGCATGTTTGCTTTGTAAACACTGGATTGGTACTTCCGCCTAGGGCAGGTACTAGTGCAAGACAAGCATTTGTGGTGAAAAAGTGTATACATTTTTTTTATTTATTTTTTAGAAAATGATTGTTTTGCGAGATAAGACTCTTATTCCTTTGCTGGGATCATGTAGAGCCCTCTGAAGCTGCACTGAAACTGCAATTTGAATCTTCAACCCGTTGATCCCCATTGGAGTCCACTATATGGAGAAAATCCTGGAATGTTTCCTCAAAAACCTTAATTTCTTTTCAGCTGAAGAAAGACAGACATGAACATCTTGGATGGCATGGGGGTGAGTAAATTATCAGGAAATTTTATTCAGGACTGAACTAATTATTCAGTATACTTCAAAGACACCTTAAAATAAATAGTAAGCATATTTCCCTAAGAAGTGGTTTGCTTATTTATTTGCATGAATGCAAAAATTATAATAATGAGATACAAACATGCCAGAAGGAAATGAAGACTGTACCGATAGAACATTACATTCAGTGTGTTACAATAGCACGCAATGCAGACTAGTGATGTCATTATGTGGCCCTTATCAATGAATCTCTGCATGTGTCGTTCTTCAAGAAGATACTAAATGTTTGGTGAAACATGAGGTGTAGCTAAAGAAAATAATTCTCCTGACATGACAAGTGATTATGCTGTGGGTCCTCATTCATTTGCTCCCCTCCCTTCTCCCTCTTTTTGTCCAGCTGCTTCATATCAGTGTGCATGCTTAAGCAGTTTGGGCATTGAGTTATCTTTTTCAATTTCTCTCACAGCTGAGAGTGATTAGGTCACCATGTTGTCCTTATGTTTGACACGAGAAGATATGTGAGGAGATGGGTCAGGCAGCCGTAATGCAATGCCATGAAGGCTCAGATCAACAATATAACCACTTTTCTTAAACCATCTGTCACATTTCATATTAATCAAAGTTTTTCTAACTCCATCTGGATGCCCAATCCCACACGTTTTTCCACGGTCAGTGTCACAGCAGTGATGCCATATGTAAAATGCTTTCTCATACATTACACAATGAGAATGATTCAGTGCGGCCATTCTTGGTCAAAAGCACATCTAAACAAACAAGAGCAGAGAAGTTTTAGGAACACAGATGGGCTTTGTTACCAAGTGGCATGGAAAAGGTCTTTCCAACCTTAACAAGTTTCATCTCTCCTGTCTAATCTCTGTTTGCGAATCTTGACGGATCCCTGCTTTGCTTAATCTGCAGTGTTCCCATTCCATGGAGCAGTACAAAATTTGTGAAGTGCTTGGATTTGGAAAAGACCCCAAGCAGCTGCTCTAGATCTTGGAAAGTGTCCATGTTCAGTTTAGCACAGTCAGCACTCTGACCTGGCTATGCATCTGATATTTAAAAGTTTATTATGACAAAACACACACATTTTTCCTTAGGGTAATGTAAGGTGCAGCAATTCTAAGCACTAGATGTAAATCGAGTGGCAGATTTCCATACCTAGAAAACAGGTCATTCTATTTTGAGATAGTTCCCAAGAAAGCTTTTTGTAATGCAAGATTGTGGGAATTTAATATGACCATGTGGACAATCCAAAAACCACTGTGGCAGGAGGGCATGGCCAAAAATGTCTAAAAAAGTTTTTATCTGAGATCAACATCAAAAAACATAATATTGAGTGTCAATCATTGCTTTGGAATGCATGTTTTCCCCTCAGAGTATTAAAAAAAAAAAAATTGTGAATTTGTTTCTTGAAACTGCAACTTTATATCTTACAAATGAGACTTTATATTGCACAATGTTTTGTTGTTTCTAGTAATTGGCACTTTGTTTCTTGTAAGTGTGACTTTATATCAGACAATTGCAAAATTTTCTCATAACTGCCACTTTGTTTTTTGTAAGTGCGACTTTATTTCTAACAATTGCAGATTTGTTTCTCAAACTTGTTCTGTTGTTTTTTTGTAATTGCCACTTAGTTTCTTGTAAGTGCCACTTTAAATCTGACAACTGAAAATTTGTTTCTTGAAATTGCAGCTTTATATCCTAAAAATGGGACTTTATATCGCACAATGTTTTGCTGTTTCTCATAATCGCCACTTTGTTTCTTCTAAGTGCGACTTTATTGCTGACAACTGCAAAATTGTTTCTTGAAATTGCAATTTTATATCCCACAAATGGGGCTTTATATCGCACAATGTTTTGCTGTCTCTTGTAATTGCCAATTTGTTTCTAGTAAGTGCAACTTTATATCTGATAGTTTTAAATTTGTTTCTCGAAATTGCAATTTTATATCCCACAGTCTCACAAATGCAATTTTTGTTTTTTTAAATTGCAACTTTATATCCTACAAATGCGACTTCATATCTGACAACTGTGAATCTGTTTCTCCAAACTGCAACTATATATCAAACAAATGAGACTTTATATCACACATTTCGTTGTTTCTTCTAAATGCCACTTTATTTCTTGTAAGTGTGACTTTATATCTGACGATTGCGAATCTGTTTCTCCAAACTGCAATTTTTTTATTTTTTTGAAATTGCAATTTTATATCCTACAAATGGGACTTTATATCGCACATTGTTTAGTTTCTCAGAATTGCCACTTTGTTTCTCGTAAATGTGATTTTATATCTGACAAGTGCAAATCTGTTTTTCGAAATTGCAACTTTGTATCCCACAAATGGGACTTTATATTGCACAATGTTTGTTGTCTTTCATAATTGCCACTTTGTTTCATGTAAGAGCAATTTTAAATCTGACAATTGTGAATTTGTTTCTCGAAATTATTTTGTTTTTTTTTAATTGCCACGTTGTTTCTTGTAAATACGACTATATCTAACAATTGTGAGCTTTATATCCTACAAATGGGATTTTATATCACACAGTGTTTTGTTGTTTCTTGTAATTGCCACTTTGTTTCTTGTAAGTGCAACTTTATATCTCACAAAGTGACTTTATGTATCGTCATTTCTAGTTATTTTTCTCATAATTGCAACTTAATATTCCACAAAGAGGATATGTCTCACAATGTGACTTTGTTTCCTGTGATTACCGCTTTTTCAATAGATTTGTCACAATTACTTTTTTTATTTTTTACTCTGAGGCAGAAATAAGCTTCCATACATTTCTGAATGATTTTTGTTGAATTTATCCAGCATACTAGAAATCCAAATGTGTATACAGTGTGTGCAAACCTTTATTTTATTGGATCATAACTGCAAGTACTTCTTTCAACCCCATTTTTTCTTTCTCATGAGAATGCACAAGACTCTACCTCAGTGAACCATTAAAATTTTTTTGAAGCCTGGCGATAGATATTACACCATTAAAAAAAAATCAAGCTTGAAAGAAGAAGAAAAAACGACCCAGAACCTGGAAATCTAAACGTATGTCTGATGGCCAGTTGATTGTGAGGTACAGTTCAGAAGTGGTGCAGGGACATTCAGTGACTCATCTTGACCCTGCTTTGAACACTCAAGCCAACTTTCAGCATCCATTCAAGCTTTCTAGTTCTTATCTGCTCATCAAAGCCAAAGGAAGTGAAGTTTACACTGACTCTAGGTCACCCTTGTTACACGATTGCAAGTCCAACCCGCTACAGTCAGCCTCTCTCTCCCTCATTCATGCTTTCCATTCAGGAGCCTTACAGCTGGTGCACAGTAAAATCCATATTGACTCCAGGAATTCTTACAGATCTTAATCTCAAACTCTTTTCATTCAGACCTAATGGAAAACTGTTTGTAGCTTGCTATGCTCTGACCAAATCTATAACCCAATGAATCCCATGAAGCAGCAGGTTTATAGTCACTTCAGAGAAGATACTGTACCTGTAAATTGAGAATAATTGAGAATACTTGAGAATACGAAGTAATGTGTATTGACCCAAGATGTCTATACTGCACTTGCAGTGATTTAAAAATCAGCTCATCAAAGTCTTTGTAAAATTCTTGCATAATTAGCTATTACAGTGTAAAGTAACATTTGTTATTAAAGTAAATTTTATTGAATCTCAGCATATATCGATATGTCTTAGTTGCTTTAATTTCTAATAGCTTACATCACATATCAGCATTATGTATTGGTATTCCACCACCCTTCTTCTTAATAACTGGTATCAGTGGCCACTGAAAAACACTTATCAGTCATATAAATGCACATTGCTGAGACACAGGTGTTGGTACAGACAAATGCTTACAAAATAGATTAAGAAGAGGGAAACTACCATATACAAGATGTTTCCTAAAGAAACCTCAGTGGACTTTATCTGTAATAGATAGTATATCATGTCATATTCTGTTCAAGATTATGCTTCTTGCTCTTTCATTGTCTACTACTTATTTATTGACTCAAAGCTAATGTAAACATCAATTTGACTAAGACCTATCTTATGAGAGAGAGAGGCAACGGAACTAACTGATTGTACTTACAGTTAAACTGCACAATCTGAAGTAGGAACAAGAACATAATGCACGTGTGATTTACCTTTATGAGTAACATGTTCAATGATTTTAAAATGAAGTTTAGTCTGCACGCTACATTAGCGACACATATGGCAGGAGTGGCTTTCTGAGAGAGGGGTGTCTCTTAAGAGTACGCCCAAGTCTCGGCTAAGTAATCAGCAAACTGGAGACCACCACAGTTGCATCGACCCCCTTTCTGGTATTATGCATGCAAAGCGAGAGCTCCGACCGAGCGCTTGTTAGCGACATGGAAGTCACTTCTATAAAGTAGAGAAACGCTTTGGATGTGGCAACCGTACAGCAGAAATCCCCGGCTGAGCGCGGCTTCAAGGGACAGCGGAATACTGAATTCGGGCTTGCTTGCATTCATTTTTCTTAACGTGGACAATCATGGTTTTGTTCTTCTGGGGACTAAGTTTTTTAGTATTACTCTCTGACTTTATGAATGCACTAGCTTCAGCAGGGAGACCGCGAGGTTCAGAGAAAGGTACGGGCTCTTTTCGTGATCTTTTACTCACTCATTCAACTCAGTACCTTGAGGCGCGGAGAATGAATGACTTTTCCTTGCTTGCTTCAGAGCTCACAGCGCGCTGTATGGAGAGTCTTCGAATAACAGTATCTGACTGACACCTGATTTATCTCGTGGAGTCTTAGAAAAAAAAAAAAAAAACACTGGTAGCAACTATTTTGATGGATTTTTGTAGACTATGTAGTGTAGGGTGACATTATGAATTAATAAAGAAAACTTAAAGTTGTGCTCCTAAGTTATGCATCAACCCTGTTACCATTATATTTCCCTATTTTGACTAACGTTTTTTCTTTTCTTTTCAAAAACGCTTAAGGAACAGGTTCATGTGTGCTCCGTTTCATCACTTTGTTTTATGTTTGTCCGTAGGGAACGATCTTATAATGTCAACCCTGTTACCATGAATACTGATCGCTAAAAAGCAGTTATTTAAAGAAATATCGACTCTAAATTTTACGAAGTGTAGTGTCAAATTAAAATGTTAAACTGTCAACCCTGTTACCTGTTTGTTACATAGTTACAAAAAGTTACAAAACTGTACTTTAAAAGTAATTTTATTGCACTGCAAACGATGTTTATAGAATAGAAGTGTTAGGCTACTGAATTTTACCGTTCAATCTCTGTTTTCATCCACAGCGAAATTACCGCAGTTTGGCGCGTATGAGATTGTAACTCCGACCAGAGTGAATGAAGCCGGTGACAAACTGCCAACGGGCGTGCACTTCAAGAGGAGAAAGCGGAGTACCGACCCAGTAGCCGGCAACATCTCCCATCATTGGATCTCTCCGCACGTCTATTACCAAATATCTGCCTTTGGGCAGGACTATTACCTTAATCTTACGCTCGAGTCGGGATTTATTGCGCCAGTTTACACTGTCACGATACTCGGAGCATCCAGTGAAGGTCATAATTCAGAAGAGGGGGAGGAGGAGGACACGGAGTATCAGCACTGCTTTTATAAAGGACATGTGAACGCTGGGCAGGAGCATACTGCAGTAATCAGCCTCTGCTCCGGTTTGGTGAGTTTAATAAATGCTTATTATTAATAACAATTATGTTAATCATAATTAATGCGATACGGATCGCAGGAAGCATTCGGAAACTTTCCAAATGTTATGCACTTCTGTTCCTTCGTATGTGATTACATAATTACTCGCACACTTAAAAAGAAGTTTGTTGTAAGTTAGTCGGATACTTAGGCACCAGTTTTGAGGCAGATCACTTATAAAGTATTTTTCAACATATTATGTCGCCGATCGTACAAAATTACGCCGTGTAAACGAACTGGGTGACGCACACTCATCAGTAGCATAAGCAGCAGTAGTGTACTGACGTCAGTGTCACTCCATATATGGGACTCAGATGTCATCTGTTGATGTGAACGTGAGTTCGCGCCATGTAAAGCCGCTTCTCACAGATCAAAAGCAGTCATCGGTTCTTTCGAATCGAACCTATTCAGAACCGTATTTAGTGTTTTTTTTTCCTTGTTACGTGTTCTTTGACACCCAGGTAACGTTAATGCATGCTCTAAAAGTTGAAGCATTCAAATAAAAAGCGTTTTATTTCAGTAAAGTCTTGTTTCCCAATACAGTTTGTTGCATGCAGCCATGATTCAGATAATTAAGAACCTATAACTTCCATAAATTCATTTATATCTTTCATCCGAAAGTGCTTTAGCTTGCTACTGGAGATTGTCGACATTTGGCTGCAGACAGCGAAACTTTGATTTCACACTATCAGGAGCCCTCCATCTGTTACTGGCAAAACATCTGCAATAATGTAATGAAATACTTGCGATTAGTCGACTGAATGTCGATGAAGGACACAAACTTACATAAACTTATTAGTTAGGCCTGCATATCCCCTTAATCTCCTTCATCTCCATACGAGTTTCTGGCTAGATTTCATAAAACATTGTCAGAAAGTATTAGAAGTCCATTTATAATCATGAGAGCTGTAGGCTTTCTTTCAAAGTATTGAAGCATCTGTGTCCCTAATTATCTGTCTTTTCAATAAATCTGATGTTTGCAGTTAAGTTTGCTCTTGATTGTCCTCAAACACTGAAACACCTGAGCATATCGGTCTAAAATATTGAAAACTTTTAATGTAATGTTTACCTTTTATTCCACTTCAACCTGCATATTGAAGAAACTGGCAAAAATCTGACACAATATGATTTATTTATTGGTCCTTTCAGGGTTTGAACTTATTTAGTTTGGATTACCTGCCTAGATAACACTATGCAACCACTCCCATTAGCATAGAATGCCTGTAGCCTGGTATTTTAATGTTAAACTTATTGCACATATATTCTTATGCAGAATCTCAGGCATTTTTTAGTAAATTAGTCAGGCTTGTTTGTGATGGCCGGTTTGTAATCCTTTCATACTCCGGTGTATACAAACAAATTGTCTAAAGTCTGTTATCTGTAATATAATAACCGGCCTCAAACCTGTTCAATATGTTTTTTCTTGAAGATAAGGAGAGCATTTACCAATATGCTTCTCCCTGGCTTTGAGGAAATTCACATTTCAAAACTGTATGCTTTGTAAGTGTAGCAGAATGTTCTGATAGTTATCAACAACACTCTGCATTCATTACCCCCCAGGGGCCAGTACGATGATATGCATGCAATGTATGTTTACTTTATCACTCCATCAGCCACTTAGGATTTGTACATAAATAAAATCTTAGGGGAAGTTGTAAGGGCAATTTGCAGTCACACACAGAGTGTGTCCATAGACTTCACTGGCCATGGACCAATTTAAACATTGTTGTTTTATTGTTTTAGCTTGGCACTTTCAGGTCACCAGAAGGGGAGTTCTTTGTAGAGCCACTTCATAGCTACAAGGATCAACATTACGAAGAAGAACACATCAAACCTCATGTCGTCTACAGAAGAGATGCCTCAAAAAAGACTGTAGATGATTCGACTTCATGTGAAACTTCAGGTAAGCAGCAAGTCTTACCTTCTGTGGGATAGTTTTGAGATTAGATGAAACCTCCCAGTGACTCCCAGTGCATTGTACTCACTCATATTCAAAATCAGAAGCATTAAATTACCATATTGTTTCTTTATAGTTATGCAAATGGTATGTGTTAATGCATAACTATCTTAACCACTTCTAATTCTGTTAATCTAAATATGATTATGAATATGAGCACAGCTCAGTTCCTCTAGGCACGGAAACGGACATGCTATCATTGACGTTCAAATGCTTATAGTGCTATTCATGGTATCTTTTACATCCTTTGCTTTTCTATTTTCAAATGTCATTGAGTAGAAGTCAGTGGAACAGGAAAAATCTTTTTGAAAGTTCTTGGTATCTTTCCAATCTTAGTTTACTGCCACAAAATCCTGTTGACTCTTGCACTTCCTGTGGCCTGAAGATAAGAAAACTCAAGAGGCCCAATACCATGAAAGCCACGTGGTGACATTGTAGTAAAGTAATGCCAGTTTTATATGTTTGTATATTCAGTGTTACAAAAATAAATTTGCACTGAGCTAAGGCTCGCTGCTGCTTATCAGTAGCACTCAACGGCAGCTTTTTTTTTTTAATTACTCTTTTGGAATTGTGTTATGTTAAGGAAACATTTGGCCCCCAAAAGTGCTGGGAGAAAGACTTATTTTAGATGGCAAGAGTTTTATTGAAAGCTCTGTTGTGGCTTTCTTTTTGTCTCTTGGAATAGGATTCTTTTTGATTCCCAGCACATTTTTTTTTAGCTAAATCAATACCCATTGTTTGACATTTAGTATAAGGTCTGAGTTGTGTTGCATTTTTGTGCTATTTCAGGCTTAGGAAAATTAAGACTATCTTGTTATTGCATTTAAGTTCTAATATTAATGAAGCTCTATAAACGTCTATTGTGACCTAAGCTTTGACTGTCCATGGATGAGGAGTCATTATGCAGCTTTTACTTTTACGGCAGGTTGCCAGGTTTACAGTAAAACTTCCACAAAGGCTCCATTTATTTGGTAAAAATACAGTAAAAACAGTTGCAATTTAAAAAAATTGTTTTATGTGTTCATATATTTTAATATGTAATTTATCCCTGTGATTGCAAAGCTGAATTTTCAGTATCCTTTAGAAATCATTCTAATATGCTGATTGGTGCATTTACTGACCCTAAATGGTGATTTACATTCACTTTTATTGGTTCTCACCTGTCTACAAACCATATTATCAGTTAATTTAGATCATGATGAACCCTCCTTGGATGCATAATCACTTCACTATATTTCGTAACATGTATTGCTTTCCTTCTTCAATACAGGACATAAAAAGCCACACCACAGACACAGGAACAGACCGAAGAGAAAGTCGCCCTCGAGCATGTTGTCCGACCTGGAGACTCTTAATTCCAGGCTCTTCTCTGCCCCCTTCCCCTCCTCAGAAAACAAGCACAACTCCGCTAATGAAAGCAGTGACTCCAAGCCACACCGGAGATCAAAGCGTTTCCTCTCCTACCCCCGTTTTGTTGAAGTCATGGTTGTGGCAGACAGCAAGATGGTGGAACATCATGGAAGCAACCTCCAGCACTACATTCTTACACTGATGTCCATCGTAAGTGCCGCCCAGTTAATGATAGTCTCCTGGGGTGATGGTTGATGGGTTTGTGTCTGTTGCTTTAGGTGCTCTTACTTGCTCTTACGGAACAGATCATTAGCATGAGGTGAAAGCGTCTGACAGATTTGATGAATGTGAATATAAAACAAATAAAATCAGGTATGTTGCATGGACTGCATACTTTAGATACTTTTTCGCTGGAGCTCACAGGGAGGTTAGATGACCTATATTTTGATCTTGGCAAAGGCTGCATTCTCAGCAGGATCTGGCAGCACAAGCCAGTTCTCAATGGCCAAGAAACATTTTTTCAACAGCTGAGGTTAATGTCATGTGTTCAACAAGTTCTGTGTGTATTGAAATTCAGAAATCAAAAAAATCAGCAAATGTGAAAACCACCCTACCAAGTACTTGTTTACATTTTGAGTGAGAAATATCTTTTCAGTGGTGTCTTCAGTTACATCAAGATGAATGCAAATGAATAGACAAGATCTCTTCTTTATAAAGAAAGAGTCTCAAACTGATATTACAAGATCCCACAATTTAAGTGATGCTCTTCATTGGTTATATACAATAGACTGGTTATATTATTGGTTATATTCAAAAGACTGTTGTCGGTAAGATTTTTTGATCAAAATGCAGTAAACACGGTATGTAAAGCAATATTTAAATTCAAAACGACTTTCTATATTAATATATTTAAAAAATGTAACATTTCTGTGATGACACATGATCACGTGGTCCTTCAGAAATCATTCTAATACACTGATGCTTAAGAAACATTTCTTATTATTATTATCAATGGTGAAAACAGTTAAAAGTTTAAAGGAGAACTCCACTTCCAGAACAACAATTTACAAATAATTTACTCACCCCCTTGTCATCCAAGATGTTCATGTCTTTCATGTGAAATTATGGTTTTTAAGGAAAGCGTTTCCGGATTTTTCTTTATATAGTGGACTTAAATTGTGCCCCCAATTTTGAACTTCCAAAATGCGGTTTAAATGCAGCTTTAAAGCGCTCTAAATGAAGAAGGGTCTGGAATGCGCGTCCACTACACTACAAATCATGTCTTTCATCGTCTGTGTACTCTGGCTCAAAAAGGTAGAGTATGGCGAAAAACTCCATCTCATTTTCTCCTACAACTTCAGAATCGTCCAACGTCGTTGTACCTTTTTGTTTGTAAACAGCGTTTGACTTACTTGCACTTTCTTAGTCTTTGCGCGTTCGCTTTGTAAACACTGGGTCTGTAGTTCCGCCTATGTTCGCGTGACCTTTCAACGGGATTCAATAGTACATAGTGTCGTGGACGTGCATCCCAGAGCTTGTGCTACACAAGCTTTTGTGCTTAAAAAGTATACAAATTTTTATTTTCCGAAAAAAATGACAGATCGTTACGCTAGATAAGACCCTTCTTCCTCGGCTGGGATCGTTTAGAGCCCTTTGAAGCTGCATTTAAACTACATTTTGGAAGTTAAAAATCAGGGGCACAATTGAAGTCCATTATATGGAGAGAAATCCTGAAATGCTTTCCTCAAAAAACTAAATTTCTTTACGACTGAAGACAGAAAGACATGAACATCTTGGATGACAAGGTGGTGAGTAGATTATTTGTGAATTGTTGTTCTGCAAGTGGAGTTCTCCTTTAATATTTGTGCATTTTTTGCCACAATGTAAGTATCTTTACTGTCACTTTTGATCAATTCAATGCATCCTTGCAAAATAAAAGTATAATTTCATACAATCTTACTGACCCCAAACAGTTTTAAATAGTAGTGTATAATATAATAAAAGTTGAAACTCTCTCAAACCAGTAGTTTGGGACGCCTGTTATGAAAGAATTAGAAGCTCTGACGGTGAATTCCAATTGTCTGTGTTCTCTCACTTAGGTTTCCTCCATCTATAAGGATCCCAGCATTGGAAACCTGATTAACATTGTTATTGTTAAGTTGGTCATCATAAAGAATGAGCTGGTAAGCATTCTTTTTGTGGAGGTGTGATAATTAATGCTTGCATTAGGAGCTCTTTTAAAATGTACTTAAACAGTTTATTACAGTCAAGCCTTAATTATTTCCATATGGCAATGTATTCAAATGTTCTCATCTGTCTCTGTTCTTCTGTAGGATGGTCCCATTATTTCTTTCAATGCCCAAGCCAGTTTAAAAAACTTCTGCATATGGCAGCAAAGTCAGAACCATCTGGATGACAACCATCCCTCACATCATGACACCGCCATCCTAATCACAAGGTTAGAGCAATTTTTAAGGGATGGTTTCGATTTTGGATGTTTCCTTACCTAGTTTTAATAGCTCACAGGTGTTGTAGCATACAAAACATACAATAAGTATAGTCGTGTGATGTTTTGTGTCCTCCCTCTGCAGTACGATTTCAGTGCCATACATCTGGCAACACAGAAATGTCATACTTGGTTTGAACTTTGAGCAAAACTGTATGGAAAATGCCAAAAATCTGTTTAATGAAAATAATTTGAGTAACAAGTGAGCTACTTGGGTACTTTTCAAGACTATGAGTGCAGAAAGAAGAAAGCAATGGACAGCATAGACACAAATGCAAGATAAATTTTGTAAAGCCTTGTTTTTTTTTTTTGTTTTTAGGCAGGACATCTGTCGAGCACGGGACAAATGTGACACTTTAGGTAAATCATCTTTGTGTGAAAAGTGTGATTTTTATGGTCATAGCTATGATTAATATTATTCCTTTAGTTTTGAATCTAACCACTGCGTTCTCTCATGCACTTTTAGGTCTTGCTGAGCTGGGTACAGTTTGTGATCCTTACAGAAGTTGCAGTATTAATGAGGATAATGGACTCAGTACCGCTTTCACCATTGCTCATGAGCTTGGCCATGTGTGAGTACTATGTTTCGCGTCGTAAATGTGTGCAACTTACCCACTTTAAAATAAATGCCACTTGAGTTGAATTTTAGGCTATCTAGCACAATGACACTCATGCATTTTTAAGTTTGAATTGTGGCTTAAATACTGTTTGGGCTGTAATATTTCCTGACTTTGCTTGAGAGGTGCTTTTATTCAACCCAGAGCTAAGTTGTATTTAAATTATTTATTCACTATTGTTTTCTACATTTTTAAAAGTACTGCTTGTAAAATACTTCACTTTTTCAAGGTCCACCAGTCTGCAAGTTTCTCAGGTCTACCGTTTTTCTATTTTTTTTTAAATTTGTTTCTTTTAATTTTGGTATGTTTTGGCTTTTGTACAGCTCGATAACAGTGTGTCTGTGTCTGATATGCAGCTTCTCAAGGTCTTCTGTTCATCACTGCAGAAATGACTTGGGTTTTTTAGCTTAATAGAGTCTTGGAGGTTAATTATCTAAATAAATGATGTCATGGCACATATACAGCGGTCTCATGATGGTCAAGTACAGTAAAACAAACATTCTGTCTCTCTGTAGCTACAGTATTTCAATCATAGCTTGGCGAAAAATCTTCATTTAAAGGCTAAAATATTGGCAAATGCATCTACGCCCAAGTTTGCATATACAGTCATATGGAAATTACCTCCTTTAAATGAATCCTTTTTGAATTCCATTCTTATCCGGTGGCAGGTGGTGACATCAGTGCCGTGCGCTTGAGTGGGGATTTAGTCTGGTGCTGTACAGTGCTATGCAGCGCACACCACCTCTCTCCCCAATGGCTGTCCCAGAATCTGATATGTGCTGCTGCTCATGGGTTTATTACTTTCATTACTGGTGGCCAACTGATATGGGTTTTTTAATATTAGCAGTATTGCTGGCAATATCTAGAGAGCAGGGTGACAAATGGTCTATATAATGCTGATATAAATAATGCAATTTATTGATGACAAATGAAAAAATGCTACTGAACTAAAGTAAGCTCTTATTTTACAGTTTTATTAAAATACATTGCGAAGCAAAGTGGAAACTGACAATGTCCCGACAGACACAGAACGTAAACACGGAACGTAAACACTGGCACTGAACTAAACGGAACTCGCAAATTTTGCTGATTATTGCTGCTGAAAATGGTCAATTATTGTCATGTTTTGGGCTGTGCTAATCGGTCAGACCGGGAAAAACATTTGGAGTACTATAGACTGCCAAAAGTTATTACAAATCAAGGAGAAGAGCATAAAAGACTGAGGAAAGAAGGCATTTGTGGTTGGCCAAATTGAACCAGAATTTCCAGGGCAACAATCTTGACAATATTCATGTTTGTTCTTATCATTTCCAGTCAGGTAGGTGAAATATTAGGCTAATATCTTAATTAATTCTGCTCGTACATATCTTTATCATCTATTAACTTTAGTTTGTCAAAATATCGTGGCCTTTCCTGCTTACTAAGACCTTGTCTATATGATTTAGCAGCTTCCACACTGGTTTAGACAGCATAAATTAGCAGAACAACATATTCAGGAGGATATTAACCATGCAATCCATGCTGTTGTTTACATCTGAGTATCTTCAATATGGCCATGCATCCTGGCAACTGACCTTAATTTTTTTAAGTGTTTCTTTTATTTTGGTATGTTTTGGGAAGATTGCCTTTTGTACAGCTCGATAACAGTGTGTTTGTGTCTAATATGCAGCTTCTCAAGGTCTTCTGTTCATCACTGCAGAAATGACTTGGGTTTTTAGCTTAATAGAGTCTTGGAGGTTAATTATCTAAATAAATGATGTCATGGCACATACAGCGGTCTCATGATGGTCAAGTACAGTAAAACAAACATTCTATCTCTCTGTACCGAAAGATATCTTGTTTCAAAGATGTCAATACACAACATTTTTCAAGTTTTAAGTCCACCGATGTTAATCTACTCTCCTGTCTGATGTTTGCCAGACAAAAATGGCAGATATGCGTTATGATTGGTCAGATCGCCTGTTAATCAAACTCCCTATGAAGGGTCAATGAATTAATCAGCGTGCCAAATATATGACTGTGATTAGTTCTCACCACTGGCTTATAATGGCTATATATATATATATATATATATATATATATATATATATATATATATATATATATATATATATGAAGAGTTCAGATGCAAAACCAGCTAAATCCATCTGACGTCTTTCTTTAAAAAATGCATTTTTATCAGGCTCAGATGTATAGGTTTCTATGTAAGTACCGGTACTTCTGATTGGGCTGAGGCTGGTATTTTAGCTAATTTGAAGAAAAAGTATTTGATGGACGTATAATATGTGTCGAGAGCATTCACTCAGTATCATTATCTCATTTTTGACCGAGATGGCTTTTAGCTGGTTTTACATCTGAACTCTTCATATATATATATATATATTACATATATGTATATATGTATGTATATATATACATATATATTTTTACATAGCGCATAGTGCATTTACATGTGCTAATACCTGGTTTTGGTCAGTCTTACAGATACTGTGCAGATCAGAATACATGATGTGCCATGAACCTGCTTATCATTTTGTGTGTTCATGTGTGTTTTCAATCACGTCCTTAGGTTCAACATGCCTCACGATGACAGTAACAAATGTAAGGAGGACGGAGTCAAAAACCAGCAACATGTGATGGCTCCAACGCTCAACTATTACACCAATCCTTGGATGTGGTCCAAATGTAGTCGGAAATACATCACAGAGTTCCTCGAGTATGTAAACCCCTTTGACACTCCATACAGTGACAGGATGTTATTTAACCTGTGATGCTGGCTTGAACTCTCGATGTTGAGCCCCACATATCTAGCGTCAACATTCATTTGTTTTCTTCTAAACATTCTCAATTGAGACGGAAACAATGTCATCTCTAGCCAATGGAACAGATTCAATTTTTTTGTCTTCTGTCACGTACTAAGTACATTTTTGTTGTTTGTGTCTTGTTTGTTTTGTTTTTCTTCAACTCATTTGTTTATCATTTCTCATTAGTACAGGGTATGGTGAGTGCTTGCTCGATGAGCCGGTTTCTAGGCCATACAGTTTGTCCCAGCAGCTGCCTGGACAGATATACAGCGTCAATAAACAATGTGAGCTGATATTCGGGCCTGGGACACAGGTGTGCCCATATATGGTGAGAAGATCCCTCAGGGAATTGCACAACATACTGACATGGATGTCTTCTACTGTGTATTATCTGCTGTCTTACATTATTTATGGAGATGTTTTTAATAAAAAACCATGAAGAGACTCTGTAGTAGAGCTTGTTAATAATATCAAAGTGACATTCAAAGCGTGCTACGTGTTCAGAAAAAAACAGGCGTCAGTACAGATTTTGTGTGTGAGTGTTTAAGAGTTGTTTAAGCTAACTGTAAGTGTTTGGATCTTGTGCAGACACAGTGCAGGAGGTTGTGGTGCACCAGTCCAGAAGGAGTCCAGCGTGGCTGCCGGACCCAACACATGCCATGGGCAGATGGGACGGAGTGTTCTCCAGGAAAGGCAAGCGCATATTTAGAATAATGTCATTGGGCTCCAGTGTTGTTTAGACCCCAACAAACTCCAAAATATCAAAACAGCACATTTTCCACAAGTTGGTATAATTCTTTAGGGTCTTCTTTGGTTAAAATTCCTCAATGGTAATGTAAAAAAACCTCTTTTTACCTTGTCAAAAACAACTCTGTTCACAGCGACCTGCTTCAGTGCATGTCTCTTTAAATGATAATGAGCTACTGCTCACCCCGCCCCTCTTCTGCTTTTTGTGTAATCGGTGGCGCGTTACCTTCGAAAATAAAACTAATCCACTGCCTTCCCAGTGGCTCTGATGTTGGGAGAAAATGAAAACTCTTATGTTCACTTTTACATTCAAATTCAAAACACCTGCATTGCTCACTAGATATTGTTGTCGCTACAGCTATTCGAGCACGGAGAAAATGGCGAACAGTGTACAACTGGCTGAGGGCGGAAATATGCTAATATGGGACAGTCCGTCAATGGTAGTGGGTCGGGGCCTGAGCAATATGACATCATACTGCTTAGAAAATCAAAACAGCTTTTTGGCAATTAAAGGAGAAGTCCACTTCCAAAACAAAGATTCACATATAATGTACTCACCCCCTTGTCATCCAATATGTTCATGTCTTTCTTTCTTCAGTCGTAAAGAAATTTTTTTTTGAGGAAAACATTTCTGCATTTTTCTCCATATATTGGACTGATGTGGTGCCCCGATTATGAACTTCCAAAAGGCAGTTTAAATGCGGCTTCAAACGATCCCAAATGTGGTTGTAAACGATCCCAGCTGAGGAAGAAGGGTCTTATCTAGCGAAACGATCAGTTGTGTTCATTAAAAAAATACCATTGAAATACTTTTTAATCTCAAACGCTCATCTTGTCTTGTGTATTCTGCCTCAAGACAGTTAGGGTATGTCGAAAAACTCCAATCTTATTTTCTCCCTCAACTTCAAAAATCATTTCAAAATCATCCTACATTGCTGCAGAAGTACTGACCCAGCATTTGCAAAGTGAACATGCAAAGGAGATCAAACAAAAAAGGTAAAACTGTGATACAGGACAATTTTGAAGTTGAGGGAGAACATGAGATAGAGTTTTTCGACATACCCTAACTGTCATAAAAACAGTCCAGGCAGAGTAAGACAAGATGAGCGTTTGACATTAAAAAGTATTTAAATTCTATTATTTTTATGAAAATAACCGATCGTTACGCTAGATAAGACCCTTCTTTCTCAGCTGGGATAGTTTACAACCGCATTTGGGATCGTTTGAAGCCACATTTAAACTGCATTTTGAAAGTTCAAAATCGGGGCACCATATCAGTCCATTTTATAGATAAAAATTCTAAAATGTTTTCATCAAAAAACATAATTTCTTTAAGACCGAAGAAAGAAAGACATGAACATCTTGGATGACAAGGGGGTGAGTACATTATATGTGAATCTTTGTTTTGGAAGTGGACTTGGAAGTGAGTGAATGGATTTTTATCATTGTAGGGTGGTTATGTCCCATTTAAATGACATGAGGGTGAGTTTTTTGGGTGAACTGTTTCTTAAAGAGAAGATTTATGTAGCATTTCCTGTTATATAAAGCAGTAATACACTTGGCTGGTTCCTTGTGGAGAGATTGCTGTACAATTAGAGTGTAGATAGAATAGATGTTTTTTGCAGTTGCAAAGCAGATGAAAAGCAGATTCATCAGTGTAACTTCAAACACATATTTCCTTCAAATAGTGACCAAATCACTTCCACAGTGACACTTGTCCTCACTGATATATTGTTTTGCCCGTTTTTCTGTTCAGTGTTTCCCAGATTGTGAACTCAAGTCAGACTTGCGTAGTGGTAGCGATTGTGAATAGCGGTGCGTCTCTCATGACCTCCATATGAAAAGTGTTGTAGATAATGTCATGGATGCTAGGTATCTCAACACTGAATTGCTGCCATGCATTGTTTTTTTCTGAATATCATATGCTTTCGGTGTGGTATCATGCAACTTGATATATCTAGATATGCACCGAAACAGTCTCTTGCAGCTTGTTTTGATTTTCACACTGGGACCACCCATGATATGCGGATTGTCTGGTGATCATTGGGCGAAATTCTTTTACATATGAGCATTGCCTCACCCAGTGTGACCCATGTTCATTTTGACACTGGAATAGCGCTGTAGGCTTTGCATTGAAATACGTTGTTATGAATCGCATGAAAGGGATTTCTAAAGACCACAATATACTCAGAGTGTTGTTCTTCGGTAAGGGGTAAAAAGAAGTGTGACTTTTAGTAGGAATTACAAATTTAATCTGTGCTGTAAAACAATTTGTTCAATGGCAGTTTGAAGGCATTTACCGACTGGAACAAACTTTTCCTAGAAAGTTCGCTTTGGCGAGCTGTTTTTAATTCCCAAAACATAGCTTTGGCCTGATATTGTTTGAAAGACGTCACGATAGTTCATTCTTCGATTTCAGTTGAAGTATTTAGAGGCCTTAAGATTAAAAAAACAAAGTAGAGAACTTAATAAGTGTAATTTTGTCATTTGAGTTTACAAAAAAGTCTGTAAAATTTAAATAGATGCTTGACAAGGGTTTTGAGTTAAACAAAACACACTTTGAATTGGCATGCTGTCTGTGTATCAACATCATTCCTCGTCTAGTTGATGGACTTTATAACAAACAGGCTGCATTGATTGATTCTGCAATGATCTCATCTTTTCTGTGTTTGCTCCTTGCTTGCAGCATTGTAAACATGGCCTGTGCATCCATAAAGAGCATGAATCTGTTCCAGTAGAGGGGGCCTGGGGCGTCTGGAGTCCCTTTGGCACATGCTCAAGGACCTGCGGAGGGGGAATCAAGATCGCTGTGCGCGAGTGCAACCGACCCGTGTAAGCTGACGCTCTTTGTAGTCTTGCATCCTCACTGGACTGTGAATTGGCACCAGGTTTCTCAATGTTCCTTGACAAATGACAGCAGTACAGCCATCCTGAAGAAGAATATTCTTCCCAAGAGATTGCGTACTTAATGCACATGGGTAGACAGCAGGTTTTGCTCTAGTTAAATTGCAGACAGACACAAACGTCATCAGGAAAACAGAAGGGACTTTCTAAGAAAGGATTAATGATACTAATTATCAGTGAATATGGGAATAACGGTGTTATAAATACTAACTGTTATTTTTTCAGTAACGAGTAATCAAACGTTGCTGACAATAAAATGCAGCATAACTATAATTTATATAAATATTATTATAATTTTATTTTTCAGTTCATCTGAATGGATGCGTAGCGTACCTGTATTTGACGAACCGTAAACTTTAGTGTGAAGGCACACGACTAGCCGTCGCTTTGTCTCACACACACTCAAAGAAAGATACAGAGCTAGAGAGTCTTATAAACCATGAAGAATTGATGTGCTACATGTAAATGATATTCTTCGCTGTAATTTCCTGTCAAAATAACAGAGTTCCTTTGGAATTCTTCAGCTTTTAAGAACTGCCGGTTTCTCCGGTAGTAGGCGGAACTAATGCGCAAGCGGCAATCTCATTGGCTGGCGTTTACCTATTATCATCCCTGTTTTTATTTCAGCAAATCAGTTCGAGTGAACGCAGACAACGTGATTAATATTCATGAACCCAGCAGCTCATTAATCCTTAGTGTAGTAGAATTCATAGTAGTTTTGTTATCATATCAGTATTATTTTTAGTTTTTTTCCCTTTTTTATAGAAACACCAAATTACAAACAATATTTAAAGTGCTATCACCAGTCCTAAGTTCAGTCAACATGACAAATATGCATTCATACATGGTTATTCTAATTACTAAAGTTTAATGCTAAATTATAATAACGTCATAATGCTTGACTGACTGATGCTGAGTGTTAGATATTTAAAAAACTATATATAGTTTATATATATATATATATATATATATAGTCTATCAGATATTCAATATTAGTCTGGTGAGTAAACTAAAAATTCACTAATAATTAGTAATAATTAAATTTAATAATTAAATTTCATTTAAATTTCATTCATTTAAAATATTTAATGTTGGGGGAATCCAAGTTATTTGATATATTTGAACATTTTTTTTTAAATGTAACACAATAGTTACTTTCCCTAGTTACTTTTTACACCACACAGTTACTATAACTAATTACTTTTTAAAAGTAACACACACAACACTGCTTATGTGTTTATGTGTTTGTGTGTTTTCATGACATTCAGGCCCAGAAATGGGGGGAAGTATTGTGTTGGACGCAGAATGAAATTCCGTTCCTGTAACTCTGAGCCATGCTCCAAGCAAAAGAAAGACTTCAGGGAGGAACAGTGTGCCAACTTTGATGGGCGGCACTTCAACATCAATGGTCTACCTCCAAATGTCCGCTGGGTGCCAAAGTATAGCGGAAGTAAGAGATTTAGTCTAATGATTGTAAATGGCGCAAATTCAAGAGATAGTTCACAGTTCCGTTCCAAACCCTTATGACTTTATTCTGTGGAACACAAAATATTCATGCAGCTCTTGTTCAAACTAAGAAAGATCATAGTGACCATGTCTGCCAAAAAAGGCAGTCATGACTCAAAAACTTGTGAAATGTGATTTGCGAACAAATTATTCATTCTCATTTTTAAACCAAATCATTTGAAAGAACGATTTGTTCAGTGATCCAGTTTCAACTCATTCACTGATTGAGTGATTCTATAACAGCAGTTTTTTATTTAACAGCTCAGTAGAGAAGATTATTTTCACCGAATAATGACTTAAATGCACACAAGCAGTTTTGGCTACATTTTTGGTGCTTTGTTGTCATTTGAGAGCTTAAAAGACATCATTACAAATTGTAAGAGCTGCTTAAAAAATCTTCACCTGATCTTCATTTTGTGTTCCACTCAAACAACTTGACTAAAAATGACCAAAAACTGAAAATTAAAAAAGAAAAGAAATTCTAAATATGAATAAATACTGTAAATACACTACAAACTTCTCACTTGATGTTTGCCAGTAGTTTCTGTTCATACGCCTTTTTGTTGAGGATGTCCCTATAGAATAAGATTCTTAATTGTTTCAGTTCAAACAAATTGTTAAACTAATATATAATTGCTTTCAGTATGTATAACCCATATTAAATAATTCCCTCATGATTTAAGACATGGTGGAGCCATTGATTTCAAGGATTCCATACTTTCAAAATCTAATTACTATTTTAATTACCTTGGTAATTGTGTAGTACAATGGCAAATAGCTGTGATTAGAAACATATTATCATTGTCCTAAATACAGTAAGGCTTAAATCAGGCTGTATTAACTTTTTCTCATGATTCTGTGTGCTGTAGTTCTGATGAAGGATCGCTGTAAGCTATTTTGTCGTGTGGCGGGCAGTACGGCTTACTACCAACTCAGGGACAGAGTTATTGATGGCACGCAATGTGGGCCTGACACCAACGACATCTGTGTGCAGGGCCTGTGCAGGGTGGGTGCATTTCTGTGTCTGTGTGGTGTGAAAATGCACTTTAAATGAATGAATATCTGCATAATCTGAAGCAATAGTCCTGTATAATCCTGTGCAAGGGTTATTTAATTCCACATCCTGTTTCTGCAGCAAGCAGGATGTGACCACGTGTTGAACTCCAAGGCCAGGAGAGATAAGTGTGGAGTGTGTGGTGGGGATAACTCATCTTGCAAGACTGTGGCAGGAACGTTCAACATAGTGCATTATGGTAGGTGACACAGGTTGTCAGCTTAGTGCAGTTCATATCAGTTCTTTTCGTGATAGTCAAACCCAGAGCTTAATTCAAATTGAACTTGATTCACTTCAGACCAATTACAGACTAAATGAACAAAAACATTTTTTTCTATAATAGGTGTATTTTATTGATTTCTGCTTTTTCAGGTTACAATGTTGTGGTGCGAATTCCCAGCGGTGCTACAAACATAGATGTAAGACAACACAGCTACTCAGGAAAACCAGAGGACGATAACTACCTCGGTAAGCCAAGAAATTATATTAGACGTAAAATGCAATAGCATATATATATATATTTTTTCTATTTCAGATGTAGTCCAGAGGATTTAAATAAAACTTGACATGTAAAAAAAAAATTGGAGATGCACTAATAATTGTGCTCAATACGGATGCTAATAATTATTTTCATATTATATTCATATTAAATTAATGTTATATACAATTTTGCCTAATTAATTTAAAATAAAACCCTAAAAACCAATGTATTTTGTAGTAACATACTAAAATCTTTAAAATGCTAAATGCTACAATGTAAGGTATGAAAATGGATAAACATTTTGAAATTTGATTTTAAGATAATATTGCATTTAAAAAAGTTACTTAGTTTAATTATTTAAAGATTTAGTTTAAATGAACATTAGATGTTGGCAAAAGTAATGACAATTGAGCGTATAATTAAATGACTAACATTGGCTGATAAATGTTCATTATTTTAAAATTTCAAATTGTAATAATTGAAAATAAACAGATAAAAATATGGCACCAAAATATTGTGTATCCCTAGTAAAAATATATTTTATGCAAATTGATTTGCATATTCATGAACAATCAGGGTTGCCAGGTCTGCATGGCAAAACTCACCCATGCCAGTCAAAAACAGCCCGAAGTAGAGCAATGATCATTTCCTAAATACCAAAAGCCAAAATATGTCATTTAAATACCTAAAATACATATTTTGCAGTCACTGTTACTCACAGTGATCATAAACACAGCTCAGCGGCTTCCTACCAGTTGTCCTCCTTCAGAAAACTTAACATCTAGCACAGTTTTATCATAGGTGGAATGCAAAATATTTCAGTACAAGCATTTCAGTCAAATTGCAATTTATTTTGTAATAATGCATTGTAATAGTCCAATTCCATTTAAAAAACGCAGACTTGGCAACCCTGCGAACAATCCTAATTTAAAATAAATGCTATGTCTTTGCTTTGATGTGCCATAGGTGTACTGGTGTTAAGATTTGCTGCAAGATTTACGAGAGGCTTTTGCAATTGTTTTTATAAACATTTTTGTGTTAATGCTTCTGAACTCTACAAACCTAAGGAAATATGTGCTGTTTTCAGCAGATTGCTGAGCTGTGCTTGTGTGTTTATTGATATCTCTGCATGCCTGTGTGTATTTGGCACATTTGTGAGTGTTTATATACAGGGAACAAGGGTTGGCCGGTGTAATGTGTGAAGTAGTGAGGAAAGTAACTCAGGAAATTAGCTACATAATCACATTAGTGTGCATTTTTGAAGCATACTGACTTTAGTAGAGCAAGACGTGGCCTCTTCACGGAATACTGGATTTCTTTACCCCGATTAGCCTAATCTGCCCTGACTGTTGCTAAATCTGACTGTAAATGAAAATGTTTTATACTTTAGGTCATGCAGGATCTTGTAGTGAGACAAATTTGTGTTTAAAACGAATGGACGCATTTCAGTTGTTTATCCTGTGGCGTGCCTAAATATATATTTGCTTTTTTGTGCTTGAACATAAAAGAAAACAAAGCATGCGTGTTGTTTCATTTTTATTTTGCAGCCTTGTCCAACAGCCGTGGAGAATATTTACTCAATGGAGATTTTGTGGTCAGTATGTTTAAAAGGGAAGTCAGAGTAGGGAATGCTGTTATTGAATACAGTGGCTCTGACCATGTTGTTGAGAGAATCAACTGCACTGACCGCATAGACGAGGAGATTACTATCCAGGTAAAATGACTTCAATGAATCGAGTTGTTGTCTTACATTGTGAAGTCTTACAACTTCACATTTTAACAACGTGTTAATAATTTCTAACTTTATACTTTTGGACTATATGTGATCTTTTCCAACTAGGTGCTATCTGTCGGTAACCTCTACAACCCTGACGTCAGGTATTCCTACAACATTCCCATAGAGGACAAACCTCAGCAGTTTTTCTGGGATGTGTACGGCCCGTGGCAGGATTGCAGTCTTTTGTGCCAAGGTGGGTGTGAGAGAAGCAACAAATATTTTTTGTGAAGCATTTGCCAGGAACGTCAGTTTAGAATTTTGTAAACTTGAACCAGACGTTTAATGCTGGCGGGGTCGTCCAGTTCAGTGTTTCTTGGAAATTTGGAGAATGCAATGAGGTACTTTCTTTCTTCTTTCTTTGTCCAGATCACAAACATGTGTTTGAACTTGTGTATGTCTTGTGCTGTATGTTGTGTGCATCAGGAGAGCGCAAGAGGAAGATCTTGTGCAGTCGTGAGTCGGATCGAGTGGTTGTGTCTGATCAGCGGTGCCATGGCTCTCCCAAACCAGCTGTGATCTCTGAGCCATGCAACACAGACTGTGAACTCAGGTACATGTCCACATTCACTAATTTTATTTAACCAAAATATGCACTAACGTTCAAAAGTATGGAGTTAAGTGGCAGTTAAAGGGATGGTTCACCCAAAAATGAAAATTACCCCATGATTTACTCACCCTCAAGCCATCCTAGGTGTATATGATTTTCTTTTTTCAGACGAATATAATTGGAGTTACATTAAAAAATGTCCTGGCTCTTCCAAGCTTTATAATGGCAGTGAATGGGTGTTGAGATTTTAAAGTTCAATAAAGTGTGTCCGTCCATCATTAAAAGTGCTCTACACGGCTCCAAGGGGTTAATAAAGGCCCTCTGAAGTGAATCGATGTGTTTGTGCAAGAAAAATATCCATATTTAAAACTTTATAAACCATAATTTCTAGCTTTCTCTGTCGTACACACGTTTACGAGAGAGTGGTGTTCTAGCAGATGATGTCAGACATAGATGATGAACGCGAAAGCGCAGAGGAGAGAGCAAAATTATGAATTATAAGTACAAAATGAGGATTTGTAAAGAAAAATGTTGGAGGATTTTGATATGAGCCAAGAGGAGACTGGTTTTCCTTTGCTATAAACAAAACCTGCTTACACTACGCCTATGTCCTGCGTCATCCGCTGGCAAGCCACTCTCTCATGAATGCGCGTGCGGTTATTTAGTGAAAGCTATAGATTAAAGTTTACGAAGTGTTAAATATGGATATTTTTCTTAAACAAATGCATTGATTTGCTTCAGAAGGCCTTTATTAACCCCTTGGAGCTGTGTGGAGTACTTTTTATGATGGATGGATGCACTGTATTGGACTTCAAAATCTCAGCACCCATTCACAGCCATTATTAAGCTTGGAAGAGCCAGGACATTTTTAAATGTAACTCCGATTGTATTCATCTGAAAGAAGAAAGTCATATACACCAAGGATGGCTTGAGGGTGAGTAAATCATGGGGTAATTTTCGTTTTTGGGTGAACTATCACTTTAAGGCATTGATAATGTTATAAAAGGTTTCAATTTCTAAAAAAAAATAGAAAACAGTTATTTCAAATTGTAATAATATGTTGTAATATTACACATTTTAATGTGTTTTTATTAAATAAATACAGCCTTGGTGAGCATAAGAGTCTTCTTTAAAAAACAATAAAGAATCTTACTAACCCCAAACTTTTGAATGTATTTATTTTGTAATGAAACCAGAAATAAGGCTACATGGGGTTTAACCTTGTTGCATTTCTTCATTTTGCAGGTGGCAGGTTGTTCGCAAAAGCGAGTGTACAGCCACATGTGGTCTGGGCCTCAGGACTTTGTACATTTACTGCATCAAACAGAGCAGGTTAGATGGGAAAACCCAGAAGGTTGACGACCGGTATTGCAGCAGCCAGCACAAGCCTGAAGACAAGGAGGTGTGCCATGGAGACTGCAACCCTGGAGGATGGGAGTACTCCTCCTGGTCTGAGGTGCGAAAACCTCATTGGTCTGAAATCAGCTCTTGTTAAATGCCAGGTTCTGTCATTAAAATCTAGATGGCGCAGGCTGATGGGTCCTTAACGCAAACTAATGATATTGACAGCATTACCTAAGCTACCTGGCACAAGCCGATTCGTTCATGTTGCATACGCAGCCAATGAGCTTGCTGTTTTACATGTCAATCCTGGTTGGCATTCACTTAAGCAGTTTGCAGCGCTCTTTCATAGTTTCTCTGAAACCCTCCACATCCCCAGCTCCACCTGTTTTGATCTGCTCTGGGTTATTATATATGCTATTTGTGCAGCAGTATGTCTTAAATACTTACAGCCCTGTATCGGCGTATGTATTGGCAGTCGCAAGTTCCTGTACTTGCTTTGAAGCAACAATAACCAACAAGAGCAACGTAGCAGATCTATTCCGCCAAGACCATTACCATGCTAAAATCTTCCAAGAGCTGTCATGACAGAAATATACTGATGTACTTGGAAGAATGTGGACTGTATATATATGACATATGAATTACAATGAGGATTTTCTTCTTGGTTATCTAGTGCTCCAGGAGCTGTGGAGGAGGAACACGTCGTAGGAGTGCGACATGTGGAAAGTCAGCAGAAGCTGGTGACGAAAGCAAGTGCAACCCACAAGAAAAGCTCACAGTCCAACCTTGTAATGAGTTCCAGTGTCCTCAGTGGAAAACTGGAGATTGGTCTGAGGTAAACACGACCAATGCATCCCTTGAAAACATGGCCAGCATCATTTTTAATCTGGATTTATGCAGGCTATTCTTAAACTGTGTGAGTAAAAATCTAATCGTCCATCATGACTTATTCTAATGCTAATTTGCAATTCATTTGGCAGTGTTTAGTGACGTGCGGCAAGGGCTATAAGCACCGCCAGACTTGGTGTCAGTTTGGAGAGGAGCGTTTGGATGACCGTTTCTGTGACTCATCCAAACCAGATTCGGTACAGGCCTGCCAACAGCAAGAATGTGCATCCTGGCAGGTGGGACCCTGGGGACAGGTGAGAAAAACCTTATTTCATTGCTACGAATAAAACATTATTTTGGTGCATGCCATGTTTAGGTGTGTCAGGTGTTACATGAAGTATATTTGATGCTTATGCCTGTGAAATGGAAAATCAAGTATGTTGTGATAAATGCAATGTAATTTCCAGGAGTCAGATAGTGTAAACAGATTATCACAGCTGCGGTGTGGGTGGAAATCGAGCACAAAAACTGAACAAGGTTAGGGAGTAGACAAAGAACAGCATTTGGTACTTTTGTGCCGATGTGGAGCACATCCTAAACAAACTATGCTGTTTATAAGCACTGTGGGTCCTTGAAAAGTATTGAAAGTGTGTTTCATTTGCTTTTCAAAATTCAAGGCCTTGAAAAGTCTGAAACATCTTAGAGAAAAAAGTTTTGAATGTTGTTCACAGATGTCCTACATTTTTTGAAGACTTGCTTCTCTTTAGCAGCCGACATAACAGGACTCTGATTCAAAGATGCTTGGCAGCATGTACATTAATAAAATGTTTTTTTTTTTGTTTGCAGTCAGCACTCATCCTGTTTTTTTGTCAGCTGTGCATGAGAATCAATAATCAACATTCAATGGTGTGCAATACACTGTGCTGCTTTAAAACATCTATGTGAATGCGCCATTTTTTGATCTTGTACTGCCTTTGCAAAGGCGATTATAGACTGATTTCTTTTATTTCCATTTATATAATAACCGCCGCTGAATGTCAAAGAAATAACATGCACGACCTTTTAAAAGTTTGGGATCGGCAAGGTTTATAACATTTTTTTGAAATAAGGCTTCATTTATTTGTTCAAAAATACAGTAAAACAGTAATATTATGAAATTGTATTACAATTTAAAGTAACTTTTTTGTATTTTAACATATATTTGGGGGTTCAAGCTTGTAGCACTGAAACCCAATTGTAATTGTTAAAATGGTCAAGGATCAGTGATCTCCACATAAAAAACTGATTGTGCAAACCAAACTGTAAGTCGTACTTGAAACATTATCAAAAAAAATTTAACTTTCAACACACTGTTGCAAAGGGGCGCCAGAAGGTTTGAAAGGGGCAGGCCAGGGCCTATGAACATGAAAACTGGTGTGCACGGTCTTGGTCTGAAGTGTCACAAGCTTCTACAAGGACATTTGCGTATCTCAAAAAACATGGTTACCATTGCCCGATGACAATTGAGCACCTGTTAGACAAGGTTAACAGAGGCCGATTGGAACGAAACTTGGTGGGCCTGTTTGACTCTCAGCCTTAAAGGTCTGAGAGAAATTTGAAAGAAATCGGCCAATGGGGAGGGGCGATATTGCATTTTTCAAGGGCGCAAACAATTGTACATTGTACGTTTTTTTGGACATACACATGATGTTCGTATCATACGATAGAACTTCTCATTCTGGACAACTTTGCTTCTAGAACCACTGCTGTCAATCAAATCATTTGTTAAATAACTAATAAGTAACGTAAAAAAAAAAAAAAAAAACTACTTTTGCAAACTAGTCCTAGGTTTTTTGCTCAGTCTAGAAAAAAAATGCTGCGGACTCTCTAGGCCAATAATTATCAAAAAAATGTTGAAATTTACTCTTTGGGAAGCTATAACGGGGTCGTTTAGAAAAGGGGCTTGCCCAAATTTACCCAAAATCCTATAAAGCCTAAAGGAAAACTCAAAACTTCACAAAACCTGCTGAGCACATGCGACAGGTGATTCTAAACAAGCCTGCAAAGTTTTAAGGGGATCGGATCACAGCTGGCGCTCACGGTCATATTTGTTAAAAAACATAATATTTATATGGTGAATTACCTATGGATTTACCAAAAATGCTTTTTAAATTATTGATTTAGGTGGTTACAAGCTAGCTAAATATTGTCTTTTTTCATATGTGCCTAAATGCCACGATAATTGCTGCTTGCAGCTATATTTAAAAATATAATTTCTTTCATAATGGCAACTCTCAATTTTCAGCATCATTACGCCAGTCTTCAGTGTCACATGATCCTTCAGAAGTCATTCTAATATGCTGATTTTTGTGCTTGTTTTTTTTTGTTTTTTTTTCAGAATTTTTAGATAAACAGAGTGTTCAAAAGACAAGCATTTAGTTCAAAAGAAATAAAAGGGAAATTTCTGAGTATTGAATATAATTAAGTCTATTTTAGTCTATTGCCAATTACAATTACACAATTGAGCAGAATATGGTGTTAACATCATTCTAAGCTTTTTATTACAAAATTTATATTAATTCTTAAAACCTGCAGACACCATGTGAATACCATCCATTCATGGATAATCTGTTTTCTATCCACTTGAGCAGTTTATGGCTGTTTTCAGAAAAGCAAATAGTCTTTTTTTTCCAGAGATCTCCCAGAGGGGAATCATACAATTTGTAGCATTTGTGTGGGCAAACTATCTTTAAGTCCTAAAGTATGATAGAGATTAGACATCACTCTTGCATAGATTAAGCAATCATGATAAATGCATGTTTGAGGTGCTTTACTGAAGCATATGTGATCTAGCTGCTAATGCTGCTGCACAAGCTTGACCTTGTTGCAGGCAAGTCAGCGATGAGGAAAAGAGATAAAAAAAAAGGGTAAGGGTGGACAAATTACTGGCCCATGTCCCAGGTTGCCCATGCGGGTGCTTATCACATCTGTGCTGGACTGATGCCAGCAGGCGAATAGTTTACAGTCTTAAATTTCAGTTTATTCTCTTGGGTAAATCATAGGCATTGCTGTGTAACATTAAATAATATACTGTCCCTAACTAACCTCCATTTTATTTGTGTGTGTAGTGTACCACCACATGCGGCCCGGGCTATCAGATGAGAGCTGTGAAGTGTGTGGTTGGCTCATACGGCTCTGTCATGGATGACTCTGAATGCAATGCAGCAACACGTCCAACCGATACTCAGGTAGGAGCTTGATCGCTAACATTCACAATTAAAGGGATAGTTCACCCAAAAATGAAAATTCTGTTATTAATTATTCACCCTCATGTTGTTCCAAACCCGTAAGACCTTCGTTCATCTTCGGAATGCATTTTAAGATATTTTTGATGAAATCTGAGAGCTTTCTGAACCTGCATGGACAGCAATGCAACTAACACGTTCAAGGCCCAGAAAAGTAGTAAGTAGGGATGTAAAAGTATTATCAATATCGTGGTAACTTGTCTTAATATCATCGCGGTCACATGATGATATGAAACAATAGGTCTTCTGGCCAAAAAGCGTAGTTTTTAAAATATATTTAAAATTCATATTCTAACATACGTCTTTAGAGTTGTGTTTTGGACCATTATGCTTTAGCACAGTATCTGTCAAATGAATTAAAACCGAAAGCACAATATGGCTTAATCCTTTCATGAAGTTTGTTTTCGCCGCGTATTTCAAAGGAAAGCGCACACTGCTCATGATCCGGTGTTTTCCACACCTCAGTATGGCTCTGTTCACAGTGAATGCAGTGAACTCATTTATTGCATGTGCTGTGAGTTTAGCGCACGTTTGGGAATGCACCGGCCACCAGTTATATTATCAGTTCAGTTTTCACTGAAGCTAAGGTTTTCCATCAAAGTAAAAGCTCTACTGCCGTTTCCGTCAAAATAAAAGCTTAAAAGTGCAGTATGAATAAATGGGTAAAATTACTGCAGTCCAAATTCAAAGTATCACTTTCAAGTGTAGAAAATAGGAAAGTATCGTAATTTCCCTACTGTAGTGTAAAGCAAAAACAATATACCTATGAAACATGAATTTTCATTTATTTTACAGTGCAATTGTTTTGCAATATATGGCTATTACTGTCATAGGATTAACAATAATATAGAATTGTTGTTGTTATTATTATCCTATTTTGTTTGGCTTCCTAAAACACCAGTGTTAATGTAATTGAGACTGAGACAGTATACCACAAATAAAAAGAGGGTTGAGTCCTCTTCAAAATTCAGGTACAAGTCAATTCACTGACTTTTTTCTGACATAAGTTTTTTTAGGTAATAACATGGATTGGAGCTCCTAATTTTGAACTCTTAAAGTGCATTAGACAGAAGAATTTATCTTTAAAATGTACAAAATTGGTATTTTTTCCAAGTCTTCATTTGTCATTTTTTGGTGGACTTCATATCAAGATATTATCGTAGTAGTATTATCGTACCCTAGTAGTAAGGGCATAGTTACAATGGTCCATGTGTCTGTCATCGATGTTCGACGTTCACAACTGTACCACCATGTCCTTTCTGGGCCTTGAATGTGGTAGTTGCATTGCTGTTTATTCAGGGTCAGAAAGCTCTCGGATTTCATCAAAAATATCTAAATTTGTATTCTGAAGACGAACGAAGGTCTTACGGGTTTGGAACGACATGAGGGTGAGTAATTAATGACAGAATGTTCATTTTTGGGTGAACTGTCCCTTTAAATGATTTGTTTGCATTGTTATTTACTTAGTTTGTAAGTTACCACCAGTCATTTTTTGAGCTATTATGTTAATAACTATGCTGTCATTTGAAGAGAGGTGTTGTCTCTTAGGTATGTACATGTATTATTTAGTAGTTTTACACCATCCTAGAATAAGACTGGAAACGAGAAAAGAAAGTGCATGCAGGTACAGCCTGAAATGCAGGAAGGAAGTTTCCCACCCAGCATATTTATCACCTGCACTCATTAAAGGCCTTGTCTGAAGGAAAAGCATGGGTTTACACGCACACAAACACATGCTACATCAGGTCATTAATAGCAAATTAACCTTAAAAGGGTTCCCACAGTTTGAAATACAGAAATATCAGGAAAATGTACATTTTCTGTTGTTTTTTAGGGCTGTAAAAGCCATAGCAATTGATACAATCTTGAAAATCATTATTATGTTTTAAAAGAATAGTTTTAGTGAAGTTTTTATACTTTTTGTGAGCAAATCAGTGAATCAGTTATTTGGCCAAATAGGTGCACAAATTGATATATTAATCTGAATTTGAAATTTTTTTATTCACCAATAATCATAAATGACTGGAAAGAATAAAGTGTGGTTAAATAGTGTGGGAGGCCTGTATGCGTGCGTGCACCTTTAACTTGCGTGTTTGCATGTGTAGTTTTCGTCAGGTTGAATTGTTGTGGTTATAATGTCTATATAGTTCCACTACAGATTTATATTTAATAGTTATTTACGTTTGTTTGCAGTCATCTGGATCTTGATTTTATCTGCTTAACAATCTGCACATACCTGCAAAATTACATTTACCCCGTTCCCCCTCCCCCAGTGTAATTGTGCTGCAGAGCTGGAGTGGCTGAACGCTGCGTTTCACAGAGTATTTTATGAACTTTCCTGAGGCATTGGTTTTATAGAGCTTCATTTTCACAAGGCTTTTCGGAGATGAAAGAAAGAGCCCTTTTTCCCACCATCAAGCCAACCAGGTTGATAAAAGTCTAAGAACATGTATAGAAAAGACATATACTGTAATATACACTATAAGAGAAAAGAATGTAATAAATAAGGGATATTGTACAGTCAGCCGGATTATCGCAAAATAAGCCCAGGCAGGATGATCACAAAGTAGAAGGATCTTGTATCACCCTGAAGGAGTTTGTTTTATGATAATACCAGGATGACGGTACATTATCCCACATATTACACAGCTTATTACCAAAAGTTTTGATTTGAGTTGAAATTATTTGGTTAAACATTCAATAAAACGGTCAGTTATACTATAGAGTCTTTATACTAAACTATTTGACCACAGAATGCCATGACTGACCAATCAGAGTCAAGCATTTCAGAGAGACATATAAAATGATTGGCGAAGGCAGAAAGCGAGGGGGAATAAGTGGAGGTAGGCGGGAGTGTGAGAGAGTCAGGAACCGAAAGGAGGGATACGGCAGACAGTACGAGAAAGCTGGAGGCCCCCTGGTTTTAAATCCTCTATTTGCCGTAAGGCGCAGTGACCCGGAACAAGTGATTCCAGCCAGTCAAGCATAAATCAAGCACACCGGCTCCAGCCATGAAGCCCTACCGGCCTCACCCCTAGAGTCACGGATCTTCATTACTGAAAATTGATTGTCCTTCCCCACTTCCTTCCACAGGACTGTGAACTCTCGCAGTGCCCTGTCACTCATCCTGTTGCCCCAGAGACCAAAGTGATGTCACATCCTGGGCATAAAACACAGTGGCGCTTTGGATCTTGGACACAGGTACGTTCTTGATAATGTGATGTATGTGAACCACTATTAGTAGCTAGATAATGTAGTAGGTTCTGTAGATATTCTAAAATGCTTGTTCTTTACAATAGTGCAGCGCCACCTGTGGAAAGGGCACCCGGATGCGCTACGTAAGCTGCCGTGACCAGCAGGGTGGAGTAGCAGAGGAATCAGCCTGCTCCCATCTTCCAAAACCTCCTGCTAGTGAGGTTTGCTCCTCAGTGCCGTGTGGACAGTGGAAGGTTCTGGAATGGACTGCGGTAAATTAAATATAGCCTAACTATTTTATTTTATTTTATTTTATTTTATTTTATTTTATTTTATTAGCCTAACTATTATTTTATTTTATTTTATTAGCCTAACTATTATTTTATTTTATTTGATTTTATTTGATTTTGTTTGCCTGACTAGGTTCTGGAATGGACTGCGGTAAATAAAAAATACCTTTTTTATTTTATTTTATTTTATTATTAGTATTATTTTATTATTAGCCTACCTAGGTTCTGGAATGAACTACAGTAAATAAAATATACCATTTTATTTTATTTTATTTTATTTTATTTTATTTTATTTTATTTTATTTTATTCATTTTTTATTAGCCTAACTATTTTAGTTTTTATTTATTTTTATTTTATTATAAAATATACCTATATATATTGTTCTTGTATTGCAATGAAAGCAGGAAAAGTCTGACCTTTAATGTCGAGAATTCACATGGTCAGTGTCACTAATTTACATATTTAGCCTACCTAAAAATAGTGCAAATATTGCAATTGTGCAAAATATTAAGTTAATAATTAACCAGTTAATTTATACATACATACATATTTCAAAATCCTAAAATATTTTGTTTAAATAATAGTTTAAATGACATTTTTTGGTCTCAGACATTTGGACGTCTCAATATATATGTGCAATATTAACATGCCACTGTGTTAGCCAGCATTCTTTCAACACTGCAAGTATTTGTATTTTCATTCACAGCTGTTTTGCAGCCTAACTTCATAGACTATTGACCTTGATGATTCTGCTCTCATTCTGGTGTTTAGAGCTCAGTTGTAATTAGAAACTGATGAGAGTTCATTTTGTGTGCAGATGGGCTTCGGTGTGCATACTTTTCACATTTATACAGGAAGACAAGAATTACTGTGGAGTAACTGGATTGCTTTAGCCAGTGTCCTTCTGCTTTTTAGCTTTTAAATCAAGACTTTCCAGTATCTGAAATATCTAAAAAGTTAAGTTCATACAAAAATCCTGCCATTTCGTAGCTTAATAGTTGTTTTAAGCTTCAAATTAAGTGTGGTGGGTTATCATCTTAATCTATGGTGTTATTATTCAGTGTGTTTACTGTATAATCATGTGTGGGTGTGTGTATCTGTCTGTATTTACAGTGCTCCGTATCCTGCGGTCAGGGTACGACTACGCGGCAAGTAGTGTGCATGAACATCAGCGATCAAGTTGTGGACATGAGTGAGTGTGACCCAGATGATCAACCGGCAACAGAGCAGGAGTGTGCCATGCCCCAGTGTCCGTCTCGCTCCAGCGACCACGGGGGCTTTTCACCAATCCCTGATTATCGGAAAAAAACGTCTTCTGCCGGACAAACTGACCGTAACAGAGCTGGTAGACCCCATCAATGGAGGATTGGACCATGGGGATCGGTAAGTACCTCTAAAAGTGATCCTGTCTCTGCGTGTCTCTGATATTTGATATACTCCAAATACTAGTTCTATTGCAGACCTTTTGCAAACTCAGGAACAGAATGACATCTAAGGTGTTGCTCTCACCAGTACATGAGCTCTAAGTCATCCAAGCAGCAGCATTTCCTCTTTCTGATAAATGCTGCTGTTTCCTTCATGATATCAGTGCTTTAAATAGTCTGCTGAATTCAAAGAAAAGCTAAATATTGTGCAGCATTTAGGAAGCTCTTCCTTTTTGACTTAAAGTAGGTATTTGGAGACCTTTTAAAACGTGCTTCCTTTATAGCTGTGTATAGTTTGCATCCTTCCAAGTGAGGAATCGAGGAATCTTCTGTGTGTGTGTGTGTGTATATATATATATATATATTAGGGCTGTCAGTCTATTAAAATTTTTAATCTAATTAATTACATAATGGGTCGAATACCCGCAAAAGATTATTTAAAGCTTGTGTTAAATGACAAAGTATCAAGTAGACATTACAAATTGTAGCTTTAGAAAGAACGTAATGTAAACTATGGAACAAAAAAGAAGATCATTTGGGAAATGACTCAGTATTTTTTGTTCATGAAAGTCATCGGTAACCAAAATAGCTTTGTTACAAACAGTCTTCAAACTACCTTCTTTTATGTTTCACAAAAGAAAGGTTTAAAACGACATGAGGGTGAGTAAATGATGACAGAATTACATTTTTTATTTTTTTTTTGGTGAGCTATCGCATTAATGTTTTTATTATTTATTTATTTATTTTTATGAAATGATATTCTAAATAAGAAACTAAATCTGCCAGCAGGTGGTGGTAAATGTCTTTATGAGTCATTCATTCATTCATTCAGTTCGTTTAAATGGCTGATTCATTCAGGAATTAAGTAAATGGCTCTCTTTATGAATGAGAATCATTGATTCTTTGAATCATTCGGTCGGAGACTCGCAACGATTCTGCTATGGCTTCAAAGGTAATATGTTCTCTGCAAAATTGAGGAAAAACACATAATATTGTAAGTATAAGTTTAAGTTTGTTTAAGTTTGTGATAGATCGGGACAAAATCAGCATGCGTGTCATATTGCTCTTGCTGCCCGTGTGATATCGTGTGATATGTGATATATATAAATATGAGACAAAACATATACAGGGCATTTTTTTGCACCAATATCTTGAATTTTAGGGCATAACTGCATTTATGGAGTTGTTGCCCTGCATCATATTTTTTCAACAGTCAACTGTATGAAATATAAGATGACGTACCAGTCTGGGGGTAGCAGCGCATTAACTGCGTTAAAATATTTTAATCGCGTTATTTTGTCATAACAAATTAATTAACATGCTGTCAATCGATTAAAAAATTAACTAATTAATCACATTTTTTTCTGAAATTATTCAAGATTAATTGCAATTTTAAATATACTTTAACATTGCAATTCAATTTAAAATTAAGACAGTACATTTTTAATATTTGTTTGATGGCATCTATTTGTTATGACTGAAGGCAAGTGTCACTGATAGCAATACTACTGAAGTTTCTAGGAAATTGTTCTTTTTTCCTATTATTTAACTATTGACTACAGCCAATCAACATTACAGTATAATTGAGAGCTATCAATTTCAACATTTATTAAAAATAAAAACTTCTAATTTAATTGAACTTAAAACAATTTTCACATGAACCTATGATTTACTTGTTTCCTTCAGCAAGTAGGAAACATACAGAAATTGAATAAAGTTATCAAACACTAAATTCTAAATAAAATATAGATGAATCCTTACAGCTACAAAAGTTTTCGGTTTCGTCTTTTTTTTTTTGTTCTTTGATTAACAGACATCACAGCAGCTGGGTTATTAGCTTATTTGGCTGCTGTTACTTTAAGAGCCGCCGCTGCTGAACGTCACGTGGATCTGCTTGTAGTTTATGAAATGATACAGACTACAGCGCTTATCTAAAACATCAAGACACCATACCATCAAGAGTCAAGAGTATATAAGTAAGCTAAACTATTAATGAAACAAAATGTCATTTAGTTCCAGCATTTCCAAAAAAAAAAAATGGAAATACCTGCTGCTTGATTCCCAGCCATAATTTTTCTCATCAAAGGAGTCAGTGTTGATCAGTGTTTATGCATTGACGTATATTTTCCACCAAGACTAATGGGATGTGAAATTGGTCCATTGCGAATGTAATAGCTAGTGTGTGTGGTTGTGTGGAAGGTGTGTGTGTGGCCCTCTCTCATTATGTAGCTTCTGTTTCTCTTTCACATCTCTCAGTGTTCAAGTACCTGTGCCGGAGGTTTCCAGAGGCGTGTGGTGGTGTGTCAGGATGAGAACGGCTACTCTGCCAACAGCTGCGATGAAAGCACTCAGCCCATGGAGCAACGCTCCTGTGAGTCTGGCCCCTGCCCTCAGTGGTTCTATGGCAGTTGGGGTAAGGTAAGAATTCAACTGAATTTTTTTTTTATTTTATTTAATTTTATTCAATTTTATTTTGTTTTATTTTTTGTTTTATTTTATTTTATTTTATTATTTTTTTGACTGATGCAAACCAGTAGAGAAGATTATTCTGATTTAAAAAAAAAAAATTGTTACCAATATTGTCATACCACCCAGTTTTACTCCCTCTGGTAAATAATACATTTTATAAATGATTTTTTTTTATACATTTACAATTTTATTTTCCTTTATTTTATATATATATATATATATATATATATATATACACACTACTGTTAAAAAGTCTGAGGTCAGTAACATTTGTTTCAAGAAATTAATATTTTAATATTTTATTCAAAAAGGACACATTAAAATGATTAAAAGGGACAGTAAAGATATATACAGTATACTGGGGTGAGGTAAGATGCTCTGAATTCAACTGAATTTATTTTATTTTATTTTATTTTATTTTGACTGATGCAAATTAATAGATGAGATTATTCTAAGATTATTTTGAAAAATTATTGCTACCAATATTGTCATACCATTCACTCTCTCTGGTGATGTTTTTTTTTTTTATATAAATTTATAAATTTATTTCATTATTTTATTTTTTATGTTTTATATTATTTTATTTTATTTATTTTATATATATATATATATATATATATATATATATACACACACTACTGTTGAAACAACATCAGTAAGATTGACCTCAAACAGTGACATTAATGACATTAATGTTACAAAAGATATCTATTTCAAATAGGTTCATTTGAACTTTGTTCATCAAAAAATCCTGAAAACATTTCCACAAAAATATTAAGCAGCACAACTGTTTTCAACATTGATAATAATAAGAAATGTCTCTTTAGCACCAAATCAGCATATTAGAATGATTATGAAGGGTCATGTGTTTGCTGTTCCGGCGAAGGGATTTGAGTAGGATAGGCCAAAATATCTTATTTTGTCTATCTGAATGAAGCTTTAGAAGTGTCAGCACTCTGACACTGTGACATTTTGACAAGCCGTCTTTTGAATACGTACTCTGAGGAAAATGATATCTGTTAATGAAACGAGACTTTCCCTCTTTCTTTTCTCTCACCCATACTCTGTTTCTGCCTCCCTAGTGTTCAAAATCCTGCGGAGGAGGGATAAAGACCCGGTTGGTCGCTTGTCAGCGGCCCAACGGGGAGCGCTTTAACGATCTGAGCTGTGAAATTCTTGACAAACCACCCGACCAAGAACAGTGCAATACTCAGTCCTGCTCTATTAACCCTCACTGGAGCACAGACCAATGGAGCTCGGTACGCTCGTAACTATTTTAACTTTTTCCCTTCATAAGTTCTCATTCTCACAACATGCTGTTGTTTCTTTACACTCGAGACGTGAAGAGAACAAACTGAAACTCAACGGTTTGATCTTTGAGTAAGCAAATAGCCGGTTTTAACGTTTGCTGCTTCTTAACGAGTTTCGGTTGCACTTAAAGATCTACCAAACATGCAGTTGAATATTGCTGTAGAGTTTTATTTCCTGACTGAAAAAGTGAGCGTCTCTTTTGGTCGATTTGTTTTAGTTTGAACGCCGTTTTTTTCCCCGTTTCATTTTCTATGTTGGGTTTCTTTTACCCAATGCAGCTGTACTTTGGATAAATACAAATCATTGTGACGCCCTTTGTTGTGGCTTGTGTTCAAAACACAGTACAGTTGTATATAGTATTTAGAATACATGAGCAGAAACGCTTGTATCGCTCCACTACAGAGCTGAAACATCTGGCCACAGCAGTTTACTTTATTATAACTATCTTTCTGTTTTTCTATCACTGTTCATAATTCATCATTCATTCCAAAAAAAAATCAACCATACCTCACATGAGCTAGCCATTGACCTTTTATAAATTTATGATGGTGCTTTTTCAGTACAAGGGAGACGTTATGTGAAAATCTGTGTATAGTTGCTATATTTTTGTATATTTAAGGTAACTTACAGAAGTACATTTTTAAGTAAATACAAAAGTTTGTAATCGGAAATCAAATGTAGTTTTATGTCATTTTATGTTTGTTGATTTGTTCTGCAGTTGTAAGATGATCTAGGTTATTTACAAAATCAGTATTTTTTGTATAAAGCAACAAAAACATGTTAGGCTAGTGTGTAAAATTCCTCAATGCATTTCCCTCAGACCCAGGGAAGGCCTTTTTTTTTTTTTTGCTTATTGGCCAGTTACTTGTGTCTACCTCATTCTTAAAGAAGAGCCCCACATATGTCTTCCATCCACGTTTTTATATTTGTGGATAGTGATAATAATGCTAAGCTATCCAAAAAACATCCATTAGGAACCATTAATTGCTTCATTTATAACTTTTGTCCTTCAACTGTATATACATTTGAGGTCAAAAGTTTACATACACCTTGCAGAATCTGCAAAATGTTAATTATTTTACCAAAATAGGAGGGATCATACAAAATGCATGACCTGAATAAGATATTTCACATAAACTATGTTTACATATAGTCCACAAGAGAAAATAATAGTTAAATTTATTAAAATGACCCCGTTCAAAAGTTTACATACACTTGATTTTAATACTGTGTTGTTACCTGAATGATCCACAGCTGTGTTTTTTTGTTTAGTGATAGTTGTTCATGAGTCCTGAACAGTTAAACTACATTCAGAAAAATCCTTCAGGTCCCACAAATTCTGTGGTTTTTAGTATTTTTGTGTATTTGAACCCTTTCCAACAATGACTGTATGATTTTGAGATCCATCTTTTCACTCTGAGGGACTCATATGCAACTATTACAGAAGGTTCAAACGCTCACTGATGCTCCAGAAGGAACCAATGCGTTAAGAGGCGGGGGGTGAAATCTTTTTGAATTTGAAGATCAGGGTAAATTTGACTTATTTTGTCTTCTAGGAAACATCTAAGTAGCTTCTGAAGGGCATTACTGAATGAAAAAGATATGCTATTTAGGCAAAAAAAGAAAAATGTACACATCTTCATTCTGTTCAAAAGTTTTCACCCCCCGGCTCTTAATGCATTGTGTTTCCTTCTGAAGCATCAGTGAGCGTTTGAACCTTCTGTAATAGTTGCATATGAGTCCCTCAGTTGTTCTCAGTGTGAAAAGATGGATCTTAAAATCATACAGTCAGTGCTGAAAAGGGTTCAAATACACAAAATGCTGAAAAATCAAAGAATTTGTGGGACCTGAAGGATTTTTCTAGAGAACAGCAGGCAGTTTAACTGTTCAGGACAAACAAGGGACTCATGAAGAACTATCACTGAAAAAAAAAACACAGCTGTGGATCATTCAGGTAACAACACAGTAGTAAGAATCAAGTGTGTGTAAACTTTTGAACGAGGTAATGTTTGTATAGTCTTGTGGACTATATGTAAACGTCTCTTATGTGAAATATCTTATTCAGGTCAGTATTATTTTGTATAATCCCTCTTATTTTGGTAAAATAATTAACATTTTGCAGATTCTGCAAGGTGCATGTAAACTTAAAAAAAAAAAAAAAAAACAGTGTTTTTAAAAAGTCAAAAAATGGCACAAATCATTATAAAATATCTATTATATTATAATTTATTTTATCTGTTCACACTGACAGAATGCCAATCCAATATCTGTATATCCTAAAAATATCAATGGGGTGTACTTACTTTTTCACAGCACTGTATTTGTTTTTTTTTTTTGGTTTTTTTTCCAAAGACGCCATGGTGCTATAGTGTCTATGGTGCTATTCCCTTTCACGACGTGGTCTGTTAATGTAACCAGACTGAAAATTAATCGGTTTAAATCAAATGGCAGTATTGATGAAGGTGTGCATGAACATTTCTGTATATTATTGTATGTATTTGTATTTATTTCTGCTGCCATATGTTTGTCTATATTTGTTTGAACCTGTTGATGATGATGGTCAAATTAAACAAGCTTTTCTTTTTCATTTTTTTTAATTATTATTAATGTGGTATGGAAAAGTAGTTAAGCTTTTGTAATTAATTAATAACACTAGCTGATTGTGAATTAGTCTAGAAGAGAAAATGACTTTGAATGTTAACTGTCTTGTATTATTCTGAAGGTGTTCATTATTTTTTTTAAAGAGCATTTTAATCTGTCGATTAAGTATGTTCTCAATATGTAATGAATCAATCTGAAATGAAGGTACAAAATCACTGAGCTTAATGTCTGTCGTTTCATGTTGTCAGACTTCTAATTCTGTGTAACTTTTTTGTTATCCTGCTGCTTTCATTTCAATATTTGTATCAATATTTGTTCAATATTTTTTTTTGGTGCTCACTCACCTTAGTACCTGTAGAAGAAGTCTAGAACCATTGTCTATTTCCTTTTGGACGGCACAGGACATTAACCAGCCCTGATGGCGGTGATATAGTCACAGTCAAGCAACTGAGCATACATCAGAATAACAATGGCAAGGGCATGGGGGGCCAAGGATGGCCTTTGATCTGTGGGAAGGTCTTTACCAGCCTTCTAATCAGAATGGACACACTTCTCAGAAAGAGTTTTATACTTATGGGAAAAATGCGATGGCCCCACATAGCATGGAGGCCTCTGTGGCCTGGATATCTGTGTGCAGTTTGATACTTGGAAGTCCTCACGTTGGAATGTAGTGAGACACGTGGCCAAGAACGTTACCATGCCTGGACTGAGCATTTGTGGCAACGATTTAAAAGGAAACAAGGCAATCTTGCATGGTCTAAACAGCCAAAAAAGTCAGTTTAATCTGATCAATGAACTGAAGAGTGGCATTACAGTTATACGTTTTGATTGCATTCAGATGTCATGAATTGCAATATTTGTTTTTAACATGTTTTATTAGCATCACAAATATACAGATGTTTATTTTTGACAAAAAAAAAAAATCTCATATGTACATTTATCATTTATATTTTAGTTTTCTATTGTCAATTTGGTCAAAATTGAAACCATTTACTCTGGCAAGCAAAGCTTGTGCCTTTTAGGATTGTGGGTGGTTTTTAGATGAAGGGAATTTTTAAGTAAATGACCCTGCGTTGGAATCCTTTTAAGTGTAAAAGTTGGTAATTTGCGCTCGTTAAACCAGTGGTGCATTCATTGAACAAGGTACATAAATTCCAAACAACAGTATGGCAGCTTTCCTCACATTAACTGCGACTGAAATAAACAAAAACAAACTAAATTATATGGCCCCTAAATATTTACACATATCGTTGATGTATGTAAAAACCATTTCAGATGTCAATGATTAGACCTTCACGCACTCACACAAAACGAAGCATGCATATATATATATATATATATATATATATATTACTCATTCTCGCACAGATTATCACATTTTGAGGCAGATTAAGCAGGTGTATGATTTATTATGAATCAATATCTAGGGCTCTGTATGATTGTTAAATTAAATCATTATAACAATGGTACATGGAGGTCCTGCTTTAAAGATAAATGTGTATTTTGTATTATTTTATGTCATTTTCTTTGTTATTTTGCTGCGGCTGTCCATGTTGTTGGTATTGAATTTTGTATAATATGTATTCAGTTGAACCAATTGTATATATTTTGGTATTGTATATATTTGTAAAAGCAAATATATATATATATATATATATATATATATATATATATATATATATATATATATATGAATGTTAAACCGATTGGCCAAAAATTTTTTTGTTCTGGTTTCACAATGAATTCCATCACTTTAAATACAACTGAGACACAGTGACTTGCTAGACTTGCTTGAAAAAGTATCCCCAGGAACACATTATCCAACTGGGGAGTTTCTGTTCTCTTAGTTCCTGTATTTCATGAATGCATGCTGGGAATGGACTCGTTCAACTGCAGACTTGTCGCATCATATCCATCCTCCCTCTACGGGGCCCTTTGATTATCCGTTCCTCTCCCATCCTGGGGTCCAGGGAAGCCTCTCTCTCTCTTTTCCCTTCATCCACCGGTGCCAGAAAATATGTCACTGTTTCTTCGGCTCAGCAAGCAGATGTAGCGACTGCCATTCATTATGATTCAGAGACACTTTCTTTCCCGCTTTTTATACTGTAAATAATATTTGAGGTCAAACAAATGATTCCATTATGCTGCTTCCGTTGTATATCATATATTATGTCGTTCGTATCTTATACTGTAAATATCTATATGCTAATTCCCCACATGATGTGCTGTCAAAATGGTAATAAATTTGAAAGTAATTACAATGATTACCACAGGATTGATCTATTTTTTTGTTTACTTTGACATACCCATAAATTCACATAATCAGCTTGATAATCACACATAATCACCTCAAATGACACACTAATTAGGCTTGTGTTTATCAAGCGGTTGGATTTCACTGTAGCTTTTTTTCCCCCCTTCTTGCAGTGCTCTGCGTCCTGTGGGAGAGGGTACAAGTACCGTAATGTGACTTGTGTCAGTCACTCGGGCCAGCCAATCCCAGAAGAGAACTGCCTACACCTGCCCCTCCCACAAAAGCAACGGCGCTGCAGAGGTGGGAGGTGCCCGAAGTGGAAGACAGAAAGCTGGGGAGAGGTAAAACTCATATTTATTGTATATTACAGTGTGTGCGTGGTGTACAGACGACCATTAAAAATATCTGGGGTCTGTAAGATTTGTGTTGTCACAGTAGAAACAGTACAGTTGTGAAATATTACAATTTAAAATAACTGTTATTTTAATATATTTTAAAATGTAATTTATCCTTTGATGACAAAGTTGAATATTTAGCAGCCACTATGCCGGTCTTCACAAATGATCACAAATCATTCTAATATGCTGATCTGGTACTCAAAGAAACATTTATTATTATTATTAATATATTGAAATTAATATATCAATATTAATATAATAACTTTTACCTCAATGCCTTTGTATATTCTGCTATTTATGGAAACCAGTTTCTGCCACTGAATAATAATAAAAAAAAAGGTTAGTGTGACTTTTTATTTCACAATTCTGACTCTTTTTTTTTTTCAGAATTGTGTGATACAAACTCACACTTATCAAAATTATAAGATTTAAACTCAAAACTCAGAAAAAAACTCAAAATTATAAAATAAATTCACAATTCTGAGACATACAGTCACATTTCTGAGAAATAAAGTTAGAATTGTGTTTCACACTTCTGACTTTTCTCTCAGAATTGTGATTTTTTTTATCAGAATTGTGAGATATAAACTCAAAATTGTGAGAAAAATAAAAATTGCAAAATAAAGTCAGTTGCATTATAAACTCGCCCTTCTGAATTTTTTTTTTCAGAATTGCGAGATATAAACTTGAAATTGCAATAAAAAACTCAAAATTGTGAAATAAAGTCACAATTCTGAGAAATAAAGTCAGAATTGTGTGATACAAACTCACACTTCTGACTTTTTTTTAATCAAAATTGTGAGATATAAACTAGAAATTGCAAGAAAAAAACTCAAAATTGTGAAATAAAGTTACAATTCTGAGAAATAATGTCAGAATTGTATGATACAAACTTGCACCTCTGGCTTTTTTTTCTCAGAATTGATACAAACTCACACTTCTGACTTTTTTAATCAGAATTGTGAGATCTAAACTATTAAAATTAAAACTAAACTAATTAAAAATTAAAAAATGTTGAAATAAATTCACAATTCTGAGACATAAAGTCACATTTCTGAGAAATAAAGTCAACTTTTTTTCTCAGAATTGTGATACAAACTTACACTTTTGACTTTTTTTTTAATCAGAATTGTGTGATATAAACTCGAAATTGTGAGGAAAAAAAACAGAAATAAAGTCAGAATTGCAAGTTTATATATAATATAAATAAACTTGCAATTCTGACTTTTTTCTAAGAATTGTGATACAAACTCACACTTCTGACTCTTTTTTATTAGAATTATGAGATATAAGCTTGAAATTGTGAGGAAAAAAACTAAAAATTGCAAAGTAGCATCACAATTGTGAGAAATAGTCACATTTCTAAGAAATAAAGTCAGAGTTGCCTTATACAAACTCACACTTCTGACTTTTTTCTCAGAATTGTGATACAAACTCACACTTCTGACTTTTTTTAATCAAAATTGTGAGACATAAACTTGAAATTGCAAGAAAAAAAACTCAAAATTGCAAAATAAAGTCACATTTCTGATAAGTAAAGTCATAATTGCATTATATAAACTCGCACTTCTGACTTTTTTTCTAAGAATTGCGTGACAAACTCAAAATTGTGATAAAAAAAGTCAGAAGTGAGAAAGTCAGAATTGCGAGTTTATATATAATATAAATAAACTTGCAATTCTGACTTTATAAAAAAATAACCCCCCCGTAACTGCATTTTATAACTCGCAATTGCGAAGTCAGAATACATCTATAAATAAATGATTATATATTAATACTGATATGAGTAAAATTAATACTTTTAATTAATATATTGATCTTACGATTAATATATTAATGCTGAAGACATTTGTGCTGCTTAATATTTTTGTGTAAACCTTCATACATTTCTTTTTAGAATTCTTTAATAAAAAAAAAAGGATTTATGATTGTTTTTTTTTTTTTTTCAAAATAGAAATATTTTGTAAGAAGGTAAAAATCAAACCCGAGACTTCTGATCAATATAATGCATTCTTGTTGGATAAAAGTTAATTTCCAGAAAAAAAAAAAAAAAAAAAAACTGAAGCCAAACTTTTGATTCTAGATCATCAGCAGCATCAAGATTTAGAGATTTACATGAGCAGACTGCATCGTAAATAGTTGAAGAGAAGGAAAGCAGAAAAACACTCATTGTTTTAATATATTTCCCAATGGGATACATATCAGCACTCAAAATCTCTTTTTTCTATGAAAATTACTCCCATGCACAGATCATCTCTGCCTGTTATTTCAACAGCCTTTTCAATCAACAACCAAACACACATGAACAAATGACCCAGCATGATCTACACACGATGACCGATATTTAAACTTGTGTAAATGAACGGAGATCGCACTTCCATCTGATGTAAATATCAGTCTCATTTTGATATTTTGGCTAAATTTCAGACTTCATCTTCTGTGTTAACCACAAGCAGACTTGGTGATATAGTGAAATGGAAATTTTCATTTGTTTGGCAAATTTGCCAAGTTTGCCTGCATTTGGATGACATTCATTCAGTGAAAAACCCACCTAGTCTCATCAAGTTTACCGAACTGTGTCTGTAAAACAATAGAATATGTATAATGCAGACATTAGTTAAATATTTACCTCGTCCTTGGTTTTCCAGTGGCCCCAGCTAAAAAAAAAAAAAAGCTGTTTGCTGTTAAACATTGTGCGCATACATTCAGGTACAGCATCACTTTTCTGAGATTTAACAGAGCAGGATTGTGCAAACCTCTCAACAGACTGGCTTTATTCTCTTCATTGTAATCCCATCCGTACCTGTCATCACATTTTGATTTATGACGTTCATTGGAAGTAATTACTATCTGAATGAGGACAGCTGGGATTTGCTAAGACTTAAAGTATGTAAACAGAACACACAAATGTAGAATTGATGAGTTCCATTAACCCACCTGTGTCGTTCTCCACAGTGTTCATCATCGTGTGGAAATGGACTGCAGCATCGTGAGGTTTCTTGTGTCGGTGGCGACGAGCGCAAGACGCAGGAGTCTAAATGTTCCCATCTCATTCGCCCGCCCTCTACCCAGCCTTGTCGGGTCACTGATTGTGTCTCCCACTACAGGTGGAGCAAAGGAGACTGGCAAGAGGTGAATATGTGAGAAAGAGTGAGAATGAAATGAGTGAGCATGAGCAGCAGAATAATATAAGCATAAGAAAGCATCTCAAACCGTTTTCTCCGAGATTATATGGGCAAATTGTAATAGAGCACAACAGTGACCGCCTACTTTTTACTGTCCTTGATTCTGGACGTACTTTTTTTTCCTTTAAAGGGATAGTTCACCCAAAAAAGAAAATTCTGTCATAATTTAATCAGCCTCATGTTGCTCCAAATTTGTATGGTTGCCCTTGTATGTTTTTTTTTACTGTGAAACAGAAAATAAATTTCTGTCCATACAATGAAAGTCAATAATAACCAAAACTATTTGGTGAACCAACATTCTTCAAAATATCAAGGGAAAAACAGTCATACAGGTTAAAAATGACATGACAGAATTTTTATATTTCAGGAAAAAATCATTATAAAAGCAAAAAAGAATGCCACACTGCAGAACATTTTTCTACCAGTTTTGCTGGTGCATTTTTGTTAAACTTGGCTAGTAATTAAGACCCCTTTTTTATTAAATCTTTTTAGATACTTACTTAAATGTACCTTAATATTTTTGTATAGTCTGCTATTTATAGAAGCCTGTTTCCACCACTGGTTAAAAAAATAAAAAAAGGTAATTATGATCTCAAAATAAAAAGGTAATTTTTATCTCTTTGACTTTGAATTGTGATTTACATCTTAAATTTTGACATCTACAGAATTGTGAGGTATAAACTCGCAATTGCGAGAAAAAAGTCAGAAGTGCAAGTTTATATCTCACAATTTTGAATTTATATCTCTCAACTCTCAAACTTTTTTTCTCAGAATTACGATATAAACTTGCAATTCTGTGACTTTATAACTTGCAATTGCGAGTTTATATCATGGAATTCTGAGACAAAAGTTAGAGAATTGCGAGTTTATGTCTCACAATTCTGAGAAAAAAAGTCAAAATTACAAGAAAAAAATGAGAATTGTGATGTATAAACTTACAATTTTGAGAAAAAAGGTCAGAATTGCAAGACATAAACTCACAATTGCAAGAAAAAAGTCAGAATTGCTTGTCTGTATCTCACAATTCTGAATTTATACCTTGCAATTGTGAGTTTATATTTCACAATTGTGACTTTTTTTCTCACAATTGCAATTGCGAGTTATAAAATCAGAATTGAGAAATAAATTCAAAATTGTGATATAGACACGCAATTCTGACTTTTTCCTCGCAGTTGCGAGTTTCTATCTTGCAATTCTGAGAAAAAAAGTCAGAATTGCGAGAAAAAAAGTCTGAATTTAGAGTTTATATCACAATTCTGAATTTATATCTCTCAGTTCTCACTTTATAACTCGCAATTGCGAGTTTATATCACGCAATTCTGAGAAAAAAATTCAGAATTATGAGTTTATATCTTGCAATTCTGAGGAAAAGAACTGAGATGTAAACTCACAACTGCAAGAAAAAAGCTAGAATTACGAAATATAAACTTGCAATTGCAAAAAAAAAAAAGGAATTGCGAGTTTATTGCTCACAAACTTGAATTTATCTCTCATTTCTGACTTTAAAACACACAATTGTTTATGTCATGCAATTCTTAGAAAAAAAGTAAGAATTGTGAGTTTATATCATGCAATTCTAAGAAAAAGAGTCAGAAATGCGAGATGTAAACTTGCAATTGCGCAGAAATAAGTCTGAGATAAAAAGATGCATTACCTCTTTAATTTTTTTATTCAGTGCCAGAAACAGGCTTCCATAGCTTTTGGCTATGATAGTGTAAACCAACATTTTTACATGCATTTAAATTCCTGGAACTTACAGCAGTCGTATTATGTAACCATATATATATATATATGGCAAAAACTGCAAAAAAAAAAAAAATCTATCTGTAACAATTTAAAAAAAAAAAAAACTTCTGAAATCACTAAATGAATCATGGTTAATTAATTTCCTTATATCGTCATTCCCAGTTTCTCCTAATAATAAATTATACAGCAGTTATTCTGCTAATATATTACAATTGGGGGGTCTTTGATTCAAAAAGGTTGAGAAGCACTGGTCTACAGAAAAACTTTTCAGACAACAAAAACTGTTCTGTAAGACTCAAATCTGGGTCATCTAGCAGCATGGAATCACAGCACTTAAAAGAAGTGTAATTAGTTGAGTGCACTGCTCCGGAGAACACCTCCACTTCTCCCCCCTTCACAGCAGACACAGGCAGCTGGAGCCTATTAGAGTAGCTCACTTTGCCTGTCGGATGCTTGAGGGGCCAAGTTGCCTCGCACAAAGCTTGGTGCTGCTCACTGTCAAAAATTTACAGCATATGACAGGATTCTCAGAAACAGGTACCTCGCTTCCCACTTCCTTTACTTTCTCTGCATTCGAAGTTAACCCTGTAGTAGAGATTCCAGTCCGGGTTAGCAATCATCATACATTATATTCATAGCTAAAGCTGAACTCAATTTTTAAGCCCACCAAAAATTATGTAGTTTACAAAGAGTTGCACACATACAAGACCCTGAAGTTGTAATGTAATTTCATTATCCTGCTTGCTAGAAGTTGGTGATCACTTTTCTGGATTTCCTTTACTTTAGTGCAGCAAAACATGCGGTTCTGGGTACAAGGTTCGAGCAGTGGTGTGTTTGGATAAGGATGAAGATGAGGTGCATGAGACATACTGCGTGAACCAGAGAAAACCGGCTGATAAGGAACCTTGTAACTTACAACCCTGTGAGTTCATCTGGATTACAGGAGAATGGTCTGAGGTGAGAGAATAAAATTATTTAGAAAATTTGGAAATAATTTGACAATTTAAGTTCTGTGCCAAAAGACAGTTTAAATCCTGTATCACTATTTATACTGAAGAAATAAATAGAATGCATTTTTGAATCACCAATTGCAAGGATAATTTACAGTATAGCTTTAGATGTTGTGGATTTGGTTTCGTATCCATCAAGGCTGTTTTCCATTTTAGTGCTCAGTCACCTGTGGTCAGGGATATCAGAGGAGGCTGGTGTCTTGCAGTGAGGTCCACGCTGGGATTGATAATTATGAGTATAGTCTTAACTCTTCGTTAGACTGCCCCGGCACCCCTCCTGAGGACATCTTGCCTTGCTTTCGGCCTTGTCCTGCCCTACACACTTGGAGAGTGGGTATATGGGGACCTGTGAGTTCATTAAAGTAATTATTCATGATTTGAATTTGTCTTATAAAATGTAACATTTTTTGAGAATGTGGCCACTCTTCAATTAAAAAATGTCATTTTGTATAAGAAAAAAAGTTTTTGGAGGAGAAGTCCACTTCCAGAACAAAAATTTACAGATAATGTACTCACCCCCTTGTCATCCAAGATGTTCATGTCATTTTTTCTTCAGCCGTAAAGAAATTATGTTTTTTGAGTTAAATATTTCAGGATTTTTCTCCATATAATAGACTGATATGGTGCCCCAATTTTGAACTTCCAAAATGCAGTTTAAATGCGGCTTCAAACGATCCCAAATGCTGTTGTAAATGATTCCTGCCGAGGAAGAAGGGTCTTATCTAGCGAAACGATCGGTTACTTTCATTAAAAAAATACTATTTAAATACATTTAATCTCAAACGCTCATCTCGTCTTGTGCACCCTGAACTCTGTGTATTCTGCCTCAAGACAGTTAGGGTATGTCGAAAAACTTGTTTTTCGAGTTTTTCGACATACCCTAATTGTCATGAACCGGAAAAACAGTCCAGGCAGAGTAAGACAAGACTAGCATTTGACATTAAAGATTATATAAGTTGTATTATTTTTATGAAAATAACTGGTCATGGGTCGTTTTCCCAGCCTTCTTGCTCGGCTGGGATCTTTTACAACCGCATTTGGGATCGTTTGAAGCAGCATTTAAACATTTTGGAAGTTCAAAATCGGGGCACCACATCAGTCCATTATATGGAGAGAAATCCTGAAATGTTTCCCTCAAAAAACACAGTTTCTTTACAACTGAAGAAAGAAAGACATGAACATCTTGGATGACAAGGAATGAGTACATTATCTGTCAATTTTTGTTCTGGAAGTGGACTTCTCCTTTATTGCAGTTTTGCTAAATTTAAGACAGGACTATGGACAAGATATGGACTGAAAATACTATATACCTAACTGAATAATTATACATTATTTAAAATTATACTAAATTACTAAAGGTCATTACCAAACATATAATGTCTGTTTAAAATAGATGTTTGCACATCTGTCTCTTTTTTTGTGTATTAGTGCTCTGCAAGCTGTGGAAGTGGTTGGACAGAAAGACAAGTCCAGTGTGTATCAGCAGAGGGTGAGGTTTCTGAAAAATGTCCCTCCTCCTCCAAACCTGAGGAACGGAAATCCTGCATCAGTGCTTCTTGTGAGTAATTAGTAGTAGCAGCAGCAGCAGCAGCACCACAGTGAATTACAATGAATGTCCTTATAGTTTAATTTCTACCCATATAGTGGTGGAAATTAAAGGTTTGCAACCTTGAGAAGTGGCAAAAAATCTCAGGTTTTCAAAAATCTAAATCTTTAAAACTTTATTTAGTAACATTTATGTTATCTTTTTAAAGAGGCAGTCATATTTTCAAAATGTAAATTTTATTTGCTTTTTATCTTGTTCAGGTTTGTAAAACAATATAATATTTAAAATTTTAAAACATTTAAATATTTATTAAAAATAAAAAAGTCAACTGTTGCTCTTAAATTCTCGGTTCTGTTATTTAATTAACAGTGCTAAACTTAAATTAAATAACAAAACAAAGAGTTTAATAGTAACCGTTAACTAGGAATGTCTGTGGCAATCTGATAAGACACGCAGAGACCTCAAATGCTGTTGGTGAATGACTGACAGATAACTGTGTACTACTTAAATACCCTGCCACGGAAAAGATGAAACAGCGCCTTGAAATTTATGTGTGGCCAAAAATATATTGCATCTGTAATGTTAAACACTACCATAGAGAATGAATTGGAAAAGTTAAGAGTAGTTAGGCTCAACCTTTTTTAGTCACACCACGGGTGAGGTGAACATGATAAACACTACACTGTGAAAACCTTCATGCTAATTTTTTTCTTTTTCAGAAAATCTTTTAATGTAATAAACAAGCACTCCTCGCCAATTTTACACTTTTAGCGGATGCTGAAATACTGAAATACACCACAATAGTAAGACAAAAGAAAAAACTTACATGAGAAACAATTACAATCTGAATAGGGCTAAATAATAAATTCTAAAAAGCTTGTTTCCGCCCGGTCTCGAACCGGGGACCTTTCGCGTGTTAGGCGAACGTGATAACCACTACACTACGGAAACACCTGTTACTTTCACTATCACTGCCCTTGGGATTTGTGGGGGTACTGAAGGGTGATTGTAAGTTCATGAAAATAAATCAAAATAAATTACTTGCAAATAGAAAACAGAAATAAAGAAAATAATAATTTATAGAAAATAAATAGCATACTCCCCACCTATTAATTACAGCTATGCAAATTGCGTGTCCAGGAACACAGTGGAATGTTCTGGCCATATGCCTGACAATAAATATTCATCCACACTTCTGTAGACTTTTTGCCCCAAAGGACCAAATCTAAAAACTTTGTTGCAAGGTGCTCATTTCAAAAAGTCATGCATTGTTTCCGCCCGGTCTCGAACCGGGGACCTTTCGCGTGTTAGGCGAACGTGATAACCACTACACTACGGAAACACCCACTACTATCACTATTACTGCTCAGGGCTGGGCGGCTGTTGGGGAATTGCAGGCGGTTTGTGAGTTCATGAAATGAACTGAATCACAATAAAACACTTACATGTCGTTAAATTATTGAAATATTATCTTACATTTTTAGAGAGTATGTCAAAACAACTTCTTACAGCTTCTTTCTTAAAGTGCTCCTATTATGCCTTTTCAAATATGACCTTTCATGCAGTGTCATGTGGCTGTATGTGAACATAAACTATCTGCAAAGTTGTGAAGTTGACAGTGCACGATAAATAAAGTTATTGTCTATCAAAAAAAAAAAAAAGAGTTGGTTCACAATAGCCTGAATGAGTCGTCGGGAATTCGAATCTTTTTCTGTTACGGCCACACGTCACGAAGTAACACATTTGCATAATGTCCGCCCACGTTCTACGTCGCGAACAACTTGCCCGCCCACAAACACAGTAAAATTTCCATGTGGTTTACATTATGTCGAGAAGACGCTGTATGTTCTGTATGATGCTGTATGTTATAATATTTAACAATATTTAACATTTTTCTCTGGTGATGGTCAGTAGTCACATGACATGCAAGTAAACTAATGAAATATTTTCTTTATTAATATTTACTATATAATTACTATTTATTTCTATTATTTTATTTTCGTGCACTCTGTTGAGTTCCTCAAAGCCCCCCCCAGGGCAGTCACATAGACCAAAAGAGGTGTTTCTGTAGTGTAGTGGTTATCACGGTCGCCTAACACGCGAGAGGTCCCTGGGTGGAAACAAATTTTTTTAGATTTGGTTCTTCTCTTTTACAGAAGAAGTGCTATAGAAGTGAGGAGACAGTGTGTCTCTTATTGCTAAGTTGGTGTGGACAGCTGGCGAGTCCTTTTCCAGGGCAAAGTAGTAGTCGTGGTTTATGTTGAAGGTTTATGGTAATAGTTTCTAATGGGTATGTATTGTATTTTTAACATTTGGAGGGGTTGGTCTGTAAATTTATTGCTGTCTGAATCCAGAATGTCAATGTAAAAATTCCCAACCCAGTTATCTACTGTTTTTTGCAGAAAGTTTGCACTACAGAGATTTGGAGAAAATGTCTCTCTTTTATCTTACTGAATTGGTTTGGGTACATGGCGAGTCTTCTCCCAGGGCAAAGTAGTAGTCTTGGTTTTAATATGTTGGCATGTTTATTCTCTGTTGTGTGCTAATCTTCAAATCTTCAAATCGACTCCTCCCTGTTTTTTTTTTTCTGCCTGGTTTTGAACCCAGGACCTAACAGCTTTTTGAAATGAGCACTAAAAATAGCTCTTCAAACAGAGAGTCAATGTGACAAGGTCAATGTGACTAGCTCCTGCAAATGTTGAAAATACAGTACATGCCCATTAGCTACAAATTACTATTAACCTTCAGCATAAACCATGACTATGACCTTGGAAGAGGATTCGCAATCTGTCCAAACCTGCTTTGCAATGAGATACATTGTGTCCACAGTTCTGTAGACATTTTGCCCCAAAGAACCAAATCCAAACACTTTGTTTCCACCCGGTCTCGAACCGGGGACCTTTCGCGTGTTAGGCGAACGTGATAACCACTACACTACAGAAACACCTGTTACTGTCATTATCACTATCGCTTTGAATGGCCAAGGACTGCCTTAGAGGCCATATGACTGACAGGTAAAGCAATTAATCATGTTTCGTTTTGTGCTGTCACGTTTACGTTTAGGGGCATGAAAATGTCCCCCCAAGAACAGACCGTGTGTAAAACTCTTAGACTTATTTTAAATAGTCTGTACCGTGAACAACTCTAGGACCGCCCTAGAGGCCATATGACTGACAGGTAAAGCAACCAATCATGTTTCGTTTTGAAAAGCCCTCATTGTCACAGTTGTAAACATGACCACTTTATCACGTTCGCCTCACACGCGAAAGGTCCCCGGTTCGAAACCGGGCGGAAACAATACATGGCTTTTTAAAATAAGCAGATGACAGATGACCTGCACCCAAATTGTTGCCAGCACATGTATTTGTCTTAAAAATGGAAATTTTCTGGGGCTGACTGGGTTTTGCCTAGATTTGAAGGGATTGCATAGACTGAAATCAAAACTGATAGGCGAACGTGATAACCACTACACTACGGAAACGCCTGCTGCTGTCACTATCACTATCGCTTTGAATGGCCAAGGACTGCCCTAGAGGCCATATGACTGACAGGGAAAGCAATTAATCATGTCATGTTTACGTTTAGGGGCATGAAAATGTCCCCCCAAGAACAGACCGTATGTAAAACTCTTAGACTTATTTTAGATAGTCTGTACAATGAACATTACATATTTCACATACTTGGAAAAAAAAATCCAGCGTTTAGTTGATCCTGAAAAGCCCTCATTGTCACAGTTGTAAACATGACAGCTTTCTTCTTCCATGAGGGGGTTTCGCATCACGACATCTTTGTTTCCAGGCGGAACGTTGGAATGCGACACCCACATCTCCCAGAAATCCTGTATAAGTCAACAAATTGGGAGCTCATGAAACTAAAGCAAAATGAAACACTTACATAAACATGTCGTTAAATTGTTGAAATATTACCTTTTTTTAGAGGTATACTACTTAAGATTACAGCAAGGTTTCCGTAGTGTAGTGGTTATCACGTTCGCCTCACACGCGAAAGGTCCCCGGTTCGAAACCGGGCGGAAACAATACATGACTTTTTAAAATAAGCAGATGACAGTTGACCTGCGCCCAAATTGTTGCCAGCACATGTATTAGTCTTAAAATGGAAATTTTCTGGGGCTGACTGGGTTTTGCCTAGATTTGAAGGGATTGCAAAGACTGAAATCAAAACTGATAGGCGAACGTGATAACCACTACACTACGGAAACGCCTGCTGCTGTCACTATCACTATCGCTTTGAATGGCCAAGGACTGCCCTAGAGGCCATATGACTGACAGGGAAAGCAATTAATCATGTCACGTTTACGTTTAGGGGCATGAAAATGTCCCCCCAAGAACAGACCGTTCGTAAAACTCTTAGACTTATTTTAAAGAGTCTGTACCGTGAACATTACATATTTCACATACTTGAAAAAAATCCAGCGTTTAGTTGATCCTGAACAGTTCTCATTGTCACAGTTGTAAACATGACAGCTTTCTTCTTCCATGAGGGGGTTTCGCATCACAACATCTTCGTTTCCAGGCGGAACGTTGGAATGCGACACCCACATCTCCCAGAAATCCTGTATAAGTCAATAAATTGAAAAAAAAAAATTAATAATGAGTTTTAGGGTCCAAATAGATGACCTGCGCCCAAGTTTTTGCCAGCACATGTATTAGTATTAAAAATGGAAATTTTCTGGGGCTGGCTGGGTTTTGCCTAGATAGGGTTTTGCCAACCCTAATCAAACACACCTAAACAAGCCAATCAATGTCTTCAAGATCACTAGAACGCTACAGGCAGGTGTGTTTGATTAGGGTTGGAGCTAACCTCTGGACAGTGGCCCTCCAGGACCAAAGTTGCCCAGCCCTGAATTAATCCATGCTTAATAACTTAATCCACTAAAAATATCTTTCAGAGATGTGGATTCGGATGGCAATTAAATCAGCACACAACCTTGGTGTTTGTCAAAAAACAGTAGATAACTGGGCTGGGAATTTTTACTGACATTCTGGATTCAGACAGCAATAAAATCACAGACTAGCTCCTGCAAATGCTGAAAATACAATACATGCCCATTAGCTACAAATTACCATTAACCTTCAACATAAACCATGACTACTACCTTGCCTTGGAAGAGGATTCGCAATCTGTCCAAACCAGCTTTGCAGAACAGACCGTGTAAAACTCTTCGACTTATTTTAAAGAGTCTGTACCGTGAACATTACATATTTCACATACTTGAAAAAAAATCCAGTGCATGTATTAGTATTAAAAATGGAAATTTTCTGGAGCTGACTGGGTTTAGCCTAGATTTGAAGGGATTTTAAAGACTGAAATCAAAACTGATACTCTTTCTTTTGTTAGCGCACATTGCTAGTTTTGTGGTGAACAATTAATCCAGGTGGATTCCTAGAGGATTCGCAATCTGTCCAAACCAGCTTTGCAATGAGATACATTGTGTCCACAGTTCTGTAGACATTTTGCCCCAAAGAACCAAATCTAAAAACATTGTTTCCGCCCGGTCTCGAACCGGGGACCTTTCGCGTGTTAGGCGAACGTGATAACCACTACACTACGGAAACACCTGCTGTTATCGCTATCACTGCTCCATATGTTTTTGAAGATCTGAGACCGTGGCCACTTTGAATGGCCAAGGACCGCCCTAGAGGCCATATGACTGACAGGTAAAGCAACCAATCATGTTTCGTTTTGAAAAGCCCTCATTGTCACAGTTGTAAACATGACAGCTTTCTTCTTCCATGAGGGGGTTTCGCATCACGACATCTTTGATTCCAGGCGGAACGTTGGAATGTGACACCCGCATCTCCCAGAAATCCTGTATAAGTCAACAAATTGGGAGCTCATGAAACTAAAGCAAAATGAAACACTTACATGAACATGGGAAAACCACATGTCGTTAAATTGTTGAAATAATATCTTTTTTAGAGGTACTTCAAGCAAATCTAAATGGTCAAATGAGTTTTAGGTCAAAACAACTTTTTATGACTACATCTTAAAATATCTGGTAGAACTTTATTGTTGGTATCCACATAAAGTGTACGATGAGTGAATACTGAAAAATACAGGACACGGATGTCATAATAGCAAGGTTTCCGTAGTGTAGTGGTTATCACGTTCGCCTCACACGCGAAAGGTCCCCGGTTCGAAACCGGGCGGAAACAATACATGGCTTTTTAAAATAAGCAGATGACAGATGACCTGCGCCCAAATTGTTGCTAGATTTGAAGGAATTGCATAGACTGAAATCAAAACTGATAGGCGAACGTGATAACCACTACACTAAGGAAACGCCTGCTGCTGTCACTATCGTACCGTGAACATTACATACTTGAAAAAAATCCAGCGCATGTATTAGTATGAAAAATAGAAATTTTCTGGAGCTGACTGGGTTTAGCCTAGATTTGAAGGGATTTTAAAGTCTTTCTTTGTAGCACTATCGCTTTGAATGGCCAAGGACTGCCCTAGAGGCTGTCACATTTACGTTTAGGGGCATGAAAATGTCCCCCCAAGAACAGACCGTATGTAAAACTCTTAGACTTATTTTAGATAGTCTGTACAATGAACATTACATATTTCACATACTTGAAAAAAAAATCCAGCGTTTAGTTGATCCTGAAAAGCCCTCATTGTCACAGTTGTAAACATGACAGCTTTCTTCTTCCATAAGGGGGTTTCGCATCACGACATCTTTGTTTCCAGGCGGAACGTTGGAATGCGACACCCACATCTCCCAGAAATCCTGTATAAGTCAACAAATTGGGAGCTCATGAAACTAAAGCAAAATGAAACACTTACATGAACATGTCGTTAAATTGATGAAATATTATCTTTTTTTAGAGGTATACCACATAAGATTACAGCAAGGTTTCTGTAGTGTAGAGGTTATCACGTTTGCCTCACACGCGAAAGGTCCCCAGTTCGAAACCGGGCGGAAACAATACATGGCTTTTTGAGATAAGCACCTCACTGAAAACAGTTCTTCAAGTATTATTAGGAATGCTATCCTGTCACATTGTTAGACTTCTTGGAAAAAAAAAATTAATAAATTAAAGATCTATTGACAGAGTTTTAGGGTCCAAATAGATGACCTGCGCCCAAGTTTTTGCCAGCACATGTATTAGTATTAAAAATGGAAATTTTCTGGGGCTGGCTGGGTTTTGCCTAGATAGGGTTTTGCCAACCCTAATCAAACACACCTAAACAAGCCAATCAATGTCTTCAAGATCACTAGAACGCTACAGGCAGGTGTGTTTGATTAGGGTTGGAGCTAACCTCTGGACAGTGGCCCTCCAGGACCAAAGTTGCCCAGCCCTGAATTAATCCATGCTTAATAACTTAATCCACTAAAAATATCTTTCAGAGATGTGGATTCGGATGGCAATTAAATCAGCACACAACCTTGGTGTTTGTCAAAAAACAGTAGATAACTGGGCTGGGAATTTTTACACTGACATTCTGAATTCAGACAGCAATAAAATCACAGACTAGCTCCTGCAAATGCTGAAAATACAATACATGCCCATTAGCTACAAATTACCATTAACCTTCAACATAAACCATGACTACTACCTTGCCTTGGAAGAGGATTCGCAATCTGTCCAAACCAGCTTTGCAGAACAGACCGTGTAAAACTCTTCGACTTATTTTAAAGAGTCTGTACCGTGAACATTACATATTTCACATACTTGAAAAAAAATCCAGTGCATGTATTAGTATTAAAAATGGAAATTTTCTGGAGCTGACTGGGTTTAGCCTAGATTTGAAGGGATTTTAAAGACTGAAATCAAAACTGATACTCTTTCTTTTGTTAGCGCACATTGCTAGTTTTCTGGCGAACAATTAATCCAGGGCTGGGCGACTACGGTCCTGGCAGGGCCACTGTCCTGCAGAGTTTAGTTCCAACCCTAATCAAACACACCTAAACAAGCCAATCAATGTCTTCAAGATCACTAGAACGCTACAGGCAGGTGTGTTTGATTAGGGTTGGAGCTAACCTCTGGACAGTGGCCCTCCAGGACCAAAGTTGCCCAGCTCTGAATTAATCCATGCTTAATAACTTAATCCACCAAAAATATCTTTCAGAGATGTGGATTCGGATGGCAATATAATCACCACACAACCTTGGTGTTTGTCAAAAAACAGTAGATAACTGGGCTGGGACTTTTTACACTGACATTCTGAATTCAGACAGCAATAAAATCACAGACTAGCTCCTGCAAATGCTGAAAATACAATACATGCCCATTAGCTACAAATTACCATTAACCTTCAACATAAACCATGACTACTACCTTGCCTTGGAAGAGGATTCGCAATCTGTCCAAACCAGCTTTGCAATGAGATACATTGTGTCCACAGTTCTGTAGACATTTTGCCCCAAAGAACCAAATCTAAAAACATTGTTTCCGCCCGGTCTCGAACCGGGGACCTTTCGCGTGTTAGGCGAACGTGATAACCACTACACTACGGAAACACCTGCTGTTATCGCTATCACTGCTCCATATGTTTTTGAAGATCTGAGACCGTGGCCACTTTGAATAGCCAAGGACCACCCTAGAGGCCATATGACTGACAGGTAAAGCAGCCATTCATGTTTCGTTTTGAAAAGCCCTCATTGTCACAGTTGTAAACATGACAGCTTTCTTCTTTCATGAGGGGGTTTCGCATCACGACATCTTTGATTCCAGGCGGAACGTTGGAATGTGACACCCGCATCTCCCAGAAATCCTGTATAAGTCAACAAATTGGGAGCTCATGAAACTAAAGCAAAATGAAACACTTACATGAACATGGGAAAGCCACTTGTCGTTAAATTGTTGAAATAATATCTTTTTTAGAGGTACTTCAAGCAAATCTAAATGGTCAAATGAGTTTTAGGTCAAAACAACTTTTTATGACTACATCTTAAAATATCTGGTAGAACTTTATTGTTGGTATCCACATAAAGTGTACGATGAGTGAATACTGAAAAATACAGGACACGGATGGCATAATAGCAAGGTTTCCGTAGTGTAGTGGTTATCACGTTCGCCTCACACGCGAAAGGTCCCCGGTTCGAAACCGGGCGGAAACAATACATGGCTTTTTAAAATAAGCAGATGACAGTTGACCTGCACCCAAATTGCCAGCACATGTATTAGTCTTAAAAATGGAAATTTTCTGGGGCTGACTGGGTTTTGCCTAGATTTGAAGGGATTGCATAGACTGAAATCAAAACTGATAGGCGAACGTGATAACCACTACACTAAGGAAACGCCTGCTGCTGTCACTATCGTACCGTGAACATTACATACTTGAAAAAAATCCAGCGCATGTATTAGTATGAAAAATAGAAATTTTCTGGAGCTGACTGGGTTTAGCCTAGATTTGAAGGGATTTTAAAGTCTTTCTTTGTAGCACTATCGCTTTGAATGGCCAAGGACTGCCCTAGAGGCTGTCACATTTACGTTTAGGGGCATGAAAATGTCCCCCCAAGAACAGACCGTATGTAAAACTCTTAGACTTATTTTAGATAGTCTGTACAATGAACATTACATATTTCACATACTTGAAAAAAAAATCCAGCGTTTAGTTGATCCTGAAAAGCCCTCATTGTCACAGTTGTAAACATGACAGCTTTCTTCTTCCATAAGGGGGTTTCGCATCACGACATCTTTGTTTCCAGGCGGAACGTTGGAATGCGACACCCGCATCTCCCAGAAATCCTGTATAAGTCAACAAATTGGGAGCTCATGAAACTAAAGCAAAATGAAACACTTACCGTAGGTTTCCGTAGTGTAGTGGTTATCACGTTCGCCTCACACGCGAAAGGCCCCCGGTTCGAAACCGGGCGGAAACAATACATGGCTTTTTAAAATAATCTTTAGACAGAAGATCTGAGACCTCTTGCATAATCCAATCTTTAGACAGAAGATCTGAGACCTTGGCCACTTTGAATGGCCAAGGACCGCCCTAGAGGCCATATGACTGACAGGTAAAGCAGCCATTCATGTTTCGTTTTGAAAAGCCCTCATTGTCACAGTTGTAAACATGACAGCTTTCTTCTTTCATGAGGGGGTTTCGCATCACGACATCTTTGATTCCAGGCGGAACGTTGGAATGTGACACCCGCATCTCCCAGAAATCCTGTATAAGTCAACAAATTGGGAGCTCATGAAACTAAAGCAAAATGAAACACTTACATGAACATGGGAAAACCACATGTCGTTAAATTGTTGAAATAATATCTTTTTTAGAGGTACTTCAAGCAAATCTAAATGGTCAAATGAGTTTTAGGTCAAAACAACTTTTTATGACTACATCTTAAAATATCTGGTAGAACTTTATTGTTGGTATCCACATAAAGTGTACGATGAGTGAATACTGAAAAATACAGGACACGGATGTCATAATAGCAAGGTTTCCGTAGTGTAGTGGTTATCACGTTCGCCTCACACGCGAAAGGTCCCCGGTTCGAAACCGGGCGGAAACAATACATGGCTTTTTAAAATAAGCAGATGACAGATGACCTGCACCAAATTGCCAGCACATGTATTAGCTTAAAATGGAAATTTCTGGGCTGACTGGTTTGCTAGATTTGAAGGATTGCATAGACTGAAATCAAAACTGATAGGCGAACGTGATAACCACTACACTAAGGAAACGCCTGCTGCTGTCACTATCGTACCGTGAACATTACATACTTGAAAAAAATCCAGCGCATGTATTAGTATGAAAAATAGAAATTTTCTGGAGCTGACTGGGTTTAGCCTAGATTTGAAGGGATTTTAAAGTCTTTCTTTGTAGCACTATCGCTTTGAATGGCCAAGGACTGCCCTAGAGGCTGTCACATTTACGTTTAGGGGCATGAAAATGTCCCCCCAAGAACAGACCGTATGTAAAACTCTTAGACTTATTTTAGATAGTCTGTACAATGAACATTACATATTTCACATACTTGAAAAAAAAATCCAGCGTTTAGTTGATCCTGAAAAGCCCTCATTGTCACAGTTGTAAACATGACAGCTTTCTTCTTCCATAAGGGGGTTTCGCATCACGACATCTTTGTTTCCAGGCGGAACGTTGGAATGCGACACCCACATCTCCCAGAAATCCTGTATAAGTCAACAAATTGGGAGCTCATGAAACTAAAGCAAAATGAAACACTTACATGAACATGTCGTTAAATTGATGAAATATTATCTTTTTTTAGAGGTATACCACATAAGATTACAGCAAGGTTTCTGTAGTGTAGAGGTTATCACGTTTGCCTCACACGCGAAAGGTCCCCAGTTCGAAACCGGGCGGAAACAATACATGGCTTTTTGAGATAAGCACCTCACTGAAAACAGTTCTTCAAGTATTATTAGGAATGCTATCCTGTCACATTGTTAGACTTCTTGGAAAAAAAAATTAATAAATTAAAGATCTATTGACAGAGTTTTAGGGTCCAAATAGATGACCTGCGCCCAAGTTTTTGCCAGCACATGTATTAGTATTAAAAATGGAAATTTTCTGGGGCTGGCTGGGTTTTGCCTAGATAGGGTTTTGCCAACCCTAATCAAACACACCTAAACAAGCCAATCAATGTCTTCAAGATCACTAGAACGCTACAGGCAGGTGTGTTTGATTAGGGTTGGAGCTAACCTCTGGACAGTGGCCCTCCAGGACCAAAGTTGCCCAGCCCTGAATTAATCCATGCTTAATAACTTAATCCACTAAAAATATCTTTCAGAGATGTGGATTCGGATGGCAATTAAATCAGCACACAACCTTGGTGTTTGTCAAAAAACAGTAGATAACTGGGCTGGGAATTTTTACACTGACATTCTGAATTCAGACAGCAATAAAATCACAGACTAGCTCCTGCAAATGCTGAAAATACAATACATGCCCATTAGCTACAAATTACCATTAACCTTCAACATAAACCATGACTACTACCTTGCCTTGGAAGAGGATTCGCAATCTGTCCAAACCAGCTTTGCAGAACAGACCGTGTAAAACTCTTCGACTTATTTTAAAGAGTCTGTACCGTGAACATTACATATTTCACATACTTGAAAAAAAATCCAGTGCATGTATTAGTATTAAAAATGGAAATTTTCTGGAGCTGACTGGGTTTAGCCTAGATTTGAAGGGATTTTAAAGACTGAAATCAAAACTGATACTCTTTCTTTTGTTAGCGCACATTGCTAGTTTTCTGGCGAACAATTAATCCAGGGCTGGGCGACTACGGTCCTGGCAGGGCCACTGTCCTGCAGAGTTTAGTTCCAACCCTAATCAAACACACCTAAACAAGCCAATCAATGTCTTCAAGATCACTAGAACGCTACAGGCAGGTGTGTTTGATTAGGGTTGGAGCTAACCTCTGGACAGTGGCCCTCCAGGACCAAAGTTGCCCAGCTCTGAATTAATCCATGCTTAATAACTTAATCCACCAAAAATATCTTTCAGAGATGTGGATTCGGATGGCAATATAATCACCACACAACCTTGGTGTTTGTCAAAAAACAGTAGATAACTGGGCTGGGACTTTTTACACTGACATTCTGAATTCAGACAGCAATAAAATCACAGACTAGCTCCTGCAAATGCTGAAAATACAATACATGCCCATTAGCTACAAATTACCATTAACCTTCAACATAAACCATGACTACTACCTTGCCTTGGAAGAGGATTCGCAATCTGTCCAAACCAGCTTTGCAATGAGATACATTGTGTCCACAGTTCTGTAGACATTTTGCCCCAAAGAACCAAATCTAAAAACATTGTTTCCGCCCGGTCTCGAACCGGGGACCTTTCGCGTGTTAGGCGAACGTGATAACCACTACACTACGGAAACACCTGCTGTTATCGCTATCACTGCTCCATATGTTTTTGAAGATCTGAGACCGTGGCCACTTTGAATGGCCAAGGACCGCCCTAGAGGCCATATGACTGACAGGTAAAGCAGCCATTCATGTTTCGTTTTGAAAAGCCCTCATTGTCACAGTTGTAAACATGACAGCTTTCTTCTTTCATGAGGGGGTTTCGCATCACGACATCTTTGATTCCAGGCGGAACGTTGGAATGTGACACCCGCATCTCCCAGAAATCCTGTATAAGTCAACAAATTGGGAGCTCATGAAACTAAAGCAAAATGAAACACTTACATGAACATGGGAAAGCCACTTGTCGTTAAATTGTTGAAATAATATCTTTTTTAGAGGTACTTCAAGCAAATCTAAATGGTCAAATGAGTTTTAGGTCAAAACAACTTTTTATGACTACATCTTAAAATATCTGGTAGAACTTTATTGTTGGTATCCACATAAAGTGTACGATGAGTGAATACTGAAAAATACAGGACACGGATGGCATAATAGCAAGGTTTCCGTAGTGTAGTGGTTATCACGTTCGCCTCACACGCGAAAGGTCCCCGGTTCGAAACCGGGCGGAAACAATACATGGCTTTTTAAAATAAGCAGATGACAGTTGACCTGCACCCAAATTGCCAGCACATGTATTAGTCTTAAAAATGGAAATTTTCTGGGGCTGACTGGGTTTTGCCTAGATTTGAAGGGATTGCATAGACTGAAATCAAAACTGATAGGCGAACGTGATAACCACTACACTACGGAAACGCCTGCTGCTGTCACTATCGTACCGTGAACATTACATACTTGAAAAAAATCCAGCGCATGTATTAGTATGAAAAATAGAAATTTTCTGGAGCTGACTGGGTTTAGCCTAGATTTGAAGGGATTTTAAAGTCTTTCTTTGTAGCACTATCGCTTTGAATGGCCAAGGACTGCCCTAGAGGCTGTCACATTTACGTTTAGGGGCATGAAAATGTCCCCCCAAGAACAGACCGTATGTAAAACTCTTAGACTTATTTTAGATAGTCTGTACAATGAACATTACATATTTCACATACTTGGAAAAAAAAATCCAGCATTTAGTTGATCCTGAAAAGCCCTCATTGTCACAGTTGTATCACGACATCTTTGTTTCCAGGCGGAACGTTGGAATGCGACACCCGCATCTCCCAGAAATCCTGTATAAGTCAACAAATTGGGAGCTCATGAAACTAAAGCAAAATGAAACACTTACCGTAGGTTTCCGTAGTGTAGTGGTTATCACGTTCGCCTCACACGCGAAAGGCCCCCGGTTCGAAACCGGGCGGAAACAATACATGGCTTTTTAAAATAATCTTTAGACAGAAGATCTGAGACCTCTTGCATAATCCAATCTTTAGACAGAAGATCTGAGACCTTGGCCACTTTGAATGGCCAAGGACCGCCCTAGAGGCCATATGACTGACAGGTAAAGCAACCAATCATGTTTCGTTTTGTGCTGCGTCACGTTTAGGGACATGGAAATCTCCCCTCAAGAACAGACCGTATGTAAAACTCTTATACTTATTTTAAAAAGTCTGTACCGTGAACATTACATATTTCACATACTTGAAAAAAATCCAGCGTTTAGTTGATCTTGAAAAGCCCTCATTGTCACAGTTGTAAACATGACAGCTTTCTTCTTCCATGAGGGGGTTTCGCATCACGACATCTTTGATTCCAGGCGGAACGTTGGAATGCGACACCCGCATCTCCCAGAAATCCTGTATAAGTCAACAAATTGGGAGCTCATGAAACTAAAGCAAAATGAAACACTTACATGAACATGGGAAAACCACATGTCGTTAAATTGTTGAAATATTATCTTTTTTAGAGGTACTTCAAGCAAATCTAAATGGTCAAATGAGTTTTAGGTCAAAACAACTTCTTATGACTACATCTTAAAATATCTGGTAGAACTTTATTGTTGGTATCCACATAAAGTGTACGATGAGTGAATACTGAAAAATATAGGACACGGATGATATTGCGGCAAGGTTTCCGTAGTGTAGTGGTCATCACGTTCGCCTTACACGCGAAAGGTCCCCGGTTCGAAACCGGGCGGAAACAATACATGGCTTTTTAAAATAAGCAGATGACAGATGACCTGCGCCCAAATTGTTGCCAGCACATGTATTAGTCTTAAAAATGGAAATTTTCTGGGGCTGACTGGGTTTTGCCTAGATTTGAAGGGATTGCATAGACTGAAATCAAAACTGATAGGTGAACGTGATAACCACTACACTACGGAAACACCTGCTGCTGTCACTATCACTATCGCTTTGAATGGCCAAGGACTGCCCTAGAGGCCATATGACTGACAGGGAAAGCAATTAATCATGTCACGTTTACGTTTAGGGGCATGAAAATGTCCCCCCAAGAACAGGGGTTTCGCATCACAACATCTTCGTTTCCAGGCGGAACGTTGGAATGCGACACCCACATCTCCCAGAAATCCTGTATAAGTCAACAAATTGGGAGCTCATGAAACTAAAGCAAAATGAAACACTTACATGAACATGGGAAAGCCACATGTCGTTAAATTGTTGAAATATTATCTTTTTTAGAGGTACTTCGAGCTAATCTAAACGGTCAAATGAGTTTTAGGTCAAAACAACTTCTTATGACTACATCTTAAAATATCTGGTAGAACTTTATTGTCTGTAAACTATGGTCCTGGCAGGGACACTGTCCTGCAGAGTTTAGTTCCAAACCTAATCAAACACGCCTAAACAAGCCAATCAATGTCTTCAAGATCACTAGAACGCTACAGGCAGGTGTGTTTGATTAGGGTTGGAGCTAACCTCTGGACAGTGGCCCTCCAGGACCAAAGTTGCCCAGCTCTGAATTAATCCATGATTATTAACTTAATCCACTAAAAATATCTTTCAGAGATGTGGATTCGGATGGCAATAAAATCACCACACAACCTTGGTGTTTGTCAAAAAACAGTAGATAACTGGGCTGGGAATTTTTACACTGACATTCTGGATTCAGACAGCAATAAAATCACAGACTAGCTCCTGCAAATGTTGAAAATACAATACATGCCCATTAGCTACAAATTACCATTAACCTTCAACATAAACCATGACTACTACCTTGCCTTGGAAGAGGATTCGCAATCTGTCCAAACCAGCTTTGCAATGAGATACATTGTGTCCACAGTTCTGTAGACATTTTGCCCCAAAGAACCAAATCCAAAAACTTTGTTTCCGCCCGGTCTCGAACCGGGGACCTTTCGCGTGTTAGGCGAACGTGATAACCACTACACTACGGAAACACCTGCTGTTATCGTCATCCCTGCTCCATATGTTTTTGTGGGGGAGCTCCCAGTCTGACATAATCCAATCTGTAGACAGAGGATCTGAGACCTTGGCCGCTTTCAATGGCCAAGCTCCTAGTCTTCCGTAATCCAATCTTTAGACAGAAGATCTGGGACCTTGGCTGCTTTGAATGGCCAAGGACCGCCCTAGAGGCCATATGACTGGCAGGTAAAGAAACCAATCATGTTTCATTTTGTGCTGCGTCAGGTTTAGGGACATGGAAATGTCCCCGGAAGAACAGACCGTGTGTAAAACTCTTAGACTTATTTTAAAGAGTCTGTACTGTGAACATTGTATATTTCACATACAATCCAGCGTTTAGTTGATCCTGAAAAGCCCTCATTGTCACAGTTGTAAACATGACAGCTTTCTTCTTCCATGAGGGGGTTTCGCATCACGATATCTTTGCTTCCAGGCGGAACGTTGGAATGCGACACCCGCATCTCCCAGAAAAACCTGTACAAGTCAACAAATTGGGAGCTCATGAAACTAAAGCAAAATGAAACACTTACATGAACATGGGAAAACCACATGTCGTTAAATTGTTGAAATATTACCTTTTTTAGCGGTACTTCAAGCTAATCTAAATGGTCAAATGAGTTTTAGGTCAAAATAACTTCTTATGACTACATCTTAAAATATCTGGTAGAACTTTATTGTCGGTATCCACAAAAAGTGTACGATGTGTGCATACTGAAAAATACAGGACACGCACAATATTACCACAAGGTTTCCGTAGTGTAGTGGTTATCACGTTCGCCTCACACGCGAAAGGTCCCCGGTTCGAAACCGGGCGGAAACAATGCGTGGCTTTTTGAAATGAGCACCTCGCTGAAAACAGTTCTTCAAACAGGGAGTTGATTTAACAGGGTTTCAGGATACAGAACAATGACCTGCACACAACATACAGGAGAAACGGCAGTTTACAAATTTGCCAACATATGTCTGTACTGAAATATTTGTCTGGCCCTGACTGGTGTTTGCTAGTGTGAAGGGATTTCAAAATTGCCTTTTGTTTCCAGCTGGTTTAGGAGGACCTCTTGCATATAAAGTGATTGAGATAATCACCTACACAACAGAATGGTTTCTAAATGGAGGTTTGCAAACCCCTGGGTCTTTCATGAGGGATCTGCAGGGGGTTCATGAGTTAATGAAAAGCTGATTAAATCATTAAATTGTGTTTGAAATTAAAATAAAATAAATAAATGGGACTGCACAACTAAAATAACTAAAATCACAATATAGCTTTTAATAATAACCTTTGATTATAAAATCAAGGTTGAGATTTAATTAGTTTGTTGCACTTTGCATTTCATAATGAAGAGTAGCACTATACTGTATATGAGTGCAGATTTGATGCAGTGTTGAAGCAGACTGGTTCACAGCAATGTAACAGCAACATGCTGCTTCTCACAAACTCCATCTCTGTATGCACTGTAAGTTTAACATTTAACATCGATTTTAGGGACACAGTGTGTGCTTGGTTTACTTCCGCTAAAATACAAGCTTGAGAATTTTTAATGTTAAAAGATTGAGGGGTTGAATGTTTGAAATTGAAGTTAAGAAATAAATGTTGTTAATTTGTAGGAAATTATAGAAATTATTACACTTATAAAATTATATTTATAATTATCAGATGTTATTGAACAGTGCAACTGTAATTTACAACAGTAATATGTTTGTCTTTATTTTTCATTTAATAAAAATAATAATAATGTCATATCAATTTTAAAATCATCATATGACACAATAATTGAAACATTTTTAGCCAAGTTGTGCATCCTTGTAGATAAAGAATTTTAAAATAAAACAATTACTGAAAAAAATAAATATTTACCTAATAATAATAATAATTATTATTTTATTTGCCTGCATGTCATTTAACCAATAATCAACATCAGAGAACTGTGAATGTGTTATAAAATCTCTACAGAAACCATGACTTCTACTTTGCCTAGGAAGAGGACTCACTATATATCCAGATTAATTCATAAACATAAAAAGCCACATTTCTCCACATCTCTGTAGCGCAGCCTTTTATCCAAAGAAGAATTTTTGAATTAATTCTTTAAAAAAATAAAATAAATAAATAAACTTGTTTCCGCCCGGTTTCGAACCGGGGACCTTTCGCGTGTTAGGCGAACGTGATAACCACTACACTACGGAAACCCCTACTTACACGCCGGCTCTGGCCCTGGGGGTTTGTGGGGGAACAGCATGGGGTACTAAACGTATAAACAAAAACTATATATAACCTTAATATAAACACATTAAAGAACACGTCCCCTGGTTCGAATTCGGGCGAAAATAAGGTTTTTGGAATTGCCATGTTCTTTACTGTTCAGAAAATAGGTGACGAACTATTCCTAGCCAAGTTGACATAGCTCTCTAATGTTGTTAAAACCTTTTTGCTAAGTCGGGAGCTCCTTACCTGTCAACTGTTTTTGCTGAAACATCATCCTCTTCTGTGTGGACAAACTAAACGACTTGCTGTGAAGCTCGTCGAAAACAAGATCAAAAGCACCGCGCGAACATAAATGCCGCGAAAACTGAATTACGACGCGGCCCGTGGAGTATGAATTCGTGTGTATTCGTCGCTTCGGCGCTGATTACGTTTACGTGAACTTTAGTAAAACTGATCAGATGTACGTCCGTACAAACTCTTCTCTCTTCTTCTCTCTCTCGCTCTCTCTCTCTCATTCTCAGGCCACTTCCCCACTAACTGTAGAGATGCACAGCTCCAGAATGGTGTTGTCCCTGACGGTGAACAGACTTTAAACATTGATGGGAAAATGCTAAAAGTAAGATTAATTTTATGTCTCATTTGAATTTCTGTTAACATGACTTTAATCTCTGCTATGAAACATTTTCTGATAGAACTGAACTTTGTTATTTGATACAAAGAACGAATTGCTGATTTTAAAGAATTTCTGAGTAAAAAAATCTGCTTACCTCTGTTCCTCAGATCTACTGTTCAGAAATGAACACTGACAGTCCTAAGGAGTACATCACACTGATCACTGGAGAAGAAGAGAACTTCTCTGAGGTCTTCGGATACAGGTTGCATTTACCTCTTTGACTTCCTTGCAAGTTTATAAATATGCAACATTGCATTATTTCTATATTGCATGGAGTATATATATATATATATAATTCAAAGAGCAGCATTTCTTTATGTTGTCTGTGTTGTCGCCCAGGCTGATGGACCCCACACAGTGCCCATCCAACCTAAGCAGGAGAGAAGATTGCCAGTGTAGAAGAGACTACACAGCCGCTGGTCTTTCTACCTTCACAAGAGTCAGAATTGACCTCACCAAAATGGCTATTATGAGTAAGCCTGTCTAACACATATTTAGCCAGAAATAATACAGTCTGGTCTCTTGTTCATTCATTTATTGCTCTTTTAATCTTTAATACTTCTACTATTTTATATATAATTATTATTATTTATTTTTTTCCAGCCACAGACTGGAAATTTGCCTTCATCCATGAAGGCCATAGGGTTCCTTTTGCCACGGCAGGAGATTGCTATAGTGCTGCCCGCTGCCCACAGGTAGTCTGAAAAAACAGAAATACTGATTTTTTTAACTTTAACTTTCTCACACTCTAGAAATAAGCATCAACCTGTAACATTTGAAAGATATATTCTTTTTTAAAAAAAATCACTTTATCACTTATTTAAAAAAAAAAAATTATAAAATAAATGAACATTTATATGACACCTATGTCATTGACTAGTTTTCTCTTCCACATTTTAGTGAACAGATAATATGCAATTTAAATTGCTACTGCTGCCACCTATTGTTAGGAGGTAAAATGTTGTGACTACACAAACAATGTTTTTGTTTTTTTGTTTTTTCAGGGCCGTTTCAGGATCAACCTCTCAGGAACAGGATTCAAGGTGACAGATAGCACTAAGTGGATTTCCCAAGGGAACTACGCCACAGCTGACATACACAAGTCTCAGGTAATTCCACCACAATATACCGACTTAAAGAACAACAGCTCACACATTGAAATCATGATTTATACAATCCTTTGTAATACATTTTCATATCAAAGTTACACAAATTCAGCATTACATTTTTGCCCATTAGGATGTTGTAATTATGCATTTCCCTTTTTAAGATGAATTTTTTTTTGTAGCATGAAAACAGTATTTTTAAGAACTAATGCATACCAGAATAACTACTGACAAAAGTCAAATGTGTGCAAGTTCACCAGACCATGTTTTGTTCCTGGCTGGGTAAAACCTGCAACGTTGAATGAATAGTAAATGAAGTATATTGTCCATTTCTGGCTTAGAATTTGTTTTCAAGCATATAGTACCTCATCCATCTTTTTTGTACCAGTGTCCTTTTGCTGGAACACAACTGAGCAGCTGCTATGGTGGGAGTCAGTCCTTCTCGAAATCAGCAGAGGGACACATTTTGGCAGAGATTAAACAGAATCTATTCAAAATGATTCACTAGTATAAGTCAAGAGCTCTGAAGGACATGCAAACGAGAGAATTTTATCTTTAATCTTTAGCAGTCCGTTTAGGTGTGTTTTTATGCACTTCCCATTGCATCTGGGGTTAAAGTTTCTAAATTATTCTTTTGGTGTGTTAGCCATATAAAAAACGCTTGAGGAAACTTTTCATGTAGTTCTTCTTGTATCCACAGGATGGCAGTAGAGTTTCTGGGATATGTGGTGGTTATTGTGGAAAATGCACTCCCTCCTCCAGCTCTGGACTTCTTGTTGAAGTTTTATGATGAAAATGGACGGGTCAGGTCCGCTGACAAACCAGCAGGAAAGTGTATGACCTGTTTCTAAACACCTATTTCTAGTGTCGGATTTAATTTCTTTTAGAGGAAAATAAAAATTCTATGTGTATGAATTATCAAAATGCCATATAATCCACTTATGAGCCATTATGGGTTTTGGATAATCAGTATAGGTTCTTTGGCATCTATTTTATTGGATGTATTCATACACTACTGTTTAAAAGGTTATGGTTGGTAATTTTTTTTTTTTTTATGTTTTTGAGAACAAGAAGTCTTTTATACTCCCAATGCTTCGTTTATTTGATAAAAAAGTAAGGATTTAAATATATATATATATATTTTAACTGTTTTATATTTTATTATATTTTGAAATGCAATTTATTCCTGTGATGGTAAAAAGCCACTACTCCAGTCTGTCACATGATCCTCAGAAATCATTTTAATATGCTGATTTGGTGCTCAAGAAAAATTATTTATTATTATCAGTGTTGAAAACCATTGTGATGCTTAATATTTTTGTGGAAGCCATGGTACAATCATTTCATTTATAGAAAGTTTAATAGTACAGCATTTTTAATTTTTTTTTATTTTAATAGAAATCTTGTGTTTTTGTCTTAGCTGTCACTTTTGATCAGTTCAGTTATCAATTAGGGAGAAAACATGCTTTTCAATAATAGTTTATGTTATTCCTAATTATTTATGAATAGCATATTTGTTGTGAAAATTTCAGTGATTCACAGATGTGATATCTGGTAAGTTTTGTATCATGTAGAAGAAAGTAAAGCTTATCTAGCTGTCGACTCACCGGTCTAAAGAAGGCTAGAGAAAAGATGTGACTTTGATGTGTTCAGATGTACGTTTTGACAGAGCAAGAAACATTTTAGTAGAATAGTAGAGTTCAGATGAATATCTGAGAAGGGTAAAGAGAATTGTGCCTAGTAAAAGGAGGAATTTGTTTTTGTAGGTTGCATGGTTGGAATTCGCTGAAGGGTTAAGAAATGAGAATTAAGATACAACAGGGCGCTCCAAACGTGCTCAAATGTATAATTTAGAGGGAAATCAGGTAAAAATAGGTTTTGTACTTTAAGGTATGATCCCTGTGACAGCTTTGTGGTTTGTAACTTTTATTTCTGAGAGTGTGGAATTTGTCATGTTGTACTTTGCTCAAACTGTATATTTTAAGAGTGTTTATTGGCCTAAAGAAAAGTGAGATGGTTTAGGAAGTTTGTATTAAATGTTGAGAATGAATTTAGATCTTCCAAATATCAAAAACAACCAAGTATCAGAACAAGTCCCTAGCCAGAAGCAGTTTAGAAGAGTTGACATGCATCAAAATTATCGCTGAAGTACTCGTGTGGCGTAGTGTGATGTGATGTGTTTTTTTTTTTATCATTATTTTAGATTCTACCTCAGTATGCCTGTTGTAAGCTTTGATTTGTTTAATTATTGCCATAGCAAATTACATACTTATTTCATTGATAGCTGCACTGCCATTATATGTGTATATTTTTTTTACTGTGTATTTATTAGGGTGGTACATTGAAATCTATTGGCGCATTATTGATTCCAATTGGAATAGTGAAATAGTATTATTTTGGCATATTCATTATGCAGACCACTATGATCGCAAAAGACAAAGATACTCAAAAGACGGATCAAAAGACAAAGAAGCCAATACTGTAGTGCAAAAACACATTTTATGAAAATGCAGTACTAAAAACATTCCCAAATTGGTCTTTGATGGATGGTGCTATTTGTGGCTTACTTTGTAAGTATTTTATACATTTTATACAGTTAAGTATGATTATTAATATGATCACGTTAATTTATTTGTGTTGTAACACGTACCTTTAAAAGCATATTATCTAATAATAAAAAAAGGAATTTTTGAAAACAACACAGCCATTATCTAGAATATCTAATAGAGCTATTTTTATTAAATATGGCACAAAACTAATGTGTCATTTTGAGTAATGCTGAATGTCTAAAGCCATTATTGTAAATGAAAATGTACTGTATTATATTACTATATACACGTTGATTTCTGGTGTGCATGTGAAGAAAGTTAGAAATTGCCAGAAAGAAACATTTTATACAAGAGAATATCATTTGTAAAAATGTTTTAAACTGTTTTTCAGCCCATGTTTTGATAAACTAGTATTATTCTTGTTTTTGTCATCCTTTAAAGAATATAGAGAGAACACATGCATTTTACAGTACTTAGTATTTATAGTTGTAAATAAATTTTAATTTGATTGTTATGCATTTTTTTTTCTTTTAATTTTCCATCAGAAAACATTTTCACATATATTTATGTTACTGTAACATATCACATTTCAGTTGAGTTGCTTGATGGTGCAGGTTATCATATGACTTATGTGTATAATTATGTATATTTTTATTGATATGTTAATTATGTACTATGATTTAATGTAATAAATATGTTTTGATAAAGTCTTTGTTGTTGTCTATGATGCCTCTTTAAGTAAACAAATACAGCCAGATAAACATAAATAATACATTAAATATTTGTCAGTGAGATGTACTTTCTTCAAGCAAAATCTGAATTTCTATTTCTTCAGTTCTTCAGAATTTCTATTGATTTTTGGATATCGTTGTAGTCACATGGTTATTTAGGTTCCTTTGCTTAGTGAAACATTTTTGTGTATCATTTTTGGAGTCTTTTATTAGTTACTTAGTCTGAAGGGTTTAAAAATCTTTTGTGTGGTCTCTTTTGTATGTTTGAGGCTTTGAAAGATTAGGTTATACAGGTGAAGCTCCCAGAACTCAGTTAAAGCAGGTAATGTTTACTGTCACCTTGACGACACACAGGCTTATTACACAACTTCCACTAAACACCTGCAGGAATCATAGCTGAAACTCCGCTGGATTCAGTGCCACTGAACTTCCTCGACGGTGAGCATTTTTGATGAAAGACTGTCTTTGAATAAAACTATGTGCTAGCAAACATACTTGAATTCTTCTCAGTAAAATAGGGTTCAGTAAATACTTTATAAATATTTAATAAGGTACAAGTTATCTTGTTTCTTCAGACTATTGAAGCAGGCTGAGCACATTAAGCTGATGAAAACTAAGAAGTGAATTGGAGTGAGGTATTTACAGCTCTTTTTAGTCTTTTCAGTTTTGTACAGCATTCACTGCACTCCTACACAGAAATACTGAGCTTGATCTTTGAGCCCTACCTGAATATTGAAAACCAAAACATTCTCACATAGTGATCAAAGAAAGTGTTCTTATCATGGATCTTGCTGAATAACATTTTGGACTTCAATTTTATGCTTTTTATATGTGCATGCATTAGAAAAGTTTAAGCATGTGTTTAAAATGGTAATAAAACATATTCAAAATGATAATTATCATTATCTTATCTAGCAAAACAATGTCATATATATATATATATATATATTTAGATACTTTTTAAATACAAATGCTCATCTTGCACTAGCTCTGGGACGCGGATGCGGATGCGTGTCTTTACGCATCGCGTAATTACGTCAGAAAGGTCGCGCGCAGTTAGTTCTTCACTTGTGTTCTTCGTACTTAGGTTCAAAAAATCCATCTCATTTTCTCCTCCAACTTCCAAATCATCTGACATATTCAAAATAAATATTATTATATCATCACCCATCACCACCCCAGATGATTGTAAACTCTTATTTAAAAAGGTAAACAAGTTGGAATTTACCATAAACAAATTTGAAAGTGGATACACGCTCTCACAGTTGCAGAAACGCTTGGTGCGCATTACATTACATTAAACAATTCATATAGATTTTCTGCTGAAAAATACTTTTACACAGAGACACAAAACTTCCCTCTGAAACAATTACACCGACGGAATCTGTGGTTTATATAAGTGCAATCAGAGAAAAGGTCTCACACATTTACGCAGGAATGTACCTGACATTTACTGGCTTAGTTCAAAAAACCGCTGGCGTGTCCGGAAATGCAGTAATTTCATTCACAAGCACGCAGTAAACTGATGGGACGGACTGAAAGAGCCGAGAGAGAGCGCGGCGGTGAGCATTTCTGCCAAAGCTCTCTCATGTTGACTCGGTGACCCGTTTCACTACGCTTTGAGATTCAGTTCCTCGCGCTGTCATGTTTGTTCGAAGCCTCAAGAAGAGAAACTCCAGCCGGTCGGTGAGTAAAGTGGTATGGGGTGTTTACATTTTAACGACTTGCATTTTTACGCACTGTTACTTTACGAGCATCAGTAAGACATTCAATTCAGGGGCTCTTTGTTGTGAGTTATTTGGACGGAAATGAAAAGGCTAGATGTGATGAACCGTGCGGACTGCTGGAGCTGCGCGGTGATGTGTGAAGTTATGAACAGCAAACAATCAGTGCTACATCAGACAGGTTTGATACCTCAGCCTGACAAGCCTGTTATCAGATTGGTGTTTGCTGTTGCAAAATAATTGTTTTATAGCATTTTATTGTCAGATTAACAAATCAAATTTTCTTAAGTGTGACATTAATGTTATGATTTGACAACATTTGAGCAGATGTGTTGCTGTTTGAAATGTACTGGGTGAGCATGCGTTTTACTGCTTTACTCTTATATGTGACCCTGGACCACAAAATTTCTTTTCAGTTTCTTGAAATTGAGGTTTATACATCATCTGAAAGCTAAATAAACAAGCTTTCCATTGATGTATGGTTTGTTAAAATAGGTCTGTTTTATTTTCTATTTTATTTTCTAATCAACTATTTGAAAATCTGAAATATGAGGGTGCAAAAAATTGAAATGCTGAGAAAATTGCCTTTAAAGTTGTCCAAATGAAGTTCTTAGCAATGCATATTACTAATCAAAAATTAAGTTTTGATATATTTACAGTAGGAAATTTACAAAATATCTTCACAGAACATGATCTTCACTTAATATCCTAATGATTTTTGGCATAAAAGAAAAATCAATTATTTTGACCCATACTATGTGTTTTTGGTTATTGCTAGAAATATACCAGTGCTACTTATGACTGGTTTTGTGGTCCAGGGTTACATATGTCTTTTCTGGAAAAATCTTGAAAAAAGTTAGTGAAGTCTTTTATTCTTGGTCACAATTGTAAGCTGTGGGAACAGACTTACTCAGTAAGACTCAATAGCAAGTTGCAAACAATAAAATAACATAATGCAATATTTTATGTGAGGCTGTTATTTGGTAATATAAGGTTTACTGGAACTATATGCTTTAAAATGTACAATTTTATCATTCGATGAGTGAAAATAAAACAATGAACCTCTGACATGTTTGTATGTATTGTGATCATAATTTAAATCGTAATTACATTAATAATAAACCCTATAAATATTATGTGCATCAAATATGGTAGTTTTATCTGTATGCATTTAGCATGTTTATTTTAGTGGAGTTTTAAACTAGACACCATCTTTCAGAGGGATGAAATGAAATTAAACAGTTCTAGTCATGTGATTGTTTACAAGTGCTATGTAAAATGTTATCAAGACATGATTTAACTCTTTTTAAATACTTACAATTCAAATGTGGATTTTGGTCACCGGTGGAATTAAAGGATTAGTTCACTTCCAGAATAAAAATTTCCTATAATTTACTCACCATGTCATCGAAGATATTCATGTCTTTCTTTCTTCAGTTGCAAAGAAATTAAGGTTTGAGGAAAACATTTCAGGATTTTTCTCCATATTGGACTTGAATGGGTTGAAGGTCCAAATTGCAGTTTCAGTGCAGCTTCAAAGGGCTCTACACGGTTGCCGCCGAGGAATAAGGGTCTTATCTAGTGAAACGATTGGTCATTTTCTAAAAAAAATAATATTTATATACTTTTTAACTACAAAAGCTTGTCTTGTACTATGCACGTCTTCATGCATTACATGATCATGTTGGAAAAGTCACACGTGGTTAGTTCTTCATCTGTGTATTTTTAGTGTAGGACAAAAAATCCATCTCAATTTCTCCTCCAACTTCAAAATCATCCGGCATCATTGTTTTACCTTTTTTTTTTTTTGAAGGGAGTTTGAGTTTCTTTGCACGTTCGCTTTGTAAACACTGGGTCGGGACTTCTGCCTACATCACACGTGACCATCTTTACATAATGCGCGAGGTCGGACTGGTGCAAGACGAACATTTGTGGTTAAAAAGTAAATACATTTTTATTGTTTTAGGAAATTAATGATCATTTAGCTGGGCAAGACCTTTATTCCTCGGCTGGGATCATGTAGAGCCCTTTAAAGCATGCATTGAAACTGCAATCTGGACCTTCAACCCTTTGATCCCCATTGAAGTCCACTATACAGAGAAAAATCCAGGAATGTTTTCCTCAAAAACCTCAAAGGAGAAACAAAACAAAGATTCACATATAATATACTCACCCCTTTGTCATCCAAGATGTTCATGTCTTTCTTTCTAAAGAAATTATGTTTTTTGAGAAAAACATTTCAGCATTTTTCTCCATATAATGGACTGATATGGTGCCCCGAGTTTGAATTTCCAAAATGCAGTTTAAATGCAGCTACAAACGATCCCAAATGTAGTTGTAAACGATCCCAGCTGAGAAAGAAGGGTCTTAGCAAAACGATCAGTTATTTTCATTCAAAAAATAAAATGTATATACTTTTTAATGTCAAACGCTCGTCTTGTCTTACTCTGCCTGGACTTTTTTTCCGGTTCATTACAGTTAGGGTATGTCGAAAAACTCCCATCTCATGTTCTCCCTCAACTTAAAATTCGTCCTATGTTGCTGTTTTACCTTTTTTGTTAAGGGTGTTTGATCTTCTTTGCGTGTTCATTTTGCAAAGACTGGGTCGGTACTTCTGCAGCGATGTAGGATGATTTTGAAATGATTTTTGAAGTTTCACTTTCAGATTCTGAAAGTGAACTAATCCTTTAAATGTGCGCAACCTAAAATGATTTAGAGAAGTACTGCTGAAAGTGAATTTGAGTTCACACACGGTATTCTTTTGGTATGGAAACTTTGAAAATTTTGAAGTTCTTTATGCCATATTCATGCATATCTGCTTTTATACATTAATGCCTTTTCCACAAAGTACTGCATAACTTAAGTTTCTTTGAAAAATAACTCTTGGCTCTCTACTCAACTTCTGTAGCCCACTGTGCTTGATGATCTAGAAAGAGGACAACCTTGTACCGCGTGTGGAGAGCAGTGTCCTGGCTTCGTTCTGCATAAATGGAGGTGAGACCCCCAGCTTGCTAGTTCTGAACATGCTTTATCTTATTTTACTATATCTTCAGGCATTTGGTGGAGTGTGAGTGTTATTTGACTTCATCCTGCTAGTCAGCTTCTGGTGCAAAAGAATGCACATCATGGTTTTTAAAGTTAAGGTTGGCGTTTGGTGCCTTATACGGTCAGTACTGGATGGCATCAGCATTTCTAAGCTCTTGGAATGTTCAGTGGAAATTTAGTGGTTCTTTGCCTTTAGATAGAGTCACCATAGGAGGATTCAACAGAATCTGAATAGAGCTGACAGTGCGTGTCTGAGCCAGCTGGACCTGTATGTGCAAAGATAACAGTATACACTAAGCTAGCTATTCATGCCTTCCAGGACATTCAAGCTTCGTTTTTTTGCTTGGGTGAGACCAAAAGCCTGCATTTTGTTTCTGGCTCAGAAGTGAGTTGAACTGCTGGATCAGCAGTGAGATATGATTGGTTAGAATTGCTGAAATGAAAAATTGTATAGAAAGAATATGAAAAGAAACCAAGACTATTCAAGATCTAAAGAATCAGATGAACTCAAAGAACATATTTCATGTTTGCTTTATAAAGAAGCCAATGGAGGTTTCAGGAGCTTCAGTAGAGGGAGGAGTTGCTGGGACGGAGGGTAAGAAGAACTCCTCATCTGCCTGCTCTCCATTGCTGTAAACTATTACGGGGCAACAGTCAGCTCTGGAATGTGCCCTTAATTGCCTGTCTTTTGCAGTGCTACAATAAAACTAAATGGTCTTCCAGACAAACTTAAAGCGGACATTTGTAACATAGTACTTTGGATCTGTCTTTCTGTGTAAGTGGGAAACCTATGGAACGGTATGGGGTCTCTTACACAACAGTAGCTCCTAAAGATTTTTATGAAGGCTGTGAAAGGGCATATTTGAATGCAGATTGCTGTGTGCATGGCTATTTGGTTGTGTCTGTGTGAGAGAAAGAGACATAGAGAGAGAATTTAAGTAAAATGTGATCATGATCAGAACGTAGACAGAGCAAGCAGGTGTCAGTGCTTACAAAATTTTCAAACTTGGGAGTCTGTAAAGGGAATATATAGATGCGCCATTTCATAGAAAATTAATAATATATATCGTAAGAAATTAAATGAATGGTGGCAGTAGGAATAAAGAGATTTTAAATAGGGCATCTACTTGTATGCCCACCTAAAAATAGCTGTCTGGTGGAATCACCAAGATGGTCACCAAAATGAACTGAAATGCCATAGAAGGACTATACTTAAAAGCAGTGGGGTAGAGCAGGGGTCTTATGAGTTGGTGAAAATGAAAAGGCCATGCATCAAGTCACATTTCAACAGTTTTAACATCTGCAATGCCTAAAATGTCCTTAAATATTCATAAATCTCTAAATATTAATGAGAAATATCTGCTGGAGCTGGAGTCTATCTTCCCTGCTTCTCCACCATTGTATAAAACCAAAAGGGGTATCCTGGGGTATGAACAGTATTGTCTATTCAAGTATTTTTGCATTAGCAACGTTTATACTCAACTGCTAGAGTACTTTAACCACTAGACAGATTTTGCTACTGGTTCATTTTGAGGACTACATTACAGAATTGAAATACATTTACTTAAGTTTTTATTTTATTTTGTTATTATTTTTTAATTAGTGAGCACTTTTGAGAAAGAACTAGACTGGATTTGTCAAGTTTAGCAGGCGACACTCTTAAAAATAAAGGTGCTTTAAAAGGTTCTTCAAGCGATGCCATAGAAGAACCATTTTTGTTTCCACAAAGAACCATTCAGTCAAAAGTTATTTAAAGAACTATTTCTTGCTTACCTTTTTATAATCTAAAGAACCTTATTTGCCACAAAGAACAGGAGTGTTCTTCAGATGTTAAAGGTTCTTTATGGAACCATTTAGAAAAAAGGTTCTTCTATGGCATCGTGAAGCACCTTTATTTTTAAGAGTGTAGTAGCATTAAATCTTTAAATGCTCAGTTTTGTTGGGTAAAAAATACTCATGGTTGGTCTCCTTTCATGTTTTTGGCTATAATAAACTGCGTTGTGGACCAGACATTATTCCTATAGTCAGAAATCTATGTGAACCTTACGTAACTCAAATTAAATTAATTAATTATTATTTTTTTCCCCCTGAAAGTAACTTAACAATGTTTTTGTTTTCCCATGTTGCAGTCCATCAGGTTGTATTGAGCATGCTCTAGATGGAAGGAACCAAGATGGTAGCATGTGTAACACGATGAGTTGAATAATTTATGAGTGCTGTTGGCTTGATTGATTTCATTGTGGTAATGAGTCTCATTACTGCCTCTATTAGCATCAGTTCTTTGAGTATTTGCTATCTGATCAGCCAGCTTATATGACCCACTTACCCAGGTTGGCATAGCTCTAGGTTGTACATACTCATGATGATCAAAGACCTGTTTTAGTTGTCAGTGGTTTTTGTACTTACAAGAGGCTATTCAGTATATAGAATAGCCTTACATTATACCACATATTTATTTTATTCTGTATGTATTTTGGTTTGTTTCTATATTCTATAATGTTTCTATTTATTATTTTGTGCTAATGGTAAAATATGAAGATTGTCAGTCCACTGGAAAGTGTCTAAAGTGCAAAGCACTTAAAAGCTGAACCTGAACTGTGAGTCTGTTCATCATTAAATATTTATGTACAGTCGTCTAGTGTTGCCAAGGTTCAAAATGTGTGTAAATGCTGTTTTCCATTTAAAATGATTGTTAGAGAGCCAGCAAAACTGATCACTAGTCTGTGAAAACTGATGACTTCTGTGGCACACAGCATGACACACACTTAATTGTGGAAGCCCATTTCCACCACTGGATAAAAAAAAAAAAAAATAAAAAGGTTATTGCGACTTTTGATGTCAGAATTCTGACTTTTATTCTTAGAATTGCATGATACAAACTTGCAATTCTGAAAAACTGTGAGATATAAACTTGCAATTGCAAGTTAATAAAGTCAGTATTGTCAAGTAAAAACTTCCATTTCTGACTTTTTCTTAGAATTGCGTGATATGAACTCACAATTGCGAGAAATAAAGTCTTTTTCTCAGAATTGCAAGATACAAACACACTTGCAAGTTATAAAGTCAGAACTGCAAGATAAAAACTCACATTTCTGACTTTTTTCTCACAATTTTGACTTTTTTTCTCTCACAATTCTGTTTTTTTTTCTCAGAATTATGATATAAACACAATTGAGAGAAATAATGTCAGAATTGCAAGATAACTTGCATTTCTGACTTTTTCTCAGAATTGAGATATAAACTCGCAATTGCAAGTTAATAAAGTCAGAATTGCACAATATAAATCACAATTCTGCAATTGCATAATATAAATGATATAAACAATTAAGAGAAATAAAGTCAGAATTGTGAGATAACTCACAATTCAGACATTTTTCTCAAAATTTGCAATTGTGAATCTCGCAATTCTGACTTTTTTCTCACAATTTTTACTTTTTTCGTGCAATTCTGGCTTTTTTTTTCTCAGAATTGAGATAGAAACTCACAATTGCAAGTTATAAAGTCAGAATTGCAAGATAAAAACTCACTTTTCTGACTTTTTTCTCAGAATTGTGATACAAACTCACAATTGCAAGTTTATAAAGTCAGAATTGCTAAATATAAATCACAATTCTGACATTTTTCTCAGAATTGCATGATAAACTCACAATTAAGAGAAATAAAGTCAGAATTTTGAGATCAATTCAGACATTTCTCTCAAAATTTGCAAGTGTGAATCTCGCAATTCTGACTTTTTTTTCTCAGAATTGAGATATAAACTCGCAATTGCAAGTTATAAAGTCAGAATTGCAAGATAAAAACTCGCATTTCTGACTTTTTTCTCAGAATTGTGTGATACAAACTCACAGTTGAGAGAAATAAAGTCAGAATTGCAAAATATAAATCACAATTCTGACATTTTTCTCAGAATTGCATGATAAACTCACAATTAAGAGAAATAAAGTCAGAATTTTGAGATCAATTCAGACATTTCTCTCAAAATTTGCAAGTGTGAATCTCGCAATTCTGACTTTTTTTTCTCAGAATTGAGATATAAACTCGCAATTGCAAGTTATAAAGTCAGAATTGCAAGATAAAAACTCACTTTTCTGACTTTTTTCTCAGAATTGTGATACAAACTCACAATTGCAAGTTTATAAAGTCAGAATTGCTAAATATAAATCACAATTCTGACATTTTTCTCAGAATTGCATGATAAACTCACAATTAAGAGAAATAAAGTCAGAATTTTGAGATCAATTCAGACATTTCTCTCAAAATTTGCAAGTGTGAATCTCGCAATTCTGACTTTTTTTTCTCAGAATTGAGATATAAACTCGCAATTGCAAGTTATAAAGTCAGAATTGCAAGATAAAAACTCGCATTTCTGACTTTTTTCTCAGAATTGTGTGATACAAACTCACAGTTGAGAGAAATAAAGTCAGAATTGCAAAATATAAATCACAATTCTGACATTTTTCTCAGAATGGCATGATTTAAACTCACAATTGACAGAAATAAAGTCAGAATTATGAGATTTTTCTCGCAATTCTGTCTTTTTTTTCTCAGAATTGAGATATAAACTCACAATTGCATGATATAAAAACTGTCTTTTTTTTTTTTTTTGCAGGTTTTTTTGGCACTTTTTTAAGTATATGTAAATATAAAAATCAAGACAAAAAACTGATTAAAGTTATTTTTGCAGTGTATAAAATGTCTTTGAAGTCAGTTGATGCTGTAGAGAGAGACGCTGGACTCTGTCCTCCCAGTAACCTGCTCCAATCTGCATAACAGTGTCTTTCAGTGAGTTAACAAGCGGCCCAGCCAAACCAATCCGTCAGAGCGGTCTGGCACATTGAATGGGCCTTTAAAGTGGAGTCTCCTTTTCAGCCAGTCAGGAGGAGGAGAAAAAGAGAGGGAAACCCTGCTCCTCAGACATATACAAAGAGGGCAAGAGAGCATAACAACTGGGCCTTTTCTAGATTAGCATGGTCCTACAGAGCTGCTAAAACGCATTCACCTCTAATGGAATGAAGTCACTGTATCCACTCCCAGTGTGCTTTGAAGTGCTAACCAGATGAGTTTATGTTGCCTGCTAACGCTTAGTTCACTCATCAACTAAATGAGCTGGGGTTTTGTTGCTTATGTGGTCATTTGAGGTTATTTTGACCGAAGATTGATATTTTGGGGCCTGCGTAATTAGATGGGCTACACTAGCCATCAGATGAATCACAGGTTGACCATTCAGATTCAGACACTGCTTTTACTGGGGGGTTGGGACGACTGCGTGTGTATGTGGTTGTCTTTGATTGGGTGTAATGATAGGGTCGTTTATTTCCCATTGTGGTCACGGAAACGGTGGGGTGGGTCACATGCATGCAGACTGAGGCCCACTGGATACACAAGTCACAGCTCAATGCTGGTGAAAGTTACAGCGGGTATCAGAAACCAAGATGCATTTAGGTTAATCTCTAACTTGCAGCTTAACTATTTTATACAGGTTTGGACCACTTTAAAATTTTTAGAAACCAAAAAAAGTTGAAAATAGTTGCTAACATATTTCAATATTTCTTACATTTAGTACACCAAATTTATATATTCACTATAGCACACACATACCACTTTATGCCAGGGACTGCTGCTTTGTTGTTGCACAGTTGCCTTTTAAAAGTAGACTTTGGCTAGACAAGTCTGACGTAAGAGGCTACGTCTCAACATCAGTGATAGTCCTCATTTATGGAGAGCTTCTTTGGCATGAGGAGTTTCATATCAAGAGGTTTCCTTTTGTAAAGATGCATTTGAACATGCATTTGTGTCACAGGAAGAAAAGAACATCTCTAGGGTTTGGTTTTATCGCACCTTCATATTTTACACCTAGCAGATGCTCAATAGAGCTGGAGTGGGTGTAATTGGAGAATGTTTTTATCCTCTTTGTCTCTGAAGCTGTAGAGCTAATGATTACAGAGGAGGGTGTATGTGTGCCAGCTTTTGGGTACTCCATCTTTACCATAGTGAGCTTAGTTTTCACTGCCCCATTATAATGTGTGAGAAAGAAAGAGAGCACATGATGACAGGATGGGGCCTGTTACTGGTTTCACATTGCCTCGATTCACTCTTTTTCTGACAGATCATTATGCTTTGTTGTAGTTATGTCATCGTATGGGCCTTTGTTAATAAAATAATGTTTTTTGAACAATCTTATCCTATCATAAAGAGCTTTATTGAGCCTGCTGATGCTGTTAAATTGCAGTCTGTCATTTAAAAGTTTAGACTTGTTTTGATGCATGTTTTTTTTACGTCATTCACAAAAATAATTGCAAAATGACTCAAAATCAAATTCCACTTGGCAGAACCTTGGCAAACTCAACACAATGAGGCATAGTTGCTTGTTATGCAAGTACATTCAAATGCCATTGAGCTTGAAGACAGTGATTACTCATTATTATTTTTTATTCATATTGTTTTGTAATCAGAGAAAGATTTAAAGTTCAACCAAATGAAAATGCACAGTATTGATGAGATAAAGTGACTCATTGTCCTTTTTTTTAACTCTTTCAGTACCACATGCATCATTCAGACTTGATCTCTCAGCACTGGTGGGCCAGTGATCTCTCAGTGAAGGGCATGTCCCAGTCTTTGGTCAACATCTTGCTTTAATAGAGAACAGCTGGATTCTCTTCCGTTAACATTATGCAGTTTATTTCTTTCATGTTTTTTTAGTTCACGGTCAACGTGCCACACCGTAGTCTGGATCTGACAACAGTCCTTGTCATGTCAAGAAGCCTGTGACTAGGGTCCTGTTTACACCTGGCTCTAACATGTTAGAGACAAATGTCTCAAATGTGTCTCCTGTGACCAGATTTAATTGAGGGTCTTTCAAATAACTGTCTGATTCACTTTTGACATTAGTGTGGGACTACGTGTTGATAAAGTGGAAAAAAAAGTAAAAAAAAGAAAAAAAAAATGGGTGGATGGTTGAATAGGCAGATGAAAAGACAGGCATGGATAGACAGGCAGACATAACAAGGGATTGCTGGATAGATAGATAGATAGATAGATAGATAGATGGAAGGATGGATGATAGAGAGGTAGATAGACAGACAACCAGATAATGGATGGAAGGATGGATGATAGAGAGAAATAGATAGACAGACAAGTGGATGATGGATGATAGACAGATGGATGGATGGATGGATGAGATAGACAAGTGGATGATAGACAGATAAACAGACGGATGGATGGACGGATGGATGATAGAGAGAAATAGATAGACAAGCAGATAATGGATGGATGAGATAGATAGATAGACAAGTGGATGATAGACAGATAAACAGACGGATGGATGGAAGGATGGATGATAGAGAGAAATAGACAGACAAGCGGATGATGGATGATAGACGGATGGATGGATGGATGAGATAGATAGACAAGTGGATGATGGACAGATAAACAGATGGATGGATGGACAGATGGATGATAGAGAGAGATAGATAGACAAGCAGATGATGGATGGATGGATGACGGATGAATGGATGGATGATAGAGAGATAGACAGACAACCGGATAATGGATGGATGGATGATAGAGAGAAATAGATAGACAGACAACCGGATAATGGATGGATGGATGGATGATAGAGAGAAATAGATAGACAGACAAGCGGATGTTGGATGATAGACAGACAGATGGACTGATGGATGGATGGATGATAGAGAGAGATAGATAGACAAATGGGTGATGGATGGATGGATGGATGGATAATAGAGAGAGAGATAGACACGTGGATGATAGATGGATAGGTGGATGGATGATAGAGAGATAGATAGACAGACAAGCGGATGATAGACAGACAGACGGATGGATGAATGGATGGATAAATGCACGGATAGATGGATGGATGGATGAAGTGATGATAGAGAGAGAGAGATAGACAGACAAGTGGATGACGGATGATAGCTAGACAGATGGATGATAGAGAGATGGATGGATGAATGGATGGATGAATGGTAGAGAGACAGATAGACAGACAAGCATATGGAATGACAGACAAACAGACGGATGGATAGATGAATGGATGGACAGATGGATTGATGATAGATAGATAGACGGACGGACGGATAGATAAAGAGATAGACAAGCGGATGATAGACAATTGGATGGATAGATAGATGGACGGATGGATTGATGATAGATGAAAAAGCGGATAACAGACAAGCGGATGACACACAGACAGAGAGATTGGTGGACACATGGATGGAGAGATGATAGATGAATAGATATATAGAGAGATGGATAGATAGAGAGACATAGATGGATGAATAGATAGATAAATGGCTGGATAGACGAATAGACAAATGAACAGACAGGCAGATGAATGGATAGATAGATAGATACATGGACAGGTAGACAGCAGGCTGCTGTGATGAAGAGATGTGAAATGAGATGATCAATGTGGCATGAAATTAAATGGATGAAATGAGTTATTCTACTGCAAAGACTAGCGATGTGTGCAAACAGAGGGCAGCAGTGCAGTTGGTGGATGAGATCAGAGATTATAGCTGGCAGTGAGCTGTGTGTGTATGAGAAGAGAGGTAACGCCTTATTCTCTTTGTCCCTGAGCTCAGGGTCAGTTGTGTGCTTGGTCTGACCAGACCAGCTGCAGCTGCTAAACACCCAGATCATGTCTTCATCACTTCAACTAATTTACTTACACAAGAGCCTCAAAGTGCCATTGGAACCCACACCCAGTTAAGTGATAGAATAAATGCTTGGAATGCATGCGTATCAAATGCTACATTAAAAATACATTTAGTCCATATTTGGTCTTTTGTCTTCCATCTCCTGCAGCTGGGACTAAATGCCTGGTTATGAAAGCGCTTAAAACTTCCCCTCAATACCCATGTATTAAACAACAAACAGCACTGTTTTTACCTATCATTAGATATGGGTTCAAACCTTGAATGCCATGAAATTGCGCCATGCAAATATGCTACCAGCTGCCATAAATGAACTGTTTTTAATAGTAGGGTCATGTCTATTCAAATTGGATGCATAAGTCCCCTCAGAGTTATCAGTCAAAAGGATTTTATGCATCCTTTGTGCATATTTAATGGATTTGGATTTAACCTTGGTACAGCTTGCGTGCTTAACAAAAAAAAGGCTTTTTTTTAAATATGTTTTACCTTGGATGTTTTATCTCGGCTTATAAGTGCAGGGCACCTGAGTAGGGCTATTAAGATTTCTTGAGGCATTAGTACTGTGATGTACCATCAGTTTTGGGCTCCATACTAATTTTTCATTGTAGGCTGTTCTCTGTGTAGTGATCCATCTCAGGGTGGAGAGAATAAATGGCCGTAGGCGCCGTGGCTCTGCGACACTGCTGATCCGTAACCCTACCAAAGACCTATAGGAATGAAAGGCTCAGGATTGGGTAGACTTTAGTGTCTTCAGTGTCCCATGGATAGCAGTTGTGAAGTGCAGCAGGGCTATGTCCGCTGTAGTATGTTGTTAAAATACATGGGCACCGACAAACGCACCCACACGCACTCAAACAGCTTGGGAACCGCAGGTATCGGCACGACTCCCTGCAGCACTTCAAACTGTCCTTTGATTCAGATTTCCACTCTTTCTCTCTCTCACTTTGTCATCTGTCTCTCACTTACATGGAGAACTTTTACACCACCTCTCCAGCAGTGTGGGCTGTTCTCAAGGCTGCAAATTAAAACTTGTATTGATCTCAACTCAATCTGTCTGCTCTCTGCTCGATATACCATCATCGTCTTTTCTCTCCTAACCTCTCAAATAGCTGTCATGTATTAAAAACTGCATCTGTGTGCAAACCGTTCTGTTTTGAATGAGGTTTAAAAGGATGCATGTGACTAACACTGCTGCTGGAATCTTTCTGGAAAACATGTTTTTTGCAGCAGTATTTGTGGAATAATAACCGTATGACTGAATTGAAAGGTTATCTTTTAAACACGTAAAAACAACTTAATTACAATTAATTTTATTAAAATGTACAGCTAATCGTAACTGTATATATTAAAAGCAGAGATTATTTTATATACTTTACATTTGCGTACTATAAAATATTAATATTAAATTAATTTAAAAAAATTAAAGTTCTCAGTTACAACACCCATTTCTGAAGATGCTATGTATTTTAATAGTACTCCCTCACCGGAAGTGATGGTTGTCGCGTCGCGTCGCGCCGCGCCTACACTGGACGCGACCAAACGAACCTTGCAAATCACTTGAACTTTGTGTCAGTACGACATAAATAAAACTAGGCATCAGTTTACCATCGCAAATGTTGTCGTGTCCAGACAGCATCATTGATTATAATGGGTTCTATTGTATTTCGTCGCGCCGAAGTTATGAATATGCATAAATGTTATGAGTGCTCTAAAGTGTACACTTCAGAATAGATATCTAGATAGTTGTGTCCCTGAAATACTTTGTTTTGTCAACAGAGGGCACCATTGTATTTGTTTGCACGCTACATTGGATGTTATTCTTAATACAAGAACACATTTAAAATTTGACAACTAGTGTTGGTGCCAAAATCAGCTTTTGCTTTAGATCAGATTAATGCTGATGAATGGACTGCATACCTAGTTATACATATCTGTAGTTACTGCTTTAGTTGTCTATGTGACAACATAGATATCAGTTAAGCAAATGAAGAGTGAATGCTCAGATATACCTGAATAAAAACCTGACAGAATAAATCTCAGCCAAAGAAGGTGAAGAGAGAATTAATGTAAATTACATCTCACCCTCTGCCTTACTGTACAGAAATGTTACAGAAACACTTTTGTGTGTTAGTGGTTTACATGCACATACGTGTATGCGTATGTACATGGATTGCTCAGCATTTCACGGATGACAGGAAAGCAGTCATGGCCTTTCTGCCGCTGCCTATCATTCCATCTGAAAGGAAAGCACAGGAAATAGCTCTTAATAGAAGAGCTGAAGCAGTTCCAATTTCCTCTGATCACAGAACAGGCGCTCTCATGTGAGTCTAACTCGCACGTACGCACACTCAAATGCCCTTTTGCCTTTTATCTGAACTGAACAGCGATCTTATTAATCCTGTGTATTGATAAAGTACATGAGAAACTCTAAGTGCATATTACTCAGCTCAGAGATTTGGCATTTTCATTTGAAGGATGTATTTAAATCATAATGGGAATGACAATTAGACTGAATATGGCCAAACTTTTGCGAATTTAGCACATTTAGCCAACGGTAGTGAAATGCAAGGAACATTTTCGCAAATGTAAGAAACATAAATGTAAATGTAACAAGCGGCTCTCATTCAAAATGCTGTCTTTTTCTCGGTGAGTCATATAAAGAGAAGTGTTTCTAGGCGCCGGTTTCCAGGGTGATGGTACTATTCACACTCCTTTGGTGCTGTGACAACCACACTAGAAGGCAGACGAATGAGGGTGAGAGTGGTCAGAAATCAAACACGACACCCCCGAGATGTGAACAAACAATCTGAGGAGGATCCAGTTCCCTTCGGGTTTCATCTCTCCGTGTTTTTGACAGCCGTCTTATAGATAGGCCCGAGAGAAATTGTGGAAAATCTCAGCCAAAGTCTCATACTATTGTTTGAAGTCCAGAATAATTATTTCTGCATTAGGACAATGAGCCAATAAAAAGTTTCAAGCAGAACAATCCGCCTTCCCTTGTTCGTGCTTTGAGTCTCCAGCTGTTGAGGTCTGACATCCCCACCCAAACATACAACAGCCACAGGGAGTGCAAAATCAAAACCAGACGTGGCATCTTTCCATGAATTTTATGATAGATTATTGGTAATGTAAACAAACTTGTGTGAGGATCATTTCAAATGAATCCAAGGTTTAAGAGAATGCAGATAGCCTTCACTTAGTGACCTAAGGTGAGTCTTAGATTTGGCAGTTTTGCAAGCACATGCCTCAGAAATACGAAACGTGCACAAGGTCGTGCGTTTTTCAAAGGCTGAAAGCCATTCATCTCGATATGATATCCTTGTAGCTCCAGCGAAGTGCAAAAGTCACTGATTTTGAACTTGAAAGCATTCAAATTTGTTTTGACTGGTCATGTGATATTTAACACCGTCCTGTCGATGACATCACAGGGCAGTAAGTCACGACAGGCTGAAAATTACAGTGATTTTATCACTGTTGAGAATGCGAAGACAAAGACATGCTTGCACAAAGAAAGGGTTAATTATACAAGCGAAAGGCCAACTGTGTGCTTCAAATCAGCATTGGGTGTAACTGCATGTTTTATCTATCCAGCTGCAAAAACTTCATTTGATACAGAAGATTTGAGATCCACATGTTTTTCCAGTCATGCTTTGAATAGCGTACTCAGATATAAAGACAGATCTATGCACTTTGCAATGTTATCCCTCAGTGTGCTTTTAGATTCCAAATTATGTAATTAAATAATTTTTTGCTGTAATGAAATGAGAGTTAAAATGAAAAGTTCTCCATTCTCTGTGGAAAAATCACAGCGTACGAGTTTGGAACATCATGAGGTTGAGTAAATGATGACAGAGCTTTCATTTTTGGATGAACTTCCCCTTAAGGTCTTTGAAGTGTTACTGTGAAACAGCCTTACAAATGTGACGCAGAGCCCCGCATTATTAAAGCATTCCTGTCTCCTATACTCCGAGGAAGCAAAGCCTAATGATTCACGGCTAGCCTCAGCTGTTTAGGAAGAAAGACTAACATGGTTTAGAAAGTCGAGGAAGAGAAAAGAAAGAACAGATTGAGATGGGAAAAAGAGAGGGATGTGATGACATCATCCTGGCTGGCCTGTGTCGTTTTTTTTATCACTGCATTCTTTTTTATGGAGCAGATTAAACCGACGCTTATTCCATCAGTGCATCTGTGTCTAATCAGTACAGAGGGCTGTTTGTTTCTCTAATAATATGTTTAAAAAGTCCAGCCTATGTTTGTATGACTATGTTTATTGGATAAGCGTGTTGTGTGTGGGGCTTACTTATACTTTGGGGACATAATTGTCCCCAGAAGTTTGCTAAAGACTTCCTTTGGGGACACATACGAATGGGTATACAGTATCAAAACATGGGTTGTCAAACTGTTGCTTTTGAGAGTTTTGGACTGTTTTGTGCCTAATATTACGGTCCGGATTAGGGTTAGTAATTGCTTTGCTTAAAAACAAAAAGTTTTTGTATTCATTAGGCAGCTAATTATCAGCTATTATTCATTAGGCAGCTAATTATATCTATTCTCAGCTATACTTTGGGGACATACTTGTCCCCAGAAGTTTGCCAAAGACTTCCTTTGGGGACACATACGAATGGGTATACAGTATCAAAACATGGGTTGTCAAACTGTTGTTTTTGAGAAAACTTTTAAATGCACATTTAAAAATGTTAGCGTTAATAACATTTTGAGCTGAAATAATTAATAAAGTATTTGTTTATTTACTTATTTACTTCTTTTAAATGCAAAACTATTTCTTTGGGAAAACCTCTGGAACTTCTAAGTATTAAATACAGTTTTGGACTGTTTTGTGCCTCATATTACGGTCCGGATTAGGGTTAGTAATTGCTTTGCTTAAAAACAAATACATTTTTGTCTTCATTAGGCAGCTAATTATCAGCTATTATTCATTAGGCAGCTAATTATATCTATTCTCAGCTATACTTTGGGGACAAATCTGTCCCTAGAAGTTAGCTAAGCATAACAAAACTTCCCTTTAGGGACATTTGGGGCATCCTCATTTGTGATCCATAAATAAAGCAAGTAATGTGTTAATAAACACAAAAATGTTTCTTGAGGGTTTCAGCGTTTAGGTTATTATTTAGTAATTATAATTATCTTTATATATAAGAATAATAAAAGTCCATGCTGGACTAGAAATGCAAAATTCAGTAACTAGACAACACTGAAACTGGGTGAAAAAAAGTTTTTTTTAATTGAATTTCAATATCATTTTTACACTTATTTATTTATTTTATATTTAAATATATAATTATGTTTATTTATTTATTTACTTATTCAAGTAATTTTAAAAAAAAATCAAAGGGATAGTTCACCCAAAAATGTCGTTCCAAACCTGTAAGACCTTCGTTCATCTTTGGAACACAAATTAAGATATTTTTGATCAAATCCGAGAATTTTGTGACCTTGTATAGGGTCATAGACATCGTTAAAACATGTGACATCAGTGGTTCAACCTTAATTTTATGAAGCTATAGTATGCTTTTTGTGGCACTCTCGTGAGCATGCATCAAAGATTGACACGGAAGAGAAGAAATTGTTGAATAAAGTTGTTATTTTTGTTTTCTTTGCGCACAAAAAGTATTCTTGTAGCTTCATAACATTACGGTTGAACCACTGATGTCACATGGACTATTTTAGCAATGTCCTTACTACCTTTCTGGATCTTGAATGTGTCTGTTGCATTGTGGTCAGAAAGCTCTCAGATTTCATCAAAAGTATCTTAATTTGTGCTCTGAATATGAACGAAGGTCTTACGGGTTTGAAACAACATGGGGGTGAGTAATTAATGACAGAACTTTCATTTTTGGGTGATCTATCCCTTTAAATCTTGTCAGCCAATAACTAACAGGGTATCAGTATAATTTGCATCCCAAGCTTATGCAAAACAATATGGTTTGTCCTTCAACATCCTGCATTATTAAACATGAGTGTGTTGTTTTTGCATTCCAACAAGTCCATCATCTTCTCAGAATGATCAACCCATTTGGTTAAAGGAGAGTCTACTCATGCTCAAACATGTTGAGTGAACCTCTCAACTGCCTCTCTTCTGCTTTGGAGAGGTACTTTTATTTTCTTGGCTCTTGAAGTAGATCTTTGCCACTTAATCCTCTGTTTCCACTGTGTGCTTTTGTCTTTCTTCTAGTCTCTTACACAGCGAGCAGGTCTGAATTATGGTTCTGTGGGGAGTGAGACAGGCATGGGATATGGATGAGCTCTTGTTTCTCCATCAGATGGCATTTGCGCTCTCTTCTCCAGTGCAGGTTATTATATGTGTGTGTGGATTGGTAGACTCAGCAGATGCTGGGTGATCATGCTTTCCTGCCCTGAGGCGAACGTTTACCATGTGCACCATGTGTTTGCACTTGTGTGTACGGGTGTAACCATGCTGGTGGATTTGGGTGTAGTCTGCATGTACACTGGGAGGCTCCTGTGCATTGACTAGAAGTGTGAAAGTGTGACATTGGTGCCAAACGTGTGTAAAGCAGAACTTCTGTCATGCTGATTATCTGGTCATATGTTACACAGTCTGCTGACTGGGACGTCTGGGAACAATTTGGCTCAGTATGAGTCAATAGGCTTTGAGGCTATGGACGAAGAGCATATTAAATTCCATACTCCAAAAATTATGTACGTGTATATATATGCTTATGTTTAGCTAATCAAACTGAGTCATCAATGCTTGGTAAATATTGGTCACAGACACAGATTTACTTTAAATTTCACCAAGCTGATTACTCACTAAAAACTCCAACAGATGATGTGTTCATGCCATTTTAGGTTTTATTTTGACGTAACAAAGTGGTTATATACAAATATATATAAGTTGTTTACTGTGATGTTACTTTTTTTAAATGAGTCTTCCCATTGTTGATTCATGGACACAAGAGGCGGGATTTATCACATGAACCAATCACAGCCAAACATAACCAGTCTTATCTAATCATATCGCGATGGAGGCATTGCCTCCTCTCATGTGATTTTTCCCCATTTATTCTCAATTAGCCCCCACAAAACTCACGGTATGCTTTAGGGCATCTGTTAAAACCTAATGGGCTCAGGGGAGGGGAGAGAGACACGGACTCCTGTTTAACTTCAGCTGCTGGTGTCGCTGTTGGGCAATGTTTCTTTTGTAGGAATTAAATAGAGTATATATGATTTTAATTAAATATGACACCAAATTATGCTCTTTTCTTGTCTTTTTATCCTTTTGCCTTTTAAGTTCTTTCACCCCTTCATTCATTTTCTTTATCACTCTCCCTCTCTGTCCCTTTTTATTTCTCTCTGTCTGCCTCTTGCTGTTAGGTTGCCATAGACTGCAACTTCACCTTGACAACAGTCCCTCCCAATACCTTGTTTGAATTGTAAATGCTAGCACACTTGCAAGCTGTGCACCTTTAGTATGAATAATGAATATACACAGCAAGTAGAATATTTGATGTTGTTTGCATGCACTGAAAGTTAACACTTCAATAGCATACTATACAGTATCATGTTTACAAAAACATGTGTTGTGGATCAGTATAATTCAAGATGAAATGAGTCTCTTATACTGGTCTCATAATCTTGAAACAGAGATGTAAAATCTTAAAGACCCCATTAAGTCGCTTCATAAACTGAGTTTCTTTTTACTGTTGAAACAGGAAGTTTGGGAGTGATATTGTTTTTTTGTTTTCTCATTATAGCCATAAACAATGAATTTTTACCTACTATTTTCCTCAATTGTGACCAAAAAAAAAACAGTCTTAAAGGAACACTCCACTTTTTTTGAAAATGGGCTCATTTTCCAACTCCCCTAGAGTTAAACAGTTGAGTTTTACCGTTTTTGAATCTATTCAGCTGAACTACAGAAGAGTCAAGTTTTAAATAGGAAAAATATCGAAACTCTTTGGTCATTTTTGAGCGAGATGCTAACGGGCTAATCGGATTCAATGATCTATGCAAAGCTGTGCTAAAAGTGCTACCGCCAGACCCGGAGATCGGCTGAATGGATTTGAAAATGGTAAAACTGTTAAACTCTAGGGGAGTTGAAAAATGAGCCTATTTTCAAAAAAAGTGGAGTGTTCCTTTAAGTAGCACAGGTATATTTATAGCAATAGCCAAAAATACATTGTATGGGTTAAAATGATCATTTTTTCTTTTATGCCAAAAATCATTGGGATATTAAGTAACAATCATGTTCCATGAAGATATTTAGTAAATTTCCTATTGTAAATATATCAAAACGTAATTTTTGCTTAGTAATATGTATTGCTAAGAACTTCATTTGGACAACATTAAAGGCAATCTTCTCTCTCTCTCTCTCTCTCTCTCTATATATATATATATATATATATATATATATATATATATATATATTATTGTTATTATATATTATATATTATTATTATTATTATTTTTTTTTTTTTTTTTATTTATTTATTTTTTTTTTTTTGCGCCCTCAGATTCCAGATTTTCAAATAGTTGTATCTCGGCCAAATATTGTCCTATTCTAACAAATTTATTGGTGTATAAATGTATAAATCTCAGTTTCAAAAAACTGATCCTTGTGACTGGTTTTGCAATTTATATTCACAATTGTAGACATTTTCTTCCAAAAGTTAGTGCCTAAAGAGTGCAAAGTTATTTTTAGCTGCTCAAGATTGCCTAGTAGACAATAAGATTGTACATAATGATGCAAAATGTTCACTCAAAAGACCTTTCTGCAGTCAGATATTACCATAGCACGTTCTGTTTCATCAGTTCATAGTGGGTTCAGTTTATGGTTAAAATCAGGATGTGAATTAGACATGAATCAAAGGGGGAATTTTCACTTGCAGAGTTTTTGTAGATTCTTCTGTAAGTCCAGGTCATTGTAATGTGGTGACTGTGTGAGCTGCTTGGATCTAGTGCATATATTAGCTGAAGGCAATGGACTGTCTGACTTGATTAATGACAGCAAACAATTGACTGTAGAGCTGACAGGCCTTACTGCGCAAATACAATAGGCCTGCCGTGAGGACACACACACACATTCGGAGAGGCCTGGGTCCGCTGGGGTTCATCTTTATAGAGCACTTGTGATCCAGTAAGGGACATTCCATATGGTAAAACTATCTTTGGAGAAATTTTATGAAATAAATTAATATTGCTCCATTTGTAAAGAGGAAATAGACTGTTATAATGTATTTTCCAGTGCCTGTTACAAGTGAAGTGAGAGCTGAGACCTCCGGCTTTGTCTCCTGTCCATTGTGTCATCAAAAATCATGCATAATTCTCTGGCTTGCGCCAGGAAGACAGTTATAGTCACGAAGTATCAACAAGAGATGACGCTGCACTCCATAACAGCCTTCTGATGATGTTCTAATGATGCTATTTCCATGAAAAGTGAATGACACCTTTGTAATGATACTTGTAATTTTCAGCTTGTCTCAAATGGATGTTTGCAAATGTGAAAAACCGCTACGATTATCTTTTGAAATAACCTCCAATTGTCAGAGAGAGATTGTGTCTTCTGTTCCTTACTGATCAAAGCTGTGCATATGTGTCAGTGTTTTCGCAACCTTAAGGAGGCTTCAGTGTCAGGCTTTGATGGGTCTAGAGTTTGAAATCTTTTAGATCATATGCCATCTCTGACAGTAAAACGTTCAGCTATTTTTGGAAACTGAAACGCTGCCATCCTCAAACATCTTCAAAGACCTGCTCATTATTGATGTCCCACAAATGATGCTGTGTAATAAATGTGTAAAAAAACCTCCATGAAGAGTGGCTAATTAAAACAGTAGCCATGATTCATGTGTAATTTGCGTTAGGAGACTGATTTTATCATTATTAAGCATTACTGTTCAAAAGTTTAGGGTTAAAATAATGTCAGTTTGAGCAAAATCAATACATTTATTCAGCATGGACACATTGGAAAGATCAAAAGTGATGGCAAAGACATTTAAATTACATTTAAAGTTACAAAAGGTTTCTATGTTAAATAAATGCTGTTCATTTGAACTTTCTACTCATCAAAGAATCCTAAAAAATGTAGCATTGTTTCCACCAAATACATTAAACAGCACAACTCTTTTCAACATTGATATTAATAATATGTTTCTTAAGTCCCAGTCAGCATATTAGAATGATTTCTGATGGATCATGTGACACTTAAGACTGGAGTAATGATTCACAATTATAAATTACATTTTAACATATACATTACCATTCAAAAGTTTTTGAACAGTAAGATTTGTAATGTTTTTTTTTTTTTTTTAAAAGGCTCACCAAGCCCGTATTTATTTGATCCAAAGTACAGCAAAAACAGTAAAAGTTTGAAATATTTACTATTTAAGTAACTCTTTTCTATTTGAATATATTTAAAAAAAAAATTATTAGCATAAATTTAATTTTTATAATCATTTTTAGCATCATTACTCCAGTCACATGATCCTTCAGAAATCATTCTAATACTTTGATTTGCTGCTCAAAAACATTTATTATTATTATTATTATTATTATTATTATTATTATTATTATTATTCTGTTGAATACAGCTGAGTAGATATTTTTTTTCAGGTTTCTTTGGTGACTGGAAAGTTCAGAAGAACAGCATTTACCTGAAATAAAAAACTTTTGTAACATTATAAATGTGTTTATGATCACTTTTGATCAATTTAATAAAGAATCCTAAAAAAAATATACTCAGCTGTTTTAAATAATAATAATAATAATAATAATAACAATAATAATAATAATAAATGTCTATTGAATAGCAAATCAGCATATTAGAATTATTTCTGAAGGACCATGTGACACTGAAGACTGAAGTAATGATGCTGAAATTTTAGCTTTGATCACAGGAATAAATAACATTTTAAAATGTATTCAAATGGAAAATAGTTATTTTAAATAGTAAAAATATTTCACATTTTTACTGCTTTTGCTGTATTTTGGATCAAACAAATGCAGGCTTGGTGAGCAGAAGAGACATCTTTAAAAACATTAAAAATCTTACTGTTCAAAAACTTTTGACTGGTAGTGTATTAAACAGAAAATAGCTATTTTTAAAAAATTGAGGGTTAGTTTTAGGTTTACGGGATAGAAAATATCTTTAACTGTGTATAAAATGATAGAAGTCAATGGAAGGTCCCCACCATGACATGTTTGTGAGCTACTGAGTGTGTATGATTAACTCCTTGCCTGGGTTTTGCTTGACTGCCTGACTGCTTGACTCAACATTTACATAGTTCAGTTTAATCCTTAATGACCATCTGTTGTTTGACCTACTCCTGTGCGGAGAGGAGACTAGTAACAACACACATATTAGCAGCACTGTCTCATTTCACATTGTGTCATTAGCAGATCCCAGCTAAGTGTCATGTTTCAGGTTAATAAGGTTAGAGACTTTGAAACACTTCATTAGTTAAAGGGATAGTTCACCCAGAAATTAAAAATTACTCCATGATTTACTCACCCCCAAGCCATCCTAGGTGTGTACATGACTTTCAGATGAATACAGCTGAAGTTATATTAAAAAATGTCCTGGCTCTTCCAAGCTTTATAATGGCAGTAAATGGCTGTTGAGATTTTGAAGCCCAATAAAGTGCATCCATCCATCATAAAAAGTACTCCACATGGCTCCGATGGGTTAACAAAGGCCTTGTGAAGTGAAGCTATGTTTTTTTTTTTTTTTTTTTTTTTTTTTTTTAATACAACTCTGATTAAGTCCGTCTAAAAGAAGAAAGTCATATACTCCTAGGATAGCTTGAGGGTAAGTAATTCATGGGGTAATTTTAATTTTTGGGTGAACTATCCCTTCCATCAGTCTAGGAAAGGATTACATTCTCTATTTATGTCTTGGGATCATTTCTGTCTTTCTTTCATTAATTACCTCATCCATTTTTTTAATATGCTTTGCTAGCTAAATTATAATTAGTTTATCTGAAGACTCATCAGAGGCTATAAAAATCTGTTTTATGTAACTGGTTTATTATAGATGAAAAACCATGTAATTTTACCTACTTGCTCGTGTTACCATGACAGTGGATCCAAACCAACAGCAGAGGTCGAGCCGAACGTGAATTACGCTGACAGCCTTCTGACAGACCTGCCATAAGCGCTGCTGATTGCTCTACCTATTCATTGCAATCAGTTTCCCTCTTGACGACTTGATTTGCTTTATTCAATCAGATCCCTCTGCTCTCTTCAAGCACATGATTTGAGTCATGTCTGCCATGAACAGTTCTTATTTCTGCAGGAGAGGAAGATTTTTTTTTATGTTTTGAAAGAAGTGTCTTATGCTCATCAAGGCTAAATTTATTTGATCCAAAATAAAGTAAAAACAGTAATATTATGGAAATATTATTAAGTTGGCTTGAGAAAGCCAACTTGCTGAAATGCTATTTAAACTTATTCTTCTTCCTAATAAAACCGTTGACTGTAACTCCTCAAAGAGTTTTAACTCTACAAACTCCAAACTCAGCTAAGATCTTCAGACTGATCTGAAGTTAATTGCTTTATCTTTTCTAACTGATCAGACTTATAGTATTCCTAAAAATGACAATTAAAACTGGGAAAAACCCCATAGGCTTACATTGAAGGAATGTTCAGATGAACCAAGACTATTCAAACTCCAACTGTCAAAACTCCCAGAATCCAAAGCTTCTCTTCTATGTACTATTTCTAATCCATTTAAACTCATTCAAACTATTTTGCTAATCATGTTAACAATATGAATAACATGCTAATCATGCTAGAAATTGCTAATCATGCTAACAACATGCTAGTAACTTAATCGTGCTAGAATCATGCTAGCAACATGCTAGTAACTTGCTAGTCATGTTAGAATCATGTTAACAACATGCTAGTAACTTGCTAATCATGCTAGTAACATGTTAGTAACTTGTTAATAATGTTAACATCATGTTAGTAACATGCTAATCATGTTAGAATCATGTTAACAACATGCTAGTAACTTGCTAATCATGCTAGTAACATGTTAGTAACTTGTTAATAATGCTAACATCATGCTAGTAACATGCTAATCATGTTAGAATCATGTTAACAACATGCTAGTAACATGCTAATCATGCTAGAATCATGCTTAACAACATACTTGTAACTTGGTAATCATTTTACCAACATGTTAGTAACTTGCTAATAATGCTAACAACATGCTAGTAACTTGTTAATCATGTTAAAACATGCTAATCATACTAGAATCATGCTTAACAACATACTTGTAACTTGGTAATCATTTTACCAACATGTTAGTAACTTGCTAATAATACTAACAACATGCTAGTAACATGCTAATCATGCTAGAATCATGATTAAGAACATACTTGTAACTTGGTAATCATGCTACCAGCATGCTAGTAACTTGCTAATAATGTTAACTAAATGCTAGTAACTTGCTGATCATGCTAGAATCATGCTAGCAACATGCTAGTAACGTGATAATCATGCTAACAACATGCTAGTAACATGCTAATAATGTTAGATTCATGTTAACAACATACTTGAAACTTGGTAATCATGCTACCAACATGTTAGTAACTTGTTAATAATGTTAACATCATGTTAGTAACATGATAATCATGCTATAATCATGCTAACAACATGCTAATCATGCTAGTAAAATGTTAATCATGTTAACAACACATTAGTAACATGCTAATCAAGTTGAGTTAATATCATGCTAGTAATTTGCTAATCATGCTAACAACATGTTAGTAACATGCTAATCATGTTAAAACCATGCTAGCAAAATGCTAATCATGCTAGTAACATGTTAATCATGCTAACAACACGTTAGTAACATGCTAATCATGTTAAAAACAAGCTAGCAACATGCTAGTAATTTGCTAATCATGTTAGAAAATATGCAAGCAACATGTTAACTATGTGTTAATCATGCTAGCTACATGCTAACAACATGCTATCTATCTATCCATCATCTAACAATTCTATATCTATATATCTGACAGATTAGCCTTCAAAATATTCAAGCTTTAAGCTTTAAAAGTACTTTAAACTTCAATCTATTTCAAACTGAATACAAAAATCTTTTAAAACTTTTTCAAACTTTCTGTTCAAGCTTTCTCAAGCCAACTTCAAAGTTTGTCTTGAACTTTTTTTTTTTATCTAGCTACAATTTAAAATAATAAAATAATAATAAATATTTCAATAAGATTTTTTTTGCTTTTACTTTTTATACTTTTCTAGATTTGTATCATGTTCTTCATAAAATTTAATCACTAAAATTTGGGGTTCAAGGAATTTTAACTGTTATGTCTTTTGTTAGCTGTTTTTTAATGAAAAACGTGAGTTTCGTCCATTTGTCTGTTAATTTAATTAACTTTTGAGAAAATGGCTTTTTTTTAAATTTCACTCTTTCTATTTCCTCAGTCCCTTTTCTAATTGTCTGTTTCTCTCAAGGACCCCTCACCGCTTTTCTCCTCCTTACCAAACACTCAAAATAAAAGACATCAGTCGGACTCCTTCTTGAATACAATGCAAGAGCCTGGAAGCCGAGCTAACTTTTTCTTGGCTGTTATCCGCAGTGCCGGTGTTCAAATTTGCATAGAAATAATAATGAATTTGAAAACCAGTCCGGCTAATGTTTCAAATCAAATTAGGTCATTGAGCGCAGTCCCACCAGGCCTGGAAGTCTCCTTTCTTAATTATGAGCATAGTTCAAATCCCTGAAACGAGGAGTAACCGAGAGCTTGGCAGTGGATACTGAAACACTTTGTGATTTGTGTTGGACTTGACACATCTCCCATATGCTTCGGTAGTACATGCCAGACAATGTGCTCCTGTGAGAGGTACATATATTCTTCACTTCTATCGAAGCTTTAGAACCACCAATGAAAACTGTTTTTGCTGGGAATGACATGCACGCATACTGTTGATGTAATGCTTTGCAGATAAATTATTATGCGTTTGCGTGTTCCCTCTTTCTGCTACCAAATGCCTCTCATTCGCTTCCTCTGTAGACTTGTTCTACATTTAAGACGGTCTGGTTAAGGCTGTTATCCAGGGGAGTGATGTAAATGTTTGGTCTGTGGGTTGTAAGCAGATGGTATTAGTCCCGAGCTCCGAGCTTCACGCCAAGCAGATTGTTTTTGCTTTATTAAAAGTCACATCTTATTAGACCACCTTACTACTTCTATTGCTCTTCTGAGGATCTCTTTGAAATTGAGCAAACTTGCCCACCCATTCGAGAGCACAGGCGGTTTGAATATTATGCTGAATCATTTTTAAGTTGGTGCTCTGTATATTTCTCCACTTTAAATATAGTTTGATACCTCAGAGTATAGGGAAATCAAAAAATGTTTGTGGCTGTGTGCATATACTATTTTTTAATCATTTTTAAAGGTTGGTAGCCTGTATATTACTGCTCGTAAAGCTGTAGTTTATTACCTCAAAGTTTAAGGATAACAAAAATAGTTTTTGTGGTCATGTGCATAAATTATTGACTGATATGGTATTTTTTGAGTGAGTCTGAGTTGTAATTACTTTATATTAAAAAAAAAAAAACACTTATTCAGCAAGTTCAGTAAAGTTTAAGTTTTTTTTTTTTTTTTTTTTTTTTTTTCTAATATTTTTTTCCTGTATTTATAAATTATATATATTTTTTTTGTGTAATTTTTATTAGATTTTATTGTAATAGATGCTGGTAAGTACTGTATAGAATTTCATCATAACTTTAAGATTGGAAGTATTTGTAAGATAGATGTAGAAATAATTGAGTTAATTAATTAAAAGATTGAATCTATTAAAAAATATAATTAACATAATTTTAATTAAAGTGTCTATACTGTTTTTCGATTAACAGGTGATTGTATTTTACTAAAGAAAATAACATTTTACAATAAGATTCCATTAGTTAATGTTAGTTAATGCGTTAACTAACATGAACAAACAATGAACATTACATTTATTACTTTTCATCATTGTATGTTAACTGACAGTGCATTATTTAATGTTAACAAACCCAACTTTTGATTTTAATAATGCATTAGTAAATGTTGAAATTAACATTAAGATTAAGTGCTGTAGAAGTATTGTTTATTCTTTGTTCACGTTAATAGTTAACTAATAAACTAATTGTAAAATGTTACCAAGAAAATGTATGTAGCAAATTTTTAGTAGTAATAGTAATACTAATAGTAAAAGTAATAATAATAATCATCATCATCATCATCATGCATTTTATTTTTAATAATTTTAGACAGTTTATTATTTTATGATATGAAATTTGGGACCACTTTTACTGTAAAACCCCCATTATTCCTAACAAAGAAAGAACAATACTTCTACAGCATTATGAATCTTAGTTAATGTTAATTTCAACATTTACTAATCTGTTATTAAAATCAAAAGTTGTGCTTGTTAACATTTGTTAATGCACTGTGAATTAACATGAACAATGAACGACTGTATTTTTTTTATTAACGAAGATTACTAAATTCTGTAATAAATGTATTGTTCATTGTCCATTCTTTTTAGTTAATAGGTTAACTAACATTAACTGATGAAACCTTATTAAAAGTGTTACCCATATTGTATTATTAAATATTAAAGAAAAATTCGTAATACAGTATTAATGCATTATTATTGTTATTATTATTGATACTTTGAGGTGTGCTTCTTTTTGGCATACTGTGGGTATATCATGCCACCAGCCAAAGTAACAAGGCAGATTGGAACACTCAGACTTCTTGTAAATTAATTTAAAATTATGATGAAATATTTTAATGCTTTTGCTGTTATGCCTCTATGTATTGGCACGCATATGTTCCTTAGCTGGTAAATTTGTAGTTGCTTGTGAGTTATGAAGGAAAATGTGAAACATATTTCAATTGTCTCTCCTACATTGCATATGTGTGTGTGCTCCAGTCCTTGTTCCAAGTGGTGTAAATTAGCAGTGTAATTGCTGGCAACGAGGCCAAGAGCCCGGGGAGAGGATTTTGGGATAACCTGTTGCTTAAGCACCAGAGGGAATGATTATCCAGACACAAACACACACGCATACATACATACATGCAGACTCACTTTGAAGTAAGTTCTCTCTTTTTATCTCGCTCTTGCATTTATTTGCATCTGCATGATTTGAGCCTTTGTAGTGCAAAACCGAATCGTGTTTTACCTCACTGTAATGAGCTCTGATCCAGTGCAGTGAATATTTGTGTGAAGCGAAGCAGCCAAATGTGTTTGAAATGGATGGATAGTGACATCACATACACAAAGAGTTTGTGGACAAGTGAGGAAAAGTGAAATCTCGTAGCTAGTGTGATTCATGACAGACACAAACATCAGTTAACATTCACCCCTCGCAGATGTTCCCCTTCCTTGAGTTAACTTTGATATGGCTCTCTGACCTCTGCAAAGTTCAAATCAGCTGCGTGTTCTTCATAAATATCAGTCTGACAGCTCGCGCCTCCAAACCTTCATGTGCTGCTTGGAAATGAGCAAGCTCACACTCAACTGATAATGATTATACTGACTGAAATGTCTCCCGCGGTCTTTGCATGCACATCTGTTTCACACATTTGAACACTGTGAGTGATTCAGGACAAATTCATGTTAAGTGTTTATTTTCTCTGCTTTCAAATTATCTTGTCTCTTTGAGAGAGTACAAATGGGAAAGTCCCGTAATCTCTCGTTATCTTCTATCTTGACTGGTTTTATTATGACTACATTGCATCTGGTTTTATTACGAGTTAGGTTTAAAGTTACAATAAAATACTATCTTTGAACTAGAGCATACTCTGTATCTCCCAGATTTCTACAAAAATGTTTTATTTCATCTGGAAATATGATGAAATATGGCTTTAATTTTTAAAGTCAGGCCTTTAAATGGCCTGAACGTTGACTGCGGCTGATTGTTTGTTATGAGAATTTTCTTTCTTATTTTAATCTGTCACTTGCAGACACTGGGGAATCGGTGGCTCATCTTTGAAAAAATTGAGCGCTAGAGAAGTGTTAATGTAAAGATAAGGGGGCTGGAGAGAGGGAATTGAGGAAATGAAGTATTATCACATTGTCACTCAAACCTGCATTGTCTATTTATGTAGGCATATAAATGCATCCCACGTTCAGCTGTCCAGATATTCATCACAGACAGAATGGGTTGAAGAGGAGAAGAAAGGGATAGAGGAGAGTAAAGAAGGGTGACACACTTTAACCCACATCTTCTGTTTTAGGTTTGAAAGACTCCAGTTTTATGTAAGTCCTACTAAAAAAAAAAAAAAACACAATTCTCTGAGTATACAGTTGGTTAGACTGGTCGGCCCCAAACAGAAACAATGAATATTTTCAGTGAAAAACGTAAAAAATAAGTTGCTGCCTTAAAGGGGTCATCTAATGCCCATTTTCCACAAGTTGATATGATTCGTTGGGGTCTTAAAGGAGAAGTCCACTTCCAGAATAACATTTTACAGATAATTTACTTACCCCCTTGTCATCCAAGATGTTCATGTCTTTCTGTCTTCAGTCGTAAAGAAATTATGGTTTTTGAGGAAAGCATTTCAGGATTCTTCTCCATATAATGGACTTCATTGGTGCCCCAATTTTGAACTTCCAAAATGTAGTTTAAATGCGGCTTCAAAGGGCTCTAAATGGTCTCAGCCAAGGAAGAAGGGTCTAATCTTGCGAAACGCTCTGTAATAAATAAATAGAAAAAAAATGTAATACATTCAAGCTCAAATTATTAAGAAAGGCGATTTGCAAAGATGCACAAAGTCTGCATATGCACGAAGTCTGCAGCAGCTCAGATGTTGGGAGTAAATGATGACTGCTATGATCATTATTACATCCGACAACACGATCAATCACCCAACTGGAGAAACTCTTGTCTTTCCCAACACCGGAGTTGAAACAATGCCGGTCGGACTGTTACAGCTCATCAGGGTCGGTCTAAGGTAAGACAATTGTGTCAATCAACTATCTTGGGAGCAGCCTTGGTCTGTGTGACGTCACACTGACAAGAAGCTGAGAATGCCTCGATTTGAAAAAGGGGATATTACTTATAAAGATTAAAAAAAATACCACTGGGTGGATTTTTATTATTATAGGGTGGTTGTGTACACACACTGCCAACACATATTTATGTTCAAACAACATGTAAAAATGAGTTTTGCATCCAATGACCTCTTTAATTTTTTTTTAATACAATCAACTTCGCTGTTTAAAGGTGACATCTTGAAAATCAGAATTTTCCTTGTTTAAGTGCTATAATCAGGTCCCCAGTACATCTACCAACCCAGAAAACATAAAAAACATTGTTTTGGTGAGCCTTTTTCTGCAAGCATGTGAAAAAACGAGCCGCTCTGATTTCGTTCCCCCCATGTACATGGTAAGGGGATCTTATTGTAATATTACCAGCTCTTTATCTGTGCGTCTCCGCCCACAGCACCATCATTTTGTTTGCGCAAGTGACAGCGGTGTACCAGTTCTAACGCTATTACAAAAGTTCGAGCAAAGCATACTAACTGTGTCTTTGACTACACAGACGAGCACAGAACACTATTTAGAGTCCCAGCCTCAGAGGAAAAAAGAGAACAGTGGATTTATTGGTTTATTTACTGTATATTACACTGGTGCCACACAGATTTAATATAAACATGTGATTCCTTTACCAGCTGTTCACCTTCACAGACATAACCGACTGTTTTTGTAACTCGTGTGTTTTTACATGAACTAGTGTGTATTTGACAGTTTAAGCGCAATAAGACATGAAAGAGAATTTAGTTTAGTACTCAAATGCCATGTGACAGCTGCTTTCTGTACACGTGCTTCAGATGTGTGCGCTCAGAAAACCCTATCCACGTGTTTCCAGGGGGTGCTATTTTAAAAAAGAACATGGATAACTTCCGGTGAGGTGGCGGAAATAGTATACCAGTGGTATTTTGTGTGCTAATTAAGTGTTTTTTGAATCATTGTTTACTTTGTAAAGTTGCAAACCTTTATGAGAGATGCCGTTACAGTGCCCACATCATTAGCAAGTTTGGATCGCTAAATCTTGAATGACTGTCAACTAGTGATGTGAAATTTGAACAGAGGCATCGGAGCTTGTGTTAAGGGGCGTGCCAGGTGAAGCCTCGATTCAAGGCTTGTGTTGTTTATGTAGAAATCATGTGATCAATGTCAAATGAAGCTTCACTTTCTGTCCGGTCATGTGCGCGATTTACTTTGCGTGTCGGAACGTTCGAACCTTGCGAGTACATATTCGTTAGGACTTATTAAATTACATTTTTAAATACTTAGTCATACAAGTCATATGAAGAATACAAATAATTTCAGGAAAATTACATATTTGTCATAAGCAATTTTATATGGGTACATTATTCTTCTATTATATCATATTTGTACTGCCATTTAATGCCACAATTTAATGGGTAAATTCATTTATCAGAGACCAATATTAAACAAACAAACACACACACTGTTATGCTTTTATTTGTGCATGTAACAGTCGAACTATGAAATGTGTGGTGAATGCTTCTTCCTGTGGAGTTTCTTTCACAGGCTTTTGGTTGCTTTATTTTTTACTAACCAACAGATAGCTGATAGCTGACCAACAGATGTTTTCGACACTCTTGAAGCTTTGAATCTTTTACTGAAACAGTCAGAGGAAAGTGTCAGTGCTTCACAACGCTTAATTTGCCCATCACTACTGTCAACTGTTGAATGAATGAGTGTCACGTCACGCTTGTTAACTTCGAACTGGAAGACGCGCCCACTTTTGACGCAAGGCCTCATGAGGCATAGTAAAACTTGTGGATATCAGAAGTTTAAACTAATATGGTTTAAAACACAGGATTTCAGTGCAATAAACATAATAATCAAAACCAAACAGATGCTTTTTGACAGAGTATCTGAGCCCTATTCTGGAAAAGGGGGTGGGGAGCAGCAGCTCATTTGCATTTAAAGAGACATGCTCAAAAACGGCATGTTTCTGCTTCTGCTCAGAATAAATGATCTGTGGGGTATTTTGAGCTGAAACTTCACAGACACATTCTGGGGACACCTGAGACTTACAGTCAAACCAAAATTTATTCAGAAAGCTTCAACATTTCACACAATATCACAGTTTATTCGCTACAGTTTAGAAAATGGTAATAAAATATGGCAAGAACTCAGTGTTAAAGTCAGTATTCATCTTGATAATCAAACCAAAATTTATTCAGACACCTTCAAAACCTCACATTGTCACAGTTCATTTGCTGTGATGTTTACATGGATGTGTGCATCACATATGGCGTATATGCCTAATAAAATATGAACTAATATAATTTTAATTTATTATAAAACATTACTTAAACTTCACATGAGCTTATAGAAGTGGCTGACAATAACAAACCCACGCAAGTGAGGAGAGAAATCTAGACAAGTATCTTACCTGACGCTGATGTTAAAATGGCCAATCTTAGCAGTTTCTTAGCAGTTATATATTTTATTATTTTATTTTTTCATCCGATACCATCCATATTGAAAGGCGCAGCATGCGTGAGATTGGTGCGCGAATGGTAGATCAGGTAGGCCAAAAAACACAAGGAGAAGCGTTGAGGTAATACAATATCAGCAATAACAGACATTCGCATTCAGACAGGATTATATTTCTCAGAGGATCACTGAGTTTGCTGAAAAACAGTAGGTACTTTGCTCTGGAATTATTACAGAGGGTGTGTGAGGAAAAACACAGAGTTGGTACAGGATTAAAATTGACATACTGCAATGTCTGTGAAATACAAATTTCTCTAACGTCCCACTGGAAAACTAGTCCCATCCGAATAGGCCTTAATGTCTCCTTAATTTTTGCACATACAGTACTGGGGTTCCTGGACCCCAAACATAAGGAATAAAAATAAATAAATAATATTTGCTTTTGGTGCTCCGGAAAGCTAAAACGTGCAGACAAATTATTGCAGATGTTGATTTATGTTTCCAAAACATGCCGTTGTCATTGCCCTAATGCATCTCATTAGCTGAACTTACATTTCAGCCCCTCCTTAGCAGAAACTTGCATAGAGAGAAAAGCTGGAAAGTCTTATTCTTTGATTGTTTCAAATAATAACACGTTTCACTTTGAAATCAGCACGAGTGCCTTGTTTGAAGCCAATAATAGCACTGTGTTTGACAGGCTGGCATTGTGCGCCCAATTCTATAAATTGCTCAGAAGTGAAGGAGCCCGTTTTAATAGGCTTTCAATGCTGAAATGATTGCATTCATGGCAAATTGCCTTCTCCATTGTTTCTCATCAGTACAGGGAAAGAGAAAGAGAGGGAGGGGCCGGGGGGTCGGTCATTGTTTGAGGGGAGACGTCTGAAAGGGGTCGCGTTACAGCGCTCCTTCGTCTCCCTGGCTCTTCCTGCTGCCTCCTTATGATTAAATCATTCCCAAGCTTTCCGACACAGAAACACACATGCACACCCAACACATGCAGCTCGAGGGAGCACGGGATGGAATCCACACTTCATAAAATAAAAGAAAACAAAAGGGGAAGAGTCTGTCTGTCTTGCAGAGCAGGCCGCAGATGATTCTTTGTTCTCAGGGCAGACGGAAGACCAGTTGGCTCTTATTGCAAGCTTCTTCGCTCTTTAATTCCCTCCTGTCCCTCTGTTTCTCTCTCTCACTCACTCACTCACTCACTCTCTGATATATGACATCTGTTTATGTGAAATTGGATTTCAGTGGGTCCCTTGTGGCAGCCGGTCATACGTCTTCTGTATTTTGTACAGGCTTGTGCAAAACTCAGAATTTAACAGCCGATTCTTTTTCAATTCATGAGTTGTAATTTTGTTGGCCACATGCTCCACAGGATGTTGAATTGGAATTTGAATTGGAATGACAGATAGAGAAATTGCAATTGTTCATATCAAAGAAACAAAAAGAGAATTTCATTAGGCCAACAAAACAACAAAGTAGAGGGGGAAAAAACACGCTTTAACTTGTCTACAAAGCTATTTGTTGTTTGGCTCCATCTTGAAGACTTTTGGATGGTTACATGCTTATAAGTAAATTATATTAAAATATTAAATAAAAAAATGTAATTCTTCAATTGTAACTATCATGTTTGCTATTTCAGGAATTGAACTGGATTTAACTCCCTGTTCAGTCGTGATTTTATCATCGCCTTGTTCCCCCTATACAGGAGAAAGTGCGCTAGAAAATACGACTGGTAAAGCCAGAGAAAGAGAGATGTGAGAAAACTGAAAGAATGAAAGCCAGAGATAACAAGAGCAAGTCAGCAAGGAAGACGGAACAAGCACAAAGAAAGATGGTCTCTATGGTCTCGTCTCGGATAAAACTCTCTGATGCGTAACTGGCAGATGGGCCGACACAAGCGCTGTGAACTTTACACTTCACTGTCAGTAAGTGGATTGCTTATTTCCACATGGCAGTTGGACTCCATAGTAGTCTCTCTCTTTCTCTCGCTTGTCTGAGTGCAGTTAATATCCCTTGTTTTCTGTATCCTCTGGAGTTTTACCCCACTTTTGCTCTCACAGTAGCTCTGTTCTGAGATCACTTTACTGAAATGACCGAAATATCAGTGCCATCACCACTGCATATATAATGAAAGGAATAGTTCACCCAAAAATTTTAATTCTGTCATTAATTACTCACGCTTGTGTCTTTCTAAATCTGTAAAACCTTTGTTCATCTTTGGAACAGAAATTAAGATATTCTCAATGAAAAACGAGAGCTTTCTGACCTGGCATAGACAGGAACACAGCTACCGCATACAAAAAATATTCTCGTAGCTTCACAAAATTACTTCTGACGTCACATGGACTGTTTTGATGATGTTCCTTACCAGTGTTGGGGGTGACGCGAGTTACGTAATTAGATTACTTTTTTCAAGTAAGTAGTAAAGTAACACATTACTTTTTAATTTACAAGTAAATATCTGAGTTACTTTTTCAAATAAGTAACGTCAGTTTCTTTGTTTTCCCATTTATTGACAGACAGTTGTCCCATCCCCATGTTGAGTGAAATCGAAAGTACAGAGGCATTGTGTGCGCTGTGTGAACATGATGATACTGTAATTCTAGACTAAGTGTGAACATGCATTTACTCATCTCACTTGCAAAAAAACAGATTATGTAATCATCAAAATGAATTAAAACAGTGAAATGCAAACTCAGAAAATGAAGCAAACCTACAATATGAAATGTTAAATAACACAAGTATCCTTTATGTATTCAATCCCATTTTATTAACCAATGTCTTTGCTGCTAAGCTTTGATGATTTAGTTCAACCATACTAATGAGAAAAATGACTTCTCCTGCGTTCTACTGTACAGATGTGAATTTACTTCAGCCTGAGGCTTATTCATTTCACTTTTTGTTGTGAAAGGGCTTTCACATTTGTTAAAAATAGGATTTTTTATATTAAAAACAAACAAGGAAGCCCTGCCCAGATTTAAAAATCAACGCAAAAGTAATTCAAAAGCAATGTAACGCATTACTTTCCATAAAAAGTAACTAAGTAACGTAATTGATTACATTTTTTTAGAAAGTAATGCAATATTGTAATACATTACTTTTAAAAATAACTTTCCCCAACACTGTTCCTTACTACCTTTCTGGGCCTTTAATGTGGTAGTCGCGTTGCTGTCTATGCAGGGTCAGAAAGTGATTCAGTGATGCAAACAGATTTCAATTCTGCTGCAAAGCAGCTCTAAAAAGACAACCGTAAACAGCCATTATTCAGTTAAAATCGTTCATTGTTGATTCAGTTTTATTCAAAAGGGCAAAAAAGTAGCATAAAAGTTAGGGATGTAATGATATAAAAATCTCATGATACGATAATATCTCAATATGAAGTACACGATACGTTATTAAAAAAAAAAAAAAAAAGACAAATGAAGACTTTGGAAAAAAAATGCAAATTTTGTGCATTTTAAAGTTAAATTCTTCTGTCTAATCCACTTTGAGAGTTCAAAATTAGGAGCTCCAAACTGAAGTCAAAAGTCAGTGAATTGACTTGTACCTGAACTTTAAAGGTGACTCAACCCTATTTTTATTTGTGATATACTGTCTCACTCTTACATTCACACTGGTGTTTTAGGAAGCCAATCAAATTAGAATATATTCATAATAACAACAATTTTATATTATTGTTATTCCTATGACAGTAATAGCCATATGTTGTAAAACAATTGCACTGTAAAATAAATAAAAATGAATGTTTCATAGGTATATTATTTTTGCTTTACACTACAGTAGGGAAATTACAATACTTCTTTCCTAACTTGTACACTTGAAAGAGAGATTTTGAATTTGGACTGCAGTAACGTTATCCATTTAAACGACGAGCTGTCAGCAGTTCATACTGCACTTTTAAGCTTTTAGTTTGACAGAAACGGCAGTAGAGCTTTTACTTTAAAGGAAAACTCCAGCTTCCGTGAAAACAACAAATCTAGTGACATGCTGTAATCATCTCCTGTGAAAATAAGGCATAACTGGTGGCCGTTAGGTTTCCAAATGTGCGCTAAACTCACAGCACATGCAATAAACGAGATCACTGCATTCACTGTGAACTGAGCCGTTCTGAGCTCATCACTCAGCTGATCGCTAAACAAAGTGCACACTTCACTTTGAAACTCGCAGCGAAAATAGATTTGATGAAGGGATTAAGCCATGTTGTGCTTTCAGTTTTCATTTGACAAATACTGTGCTAAAGCATAATGGCCCAAAACAAGTTTAAAGACCTTTTATGTTCGAATAAGAAGTTTAAATATATTTTTAAAACAGAAGACCTATCGTTTCATATCGTCATGTGACCACGATGATATCAAGACACGATATTGATAATACTGTTAGATCCCTAATAAAACTGGACCATACAGCTTGTTCAATGTATTTCAAGTCTTCTAAAGCCATTGTGTGAGGAACAGGTTGAAGTTTATGTTGTTATTTGCTGAAAATCTTCCTTGATAGCCATGGTCACCACTGACTTTCATTGTATGGAAACTTCTTTGCATTTCACAGCCGAAAGCCGAAAGTAGAACATATATATGTTTCAAAATGTATTTAAAGTAGAAGTCCACTTCCAAAACAAAGATTCACATGTTAATGTACTCACCCCCTTGTCATCCAAGATGTTCATGTCTTTCTTTCTTCAGTCGTAAAGAAATTATTTTTTTTGAGGAAAACATTTCAGGATTTTTCTCCATATAATGGACTGATATGGTGCCCCGATTTTGAACTTTCAAAATGTAGTTTAAATGCAGCTTCAAACAATCCCAAATGTGGTTGAAAACGATCCCAGCCGAGGAAGAAGGGTCTTATCTACCGAAACGATTGGTTGTTTTCATAAAAATAAAACAATTTATATACTTTTAATGTCAAACGCTCGTCTTGTCTTGCTCTGCCTGGATTGTTTTTTTTCTGGCTTGGTACTTCTGAAGCATTGTAGGATGATTTTGAAGTTGAGGGAGAAAATATGATTGGAGTTTTTTTGACATACCCTAACTGTCTTGAGCCAGAATACATGGAGTTCAAGAAGAGTAAGACAAGATGAGCGTTTGAGATTAAAAAGTCTTTAAATTTTATTTTTTTAATGATCCTCAGCTGGGATCGTTTACAACCGCATTTAGAATCGTTTGAAGCCGCGTTTAAACTGCATTTTGGAAGTTCAAAATCGGGGCACCATATCAATCCATTATATGGAGAAAAATGCTGAAATGTTTTCGTCAAAAAACATAATTTCTTTACGACTGAAGAAAGAAAGACATGAACATCTTGGATGAGAAGGGGGTTGAGTACATTATATGTGAATCTTTGTTTTTGGAAGTGGACTTCTCCTTTAAGTTGATTAAATGATGACAGAGTTTCAGTGAACTATTCTTGAAGAGTTTGGTGACTAAAGAGTGCACATCCTGAGACTCATCATGAATTCATTCATTCCACCCATTTTAGATCTGGTTATTTCCCAAATAGCCCTTTTCCCTTTTATGTTACTGTTTAATGCAAATGATGCAATATCACCAAAATGAAATATTCATCAAGCCAGCCCATGTCTTCCCAGAGGGGGGAATAGGCTGTTTTTACCGCTTTTGGTTAGTAAAGATCAATGATATGTGTGTGTGCACCGTAATGTGTCGACCAGCAGACCATGGCCTCTTCTGCCGCTTGTCAATAGAAGTAATATTTGCTGATTGATTTGGTCACTGCACTGATTGGACACTGTTTTATTTGTGTGAGTGTGTGTGAGCATCAGTTGTCACATTCAAGAGGTCTGTAACAAGGAACTCAGCTGGCCACAATAGATTCTGAAAGGAATTTACCACACCTACTCAATTCTGTGGTCAGGATTACTTGACTGGTCTATTGTCTGGGTCGCTTTCAAGGCAATAGGTCTTTAATTACAGCAGGAAACCTGTTTTGTATCATCGGAGATGGTTTAATAGACTATTGTTTGGCTGTTCTACAAATGGCGCTGCTGATAAGATAAACAAGCTTTTTTGTGTTTACACCTACTAACCGAAGAATGCTTTTAAAACAGAGTAGAAAACCCAAGAAAGCTTATGTGGCACAGTTTCCATCCATCAAGCATCAATCATCCTTGGTTCTATATTTAGATCCTCCCTTCAAACATTCGGTGGGTCTGATGTGGTTTTGGTTTATTTGTTTTGTTTATTTGTCAGTTAATAGCCTCTCTAAACCCACATCATGCAAATAGGTAATCATTTACGAGGTTTCTGTAAGTTATAATGCCATTAGCACCACGAAGAGTTAAAGCAGCAATTCCCAGAATGCATTACGAAATCAAAAGGATCCAAAAATGGTCATGTCTTTGGGATATAAACATCTGAGATTTGTCTTTTCGTTGGTTATGTATTGCACAAAGAGTCTGATACCATTCAAGACATTCTTCCATGCTGAACACTGTCAGTTTTCTCAATTTGCTGATGCTGTGCTTTCCGGGAGAGGTCTTGAGTCACATCTCCGCTGACCTTTGTCCGATATCTCTCCTGGTGGTTTTAAGTGGAGCGTGCTTTTAGAAATCCTAATTTTATATGTGCAGTCTTGTGTAAGGGAACCAAAGACAATAAAAGGGAGAGGGAAACATTGTGAGAAGAGAAGAAACTGTCAATCTCTCAGTTTCAGAGACTGGAAATATAAAGGTCGTGACCTCGAACTGTTTCTCATCGTCTCTTCCTGTCTAATCAAAACCATAAGTCTGCTCCCGTCTTTTCCAGTACGGCTGTCGCCCCGGGCTGACTGGTGACACTAACATGCACGTTGTTTCTTCATTGGTTAAATGTTCTGCTCAGTTCATTTGATTGGCAGCTGAAGTAGATACCCAAATAAACCTTGTCAGTGTTTGTCTTCTGATGTGCCTTCTGGGACCTTCTGTGATGGGCAAGTTAAACACACAGTAATGCTGTCCCGGTATTTGCTCCTCTATTTGGCATATTGAAGGTTAAAATTATGTCATGGAGGAAGCTATAGAATGTCAAATTTAATACAAATAAAGGCAATGAAAGATAAAAGTAAAAGTTATGTTGAGCCTGTTTAGAATTTAATACCGCAAATGTTCAAAAGATTCATTCAATTTTTAGCATGAATTCATGTAATGGCCCATCTACTCTGAAATAAGCTTTTCGGCTTGTTTACAGAACATAAATGCACCAAGATGAATGACGGAAGCCTGAAATGTCTCGCCAAATTAAACCTAACAGCCTGAGTACAGTACATGTGTATATATACAGAAGTATATATATAAACATACCGCCAAGTGATTTTTCTCTTCAAGGGGGGTAGGTCTCTGTGGGGGGATAGGATCTTGCATGACACTGGCTCAATAATTCATTCCTAATAAAAAATTAAATGACAAATCCTTCCTGGTGTACCTTTCAAGTAAAACTTTCAGTACAAATACATGCAATGCATGCTTGTAGTGCACTGCAGTATAGCTGCAGTTCAGTGCAGTGTCCCCATAATATTGTTTAGTATATTAGTAAATTAATGTAGATTAGAGGTCGACCGATATTGGATTTTACCGATACTGATAACTAGGTTGGACCACACTGGCCGATACCGATTAATCGACCGATGGATACTGAACGGAAAATAAATAGTGCTCTGCTATTGAAAAAAAAAAAAAAAAAGTTGCCTACTGAACCATACTTTGTAAATGAATAAAAATATTAATATTAGAAGAACTTGCAGCTATCTGGTATCACACACATGGGCGTGTCGCGTTCAATTCAAGGTAGTCTACAAGATTTGATCACCAAACGGGCAAAAGTATACTGCTGTCCTTTCAACACTAATGCAGTATCTAGTCAACAAATTCATCACTTAGTAATGACATAAAAACATGCATTACAGTATACTGTACACACGTTTTGTTGTCGATGTTTTAAATCCACCTTTGAAGTGTCCGCTCTGTGCAGTGCGCAGTGTCACGTGTCTAAACAAACGGCACGTGCTGTCAGTGATTTCCACCACTAGAGGCCGCTCTCATGCTGTATAACGAAGATTATAAGGACTTTGCTGAATAATGACGACCTTCTCAGCCGCTCCAGCAACGGACCCAACCCGGAAAAAACTATCGGCATAGATTTTTGCCGATAACCGATAGTTCCGCCAATCAGCTATCGGTGCAAAACCGATACATCGGTCGACCTCTAATGTGGATTGTTACAAGTAAATTTCAGTGCAATCAAAGTTAAACTCAATGCTCTTCAGTCCAATGTGACAACAACTTTATGAAACTACTGCACTACAAAATGAACAAAATAAAGATTTTATATTGCACTGAACGGCAATTTTAAAGCATGTCATGGTGCTCTCTAATAAAGTAGATATTTTTATTTTTTTCGTGCACAAAAAGTATTCTCATAGCTTTATACAATTAATCTTGAACCACTGATGTCACATGGACTATTTTAAAGGAGAAGTCCAGTTCCAAAACAAAAATTCACATATAATGTACTCACCCCCTTGTCATCCTAAATGTTCATGTCTTTCTTTCTTCAGTCGTAAAGAAATTTTTTTTTTTGAGGAAAACATTTCAGGATTTTTCTCCATATAATAGACTGATATGGTGCCCCGATTTTGAACTTTCAAAATGTAGTTTAAATGCAGCTTCAAACGATCCCAAATGTGGTTGAAAACAATCCCAGCTGAGAAGAAGGGTCTTATCTACCGAAACAATCTGTAATTTTCATTTCAAAAATACAATTTAAATATTTTTTAATCTCAAACGCTCATCTTGCCTTTCTCTCCCTGAACTCTGTGTATTCTGACTGTTAGGGTATGTTGAAAAACTAGTATTTTCTCCCTCAACTTCAAAATTCATATCAAAATCATCCTACATCGCTGCAGAAGTACCGATACAATCTTTGCAAAGTGAACATGCAAAGAAGATCAAACACCCTTAACAAAAAAGGTAAAACAGCGATAAAGGACGATTTCGAAGTTGAGGGAGAACATGAGATGGGAGTTTTTCAACATACCCTAACTGTCATGAACCGGAACAAAAACAGTCAAGGCAGATTAAGACAAGATGAGCGTTTGGCCTTAAAAAGTATATAAATTGTATTATTTTTATTAAAATAACCGATCGTTGTGCTAGATAAGACCCTTCTTTCTCAGCTGGGATTGTTTACAACCGCATTTAGAATCGTTTGAAGCCGCATTTAAACTACATTTTGGAAGTTCAAAATCGGCGCACCATATCAGTCCATTATATGGAGAAAAATGCTGAAATGTTTTCCTCAAAAAAACATAATTTCTTTACGACTGAAGAAAGAAAGACATGAACATCTTGGATGACAAGAAAGTGAGTACATTATATGTGAGTCCGTGTTTTGGAAGTGAACTTCTCCTTTAACAAAGTCCTTACTACCTTTCTGGGCCTTGAACTTAGTAGCTGTCTATTCAAGATCAAAAAGCACTCGGATTTCATTGAAAATATCTTAATTTGTGTTCTGAAGATGAATGAAGGTCTTACAGGTTTGGAACGACATGAGGGTGAGTAATTAATGACAGTTTTCATTTTTGGGTGAACTATCCTTTTAAGTATATCAAAATGGAGGCCATGCAGAGTTTACTGTATTAGTAGGGCATTTATTGAGTTGATAGATTGGTAGATTTTAGGTGGAGTTTGGTCAAAAGCACGGTGGATTTGATGAATTGAGGTATTGAAGATTGGGAGCTGGATTACAGTGTGTTGACGCAGTGATGCTGAGGCAGCTGTATAAAGTGGATGAGTACTGCAGAACACTGCATGAGTGATTTAGCAGCGACGGTGATGCTTTTGGCTTTTAGAATGAGGAGAATATACTAGAAAACAAGTCATTGTATCTCAGTTGCATTATTATCGGTATCATAATCAATTATAGGCTCCATCGTTGTCACCATCATAATCATTTTCATAACAAACTGTTTATATCATTGATTTTGTGCGTTTGTGTATGTTAATTTCTTCATCTCTTTATTTTCTTTCTCTTCACTCTATAAGAGCAAACTCTGATCTGCAAAAAGTCCCTGAAATGAGACCAAAACCAGCACTGAAAGATCTCCCTCCCACACCAGCCTGTGCTTAGACCAGCTATTGCTCATCACTTCTCAAGAGATGTATAGAGAAATACAGAGTGAAAGAAAGACAGAAAGAAGCAAATAAAAAACACTGGTCTTGCATACAAAAACAAAACCTAGTCAAACTAGCCTAGCCTAAACCTGGTCAAACCGGCATTTAACTAGTTTAACTGACTGACTAGCTGGTCTCACATTTTTTTCTTAAAGGGATGGTTCACTCAAAAGTAAAAATTGTGTTATAAATTACTCACCATTATGTCGTTCCAAACCTGTAAGAACTTTGTTCATCTTCGTAACTCAAATTAAGATATTTTTAATGAAGTCCAAGAGCTTTCTGACCCTGCATAGACAGCAACTTAGTCAAGTATGACCAAAATAAAACACCAGTTTACTTATTTTGGTTCAGATTAATAAATTGCCTATTTTTCTAGGTCTATTATAGACCACTATTACTTTGTACAAGTGTTATTTTAGTAATATTAATATACTAATATACAGTGGCATGTGAAACTTTGGGAACCCCTTGCAGAATCTGTGAAAATTTGAATAATTTTAACAAAATAAGAGTTATTTTTTTATTTAGTGCTGCCCCGAGTAAGATAATTTACATAAAAGATATTTCCGTATAGATCACAAGATGAGAAAAAAAAAAAAAAAAAAAAAGCTGAAATTAATTAAAATAACCCCCTCCAAAAGTTTGGGAACCCTTTGTTCTTAATACTGTGTGTGATTAAAAAAGGTTTAAACATTCACTGATGCTCCAGAAGGAAACAATGCATCAAGAGCTGGGGGTGAAAACTTTTGAACAGGATGAAGATGTCCAGATTTTTTTAATTTTTTTGAAATATAATTTTTTTCCCCCTATTTAGTACTGCCCTTCCGAAGCAACAGAAGATACTTGAATGTTTTCTGGAAGACAAATTAAGTACAATTTACCTTGATCTTCAATTTAAAAAAGTTTTCAGCCCCCAACTCTTAATGCATTTATTTCTGGAGCATCAGTGAATGTTTGAATATTTTTTAATAGTTGTCCCTCAATTATCCTCAGTGTGAAAAGATTGATCCCAAAATCATACAGTCAGTGTTGGAAAGGTTTCAAATATGCAAAATATGCTGGAAAACTAACGAACCTGCAGGACCTGGAGGATTTTTCTGAAGAACAGTGCTCAGTTTAACTGTTCAGAACAAATAAGTGACTCATGAACAACCATCACAAACACTTTTTTTAAATTTTAACTTTAGTTAAAGTTTTAGTAATTTTACATTTTTGCAATTCTTATTAGTGTTTGTTTTGTTTTTTTAAATGATATATTTTGAAAAAATGGGTGTATAAACAGTTTTCACTAGGAAACTACTAGTAAATTTTACCAGTAGTTACAAAGAATTGTCAAGTAACATTAAATTCAGTGTTAAATTTTGAAATCGAAAAACTGAAATATTATTTCCTTGTAAAACAATAACATTTGTTTTGTTATGCTCTTAGTTAACAGTAACAACCCTGCTTTGTACAAACTAGATAATTTGTAGAAGACTACGTTCACATCTTCCTTCAAGAGGCTGTATTATACGCATATGGTGTTGGAGTCCATGCGCACAAAACCTCAGCAAAAAACAAATGACTTTAACATGTGATGGAGTCATTTTGGTATCATATTCTATTTCCTTCCCCCGTTTTTCTCCCGTTTGTCCTAAATGAGAGTGAGTGTATTGATTTAAAAGGAAGACTGATTTTGATACATGAGTGTCTAACTATCCTGTACCCCTCAACAGTCCAAAAAGGTCCTGTCGTTGATGACTTTTCCTTCCCGCTCTCAGATTTCATTACGCATTTCTTAATGCCTTTTTATGCATGGCGCTCTCTCGTTCTCTCTCTTTGCCCTCTTCAGAATATTTTGAGGTTTTCCGCACCCTGTGCTTAGTCAAAGATGTCTATGTGGGTCACAAATTATTTTCCCACTTAAACAAGAATAGAGTGCATTTGTTAACTGGCGGGTCAAGCTGTTTCATTCATTAAGTGTGGAAACAGTTCTCTCTCTGTTTTTCTCTCAAATCCCCAGAATCCTTTTCTCTTGGGACACCCCTATTGATTGATAACTTCAATTAGTGATGATGTGAGATGGAACATGTTACGTGTTCACAGGAACACGCAGGGAAAGACTTACTCCCTTTCATTCCTTCTCATTTTCCCCTTACTTCACTATTTTAATAAAACAGTCACGATTTACTCTCAACAGATTTCTTTGCAGGTGTCATTACAGACTCCTTAAGTGCATATTTGGTGGAAATACAGACACATGCAATATAAAAAATATAATATTTTGAGCATAAAAAACACCAGAATGCAAATTCCTGCAAATACGTGAGTCAGAAGACAACAGCCGATTATTGAGGTGCTCTATCTCACATCATATGACTAACCACACTTAAATTGCACATAAAAAGCTTCCATTCACGAAGGCATTCAGAGCAGGTTGCCTGGTGCCGAGCTAACATATAATTACATTAAAGAGTCGTGCAAGCAGCCGTGGAATTTTTACCGCTCAAAGTCTTGGCATAGTCTCCAGCTTCATCATTTAGAGATAATGTCAGACTAGAATGCTGCTTATAGGGTCATATTATGCGCCTATATATTGTGGCAAGAGCAAGCATGATGGGGTGCAAAAAATGGGGTTTATGGGAATGTTTCTTTCAAGAATGTCAGTTGTTAGCCACTGGATTTGATGTGACTTTATGTTACTTAAATTCTAACAGTGCTGGGTGATATACTGGTTCAAATGGTAAACCGGTTTGAATTGTGCACAAAGAATACATTAAAAAATACATTTTAAAAAATGGCATACAAAATGGCAACAAGTGGCTAAGAAATGTAGAATTGTCTTTAATTAAGAGGAGATCCATGTTGACTGCATTCACTTCTGACTAATGGTTGGAGAACTATTAATAACACACAACTAATTCTTTAATTGGGCAAATTTAAAACTTTAAACAGCTGTTAACAGAATGTACTTACTGTGTGATAAACCGTAAAAACAGAATCCTAAAAAAACAGTGATACAGATTTTTAATCAAACCGCCCAGCACTTAATTCTATATATTCAAATAAGAGGGGTCAGCATGTTTTAGAAATATTTTTGACCAAAATGCTTGCCAATGCTGCATTTATTTGATCGAAAATATAGTAAAAACAGTGACTTTTCACATTTTTAGTTAAAGGGGTCAGGATATGAGAAAGCAAATTTGCCTTTTGGCATATAAAAGGTCTTTGTACCATTAAAACATCCTGAAAGTTTCACAGCTTAAAACCTCCTCGTCATTATAAATAAAGCATTTATTTGATTAAGCTCCAAAAACGACACGTTTGGATCCAAGGTGCCAGGGTGACGTCACTCAGGTGCAGTCGTTTGCATAAACTCCGCCTCCAGAGCAAGACATCAATGAATAGTCATCTTCTCACTATAGGCCCCACCCACTGGCATTCAGTTGATTAAGTGGTTGACACTTGATCACACTGAATGCGAGGGTCACGTTGCACACACTTCTTGTCCACACTGGATACAGTATACAGATCCTTGTTTGCTTTATGACACAGTCTATGCGCTTAAGTCTGTTGTCAGTAGGAAAAATGGACTCAAAAAACGTTGGCCTGATGTGTTTGGTTTAAACAGCTGTTTTGCGTTTTTGTACAGATATCAAAAGGATCCCAGTGTAAGGAACAAGTGGATAGTTTCTTTTTAATGGCATCCCGGGTCGTGTCAAAGGAATGTCCGAAGCGTTTTGTTTATTTAAACGAGGCACAGTGTCATGGAGAGTTCACAAAGAAACATTTGTTGAAAGATGAAGCAGTACTAGATTTGGCTACAGCTTCATCACAAACTGTAAGTAAATGATTTCATAATGCTTTGTCTGGAAATGACCTTTTTTTGTCATGTTGTCAAAACACTCATCCAGTAGCGAGGGGTCATTGATACTGTTTCTTATGCAGTGACGTTAGCCAATCATAACAGTGGCCAACTGCTAACATGCCTTGAAGCACCCGCCCCTTAAAACAGCTTATTTTAGACAGAGGGTCAGAATGAGGGTTAAAAATAATAATTTTTTCACATATTTATGTTTTTTTTTTTTTGTGTGAAAAAAACTTTAGTAACATTATAAGTAAGCCTCAAGGAACATATTAAAATAATAATAATAAAAAAATACAATTCATGACCCCTTTAAAGGAGAACTCCACTTCCAGAACAACAATTTACAAAAAATGTACTCACCCCCTTGTCATCCAAGATGTTCATGTCTTTCTGTCTTCAGTCGTAAAGAAATTATGGTTTTTGAGGAAAGCATTTCAGGATTTTTCTCCATATAATAGACGTCATTGGTGCCCCGATTTTGAACTTTCAAAATGTAGTTTAAATGCAGCTTCAAAGGGATCTAAACGATCCCAGCCGAGGAATAAGGGTCTTATCTAGCGAAATGATCTGTCATTATTTTTTTTTTTTTTTCAAAAAATAAAAATTTGTATACTTTCACATCTAAGTTCATCGTCTGTGTACCCCGGCTCAAAAAGGTAGAGTATGGCGAAAAACTCCATCTTATTTTCTACTACAACTTCAGAATCGTCTGACATCAATGTACCTTTTTGTTTGTAAACAGCGTTTGACTTACTTGAACTTCCGTAGTCTTTGCGCGTTCGCTTTGTAAACACTGGGTCTGTAGTTCCGCCTATGTTCCGCGTGACCTTCCGACTTGATTCAATAGTACGTAGTGTCATGGATGCGCATCCCAAAGCCTGTGCTACACGAGCCTTTGTGCTTAGAAAGTATACAAATCGTTATTTTCCGGAAAAAATGACAGATCGTTACGCTAGATAAGACCCTTCTTCCTCAGCTGGGGTTGTTTAGAGCCCTTTGAAGCTGCATTTAAACTACATTTTGGAAGTTAAAAATCAGGGCACCAATGAAGTCCATTATATGGAAAAAAAAATCCTGAAATGCTTTCCTCAAAAACCATAATTTCTTTATGACTGAAGACAGAAAGACGTGAACATCTTGGATGACAAGGGGGTGAGTACGTTATTTGTAAATTGTTTTTTCTGAAAGTTGAGTTCTCCTTTAACAAGCAAGCATTTATTTTATTTCAATTTAACGAAAATGTTTTTTTTTTTTTTTTTTTTTATGATTTTAGATTTATAGTTTTGGTTAACTATAATAACTCTACTGTGGCTCCACTTTATTTAATTTTAAAATTACATTCATTAAATTTTCGTTTAGTCTTCGATAGACAGATAGATAGATATTGTTTGAATGGAGAATGGAGAGCTTCGTAGGTTTTGTTTTGGACATTCAAAAATGCATTACACTTGGTCTTTTGATCAAATATTTTTTCAGCCAAGAGGTGATTTTAATCAGCTGGACTGCTGAGCTGTGATTGGCAGAGAGATTGATGACTCATGATTGTGGGACGGTGGGAGAGAGTTTAGTGGGTGGAGGGTGCTGGGAGGCAATTTTAGTCTGAGAAGCAGACTTGCCACCTCTCAGCACTGCATGTATTCGTTTTAGCCTGTTTCTCTCTGTCTTTTCTCATTGCTTATTCCTCCATTCCATCAGCTCTTGTTTTTAATGGCTCTGCCACACATTGTGGAGTGAACGAGTGAAATCATTCTCTGGCACAACGATTAGCTCCAAACATTTGTCTTTCACTTGCTCATCCCATTTCGCCTGCTCTCTGCACTCAAACGTGCACATTTTCCAGTTAAGGAAGGACCGAGAGGTTTTACTGAGGCCTGTTATTCAGAAGCAATTATTCCATGAAGGTGTAACGACTTTAAAACTCTTCTCAGAAACCTAGTGCCAAGAGAAAGTGGTAAGTAGATTTTACACACTCTTAGGATTGTGGTTTTGTGTGTTTCATGTGCTTTACTGACACCTTCGTTTGTCAGAGCTGTCATACTTGTGCTGAATTTTAAAATTCTGTCATTTTTGTGTTGCTTTTCATCTTGCTTGGCTGAGAATGTCTTTGTTTTATGGCTGTATTGCAAGCTTGAATGCAACCCATATGATTAACAGACACAGGCAAAGTGCAAAGAGCTAAAGAAATCCACAACCTCTTGTCATCTCAGCTGTTGAGATTTAAGCAGACTGACAGCACACAAATCTTAAAGTATCTCACAGCTGTGCGACATGCCTCTTGCTTTATTTTTAACCTCTGCTGTTGTTTTATTGGTCTACAGAACTGGTGGGGCAGGCCAGCATAGTATAGGAATTTATGCTGCTACATACATATTTATGAACTATTCCTTTGTTGCAAGATCCTCGAAGTTCAGGGTCGCTATCCTTGTTGCTTGTATTTCTGCATTCAGAGACAGGAAATTGGCAGTATATTTTGATATTGTCTAGTGCTGAGACAGTTTATCTCTGTTGTGCATCTGGATAGGACTGTAAATCATGACGATGCATTCCGTGAGTACTTGCTGTTGCCTTTGTTTATGGCGCTCGTGTGTGAAGGCTTGTGGCACCGGCATGCATCGGAGACAGATTTAACGTGCCACCCCGTGATATCCTGCACACGCCCAGAGGGGGTTTTCCTGTCACATGTGCGCTGTAGTCACCTGGCACTTGAACTTACGAGTGCATGGTAAAGCTACAAAAAAAAGTTCTTAGAAATTAGCTTTTTTATCTTTGTATCTTAAAAATAATAATTGTAAATGAAGTTTTAGAAATATTTTTGCGAATAATATATTTTTTGTATTGTAAATATCATGAAAAATTCATTCAGAAATATCATGTTTTTGGGAAGTTGCATCACACAATGTTTTTCAACATCGCTTTTGTTGTAAAAAGGTCAAATTATCACGCTTTTTTTAAAGTTGTCACATTATATAATTTCCTGTTTTTTTTGGGGGGGGGGGGTTTGCATGTTGGTCGCACCATATGACTTTAATTCGGCATTTGATTTGTCCGTTTAGTTGAATTTTTTTTTTTTTAATCTAGAAAATTAGAATAAATGATTATGACAAATGAAAATGACAAGCTACTTAATTAAATTCTTGGTAAGAAAACCTTTTTATAATTTATATAATTTAAATTTTTTTTCTTATTTATTATGAGTTTTATCACCCTGACATTTTTGGATTTTATACCTTCCCAAAAATGTCAAAATGACAAAACATGCTCTGGGTGTATTCAAGTCACTGAATGATTTTTTTTTTAATGAATGAATACATGTGGGCAAAAAAAAAAAAAAAAAATTATAGTCACGACATTAAGAAGGAGAAGTTTACTTTCAGAATGAAAATTTTGATCACACTTGATTTTAAGGTCCAATTCTCGCTATTAACAAACCGTTAACTACGACTTCTGCCTCAGTAAACTTATAATTTGCTGCTTATTAATAGTTAGTAAGGTAACTGTTAAGTTTAGGTATTGGGTAGGATTACGGATGTAGACTGTGGTCATGCAGAATATGTGCTTTATACGTACTAATAAACAGCCAATATGTTAATAATAGGCAGCAATGCTAATAAGCAACTAGTTAATAGTGAAAATTGGTCCCTTTACTAAAGTGTTGATCATGTGATCCAAAATGTTTATATCTTTCTTTCTTCAGTCGCAAAGAAATTTTTTTTTGAGGAAAACATTCCAGGATTTTTCTCCATATAGTGGACTTCAATTGGGATCAGCGGTTCCAAATTGCAGTTTCAGTGCAGCTTCAAAGGACTCTACACAATCCCATCTAAGGAATAAGGGTCTTATCTAGTGAAAAAATAAGTTTATATAATTTTTAACAACAAATGCTCATCCAAAATCATCGAACATCGTTGTTTTACCTTTTTTTTGTAAAGTGCATTTGATTTTCTTTGCACATTCACTTTGTAAACACTGGGTCGGTACTTCTGCCTACGTTACGCGTGCGTGATTACATAATGTGTGAGGTTGAGCTAGTGCAAGATGAGCATTTGTGATTTTAAAAAGTATAAAAATGTGTACTTTTCTTAGAAAATGACCCATCGTTTTGCTAGATAAGACCCTTATTCCTCATCTGGGATCGTGTAGAGCTCTTTGAAGCTACATTGACACTCAATTTGGCGCTTCAGCCTGTTGAAGTCCACTATCTGGAGAAAAATCCTGGAATGTTTTCCTCAAAAACCTTAATTTCTTTTCAACTGTAGAAAGAAAGAACATTTTGGATGACATGTAGATGAGTAAATTATCTGGAAATTTAATTTTCTTTATAAGCATTCAGTACCATACACAAAATTTCTGTCTTGTTTCTCTGCTGTCTGTTATACTTTCTTATCTTTGTCTCTTTATTTCTGTCTCTTTCCATCTCTGACCTTGGCATCCTTTGTGGCACTAAAAGGATAAGTGAACACGCTGTGGACTGAAGATAAATGCAGAGACAGTAGCCAGTGAATGAAGTGTCTAGCCATACTTAGAGAAGAGTGATTATGAGGTGAATGTGTAGATAGGAAAAAGCATGTTGAGAAGTGACAAGGATAAAGCTCTCAGTCTACCTTTATGCACACTGCAGGCTGTGAATGTGGCCATTGATTTCTTTTTTTTTTTTTTTTTTTTGCGGGTGCGTGGGTGCCTCCTAAACACAATCTTTCCTCTCTCCTGCTGCTTGCTCTATTTCCTGCTCTCACAGTCCCAGCCAATCAAAGCTGAACGTGCAGAGCTCCAGGAGATCGGAGTTCGTCACCCAGACGGCATTCGAGCCATGGACCAGTGATTCATAATGGCCCTCTTTAATACCCCATACATATATAAACACAGTATTTTAAAGCATCGTTAAACAAAGGGTCAAGAGCCTGGCTCACTTAAAGCGCAGTTCACCCCAAAATAAAAATTTAGTCAATACTCCTCATGTCGTTCTAAACACGTAAGACCTTCGTTCATCTTCACAACACAAATTAAGATATTTCTGATGAAGTCCAAGAGCTTTCTGACCCTGCATAGAAAGCAGCGCAACCCAGAAAGGTAGTAAGGACATCATTAAAGTAGTCCATGAGACATCAGTGGTTTAACTTTAATTTTATGAATCTACGAGAATAATTTTTGTGCAATGAATCAAACTCAAAATACAAAATGTGGGAGGCGATTCCAAAAAACTCCCACACTGGAGCTTTTCTTAGAGTGCTTTTGCCTGTCATCTCCTCTGACGTGATTTTTGTATGGCTGTAGTAGCTACATGCTGTGTCGTCGTCTTCTGTTCTCTGTTTCATGATGAATGTTCAGTCGATTTCTTTGTTAAAGGGGTCATGTACTGCCTTTGTTTTTTATCTTGTACTGTTCTTTGAGATCCACTTAGGATGTCATCAAGATTTTTACATAAAAAAAATCATAAGTTGGAAGTATAGGCTATTTTCTATAGTGTTTTGACCCCCCTCAATAGAATGCTCTATTTAAATAGGTGCAGCAGATTGTAGATTCGGAAGTAAACGCCCACTGCTATGATTGGCTGACAGTTGTGTATGTTTGACAGCCTACATCCTTCACAGATGAATGCATAAATACTCAGTACATATCAAGCGATCTGTAATAACAGACAAAACAACAGTGAGCATGTAATAAAAACAGTTACTCACACTTGTGTGGTGCAACATTACTATTAGCACAGCATCGTGTTTTAGTTTCAGTCTTTCTGAAAATCCAGTGTCGAATTGTGCCTTGTTTGTAAACGAATCCACGGTAAAATGAAGTGAACAAAGGACCAAGTTCTCACTGACATGGTCTGGAACTTCATTAAAAATAAAGTTCATCCACTCTTTCCTAATGTTGGGATCAGAAGGAAGGCAATGCAAAGACTGTTTTTCCACAATTTAGCACTGCACAACATCATCTTGTCTTCAGAGTGATCTTTATCATTAAAGTTTATGCGTAGATCTGCTTCCTCCTCTCTCGTTATTTACACTACATGCACGAATCGGTGGGCAGGGCCAAACAGGCAGCAATGTGTGTTGATCTTTTTCTGTGGAGGCGGTGCTTATCTACATTATTACATCATAGAGTGGCACATTCCACAACCTGTCATTTTGTCAGATTGGCTTCAATATAAGCTGTTTTTGGGCTAACAAGAAAGTTTTGCGTTCTGAAACTTATAGGATGTTTCTATGGTACAATGACCTCTTATATGTCAAAAGATCAAGGGAATTTTGGTTTGGCTTCAGTTCCTCTTTAAATTTCAATAGGAAGCCACATGATATGGAATGAACTACCTGATCTCATGACGACAAACGTACCTGTGGGAACTTTTTCGCGACACACGAAATACGTACCAATAAGTACATAAGTACATGTTACAGCAGTTTTCAACATAAATGAATACTAGAGGCGGTAAAACTGGCAGCAGGTTTCGTACACTGTTATGATTATAGCTCCATATGTTTTGCTTTCTGGTGTTGACCCCCGCCAGATAACTACCCGACTAGTATTGGTTGGTTTAGGGCAAGGTTATTAAACGAAAACTAAAACTAACACGAAAACGATTGGTCAAAAAACGTAAACTGAAATAAAATAAAAATTACAAAATAAATGAAAAACTAAAACGAAACGAAACTAATAACAAGTTACTGAAAAGTAACAAAGAAAATAATAATTATCAAAAATAAATAATCGTTTTTCGTAATAATTACGTTCTCACTCCGTGGCGGAGATGTACGAGCTGTGTGGCGGTTTGGGGAAATAGCCTACCCTACCTGCTAATTTCGCATCATAGACGTGAGGATATCTGACAGATAGATGAAAACAGTTTAAAACAGACTCCTGCACGGGTGCTGTTTGGTAAACGCTCACCAACAGGAGGCTGCTTAACAGAACACCCGACCCGTTATCTGGCAGCAGCACATTCTGTACCCGACCCGGCCCGTTTGACATAGCCTAGGCAGCGACCTGAACCGCCGGCACCGCGTTAAATCTAAAGCATCAGTAAGGCAAAACTATTTCTCATGTAACGCAAGCGATTAAACCAAAAAATAGGCATTTAAATGTGGTGCTTTGTAGAAAAACAGACAAGCAGCGCAACAGAAAAAAGATGAGAACGCGCATCCATTCCGTAAACGATAAAACTTTTCCCTACATTTTGTGAACAATGTTTTGAACAACACGTTTATAATTCTTCATAAATGAAAAGAACATTTAAATATGCCGTATTGCCTAAATGTGATTGTCTCCGCAGTGTATACGTTCTAAAACGTTAAAATAAAGTTATATAGACTACAGAAAAGAAGCAACGAGCCTCCCTAAGCTGTCCTTCACTTCAGCTGCAGCACGAATCCAATAGTGCGCAACGCTGCGAATCGAAAGGCTCTGCCATTATTTTTGAATTTAATTAGTTCCAGTTATGCGCGTTTGTTTGCGGGAAAGTAAGCAAGACATGACAGTTACAGTATCATGATTATGGTTAAATAAGATCAGATATCCAATATAAACAAATTACATTTATTTTCGAATTAAATATTATAACACACATTTACTGCTGTTAATTATGATAATGTAAGCGCAACTTATGTAGATTTATGGAGTAAAAATGCTTGACTGTATACTTTTACCACCTAATCAAGCTCAGCATGCTTTAATTTTGCATCACTAGACAATTGCTCAAATTTTTTTTAAATTTAAATTTAAAGTTTTTTTTTTTTTTAATAAAACTAAAACTGAAACTAAACTATATATAAACGAAACAGAAATGTGCTCACAAAACTAATAACAAAATTATTACTGAAACTAATAAAAACGAAACTAAATTTTACTTCAGATTATAGATATTAAAATAAATCGAATTTAAAAAAGCAAAACTATTGGTTTAGGGTTAGGTGTGGAGGAGGGGTTAGGATTAGGCAATCATGTACCGATTTCAACCAGAGGGGGTAATAATTTGGCAGGGGGTCGAAAATGTACGCAACAAACTAGCTTGGTAGCTCAGCCGGCATGAAATTGGATATAGGATGTAGAATCCTTGGTTATGAATCCTGTGATAAACATGACTCATGATGAAAGAGCTGAAAGATCAAAAAACAACCTAAAATGGCATGCTTGCGATTGTGTTTTTACGTCGCATTCACTTTTGTTCATACTACAGAGTGGGTTTAGGTGTAGTGCAGATGGTAGGTTATTTTAAAGCATCACGGAGCATTAAATATAATCTAAATATAAATTAAATCTGTACATACAAACAAAAACGAATGAGAAGCATAGCCTATATTTTTCCATTGCTTATGTTCATCTACGGCTGAGAGGAGAACGATCACATGAGCTCTACCGCCTTCTTTCCTATTGGCTGTCGCTCCCGAAAGTAGTGATGGGTCGTTCTTGAACGATTCGTTCATTTTGAACGGCTCAGACTGCGTTGGTTAAGCTAATTGAGCTGTCAGGTGATGAACGAAAGACTCAAACCCGAAAACTTGTCAGACAAGAGGTGAGGTGAGCTAATCATAGACTAAAGTCCCAGGTAAACAATGAATTAATCTTTTCTGTTTCTTATAGCATTATAGTTTTGTCTTGTTTGAAGTGTGATCAACGTTTGTGTAAGCAGTAGATGTGTTAGGGAAGTAACAGGTAACATTTTAATTATATTTTGCTAAAATGAACAAAATGAACGAAATGACTCGAAAAAAGATTCGTTCATTTTGCTGAACGAGACTCAAAAGTCCGAGTCGGTAAAATGATCCGAACTTCCCATCACTACCCGAAAGTCGCTCTTCATTTGCATAAAGTTGAGGGATTCTGAACTTTGTTGCGTCGTTGGACACGCCCCATCTGGTCACCAACGGTTGCTGTAGCTCGCTGTCGCTCTTGTTGCCAGAAATCGCCAGCTCTCCATTGAAATGAATGGGATCGTGTTGCTTTGTCGCTGCCTGTCGTTTGTAGTGTGAACGGGGCTTTAGAGTTATAGCGCTACAAAACGGACATTTCAAGTCAGTACTGCAGTGATGCATACAAAACCAACGTCGCATAAAATGTACCATATATGACCCTGGACTGCAAAACCAAAGTCATAAGGGTCAATTTTTTGAAATGGAGATTCATACATGATCTGAACGCTGAATAAATAAGCTTTCCATTGATATATGCACTACACCTAAACCTATCCTATAGTATAAACAAAAGTAAATGTGACATAAAACGCAATTGCAAGCATGCCGTTTTAGGTTGTTTTTCGATCTCTCATCTTTTTCATGGTGAAGTCATGTTTTTCACGGGATTCGTACCGATGGATTCCGCATCCTAAGTTCAGTGCCGGATAAGCTACCGAGCAAGCTTGTTACTTCCGGAAAGCAAAACATATGGAGCTGTAATCATAACTGTGTATGAAAACGATTACAAGTGCCCGATGTTTTCGCATCTTGCGAAAAAGTTCCCAGTTTTTCGTCATGAGATCAGGTAGAACAGGGGTACCAACCCTGTTCCCGAAGATCTACCTTCCTGCAGAGTTTAGTTCCAACCCTGATCAAACACGTGCTCCTTCAGATCCTACTTAGTTGGTTCAGGTGTGTTTGATCAGGGTTGGAGCTGAACTCTGCAGGAAGGTGATCTCCAGGAAAAGGGTTGAGGACCCCTAAGGTAGAAAATGGCACTGTAGTAAACATGGGTGTTCTCATAATACAACCCCTACAAAAATCCATACATGTTAATGAATATAATATACTTTTACTACAGTGCATGTTTTTCTTCCAGCACTCTGCATTCACAGTAATGTTCTACTTGATACTGTAGAGTCTTTAATTGCAGCTAAATTTACACTGAAAAAGATTGCTCATCATTTTTTTCTTTTCTGTGACGTAAACCGTGACGTGCTTCTGTGGGCAAGACAGAGGTGTTGCATAAAAGAACAAATTTGATTCACAGCGCCTTTCATTGTTTAGGTGTCAACGATATCAGATTGCGGCATGTTGCGACAACCCCCACTTCCCCCATCCTGTAAGACGGAGGCAGGGAGCCAAACAAACCAGACTGCTACTCAGCACTCCCACCGCCTGCCTCCTAACGCCTCCTGGCCAGGGAGCTGCTATTCTGAGGAGCTGTCAGTCAAACACAAGTGCTTCTGTCCATCGTCCGAAGGAGCGAGAAAAAGATAGAGGGGAAATGCCAGAGAGAAAGACTGGGTGAGAGAGGAGTGTTCGCTAAGATTAAGAGGTAGAATAATGAAAGGCGATGACAGTACAGGGACGGAATGAAAGGGACAGGTTTCTTCTTTGATTTTTCAAGCATCCATAATCCCTTTTGGTCAATCGCTTTGGTTCACTGATCGTCTTTGTTCTACATTCTAGCTTTGCAAACTGCTGTGCTTAAAATACGCACACAGACAAGCATGCAACAAATTAACTACTAGTTGCCATGAAGCTCTAATCTTCCTTCTTAAATTCCACAACGGACAGATCGTGCGTGTTATTATAGATCCATTAGAATCAATCTGAGCATGGACAAGTCCAAGTACACTCTTTTTCAAGCAATTAGTCATCAAAGTGGAGCCACATGTGTCACCAAACAAGAAAAGGGCTTTTCGCCTGGGTCGCCTGCTTTGCGGATTCATGAACCATGAGGAGCTCTTTTTGGGTTTAACTAGAGGAGCTTGAATCTGAGCTGTTTGACTTAATTAAATGGTGTCATGCTAAGCTGAGTTAGAGGATTAACTGGGTTAATGTGCTTTTACTGTAGTCTCTTATTGGCCCACAGTCCTTGATGTTTAAAAAGAGATTGAATGTCAGGGGTTTTGGGTGAGTAGGGATGAGAATTATAAGGAATTTCGCAATTCTGGTTTCACTTCCGATTTCTTGTTGATTCTTAAAGTATTTTTAAGGATGCACCCCATCTCTTCAATAATTGCAATAATTACAAAATACAGTAAAATAATATTATTGTGAAACATTTGAAATAACATTTTTTTTTTTATATTTAAATATATTTTAAAATGTAATATGTAAGGTTGAATATTCAGCACTTATTACTCCAGTTTTCAGTGTCTTATGATCCTCCAAAAATCATTCTAATGTGCTGATTTGGTGCTCATGAAATATTTCTTATTATCATACGTGTTGTTGCTAATATTTTTGTGGAGGCTGTGATATTTTTATTTATTTATTTATTTTTTCAGAATTCTTTGATGAATAGAAAATTTAAAAGAATAGCATTTATTTGAAATTAAAACAACTTAATATTTCTGTGGAGGCCATGGTTTGTATTTATTGTATTTGTATGTATTTATTTATCTACATATTTATTTTATTTTATTTTATTTTATTTTTTCAGGATTCCTTGATGGATAGAAAACTAAAAAGAATACTATTTATTTAAAATGAGAACAATATTTTTGTGGAGGCCATGGTTTGTTTTTTGTTTTTGTTTTTTTTTTTTTTAATTATTTATTTATTTATTTATTTTTTTCAGGATTCTTCGATGATTAGAAAATCGAAAAGAATATCATTTACTTCAAATGAAAACAACTTAATTTTTTTTGTGGAGGCCATGATTTTATTTTTATTTATTCATTCATTCATTCATTTCCTGGATTCTTTGATAAATAGATCATCTAAAATAATACCATTTATTTGAAATGAAAAAAACTTAATATTTTCGTGGATGCCGTGATTTGTATTTATTTATTTATTTTTCAGGATTCCTTGATGAACAGAAAATTAAAAAGAATACCATTTATTTAAAATGGGGGAAAAAAAATAATAAATTTTTTTGTGGAAGCCATGGTTGGTTGGTTGGTTTGTTTCTTTGTTTCTTTTTCTTTTTTTTCAGGATTCTTAGATGAATAGAAAATCGAAAAGAATATCATTTACCTCAAATGAAAACAACTTAATTTTTTTTTTGCTTTTTGTGGAGGCCATGATTTATTTTTATTTATTTATTAATTCATTCTTTCATTCATTCAAACCTTTGGTAGTGTATTTATTTTGAATTAATTTATTTACTTTTGTTTTTTCAATACAATTATTTGGTATCATAAGTATTTTATTTCATTTTTTATTGAAGTGCCATTTATTACAACACGATGATGTCACTGAACAAGCAGTAACTAATTGCACCAATAAGCCTTGAAGAGTGCACCCCCCCAAAAAAAGGGGGGGGGGGTCTTTTCTTTAAATCAGATGCAGCATTTAAAATGGTTCAGTTTGGCTGTGAAGAACCGCTCTGACTGATTCAGTAAGAGAGTGACTCAACGATTCAAACGAATTCGTCTGATTAATTAAAAAGAACTGAATCAGAAGAGTCATTTATTTGTGAACCAGACTAAACTGAACGCATCGATGGAAGAGCGCAGATGTTCAAAAACCACTAACTGTCATGAATATCATACGGTTCCAGTATCTTTTAAAAATAGTTCTCAACCCTGTTGCTGAAACACACCCACAAACACATGCACATGTCTTGGCAGACCATTTGGTAGACTTTTTGCCTATGGAAACTTTGAGGGCTGCTCCAGACAGAACATATATGGTTCAACCAAGTACTCTTGCAACCATTGCGGTTGTAATCACTTAGCATGGAGCCGTCTGTGATTATTGATGACACGCACTAATTGGGATCATAGATCATCTCCCAGACACTGACATGACCACTAAAGTCAAACGCTAGGCAGCCAAAGGTCGTGTGTTAATGCCAAGTGTCATATGTCATGTGTCAAGTTAAAGCGAGGCAACCCCAAAGGCATGTCTAATATCTGCTGTGTACGTGCATATCGTGAGGTTGATTTGTCAGATATGCACATAAAATATAGCTCTGTCCACGACCAGATGTGCTTGCATTCACAATAACTGAATTCTGTAGGAGCATCAGCTTTCTATATTGAATACTTTGTGAACATGACCCTCTTGGTTGGAAAATGGTGTGTCTGCAGCAATTGGGATGGTAAAGCTCGTATTTGCTGGCAAGTCTGAATGTCTCTGGCATGTGATATTACTGAGACTGCTGAACCGTGAGAGAATGAGTGGAAAAGACAGGCCTGGATGACAAAACTTAAGCTTTAATGGGGAAAACTTGCGGTCTGAATATTGTGCGTTTAATAGTTGCAATGATTTTTATTAAAAAAAAACTTAAAGGTCGCTGACTAACATGGAGGCAAGAGGGTCTTTGTGTTATTGATGACAATGAATTGAATGCGGTGACTCATGCGGCCTCACTGAGTGTAAGATTTTGAAAAGATTCATTTATCTAACAGTATTTCAGCATGATTAGAAAGGCTGTGACTCAGTGAGTATAAAGGCTTGATGACTCCTCGGGAAATATGGAGTCTGTGTGTGAATGTCTGTGCTGGGCATTTTTATGATGAAATAACCTGAACACAAATATTAATCATACATTCTGTTTGTGCAATATTGGAAGAAGAATACATTTTAGATTTATATACACATTTAAAAATTTAAATGATAACCATTTATACTTCTTTAGCAAGCATGCTTTAAATTGGTCAAAAGTGATGATAAAGACATTTATAATGTTACAAAAGATTTCTATTTCAGATAAATACTTGTTCACTGAAAAAATTCTACTCTGTTTTGAACATAATAATAATAAATGCTTGAGCAGCAAATCAGATTATTAGAATGATTTCTGAAGGATCATGTGACTGGAGTAATGATGCTAAAAATTCAGCTTTGAAATCACAGGAATAAATAATTTTTTTAAATAGATTCATATAGAAAACAGTTATTTTAAATAGTAAAATATTTCAAAATTATTGATGAGCAGAAGAGACTTATTTAAAAAAAAAAAAAAAGAAAAGAAAAATCTTGCTGTTAAAACACTTTTGACTGGCAGTGTGGAAAAAAAAAAAAAAGATATATATATATATATATATATATATATATATATATATATATATATATATATATATAATTTTTTATGTATTAATATGTGTAAAATTATAATGAAAATGTCCCTCAAAATACTTAAAGCTGTTTAAACTGTGGTCATGTGTTGTGTTATGTTGTGTTTTGTTTTTGGGTTTGTTTAGTTTTTGTTTGTTTGTCCCATGCTCACAATGGCTGTATTTATCAAAAAAGTACAGTAAATACTGGGGTCCACCGATTATCGGCCTGATGATTATTGGTGCTGATATTAAGCATTTTTATTTGGTATCAGTAATTTTCAAAACCGATTTGCTGATAAAATAATTTAAAAGACCTTAGGCAATAAAACTTGTGATTTTTATTGTCTTTAAATTATTTTATCAGCAAATCGATTTTGAAAATGGCCAATACCGAATAAAAATGCTTAATATCAGCACCAATAATCAATCAGGCCGATAATCGGTCAACCCCTGTATTTACTGTACTTTTTTGTTTTAGTTTGTTTGTCACATGCTCACAATGGCTGTATTTATCAAAAAAAGTACAGTAAATACAGGGGTCGACCGATTATTGGCCTGACCGATTATTGGTGCTGATATTAAGCATTTTATGACTATCGGTATCGGTCATTTTCAAAACCGGTTTGCCGATAAAATAATTTAAAAGCATTTATAGAAAGTTTTTGTCATTTTTGTTATTTTTAATTTTGACATTAATTTTAATTTTTACACATATGGACATATTTATCGGTTCAAAATATCGGTTATTGGTCTACTTGTTCTGTATTTATCGGCATCGGCCCTGAAAAACACGTCGACCCCTAATGCTCTGAAATATTATTACAATTTAAAATATCTGTTTTCTATTTCAATATATTTTAAGATATAATATATTTTTTTTTTTAAATATATAATTTTCAGCAGCCAGTCTTCAATTTTATTCCAGTTTACTCCAGCTTTTAATGTTACATGTTCCTTCAGTAAACATTCTGATATGCCAATTTGATGCTCAAGACACATTTTATTATTAGTGTTGAAAATAGTTGCTGCTTAATATTCATGTGGAAACTTTGTTTCACTTATTTTATGTAAAGTTCAAAAGAAGGGTGTTTATTTGAATTAGAATGGTTTGCAACATTATAATTGTCAGTTTTTGTCAATTTAATGGATACTTGCTGAATAAAAGTTTTAATGGTAGTATACAGTATGTGCTTATACAGCATATAAAGACATCAAACGGAGGCAGATTCATACAATAGTGAGCTGTACTCATCCCACTCACCCCAAAAAAACACATTCTGTATTCCTTAAGATGAATGAATATCAGTGCATCAAGTTCACTTGTGTATGTGTGTGTTTATAGCGCTGAGAGGCCTGTTCTAAATGTATAAAATGCTGATCTTCTGATGTTTTGGGAACAGGTGGTAGAGAGGCTATAGAGGAGCTCCTTTAAAACTAAAGTACTGATACAGAGTGAGAAAACTGAAAACTGGATACAGGCTTGGTGATGCTTTTTGTAAGTGAACCCACTAAAAACAAGAGTCAGAAAAAGAAAAGATGATGACACATGGATGCACTTAGAAAAGATTAAGATGGAGGACAGAGTCAGCAGGTTTGAGGAAGAAAAAGAGGATTGTACAAAACGAACGAGGAAATATAGAAGGTGCAGCTACGGTACCTATGATGATGAATGAGTCTATAATGAAGTATCCCTCCCTCCCCCTCTTCTTTTTTCCTTCATCTCACCCTCTTTCTCTCTCACTGGCTGTCCAAAACCGCAGCCTTGGCAGCAAACACCCCACTCCATCACATCACGCCATGCGCGATCAGCGGACCTCATCTATACACACTCGTTTTCAGAGCTTTGCGGCACAAAATGGCAAACGGACCCCCAGGGATGACTTTCAATAAGTCACGCTTAAGTGTGACAAGTGTGAACTTTAGAGCGTGTTCTTGATATGATAACACGAACGGATGTCAGATGAAACGGATCATGCGTGGTTATGTGTTTGTCAGGCTGTGAAGGCATCACGAGCCACGTACCACTGCTTGCCTCTCGAAACTTCGGCAGTGGACGCCGAGAACAAAGAAAAGGAGAGAAAAGATTCCCAACTGAAGTGTGTTCTCACTTTGTAATAGAGCCAGCATTGCTGTTTGTGTACTTCTGGAAATTTCCAAATGTCCTGTAGTGTGTGTGTGTGTGTGTGTGTGTATGTGTGTGTGTGTGTATGAAAGAGGATACAACGGCTGGGCATGCTTGAGATACCTCTGTGTGTTTTGCCAGACAACAGGCGAGATCTCCACAACAGCTCTCCCTCTGTGTGCTGAGTGACATAAGGGGACTTTTTCCACCAATTTGCTGTGCGTGATGTCTTCATAGTCCTGTCACAATTGGAGGCTCTTGTCCAAGAGAATGAGAAAAATTATAGGTTTGCGCGTGTGCGTACGCGTGCAGAGAGCAGCGTGCTTCCAAGTAATGCTAACGCCCTCGGAGATTCCTTGGAAGGAAAATGAAAAACACGCTTGAAAGAAAATAAGGGGGAAAAGGAGAACAAGAAACTAAGAGACAGAGACAAAGATCTGTGTATGAGTATATGCAAATTAAGAAAGCCAGGTAATATTTTTAAGCATCATACTATTTGTGAGCTTCACAGATTTATTTTTATTATCATTCATTTATTGATAGTGATATAGATAGCTAGAACCGCACGTTCAGATGCATGAAGAGCCGCCTGCTTGTTTTAAATCAGCAGTGTGGGAAAGTTTTGGGTTGTAGAAATGCTGCATTGCAATCATTTCCCAAAATGTAAGTTGAGTGGAAGTCTGTATAGAGGAGAAAATACTGTACCAGGCAGATCATGTTTGAAATATAGGAAGACAAATGTGTGGGGGTTTATATGAATGTATCTCTGAGAAGAGCTGACCGTCTTTAGAAATGTTTGGATGGCATTTTCTTTTCCTCTTACCTCCATATACTGCATATTAAAGTAGTATTTATAAGTGCAGCTGCTTCGTTTACACCGGAAACCAAGCAAACTGTATATCACTGCTGTTCCATAATGGTGTGTTCACACCAAAAGCAAAGCGAAATATTGCATCGCAATTACTCTAGAATACTTGTGGAAGGTTGTGTCATTTGCGTGAATAAAAAAACATTTTCTGATATAGCCGGATGCGTGTAACTGGATGTGTCAATAAGGTCTTCGCTGATGCATCATACAAATTTTTTCATGAAAAATGAAAAAAGATTTTTTGTATTGACTTTGACTTTGTATGTTATCTACTCACGCAAATAATTAAATTCACTTTTGGTGTGCCTACTGTCAGATAATAAATGTGCATTTTCATGCAGTTTATTTGCTGTTTTTTATGGAAGCCCATTTCCGCCACTGAATAAAAATAAAAAAGATAATTGCTACTTTTTATTTCACAATTCTGTCTTTTTTTACGCAATTGCATGATATAAACTTGCAGTTGCGAAATATAAAGTCCAGTTCTGAGGGGAAAAAAGAGGAATATTTAGCATTCGCTGCAAACTCGTCACTTCACGCCATTTGCATCGCTTGCCACAAATTTGCATGTATTCATGTCTTTGCATTGTCTTTGTATGTAATTTACTTGTGCAAATAATTTAATTCGCTTTTGGTGTGCACATCATAAGCGCCATCTACTGTCAGAAAATAAATATGCATTTTTATTCAGTCCATCTGCTGGTTTTTATGGAAGCCCGTTTCTGACACTGAATTGAAATTTAAAAGGTAATTACGCCTTTTTACCTCACAATTCTGTCATGCCATTTGCATCTCTCACAAATAGTTAAATTTGCTTTTCGTGTGCACACACCATAAGTGCCACCTACTGTCAGAGAATAAATTAGCATCTTCATTTATTCCATCTGTTGTTTTCTATGGAAGCCCATTTCCGCCACTAAATAAAAATAAAAAAAGGTAATTGCTACTTTTTACTTCACAATCCTGACTTTTTTTTCTTGCTATTGCATGATATAAGCTTACAATTGTTAGTTATAAAGTCCCGTTCTGAGGGGAATAAAGAGGAATATTGCATGTTCGTAGCAAAAGCATCACCCAATCCTTGCCATTCGCATCTCTCACCACAAATTTGGGTCTATTTGCGTCTTTGCGTTGACTTTGTATGTAATCTACTCACAAATAGTTAAATTTGCTTTTTGATGTGCGCATACCATAAGCACCACCTACTGTCAGAAAATGAATTAGCATCTTAATTTATTCCATCTGCTGTTTTCTATGGAAGCCCATTTTCACCACTGAATAAAAATAAAAAAAAGTAATTGTGAGTTTTTGCCTCACAATTCTGACTTTTTTCACAATTGCGTGATACAAACTCGCAACTGCAAGTTTTAAAGTCCAGTTCCGAGGGGGGAAAAAGACATATTTTCTCAGAATTGTGAGTTTATATCTCTCAATTCTGACTTTTTTTTCTCAGAATTGTGACACAATTTATATCTCACAATTCTGACTTAACTCTCAAATGCGAGTTTATATCATGCAATTCTGAGAAAAAAAAAGTCAGAATAGCAAGTTTGTATCATGCAGTTCGGAGAAAATTCTCAGAATTGTGAGACATAAACTCGCAAAAGTCAGAATTGCGAAATCACACAAATCTAAGACCATTCTGTTTCTGCTTTAAATCATGAAATTATACAGTCTAGTTCAAATCGTAAACAAATCCTCATGCTACAAGTATGTGTCACTACTGTCTGTTCAAAATAAATGAAAATAAAAAAAATGCATTCCCTGTTGTGCCGAACTCGTATGGAACTGTGACCCCAAAACTAAGGTGACTTCTGTGTACACTCTTTATGATGCCATTGAAGAACCTTTTTTGTCTAAATGGTTCCTTAAAGAACCTTTAACATCTGAAAAACCTTTCTGTTTTAAAGAAGGTCCTTGAGATTATAAAAAGGTAAGAAAGAGATAGTTCTTTAAAGAACCTTTGACTGAATAGTTCATTGTGGAACCAAAAATGGCTCTTCTGTGGCATCGCTGTGAAGAACCTTTTAAAGCACCTTTATTTTCAAGAGTATACCATTACATCCCAATAAATGGATAAAAATATAGTAAAACAGGAATATTGTGAAAAATTATTACATTGTAAAATAACTGTTTTCTATTTTAATTTATTTTAAAATGTAATTAAATCCTGTGACGACAAAGCTGGATGTTTGGCAGTCAATTACTCCAGTCTTTAGTGTGACGTGATTTGTTTATTTTATTATTATTATCAGTTTTGAAAACTTTTTTTTTCAAGCTTTCAGAAGCCCTCTGAAGAATTTGTTATAATATACTACTTTTGAATGGAGAACGATGTTGTTTGCCCATGCCTAGCCATTTTATGTCCATCTCTGACAGCCTTTTTTTAATTTGTATCAACTGGATATGGCGCCTTCCCTAGCTAAACTCCATTTGTGGTGTGTATGATGAGCGTTTATCACTTGAGGTTACCTCAAACCATGTGTATATACTCACATTTCGCTGAGAATCTGCTTAATAAATGTATTAGTAGCCTAAATCAGATTAGAGAACATTACGGTCTCCAAATCCCAAACATACTCAACTCCAATGTTTCTTTTCACCTCATTCATAACCATTAATTTAGCCAATGTTCAGCCAAGCTTAAGTTCTGATCATGTTTCAAGTTAAAGATTCGTACTGAAGTGTGAGTGTGTGTGGGCTTGATGACTGTAGTCCTGCAACATTCAGCAAAGATTAAATTCGCAGCGTTGGCCTTCATGCTAACAAAGCTCTGCCAGCAAAGGCATCACTGGGCCATCATGCACCGTTTCTTCTGATCTTCGATCAGGCTTTTGTTGGCGTCCTTATGCACAGCAATATGCAGATACAGGTCCAAGCCTGGCGCACTTTCATTCACTCCCCCAGCCTGACAATCTGTCAGAAAAATCAAGAGTTTGCCTCCCCCCTTTTTTTTGTTCTCTTTCTCTGGCTCTGTCCATTTCCTCTCTTGTTTACCTCAGGGACGCAGGATCATTTGGGAGTCTTTTCCAAACAAGTAAAAATGCACAGTTGCTTGTAATTGATTTCCCAAATACAGGAAGGAACAGTGCCATTATTAGGATACCATCCATTTATTTTAAGTATTTTATTTTGTTTTGAAAATCAGCATCCAGTCTGTTTCTGCTCTTCACACACATAGCAACATCTAGCGCTCGAGTGCAAACCACACGTCAGGAATATTAAAAGGCCATTAGTTATTGGAATAACGCTGAGGGTGCACTTTTCAGTCGCTCCGTGAGGGAATGTGTGTGTTCGTGGCCTCCTCAGGCCCGGTGGTATTGTTTTGCAGGTCTTGCTAAGCAGTCCTTCGCTCATTAAGCTGGTGAAAGCTGCGGTGAGTGTGATAAGACTGCTAGTGATTGTTATTAATGTAACACACTTCCGTAGGCTTTCACTGGGACTGACTGACTGTGTAGATGTAATTAGGTGGACAGGATCTGTAAATGAGCAGAGACCGTGAGTTTTATTGCTTAAAAATGGCTGAGGTGTGGACTGTGTACCGTGTTTGTTCATACTGAGTGTGCGTGTAACTCCAGAGGGCAAGTCAGAGTATTACTTCCCTCCAAGTCCAAGTGTTGCTGGCATTCGTTCTGGTTTTCAACCGTTGCATTTTAAAATTACACAGACCACCTCTTTAGCTTCCCTTGGGCTTTATACCTCCCTGCTAGCCACAAAATATGCCCTGAATGAATTTAAAGGAGAAGTTCTTTTCCAGAACAAAAATTTACAGATAATTTACTCACCCCCTTATCATCCAAAGTGTTCATGTCTTTCTTACTTCAGTCGTAAAGAAATTAAGTTTTTTGAGGAAAACATTTCAGGAATTATCTCCATATAGTGGACTTCAATGGTGCCCCCAAGTTTGAACTTCCAAAGTGCAGTTTAAATGCAGCTTCAAATGGCTCTAAACGATCCCAGCCGAGGAAGAAGGGTCTTATCTAGCGAAATGATCGGTCATTTTTTTTTTTTTTTGAATTTCTGAAACAAATTGGCAATTTATATACTTTTTAACCTCAAATGCTCGTCTTGTCTCATCTCTGTGATGCGCATGCGTAGTCTGTGTAATCTAGGTCAATACAGGTAGGGTATGTCGAAAAACTCCCGTCTCATTTTCTTTTTCAATGTCAAAATCGTCCTACATCACTGTTTTACCTTTTTTTGTAAAGGGCGTTTGATCTTCTTTGCATGTTCATTTTGTAAACACTGGGTCAGTACTTCTGTAGCAATGTAGGACGATTTTGAAGTTGGGGAAGAAAACAACAGTTTTTCAACAGTTTTTCGACATACCCTAACTGTCTTGACCGTACTGAACCGGAAAAAAAACAGAGTTCATGCAAACTTAGACAAGACGAGCGTTTGAGATTAAAAAGTATATAAACTGTCGATCATTTAGAGCCATTTGAAGCAGCATTTAAACTGCATTTGTAAGTTCAAACTTGGGGGCACCATTGAAGTCCACTATATGGAGGATTTTGGAGGATCCTGATTTTTTTTTTTTTCCCTCAAAAAACGTAACATTTTATTAACTGAGGAAAGAAAGACATGAACATCTTGGATGACAAGGGGGTGAGTAAATTATCTGTACATTTTTGTTCTGAAAGTAAACTTTCCCTTTAATGCACAGAAAAAAAGGTTTATTTATTAGCTATTATTTATGAGGTTTAACTGTTGTGCTGTTCCTATTTCTATTTTTAATGCTGTTTTATGATTTAACCCTTAAAGGGGTCATCGGATGCAAAAAATGTTGTTTGAACATAAATATGTGTTGGCAGTTTGTGTGCACAACCACCCTATAATGATAAAAATCCACCTAGTGGTATTTATTTTTTTAATCTTTATAAGTAATATCCCCTTTTTCAAATCAGGCCATTCTCAGCTTCTTGTCGGTGTGATGTCACACAAACCAAGGCCACTCCCTCGATAGTTGAGTGACATGACCGTCTTACCTTAGACCCGCCCTGAGTGAGCTGATTGAGCAGAGAGCAGTGTTGGATGTAGTAATGAACATAGCAGTCATCATTTACTCCTGAGCTGCTGAAGACACGTTACTGATTAACGTTACTGTCATTTTTGAAGGAAATGCGCCCCGTGATCTACATAAATGCATCTATGTTTGCGCGAATCATTCATGGTGCAGCTTCACCTACAGCTGAAGTGAGTAAAAGGGTTTTTTATGCATCTTTGCAAATCACCTTGATTTAAAAAAAAAGTGCTAGTTAGCAAGTTTCGTGGCTAAATGCAGATAAAGTAAACATTAGGGCTCGTCAGCCCACTGTAGAGAGGGGCGGGGTAAGCAGAGCTCATTAGCATTTAAAGGAACATGCAACAGAACAGCTCGCTATAAAAAGGGCTGAGAAGGTAAAAATGTTTTTTTACACTACCACTGAGAAATTTTAAGCCAAGTATATTATAGACTTCTCATTAAGACCCTAAAGAATCATATCAGCTTGCGGAAAATGGGCATCTGATGACCCCTTTAATCATGATGTGGATTGTGTATGCATTTCTCATGAAAACTACAATTTAACGGTTGGTTTAAGCTGTTCCCAAGGCTTATGGTAGATAGTGTTTGTTTAGACGCTTAGCTCTATAGAAAAATGTGACTTTGTGACTTTCTCCAAGAAAGCAAAAGCAAGACTCGTGTTGACTCTGTCAATGCAAGCATGAGAAAGCAAACTTTCTTTTCTCTCTTTCTCCTCCCTCTCTCTGCTCTTTTCATCCATTCCTCATTTTAACCACTGACACATAACACTGCTAGAAACCTATCCATCTTTCTGTCCAATGCCTCGGTCCAATAAACAGCAAATAAAACCAGTTTCTCTTTGAAGATGGGCGATGACCTCAAACTTTTTCACATTATAACAAAAAAGTATTCATTAGTGGTTGCACCACTGATGTCACATGGACTATTTTAACAATGTCCTTACTACCTTTCTATGCCTTGAACGTGTCAGTTGCCGTTTATGCAGGGTCATAAGCTCTTGGATTTCATCAAAAATATCCTAATTTGTGTTCTGAAGATGAACAAAGGTCTTACGGGTTTGGAACGACATGAGGGTGAGTAATTAATGACAGAATTTTCATTTTTGGGTGAACTATCCCTTTAAGCATTTCAAGATTTCATGTACCCAACTGGTTTTTCCTTGTGTTTGGGGTCTAATTTCAACCACATGCTGTGTTTTATGGAAGATATCTTGATCCAGTAACATCAGAACAAGGCGAGCGAGACATTTAACCATTAACACCCTAACCCTCCCTCACTAATGTCCCTTCCCCCCCAGACACACACATTCCCACAAAGCCCTAAATCTGAGGCTAAATAAATGGTTGGCACAACATCCTCCCAGACGCCAGCAAGAGGAGAAGTGTGATAGATCCCTCCCATTGAACGGTCATGCTTCAGTAAATGAGCTGGATGGTTGATGCGTCTCATTCTCTTTGTTTGGTTTCTAGTCAGCATGTTATATGTTGAACATTTACTCACATGAACACATTTAGCCCCATAGCGTTTTTTCATCATTGCTTGACTAAACCATTTACAAACAATTAGGTTCCTCTTGAAGCCCATTGTCAACTCCACACACACACAAATCCCTGGGGCTTAAGGAGGGGTTATTTCTCTAGTAATGAAAGAGAATCTGCCATGGCCACGAAGAGTTTTCAAGCCTAATCATTTCTTCATTTGTTCAATCTTATTGAGATATACACACACACAAACAACTCTGTGTAGCTACTAACCCAAATCTGTCATTTATTCTCATTAAACTCTGATGAACTGGTTGTTTCACATATTACCCACAATATTAAAGGAATGGCTCACCCAGAGATGAAAATACTGTCACTGAAATTGTCACTAAAAAGTCTTTTTTCGTGCGTCATGAGAGTTCATGGACAATTCATGCAAGAATCTTAAAGGCTTAGTTCACTTCCAGAATGAAACCGAAATGTTATCCAAGATGTTCATGTCTGTCTGTCTTTAGTCGCAAAGAAATTAAGGTTTTTGAGCAAACATTCTAGGATTACTCTCCAAAAAGTGGACTTCAATAGGGATCTATGGGTTGAAGGTCCAAATTGCAGTTTCAATTCAGCCTCAAAGGGCTCTACATGATCCCAGGGTCTTATCTAGCAAAATGATTGGTCATTTTCTACAAAAAATTAAAACTTATATACTTTTTAAAAACAAATACTCATCTTCCACTAGCTCTGCGATGCGCACGTGTGACTTTACATTGGAAAGGTCACAAGCTGTTAGTTCTTCGTCTGTGTACTCTGATTCAAAAAGGTTGGGTAGGCCAAAAAACGCTTCAAAATCGTCCGACATTGTTGTTTTACCTTTTTTTGTAAAGGGTGTTTGACTTTCTTTGCAGGTTCACTTTGTTAAGACTTGATTATGTAATGCGTGAGGTTGGGTTGGTGCAAAACGAGCATTTGTGGTGAAAAAGTATATAAATTTCTATTGTTTTGAGAAAACTACCAATTGTTTTATCCTCGGCTGGGATAGAGCCCTTTGAAGCTGCATTGAAACTGCAATTTGGACCTTCAAATGGAGAAAAATCCTGGAATGTTTTCTTTAAAAGACTTGATTTCTTTGCAACTCAAGAAAGAAAGAAATAAACATCTTGGATGACATGGGGGTGAGTAAATTATCAGGAATTTTTTATCCTGGAAGTTCTCCATTATGCCTTGTCCACACCAATACGTTTTCATTTGAAAACACATCTTTTTCTTTTAGTTTTGGCCTTATGTTCACACAGCATTTTTGTCTTTTTGAAAACACTCTCCAAAGTGAATAAATTTGAAAATGCCATTTTCGCATTGTAGTGTGGACTGTGAAAATAGAGACTTTTGAAAATGATCACATTTTGTTAGTCATGTGACACATATTGTACAAAGAGATATCTATGTTTGATATATCATATTGTGCCATTCACTTTCACACTATTGCTACAGATGTGTTAATTTGTACTCTCTTCATATCACAGTCCTGCAAAGATGACAGAAAATAAACTCGCAATTGCTTTTTGCGGCAAACCATGAGGGCAGTTGCCTTTTAGATCAGACATACAATCGGGAGTGAGTGCAACCAGGGCGCTTGTTAATGAAGAGAAATTTTTCTGAATAAAATGATCCAGGTAGAAGAATTGCATGAAAATGTATGATGTCTGTTGCGTCTGTATCATCTCAGTGAGTTTTTATGAGGCTGTACGCATGCAGAGTAAAGCGAATTCAACGTTTCCTGATATTTCAGTGTGGATGAGAAACTTTTGGAATACGCTTGAAAACACTAGTGTGGATGGAGAGTGTTTTAAAATGAAAACACTGTTTTCAAATGTGACCCTGGACCACAAAATCAGTCTTATGTTGCATGGGTATATTTCTAGCAATAAAATCGGATGAGTTAAATTTATCGATTTTTATTTTGTGCCAAAAATCATTAGGATATTAAGTAAAGATCATGTTCCATGAAGATATTTTGTAAATTTCCCACCATAAATATATCAAAACGTAATTTTTGATTAGTAATATACATTGCAATGAACTTAATTTGGACAACTTAAGAGGCGATTTTCTCAGTATTTTGAATTTTTTTTTTTTTTTGCACCCTCAGATTCCAGATTTTAAAATGGTTGTATCTAGGCCAAATATTGTCCTTTCAAACCATATATCAACGGAAAGCCTATTTATTCAGCTTTCAGATGATGTATAAAAATTTTTTGGAGAAATTTACACTTATGACTGATTTTGTGGTCCAGGGTCACAAATGTATTTGGATTAATGTAGACGTACACTGTAAAAAACAAAAAACACAATTTGTTGAGTCAACTTTAAAATAATTTGTTACCCCACAGATTTAAAAATGTTAAGTTCAGTCAACTTATATAAGCTTAGTTAACTTGAAATGTTAAGATGTACTAAGTGAAAACTTTTGAGTTGACAAACAAACAATTTGGATTGTTAAACTTAAAAGCTGGGCTTGTTACTCAGCTGCCTTAAAATTTTAAGTTGAATGAACTCAAATATCTAAGTTGTCACTTAGTACAACTTAACATTTCAAGTTGACTAAACTTTTTTGAGTTGACTGAACTTAAAATTTTAAGGCAGCCGAGTAACAAATAATTTTAAGTTGAATCAACAAATTGATTTTGTAATGATCTGGTTTTGGGTTAAAGGAATAGTTCACCCAAAAATTAAAATTTGCTGAATGTTTACTCATCTTCAGGGCATCAAAGATGTAGATGAGTTTGTTTGGAGCAGATTTGGAGAAATTTAGCATTACATCACTTGCTCACCAATGAGTCCAAATAGCTGATAAAAACATCACAATAATCCAAAAGACTCCATTTAACGTATTTAAAACAAATTGAAAATAATTTAAAATAAAACAAATGAAGAACAAATAAAACAAATGTAGATCATATTGTCTGAATCAGGAGAAAAATATGCACAGATCAAGCACGGTTTACAACTTTCCCAAAACAGTTGGTGGCATTTTGGATGGTCTGAGGGTGAGTGAACTTGAAGCAATATTTCATTTCTGGGTGAACTATTCCTTCAACTCTGAAGATGAAGATTATCAGACTTGGAATAAAGTACGTTAGTATTAACCACTTTTAATACACTTCTATGGTGATTTCATGTCATCTGAGTTCTCATTCATCATTAATGCATGGAACAGAGCAAGCGGTGAAGTATGTCATTTCCATTCACCAAAGTCATACAGGATTGAAATTGCATGAGGGCGAAAAATGGAGACAGAGTGAATTGTCCCTTCAAGCATTATGCATTATCCTATAATGTCCAATAGTTTAAAATACCAATATAACCAACCCTGTGCTCTGCTTACAGAAAATGAGATTGAAAGCTTGCTTGTCATGACAGTGTCTGTCATTAATGGGCTGCTGTCATTTTTCATCTCTGTAATTTATTGGATGACGAAGAAGTAGCCGACTTAGTCATGCAATGAATTGCCCATTTAAACAAATCTAAGACCTTGTAGAAGGTCTTGCAGTGGCCTGAAAAGCGTAGTTGAGAAAGCTGGTAGCAGATGAACAGAGAGAGGGTGAGACCCACAATGAGTCATATCTTCAGTATTAATGTCAACTCAAGGCAATTAGAAGCAGCAAAACTCGCTTAGAAAATATAAAGGACATAGAAATGAATCATGGTGATTGTTTCCTCCATTAAGCAGGTGTCAGGCTTTGATACAACAGATTTCCATTTTGTCGTTTTTGTGCCTGACTCATATGCCGAATTTTGTTTCCGCTGTTCTGGAAGAGTGTGAAATTTTGTTTCAAAGCTGACGTGTGTCATTTCTGTGCCACTTGTGTCACTAAATGAATTTTGCAAAAACAGCGCTTGTTCACTAAGGGTGCATATAGGAAAACATAAGCATACGTAAGCATTTTCACAAACAAAACATCAAATCGTAGTACAGCTTATTCTGAATGAGAAAAATCTATTATGAGAAAAATGTAGGAACAGATGAAACCATGCATACTCACATATCACATACTCTGGGTGGCCTTATAAGTGTGTTGAAATGTTATAATTAATCTTAAATGATTCAACATACATTACCAGTCAAAAGTTTATGAACAGTAAGATTTTTCGTGTTTTTTAAAGAAGTCTCTTCTGCTAATCAAGCCTGCATTTATTTGTACAGCAAAATTTTTTTCATATTTTTACTATTTAAAATAACTGTTTTCTATTTGAATATATTTTAAAATATAATTTATTCCTGTGATCAAAGCTAAAGTTTCAGCATCATTACTCCAGTCTTCAGTGTCACATGATCCTTCAGAAATCATTCTAATATGCTGATTTGCTGCTCAAGAAACAATAATAATTATTATTATTATTATTCATATTTAAAACAGTTGAGTACTTTTTTCAGGATTCTTTAATGAATAGAAAGATCCAAAAATCAGCCTTTATCTGAAATAAAAATCTTTTGTAACATTATACACTATACCATTCAAAAGCTTGGATTTTTTTTTTTTTTCCTAAATGATAGAAATTAATACTTTCGTTTAGCAAGGATGCTTTAAATTAATCAAAAGTGGTGCAATCAGAATATTAGACTGATTACTGAAGGATCATGTGACTAGAGTAATGATGCTAAAAATTCATCTTTGAAATCACAGGAATAAATTACGTTTTAAAATACATTTAATTAGAAAACAGTTATATTATATAGTAAAAATGTTTTACTACATAAATATTTTTTTTTTTTTTTTCAAATAAATGCAGACTTGGTGAGCAGAAGAGACTTTAAAAAAAATAACTTAAAAAAATCTTACTGTTCAAAAACTGGTAGTGTATATAAGATTCGTATGTATAAAAATGCATTAAAGAATATTCATGGGACTTTTTGTGAGTATTCTTTTGATGGAGACAAAAGTAAATTATTTCATTTTTACGTAATTTAACTCATGAAAAGCATCTATTAACTTCACATTTGTGTGTGAAGGTTTTGTGTTCGAGTTAGAGCTGTTTTTATTTGCGTAAGTGTGTGTTTGTGGCCGACACAGGATCTCTAAAGTTTACGAAGGTCACCAACTTTGGTGTGTCGAATTCCTCAACCGGCCTCTAAAACAGAGCTCTGTGGTGGAGACTCGTGTGAGTGTGACCCGTCTTGTCCTGAACTCCTTTTGTTCTTATCTCAACAACATCTCGTAGATAACATGTTTGTCTACTTTCCAACAAAAAGACAACTCTCTTGAGGGAAGAATAAAAGTGGGCAAATGAAAACTTGAGATGCGACTTTAGAAATAGGAAGGATTTGCACACACAGGCTGTAAAATAGACCAGATGGTTGAGTTCATACATTGTTCGCACTCCCACACGTACAATCCTGTGAGGAAGGAAAAACTGCTTACTAGCGTCATTTCAAATCTGTGAGCCTTACATATTTATTTAATTTCATCGCCTCTGCGCTACATATGATATGCGTGCTTAAAAGGTCTGCTAGATCATGTTTAGATACACATATGGCCTGATTTTGCTACATCATTTGCTTCATACTAAGCAAAAAATAAAATAAAACAAGACCTCTGTGGGAAGCTGATAGGGAAAACCTCTTTAGGCCTAGATTAAACACTAAATGATAGTATAAACAGATCAATAATGTGATCAAGAACAGCTGTGGATCTGTTAGCCTCTCTACAGAGGAGGTCAAAACACTGCAAAAATGCGAGCGCAGGCTAATTTATGCTAGTTTGGAGCTAGTGGAGTTTCATAGCCATATTGTAGACAGCAAAAGTTAGTACAAAAGCTGTTCTTTTTAGCAGGATATAGTGTCTTCTACCACATGCTAATGCTGTTCTGTACTGTTGTACTATATTAGCAATGTGTATCTATATGACAAGACCTTTAATGCCAAAAGTGCTAATTATCAGGCATGTGTCAACACAGAACGCTCACATGCTAGCCGCTACGCTCCTGACCTCTGGCCTGAAGATGGTAATTCATGTTGAAAACAGACACTCTGGCCTTTTCTCTAGCCTTGTGTTTTTGACACGTCGTTTTGTTTCATTGTTTTACGGGTTTGTATTCAGGGCATGATAGCTAGCGTGCGACGCAGACGAACAAAATGGGATAATTATGTCATATCCTCTGACTTGTTACGCCCGCACAGTGACGAATCGCCGGAAGGGGTGACAGATGCAGCGTTTGGCGGATTGGTCTCTCGGCACCAGCCGTGAATGATAAAGTAGAGCGATTACATATTCCAGCCACGAGCTAAACGGTTTTAACATTTTAATCAGTAATTAACATCAAGCCAAGAGCCGTTGGGATGCAGACAAACTGGATTGAATTTTTCATTGTCGTATGTGGAGTTGTTCTTTTGGTTTGTGATTTTTAAACTGAAATCTTCAGCTCAGTCTCATAAACGTATTGATGCTTTAAGCACAGCAGTGTTTATTACAATGTTCCATTAAATGCACCTATTAGATTCAGCGTTTTAAAGGCTCGGGTGTGTGTTTTTTATGTGTTTAGTGGAAGCGTGCTATTTATGTCCTTTCTACACCCACATGCTGGGGGGTTTAAGAAACTGCTCTGATTTGGCACTGTAGAATTACAGCCTACCTTCTCTCAGGCATCCATGGAGGGAACTGAAAGTTATTTCAACGACTTTCACCCAGCAATTAACAGGGACAGAAAATAGCTCCGAAAAGGCAGGTGTGCCACGTCAGAGTGTGAATGTGTGAGTGTGTGTGTGGTTCAGGTATAACCTAATTTATGTGGACAAAACGGGGACAAAGATGGCAATATCCAAAATCCTTGTCTTTTTTGGCTCCGCATGAGGAAAGAAGCTTATAAAACATACAGAATGATCTTTTTTGAAAATCTAAAATAGCAGAAAGTTTGTGTGAGGGGTAGGTTTAGGGTAAGGGGATAGAAAATGCAGTTTGTACTAGAGGTCGACCGATTAATCGGCACCGATATTTGATTGGCGGAACTATCGGTTATCAGCAAAAATCCATGCCGATAGTTTTTTTCCGGGTTGGGTCCATTGCTGGAGCGGCTGAGAAAGTCGTCATTATACAGCAAAGTCCTTATAATCTTTGTTATACAGCAGAAGAGCGGCCTCTAGTGGCGGAAATCACTGACAGCACGTGCCGTTTGTTTAGACACGTGACACTGCGCGCTGCGGTGTGGGACACTTCAAAGGGGGTTTAAAACATCCACAATGAAATGGTGTTTACAGTATACTGTAGTGCATGTTTTTATGTCATTACTAAGCGATGAATTTGTTGGCTAGATGCTGTATTAGTGGAGAAAGGACAGCAGTATACTTTTGCCCGTTTGGTGATCAAAGTCTTGTAGACTGCCGCTTGAATTGAACGCGAGAAGTCCAGTGTGTGTGATACCGGATAGCTGCGAGTTCTTCTAGACGCAGCGCTGCACTTTTGCCCGTTGTGTGATTAACATATTTTTATATTTTGATTCGATAACCACAAATGTTCTAGAATAGAAGCAGTTAAATTGTGAAAGTGCACAATATCCATATGTATGCAATTTCAATACTGTTGCCTTTGTGTAGATATTTAAAGATGGCCATCTTTAGCTTGATTGTTGATGTAATGGTAACACTTTACAATATGAGTCCATTGTAACATTAAGATCAATAAAAGCTGTAGAATAAAAGTATTGTTCCTTGTTAGAGTGTTAATTTCATCATTTACTGATATATTTAAAAAATTCTAGTTGCTTCTGTTGACATTAATGAACAATGAACTAACTGAATGATCAATATATAATTAATATTAATATTTTTATTAATTTACAAAGTATGGTTCAGTAGGCAAATTTTTTATTTTTTTTTAAATAGTAGAGCACTATTTATTTTCCGTTCAGTATCCATTTTAAAAACTATAGGTCGATAAATCGGGATTGGCCAGTGTTGTCCAACCTAGTTATCGGTATCGGTAAAATCCAATATCAGTCGACCTCTAGTTTGTGTAGTATAAAAATCATTACATCTATGGAACATCCCCATGAAACATGAAAAGTCAACGTGTGTGTATTTCACCAAGCTGATTACTCACTAAAAGCTCCCACATATCTTTTTTCATGCCGTTTTAAGTCTTATTTTGATGTAACAAAGTGGTTATATCTAAGTGTTAAATTAAGTTTTCCCTTTAACGCCAGTATATTGTTTGTTCAGACTGATTTGTGAATGTGGAATGTGCATGAACACGAGGCGGGATTTATCACATGAAACGATCACAGCCGAACATTACCTGTCATAACCAATCATATCACGATGGAGGCATTGCCTCGCCTCTTGTGACTTTCCCTCATTCATTTTCAATTACCTCAATTAACTCACCGCAGACTTTAGAGGGTCTGTCAAAACTCAATGGGCTCAGGGGAGGCAAGAGAGACGCGGACTCCTGCTGTAACTTTACCTGCTGGTGTCGCTGTTGGACAGTGTTTCTTTAGAAAAAACGAGTGATTTATACTCTTTTTAAAGTTTTTATTTTTTGTTAATTTATATGGCCTCCTATACACACACATACATATACAGTTGAGATCAAAAGTTTACAAACACCTTGCAGAATCTGCAAAATGTTAATTATTTTACAAAATGCATGTTATTTTTTATTTAGTACTGACCTGAATAAGATATTTCACGTAAAAGATGTTTACATATAATCCGCAAGAGAAAATAATAGTTGAATTTATAAAAATGACCCTGTTCAAAAGTTTTCATACACTTGATTCTTAATACTGTGTTGTTACCTGAATGATCCACAGCTGTGTTTTTTTGTTTAGTGACAGTTGTTCATGAGTCCCTTGTTTGTCCTAAACAGTTAAACTGCCTGCTGTTCTTCAGAAAAATCCTTCAGGTCCCACAAATTCTTTGGTTTTTCAGCATTTTTGAACCCTTTCCAACAATGACTATATGATTTTGAGATCCATATTTCCACACTGAGGACAACTGAGGGACTCATATGCAACTATTACAGAAGGTTCAAACACTCACTGATGCTCCAGAAGGAAAAACCATGCATTAAAAGGTTCTCAATGGTGCTCAACGGATTGAAGGTTAAAAATGGCATTTCAATGCAGCTTCAAAGGAATCTACTCAATTCCAACCAAGGAATTAAGGGTCTTATCTAGCAAAACCATCAGTAATTAAAAAAAAAAAAATGTATACACTTTTTAACCACAAATGCACTTCTTGTCTAGCTCTGCAACGTGCACTCCGGTTTAAGAGAGTTAGGGTATGTTGGAAAAACTCCCACCTCATTTTTCCTCCGACTTAAAAATCATCCTACATCTCTGTTTTACCTATTTTTGCAAAGGGTGTTTGACCCTCCTTGCACATTCACTTTGTTCACTTTGTAAACACTGGGTCACTACTGCTGCATCAATGTACGACGGTTTTGAAGTTGGAGAAGAAAATGAGATGGGAGTTTTTCGACATACCCTAACTGTACAAGATAGATTGTGCTAGACAAGATAAGCATTTGTGGTTAAAAAGTGTATAAACATGATTTATTTTAAGAAAATGACCGATCGTTTCCCTAGATAAGACCCTTATTCCTCGGTTGGGATCGCGTAGAGTCCTTTGAAGCTGCACTGAAACCAAATAATTTGCTGGACCTGAAGGATTTTTCTGAAGAACAGCAGACAGTTTAACTGTTTAGGACAAACAAGGGACTCATAAACAACTACCACTAAACAAAAAAAAACATTCAGGTAACAACACAGTATTAAGAGTCAAGTGTATGTAAACTTGAACGAGGTCATTTTTATAAATTCAACTATTATTTTCTCCTGTGCACTACATGTGATCATCTTTCATGTGAAATATCTTATGTATGATCCCACTTATTTTGGTAAAATAATTAACATTTTGCAGATTCTCCAAAGTGTATGTAAGCTTTTGACCTCAACTGTATATTATATATTCTATATATTAGTTAGTATGAGGCAATGAGTTAGTATTTAGTGCCTTTCATATTATGTGAGCATATCTGCTCTGGATCTCACATCGCCATCCTAGAATAATCTCCATATTTAATCACTGCCAGCTTGCTTAAGTAGACTGTGGAGATTTGGAACCGCTCCAGTCGATGCCATGGTGTGGCAGAAGGGCTGTTTTCCATATGTGGATCAGATCTGGCTGACAATTCCCACAGTGCCTCAGTTTCTTCCTAGTAAGTAAGAAAAATTAGTAGAGACAAAGGAGGGCTTAATTCCAAGGCTAAGAGGTTTGGGGTGTGTGTATAACTCCCCTCTATCCCTGTGCTCTGATCCATCTCCGGGACGTCCCGTACAGAGGAGCGTCTGTATATGAAGCAGAGGGAGTCTGCAAGAAACAAGCACGCTGTGAGCGTAGATATGTGTAAAATAGACCAAGACCTGCTGTTTAACACCAAACCTTCTCCATATCCAGTGTCCCACACACACACAAACACTCCATCCCCCATCATTTGCAGTTCAAATAAACACACCAAAATGGTAAGTGTGTATGTGTGTGTGTGCTCCCCTTTCGGCTTGATGCCTGCCTGGGCCATTAATGCCATGTAGGGTGTAACGTTCTTCTTGAACTCATATGAGGGAAATGTAAATAAGCACAGACCACAGGGCAAGATTTAGAGAGATGAGGACTGTTGAAGTGCAAAGAGGATTTATAGAGCTAATATGGGAAAATAAAGTCCATCTTTCATTCTCACTCTGTTTCTATGTAGATTTATCACCTCGCCCTTTTCTCATGTTTTTATATTTTAACTTTTACTTCCTGAATAGTATAAATGCTACAGTTTGGGGTTGGTACAATTTTTAAAATGTTCATTAACTTGAAATAGAATTTTTTTGTAACATTATTATGTCTTAACGGTCACTTTTGAAAGTATTCTTTTTTTTTAAATCATACTGACTCTAAACTTTAGAACAATAGTGCATAAAAAGGCACAGCGGCCCTCCAAAGAACCTCTTCCGTTCTCATCCAGGAGCCTCTGGCTTTTATATTTGGCGTAGTTTATTATCAGATTGAACTTTAATGCACTTTTCAGATTTCGATTTGTACCTATCACCCGCTATGCATGTCAGCGAGCGAGACACTGTTCAATATGCTATTTTCTGTATTCTCTAATCTTTTCACATCTGTAATTGAATTACTTCATTTTCCGCCATGTCTCATGCTTGTTCTTCTATCTTGTGGATTTCGTCCTTGTAGCAGTAACACAAATTAATTCCGTTTCTCCCTTCGCCATATGCCATTTAAGCTTTTAATAGATTAACAGCCATAATGAATACTTTGGATAAAGCTTTCTCTAATAAGTCTCCTCCTCTTTGTTATGTAATTCCTGGAATGTCCTTTTGTCCTTTTATTTTATCTTCTGTTGTTTCCATAGCAGCCTGAGCCTCCCTCCTCCTCTAATAGATTGTTGCCCATTTCTGGGTGAAATCAAACTATAATGGATACTAGTGTTCTTGTTTTTCCACAGCTGGCCTCTGGAAATCTCAAAGGTGCAAGGCTAGTCCAGAGGAAAAATAACTCTTTTAAAAGATGAATTGTTGAAAGTGAGTCTTGACATGGTTTGTCTGTAAGAAGAAAGTGTATGTAAAGCATTTAGGCTGAGAGTTCATATGTCTCTAATAATACATTTACCAGATGGGTGATGAAACATGAAAACATTTTTGGGGCAATTGTAAAGAATCAATAAGGACTGTAATCTAATAATCTAATATGTAATCACCCAAGCTACTTTGCTGAAATTTTAGGTAAACTTATCATCTACCTAAGTAAAAAGTTAAAAACAGAGCCAAAAAAAGTGTTAGGAAAGGTTTAAGGTGATTATGTACATTATAATGACACAAGGTTATCAGTCATGAAGTGGAGCATAAGTGTGACTCAACTGTAGTTTCTGTTTTCTGCCAAAATATATCCAAACAAACGTATCATGCACATTTATCTTACCGTTCCTCTTCATCTGTCTCCTTCTCTTCCGGACATGTCAGGCCTATCTCAGTTTCAGCTCTGTGTAAATGACTGTTCCCTGGCTGCTGCAGTCTTCCCAAACTAAATATTTAAACAGGGCATACTTGAGCACCCATTTATTTAACTTTAAAGTTTAACTTGCTGCTTTAAAACCATTGCAAATCGCTAAGGGGAAGCTAGAACACTGTCCTTAGTGATTTTGTTGCATTAAAGCGTATAAATATCAAAATCTTTCTTTTTTGTTCTGTTTTGTGAGAATACATGATATATTTGCGTTATATATGAACATGACAAAACTAGAAAAACAATCTGATCCATACTGTAAAAAAAAAAGTTAATCCTAAGCATCAAAATGGTATATTGGTGCCATATTGTACTATTTACAACCATAAGTTTCATTAAATGATTGAATTCAACAAAATCTGATTTTTACCTTAAAATGTATTGATAACTACCAAAATAATACAGGTGGCACAATAGAAAGCCACATGATAAATCAGTTTATTGTAAGTGGCCTTTTCATAAAACATGGTCTGTAAAGACAAAACACCATAATGACACTAAAATAATGCAATAAACATGGACACAAAATGCCTCAATGTACATTACTGATAACAAACTGACAAGAAACAAAATTATTTATATAAAACAGTCATATTTATCATGTGTCATGCAGGAAATTTTTTTTTTTTAC